>OW818029.2:83747476-86247476 GCA_942486065.2 Calliphora vomitoria | reverse complement strand
TAGAATACAAGGTGAGATACATGATGTCAAAGTTGAATGCCTCTAGTTTGAAAAGCTTTGTAGAGCTTTTAGCTTGTACAAATATGTACAGATATTAAATGAATTTTCACTATAAAGTAAACTGGATTATAAAGAAGCTGTTTATTTTATCTTGTTAAAACTTTCAGTTTTGAAATTTTTGATTTTTACCTTCACTTTATTTTGTTTTTCGCAAATATGTTTCGTAATAATTGTCCAAACTATTTTCCAAATGTATTCTTTTATATCCAATTAGTTCCGCCTAGTTAAATAATACAAATTCAAAATTTTGAAATGAATATAAAAAATGCAATTAAGGACTGCGATCGAAATTTTGACCCGGAAGCTGCGAAAAATCTGCCAGAACATACGTTTCGTCATCCATTATGCAGCAGAAATATTTTTTTTTTATAAAATTTGACATCAATTTCCGTGCTCTGTTTTTGGCCTCTAAACTTTTAGCAGCGTTCTTGTCAGGAACTTTTTGAGCCTTGTATGTACCCGGAAGCTGCGAAAAATCTGCCAGAACATACGTTTCGTCATCCATTATGCAGCAGAAATATTTTTTTTTTATAAAATTTGACATCAATTTCCGTGCTCTGTTTTTGGCCTCTAAACTTTTAGCAGCGTTCTTGTCAGGAACTTTTTGAGCCTTGTATGTTTTTTAACCTGCACTGGCTTTAACTTTTTGTACCAAATATTCCCAGCACTGAGCTAACCAGACTGCTTTCCTACAGGATGTGTTGGGAGCTCTTTTCAAAATGCTTTCTATTTTTTTTTTTTTTTTTGGCTTAGTAAACATCATGTGAAACATTCCTTCTACCTGAACCAGGTTTTCTATCAACGGACAAGTTCTCCCGGTACTGTTAAAAAACATTGGAAATAGTTTGACGGCAGCCCCTTAATTATTTGGCCAACTATTAGTCTTAACTCTCTAACCCGCAAATTTTTAAAAAACCTAAAAAAAAGTTGTCGAATAACTTTTTTTAGGGTAATTATGACCCAATAAACTCAGAAAAGCCAGCAGAAACTAATTGGCAATTTAAGTTTAGGAACCAGGAGCAAAAAGGTGAAGAGTGCCTCAGGGCATTGTTGACGGTTTAGGTGTAAAAACAATAAGATTTAAATACTAATTCTGATACGATTTTATTGAAAAACTAATTAAAAATATACAAAAAGTAAGAAAATATGTTTTACTTTCTACGATGATACTCATAAAAACAATTTTTTCATTTGAGAAAAGTCTGTTTCCAACTTTTTGCATAGGTTGCATCATCTTTTTTTTGCCTAACCAGATTCGAAAGTGGTCGATATTGTCATAACGGTCGTCATTAACTGGATGTTTTGCTTTTTCGCCAACTTTTTAAGTTCCTGGCTGTGGATCTACTTGTTGAGTACCAACCGATCATGAGTTAAGACGGATAATTTAATACGTCTGCGGTTTCTATCTGTCATTCCTATCATTTGTTTTATATAACAAAAAAGTAAAAAACTGTACAATATAACGCGCCGATAAATTTAGCCGCAACCCGCAACAGTGCCCTAAGGCACCCCTTAGTTTTTGCGTTCTCAGCACACTTTTTGTTAGTTATTTAACATTTACAAATTCATAGACTGAAAGAAGAATATCTTACGTTTAAAAAAAAAATATTTCAAATACTTCGGGCGACTAAAAGTTAGTAAAACTTTGATTTAAAAAAAAAAAAATCACACGCAAAATTTCACGTGCTAAAATTATGACATCATTCACAAAGCTGACAGAACAAAAACTTAAAGTCAGAATGTATTTTAACCTTCGAGGGACATGTTAACAAATCTGTAACTAAAGTCACCGTTAAATTAAAAAAATTATATATATAATTACTTTTTGAGTGGATTGGTGTTTTGTAATGCATGCCTTGAGGCACTCTCGCGGGTTAGAGGGTCAACAAATATCAAAAAACAGAAATGAAAAATTAAACAAATATGTATTAAAACTTAATATAGTGTAGATAATTGAATATTTAAATAAATAAATAAATAAATATTTTGTTAATAAGCTTAGAATATGTAGATATTGAAATATAAAAACAAGCTTTGACAACGGCTAGAACCAAACAAGCGAAAAAAAATTATCAGCTGATTGACTGACTACACCTTGCATAAATTCGCCTTGGTTGCTAGCCTTTTTCAAAAATATATATTTCATTTAATGAACAAAACAAAATATTTGCTTTGTAAATATGTGTAATTATCCATATTTGTTTAATTATCACCAAGACAAAAATTGTAGGTTGCCAATAGTAGAGACAAGCTTGTGACATTTTAATTGCAGTGATTAAATAGCTTTAGGTAACTGCAAATATTCCATTGCTATGGGCAGTGAATATATAAATTGCACATTTAACATAATGAAATTAATGTATCTGAGTGCACAACGTATGAGTTCATAATTGTTATAAAATGAATGCGGAAAATAAATACGATTACAACATACAAACAAACATATGTACATTTTACAATGTATCAACATGTAAAATACACATATTAATAATAATGAAAAATAGCATAGATAAATAAATACATAAATATGTTAGTAAAATCAAAGGCGATGCTTCAAAAATATAAATCATGAATTGCTAAAAAGAAAAAAACAAGTAAGAGAGATATAGTCGGCTGTAACGATTCAATTATAGCCACCACCAATATAATACTGACACCGATTTTTCCTACTTTTACAACACAATTTTGTATGATTACCACTATCCTATAGTCATTTATGTATGATAGAGCCATATTCCGGGAAGATATTTGTATAGATTTTCTACACAAATTGTTGTTTTATAATAAGAATATCTTGTGGAGCTTGTCACACATTTCGGTCCATAACTCTGGTACTACTTGATCGATTTCATCAATACCAAGCATTCTCGATCAACAAAGAATATTTGAGGAAGATTCCGTCCCCCTAAGTCCTTCCTTGTAGGACCTATTGTGCAGACGGACGGACATAGCTGAATCTTCTAAGAATTTTATAAGGATCTAGAATATATACATATATTTCTGCTATGAATATTTCAATGTGTTACAAACGGAATGATGAAACCAATATACCCCCCTATCATTTTGGTGGTGGGTATTAAAATCATAAAAACATTCTGCCAGAACTTTCCCCCTTTTAAACGGTAGCTACCTACGTTCGTGCTTATCAATTCTCAATTGACTAGCAACCTTTTATGAAGTTCTTCACGTAGACATCAAAATGATTTTAAAAGTGTGTTGATATGTATTGTTCTAGTCAACAGCAACAACTGCTAACAAAAAAAGTTAATAAACACAATTATGAATTGATATGATTTCTTTTTAAATTAATTTCTGGTCTTTTGTTTTATTGTTTGTTTAATATTGACACTCACTGAATTGTTATCAATTGCAATGATTAAACACAAGTTGTCTGCCCATTTTTTTATATTCGAAGAAACGTTAATACGTGAGTCTTTACGTTTTTGGTTTGAATATTATCCAGTTATTATCACTTGAATTGTGGCCGATTAATTTTTGATAGCAAAAAAAGTAATGTCAACAAGAAGAGGCCAGTTGCAAAATACTTGGGTGATAAAGTAATGACAAAATGCTTGGGTTTCAATCAGTTTTATTTATTATCTATTTATACATGTAATTATAAAAATAATATATGTAAATACATGCCAAGTCTTTTGTGAAGACTTGCGGGTGTATGATTTATGAGGGGTGTACTATAGATGGCTTATCTTTTGAAGGCGGCTTTTGTTTTAATATAAAAACAGTCTATCACCGGGAACCTGTACCTAACGTAATTTAATCGTTTGATGCAAGCATTGGCCGAAAAACGCCCAGAATATGAGACCAGGCAAGAAACCGTAATACTCCATCATGACAACGCTCGGGCATATGTTGCATTAACTTTGCCTCAAGTTTTTCCTCACCCGCTTTATAGTATAGACCGTGCCCACTCTTACAATCAAAAATTGGTTCAAAGCTCATTGTAATTTTTTAGTATTTCATTATAATATACTTTTATTTATTTATATTAATAACAAAACATAAGAACATAATTAAATATATTCTAAAACATTATGCATTATTATGTTATCGACAAAGCAATGGAAACTTAGGTTTAATTTTTATAAAAATTGTCAGGCCCTTTTCGTGACACATTATTTTGTTGGATATTCTTTGTTTAATTACTGCTCTACAGGGGCAATGCATTGAACATATTAAAGAATTAATCGTCACTTTTGTTATTGTTACATCTACTTATCAAGTTACATTTGTAAAGCATGTCAGGTAGTATGTTTAATGTCATAGAGAAATCCACCCTCCTAAAGAGTAAGAAGGTCTATCGGTGACATGTAACGCTGAACATCTGCGCCGCAAACCGAGACAAGAAACCAGAATTCGTCTCTCCCATATCCTCAGCATTTCCATCTGTGCAGAAGATTATCTGAACCAGACAGGAAAGGCATAGGACAACAGAGGACGGATCACCTGTCGAGAGAGAAGCAGACCAATTCTCCTATCGAGCCCCCGTCGACGACCTAATACCGCCCGATAAGAGGCATAAGCACGCATCAAAACGTCATCAATGTGACGATAAAACTCGAAGTTCTCGTGGAATACCACTCCAAGGTATTTCATCCTGTCCGAGACAGGAATCAATCCTAAGAGAGGGGATGAAGGATCTGCTATTCGGATATAGATGTTACGTTTGCCCTTTATTATCATGGCAGCCGATTTACCAACATTAAGACGAAGCACCCACTTGGAGAAGTACTCCCCGAGCCTAGCCAAATACTCATTCAAACGCTCATTCGCAGTCCACACTCGTGGACCTGTAGACGGGACAAGGATGTCATCCGAATATAATAACAAAAGGTCGTTATCAGGAGGCACAGGTATATCACTCATAAAAGTGTTATACATCACAGGTCCCAACAACGACCCCTGAGGTACACCAGATGTAACAGCCCTCTCACTAGATCTGGCATCTCCCACCCCCATGCAAAATGACCTATCGGTAAGGAAATTCAAAACAAACCTACATAGTCCCCTGTCAAGTCACATGTCCATCAGTTTAAAAACAATTCCATCCTGCCAAGCAGTGTCAAATGCCTTAGCAAAATCAAGGCTGACGGCAATAGTAGGGTATCTCCCATTTCGACCACTGGAAATGTAATCCCCAAAGAACATCAGTGCGTGCGAGGTCGAATGGCCCCTTCTAAAGCCAAACTGAGAGTCCAAGAGTGAATTACGGTCATACAGTTCATCAACAAGTCCCTTCAAAATGAAATGCTCCAGCAACTTACGAAACGAGGATAGCATAGATATCGGCCTATAGTTGCAACCCTGTCCAGGAACCGATCCTGGTTTCAGAGCCGGAACAATAAAGGCCTTTTTCCAAACCCTGGAGAAGTATCCGCACCTACGTCGAGTCTTCCTAAGTACAAAATCTAGAATCCCATTCAACCCGCGGAGGAGACCTAATAAGAGGTCGATTATTAGGTCTCCTCCTCAAAGCATCGCCTTTCGACTCCGCCCGAATGAACCCAAAAGTCGTGAAGCAGATCCCTGTTCAAGTGTAGCAATCCTTTACCTTACAGCACTAGAAAACGAGTCAGTTCTCTGTCCATCCAAGTGTACTCGAGCAAATTGATCCGCCAGCAATCCAGTCTTCCCGTTGTCATCGGATACCAAGGTACCCCTGTTGTGAGTACGAAGTCACTCACAACAGCGCGTCTGTCCAAACCAGCCGCAGTCCTAATCTTCCCTCTTTGAGTTTCTCAAAAAAATGTATCTTATTAAGAAAAGTGAGTAGTGAAAAGGAGGCAATATATTACAAATTTAAATATCCGATTTTTAAATTTTTTTTTCTTTACAAACCATTTCCTGAAAATTGCGAATCGAATAAAAGAAAATCAGCCAAATCGCTCCAGCCGTTCTCACGTGGTGCCATTACATACATGGACCATTTCATTTTTATATATATAGATTTTCAACAAAACCCAACAAGGTCGTATAAAAAGTTGACCAAACAATCAAACTGATTCCAAACTTGTCCGTTAATAGAAAACAGAGAACGGCTGGAGCGATTTGGCTGATTTTAAATAGGAAACTTCTCGAAAATATGCCTGACAGAATTATTGAAGATTTGGATCGCGAAGATATTTGGGATCTTCAGAAAATTGATTTCAACATATAGACAGACATGGCTTAATTGGGATCTTGTTAAAAGAGATTTGAGGAGCACAAAAAAGATGTCCAAAAGTGTGGTCAATTTTAAACGGAGATGTACTACATCTTCGAACAATGTGACAGAAAGCTCAATAAAAAACTTAATGAAATGGTTTTCGGAAAAGGTTCATAAATTCATCACTATTGATTAGAACTATAAAAATAATATTTTTTGTAAATTGTAATAATAATTTCAATCAAATAACAAAAAAATCAAAACTAAGTTTAGTGGTTTCCTTTTTATTAACATATTTGTATGTACGTTAAGATCTTTTCGATCTCAGTCCTTAGTATAAAAAATATAATTTTAATTGTTTATAGGGAAAGTCAACATCAAAACGGGGAAAGCCCAGTAACTGATAAAAAAGGACAAACGAATAACGAATATCAATTTTTATAATGGCAATATTAGACTTTTTATCGTTTTTTTTAATGAAAACTGTCAGTATATCGTCACAATAATATAATAACCAGAGATAAGGAAAATTGGCCATAGTCTTCTTTTCAGCAGAAGATTAAAAGTTCCCATTGTTTTGCCAGTGCTGAGAAGTATAACCACATTCTATAAATGTATTTTTGCTTAAAAACGTTAAATTAACTCTGCATATTTTAACAGAAAAACTAATACATTTGAATTAAGCTTAGAAATATACTTTTATATTTCGTAAAAGGTGATTTTTTTGAAAACTGAAATTACCAAGACTGGCTACCGAAACGGTTATAAGATAATGGTAACGTTAATTTGGATTATTTATATAACGGGCTTTAAGCGATAACGGTATTTTGGGTTATTTTGGTAATGGTAGCGTAGCGGTAACAATATTTACTGTTATTTCACTAACTGTATCATAAAGACGTAACCACTTAATAAAATGTATTTTAATTATTTTATTTATTTCCTTTAACTTAGGCCAATTCAAAACATGTATTTATTGTAAGAGTAAACAAAGTCAAACAAATTTGTGCTAAAAAAGTGGTTTCGCTTTTTTTGATTAAATATTTGCCATGTGTAACGCTACCTTAAGTAATCGAGATATAGGTAAAATAAAATCGACGTAGTCGTATTTTTTTTGCTTATATCTCAGATACATGTGCACCGAACCAGGACTATTCGTGATATATTGAAGTATCAAGTATTTGGGGGCTTCAGAAAGTTGATGCCAACAGACAAACGGACATCACTTTATCGACTCCCCTATCTATAAGGATCCAATATATATTTTATGGGGTCGCAAATGAAAAATGTTAAAATTACAAATGGTCTGACACAGACATACATGTACTCTTACCACTTTATGATGTCAATGTTTGGCTTGCACACTGGAATTTAAACTAAAATTTCAAGTAAGTTTTCAACTTGAATTCCTACATAAATGCTTATTGGTTATAAATAAACAAGACATGTCACTGCAAACAATTCTTATCAATCAACCACATTTTGAAACGTCATTTTTTACTTTCTGTTTTTTATTGATTTACTTTATATGACATTAATTACTGAAATAAATGTACAATACATTATTTAAAAATTGAACTACGCTATTAAGCAAATAAAAATAATGATAACATAAATGATTGACATTTCTTTATTTATAAAAAATATGTAAAAAAACTTATTATTTTTCGAAAAATTTTAATAGTTCTTATAAAAACAAACAATAACTATGTATATGTACATAAGTAAATTCAAATAAAATGAATAGAAAAAAGACACTTGTTTAAATAAACTGTATTGAAGTAATTTGGTTCTCAATAAAATTTTGAATATTATCCAACTCTCAAGCTGATGAATTTTTACTTTAAAATTTAGTATAGTTTTTAAAGTTGTGAGAAATAGATTTTAAGATAAGTTATTTTAAGTTTCTTTTTTATAATTGCTTAAAAAAATTAATTATAACCAACAACAATGTCGTTGTTTTATAGTTTTTCTAAATTTTTAATATTTTATGCATTTTTACATGAAATTAATGCGGAATATTATTCCTCTGTGGTGGGTTTAGAGAACCTTCTAACCATGGAAGAGAATTTTATTACTGCCGTGGAAAATTATATCAGTGAGGTGCAAAAAGTTCAAAAGAAAATTGAAAGGTAAATGTTTGATTTGAAATATAAGTGATAAATACATATAAGTACATTCATTACGTTTAACACATTATGAACAAGAAAACAAAGTATAATCAATCATTTCTAACTATATAGACCTTACACTGAGTACAAGTGCAAAATTAGTTTTTGTTTAAAATTTCAGTAATTTGTTATTCGAGAGAAATTTTCGGAAATGGGCATAATATGGGAGCTATGACTAATCATTTACCGATCCTCATTAAAATTAGACGCGAGATTTCTTTCTCTATGGTAATTATTTGTGTTGATTTTATTTGTGTTTGAATTTTATCGAACTATCTCCAAAATTGTGACCCTGGTGGGGAATAATATACTCTCTTCAATACAATGTGGATGCAGTTCTAAAAAAACAACAATTGATCTTGCCAAATGTCAAAAAAAATAGAAGTGAAAATATTAAAACAATTGGAGGATTAACACGGTCTGCTATTAGGTCATATAGTCATAATATATTATGAACGTTTTAACAAATTTTTGTTGTGTTTCAAACAAAAAAGTTCTAAACTAATAAGACTTTTTGACCTATGTTTATTGTTTTGTCATAAAATAACACTTTTTTAGTTTGAGCACAACAACAATTATAATATATTAGGACATTCTAAATGACCTAATAGCAGACCGTGTGAATCCCCCAAATATGTATTAAAACTTAATGTAGTTGGTCAATTCACAAGGTCTCCTATCATGTCATAATGTCTTAATATTTTACGACTCGGCGGCTCGGCTTAACTGACTCTTAGGTGTTCGCCGCTAGTCTTTGCTGGTTGGTTGCGATAACACAATTAACATAGCATACAGAGTAGTATTATTGAAAGGCAATAACAACATTTTCAAACCATTGTGAAATATTAGGACATTATGACAATATTACATGATAAGAGACCTCGTGAATTGACCAAATGTAAATAATTGAATAGTGAGGCGTTAACTTATTTATGTAAAAATAAATATTTTGTTAATATGCATAGAATATGTAGATATTAAAATATAAAAACAAGCTTTGACAGACGCTAGAACCAAACAAGTGAAAAAAGTAGTCAGCTGTTTGAATGACTCCACCTTTTATGAATTCGCCTTGATTTCTTGATTAAAAGTACTGTATGCTATCTTCGCATCTAACAAGTTGAATACAAATGTATCTACATGATAAACATAGAATTGATAAAAATACATTACTTTAACAAAAAAAACAATGGTTATCAAATACACACATCTAGGGCAGTGGCCTAGAAAATCTTCAGTTGTCTATTTCCCTTTAAATTATTAGCTGTTGTCAATTGTATTGAGAAAATGATTTTGAAGAATGATAAAAATTTTAATTATTTTGCTAACCATTAAAAGAAATTTGCTCTGCCCTTCACCATGAGTGTTTATACAAGGTGGCGCAAAAGTAAACTTCCGATGTTTTTTGGCTGTAATTAAAAAAAAAAAAATTAAAAACTTTGATTCTTCTTGTGGATTATTTTTATTTGGTCTTTTATTTTTTTTTACATCAAGTCGAGAATATGATGTCATGTAAATGGCCGCCGCCACAGTTGATTGTCATTTGAGCCCTTTTTATGGCATTTTCCATCACTTTTGCCAAAACTTCCGGCGATAGGTCCTCACATTCTTGACGGATATTGTCTTTAAGAGCTGCAAGAGTCTGAGGCTTGTTGACATAAACCCGCGACTTCAAAAAGCCCCACAAAAAGAAGTATGGAGCGGTAAAATCAGGCGATCTTGCTGGCCAGTGCAAATCACCAAAACGGGAGATTAGGCGCCCGGGAAATGCATCCTTCAGCATATCGGTTGTGGCACGTGCAGTGTGTGCCGTTGCACCGTCCTGTTGGAACCACATGTTTTCCAATCCCAATTCATCAAGTTGCGGCAAAAAGAACTCGTTGATCATTGCGCTGTAGCGCTCACCATTCACAGTAACCGTTTGGCCCGCGACGTCTTCGAAGAAAAAAGTCCGATGACTCCGCCAGCGAAAACAGCACACCATGCAGTGACATTGAGAAGGTGTAATGGCTCTTCGTGGGTTACACGCGGATTTTCAGTGCCCCAGAAGCGTAAATTTTGCTTATTTAAGTACCCGCTAAGATGGAAATGGGCCTCATCACTCATGATTATTTTTGATGAAAAATCATCTTCCTCTTGGTGGTGATTAAGGATGGCTTGAGCGTATGTTAGACGCGATTGGCGGTCAGCAGCTAACAGCTGATGCACCGTCTGGACTTTGTACGGAAACATCTTCAAATCTAGTACCAAAATTCGCCGTAAAGACCGTCAACTGATACCCATTTGCGTAGCACGTCGTCTGGTCGATGTCGACGGCGCTTCCATGACATCCTCAGCTACAGCAGCAATATTCTCTGCAGCACGGCTACTCCGGGGTCTGCCACGCCTGGCAGCATCTAGTGTTGTGCCAGTCTCTTCGAGGCGAGCGGCTAAACGTCGCAGTGTTTCACCAGTAGGCGTTGGACGGCCAGGAAATCTGCGACGAAATTCACGTTGTGCCAAAGTCACCGACCGATTATTGGTCAAATAAATAGTCAGCAATATTCCGCGTTCTGGAGCAGTGTAGCGTAACATTGTTTATTAACGTGTATTTCGCATGTGTTTACTACACAAATGTCAAAACAGAACTGACATTAGGGGCCAATCGCAAAATTTATAGCATTTTCTGATAGGAGGATTACTTTTGCGCCACCTTGTACTTGTCATCCCGTTTGTAAAATTTGCAATATACATTTGCGACTCAATAAAGTAGAGATATTGTAAATCCGTATAGAAAGTTAACATAGAGATTAGTCAGTGGACTCTCAAAGTCTCACGTATAAAAAAATCGCCAAAAATCTTTTAGTTGAAGAGATATTTAGGCTTACTTTTTTATAATTTTGTTCGATCTTTTTTTCGTATTTTATATATGATGGGCCTACGGAAAGTCGAAATTTTATTTTTAAATACGACGTATATTTGCGATAAAATTCTAAAGAAAATAAAACAAATCTGATATCAATTTTCTCGTTGCTATAAAAATTTTCAAGCATCCAAAAATGAAGCATCTTTGTATATATTTGTTTTTTCCAAAAAATTTCTCCATATTTTTTCAATTATAGAAAAAATTTTTCTTCGGGACTATATACAATTTTCATATGATCCGGAAAGAGAATTTAATGCAAAAGCGCGTAAAGTAAATTTTAGTTCACTTAAGCGGACACAAAACCCCCAGATCTATCCAAACTTGGCCAATTTTTAACAAAAATTTCAGATTTGAGTAAAAAATTCTAAAAAGGCAAAGCACCCTTCCTCAAAAAAACTTCATATTTGTATAACTCTATATGTTACTTAGATATCTAAAAAGTTTTTTTACTATCGCGGGGTAAATAACGTCACAGTAGGCACTTTTTTAAAAAAACTCAGTTTTAGGAACACATTTTCCTCGGTTTAGGAATTTCGGTATTTAAAAATAAAAACTGTCAAAAATTGTAATGCCGTTGATTTAAGAATAATTGAGTCTTTACAAGTTCCAAATTTTGTTATGATATCTTTAACCATTAAAATTTTACATTAATTACAATTTTATATTTTTCTTCACGGAAAATCACCATATTATAATTTTTTAAGTTTTTAAAGTAAATGACGTCCCAAAAATTTATAAAATTATTTAATTTTACCAAAATGAAAATCTTCATGTCCTAAGGTTTTCAACAATAGCAAATACTTATATAAAAAACCTTTACTTACTCTCCAGAAGTTCCACAAACTTCGCCCCCTTTGAAAAATTTTTAAGTTTTTTTATGCAACCTGTCTAAACCACAGTGCAATCCTCAAAAACTCGAGATGAGCGTGGATCATACCGCTATATTAGGACATTATGACAATATGACCTAATAGCAGGCCGTTTGAGTTCCCCAAATGTATTTTTATTTATTCTAATGTTTTGTATTAAAATCTTAATTTTCATGAAAAGTTGACTTAACACGTTTGTACAGTAAACTAAAAAATAGCTTTAACAGCTTTGTAATATATCAACCAAAGTTTTCGATTTTAATTAATTTCAAATCAAATTTAGCACACGAGTTATATTTCATTTCAATTAATTCGTCGTTGATTAGTATTTGGAAGTGGAGCAAAAAGAAATATATTTTTTGGCAAATTGAAATTGTAGAATAAATTAGACCGGAACGATTAAACTTGTATCTAGAGGGCCGCGGATCCCCATTAAAGAACCGTTGACCTAATACCTCACTCCTTTAATTAAACACTTTCTTAACTATATTTTTAGTTTTCTAGACGAAACCCAGTTGGAACATAAGAAGATTAATAAAAGTGAAAATTACTATGGCCAACCCATAAATGCTTTTAGTCTCATAAAGAGACTGGTCGTGGACTGGAAGTATTACGATAAACTCATAGCCATGGAACCGGAATTTAATGGTAAACAGCAATAAACATATTTATCAAAGAACATAAATTAACAGCTACAAATTTTGTCATTTATAGATTTCAATAACAGCTTCACAAAGTTGGAATCGAAATACACCAAACCTACAAATAAAGATTTGGAAGGAGCAGCACGTGGCTTATCACTTTTACAAAGCATGTATCAATTAGATACCAATGATATAGCCAAGGGTTATCTACTCAATGGCAAATACAGTGAAGATTTGACAGTCCATGATTGTTACCTTATGGGTGTAGGTCTATACAACTCCAGTCAGTTTTTGCCAGCCAGTGAATGGTTTTTACAAGCTCTACATCAATTGGATGATATACTCAGAGAAGGTGAAGTGGATCCCATGGACAGTTTTCCGTTTATATCGTATGTGGATATATTGGAATATTTGCATGTTGCCTTATATTATGCTGGTAATTATTATTTATTTTATAACATTTTTATTGCTGTATATTTGAGTATTTATGTTATTTTTCAGGTAATTTCAAATTGGCTAAATATATGAATCAACAGCTATTACACTTTGATCCAGAAAATCGTATAGGTTTGTCCAATAAGCAATTATTTGAAATGGCCGAGATAGAAGAAAGGCGACAAAGGTCAATCAAAAATCAACCAAAGGTATATTATATTTTTGTAAACTAATCTTGTATAAAAAAAGATCACTTTCATTCAGTTCACTTAAAATTTTATTACCAATTAACAGAAATCGGAACTAAATACTTTATACGCTCAAGTTTGTAGCGGGGAATTGACACAAACCGATGCCGAAATGCGTGATTTACGCTGTCGCTATGTTACCAACAATGTGCCCTACTATTTTATAGGACCCTTTAAAATGGAAGAACTTAATCATGAACCCTTTGTGGCTTTCTATCACCAAACCATATATGACAGTGAAATCGAACAGATTAAGAAAGAAGTTGATAATAAAGTGATCAGATCGAAAATAGGAGAGAATGTGTATTCGGAAAAACGCACGAGTAAACAGTCATGGCTGTATTGGAACAAACATGCGTTTTTAAAAAAATTGTATCAACGTTTAGAGGATATAACCGGTTTAACTATGGCCACATCAGAGGCAATGCAAGTGGCAAATTATGGTATTGGCGGTCATTATGCCCCACATTATGATTTTTCAGAGGTATGTTGAGAAAATACTTTTTTTTTTTTTTATTAATTAATTTGCATATTCTTTATTAATTTATTTAGAATCCCAAAGTTATGTTTGGTAAATATGAAAATCGTATATTAACAGCCATGTTTTATGTAAGTAATTTAATGTTTAAATGGCAGAAAGTAATTTATTAATATTTTATTTACTTTCAGATCAATGATGTTGAATTGGGTGGTGCTACCGCCTTTCCCTTTCTACGTTTAGCTGTGCCACCCATCAAACACAGTCTGGTGTTGTGGTACAATCTGCATGAGTCTACCGAACTTGATTATCGTACCAAACATGCTGGGTGTCCGGTCTTAAAGGGTTCAAAGTGGAGTAGGTTTTAGAAAATAATTGAAATTATTGAAAAATTCTAAATTTTTAATTTACTTTTTTACAGTTTGCAATGAATGGTTCCGCAATGTGGGTCAGGAACTGAAACGCTCTTGTGGTCTTCAAGCGGTGGGCGACAAATATAAACATTTATATTATATAGTGTAGTCAAATAAAAATAACTTATATGTTAAGTTACAAAGCAATTAATAATATATGTAATTATTTTTATTTTTTTCATTTTTAATTTGGTTAAAAATTAATACGGACTCATTATGCTAAAAAATACTTTTGTTGGAATTTACTTTTTCTTCAACTCAAATTAATATTTCCACATGCGTTTAACAATCTCTTAAAAGTCACGTAGTCAACTCACAATATGTTTGTATGCACAGTGGTCTGTGAGTGCCAAGAAACAGCAATAGAACAATTAAGAGTGTTATACTCGGCTGTGCCGAATCTTATATACTCACCACAAATAACCCAGCAGTTAAGCATGTAGTCAATGTATCCCTTATAGATAGTAATCACTTGGTTGACTCCAATTTATATATTTTTGTCATTTGACAAATATGTGATCTTTGTAGTGCAGAGATAAGACAATTGGTTACTTTATACCTCCTATGTAATCAAGCGTGAAGACAGTTGTCACTTAAGTGTCTCTAAGTAATCTGGAGTATATAAACTTTAAACGTTTTGTGGGTAATTCTTACAAACTGGTTTTATATAAATTGTGTTGATATAATTCTCATACAGTTAATTTTTATTTTTGCTTAAGTATACTGATCCCATGTAACATAGTGTGATATCAATAATCACTTTAGTGTATCTTAGTAATCTATAGTGTAGTCACTTTAAACATTTATTTTGTACAGCACTATAGAAAGTAGTTATTTTACCTAGCAGAAGCAATCTGTTGGAGAGTTGTCGAAAAAATCAATCGTTTATTGGACTGTCTATGATATATCTTTTTAGCTGACTATTTGAGGTCAATTAGCACCCGTAGATGTTAAAATAACTAGTTATGTAGCTGATAAAGTTACCAGTTAGATAGCTAGTATTGTGACTGACGCTATTTAACCAGTATTTCAATCCAATGGGTTGACTACTTTGGACCAGCTATTAGTCTCATTGTAATCAAAAAGGGTCAATTGACCCCCTGCTTAGGACATGGAAGTGTTAAAATAACTAGTCACCTAGCTAATTATGTAACTAGTTGTCACCCGTAATGATGGGTAAAATCTCTAGTTCGGGACTGACTCCTGGAACTGCTGGGATGATTTTTGCATACATACAAATTTTGGTTCGATATCGGTTTTTATTGTTGATTAATATGATTTTCAGATTTGAGTTTTGGAGGTGGACCCAATATGGAAGCTATAATCAAATATGGACCGATATTCACAAAATCCAGCGGTTTTGCATTATTTAGATTTATTTACGTCGCCTTTTCACCTGATAACGACATTTTTAAGAGATTTATGATTGTTTAAGTGAATTTGATTACCAAATTATGTAACGATCGTTTTATAATTATTCACTTCCGTAAATTACTTTAACTAGCATAAATCTTTTAAAAGTGATGGTATTCAAATAAAATTCAACACAAATAAGTTTTTTATACACGTAAATCATTTTGTGATGATCGATTTATAATTAGTCATAGCTTCCATATAAATTTTGAATGAAAACTGTTTATAATCATCTTGCAGGACATTCATATCACGAGGGGCAGCATTCCACGTTTCGCAGCCATAAAGTATTATAGATAAAAAATTTGAGTTAAATAGATTTATTTTGACACGAAGAATTGGAATTGAGGAATTGCATATCTTATTGAGTTGGCCATATTCGATTGATAATATCTGCACCTGAGCCACCAGATGTTACAGAATCATTATCCATTACAAAGATATTTGCGACATCTGCGTTAATTCTTATCACTTTAGTTTTGCCAATGTTTATCTTGAGACCAGGCTTATTAGCAAACTCTGTGAGACGTGGCAATTTGATGGTCATATCAGAGTACAGATATCATCAGCATATTCCAGATCAACTAACCGGTTAAAGATCTGTAACGACTGCCTGCAGCATTCATCATTTTTGAAGGCACGTCCATCAGTAGCATGCGGTTATTGGCATTGTTTGTACACTAAATGTTTGGACTGCTGGCAATGGCATCGAAGGCTCTGGAATTCGAACATACGAGTTTTGTCCGTTAAGAGCATTGTAGAAGATACCGGAGAGATGGCGCGTGTATAAATAGTGGCAGAGCTGGCAGTCGTGAGTTGAGTTGATCATTGTCGCTGTTAGAGATAACATCAATTGTCGTGTACATGTGTGTTTGTACATTATAAAGTTTGTGTGCATTTCTGCGAATTGATAAACGTGTATAAAGACACTGAGTGACTATTTAATTATGTTGTTGATGTACATTCTAAATAAATAAAGAGTTGTTACAATTTTAAACTACTAAAACTGCTTTTATTTGCAATCAAAAGTATCCGGTTTATTTAAAGGAAATAAACCACGTTTTTAAAAGGTAGAAACGTAACAATATTAAATATCAGTGGTGACATCACACAACCTTGCTGTACCAACGTTAAGTTTTCTGTTAAGCTTTCCTTCGTGCTGAATGCGATAGCTTGCATTTTCTGTGGGATTCTTTTACATTCAAGGGCTTTCGAATGCTTTCTCGAAGTCAATGAATGTTAGATATGGAGGCGATCGGCATTGGATGATTCTAAGTGCATTGACATGGTCAATACATGATTTAGTCAGCTTGTTGCATTCTGAGTTTTGGTGTAATTGTTTTAGAGAGCCTTGTTGTTATTATGTGAGTTATTATTTTGTTCACCATGCTGAGTAACGTGATACCTCGCCAGTTGTTTCGAGTAGTTATATCTCCTTTATTTTTGTAGTGTTACTATTATGCATTCTTTAAGCTCTTCATTAATCCAGATATCTTCTAGTAAGGGCAAAAGGATTTGTGCACTAGTATAAGGATCTATTTTGAGAAGTTCATTTTCTGGGTTTTTGTTGTTGTGTCTTGATTGCGCATACAAAATCAGATAACGAAGGAATGGGGGTGGAGATATGTAATATGTTATCGTTGGTAGTACAATTACATATTGGATCATATTTTGGCCCCGGGGAGAGCATTGAAGAATTATAATCAGATTACGCTGTTCATCTTTGGATGTTATACGTATATCATCGTCATTTCCTGTTGGTCTTCCAGTTACGCTAGGTTTGCAATGCACATGCACGTATTTTTACCCAAATTTCTGCCCTAATAAACCACTGTTTCTAACAATTGTATAAATATTTCAACAGATGACAAAAGAAAAAAGAATCTAAGTAAACAGACAACTACATATGTATGTACATTTAGAGATAAAATACAATAAAATTACAAGAAAAAATATGTTTACACTGATGTATGATATGCAAGCACTTAAAATCAATTTTAAGAGCGTTTCTGCAGGAAATTAGAAACAAACAAAAAACAAACACAAATATTGACAAACATTTAAATAAATAAAAGAAAAAACTGTTTGATAAAATATATACAGAAAGTAAAAGAAGAATAAAAACTTGTTCTTGACCTGACCTTTATGAATTTCTAAACCAAAAAAGCTTTTTTCTTTCAAATATTTTGCAAACTTTTATTTAAATTTCTTTAGCTAAACTGAAAAGGGAATTCGAAAATAAAATTTAGTTTTTAAAAGCAGCTCAAAACGTTAACAACTTCGCTTTAATTAAACTAGAATTCTAAACAAATCCCGGCAAAGAAATTTAAACAAAAAGAAAATAGAAAGAAAGAAAGAAAAAGCACCTTGGCCGTTGCTGTTTTAGACAAAACAAGCAATTTTTAACATACATGTATTTAAACTAGTGTTTAGCTGCTTTGCTTTTATTTATCGCAAAAAGATACACACACACACAAAAAAAAAGCACAAACTTAAATAAATTAAAAAGCCAATGAACTCTATTTGAAGAGTATTTGAATTTCATCGATACTCATTATGTTTCGCTGGTTTGAGATTATAGCAACAACATTACTGGCACTGGCCACTTTAAACAGTATTTCAACGATATCATATGTGAATGCTGAAATTACCAGTTTGCCATCATCGTTGTCCATTGGACAAGAACAAGATGAATTGCATGAAATGTTAAACACCGAAAAGGTACTCATTGATACCCTCAGGCATTATATTGAAACACAAGAACACAGATTGAACTTTTTAAAAAGGTAAAATTACAGACTCTCTTTCGTAAACAAAATTAAATAATGATTGATTATCAATCAAATTTAACTGTTTAATATAAGAATATGTCGATTTATTTCATTTTTTATATTATTATTATGTTTCAGTAAAACTAATGAAATACGCAATATTCATGATGGCGTCACCGACCGAGAGAAATATTTATATAATCCCATCAATGCTTTGACGATTTTGAAAAGATTTACCGCTGATTGGAAAAGTTTGAAATCATATGCCGAAGATTATTTAAAAACGGAGGGTAAGTAATAAAACAACATACTAAATATGTATTGGTTTCAATCGAAATGACTTGTGAAATGTATTTATTACTTTAATACTGTCTTAGTTCCAATTCCACAATCCATAGTTTTATCAGATTCGAGGCTCCACTATATATCTGGGAAAAACGCATTAGTTAAACACATCTCAATGAATAATTGTTTTATTTGACAGATCAATACATGGCATTAACATTTTAAAACATCCACTGCGGCTATTGTGGGCCACTTTTTCGATTATTGCTGTATGTCACGAATAACACGAACAATGTTGGTCTTCAAGGCATCAATTGTTGCTAAATTATCACCATAAACCAGTGACTTCGCTTGGGCCATAGGAAATAGTCGAGGGGTGTCAAATAGAACGACCTTAGAGGCCAATTCTTCGATCCATTTTTCGAAATCAAGTTATCGGCAAATGTTGATTTAAATAAATCGTTGGTTGTGGTCGCCGTACGACATGTAGCGCCATCCGCACAGTGGTTTAGAAAGTTTTTTGGAAATATTTCGGTATCTTGGGAACTATTAGAGATATTCTTACAAAATTTCACACGGTTGGAGCTGAGGCGATTTTGAGTTGATTTGTTTATGCTCAGATACTTATCGCCAAAGGGGGCCAGTGCGTAGCCCTTCAAATTTGGTCACCTTGGGTCTTAAAATAATAAAAAATCGACAAAAATCCATTTATGATCCAAATGAGCTGAAATTTAAAATATAAATGGTCATTCGGAAGATCTACAAAAAATACAATTACATGTGTAGGTTATCTCCATTAGTTGAAGAGATATTTAGGTTTATTGATTTATTTGTTTTAATTTTGCTCGATCTTTTTATGGTTTTTTGGGTATGGCGGGCCTACGGAGGGCCGAGATTTATTTTGAAAATATTAACTATATTGGCGATAAAATTCTAAATAAAATAGGAATAACTTGCTAACAGTTATCTTGTCCATATAAAAAGGTACACGCATCCAAAGTTGAAACATATAAAAAGGACCGTATTTTTTACGTGTTTTCCCAAAAAAGTCCCTATATATTTTCTTTTGTAGAAAAAATTTTTCTTCAGGACTATACAAACTTGGCTCACTAAAGCTGACACAACACCCCCCAAGCCTATCCAAACTTGACCAATTTTGAAACATAATTTTAGCTTTGAGTAAAAAATTCTAAAAAGGCAAAACACTGATCCTCGAAAATGTTTCAAATTTCTATAACCCTATATATTACTTAAACACTTACAAAGCTCTTTTACTATCACACCGTAAATAACATCACAGTAGGCACTTTTCTAAAAAAAAACTCAGTTTTTGGGACACATTTTCCCCGGTTTAGGAATTTCGGTATTTTAAAATAAAAAATGTCATAAATTATAATACATTTGATTTAAGCACATTTGGATCTGCATTAGTTCTAAATTTTGTTATGTTATCTTAAACCGTTAAAATTTTACATTAATTCAAATTTTATATTTTTCTTCATGGAAAATCACCATATTATAATTTTCTAGTTTTTAAGGTAAATGAGGTCCCAAAAATTTATAAAATTATTTAATTTTACTAAAATATCAATTTTCAAGTCTTAACGCTTTCATTAATATCAAATACTAAGTAGTAGTAGCTACTCTTAGGGCCACTATTATAACTTGCCTTTATGTTCGAAATAGTAAAAGTTAACTTTAAGCAATATTAAAAGGTACTCTTAAAGTTAACTTTTACTATTACGAATATAAAGGCAAGTTATAATAATGGCCCTTAGCCAAATAACCGTCGTTTTTCGATTGAGAGAGTATGAATTTCAAATTCATCTCGTCATTGTCCCTAAGTTAAGAGCCTTAGAACTGTATTGGAAGCATAGCCCCATTAACGACACAACCACATCCCGAAGACAAAAGATAGAATTACGTTTTTAGCTTTTAAAAACGTGGGTTTATTTCCTTTAAATAAACCGGATACTTTTGATTGCAAATAAAAGCAGTTTTAGTAGTTTTAAATTGTAACAACTCTTTATTTATTTAAAATGTACAACAACAACAACAGTCTAAATAGTCACTCAGTGTCTTTATACATGTTTATCAATTGTCAGAAATGCACACACACTTTATAATGTACAAACTCAAATGTACACGACAGTCGATGTTAAGTCTAACAGCGCCTATGATCAACTCAACTCACGACTGCAACCTCTGCCACTATTTATATACACGCCATCTATCGGGAATCTTCTACAATGCTCTTAACGGACGTACTAGTACATTCGATTTCTAGAGCTTTTCGATGTCATTGCCAGCAGCCCTAACATTTAGTGTTGCCATACTTACAAACAATGTCAATGATGGACGTGCCTTCAAACATGATGAATGCTGCAGGCAGTCGTTATAGACCGTTGAATTCAAATCGTCATTGCACATTCGTAACAATATATACTTAGTCCTTTAATTCCTAGTGGAGCATAAGGCAGCAGCAAATCTTTTCCATTTCAATTTATCTGCAACTTATTATCAATTGGCGTCTCCAAGTGCTTATAGGTCTGCCATGTCTTTTTAAGACTTGGGAATTATATTCGAGGAATTGTCGGGTCATATCAATCATAGGCTTATGTGTGTGTTCTAGTCAACCAAATTTGCGCGACCGTATGTTCATATCTAATGGAACTTGGACAATACGTTTCAATAAATCTTGGTTTGAAAAATGTTGTTACGGGCCAGAAAATTCTAAAAATACATCTGAGTGATTGGTTGCTTTGATCGGCACAATCTATTTTGTATATATTCTATGCCGCCTCCACTTTTTGAAATTATACTCCCCAGATATTGGGTCTTACATTATGAGTAAAGCAGCACGGGATGAAAAGGTTTGAATCTTTAAGTGCATGCTAGAGAATCTATGGGTTTCAAGACATATGTCGTCTGCATAATCGGTGTTATCTTGGCATGGAGACCCCACGAAATGCCATGCTGCATAGAGTGGCTCATTAAGACATAAAGTACTATGTTAAATTGTAATGTAGACAAGATACAGCCTTGGTGAATTCCTGCTGTGACTTCAATGGGTTTGCTTTGCGAGCCATCGTTAAGAACACAACAATATGGATTGTTGTAGAGCTCATTAATGAGTCTAGTAACATCCTCGGGAACTCCTTTGCATCTTAGGGTTTCCCATATCGCATTGTGATACAATGTGTCAAATGTACGTTTAAAGTCTACAATCTCTAAGTAAAGTGGTGAGCCCCATTCAACCGACTGTTTCACAATTACGAACACTACTTGTTCGGCCTAAAGCCCGCTTGTTCTCGTCTTTGCTTTGGTTATCTAATGGAAATGAAATGAGAGCTTCTGTGAATTCATCTAGAACACAAACATATTTTAATTAAAGGTTTTAGTAATCTCTTTGTTAGGGTGATGTCAGTTTTCAGAATTTCGGAGGGTATTCCGTCAGGGCCCGAAGACATACTGAACTTACTGTTGAAGTGCTAAAACCGTCATTCACGTTGTTAATATGATGCATTGGATATCAATCAGATATTGTGGTGTATTCTGTTGGATTGATCGACAACATTTTCGCGTTATAATCCTCCTTAAACACCATCTGTTTATCTTTAGCATGGATCAGTTCGCCCTGCTCATTCCTCAGGGGTTTTGTATTACGGTGGCTACGGTCGGTAATACGATACAAGTCCTTGGATCGACCCATTTCACCGGCTATTTGGGATTATATGGCTAAGTCATCAGCCCACTTCCGCTTGTCTTCCCCTGCACTTCTACGGAAAAGAGGACGTATTGTTTCTGTTTCTATCGTATTCCTCTCAATATTCCATCAATGCCGAACAAAATTATTTTAGTAGATCAGTGAAACTAGAATTTAATCTGGAAGTGATGAAAAGTTTAGTCTGAGGGAACACTAAAATTAAATTTTTTGCTGATAAAGTACAAACTACAAAAGTTTGCAGTATGATTTATCAATGAAACTGAAAATAAGCAAAATAACTGTTGCATGCTTTACACGACATAAAAAATAAATTTTGACATAATCATACTTCATTTATTACCTTAAACCATAGAGAAATACATATAGAGCGGAAACTAGAAAAAAATAAGAAAAAAAATTCTCAAAATAACAACACACACTAGTGTTTTTTCTGTTTTCACCTAATTTTTTAAATAATACATTCCCGCCACTTAGGATTTTGACAATTGAGTTAGGTCTTTGACAGAAGAGCTTCCGATCTATGTGTATTTATCTATGCTTTAAATATTAAACCTCAAAAATGTCTAATGTTTTCACTTGTTTGCTTTTATTTCGTTGCCAGATTTAACCAAAAATTACACTCAACAAACAGAGACACTAACATTTCCCACAGACGAAGATTATGATGCAGCACTTATTAATTTATTGCGCATACAAGACATGTATCAACTGGAACCGCAACGATTGGCTGTTGGCGAAGTAAATGGCGTTAAATTGGGGTAAGTGGTAAACAGAGGGATTCGCAAAAATAAAACCAAAAAAAAAATAAACAAATTATTTAAAATAATTTGCATACACAAACACATTTACGCATAAACAGCAAAAAAAAATTGTTAACACATGTTTCACTTTTACAGTTCTGAAATGACTTGGAGCGATTGTTTGGAAATTGGCTTAAAGTCAAGTAAAAATGGTTATCAAACGTATGCAAAATATTGGATGGAAACAGCATTGGAGAAATTGCCAAGCAACAGCAACATCAACAACAATACCAATGAAGCCACCACACAAGGACACAAAAGACCATTGCAGGATGAATACACAGTTAAGGCGAAATTGGAAATTATGACAGCATTATTAAATACTGAATATAAATTAGGTAAGCTCAAAAAATGGCTTCAGAGGGGATGTAGTTGAAAATTTAAACGATTTCTCAATTGATTTTCTTTGTCATTGCCACAATAATCATTAGGATTTATTGAAAATTTATGTAAATTATGGCAAACATTATAAACTGTAAGTTTGTTGCTCTACTTTCGTTTGGATTTTAATTTTATTTTTGGTTTTAATTCTTATTCAATTTACTCCTCCGCTGTCTACATTTTTTTAGGTAATATTCAAGAAGCTTTAAAAATTGCCAACGAAATGCTTGAACTTCAACCCAAACAAAAAAATGTCAAGAAGGCGAAAAAGCAAATGGAAAAGGAATTAAAAAAGTCGAAAGGCACTAAGAAAAATAACCTTAGCAACAAAGTTGAACCGAAGAATGTTGATAAGCAAAAAAAGGTAAGTGTAAGAAGCGAATTGGAAATATAACTTAAATATTTTCAGGCTATTTATGGAAATCAGTTTAGACTGATAAATTGTTGCTACTGTTAATCTTTTATAAATTTAAAACCAATATGTTCTTAAATCATACAATTCACTGAAATTGTTTTAATGGTTTTAGAATTATTGATAACTAGCTTGACCCGGTGCGCTTCGCTACCCCTGTCGATGTAAAAATCGATTCAGCCGTTTAGTAATTATTGTTTAAAAACTAAAGGTACCAATTTTACCCGTTTTTCCCCCTTTTTATCCCTTTCTGGTCCAAGTATTGAAAAAATTTATAGCCTATTGACGCTTCCAAGTAAGGATTTATCTACGTTCCAAATTTCAATAAAATCGGTTCAGCCAAACAAACAAACTTACAAAGACATTTATATATTTATATAGATAATAAGGTGGAAATTTATTCATTTTCTTTTAAATTTAAATAAAAGTAAATTTATTTTTTCTGCTAATCTTATGAATGAATTATATTTATAAATATTACTGAAATGCTTCAGTGGTTGCGATGTTATTAAAGAATGCATATTTTGAGGTTTTACTTAATAAAGTTTTCCCAACTATTCTAAGAATTATATTTATAAACATTTTTGAAATAGCTGCAATGCTTACGAAGTTATTAATGTAATGACATCATTGCTTGAGGTTAAGGAAAAACTTTTCTTTCCACATTTCCCAATAGTCAAAATATGTATGAAAAATTACTTGTTAGTGCATAAAAGAGTCTAAAGTGAAAATAATTTAAAATCCTTAACGGTTTTCAAAAATATTTATTTCCCGGAATTTTTAGTCGGGTAGTGAAAAATTGGCAAAATTACCGGGATAAAAACCCTAGTCTAATTTATTTACTTTTAAATTCTAATATTAAAATTAAATCCTTATTTTTTGACATTCTATTTCAATTTTGTGGACGCTAATAAGAAATATGTTAAGAATTGTGTACTAAATCCTTCCAAACTTGAAAATTTTTGTCCGTTATAGACTCTGAAACTATCCAACCGATTAGCTCCAAACCGGTTTCATTAGAAAGGAAATTTTGTGAAAATGGTTTTAAACACCTTAAGCAATACATTTGGTCCATACAAAACTTGCTCCCAATTTTAAAATTAGTTTATCTTGAAATTTTGTATGTAAGCACCTCTCCCGATGTGTAGATCCACTAAGGGGGTAAAATTAGGTAAAATCGGTATCTCTATATCTTCGCAACTAATAAAACTAGCACAAAAAATCCAACTTAATCTAAATTTATGCAAGAAATCAGTGAACAGGTGTGTGGTACGTTTTGTACTTTTAAGGGGATAAAATGGGCGAAACTCGAGTTTTAATACTTTTTTGTATCCCATATCCCAGAAATTAAATTTATATGGAATTTCAGTCCTTCTTAAAAAATATCAAATGGACTCTGGAACTTTTTGAAATTTGAACGTTCTTCTTTTTGGTACTTTTTTTCAAAACTATTTTATATGTACTAATATGGTAATAAAATGTTTATTATAAAACCCATCCATTAATAAAAAATTATTAGAGCAGTAGCACACGCCGGGTATCCGCTAGTTTTATATAATTTACGAAATATTGTCAAATACTAAAATTTTCTATAAAATAAATCATTATTTTTAAATCCGAAATCTGAAACCGGTCGAGTTTACAAAGATGAAAAAAACCGGTTGACGCGTTTTCGATTTTGGATACCCTAGTCATGATGTGTTCTGGATGCTGATATTTCTGGCCTCTAGACATTTTTCTTAAAAATATTGTTCATAAAATCCGACCATGTCAGCTTCCTTTTTCCTTTTGAACAGTTTCCAATTCGTTTGGTTTCGATAACAGATTTTGGGATTCTAGAGTATTCCATATGCATCAAGTGGCTTCTTATTATAATGTTATATCATAACGGGAATACTCGGGAAATTGGGCGTAATTTGGAAATATGCTGACATATGAACTGACGTTTTCGGAACTGCACGTTTCACAATCATTCTAAGATTCAATCTGGCCTACCTTCTTTGAGCATTATTAAGTAGCGGAAACGTTTAACTTGATTTTGGTGATTTTCCTCAATTCTAAGACCTCGCTGATAATCTAAAAAAGTATGTTAACGGTTTTCATTTGCATATGTCAGTAGAATTTTTGTGGGTTTCATTTTCTAGTAGCAAGTTTTTGACTTTGATTCCTTTAACAATACCATCCATCAGAAGAATAAAAAACTCCCGGGATCGTAATAAACTTTTCCAACTTTACGTTAGTTTGCTACATAGTTTTTGCCAGTTAAATTGAAGAACATTTGTGATATCTTTGCAATTCACTGTGACTTTTCTAAATCTACAGCCCTATATATTTTATTAATTGGGAAGCCACCCAATTCGTCGTCTTCTGTAAGCAGCCTGTCGAGTAATTAATAGTGTGAATCGTTACTAAATCACTTTTGGAGAGATGACTTAACAGTGAGCGTTTAAAAGAACCTTTATTCCGCCAAAAGCTTTCCACTCATACTCATGTTACGCTCGCTTCAGCCTTGAAATCACATAGTACCAGGATCGCACTGGTGGTAAATCTTGTTAAGCAAGTTAAGCAAGTAGTAATTGTTAAGTAAGCAGCAATCGTCACAAGTATCTTATCACATGGCTGGCTCCAATTTATATATTTTGGTCATTTGACACGTATGTGAACAGAGAAGACAATTGGTTACTTTATACATCCCAGGTAATCTAGCCTGAAGACAATTATCACTTTAGTGTCTCTAAGTAATCTGGAATATGGTCACTTTAAACGTTTTGTGAGTAATTCGTTCAAACTTTAGTGTCTCTTTATTTTGTACAGCACTATAGAAAGTAGTTATTTTACCCACCAGAAACAATCCATTGGAGAGTTGTAGATGAAAGGTTTGTTTACAAGCAATCGTCTATTGGACTGCCTATGATGTCTTTTTAGCTGACTATTTGAGGTCAATTAGCACGCGTACATGTTATAATAACTAGATATGTAGCTGATCAAGTAAACAGTTATGTAGCTAATAAAGTAATTGATAATATTTAACCAGTATGTGAATTCAATGCTTTTACTACTTTGGACCAGCTATTAGAAAGTCTCATTGTAGTCAAAATGGGTTAATTGACCCCCTGCTTAGGACATGGACGTGTTAAAATAACTTGTCACGTAGCTATTGAAGTAACTAGTTCCCTAAATGATGGGTAAAATCACTAGTTCGGTACTGTCTCCTAGAACTGCTGGGAATCTCTTAAACATTCTGAGTTCGCTCTTAGCGAGCGTGATAGCTGGGATGTCCTCGTAGATAATTTGATAAATCGGTTTGCTTGTCAGATACCATATACAGCCCCCATTTGTGAACAAACTCCGAATCAACCCAGGATCTGGGGACTATACTTTTCTAAGATATGCAAAGGTGAAATGTGTAAAATAGCGTCCATAACATATGTAAGGACCTAGCAGTGAACTGTTCCAGATTTTTTCATCATGTCAATGCAGCGTAGTATGGGCTGCATAATACTCTTAGATGACCAATAGATAATTTTTGGTTTAATATATATCATCATTCTTCATTGTTATGTTATTAGAAAAAATTGAGCTTATGTATGACGTTTTTTTAAGCTGGGAGATTGAAATGTTTACAAAATTTATCCAACATAAAAACATTTCCAACACTGACTACACATTCTTATTAACTGTCACTTTCCTGTTATTTTTATAAATTTACCAAATGTGATGTTAACCTATTTCTCTCTTTTGTTTGTCGAAAATGTTCGTTAACTTTAGAAAACAACAAAAACACTTGAAGAGCTAATGATTGAGGAGATTTGTCGAGAAGCAGCCAGCAGTCTACAAAACAACAAACAAATACATACAGCCTCCAGCAGCGCCTCTTCATGGAATCCAACTTTTCCACTCACACCATCCGCATGTGCTGTTGTTACTAACAATTTGCCATTCCTATTGATGCAGCCTTTAAATGTCGAACTGTTGAGTTTAGATCCGTACATTGTCATTTATCACAATGTTCTAAGTGACAGGCAAATAGAAGAATTAAAAGATTTTGTTGTCGAAGGACAAGACGACACGTTTCACTTTACGAAAATTGGTCAGAAAAAAATGCGTCAAATGAATGGTAAATTACATTATATACTTGGACATTATGGACAGGATTTGTATGATGACTGGCAAGTGGAACGTTATAATTTTGAAAATCTAATGGAATTAGAGAAGTCAAGTGTCAATTATGGAAGTGCTAAGCAAGCTAAATTATTGATTAATGTGAGTTTAAATTTAAAATCGAAAGGACAAACAAAGAAATTATGTATAAATAATTTTCAATTAACAAATTTCAGTTACAACAACCTTTAATGGGTGGTGCTGTGATATTTCCTCAACTGGAATTCAGCATAAGTTTGCCTCGAGGTTCCCTGCTTTACTTTTCTAAGCTCAATGAGTTCCATGCATATGATTATAGAACAAATTATCATGTGTGTCCCGTTATTGGCGGCAGTCAAATTAGTAAGTATTTATAATTATACGCTGTCTTTTTTTTTTTGTCTAAATTGTCTTTAATTATTTCAATTTCATTACAACTCTTTGCAGCTGCCACCACCTCCATTAAAAACATTTAAATTTATGTCTTAGATAAACAAAATAAATGTGTTTTTATGTGTGTGCTGTAAATAGTTTTTAAATTTACTTAAGCTTTAATAAAAATCTCAGTAATAATAAACAAAATAGTATTATTTATTTTGTATAAATATTTTATAACCTTGTCGTTTAAATTTTTTTCTACAGCTTCTTTTGGGCTTGGTCATTTGGACAGTTGTCAAACAAATCATTTTTTAAAATTTTTAGCATAGTAAATGTCATGTGCTATGATGGAAAGACAAAGTGCTAAAATTTGTTTAAACAAAAAAAAAAAACATAGAGGTCTGCTAGTGTCAATAAAAAGTTTTGTTTTTATACAACTTTAAGTAAGTAAATGGACGGTTGAGAAAAATGTTTATGTATATATGTATGTAGATACAAAATAGTTTGTAATGTTTTCATTCATTAATCAACTAATAAATGGAAGTAATTACTTAATAATTTACACCCACTTTTAAACTGATGATCACTGTCATATCGATATGCGATTTATGAATTATTTAAAAGCTTAGATTTGTATGACAGGCCCACGGTTGTGATTCCGCTTATCTTTATCCAAACTACTTAGAGTGTTAGGGACATTATTTATACCAAATTTAAAGACTCTCATTACAATAGTTCTCCACATTAAATAATCTATATAAATATATAAATGTCTTTGTAAGTTTGTTTGTTTGTTTGAGCATCACGCCTAAACGGCTGAATCGATTTTATTGAAATTTGGAACGTAGATAGATCCTTACTTGGAAGCGTCGATAGGCTATAACTTTTTTCAATACTTGGACCAGAAAGGGGTAAACAGGGGGAAAACCGGAAAAATTGGTACCTTTAGTTCTTAAACAATAAATACTAAACGACCGAAACGATTTTATTGAAATTTCCAACATAGACTACGACAGGGGTAGCGAAGCGCACCGGGTCAAGCTAGTAGAAAAATAACTAATTAATTTGTATGTGAGTTGCCACACCCCCTGGTTTAAACTCATCAATTTGCATTCCAACTGCGTATAATGGTATTAAAATAACTCACGACAAGTTTTGATTAAATTCTTTTCATATTTAGTAACAAGTAGAAACTACGCCAAATGGAACGATATACGCTTCAACAACGCATTGAAATTATTAAAATTCACTAGAAAAATGGTGAAAATCTTGCAGTCACAGTTCGCAAAACTAAAGCATTTTTGGGGCGTCGTGAAGCAACTTGTCGAACCGCAATACAGAAATTGGTGGAAAAATTCGAGCTGTTGGGACAAGCTAGTGATGTGAAGAATAAAACCCGTGCATGTCGCTCAAGAACAACGGAGGATATTGCTGCTGTATCCCAACATGTTGAAGGAAACTGAGGTTTGTCTATTCCTCGTGGTTCTTTGGAATTGGACATTCCACAAACTTCATTACACCGCATCTTATGGTCGCAGTTGGATGATATTGATCTGGACAACCTTTACTTTCAACAAGACGGCGTTACGTGCCACACAAGCAACGAAACTATTGCTCTTTTACGGGAAAAGTTTCCGGACCGTGTTATCTCTCGAAGAGGTGATCACAATTGGCCACCGAGATCTTGTGATTCAACAGCCCAGCTTCGATTCAAGACTTCAAAGTTAGATTTCGTGAGGTTATCGAGGACATAGGGCAGCCACTTTGCTATTGGGTTATGTAAAATTTCATGAAAAGAATATGGTCCTGTAAGCGTGGTCGTGGTGGCCATTTGGCTCATGTTGTTTTTCATTATTAATAAATATTATGAAATAAACATCTCAAAAAATTTTTCATTTTTCTTTGATATATAAAAAACAAGCCCGATCATTTAATACCCTACACTGAGTATATGAGTTAGATCGCGTGTTTTTCTTTATTCGAAACCTATTTTTGTTAAATTTTATTCGGATTCCAACATTTTATGAGATTTATACTCGTTAAAGTTCCTTATATGAGAGCTATGACCAGTTATAGACCAACCACCATGAAATTAGTTCGCATGCTTATTTCTATATGAAAAGTATTTATGTTGAATTGTATGTGGATACCAACATATTTAAGAGCTTTATCCTCGTTAAAGTGATTTTGGGAAGTAGACCATTAATAAAAGCAATGGTCATGGAAACTTATTTGTGGATACCTATATAAATATATTTATATAAATATGCCTTGAAAATGCGGGATTTTTTTTTTTTAAATTTCAGCTATTATTTTGACACACTTGTATTAATTTATTCAAAGTATTGGCCATTGTTAGATATGACCTATTACCATCTATCTGGCAACATATGGATTCAGAGCCAAAATAACTGCTCATCTTTTGAGACCAATAACAAATCAAGCCAATTTCTGATACTCTGTTCTGAAGTAAAGTATATACCAGATATAGCGTTCTGCATTGATCGTAACAAATAGTAGTCGGACAGGGCAAGGTCTAGACTTTAAGTCGGGTGAGGCAAAACTTCGCAACCACTTCTTTCTATATAGTTTTTAACAGGTATTGCAATATGTGGCCAGAGCACAGTGGAGCAGAATCAAAATTTTTTGGAAATAAATGTGGCATTTCTAAACGGCTGCCCCGATCGAGATAAAATTTCACACTGGCGTATCCAAGGAGTATTCAAGTTTAAGTATTAAACACGTGCCATTTTTTGTTTCCCCTTCGATATTAAAGATATTTATATTTTTGGAAAGCGCTCGACTATGCTATTTATCTCTTATAATTTCAGAGTTATAGGCATTTCAAAATTTAAATTTTAAAATTTTGCCATACCTTGATCCGTTTTTTTTTTAATATAGGGCCTACTTTTGAACCGTATATTCTGGGTATTTTTCTGTCAATGTTAGCATCAAAGGCATCAATAGCGTTCGGTGCAGGTTCATTGTGATGTTCTGGCCAGATTTTAGCACCCTTTCGGTCCCACCAAATGCAAAATATTACCTAAGCGTCATGGATAGTTGTCGTTGGCCATTTTTCATCGCAAATATTGATTCGGTGAAAAAATTATTTTCTTTTATAGCGTTCAAGCAGCATTTCAAACATACAAAATCGCTTTTCAAGGTCTCTCAGCTTTAATATGTAACAGGTGGCGCAAAAGTAATCCTCCTATCAGAAAATGCTATAAATTTTGCGATTGGCCCCTAATGTCAGTTCTGTTTTTACATTTGTGTAGTAAATACATGCGAAATACACGTTAATAAACAATGTTACGCTACACTGCTCCAGAAAATAATCCACAAGAAGAATCAAAGTTTTTAATTTTTTTTTTTAATTACAGCCAAAAAACATTGGAAGTTTACTTTTGCGCCACCTTTTATTTCCCAGCTTTTGTATGAATCCAGCTGCTTGCAAACGTTTTGAAATAGCTGATTGAGTAGCTCCCAATAGTTTTGCAAGCTCTTGTTGAGTTTGACAACAATCTTTGGAGTAATACCTCCAATTCTTGGTCTTCAAATTTGTTTGGCTGAGATGTCGAACAAACTCAGTTTTTAGTCACACATTTTTTTAAATTATTACTTAAAAAACATTTCATAGCTTATATTCTAATATTTAATTTCAGATTGTAACCACCAAATTATAATTACTATTGAATAAAATATATTTCAATGAAGATAACGCGTTGCTCCACAGTGGGGGATCTGAAAAAAAAGTGGAAATAAATCTGTAACTTCTAAACGAATAGTTCGATTTTAATAAAATTTCCCATGGCTATAGAGGAGGTATTGACAAGTTTAAGTTTTGAATTTGGGCTTAAACAACCAAGGGGGGGCCGAGCCACAATGCCCCAAAGTGGGGCACCTCGGGTATATCAAAAATTAAAAATGATGTCAAATTTTTGTTTGCGATCCGATTTGAAAGATTTTTATATATATGGAATGTACTAGACGAGATCTATAAAAAACATTGCTTTAGTCATATATTATCTCTTATAGTTTACGAGTTATTCGCATTTGAAAAGTAAAATTTTATTTGTTTTGTCTACCTTGGTCTGCTTTTTTGCTAATAACGGATCCAATTCTTTCTCGATTTACTTGAAGTGTCTTTTTTTAATTAAAAACAAATTTGTTAATAATCTCAAGAAAGAAATGTTAAAAAATATTTACTGAGTCAAAAGTTATGTGCATTCAAACTTAAAAAAATAAAAAAGTAGTTTTTCCGCCATTTTTTTCGAAAAAAGTAACTACATTAATTTTAAATTATACAGAAAACGAGAAAAATATAAATAATGTATTTATATTTTTCTGAAAGGTAACATTTCGGGAAATATTATAAAAGTAAAACAATATCAAAATTTGTATTATTGCGTGGTCCAGAGTCTTCCGAAGTAGACCTATTTTATATGAAAATTTCAACTTTAGACAACATATTCTAAAATCGCATTGCTGCTTTCAAAAAATTAAGACCTGTTTTGTATGTCCCAATATGTTCTTGAATATTGTGCAAAGGGATTTCATAGCCCCGAGCTTGGTGCCTTCAATAGATTCAAAAATCAAAAAAATCACAATTTTGGGATTTTTTAAAAGTTTTTTGGGAATTGTGGGATTGTCAAAAACAATTCACTAATTTCTTTTTCACTTTTGTATTTCGATCAAAAGTTTCTACATAAATCTAAAGTTTGATTAAAAACGATTCATAAACAAAATTTTTATTGCATTTTTAATATTGAAATTTTCCAGAAAAATCAGCTATCATTTTTTATTCCCATATTTTTGAAAAAAGTCTTCTATCATTTTTTTAATTTTTAAAAATTTTTTATATTTTTGAAAATAGGACATAATTTCCTACACGTTGATATATAATATGTATATATTTTCTATTCCACTAGTCAAATTTATGGATTCAAATTCAACAACATACAGAAAATTATAAAATCTTGCCGTTTTGTAATATATTTTTTGCACTGCCTTGAAGACTTTTGCATAATCAAACACCGGAGAACACTATAAGATGAAGCTAATTACTGTGAGTTATGGGTTTTGAAGCCATTAATGAGACTAGTGGAAAAGAAAAGATATACGTATTATATATCAACGTGTAGGAAATTATGTCCTATTTTCAAAAATATAAAAAATTTTTAAAAATTACAAAAATGATAGAAGACTTTTTTCAAAAATATGGGAATAAAAAATGGTAGCTGATTTTTCTGGAAAATTTCAATATTTAAAATGCAATAAAAATTTTGTTTATGAATCGTTTTTAATGAAACTTTAGATTTATATAGAAACTTTTGATCGAAATATAAAAGTGAAAAACAAATTAGTGAATTGTTTTTGACTATCCCTCAATTCCCAAAAAACTTTTAAAAAATTCCAAAATTGTGATTTTTCTGATTTTTGAATATATTGAAGGCACCAAGCTCGGGGCTATGAAATCCCTTTGCACAATATTCAAGAACATATTGGGACATACAAAACAGGTCTTAATTTTTTGAAAGCAGCTATGCGATTTTAGAATATGTTGTCTAAAGTTGAAATTTTCATAAAAAATAGGTCTACTTCGGAAGTCTCTGGACCACGCAATAATACAAATTTTGATATTATTTTGCTTTTATAATATTTCCCGAGATATTACCTTTCAGAAAAATATAAACACATTATTTATCTTATTCTCATTTTCTGTATAATTTAAAATTAATATAGTTACTTTTTTCGAAAAAAAATGGCGGAAAAACCACTTTTTTATTTTTTTAAGTTTGAATGCACATAACTTTTGACTCAGTAGATATTTTTTAACATTTCTTTCTTAAGATTATTAACAAATTTGTTGTTAATTCAAAAAAGGACACGTCAAGAAAATCGGGAAAGAATTAGATCCGGTATTAGCAAAATAGCAGGCCAAGGTAGGCAAAAAAAAATAAAATTTTACTTTTCAAATGCGAATAACTCGTAAACTATAAGAGATAATATATGGCTAAAGCAATGTTTTTTGTAGATCTCATCTAGTACATTCCATATATATAAAAATCTTTCAAATCGGATCGCAAACAAAAATTTGGCATCATTTTTAATTTTTGATATTCCCGAGGTGCTTCACTTTGGGGCATTGTGGCTTGGCCCCCCCTTTACTGTTTAAGTCCAAATGCAAAACTTAAACTTATCGACACCTTCTCTATAGCCATGGGAAATTTTATTAAAATCGAGCTATTCGTTTAGAAGTTACAGATTTATTTTCACTTTTTTTTTCAGATCCCCCACTGTGTGCTCTCACTATGTTTTTGCCAACACTTTACTGCACAAATGGGGACAAATCTAAATCTTGCATAAATTTTGCAAAAAAAACCTTTAGAATCCAGAAGCATCTTTCTGATTAACTTGAAGGCACAATAGTCATTTATTTTTGAGAACTTGTTGTATCATACTTGGCCGGGATCGGATTAGTGGGCATGGCCCCTCCCATATAAATTAAATAATAATACTTGAACGCTTTAAAATTTGACATGAGTCATTTGCGCTAAATCACCGTAGGTTAGGTTTCATAGGCAGCCACTCGTCAAGCAGGTCAAAATTGATCCCATTGTGATATCCAAGATGTAAACAGCAGGGTGTTTATAATACGTCCGTTGTCTCCGAAGTGAACCAACCAGCTATACCAGTTTCTCAGAGCCGTGCATTGAAAGAATAGTTGGGACACAGTCTCCTCCTCTTCTTCGTTATGGCAGCTTGTATAGTAGTCGTTGTATCCTAGTCCCAGTCTTCTAGCATGTGTCCCAATTATACAGTATCCTGTAATAAAGGAAACAATTGGCCTTATTTGCGACGAAATTCGTCCTGCCAGCATCATATACGGGCCAAGTCGACCTAGCTATAGCATAGGTGGGTTCACTGTTCCACCTTTTTTGTGCAGGCTCATATAGTATCTGCTGAACAACCATTTTGCATTTTGCAAGAAATGCAATGCAGGGATCGATTGCCTCCTCATCTATTTGGCCATACAATTACCCTGATTTCCATCGTGTCCAGGGACCCATATAAGCGTTATCATAGAATGTCTCACTATCTCATTTAGGGATACCGGCATTCCTTAGTTAACTTAGATGTCGTGGAAACACTCGCTATTCCGTTAACGCCAGCCTTGCTATCAGTAAATATACATATATCAGCAAATTGGATGCACTTTTTATAGCAGTAATTTCCACCTGAAGACCAGTGCAGTAGTTAGGTAGCCTAAAGTAGAATTTTGGCCCAAAATTCTCAATATAGTAACCTTCACTGACCTATTACCCCTTTTGGAACCGCCAGTGTTCGGGATTATAATATGGAAATGAATGTCAAGAAATGGTTTTGTGATGCAGTAACCGACATTGCTATGAATATACCCATAGTAATTCAGTATCCTAGAGTGCCCAAGGTCATTACAACATCAGAAGCAGCCAGCATTCAGGCTCACAGCTGAATTGAGAGCCATTTGTATCACAATCAAATCATCTGGTAACCAGTTTAAAATAGTAAAAAGTGTCTTAGAGGAGATGTACCTTATAGCGCCTGTAGTCAGTATCGCAATAGTCCTTAGAACTCGCCTTCCGGTGAGTAGCATTCTCCAAAGCGTGCTATGAAGATCCAATTGATACCCTTTTGCCTAATACTTAAGTAATGACGAACATTTTCACCTTGGTGGAAAAACAAATGCAACCACGTCGTGTCACTGTTTGGTGCTGAGGCTTCGTTGGAGCACATTTCTTTGAAAATGAGACTGGTTAAGCAGTGACTGAGATTACTATTCCAGCACCGATGACATTAATGTAGATGGCATGTGGTTTCAACAAGACTGTGTGTAATACAGCCCATGTATACATTCAATTATTGCATGAGACATTTCCTAATCGATCTAGGTGGCCAATTGTGATTATCTAAATGAAAGAGTACATTTAGATAATCACAATTTTGGTCACCTAGATTGAGTGATTTAACACCATTGGAATGCTTTAGAAATTAATCAACATTTGAGCGAAGGCTAACATTGCGAGCCCTCATTTTGTATATACAGTGGTGGCCATGAGGTTAGCACACTAGCTACTTGCTATTTTTAAACGCAAATATTTCCTATATTTCTTAATTTTTTTATGATATCTTTTGCATGCGTGTTACTTGTCCTTCTAAGATCACGTCCCATCATGTCCAGCATTATTCCTTTATATATATTTTGCGTTTTTCTATCCAGAATAGAATAACCTAAAAAAAACACTGGCCAGTATTTTAGCACAAAATAAAAAAGTTTATTCATATTAAAAAAGTAACAAAACAAAAAAACTTATTTCACTAAAAACTTAGTACTTAGTTGGATACCCTTTATTTTTGATCACAGCTGCTAGTCTCCTTGGCATACTTTCTACAAGGGCCATACAGCGATCCACTGAAATATCATTCCAAGCTTTTTCTACTTCTTTCCATAAATCGGCCAAATTTTTAGGCTTTTTTCTCATTACATGCTGCTCCACATCATTCCAAAGGTTCTCAATAGGATTGAGATCCGGAGATTGGGCTGGCCATTTTAACACGTCGATATTGTTCGATTCCAAGCAACACCTCACTAAGCGTGAGGTGTGTTTTGGATCATTATCTTGCATAAATCGCCACCTAAGTGGCATGTTGTCCTCTGCATAAGGTATCATTGTATTTAGAAGTATATTCTGGTATACATACTGGTCCATATGAGTATCAATCTTTTTTATAGGACCAACACCATACCCAGAAAATGCTGCCCACACCATCACATTACCCCCACCGTGTTTTATTGTTTTACTGGTGTACTTTGGATTATGTTGCATGTTCGGAGGACGCCATACATACCTCTTACCATCCGATCCGAATCTACAAAATTTAGATTCATCACTCCAAAGGACATTTTTCCAAAAAATTAACGGCTTTTCCAAATGCTCACGAGCAAAGGACAACCGAGCTTGTATGTTCTTTTTTGAAACATGTGGCTTATGCTGAGAAATGCATCCACGTAAATTTTTTTCATTAAGTCTTCTTCTTATCGTTCTGCTGGACACGTTGATACCATATTTTCCTGAAATTTCTCTCTGGATTACGGTGGAGCTCTTAAAAGGATCTTCGACAGAGGCTCTGTATATTAAAGAGTCCTCTTTACGTGAAGTTTTTCTGGGCCGAGGAGCCTGTGTAACATTTTTAGATGTTTTATATTTCTGAATATGTCTTAATGCATTATAAAACATCTTCCTGGAGCATTCCAAAGTATAAGCAATCTCACTTATACTTGTTCCTCTCGAGTTCATTTGTTGAATAATCTTTCGTTGTTCCTCTGTACACCACTTTTTTTTAGCCATATCTAAATAATGTTTATTAAGTCAGTTTGTCTTCCTCATTGATTAAATAATACCTAAACTTACCAATTAATATTTATACCCTCAAACAACTTTTAAAAAATTTAATTATACTTATATGTGCTAAAATTGTGTCCGGCTTATTTTACATATTACTGCACTAAAATGCAAATTTGAAAGAGAATAGCGATAGAATGCAAAAAAAAAAGTAACGGGACTTATTGATCACACCATAAACAACACTAATTAACAAAAACTTTAGTTTATAATTGCAATGAAATGAAATAATTTGCTTTAGAAAACAGCAAGTATGAAGTGTGCTAACCTCATGGCCACCACTGTATGTACTTAAATAGTTCATAATTATTTTCAGATTATGCCTTCTTATCATATGATGTCCGTTCAAGGATTTGCACAGATTGAATTTTATGATCACAGCATGGAAAATCGTACACGAGCACATTAAATCGATATAAAAACAATATCTATTAATAAAACTGAGCTATTTAATATAATTATTATTGAAAAGTAAATAACATGAATCATAATGGTTATCGCATCACATCACGTAGACAGACACCTTTCTCAAATTTCAAAAGTGTATAAATAGCAATAAAAAATAACAATTTAATTAAATTAAATTGTGTGTGTTTTTGCTTTTAGTGTTTTATTATTAGGCCAACTAACTGGCTTAATCGCTATTGAAATCATCGCAGTTCATGACGTCTTAATGTCTTCTTATGAACGTGCTAAAAACTAAGTTTATTACTTGATCAAAAGTTGTGAGCGATCAAAAACTACTAGCACTTCCCCATAGATTTAAGAGATTAAGAATTTAATTTAAATACTATGATTTTTAAGAAAAGATTAAAGATTGAACTTGCGTCTTTAATAACATTATATAAAATTGATTATATTTGCAAGAAAGTAGTAAAAGTTGTTTTAGTAAAACAAAAGCGAATATGTTTAATAAATTAGCGGTAATTAAAATGGAACACCCTACTTTAGGCTTTTTTTTTGCTAAACAAATTTATCAATAATATATGCTGCTTTAAAAGAGGTGAAATAAGAAATAAACTTTGATTTTATAGCTTACAGAAGGCATGATTTACGATGCACAGTGGTTTATAAACTTTTTATCTTAGAAATTATTTGTTTGCTCATTAACGATTGAATTGTACTCGTAGCTTAAAGAAAATTCACATAGTCAGTGCTAAGTTATTTTTTAAGTTGATTTTTATTTACATGGACTGGTAGATGAAATAGAGGCTAGTGGGCGGCCCAAAAATTCAGTTCTATCCGAATGTCAAGAAATTTTATGTTTATTTTATTTAGATCAGTGATGCGCGTTCATATTGTTCAGGTTACGAAGATTTTCGTCCATTTACACGTACACAACACTATTGTAAACAAAACACACAACGAGAGCGTAAGAACCCAGCAGTTAAGCAAGTAGTCAATGTATCCCTTATAGACAGTAATCGTCACAAATGTTTTATCACTTGACTGACTACAATTTATATATTTTGGTCATTTGAGACGTATGTGCTCTTTGTAGTGCAGAGATAAGACAATTGGTTATTTTATACGTCCCAGGTAATCTAGCGTGGAGACAATTGTCACTTAAGTGTCTCTAAGTAATCTGGAGTGTAGTCACTTTAAACGTGTTGTGTGATAATTCGTTCAAACTGGTTTTATACAAATTGTATTGATATAATTCCCACACAGTTAATTTTGATTTTTGCTTAAGTATACTGATATCCCATGTAACATAGCATGAAGTCAATAGTCACTTTAGTGTCTCGTAGTAACCTAAAGTGAAGTCACTTTAAAGGTTTTTTTTTTGTACTGCACTTTAGAAAGTGGTTATTTTTCCCACCAGAAGCAATCCATTGGAGAGTTGTCGAAGAAAGGTTTGTTTACAAGCTATCTTTTATTGGACTGACTATGATATGTCTTTTAGCTGACTATTTGAGGTCAATTAGCACTCGTACATGTTACAACAACTAGTTATGTAGCTGATCAAGTTACCACTTAGGTAACTGGCGCTATTTAACAAGTATGTGAATCCAATGCGTTGACTACTTTGGACCAGCTATTAGACAGTCTCATTGAAGTCAAAAGAGTCAATTGACCCCCTGCTTAGGACATGCCCGTGTTAAAATAACTAGTCACGTAGCTATTGAAGTAACTAGTTCCCACCCTAAATGATGGGTAAAATCACTAGTTCGGAACTGTCCCCTAGAACTGCTGGGAAATACAAACATTTCATTTAGTGGCCTAGGAACGATTTAGATGGTTACCTGTTTTAATTTAAGAGATATTTATGTCGAAACATTTTCTCTTTTTAATTTTTCCTCGACATTTTTCTATTTTTTGATGTGATGGATCTACCCAATTGTAACTACTAACCCATATAGATACAACTCAATTGAAAAACACAACAGCATTGACTATTTGAAATTTCCTTAAAATATCACCAATTGTTCCAAAATAAAATGTTGCAAACCACTGTACAATACTTCGTTTGCTGCTTTTTAGTGACGATTGTTTAATTTTTTGTTTTGTTTTGGATTTGATTTATTTGATCTTTTAAGTAGTTTTAACTAGCTAACTATAGCTAAATTAGTATTCAGTATAGTTGTCATCATCTTGCTTATAATATGTAGCTAAAACCTGTATTAAGCCTTAGTAGGCTCTTAACCCGCCAATGGTGACTCTAATTTGACTTGGATCACACACCGGGGCTTTCAACTGAAGATTTTTCGAAAAGAGTTACTAATAGTTCATATATATTTTTAAAGTTATGTAAGCTCACTAAGTAGTTTCAAAGTGAACTGATGATGGGGGACGTACAGTGCAGCAGCTACTCGAAATTGCAATAAAAATTAATAAGTGAGAATAAAGTTATTCGAATTTTTTAACTCAATCGGTTTCACAGACCGTTTTTCACCATTGGCGGGTTAAATATCTATAGTTCCATTAGTTCAGTACATATTTAGTTCATTGATACAATTTTAAGTTTTAAAAAACATGGAAACAAAGCTGAGTATATTTAATCACACACTCAAAATATTCTGCAATTATTATATAATTGGTCAATTCACAAGGTTTCTTATCATGTCATATTGTCATAATGTCCTAATATTTCACAAATGTTTTTAATGCTTTTCAAGCAAAAAATAACCTAAAATAATACTACTTTCTATGCTAAGAGTCGGTTAAGCCGAGCCGCCGAGTATTGATATATTAAGACATTATGACAATATGACTGATAAGAGACCTTGTGAATTGACCAAATATTTATTACTGCCACCTTTTTCCTTTCAGTGCACTTAATCTTCCAAAACTCATAACAATGTCATCATCACAAATACATATTCTACCTGCTGCAGTTTCTCTTCCCATGCTCTTTTTCTCAATCAGAACCTGTTAAACAAGGGGTGGTTGCATTACTAAATCAAAATTCATTAATTGCTTTCAAAATGTATTGTATTTACACATCCCAAAATCAAAAACCTTAAATAATCATTAATTTTTATATTAATGACAGTTTACAGGTACGCAGTTGAAGGTAACATTTATTTGAACTGTATTCTGTCGCGCTTGACCATTAAGAATTTGTTTATTGTTTGTTACTTTTGTAGCATTAGTACAAGTTTACGGTACTATCTGTCAAAAAATCCGAAGAAGAAATGCTGACATCACAAAACAGACTAACAACAATGAAACACTAAACAAACCAACAACAACAAAAAAACAAGTAAAAATGCATACAAAGAAAAACACGTTCATTATTTATGTTTATTTTGTACTTTATGGACATGTAGTAAAAATTTTATTTAATTTAACCCATAAGATGGAGCGTTAAAATTTGACGAATTAAATAAAGCATGCTTTTAGGACTGCAGACTTTAAAATTATATATACATATATATTCTAGCTGGCCTGGCAAACGTTTCCAGCAGTTCTAGGTGACGGTCCCGAACTAATGATTTTACCCATCATTTAGGATGGGAACTAGTTACTTCAATAGCTGCGTGACAAGTTATTTTAACACGTGCATGTCCTAAGCAGGGGGTCAATTCACCCTTTTTGACTACAATGATACTGTCTAATAGCTGGTCCAAAGAAGTCAACGCATTGGATTCACATACTGATTAAATAGCGTCAGTTACCTTACTAGCTAACTCACTGGTAACTTGATCAGCAGTAACTAGTTATTTCAACAAGTACAGGTGCTAATTGACCTTAAGTCAGCAAAAAAGACACATCGTAGGCAGTCCAATAAACGATTGCTTCTTCGACAACTCTCCAATGGATTGCTTCTAGAGGGTAAAATAACTACTTTCTAATGTGCACTACAAAACAAACGTTTAAATTGACTTCACTATAAGTTACTAAGATACACTAAAGTGACTATTGATTCCTTGCTATGTTAAATGGGATATCAGTATACTTAAGCAAAAATAAAAATTAACTGTATGAGAATTATATCAACACAATCTGCATAAAACCAGTTTGAACGAATTATCGCACAACACGTTTAAAGTGACTACACTCCAGATAACTTAGAGACACTTAAGTGACAATTGTCTCCACGCTAGATAACCTGGGATGTATAAAGTAACCAATTGTCTTCTCTCTGCACTACAAAGAGCACATACGTGTCAAATGACCAAAATATATAAATTGGAGTAGCCAAATGATAAGACATTTGTGAAGATTATTGTCTATAAGGGATACATTGAAAAGGAATCGTTGTTTTGCTTTTAACTTTTTTGTTTTTGCACCTATAAAACAAAATTTTGCACTTTAAATGTAAGTGCTTCACTAGACTCAAAAGAAAAGTCCTAGAATTTTTTATATGAAAATTTCAAGAATTTGGTTTACATGTAATATGACACCAAAGTAAATTTTATATATAAACAAATTTTATTCAGAGAAGGGTGGTATTTTCGATGGTGATCAAATTGACCGCATAAAGCCAGGTATCATTTGGATAAAGCGGCTTGGGTGTCATATTTTTTGCAATGTTTGCACCGTTTTTTTGGGTTTTCTCTCCACCCAAACAAGAAAATGATCGTCAGCATCGAACTGAACATCAGCAACTTTAGATGAGTAGCTCTTTTCCCAACACCTGATACCCAGGCTGTACTCATAAAGGCTCACCGAGATTTTGACCTGATGGTCGTCTTACAGACCGTATATTTTAGAAGGAAACAAACCCAGCAGCTATTTCTTCACGCAAATCTTGAAGCTGTAAAAGTAGTGCTTTGTTGGAAGCATGTGCCTCATCGGCCTGCAGACGTTTGTATAAAATGAAGATCATGTCCAAAATGGTAGAACAACCTAATCATAATATTGCGAGTCTTAGCTCAAATATGGTATCGACCCTGGAGACCATCCATGAGACCAACTCCACCCATGCGATCATTGTATTCTCAAATAATTTGAGGTCAGTTGATTTCGATGAATTTATTCTGCTTTCTATCATACCGAGGAACCTTTGATTGTTGTTCACCAGGATTGGTTCTTCTGAATCGTGCAATACCTACATATGTCGATGACGGGAGGACATATTTGTTATCTTTCCATAATACAGTATTCACATCGACTACATGTACTCTACGCAAAATCATCTCTGCTCTTGGTTCATTTCGCAGCTTACACAAAAGCAAATCATGATCAACAAGAAATATGACAAACAAATTTAGTACCTCTCATTGTGCCCAAACCATAAATGCCTCTGGCTCGTAAATAGACCAACAGTGGCTTCGATTTGTAAAAGTTATCAAAATACAGGATGTGATGCACGAAATTAGGAATCTCCAAACATTTAAGGTAACTCCAATGTCCGTACCCATTGTAGATTTAAAAACGGCAAAACCTTTTGCGGTATTTTCGGAAATGGTGTTTCGTCTTTGGAACCTAAGTGGAATCAGCAACACTGTCATCACTATTAACACTTTCATCTGTGTTGTCTACAGAACTCTACAGAATCGATGAACTCGACAAATTGTTCACCGGACATTTGCTGCAAATTGATATTTTTCTTATTAAAATGTTTAGTAGTATCCATCATTAACACAATAGTAAAATAAAAGGATGCAAAGAACACTGAAAAATATTTTTATTTATGGTACTAAAAGCAATGCCTTATACCCATTAAACCAGAGAACGATGTGATATTATCAAAATATCGTTTTCAAATATTTTGTTTCCAATAAACAAAGTCTACTTTTACACACAGCAAGTTTACTTGAAGCAAGTCTCTTCGATTCTCTTTTAAACTTGCTCGTCAGTTTACAAGTCTGTGTTCATTTGAACAAAATCTCGTAAGATTTAAAAAATGTCCTGTATTTCAAATATAAACAAAATATTTCTCAATTTTCATTTGTTATTTTTCGTATTTTTGGATTTCTGCTTTTTATTTTTGTATTATTTGACGTAACAAGGCATAGCATTTTAAACTCTCTCCCTAGTGATTCTACCTTCTAATGGTTGTATCATGATCATATATGATAGTTTATGTCACAGATGACAACTAGATAGGAAACTGAGAGCCAAAAACCTAAGTCTGTTGTCAAAAACCTAATTCATGAGAATGTATTGCATGTATTTTGTTATTGTATCACTCATATGTGTGAAAAGAGAGCAATTTTTTCCTCTAATATTTATATTGTAAAATAGTACCGCACAATACCTTGACAACCAACAGAAGGCTACCGCTAAATCTATAAGAGTCCAGAATAGAAACACTTTGATTATTAGCAATAACTTTTTGTGGCAAATGTAGGTTTTCTAGGTATACTCGTATTTTAATTGTTATTTAATGTCGGACAGAGGTTTTGTTCTAAAATTGTTTAGGTTGGACCGAATCTACCCATTTTCAACACAAATTTTTCCTGATTAACAAATAATATTATCGGTACCTCTAGACAAACATGCTAGCTACATCGTCTTATAATTTTAGAAGGTCCCATAATATATACATATACATTTGTGCGTACACGAAAAATAACTCTATGTGTTGCGAACGGAATGACGAAATTAATATACTCCCATATTTTGCAATAACTTGATAACAGGTATTCTTTTCAAATTAAATGTTTTGTAAATTTTTTAATCAAATACATAATTTCTATTTGCCGGTCAATAACGTGAAAACTGGTTATTTGCAAATATAAAATATGTAAATTGCTTTGTTCAGAATTCAGTTATTTAGGGGTTGTATATTTTCTTCAAGTCGCCAAGTAGGTCTGGTTTGTTTAACCATAAATATTGCAACTAAAAAACGAAAAGTTAAAAATAATAATAAAAAATATAAATTTTTTTTTTTTTAAATAGAAACAAGTAAGAGAGATATATTCGGCTGGGCCGAATCTTATATACCCTTCACCAAACTATACTTCAAAATAAAAATTTTAAATATTTTTAGGTAAACAAAATTTATTTTTTTTCCAGTTGTTTTTTTTTTAATTTTTTGAAAAAAAAATTTTTTCGATTTTTTTTTTTTTAATTTTTTTTATTTTTTTTAAATTTAAAAAACTTTTTTTTTAATTTAAAAATTTTTTTTTTAATATTTAGCCAAAAAAACTTTTGGTGAAAAAAAATTCGGGTTCAAAATTTTTTTCCCGATTTTGACCCATTGTAGGTCCAACTTACTATGGTCTTATATACGTCGTTGCAAAGGTCTTTGAAATATCTATCATTAGATATCCATATTGTCTATATTAATGACTTAGTAATCCAGATATAGGTAAAAAAATAGGTAAAAAATCGAGGTTGTCCTGGTTTTTTCCTTATATCTCAGCCATTTGTGGACCGATTTTGCTGATTTTAAATAGCAAACTTCTCGAAAGCATGTCTGACAGAATTATTCAAGATTTGGATCCCGAAGATATCTGGGGTCTTCAGAAAATTGATTTCAACAGACAGACAGACAGACGGACAGACAGACAGACGGACATGGCTAAATCGACTCCGCTATCTATAAGGATCCAGAATATATATACTTTATAGGGTCGGAAAATTATATTGTGGAAATTACAAACGGAATGACAAATTTATATATACCCTTCTCACGAAGGTGAAGGGTATAAAAAGAATAACCGGGAATACTTATTTGTGATTAGTAGCGACGAAAATGTGAAATTACAAAATGTTACAACATGCTGTGGAAGTAATTACTTTTTAGTTTTGAACGAACCACAATAAATTCAAAGCGTGTAAAAATATTACGTATCTGAAGTGCCCTATTTATATGTCAGACTTTTGACAATTCTGAAACAAACCTAGACATTTTTGAAATACAATTCTAATATACTTATTTATCGGAAATATTATACACGATTCTAGACAATCCAAACACTCTAACACATTTTCAATTCCCCAGTTTTAGAGAGAACACATTTTATTCATTAGCACAGCAAAGGGTTAAATTGAAACTCAAGCATCAACCAACAGACCAACGATATACACTCTTGAGATATCAAATGTTGTCGTTGTTGTTTTTGCCGTTCTGTTGCCGGCAGTTCTGCTCCTACTACGCCGGCATACACCACTAACTGCGACACTTTATTGATGAGCATTTTAAAGAATCATTTAATAAAACAGAAAACACAAATTTCAGTTTTAAACAAAACATTTAAATACACATTTTTAATTTAGTTTATAAACTAACTTTGGACAGGCAACAAGAAAAAGATCTCAACTTTAAAGAAACAACAAAACAAATATCAATTGATTGTGTAAATAAAAACAGAAATTTTTAGAAAAGTCGTATCTATTAGATGTTTGAAAATAAAACAAAAAAAAAAAAATACAACAACAATAAACAGTCTTTAAGTGCCATTGACTGACTAACTGTCTGTCTAGAAAATAAAAGTGTGTGTGTGAAATAAATGTAATTTATCTAAAATAAACAACTTCATCAACAAGTGACACACACATTTTCTCTTTATACACTGACAATGAAGTTTAAAACAGTTGCCGGCGGCGGAAAAACAATATTTTTACCGTTCTCATCAGGACAGTTGTCACGACAACGTCTGTTACCGTTCCTATCAACGTTTCTATTTGCATTTATTGTAATTGTTAATTGCTTTAGCGCTGTCAAGTGTAATAAATATGAAAATGAATTCTATTCCTCGGTAGCGGGCTTGGAGAGCTTACTAAAGACTGAACAAATACTGGTGACAGATCTAAAGGATTATGTCGCAACAACAACACAACAAATTGCCCTATTGGAAAAGTGAGTGAAAATTAAAAAAAAAAAAATGAAAACCAAACACAGTTATACAGACTTAAAAACAAATTGTTTATTCAACTGGAATGAATCCGGGTGATTTTAAAACAAAATTTAATATAAACGGAAAACTAATATTTAAATATACACTCAGCATTATTAATTAGGTACTCTAATAAATAAATCATTAAAAAGCTGTCATAAAATACAGAACATATCTGATAAAAATTAAGCCAAGACTATAAAAATAAATTAAATAAAATTTTAAACAAGTTAAATTAATTCTAATAATTAAGTGAGGCCATAAAATCAATACAGGCTGGTTAAAGAAAAAAACGCAGTTAATGGGAAATCAATAAATAAATTCGCCATTTTTAGAAAAAAAAATTCTATTTAAGAAACGTTTCTTAGCTGGTATTAAACAATTAAAAATATTAGAAATAATTATAAACAAATGTTTATTAAATATAAATTATACCAAAAAGGCAAGTCAACTTTCTAAATTTAATAATATTTTTTTTTAATTTTTTCTTAAAAATATGACTTGTCGAAAAAATATATGTCAATTTAAAGGAATTTATGTGAAATAAATTTATTTTTGTAAAATATACCTCGGTACGGAACTGTCATATTCAATGAAAATACTCACAGGTATTGGAAAATGTCACAGTTCACTGAACTACAACAGTTAACTGAATCAATTTTTAAAATATGACCTTAATGATTTAATTCTATACTCGCATGTTTAGTTTGACAATTTCAAAATTAAGGGTAGTGAACAAACTGTTCTCTTAATTTTAAAAATGCAATAAATTTTTTTATTTATAAATCTTATTTTAGTGACATTTTACAGTCATATAGACTCTTTTGATCAAAATGCAAATGTGAACAAATTTAGATTTCCCATAAATGGGAATTATATAAAATTGTTTCCAGTTGGATCGACAATAAACATTTTGCATAATTTTTAATGTTCCCCATGGTGCTTAAAGTTCAAATTCGAAACTTTTACTCAAGTATATTAAAATCGGGCATCATAAAGTAAATAAAAAGAAAGTCATAAATTTTGTTAAATTAAATAGATCCAACAGACATCCCTAAATCAACTTCGGTATCTTAGGAATAATAGATTACTTGTAAATAGTTTGATAGTACACAGACAAAACAGATTCGTAATTGCAACCGAATTTGTTGCCAATCGAATGATTCTGCCTTGGTGATCGAATTTTACAGTTGCGGTTACAAAATTTTGGTTGCTTCCACCGAAACTCATCCCTATTAAATGATTTTCTGTTGCTATATGTGCAATCGAATCATTCGATTGGCAACAAATTCGGTTGCCACTACGAATCAGTTTTCTCTGTGTGTATAAGGGCAGGCACGTTTTTAATTCTCTAACCGGTTAAATTGACAAAACTACCATGTCAGTCTATTGTATTTATGACTACTTTTACTGTTCTTTACTCATCTACAGACAGAATTTTAATAAACAGTGGGCTTGAAGCTGTCAGACCGACACCTGCTCAGTTAAGAGATTTCAGTAGTTACTTCACATTTTAGCAAAAATAAATCAAGTCTTTACGCAATTCCATAATTGGAACCGTAACCTATATGAGGAAAATAAAAACTTATTTAGCAATCGACTAAAAATATTTTTCTTATTCTGTTTTTTTATGATACGAACGCATTTTTGAAATAAAATAGAGAAAAACCTATGCAATATCCATGCAATTGGCTTTATTAATTAAATAATTTTATGGCCTCAAGACGGTCTTCGATTTTTGGGCCCCAGTTGTATATTAAACATTTTTTCGCTTTAAAATAATGAAAACTGTCTTTAGACAACACTTTTTATACCCTACACCACCATAGTGGGGAGGGTATAATGGATTTGTGCAGATGTTTGTAACGCCCAAAAATATTAATCTAACACCCACCTTAAAGTATATCGATCGACTTAGAATCACTTTCTGAGTCTTTAACGAGCATAAATCTCCTTAAAATGTTGGAATACACATAAAATGCAACATAAATAACTTTCATATAGACATTAAACACATGACCAAATTTCATGGTGATCGGTCCATAATTGGTCATAGCTCCCATAAAAAGCCCACTTCCGAAAATCACTCACGAATATAAATTATTGAAATCTTGAAAGAATAATGATTTTGCTCATTTACTTAGTGTAGGGTATTATAATGTCGGGCTTGACCGAACATACTTTCTTACTTATTTTTATTTGTATTCCCAAAATATTCTGACAAGTCGTTTGTCAGCTATGATCAATCAAGTGCAAAATATCAACAAATTAGCTTCGAAACTTATTTCGCAAATTTAACTATTAAAAAACAACATTTAGAAGTGAAAAAAAATTAAAAAGTTTGATTTTAAAGCGAAATAGTGAAGGCCCTCTCAAGACTTCTTGCCAGTTTGTGTGTACAAAAATTTCCTCCTCTCTCACATTGTAGTTTTCACATTTTGTTCATAAAACACTATTGTTTGCTTATGGTTCTATTATGTGCATCCTTTTATTTTACTATTGTGTTAAAGATGGATAATACTGAACGTTTTTATAAGAAAACTATTAATTTGGAGCAAATGTCTGATGAACAATTTCTGGTGTTCTTCTATCCTGTATCAATAAACAGCACAGATGAAAGTGTTGCTGATTCCACTTATGTTCCAAAGACGAAACACCATCTCCGAAAATACATGCCCAATAAGCCGCATAAAAGGGGTATCAAATTGTTTGTGCTTTGTGATTCAAACGGATTTGCCTACCGTTTTGAAATATACAATGGGTTCGAAGATAATATCATTTTACCTGTTACACCGGATATTGGAGCTACATTAAAGGTTTGTAGATTCCTAATTTCGTGCATCACATCTTGTATTTTGATAGTCTATTTACGTACCAGAGGAATTTTTGGTTTGGGCACAATGAGAGGTATTATTTTTTGTCATATTTATTGTTGATCATGATTTGCTTTTGTATAAGCTGCGAAATGAACAAAGAGCAGAAATGATTTTGCGTAGAATACATGACCTCAGCCAATGAAGTCGATGTGAATTCTGTATTATGGAAGGATAACAAATATGTCCTCCCGTCATCGACATATGTAGATACTGAACAGAAGAAAGCAGAAGAAATTAATCGAAATCAACTGCCATCAAATTCTTCGAGAATACAGTGATAGGTCTCATGGTTGGTATCCAGGGTCGATATCATATTTGAGCTAAGACTCGAAATATTATGGTTAGTTTCTTCTACCATTTTGTGGACGTGGTCGTTACAAATGCATTCATTTTATACAAATGTCTGCACGCCGATGAGGCCAATGCTTACAACAATGTGTCCGATTAAAGCACTGCTTTTACAGCTTCCAGATTTGCGTGAAGAAATACCTGCTGGATTTGTTTCCTTTAAAAATATACAGTCTGTAGGACGGCCATCAATTCCAAATATCTGTGAGCCTTTATCACTACCGCCTGGGATATCAGGTATTGAGAAAAGAGCTGCTCATCAAAAGTTGCTTATGTTCAGTTCGATGCACATCAAAAATACACATCAAAATATTTGTTGCGGCCTCATATAATTTCAAGACGATCTAGCTGTGTCCGTCAGATTTTCGGTTGAAAACACGATAGAGTCCAAAGGAACTAGCTGGCTGCAGTTTTTCACAAATACTCTCTGTTGATAAGGTTTATTTGATGTTGATAATGGACAATATCCGTCTATGATTTCACCTTGCTCTCATACAAATATCCCCCCGGAAAACTGTTTGAGCAGTCTTTAAAATGTTGATTATGCGATAATCCTGCTACAATTATGCACAAGTTAGTTCCAAGTACTCTGAAATTATACTGTAATTATCGGGCAACATTTATCCCTAGTCCCCATACAAGTTCCTTTCAGGAAATGACTTGAACATTCGTAATTGTCTTATAATAATTAATATCGTGATGAAAGTGGACATTAATAAGTTTTATATGAACCTAAATTTTTCTACCATACCTTAGTGAGGATCGGTCCATAACTGACCCTATCCCCCACATAACCCTTATGTCAGAAAATATTTTATTGACACATATTGATGGTGGGTACACAAAATTTGGCACAACCGCATATAACACTTTTACTTGTTTGTTTTCGATTCCTCGGTGCTTATACAGTAAACGAATGATTGCAAATTTGGCTAAAAAAGTGATGATACGGTGTACCGCACTAAGAATGAAAGCAATTTGAAGCCAATCTTTCGATTAAACATTTGAGTTTAATCCGTTGGAAAATTCAACATTATTCCTTTGCGACCCTATAAAGAATATACCTTTTGAATCTTTATAGATAGCGACGTTGATATAGCGATTTCCGCCTTCCATGTGTTGGTTCATATAGGTTTTCCGAAGACCCCAGACAACGTACAGAACAACATGTGGTATCAATATATCAGATATAATTATGAGAATTTTGGGAGATATGATTTATATTTATCCTACCCAAAATTTTACTTTTGGAGCTCTTAGATAACGCATACAATATGTCCGAAATATTCCATAAATTGTCTGTGTTGAAAGAATAATCCAAAACAGCTTATAAATGACCGGCTAAAAAAAAAAGTTTTTTTCGGTTCTAAGTAGTGGAAGTTTTTTTATAGATTTCACATTTACTATAACTCAGTTGAAAGTATAAAAAATAAAACTCGAAATACTTTAAATATGCCAATATTTAGGATACTAACTTATTGTTAATAGACATTAGGCTTTCCAACGAAGACATGAAGCCAATACAATCTTTAATTTAATGAATAATATGACTCTGTCCTGGATAAAAAGCGATACAATTATGCTTCAAGACTATGCTACTAATGCAAATTTTAATATTAAGTAGTATTTTTTGTGATGTGAATTTTTTTAAAAAATACTGTTTTTCAAAAGAGATATTCACAGAGCTATATAGAATAGACCGGTTTTTTGCGTAAATTTTGTTTGCCTATAAAAGGGAAATAAGCATGGACATATTGATATGCTAAATTTTTAATTATACCACTTGAAAATTTCACAAAATTTTCAATTTACATTAACAAAAACGGTCTAAAAAATACACAAAATACTGTGGAATAGTTGTGTCTACTTTCAGTTTTGTGCACGGGAAATGAGATACTTTTATCCCAACACATTATGCTGAGGCACATCCAAGAACGTTTTCAAAACTGAGCACAATAGTAGGCTCTTGATAATCTTAATACTAAAATCGGAAGGGCACTTTAAAAATAGGCAGAGTTAATGGGCAAAAAAAACAATGATAACAATAATTTCTTTTAAAACTTATGCTACGTATACACGGTTGTCATATTCTTGTTGTCAGAAATGGTTAACAGCCATATGTTTCAACATAAGTTCTCATGGTTATGTTAACCATTTTCTGAGCAAGTTTCTGACAATCTGACAACCGTGTATACGTAGCTTTAAATCGATTTGTTATCCAATACGTTTTTGCTTACTTAAAACATACTTTTAAAAACCGTCTTCCAAAAGTCGTGTATAAATCGTGATTAAAATTTTTAGAAGGCTTTTAATATTGAGGACTAGAAATTTTAAATTTAGTTTTTAAAACTACGTTAGTTTTGAAATGGAATTCTTTATTTTAATAGAGTTGAAAAAATATTTGTTCATGCTAATACTATCCTTAAATATAGAATTTTTTTTTTTTTGATTTTTTTTAAACCGCGATAACTTTTGGGCCATCTTATGAAAGATTCATTCCAACGGATTTAACACTCTGAAGTACATATTTTCAATTGTACAAAACTCTACTGATATTCTGAGTAAAAAAGTCTTAACAAAAATTGACTCAAATAAAAAATTAGTTTTTGCTCATATATGATTATGAATGAACTGAGAACTCACAAAAGGGACATTAAATTGTACTTCTGTTGGTACTTTTGTACAAATTTATTTATTATAATCAACCTAGAAATGTGAAATCAGATACAAATGATGCAAGATATGTCACAATCCATCAAAGAAAATTTATTTATACTTTTTCCCTTAAAAATGAAACTTTTTCCAGCTAAAATAAACTTAGAAATATAAAATTAAGCTTGCATGATCTTGAATGAAATGAGAACGCATAAAGTTTCAGTACTTTTTGAAATTTGTTTTTTAATGAACGTAGAAACCCCAAGGGAGGTACTAAATGGTACTTTTTTTGTTTCTAATTGTTGGTTTGGTATGTTTACATTATTCTTAAAAAATTCTTTATCTTTGAAACTGGACTACATATAATCCAAAAAAGTTAGAACCTACAAACGGATCTTTATAGTATTTGTATTATTTATAAATTAATGAACCTTAGACCAAAATGTCCTACTTAAAAATTGTCAAAATATGAACTTAAATATTGAAAATTAGGTTAAATTTCGTTAACATATTAGGAGATTTGTAAGATTAGTTTAAAGTTTATTTTCCCATAAAAGAATAAAGCTGTTTTATATGACATATATAGATAGATGTATAATTTTATTAGGTGACAAAAAAATATAACACCTACCCCTAGATGGTTATTGAATAAAAAACAATTAAGAAAATATACACGGTTAAGGCCGACCTTATGAAACCCTACACTAAGTATATGGACAAAAAACCTTTATCTTTAAATATTTCAATAATTTTTTTCGCTTGACTTCCACAGAAGCCCTTATATGAAAGCTATGACTAATCATGGTCCGATCCTCATGCAGTTAAGCTGCATGATTTCCATAATATTTAAGGGATTTATATTAAAGTCATTATCGGAAGAGCGCCTTACATAGGAGCTATGACCTATTATAGACTGATCGTCATGGCATTAGATCGTGTGATTTTTGTGTATATGAAACTTATTTCTGTTGAATTCTATGTGGATACCGACATTTTAAAGAGATTTATGCCCGTTAAAGTGTTGTTCGAAAGTGGGGCTTTAAAGGTTGTTTTTTTTTTTTTAGATATGAAGAACTTTAAATTGAAATGAAACAGAGAAAATTGTTTTTAATATCCAACCAATTGGCTTTATTAATTAGATAATTTGCCTTGTTCAGTGATGAATTGTTGCATTTGGAGCGATGATAATCATCAAGACATTGTCGAAACACAATTACATCATTGGTCCATATGTCTTCAGAAATAAAGATGGTCAGAAAGTTACAGCCAACAGTGAGCGGTGTAGACTCATGCTTGCTAACGTTTTCTTGCCTCAGTTGGAAGGCATTAGTTTTGCAGACATGTGGTTTCAGCAGCATGGTGCCACATGACACACAGCGCTCGATACAATCAATATACTGAGAGAAACAGTTGGCGAACGAATAATTTCAAGGAATGGACCTATTAACTGGCCACTTCGTTCATGTGATTTGACGCCATTACATTATTTTCTCTGGGGATATGTTAAATCCCAGATTTATGCAGATAAACCAGAAATGATAGAGCACTTGGAAATGAATATTTGACGCGTTATTGTCGAAATACAGTCTGATTTATTGCGAAGGTTACGCCATGTACGCACTAGCCGCGGCGGCCACATGCCCAAAATTATATTAAAGCATTAATGCGATAAAATTATCTACTTAATGAAGCCAATTGGATGGATATTAAAAACGTATTTCTCTGTTTTATTTCAATTTAAAGTTCTTCACCTAAATAAAAAGCACCCTTTACAAGAGCTATAGTCAATTATGGATTGACCCGCACAAACTTTGTAAAAGTGATTTCTTGTTACATAAAAGGAGGGTGCCCCGATAGACTAGACGATAGTGTGCTGCACTACAAATCTGAGGGTTGAATGTTCAATTCCCGCCAGAGACTCTAGGTGTAGCTGCAGACAAGCAAAATGCTTCCTAGTTTGTGTTTGTTTAAAAAAGAAAATACATACATACATACAAAAATCGACCCAGAAAGTTATTCTAAGTCGATCGGTATACTTTTAGGTATATTAAAACACAATTTACCCTTCATCCCACTATGGTGGTGAAGGGTATAAAAATTAAAGTGCAGAAACAAAATTCACTAAACTGGTAGAACAAGATGAACAATAATTTTCACTTTACCGGCAACTACTGAGTTAATCAATTTACTAGCAATAATTTTAATACTAAAGAGGTTTTTAAAAATCAATAAAAAAGATAATTATAAAGAAAATTAACCGTTCGACAAATACAAATGTCAAACAAATTAAACAATGGTGTGAACATATATAGCAGCACATTAAATAATAAACTTAAACCGTTAACCATTAGTTTTGTGAAAGTCTTTTGTAGCAGTTAATTAATGCAAATAACAAATAACTAAAATTTAAATACAAATCGAGCAAATGTGCTTTTAATAATACAGTATAAAATGCTCTTATCATACATAAATTTTATTTATTTTTATTTCCTCAAAGTGTCAAATTTATGTGTTTTTTCTTCTATTTCTTTTTTTTTTGCTTTGTTTGCGGTTTTTACCAAATTTAGTACATGAAACTTGCTAAATGTTTCAATATGAAACATGAATATATATACGAATGGGTGGATAGAGTATGAGATTGTAAATGTTTTGTTTTTTTTTTAAAACACATTCGGCTTAGAATTCAATTTAAATTAAATTAAATTGTCTACTTCAACGGAAGGTTTCTACTTTAAATGATATACAGTTTTTGTCGGTTTCCGACTTAACTCTTTATGTTTGCGTATTTTTTTTTAAACCCGTTTAACATGTTTAGAATTTTATTTAAATTCTAATTAGTAAATTTTAAACATTAATGTCAGTATGTATTGCAAATTTAGGAATATTTTAGAAAGCTTATTTCGTAAGTAGAATATTAACTAGTTTTTTTCCGCAAAATATTGCCTAACAATTATAAATGAATATAGATAAGTTAGATGTGACATCAAGATCACTCTTTAGGTTACTTTGTGTAAATTCATAACTGTAGTATACACTTGTAGCAGGGATAATAAATTTATGTGAATAAGTCAGGGAAATGAATATCTTTGACATAATTTAAATATAAGAGAATTCTAAGTGGATTTTGGTAAAAAAAAAACTAATAATACAAGCGTTAAAAGTATCAATGTGCGATCAAAAGAAAAAAAAATTGAATTGTCTTTCAATTTGTTATAAGTTATCTATAGATATACAATTAGGGTATTCTCACGGTAGTCTTAAACTCGTATGTCATAAAATAATAACACGAAAAAATGTGACCACTGTGACAACCCTCATAAGTTAGTGTGCTATTTCAAATTTCATTCAACAAACAATTATAAATATTTTTTACAAAAATGCCAAAAACAAGTGAAACAAGTAAGAGAGCAATATTCGACTGTGCCGAATCTTATGAACCCTTTACCAAATTATATTTTTAAATATTAAAAAAAAAAATTATTTTAATTTCAAAATTTTATGGAAGTTTTTTTTTTAAATTTATTAATGAAACAAATGTAAAAAAAAAAAAATCTCAAAATTTTTTTTTTAATTTTCATTTCAAAATTTTTTTAGTGAAAAAAATTATTTAAAAAAAATATTTTTTTAAATTTAGCAATGAAAAAAAGTTACATTAAAACATTTTTTTGGTGAAAAAAAAATTCGGCTTAAAAAGTAATTTTCCAGATTTTGAGACATTGTAGGTCCGACAAAAATGGGGTTGCAAGGGCTCGATGAAGAGTTTTTCCCTGTCGACTTTGAAGTACAAAAACAATTTTTCCAAACTATTGTAAAACTTTAGAACTTTATAACAATATGACTTAATAGCACACCGTGTGAATACCCTAAATACATATGTCTATATCTTGCTTTATCATATCAATTTAATCAGCGTAAACGTACACTACTAATATTCGTAGTATATTTAACCTAATTTTGTATTTATGTATTTTATTCTAAGTTTATTAATGTGTTTTATTTTCCATTACAGAGAAATATTAAAAATAGAAATAGAACACGAATTGGCTGCAGCTGATACAGAGAACTATCTCACCAATCCAGTGAATGCATACAAATTAATTAATCGTCTGTTTAATGGATGGGAAAAATATGAAGAACAGATTGCAGATGCCTTTAGTAAGTACATATAAAATAGATAAACATGCTATACTGTGTTCTTTGTATCAATATATTGTTTTCCTACACAAATAATTGTTATTTGTTACTCTATACATGTTTACGTTCATCGCAAGTTTAAATTTGAGTATGGTTCATCGAAACATAATTTCCCAATTCACAATTGGTGTCGTAACGTTGTATCGATGTGTGTCGTAATTTTTTTTTATTAATATTGTTACGTTTTAACCTTTTAAAAACGTTGGTTTATTTCCTTTAAATAAGCCGGATACTTTTGATTGCAAATAAAAGCCGTTTAAGTAGTTTAAAATTGTAACAACTCTTTATTTAAAATGTACAACAACAACACTTTAAATAGTCACTAAATGTTTTTCAACAAGGTTATAAATTCGCAGAAATACACACACACTTTATAATGTAGAAGTAATGCAGTTGATGTCTTTACTTCACGATGCTTCATAATAGACTCTAACAGCACCTATGATAAACTCACTCACGACTGCAACCTCTGCCACTATTTATACACATCTTTCGGGAATCTTCTACGATGCTCTTAACGGACAACCTAGTATGTTCGAATTCTAGAGCTTTCGATGTCAATGTTAGCCGCATAAACATTTCGTGTTGCCATACTTATAAACAATGCTAATAACCGCATGCTATAAACATTGTTGATAAGTAGAAGCTTATACTGATGAAAGTGTTTATAAACATGATGAATGCTGCAGGTAGTCGTTACAGACCGTTAAATTCAAATCGCTATTGCAAATTCGTAACAATAATTTGTTTCGAAAAAATGTTGTTTCAAAATTATTTATGATATACAACTTACAACGCTACGACACCGATTGTGAATTGGGCAATTTTTTTTTCAAGCCACTAAAGAATGATACATATGCTAATATGTTTGTATTATGTACAACCATTTACACTGGGATCCCTTTTGTTATAGTTATTCTCTTAAGTGATTCTTATATAGCTATGGCCACGATCAGTCCATCGCATTGTCCGGCCAAAAGTCGAAAAAACAAGTTTTTAGTTGGGGGTTTTTAGTCATTGAGTTGGTTAAAGTAAGGTCCCTTGCTTTAAATGCCCTTCATAATTTCAGTCTGAATAAGACCTTCACCCGAACAGCACACTACCGAAGGAAAGATCGGCTAGTAGATGCTTCCGTTAAACAAGTGTCAAAGTTGTTGTAATCAAGCAAATCAAACGAAACAAAATGGCTGAAGATAAGTACAATAAGTAAAATCAAAATCTGAATGTAAATGTAAATTTCTAAATTTTTTTTTTTAATTTTTTTATTTTGTAAACAAAATTGATGTGATTGAGTGAATTTTTTCCGGTAAGTCCTGCTCTCTAAGCTATTAGAGGTAATAAGTAAAAGTACTATGTAACAATTAAAATAAAATTCAGCTGCAAACATTTTTTTTGGTAACTGCCTTGCAAAAATACTAGAGGGTTTACGGCGCATTTTTTGCTTGTAAGGTGGTACGCTTTTATGTACATGAAAAAACATAAAATACAACGCCACATTTATATATATAAATATACAGTAAACTCTCGAAAACGTGAACTAAGGTAGAACTACACAAATAAGTATGCATGTATTTGTTGAATGCACTCTAACGTAAACATAAAATATATATTCTGATACTGGGATTCCCCAAATTAAAAAAAAAATACAATTAATGTAACGAAACAACTCAAAAAATTTAGTTCACGTTTTAGAGCTATTAGAGTATATACACGTTTTAGAGTAGTAAATAAAAAATAATAGCGTTCACGTTTTCTAGTCGTTCATGTTTTCGGGTATCGGACAATTGTCCGAAGATGCACAGGAAGCCTGCAATATTTTTTTTAAAATCTATCGCATGAATTTTACAAGAAAACATTATCGTCAAAAAACTATGGAGGATGTTTTCAAACGATTTTTAATAGCAGCTGATCCTCAAATTTCCAGTCGTCGCAAATTACCTCTGAAACCACTCAAATCTTTGTCTAAAGACTGTAATAATTTGCTAGCACCTCCATCTATAAATAATCAAAGAGAAGGTTAGGTTAGGTTCCATGGGCAGCCGCTCCTCATGCAGCTCACTTGGGTCCATTCAAATCTGATCCCATTGTGATACCTAAGGGGTAGACAGGAGGGTATTTGCAGTACTTCCGTTGACTCCAAATTAAACCAACTAGATTCCCGGATGAAGGAGTCGATTCGTCTCAGATTCATCCTTTATAGCTCGTCCAAACATGATAGGAATGGAAATCCGCGGATGCGTTCCATCAGGTTTGTCAGAGCCGGACATTGGCAGAAAAGGTGTTACACAGACTCTTCCTCTTCTTCATTATGGCAGCTTCTACAGTAATCATTGTACCGTAGGCCCATTTTTCTAGCATGTGTCCCAATTAAACAGTGTCCTGTAATAAAGGAGACAATTAGCCTTATTTGCTCACGACGGTAATTTATAAGTAGATTCGTCCTGCTGGCATCATATACGGGCCAAGTCGACCTCGCTGTAGCACAGGAAGAGAATATGAACAACAATATTTTGACAGTTCTTCTGAGACAGAAACAGATGTAGTCGATTGTGACCTTAATGAGATTGACAGTGAAAACTTTTTCATGTAATATTATTTCAACATACATAACTTTTTATTATAATATATTGTACTAATGATTGTTTGGATTTTTTTAGTATGTAACATCGCCTTATTGCATTTCACCATTGTAAATTTGTTCATTTTTAATCAATTTTCATTTATATAACCTAATAATATCAAAAGAAATGACGTCATATTAGGACGGCCATTTTGAATTTGCTAATTCTGATATTCTGTAATCAGCGATTCAAAAACCCCCATATACCAATTTGTGGATCATTTTGTTAATTTTTCGACTTTTGGCCAGACAAAGGTGCCTATGGCCGAACTGTGCTTTATCATAAAAATAACACTTTTTTTGTTTGAAGCACAACAAGAATTTACTAACATAATATACAAATAAATTATGACATTGTGACATGACATGATACCTGGTGAATCCACTAAATATGATTTTTTGCACAATACAAATATGTATATTAGGGTGGGACGATTTATAAGGACAAACATATGTCCATCCATGCAAGGGTGTTAAGCAAAAATTTACTTATATTTTCACGCAATTCATATTTAACATATTTGAAAAATATAACATTTCACCATAAATAAATAAGCTATATTCGGCTGTACCGAATCTTATATACCATTCACCAAACTATAAAATAATATTAAAAATTTTTTTTTTTAAATTTTTAAAATTAATTTTTCCGAAATAGTTTTTTTTAATATTTAAAAAAATTTTTTTTATTAAAAATTTTTTTTTTAATTTATAACAAAATAATGTTTTTTGTGAAAAAAAAAATTCGAGTTAAAAAATATTTTTCCCGATTTTGACCCATTGTAGGTAGCTTAATATACATCGTTGCAATGGACTTTGAAATATCTATCATTAGACATCCATATTGTCTATATTTATGACTTAGTAATCGAGATATAGATAAAAAATATGCCAAAAATAGAGGTTTTCTCGAATTTTTGCTCATATCTCCATTATTTATGGACGGATTTAGCTGATTTTAAATAGGAAACTTCTCGAAGGCATGTCTGTCAGAATTATTGAAGTATTGGATCCCTAAGATATCTGGGGTCTTTAGAAAATTGATTTCAACAGACAGACGGACATGGCTAATCGTCTCCACTATCTATAAGGATCCAGAATATATATACTTTATAGGGTCGAAAAATTATATTGTGGAAATTACAAACGGAATGACCAATTTATATGATGAAGGGTGTAATTATGGAGATATCATAAACAGTTAAGAAGATATGCCCAAACGTATAATCCTCTAAAAATTATTATATTTTTGATTTTCCATGGAAAAAATTTATGTCGACCCACTTTCCCCCATGCTGTTGTTTTAATAAAATGAAAGGTGTGAGTGTCTTCTTTCGTTTAAAAAAAATTTGTTCTCGGAAGTTTTCAAAACAGTATGAAAACTTAAAATTTGTTGTCGAATAATAATCTATGCATGGGTTTCATGGGCGGTGGGCGTGACCGATTATATTGAAACTCGGCATGCGTTCTTTTTCTGTTTCAGAAAAAGTATGTACAAAATTTCTAGACTTTTGTTTAGATAAGAAAAACTTTATGCGAAAAAATCATTTTACCAGTGGGCGTTAGGCGTGGTCAATTTTGATAAAATTTATTTTTTTTTCTTCATTTGGTCCATATAATTCTCTGTGCCAAATTTTAATGCTCTTCGACCACTCTTTTTTTGTACAAAAATTTATCCATCTGTGCGACATATAAAAAAAATAATTTTCGAGGTCCCAAAATTTCAATTTTTTTACTTTTTCTCAACTATTATTTTTAAGGTTTTTTTAGTAGGTAATAAAAAGAAATCAGCTGATTTAATTCTTTTCATATATTACCTTTTCCAGGTGAAATTGTACGCTTAATACGATGGCGATAACAGTTTTAAAAAAAAAATTTTCTTGAGGTTTTGTACGAGTTTTGGTCGAAAAATCTATATTTTTTTACGCGTTAAATTTTAAGATTTTTTTATAGGTATGTTAAAAAAAACTTCGCCGATTTAAATTTTTTTAAATATATCATGGCCAAAGTAAAATTGTGCTCTTAAAACGATGTCGATATGTTTTTTTCTAGTTTTTGGTTTTTAGACGACTTTTTGTAGAAAAAACTTTTCTTTCGATTTTTTACTCTTTTTGTTATTTTGAAAGTTCCAAACCAAATTTTAAGTATTTTCTCCCGTATCAAGTAGCTCATTTCTAAAGAAAATCGGACGTTAAATGCGAAGGCGATATCAGTTTTTTGAAAAAAAAAAAATTTTTGAATGAGTTTTGGTCGAAAAATTGATTTCTCTGATGCAAACTTATAGCTATAAGCGATTCGAAGGACCATTTTCACGCAAACTCTGAAATGACACTAAAATGTACCCATTTGTAATTTTGAAACTCTTACTTTTAGCTTATATACAGCAGTTACATCAAAGAAGAAATACCTTAGACTTTCCCTCTGACGATGATTTTGAGGAGTCAGCCTTGGCCCTGGTAAGACTGCAAAAAACATACAATTTGGAAGTGGGTCAAGTGGCATCAGGTGTTTTAAATGGTGTAAAATATGGGTGAGTAATAAAAACTGATGCCCATAGTTTTGTACAACAATTTTCTATTGTTTAATTTCGTGATAAATTGTTTAAGCTCCGATATGTCCTGGTCCGACTGTCTGATGTTGGGTGAACAACTTATCAAATCAAAGGCCTACAATCAAACTAGACCCTGGATGCAGGAATCCATAAAACGTTTAAATTTTGATTCTTTTAATGCCAACAAAATCTCTTTAGAGTTCATGGAAATATTAGCGGAAAATCTGTTAAAAACTGGCGATATTAATTCGGCTTTAAAGGTAGTACAGATCATATTGAATGAAGATCCTTTGCGTAAAGGTAATGTGGCGAAAATGTTTGAAAATACAGAGACATTGCCGGAAATGGGGGATGTTGAGACAGAATATCATGTGAGACACTTACTCAGACAATATTATTATGTTTATCTAAAATAAATTAGCTTCTCTCTCATTTCTAGGCCACCCAAGAATTCAAAACCTATGAAAAAGTCTGTCGCGAAGAAATCCAACAAACCCCAGAAGAAAAACGCAATCTTAGATGCCGCTATCACACAGGAAATTGTGCCTTCTGCAAACTGGCTCCAAATAAATTGGAAGAACTGCATTTGGATCCTTTGGTCATGATGTTCCACGATATGATATCCAATAAGAAAATCGAAAAAATCAAAGAACTAGCCATACCCAACATGAGACGTTCCACAGTACGTGCCGAAAACGACGCCTCATCCAAAAAACGCAATTATCGCATTTCAAAAAATGCCTGGCTGCCATACAACAGCCATCCGTACATGCAGCAAATGTTACGTGATATACATGATGTAACCAGTTTGGACATGACATACAGTGAGGAATTACAAGTGGCTAATTATGGTTTGGGTGGTCACTATGAACCACATTTTGATTTCTTTACGGTGAGTAGGAAGATATGTTGTCATTAAAAAAGAACATAAAACCAGTTAATGGTTTTAAAATGACATGCAACCTCAATGTTATTACTTACACACATAGATTTACGTAACAAAGTATAATAATGGAAAGTATTTTTTATGTCTATCTGTAATTTGTTTGCTGTAGGATAATGTACCAGAGGAACAAGGCAATCGTATCTCAACTTCAATTTTCTATGTAAGTATACAAGGACACTCACTTACATATACACATGTATGTATATACACTTATATGAGCTTATAGTACAGACATACGTTCTTCGTAAAAACATACATTGTGCGGTGAATACAGCACGCAAAATCCATTTCTTCTGTTTTGCCAGTAGATTGATATGAAAGTTTATGCAAAAATTGACAAAACTACCATGTCAGTCTATTGTATTTACGACTACTTTTACTGTTCTTTAGTCATCTGCAGACAGACATTGTGAAAATGAAAATTGCAACTTTCAATAAACAGTGGGCTTGAAGCTGGCAGACAGACACATGAGCTCAGTTATGAGATTTCAGGAGTTACTTTACATTTTAGCAAAAATAAATCAAGTCTCTACGAAATTCCATAATTGGAATCGTTTGTCAGCTACGATCAATCAAGTGCAAAAAGTTAAAAAATTAGCAACGAAAACAATTTCGCAAATTTAACTTTTATTAGATCTTACAACGTTGTCAGAAAAATGTTCAATAAATGGTTAACAACCACATGTTACAACATAAGTTCACATTACAACGTTTTAAAATTTGTATCAGAGGCCTAAATGTTGTCAGTGGCCCTTAGAGCATTATTGGTCATCTCGAGACAAAACATTGATATATCATATTTTAAGATCTGACTATAAATGCCAAAGATATAACGAAAAATGTAAAAAGGCGACCCCTACATTCTGCAAAAAAAATGTTCGTATGTGAAGGCCTTCCAAAGAATGTCTTGCCAGTTTGTGTGTACAAAAATATCCTCCTCTCTATATTGTTGTTTTCAACTTTTGTTCATAAAACACTATTGTTTGGTTATGGTTCTATTATGTACATCCTTTTAAAAGTCCTTATAAGATACATATCAATTTGGAGCAAATATCTGATAAACAATTTCTCGAGTTCATTAATTCTGTAGACAGCACAGATGAGGGTATTGATAGCGATGACAGTGTTACTGATACATGCCCAATAAGCCGCATAAAAGGGGGAGCAAATTGTTCGTGCTTTGTGATTCAAATGGTTACACCGGACATTGGAGGTTACACCGGACATTGAAGCTACCTTAAATATTTCCTAATTTAGTGAATCACATCCTGTCTTTTGATAACTTTTACAAATCGAAGCCGCTGTTTTGGAATTTTTAGTTTGGACACAATGAGAGGTACTAATTTGTTCTGTCATATTTCTTCCTGATCATGATTTGCTTTTGTGTAAGCTGCGAAATGAACAAAGAGCAGAGATTATTTTGCGTAGAATACATGACCTCAATTAATGGAGTCGATGTGAATACTGTATTATGGAAGCATAACAAATACGTCCGCCCGTCCTCGACATATGAAGGTATTGAACGTTTCAGAAGATCTAATCATGGTGAACAACAATCAAAGGTTTCTCGATATGATAGAAAGCAGAAGAAATTATATTTCGTGGAAAATTTAATGTTGTTAGGTAGGAAAACATACCGTTTTATGAATTTCTATGTTGGGTAAATTCCTTAATTATTTTGCCACGTAAAAAATATAAGGTAGACATGTTATATATCGGAGAATAGAGTATGTTGTCTATTTTTAAAAAATATATATAACTTTTGACAATTAAAAATTTCATGGAACACTTTTTTAAAAAACATCTCAAAAAAATGATTTTTATTGAGTTTTTGCAAATATATAAAAATATCAAAGGTAAATTAAATTTTCATTTATGAATATTTTTATACCCTTCACCTTCGTGAGAAGGGTATATATAAATTTGTCATTCCGTTTGTAATTTCCATAATATAATTTTCCGACCCTATAAAGTATATATATTCTGGATCCTTATAGATAGCGGAGTCGATTAAGCCATGTCCGTCTGTCTGTCTGTCTGTCTGTCCGTCTGTCTGTCTGTCTGTCTGTCTGTCTGTCTGTCTGTCTGTCTGTCTGTCTGTCTGTCTGTCTGTCTGTCTGTCTGTCTGTCTGTCTGTCTGTCTGTCTGTCTGTCTGTCTGTCTGTCTGTCTGTCTGTCTGTCTGTCTGTCTGTCTGTCTGTCTGTCTGTCTGTCTGTCTGTCTGTCTGTCTGTCTGTCTGTCTGTCTGTCTGTCTGTCTGTCTGTCTGTCTGCCTGTCTGTCTGTCTGTCTGTCTGTCTGTCTGTCTGTCTGTTGAAATCAATTTTCTGAAGACCCCAGATATCTTAGGGATCTAAATCTTCAATAATTCTGTCAGACATGCTTTCGAGAATTTTGCTATTTAAAATCAGCAAAATCCGTCCATAAATAACGGAGATATGAGCAAAAATCCGAGACAACCTCTGAAAATTTCATCAAAAAAATACAATTTACTGCATGCTTTGACAAAAAAACAACAAAGGGTTTGTGTGGATGTGTTTTGATATTTCTTTGTGTATTTTGTTTTTATACCCTTCACCATGAGAGGCAAGGGTATATATAAAGAGAGAGTTGTTTATAATGAGTTTTCATATGAGCATCTCTATTATACGTAAACACCACACACACCCAACAACAACATTCTACAACAATGGTGCGCAGCCCATAGCACAATTGTGCAAAATCAAATCACACATATTCATATGCTCTTACAACGAGGCAACTACAAAAGCGCATGAGTACGGGTGTATGACTTTGTCTTTATTTTTTCAGTTTTTGTATTTGTTTGTTTGTAGGTGCACTAAACAAAATAAAGAATTGAATGTGTTGGTGAGAGAATTTACTTTTGCGCACCTCTGTTCTACCAAAGTATATTTATATACTTTGTGTTCTACAATGTGGAATGAATAAGAATTATAAATCAAACACACGCATTCATAATTTCGTTTATTTTAATTTTTGTTGTTATTTTTTTTCAACATACAATTGTGCAAAATAATTGTTGTGTTTATTTGGTTAGTTATCAGTCAGCACTGAACGTGTGAATATGATTGTCGGATGTTTTGATATGATTTTTTGATATATTATGATTTTTTCTTGTTGTTGTTGATATAAGAAGAGTTTTGCATGGGTAAAGGCCATGTACGTAAATATGTATACTTAGGTGAAGGGTATATAAGATTCGGCACAGCCGAATTTAGCTCTGTTACTTGTTTAAAGAAATTTTACACTTACATAGATTTTTCTATTGAAAATGCAAAAATAAAACAAATTTTTAAATATGTAATCAGCAATCCCGCCAAAAGTGTTGAAGAATCCCAAAAACTGGATTTTTTTAGTTTTTTGGCCATAATGTCCATAACAGGGGCGGGGTTATTGGACCTCTTTACAAAATAATTAAGAACATATTGATCAATATTAAGCGAGTTACTATATTTTGATATCGACTACGCGATTTGAGAATTTTTGCCCTAAAGCTGAATTTTGGACGGACCTGGTCCTCGCAGTATCAACATCATACAAATTAATTTTCATTAAAAATATTTAATATAAAGTTAACTTTTCAAAAAGTATAAATTCCTTACACAAAATGGAGAAAATCAGGAAATATTTGGACCTTATGTTATCAAAAAAACTAGAGTAGGGTGGGTAAAAATTTGGAAAATACGAATGTCTCCTAAGCTATAAGAGATAATCGATAGCTACGACGGGGTTTTTTGTAGTGCTCGAAGAAGATTGTACAAGGTGGCGCAAAAGTAACCTTGCGATGTTTTTTGGCTGTAATTAAAAAAAAAAAATGAAAAACTTTGATTCTCCTTGTGGATTATTTTTATTTGGTCTTTTAATTTTTTTTACATCAAGTCGAGAATATGATGTCATGTAAATGGCCGCCGCCATAGTTGATTGTCATTTGAGACCTTTTTATGGCGTTTTCCATCACTTTGGTCAAAACTTCCGGCGATAGGTCCTCACATTCTTGACGGATATTGTCTTTAAGAGCTGCAAGAGTCAGAGCCCCACAAAAAGAAGTCTGGAGCGGTCAAATCAGGCGATCTTGCTGGCCAGTGCAAATCGCCAAAACGGGAGATTAGGCGCCCGGGAAATGTATCCTTCAGCATATCGGTTGTGGCACGTGCAGTGTGTGCCGTTGCACCGTCCTGTTGGAACCACATGTTTTCCAATCCCAATTCATCAAGTTGCGGCAAAAAGAAAAGAACCATTCACAGTAACCGTTTGGCCCGCGACGTCTTCGAAGAAAAAAGGTCCGATGACTCCTCCAGCGAAAACAGCACACCATGCAGCGACTTTGAGCGGGTGTAATGGCTCTTCATGGGTTACACACGGATTTTCAGTGCCCCAAAGGCGTAAATTTTGCTTATTTACGTACCCGCTAAGATGGAAATGGGCCTCATCACTCATGATTATTTTTGATGAAAAATCATCTTCCTCTTGGTGGTGATTAAGACGCGATTGGCGGTCAGCAGCTAACAGCTGATGCACCGTCTGGACTTTGTACGGAAACATCTTCAAATCTAGTACCAAAATTCACTGTAAAGACCGTTGACTGATACTCATTTGCGTGGCACGTCGTCTGATCGATGTCGATGGCGCTTCCATGACATCCTCGGCTACAGCAGCAATATTCTCTGCAGAACGGCTACTCCGGGGTCTGCCACGCCTGGCAGCATCTAGTGTTGTGCCAGTCTCTTCGAGGCGAGCGGCTAAACGTCGCAGTGTTTCACCAGTAGGCGTTGGACGGCCAGGAAATCTGAGACGAAATTCACGTTGTGCCAAAGTCACCGACCGATTATTGGTCAAATAAATAGTCAGCAATATTCCGCGTTCTGGAGCAGTGTAGCGTAACATTGTTTATTAACGGGTATTTCGCATGTGTTTACTACACAAATGTCAAAACAGAACTGACATTAGGAGCCAATCGCAAAATTTATAGGATTTTCTGATAGGAGGATTACTTTTGCGCCACCTTGTATATGTGTATTTTTTTTAAGAAATAGGATGTATTTAAAAATTGAACATACCCGAGGTATCCAACTTTGGAACCCCTGGCCTCGCCCCTGGTGGGCCCATGAGTTCCAAAATCAAAAACTCTTCCTCTTTGCGCATGTGAAATTTTATTCAAACCGGTGTAACCGTTTAGCAGTAGATTTATTTCCCTCTTTTTTTTTTGTCTATACCACTGTGCGGACTGAACGTACTGCGAAAACGATCCATTGCTTCTTGAATTACTTGATCTGATGGACGTTTATGAGCACCATAAAATGCACGTACTGCCTCATGAGTATGCCGAAAAATAAATTTGCAAACTTTGCTCTGGCGTAAGTCTAATCAAGAGAAATTGCCAAACAAAACTAATCTCAAAACATCCAAGAACTGTCAAATCAGCTGTCACAGGAAACAGTACTGCCAATTCAAAGTTATCTGCCTCTAAAAAAACACGCTAAAACTTTGGTAACTAAAAATATGAAAACTTTAGTTTTACTCAATTGCTAAAAGTGTTTGGAGAAAATTACTGCTCTTCAGGACATAAGTAAAAATCGTAAAATCTTGGTTTCTTTTGTATACCACCATATAATTATTCTCCAAGAAGTACTACCATAATTATTTATCGGCTTTAAAAATGTCCAAAAGCTAGAGACTAATTTATATTAAATTTAATCTGTAATTGATAAACTGTGTTCAGAAATCAAAGCATATTTTTAAATTCTCTTTAAATTCCTATTAATAAACTAATATTTCCGATTCAGAGCTTTGTTTTTCATTTCGAAACACAAAAGAAATACAAGTTATTTGAATTCAGTTTCAACAATTCTGAATTATCTTTCTCAAACATGAACATAAAAACCATGTTTGATAGAGAAAATACACCAAACTAATTTACTTCTTTCGTATTGAGTTGAGGCTATCAGCGCAAAAATTGTGTAACCCTAAACTATTTACTTAGTGGTATATTCAACATACACCACTTTTGCTGCATTACTTTGTTATATTATGATCTGTGCAAAAACGATTTTTTAGCTCCATTTGCTTTTGAATACCAAAAGGTAGCTTACCCCACTTTTGTATTGATAATTGGAAATGTATGGACTTTATATAACACCAGAACAGCAACCAACATAATTTGTGGGTTACAACACTTTTGTGCTGATGGCCACAATTTTTGCCTAATTATTATAACGTTTAACTATGCATTTTCAAAAAAGAAAAAATTTAAATTTAGTTAGAAAAATTCTTAATATTAAAATATAGTTGTTCAAGTTTAAACGACCCACTGTTCATTCGCCAACTAACGGAACGTCTGCTTATATTAGGGTGCATTTTTTTCTATGGTCAATTTAAACAAATTTATTTGACAAAATCCAAGCAAGCACTACACTTTCAATTTTGGTTTTAGACAATTTGTAACTAGTTGAAATTTTAACTATTGCAATTGTCAATAGAGAAAGAGTGTTTTAATAGACACATATGGTCCTATTTAATTTTCGAATATTATATTAGTAAATTATTGAGTTAGGTTTTTAAATAGTTCTACTTTGAAACACAATTCATATTTTTTTATAATTTTGAAGAATACAGAGAAAAATAATTATTTTGACAATGACATTCATTTTCGGAGTTAGCCACCACTGCCGTCCCTAATATACCCAGGTGTGTATAGACTAGTTAAAGACAGCTGATAATTTTAACTCCCATAAAAATGAATACCACCCTATTACTTAACACACATTTACATACGTATGAATGCTAATATGTACTTTAAGCTGGTTTCATATTGTTTTCATAAATCATTTTCTCAAATTTTTTTTTTCCATTTAACCCTGAACACTGTTATCTACTTTTGTTTGTTTAGTTATCGGATGTGGAACAAGGTGGCGCAACGGCATTTCCATTTTTGAAAATTGCTGTCAAGCCTGCCAAAGGCAATGTATTATTTTGGTACAACTTGCATCGTTCGTTGGATGGTGATTTTCGCACAAAACATGCTGGTTGTCCGGTTTTAAAAGGATCTAAATGGAGTAAGTTTTCCTTATACTTATACTTAGTTTTAGTTGTCGTTTTTATTTGTCATCTTTGTTACATTGAAGTACATAGCAATTTTTAATCCTTAAGGCATTATTATGGTTTTACTCGTAACTCACTCATTGTTTCTTTCTGCATTATAGTTGCCAACGTTTGGACACATGAACGCAGACAAGAAATGATTAGACCATGTGGCCTGGTTAGAGATCATGAAAGTTCGTTACAATATGCAACTATTAAGTAAAATTAAAATGTCAAGTCATTGTGTGATATACTCGTAATATATACAATATATTATCGTACATAGTTACGGCATGCTATTTTTAGGGGGCTAATTGATAAGTTGTTACTATTAATAACTAAATTATATCTAATATTTATAAATTGTATGTAAATATTTCTTATTATAATTACAAATATGTTTTCTATTATTTTAATTGTTTTAATTATTGTTTGCGAGTTAAGTAGCTTATCCATTAACCCACTTTTTAAAGTATGCCTTATTCTTATAGTCAATTATAATGTATTATGATTAAGTGTTTTCTTTATTTTTAATAAGTAAAAAGTTGAACTTTTTAGACAATAAAATCCTTTAAATTATTTATGTAATTAGTGTTTTATTAAACTTTATTATACAAATTAAGTTTGTATGGATTTCATAGGAAATAAATGGTGCATACGTTAAGGCTTATAAAGTGCCCATCAAAATTATAAGGTCAAATTCGGTAGCTGTCACTTCTGAAGCTTTTATTCTTTGACATTTTACAAGTAGAAAAATGGAACGATACATGCTTCAACAACGCATTGAAATTAATAAAATTCACTACAAAAATGGTGAAAATCTTGCAGTCATAGTTCTAAAGCATTTTTGGGTCGTCGTGAAGCACCTTGCCGGACCGCAATACTGAAATTGGTGGAAAAATTCGAGCTGTTGGGACAAGTTAGTAATGTGAAGAATAAAACGTTGCTCAAGAACAACTGAGGATATTCCTGCTGTAGCCCAAAGTATTGAAGAAAACCCAGGTTTGTCCATTCCTCGTCGTTCTTTGGAATTGGGCATTCCACAAACGTCATTACACCGTATTTTAGTCGGAGTTGGATGATATTGATCTGGACAACGTTTACTTTCAACAAGACGGCGCTATGTGCCACACAAGCAACGAAACCATTGCTCTTTTACGGGAAAAGTTTCCGGACCGTGTTATCTCACGAAAAGGTGATCACAATTAGCCACCGTGATCTTGTGATTTAACACCTTGCGACTTCTTCCTTTTTGGCCACGTGAAAGATAAGATCTACGCCAATAACCCAGCGTCGATTCAAGACCTCAAAGATAGAATTCGTGAGGCTATCGAGGACATAGGGCAGCCACTTTGCGATTTTGTTATGGAAAATATCATGAAAAGGATATGGTCCTGTAACCGTGGTCGTGATGACCATTTGGCTGATGTTGTTTTCCATTATTAACGTCTTACCTTCCTCTTTATTATGACATAAACATCCGATCACTTATCTCAAAAAATTCCATTTTTCTTTGAATACCAAAATAACACCTTTTGTTGGAAAAACCTACACTACGATAGGGGTAGCGAAGCGCACCGTGTTATGTTAGTTTCAATAAAACAACGTATCTTGATTATTTTTTCAATTGATACATTGAGTATTTTTCGGCATAGAATTTATGAAATTGTCTAGTATTATTAGCCTTATATCCCGCCAACCATTCAATATTGTCATTTTCGGATCTTCATCCTTATTCTGCTGATCGTTTTCAGCATATACTTGCCACACAAGTAGTTTCCACATGTTCTTCGTAGTATTAAGATGTGGAGAATGTGCCGGCGATTTCATAACAAACAATCTACGTTGCATATATTAAGTCTTAGTTAATATGGATGTCTTACTAATGAATTGTTTCTTTCTGCTGTGTTGCTCCATAATGATTTAAGAGTACTCCTAGAACTCCACCTGTGTTCCACCTGTGCTAAACGCAACCCAAACCATTACGGAAAATTCTCTGGGAAAAATACACGGATTAATTTTCCAAATCTTACCAGAAGTCTCTAGAACCTTCTGGACTGTTACATTTTAATATTGTTTAGTCTGAAAAAATACTAAAATTATGTAATTTCTCAAAAATTTCAAATTTTATTTCATCGTATAATTTAGTTAAAGTGATTTTCAAGAGTACGCTTATATGGGAACTGGAATCAATTACGGACCAATACTTACATATTTTTCTACATAAATATTTGTGTCGAATTTCAACTTTCCGATAATTCGGAGATCAATGTGAACAAGTAAGAAGGCTATATTCGGCTATGCCGAATCTTATATACCCTTCACCTTTGTTGTAAATGCATTAATTGCTCACTTTCACCGTATAGCATCCTAAATATATCAAGAAAACTTTTAAACATTTTACATTTAATTGCTGACGAACAGATTATATTGTAGATGTTACAAACGAAATGACTATCTTATACAGTAAGGGACAAAATTGTTCACAAAACAACCAATATTAAATATAAATAACTTGCTTTTTCTTCTTCATTGTTTTTATTGCAATTTTTTGAATTGATTTTAATCTTTACATTATGCTTTAATAAAAAAATGATAAAACTAACAAAAAATATTAAATTCACTTTTTAAATTTACAAAGGTTTCACATGTTAGCTGTGAACAATTATGACCCTTGACGAAAATCCTTACGTTTTTGGCTATTAATATTTCGTGTGTCCCCCTCTTGCAGTTTTAACAGCTTTTATTCGTTTTGGCATACTATTTTCAAGATTTATTTGCACCTGTGGGTTAGTATTTACCCACGCCTCGATAGAACGCTCCCAAAGTTCATTGATGGTTCTCGGTGTATATTTTTTAGCCAATATTTTCCTTTTCTATATTGACCAAAGGTGTTCAATCGGATTTAAATCTGGAGACTGGGGTGGCCAATCTAAAAGTATAATCCCATTTTCTTCTAACCACTTTTTAGTAATTCTGGCAGTGTACTTCGGGTCGTTGTCTTGCATGAAGATGTCATCCTGACCCGGCTCTAAACCAAATATATCCAAACTTGGCATGTATGAGTCTTCAAGGATTGTAATGTAATCTCTGGAACACATTTTGGCAGTTATTCGGCGTAGTACACCTGGTTTCCTGGTTTCCACGAAAACAGCCCCAAGCCATCAAAGATCCACCTCCAAATTTCATTGTGCTTGTAATATTTCGCTCTTGGACTCCAATTCTTTTATCAACCCATGTCCATTGGCGCCCATCAGCCCCAATTCGGTTGATTTTTGTGTCATCTGACCAAGTTACCTTCATCCAGTCATCTATCGTAAAATGCTCGTACTTTTTTGCAAAGGCCAACCGCTTTTTTCGATTTTGTTCGCTTAAATAAGGTTTTTTAAGTTTTGTTCTTGGCGCTAGGCCGTTGGATTTTAAACATCTTTGAATGGTTTTGGAAATTATGTTTAAACTATACTCTTGGTTGAGTATTTGTGTGACCTCAACAGCTGTATTAGCCTCACCAGACACAATCAATCGACGAGCTTCTCGAGCATCGGCAAGCGAAAGTTTTTTTGGACGACCACATTTATTTCCCGTGGAGTTTAAACTATTCTGATTCTTTATTTTATTCACTAACCCTATTGATATATTATATTTTTTAGCGATTTCGCGATATGGGACACCTTCCATTATGTATTTTGCCACATTTTGTTTCAATAGGGGAGTCTTAGCTTTTCCCATTATAAAAGGCTAAATAAATTATTTAAAAGAGTAGTATTTTATTTAAGTAACTTTAAATAATGTCCTGTACTTACGTTATTAAAAAAATTTAGTTTTTTTTGTTTTTATATTTTTTAAAAATTGAGAAAAAGATCTGAGGGTCAAAAATGTTCACACACGTGGATACAGTTGTTTAATTTCTTTTTAGTAAAAAAGTAACGGTACTCCAAAAAAATGTTGCCATACAATAAACAACATTGTGCCAGACTACATAACACAAACTGGGTTGCCAGACCTAAGTTTGTAAAAAAAATATTTCTAGATATATCTTTAATCATACTTTTTGTGAACAATTTTGTTCCTTACTGTATATACCCTTCTCCCGAAGGTGACGGTTATAAAAACAACAACGCCAAACGAAACACCAAAAAAAAAAAATACAAAATACGCAAAGCAATGACCAGCACACATCCAAACATACGTTTTGCTGCTTTTTTATCAAAGCATGCAATAAATTGTCTTTTTTTGATGAAATTTTCAGAGATTATCTTGGATTTTTGTTCATGTCTCCGTTATTTATGGTCGGATTTTGCTGATTTTAAATAGGAAACTTCTCGAAAGTCTGAAGATTTGGATCCCTTAGATATCTTTATAGGGTCGAAAAATTATATTTTGGCAATTACAAACGGAATGACAAACGTATATATACCCATCTCCGAAGGTGAAGGGTGTAAAAATAGAAAAGTTATCGAAGACTGACTGGTTAGATGTGCCACTCTGACCTAAAATCAGTATATTCAGTAGTCCAGCTCTAGTAAGATTAGGCTTACTTTAGTGACATTAGAAGTTTCTTCCTACCGTAATTGATACCAGTCTCCAAATAGGGGTATCGGTATAAAATTCGATACAAATAAGTTTTATGTGAACGAAAATCTACCAGATGAGTCACTCCGATCTAAAATCAGTATATTCACTAGGCTAGTTCTAGTAAGATTAGTCACTCTGTCTTGAAATAAGAAGTTTCTTCCTTGTGGAAATTATGTTATGAACTAAAAAAATCAGAGAAACTTTCAAGAAATCAGAACAAACAAGTTGACTGAGAAATTTCTAAAATGGGGTAGTGTTCTGCTCAAAATATTAATTTTTATTAAGAGAAACAACCAATGCGTATTCGTTAGCGAGTAAAATCAAACGTAATTTCTGTTTTGTTGAGACTAAATCATTAATTTCGCTAATGCGAAAGATCTATCCGTAATGAAGGCTTTAATTCGGACCATGGTTGGAGATGCATGGCATACATCGAAACCACGTCCAAGGTAATCTTATTTACTCTATCCAGGATGCTGATGAATCGAATCGAATTGAAAGAAATCAATAATGGGTCCCATAAGTGCTACAACGCAAAAAGTAATCGTACCTTTGGAAGAAAATTACAAAGGGTTAAAATCAATCGCCTACAGCTATTTATAATGAAGAATGAATTACGACGGTCGTTATGGATATGTAGTTAATAAAAGGACATTTATTCTTGTTGACAAAAACAACTAGTTTTTAGATATTAAATATGTGTCCCCACAGATATGAGCACACCAATGGGAAGATATGTAAAGAAAACTGCCATATACAAGAAATCCCGCAAAAATTAGAAATGGGCTCATAGTGCACTGATTTAAGCATGTTCATTTTAGTTTTAAGATTTTTAACAATATCACTATTAGGTGTAAATTCTGTTGAATTTTGAAGTAGGTCACATTGCATCTTCTCCGATACTTGAACGAATTAGGAAGTACTTCTAGCCAAATTTTGCTATTATATTCTATCATGACATTGTAAGATGGATGTTAAGCGGTTGTTCTTATTCATTTACCACCAAAGACAAGTGCTAGTTCTTTGAACAAATTTGACTCCAATTGACGACCTTGTCCAGTGGTTAAATTAGTAAGGACACCAAAACGAGATAACCAATCATTGTATAAAGCTTCGGAAACTTTTCATGCTGGCATTTTCACCACTGGAAAGGCTTCAGTAAATATGTCGTTGCAAGATAACGTAACTGTAACCATAATACAGGGTTTTCCAACAAGAGGTGTTATTTTGGTATTCAAGGAAAAATGGAATTTTTTGAGATAAATGATCGGATGTTTATATCATAATAAAGAGGAATGTATGCCGTTAATAAAGAAAAACAACATCAGCCATGTCATTTTCATGAAATTTTCCACAACCAAATCCCAAAGTGGCTGCCCTATGTCCTCGATGTCATCACGTATTCTATCTTTGAGGTCTTGAATCGACGCTGGGCTGTTGGCGTAGACCTTATCTTTCACGTGGCCCCAAAAGAAGAAGTCGGAAGGTGTTAAATCACAAGATCTCGGTGGCCAATTGTGATCACCTCTTCGAGAGATAACACGGTGCGGAAACTTTTCCCGTAAAAGAGCAATGGTTTCCTTGCGTGTGTGGAACGTAGCGCCGTCTTGTTGAAAGTAAACGCTGTCCAGGTCAATATCATCCAACTCCGACCATAAGATACGGTTTACTGATGTTTGTGGAATGCCCAATTCCAAAGAACGACGAGGAATGGACAAACCTGGGGTTTCTTTAACACTTTGGGTTACAGCAGCAATATTCTCAGTTGTTCTTGAGCGACGTGCACGGGTTTTATTCTTCGCATCACTAACTTGTCCCAACAGCTCCAATTTTTCCACCAATTTCTGTATTGCGGTCCGACAAGGTGCCTCACGACGACTCAAAAATGCTTTAGTTTTGCGAACTGTGACTGCAAGATTTTCACAATTTTTGTATTGAATTTTGCTAATTTCAATACGTTGTTGAAGCCTGTATCGTTCCATTTTTAGTAATGTCGTAGTTTCTACTTGTCAAATGTCAAAGAATGAAGGCTTCAAAAGTAACAGCTTCTGAAATACTGGGTGATTCAGAATAACACCTCTTGTTGGAAACCTCTTTATAATGGTAATAGACCAACCAAATCTATATTGATATGGGAAATACGTACTGACATGACTAGGAATGTGTCGAGTTACTTCGGCCAAACAAAACGATCTTGTATCTACAAAACTAATTGTAGTTACTTTAATGCCACCATGTAGCAGGCCATGTATTGAATTATTAGCTTTATTTGTTGAAATGTCACAAATAACTGCCGGTTCATCTTGTAGAATTATTAGGACTTTAAAATAAGCAAAGTGGAATTATCTTTCAATAGTGATTGAAGCTGTATATCATCTTCTTGACTTTTGCTTAAGTGTTCGAAAGAAAAAGGCATTTAAGCGCACGATCTGTTTTCTCTATCCAATCTCCTTTATACCATAATTTCAGACCAGCAAATTTAGACAAACAGTATTAAAAAGTCTGAAGGTGTTACCAGCTATTATTTGTAGGAAATTTGTCAAGTTTATTTCAAGTTGCCTTTTTTATGATATTTTTTAAGTTTTTTTCTAAAATCATTAGTTGATTAATTCTTAATTTATCCAAAAATTTATGGTCAACACTTAATCTTGAAATAATTAATACAAATGTATCAGCAGTACAAAAAAATAATTTGATATATAACACCTGGATATCAAGTAGATCAGCATTTGGATCTTAAAAGACATTTGATATTCCTAATAACAAATAAGCTAATTAATCTTTGTTTATTTGAAATACACATATGTATATTTACTATGTGACACATATTTTTGTTGCTAATAACACATTAAACCTGTTGCTTTTGCATTATAGCATAGCAAAAATCTTACCTGAAAAAAAAAATAAATAGAAAAAAGCATCAATTGCAAAACAATATATGTATAAGAGCTATAGACGTTAATAAAACAATAAGACAGCAAAAACTCTTAAATAAAATGCCGTCAATAACAAAAGATTTAGAGAAAAAGTTATGGTCATCAAAATATCATAAAGTAAAATACCAAAATACTTGTGAAATAAACACAGCATCATCAATTTTAAAGAGTGTTTTGCTAAAACGACTGGAAAGTAAAATGACTGGTACTTCTTTAAAAAACGCAATTACTTTTTTAAAGATGCTTTTAGATACATTTGAAAGATATTGCAGTAAAATTACGTAAATACACAATTACATTTGACTCCTATCCATTTAATTTTACTTTGAGATTTTACTTTGTGACAATTGAGCTTTAAGAGAATCCAGTCTTAAACAAATATTTAACAATTTTTTATTGCTATTGTTTTAAAAAAAAATATTTATGAATTGTTTAAAAATTGTTTGCATATGACAAGATAAATATTTATTTATTTTTTAGTATTAGAATTTGGGTTTTTGCGACTAAAATAAGTATGATTTTTAATTAGGCATTAAAAGATTCTAAATTACATTATTTTGTTTAAAGAACAATGTTAAATAATAGTTGAAATATAAAACGAGAAACTCTTCTTAAATGCTCAGAAAAATAATATAAAAAACACAATTTCATCGGCATGGCTACATTACGTTTATAATTCTTATTGGCTTTGTTGCTCTCAAAATTCTTTTCTGTCAGTATAAACTAGGGTTGTTAAATGTCCCGATTTTGGCAGGACTGTCCCGCTTTTAGTCATGAAATTTAGCGTTCCGCTCGGGATTTGTAATTCCCGCTTTTTTATTATTTTCCACATCTAATAACTACTTGCTTCATATCTAGTTTTAAAGAACAGTTGATTTTTAATTAAATATTTATTAAATTGAAAAAAAATCACTTATGTTGAATATTTATAAAAAATTTAACAAAACAATTAAGTGGAACTGATATGTATGTATTCCCCGTCTGTAATTATTTACTCAGAAAAGGGTTCGTAAACTTAACCAGTTATTTCCAATCTATTTTAAATTCTAAAACGGAATATGTTTGTATAGCTCAAAAATAATGGATTTTAATGATCAATCGACTCAGAAAAATTAAAAAATTTACCTCCTTCCTTATGTCCATCTTCTGTCTGGTGACTTAAATACAGGTCGTCAATTTGAAAATGCATAATTTAATATTATTTGGCGCATGCCATTATATAGGAAAGGGATTAAACCTATAGTTATGATCGGTTCATTATTTCAGCTATACCCCACAGAAGTATCTTCTTGATGTAGATTTTGAACGATTATAAATTTCTTGCAAATAATCACTCCTCGCTTTCAGAAATCAATTTAACATCTGGCCAGACCATCACAGGGAACCTGTAGCGAACACAACTGATTCGTTGGAAGCGAGTATTGGCTGATAAACCTCCAGAATATTCGTCCAGACATGAAACTGTTATATTCCATTATGACAACACTCTGGCACATGTTGCAGTACCTATTAAAAACTACTTAAAATACAGTGGATGGGAAGTTTTGCCTCACCCCTTTTATAGTCCAGACCTTGCCCCTTCCGACTACTATTTGTTTCGATCGAAACAAAAAGCTCTCTCTGGAATACGCTTCACTTTGGAACAGAGTATCCGACATTGGCTTGATTCGTTCTTGGCCTCAAAAGATGAGTAGTACCTTTGGCTCGGAATTCAATACTTTGAATAAATTTATATTGTACAAACGTTTCAAAATAAAAGATAAAAACATAGAGCGGAAACTAGAAAAAAACTCAACAAAAAAATTACTAGAAATAATCACACATACAAGTGTTCTTTTTGTTTTCATATAGTTTTTCTACTAATACATTCTCAACACTTAAGTTACTGCCAACTGAGTTAGGTCTTTGACAGGAGAGTTTCCACTCTATGTCTATTTTCTATGGCTAAAAATTAAAAAAAAAAAAACATTTTTTTGTCATACACCCAATATTTTCTAATATATTTTTTGTATGGAAATTTCTCAAGAAGTTCTGTTCAAGATTATATAGAGAAATCACGCGAGCACTGGGATATGCATTGGTGTCCTTTTTAGATATTGAACAATGTTGAACCTTAGTTGATCCTAACGGCAGATTGGATACAGATCAGTAAATCGTTTGCTTCATATGAATACTTCTGACAAATAGAGTAATTATCTCTTATATTTGAAATGCTACTATTTCTAGACTAGCCAACCAAGGCCCTACACATGCCAATCCTATGGAATATTTCCCTTAACTTTTTGCTGGTGGAATTAGACTACATGAGGAGAAAAACTGTTGCGTATTAGGATGATGTTGCTGTAGATGTTTCCGAAAACCAGCTGCTGATATCTGGTGATACAAGATATCTTATTTCCCTTTACCGTTCCTCAATGGAGTGGAACTCAAGTTCTCAGTAGTGCGAAGTACTCCAAACTATCCAGGAACTTGAATATCCAAGCGAGGACATCTAAGGCAGCTATTGTCATATATGCTACCAGATGGGCCATAGGTAGCCCAAGGGACGCGAAATGGCTCTTAGACTAATATAGTGGACGGCACTAGGCGAATCCAGCCACAGCGAGACAATTTGAAGAATCCTGCAAACTACCAAACTAATGACCACAGGTTCGTTTTTGTTTTTGATATACTGACTATCGGCCGAACAGTTGGCCCATAATTCAGTGGATGGGCTCAATAATGTGGTAGCGTGGATATTTGGGATTACCGGTCATACGACTACTTTAAGAAGAATATTTAATGTCACTGGGAACAGTGGCCACTGCACACCCATTCCCTCCTCTAACTTTTAGGGACATGTTCGATATCCATATAGATTGTTCCAAGTCCACGACTAGAGTGGATGGAGACTTTTATATTTCACCATTTCTGAAGGGATAAAAAATTTCGAATTTGTACTGATAATCAGCTTGCTATTAAATCTTTCTTTGGTAGTTACACAACATTCTGATTTGTATATGAATGAACGAGGTGGCGACAGATTGTAACCTGGTGTTATTCTGGCTGCCTGGCAATTTCATCGCGAATGGACTGGCCAATGCAAGCTCCCCCTTGCTAGACGACGATTTAGATAATTTGTTTGGTATATCACGGGTATGCTCAGACCAGATGGTCTACTTTGGCTACTTTCTCGATATATAAGCTTATATGGTATGTATACGGCTATCATAAATCGACGTATTTGGCGGGGCTCTCACGGAATCGGCTATGAATCTAGGTCGCTACTAACCAAGTCCCCAAATCGAAAATGAATTAATGTCTCAATGTTGTGGACTTAATTCATCATGAATTTAAGCCCCAAATATTTAAAATGAAATAAGCTCCCAACGAAGATAACTTAAATTAAAGAAGTCCCTAATTTTTCAATTTCTTTAGGGATATAAAATCCCAAATTGTGTTGTTAGATAGCAACGATACTTTGAAATAACTCCCAACAAAAATGGAATAATTCCCAAATCAAAAGCAATGTATTTATTAATGCTTAAAAAACGGTAAATGTTTCTCCTCTGGGGTGTATAAAATCCGGCTTCTCTAAGTAAAGACTTCTTGCATTGCCGGTTTTCGGCCGGTTGCAAAGCTTCTTTCCTCTGGATTGTTTCAAAAACCGGCTTCGCCCAGTAAAGAAATATTTTATTATGAACAAATTTTTAAATTGAAATAAGTTCCTAAATATCGTTTGTTTTTTGTCTAAATTTATTTTCAGTTTAGGGACTTAATTCGTAGTACCGTTTACAGGAGACAATGTAATTGATGTGCATGCAGGAATATTAAATATTCCTTCTACTGACTTTTGAAGAAGTTGTCATGATGAAGACGAGGATCCAACTGCTGAACACCTTTTTTTAGTTTTAAGTTTTATAATAGTTTAAGGTATAGATTTAAATGTTCCCTTTTGGGTATTTAGGGTATTTTGATTTCGCTCAACATTCTCTCAACTCTCTTTTCAACTCAACTGATCACAATGCAATTGAAGTTAACTGCAGCTGTCTTCTTTATGTTTGATGATTTTGGATGCGTTTAAGCTGCTAGTGATTGGTAATTCTTATTCATCATGTGAACAACTTCCATGTAAGTACCCCGCTCTACATGAACGCAGACTATGACTTCTTCGTACAGGTCTCACAGACGACTGCGCTGTAATTTGTCTGAAGTACCGGTTGGTTCATGTATAACTCATGTATAATTTCTAAGGGTATCACATAAGAAATGAGTTCGAAAAATTCTTATCATACATATATGTTAATAAAAATGAAACCACTAAATTCACAGTTTTGATTTTTTTTACTTGATTGAAATTATTACTACAAATTTACAAAAAAAAAAAATTATAGTTGTAATCAACAGTAATGAAATTTTGAACCTTTTTCGGAAACCCTTCCATTAACGTTTTTACAATGCTTTCTGTTACTTTGTTCGAACAGGTAGTCCATATCCGTTTAAAATCTACAACACTTTTGGACACCTTATTTGTGCTCTTTAATTCTCTTTTAACAAGATCCCAATATCTCTCCACTGGTCTTAGCTCCAGGCAGTTTAGAGGATTTGCGTCTCTTGGTACAAATAACACATTACCGTTTTTGTACCACTCAAGTCCTTGTTTACCATAGTGACAGGATGGCAAATCAGGTCAAAATTAAGTGGACACACTAGGAAGTCTTTTGAATGGAAGCATCCTCTTTTGTAAACATTCCTTGATGTTAATTTCGGTATTTATTGTAACAAATGTTGGCTTCTTTTGCCGCAACTGCATATTGCTTGCCATGCCAAACATTTTTTGGGAAAATTTTCTACTTTTGGGTCTTTAACTTTTCTACAAGATTCCCTGTAGCTGTGAAAAATTTTCATGCGTACGTTTCGTCACCCATTATGCAACAGATGTATTTTTTGTATGAAATTTGACTTCAATTTCCGTGCTCTGTATTAGGCCTCTAAATTTTTAGCAGACTTTTTGAGCTTGTATGTTTTTAAAACTGCATTGGCTTTAACTTTTCCTACCAAATAGTCCGAGTACTGAGCTAACCGGACTACTTTCCTACCGGATATGTTCTTTTGAAAATGCTTTATATATATTGGCTATAGAAACATCATGTGGACCATTCCTTCTACCTGAACCAGGTTTTCTATCAACGAACAAGTTCTCTCGGTACTGTTTAATAACATTGGAAACAGTTTGACGACAGACCTTTGATTGTTTGGCCAACTTTCAGTAGGACCATGTTGGGTTTTGTTGAAAATATTTTATAATTTTGGTAAGCTCTTTTTTCTCGTAACTCATTTTAATCAGATTAACAGCAAATGAACATAATTGAAATTAAACATAAAAACTGACATGCTTTACATAGGTAATTTGATCAAAGAAAATATCAAACAATACTTGGGTTAAAAGTTTTAATGAAAAACGTGTGTTAAGAATTTTTAGATCTCAGTCCTGAGCTAAACTAGTTTATAATCCTATCCATATCAGACAGTCACCGAATTGAAAAATCTGACTTCATTAGAATCTGAAGGGCAATTGATATTAATGTATGCAGAATTTTAAATTCCAAGGTCTTCAGGGAGTATCATGTTATGTCTCTTCATAAAAACGAGAATTTTTCTATGCAGCTCTATTTTAGGGTATTTTCTACACATCCGACCTTAAAAGGTTAAACGATACCGGAAATTCTTTTGATTCGATTGTTTTGCTTTTAATTCAGATTAATGTTCATCGCACTCCGCATGAATTGTGTTTTTAGCCTTACCAATATAAGCTCACACATAGATAAAAGTTATGTAGAGTATACGAACACACAAAAGTACAATTAAAATCGAAACAAGTAAAAATTATTTGACTTCAAAAAAAATATAAAAATGTTGGCGTACTTGTAGCGTAACGAATGAACAGCGGTGAAGGGAAGGAACATGTCTTAAAAAAGTGTTAGTAATTATATACACACAGCCACAAAAGTGAGTAAACACCAAAGAATTATTTGATTTTTTTAGGGTAGGAAAATCATTAGAGTCCAACCTAAACCATTTCTTATAGAAAGAAACCTAATCTTCAGACTAATCTGCAACAAACCGAAACTCTTAATTTTCAATAGATGGATAGATTGTATGATTTTCATTATCTTAAACAAATCAAATTATTCACCGGTGTTTACTCACTTTTGAGGCTGTGTGTATATGCCAGTGTGTAGCGCCATCTTCACTCATGTGTGGGTTTACTGTTTCAAACTTCCACACCAACAAATAAGTATTGTTTTGTGGCATTTTACAAAAGTATTAAATAATAAACTTTATTTCTTTAAGCCGGTATACTTGTGCAAAAAAGATGAAAACAATTGCAAACCGTAAAACATTTGATTAAACTCAGTTTACATAGAAACACTGAAACGTTAAGACGTTTAAGCCAAACAAGGCAAGCGCGGCACATTATTCCAAAGGATATGTTTGAGAATTTCAAGAAATTTATAATATTTTACTTGTGCAGTCTACTGCTGACCACTAACGTGTGGGCGATAACAGTGGAGAATGAATATTTTTCATCGGTGGCGGGTTTGGAAAATTTATTCAAAACGGAAGTGCAACTGTTAGCGGAAATGCAAAATTACATTTATAATTTGCAACAACATATTGATGTGTTGCAAAGGTAAAAGCAATTGTGGTAAAACCAAAAATGAAAATTTCATTGTTAAAATTTATTTACAAAACAATTTAGCAATTAATTGATTTCCCCCAAAATTTGGATAATTAATTTTTGCGGTAATTCATGCTCACGGAAATTCGTAGAGTTGAGTGTACTGTAATAGGTATTGTGTTGTTGGTATAGCTGGCTGCAATATGTTTGCATGCAACATGCAATGTATTTGTATTTGCATCCCATATTGATCAATATATTGTGTGTGTGTTGTGAGTTTGTTAATTTGTAGATATTTCAATCATTCAAGTGTGTTTAATAACAAGATTATTGAATTTTAAACAAACAAACAAAGGACTTTAATTTATAAGGCAAACCAGTATGTCCAACTATGGCAGCAATTATTGCTTATGTATGTACATTAAGCATAAGTACTCTCAAGTCAAAAGTGCAACAATCAAACTAATTAGCACCTATTCAAATGAGCAAAAATTTCTTATACGAACCTACTTACTATAAGCTTATATTTGGCTGCTGTTCATTTTGTGTATGTTTGTTTAACAGGCAACTAAATTACATTTGATCTTAATCAAAAACAATTTAACTTATTATATTACTTTTGTCTGCTAAAAAAAAAGAAATTCCAATTAAAACTTGTTATTTAATTACTAATTTTGTATAGGTATAAAAATATATTTAAAATTAATAAAATAAAATTTATTGAATGTGAATTTCATTATTCTTGTTTTCAGTTTGTTTTCGTTGCATTTATAACGGTAAAAATTTGTGCTATAATAAAGACGATCTAATGGTGTGTGTGTGTGAACTAATTTATGGCCATTACTGTGGACCATAACAAAATATAGATACACTTGAAGCAATTATTAAGTAAATTTGAAGGATTTATGAGCATTTGAGATTCAGTAATAGAAACAAATCGTCAAAATCTTATCTGTACAAAATATTGTTTCATTAGAACAAATTTTAAGATATTTATTTGGTTAGTTTTTTTTTTTGGAAGTGAAGCCTTTAGTCAGTGCTCGGACTATTTTGTACGAAAGGTTAAAGCCAATGCAGTTTTAAAAACATACAAGACTCAACAAGTTCCTGATAGGAACTCTGCTAAAAATTTAGAGGAAAAATATAGAGCACAGAGCATTGAAGTCAAATTTTATTAAAAAAATATACCTGCTGCAAAATGGATGACGAAACATATGTATATATGGACAATTTTTCACAGCTTCCTGATCAATATTTATACCCTACACCACCATAGTGGGGAGGGTGTATTGGTTTTGTGCAGATGTTTGTAACGCCCAAAAATATTAGTCTAACACCCTAACCACTTTCTGGTTCGATTAAACGATGTCCGTCCGTCCATCTGGCTGGCTGGCTGTAAATGTAAACCTTGTGCGCAGAGTACAGGTCGCAATCTTGAAGATATTTCGATAAAATTTAGTACATATCATTTTTTCTGCCCAAGGACCAAGCCTATTGAAACTGGTTGAAATCGGTCCATTATTTCACCTAGCCCCCATACAAATGTCCTCCCGAAATTGGACTTTATCGGTCATAAATGTTTAATTTATATAGGTATCTACACAAGTTTTTCTCCAAATAAGTTTTATATATACGAAATTAATGTCACCAAATTTTATTATGATCGGTCCATAATTAGTTGTAGCTCCCATATAAGGCCTGCTTCCGATAATCACTTTAACGAGCATAAATCTTTTAAACATGTTGGTATACACATAAAATGCAACATAAACAACTTTCATACAGACATTAATCGCACCACTTAATTTCATGGTGATCGGTCCATAATTGCTCATAGCTCTCATATAAGGCCCACTTTCAAAAATCGTTCACGAAAAAAAATTATTTAATTTTTGAAAGAAAAATGTTTTTGCTCATTTACTTAGTGTAGGATATTATATGGTCGGGCTTGACCGACCATACTTTCTTACTTCTTTTATGTTGCTGATGCTCTAGGGAATGTTGTAGAAAAGTTTAAGACCCAAAAGTAGAAAATTTTCATTAAAAATTCTTGACATGGCAATCAATATGCAGTTGCGTCAAAAGAAGCCAAATATTTGTTACAAAGGGCTCTATAAATACCGAAATTTACATCAAGGAATGTTTACAAAAGAGGATGATTCCATTTATAAGACTTCTTAATGTGTCCACTTATTTTTGGCCTCATTTGGCATCCTGTCACTATGGTAAGCAAGGACTTGAGTGGTACAAAATCAATAATGTGTTATTTGTACCAAGAGAGTCAAATCTTCTAAACTGCATGGAGCTAAGGCCAGTGGAGAGATATTGGGCTCTTGTTAAAAGAGAATTTAAGACCACAAAAAAAGTGTCCAAAAGTGTGGTAGATTTTAAAAGGAGATGGACTACCTGTTCGAACAAAGTGAAGGAAAGCTTTGTAAAAACCTTAATGGAAGGGTTTCAGAAAAAGTTTCAAAATTTCATTACTATTGATTGCAATTATAAAAAGATATATTTTTTTTGTAAATTGTAATAATAATTTCAATCAAATATAAAAAGATCAAAACTGTTCATTTTTATTAACATATTTGTATGTTAAGAATTTTTCGATCTCAGTCCTTAGTTGCTATAGTAGCGATATCATCCGATGAGCTCAAGCTTAAGCAGATGTATCGCAAGGCTTCTTCTTCTTTTCATGTCAAACTGCCTGCTTAACTATTCCTCTATACATGACATTATGTTCATGTTGGAAAAAACATACAAGTAATTTTAGTCACTTTCCAATTTTAGTCACTTTCCAAGTGCAGTGCATGGTACAAGGAAAAATCTATATGGGAAATCGATGTCTTCTGATTAGCATGAAATTTGCACCATGGTTAGTTCTACTGGATAGTAATTCAGACACAATTTTTCAACAAGATTGGTCGAAAACTTTTTGAGTTAGAGGGGGTCAAAATTTGACATTTTGCCCATGCAGGTGTTTTTTCTCATCCATGTAACATGTACCCTATTGTTCTTAGCAAAATGTGTCCCAAGTAGTTAAAATAGCTATTTCTTTTATCTTTCTGAAAAAAAATTTTAAAAATAAATAAACAAATTCTGAAATTTTTTTTTTCCGAAATCGAAAACTTTTTTGATATTTTTTTTTTTCAAAAAAGCCACTTTTTTCTCAAAAGAAGCTAAGATATTTTCCTTGAAGACCTATTTGGTCGCTTAGTGGGATGCGAGTTGGATATCTATCAAAATAAACCAACCGTTCATTAAAATACCGTTTGTTCACTAAAAAAAAGTTTTTTCACTAAAAAATACGTTTTTCACTACAAAACCGTTTTTGGTCGACAAACGATTTTATTTTTTTTTTAGTAAAAAATTTGATTTTTAGTAAAAAATTTGATTTTTAGTAAAAAATTTGATTTTTAGTAAAAAATTTACTTTTTGGTGAAAAATTTTAATTTTTAGTGAAAAATTAGATTTTTAGTAAAAATCGAGTTTTTAGTAGAAAATCGAATTTTTAGTGAAAAATCAAATTATTAGTGAAAAATTTAATTTTTAATGAAAATTTAATTTTTGGTAAAAAATTTAATTTTTGGTAAAAAATTTAATTTTTAGTAAAAAATAAATTTTTAGTGAAAAATTTTTTTTTTACTGAAAAAAAAATTTTTTGTGAAAAATTTAATTTTTGGTAAAAAATTTAATTTTTAGTAAAAAATAAATTTTTAGAGAAAAAATTTTTTTTATTGAAAAAAAAATTTTTTGCTTGCATTAACTTATACAAATTTGTATGAACCAAAGACTCTCAAATCTATTAACATGATCAACGTTTTTCAAAAAAGTTGAATCTTCGTCAACAAAAATTTACTTAAGCTCAGTGAAGACATTCATTTGACCAATCAAAACGCACAAGAACTCACAAAAACAACAACAACAAAGCAGTCTGCAACATAAAACAAATGGTACATGTAAAAATGAGAAGTGCATAGTAAGCATTAATAGTAATATAAGTAGATATAGAGGGAATTTTTTACTAGGTGTGATTTACATGTGTTATTTAAGCATATAACTAGTAGTTAGATATTACATATTATATATCAGTGGATAGGTAATGAAGTCTAGTTTTTAAAAATTTAAGTATTTTTTATATTAATTGAAAATTTTTAATTAAAAAGTAAGAACAATTAAACGAATTTTTTATAAAATTATCTTTTTATTTGCCTCAAGTCTTATTTTATTATATTATAAATTGATTGTTAGTAGAATGAGAGGTTTTTATTATGCTCTAAGTCAGCATTATTTGTAAGAGTTGTACAATATATATCCTTAATTTTAGAGTATCCAATTTGGTTTTAACCGAAACCGATAATTATTCTTCGGTTTTTACTTTTAATCTGTTTTCAGTTGAAAAATTCAAAATTTAGAAATGCAAAACAAAATTTTTCATCAAATTATTCATCCAATATCTCTAAAAACAGATCGTTAAAGATATCTTAAGATTTGTTAAAATTTTTTAAATTGTATTACAATAATTGCTTCAGATGATGTAGCAGGCTACCTTTACTAGCTAGGCAAGGAAACCTGTTAATAAAGCATGACACAACATATTGATCTACAAGTATTTCCTGTCAATTAAACTTCAAATGACTGTTTGTTTATTTAATTAAAAAAATAATAATAATGCAAAACTTTTGTAACAAAGTCTTACTTAGTTATGTTCAAATATCCGATAAAAGTATGGAGTACTAGATGAGCCGGTACGCTTCGCCACCCCAATTTGAATATATAAATAGTGCTATTAAGTCTCCCTTTGTGAATTAATACTAATTCAGGAAAACATGTGTCTAGTTTCATGTTTATTGGTTCATTGTAATGTGGATTCTAGCTCATTAGAATAAAAACAGTATCATAAAGACCCACATTTTGTATTCCTACTCAGCATCATGAATGTCTAGTATCATATTTCTGTGTCCATTATTATAGTAAATACAAATGAAAGGTACCACTAAACTCATCTTTTGTGAATTCTAACTCATTCAGAATCATTTGAGCCTAATTTTCAATTTTAAGGTTTATTATTCAAAAATATTCAAAAAGTACCTTTACAATAAAGAAATAGTAACATGAAGAAGTACTTGCAATTCCCTTTTTATGTTCTAACTCATTCAGGATCATGTGTGTTTAATTTCCTGCTTATAGGTATTATAGAAATTTGATATTGAGGTATCACTATGCCCTCTATCCTTAATTCTATCTTTACTCAGAAGCATATCAGCCAACTATTATGTATACATATAAGTAAAATAATTTAGGCCATAATTTTGTAAATCACGTCACCAAAGTGATATTTATGTGGAAAGCAACAACAAAATTTTAAAAATTTTAACGCCCTTAACAATTGAGCACTTTATTCATGATTATATCTTTACTGAGAAGCATATTAGCTAACTTTAATGTATATAAGCTAACTAATTTAATATATTAAAAATGTACCATTAAAAGAAAAAGTAAACTTCTCCAACACTCGTCAAGTTTGAACTTTAAATTTGTATAACATTTCCTATATTATCAACTGATTTAATAGTTAATAAATTACCACAAAACCAAGCTGATCCGAAACTTTCGGTTTTCAATTTTTTAAAACCGAAACCGCGATTTTGAAATTCTTCGGTTTTTTGGAAACTCTATGAAGTATGAAGTGGTTGGAAAGTTTTCCCTCACCCGCCTTTTTTTAATTTACAAATTCCGTTTTTAGTGTTGACAGTTTGGTGCACCAAACCAATATAAATATCGCTGTATGCATACAGCTTGTATCTATACTAAAAATGTAAACCTAATTTGCAATAACATGTAAAAAAATGTTATAGATGAATGCGCATGTCCAAAAATTAGGTGACTTTTTCGTTGACAAAGCAGTACTTAAACATAAAAGTACAAGACAGTTGTTGTTGATTAAAAATCTTTCTTTCTTAGGCATGCGCAGTAATGACTAAAATTCTACTATTTCCCGATGCGCATGAGAATTTTGTACTAAAGTGATGAACGAAAATATTCAGTTAGGAATAAAATCCATTAAATATTGCATAGTGGTTACATAGCTCTTTATTTTTGTATGTTCTGTAACTTGTGAATCGTATGAGGTATCTTAATGAAATTTCGCATTTTAAGAGTTGAGGTGTTTTAGAGTTGACTTGAGCAGCGTGAATTTTTTTGGTACATCTGGGAGTTATGGGTGGACCTCCACAGTGTATGGTTACACATCTAAAATAAAAGTTTATTACATTCTAAGAAACTGTGTCTTAGAAAAGAAAGAAAACATTTGAAATAATAGTATTATGTGAAAGATCTTTAAAATGCACTTCTGTAATCTCAAAAACAATAAGAATGTGCCAGAGCTGAGAAATTTTAACCCCCCTCAAATGAAATTGAGATGTAAACTTTCAAAACGCCGATACACGTGTCTTGTTTTTTTGTCTCCTCTATCAAAATTTATATGCCGGATCTTGTACTTTTTATTGTTTTGTACAGTGTGATTAATAGTCATAAAATTAGGTGCCATGATTTATATACATACGATAGATATATGGTAAATTTAATTTGCACCCAGAGAAAAAATATAGTAATATAAAAAATATAGTATAATATATACCATAACCATTTCAACATTTTTAATAGTTTTTTTTTAACAATATAATGTTCACTGTAATTGTGTATATGATTGTGGTAACCATAATATGTTTTAGATATCACTCACATCATTATAGCAATCACATATTGTAATAACTAAATATATGTTTGTGGTAACCATTTTTATGATGTATTACTTCACCATATTGTGTTGTTCTCAGATTTGGTTATCATAATCTGATATAATGATTCATCATGAACATGATTACCATAAGCATATGTATCTATACCACAATCATATATATGATTGCTACTATTATGTGAATCGTAACTTAAAGATATTATGGTTACCGCAATCATATACATAATTACATTGACCATAATATTGTTAAAAAAAAACTTTTAATAATACAACCATAATTATTCTCTGCGTGTGGATACCAAAATTCTTAAGACATTTATGTTCGTTAAAGTGTCATTACTTCCTTCCGTATGTATTGAACTTATTATTGTTGAATTCTATTTGGATACCAACATTTTTAAGATATTTATGCTTGTTAGAGTGATTTTCGGAAGTCGACCTTATAAGAAGCAATTCCGCACAAAATTATTAGGTCTAATTTATTGTAGGAAAGGTGTGGATACATATATAAATCTGCCATTAATGACCGCTCGATTAACATCTTACGCATGCACGATATATTATGGTCCGTTCATCATACGAATATTTTTTGAGTTGAATTTAATCTGGACACAAATATTTGTAAGAATTGTATGGTAGTGAGAGTGGTTTTAGAGAGTGGGCATGAGCAATGAATTATTATGGAGTGATCAATACAAGATTTGGCTGTATGATTTCTGTATACATACATATGGGCAATTCCACGAGAATGACTACCACGACTGAAAAAACAAAAACTCTTGAAACCTTTTTTCAAGATGATTTCAATAGGAGAAAACACTAAAATGTTACTATGTGAAAGTATTTAGAGCTTATTACAACATTTTATGAGCAAAAATAATAGCTTAAACTGACTATATTTAATTTTTTAATTTAATTGGTATGTTTTAGGCTAAAATTGTGGCGAAAACTAAGCCCTAATTAGCATGTAGTATTAATTGAATTTGACTCTGATTGTTTTTTTGCTATCATCAAATTGTTTATTGAAACCGATTATAGATTATCTATTTATTTTTTTAGTTTTTGTATACATATATTTACAGAATATATATTGTTTTACTATTAGAGAAATATCTGTCACGTACGGTATGTCACGTACGATATTAAATTTTAATTATTATGAAATCATTCAAAGATTATTTTATTTTAAATATGACGGATTGTAAAGGAAAAATATTTGGTTTAGTGTAAGAAATTAAAAGAAAACATAACTTCTCTCACGATTTGCAAATTTTCGCATATTTCTACATGTACCTCGAAATTACTTCTGTTTTATGTCACGTACGATATTTTTTTTTATTTCGCTCGATATCTTGGACAACAATGTTTCGAAAGGAGTTATTATTTTTTTAAAATGTAGTACCCTCTGAATAGAATATAAAGACCAAATTATTTTTCAGATACTCTTATTTTTCAAAATCTATTCCACTGTATAGGCTTACAAATGTCACGTACGATGATATGGAATTGCCCATATATGATTTAACTTAATTTTTTCAGTATGCGAATATCTAAAGACAATTAATGATGAATTAACTATTATATTGTTGCTATGTTGAACCGGTCAGTACAATGATTCTAATTATATTTTTTTACCATAGACCACAATAGTGGAGAGGGTATAGAGCGTGTGTGCTGATGTTTGCAACGCTCAAAAATATTATTCTAACAACCACCTTAAAGTATATCGATTGACCCAAAATCACTTACATATGTATTATCTTCAACATAATGACAAAAAAAATTTTAGAGCCCATATTTTTTTCGCGAATATTCCAAGAATTTGTAGAAATTATATGTACAGAAACTGGCATAATTTTAATCATTATGAAAAGAATTGATATTGATAAATATAGTTAAACTCGGTTATATTGATATGAACATATGAAGGTGAAAACTGTTTTTTATAAGCGATATTCTTAATAAGGGTTGAAACTATTGCTGTCCCGAAAATTAATTTATATATCTCGTAATAAACATATGTAGCTTAGTTATATCACATTCTTTACAAGTATCCACAATAATAACATAATTCTTCTTTCATAAATACTTTTCAGTAGTAATTCTGAGATTTTTAAAAAGATTTAAATTGAGCAGTGAATTCGGAACTGTTATTTTATCTACTTTTACTGGTTTAAAGCCAAAAAAGACTATAACGATGTGTCAAAAGGTAGTAGTAATTGCTAATAACTTCTGTTTTCTTTCAATAAATATAAATAAACAATACATTTTATTTTAAATTTTAAAACTTAAATTCTAATTGTCAAAACCAGTAATTTAAAAGTCAGTGAATACATTAGATATGTATCATTAATAAAATTGATAGAAAACAATGTTGCAATTAAAACAAAACCAATTCAAAACCAATAATTAAATTTCTATTATTTATATTGAAAAGTTATTCAACGAAATTTCGACCGTTATGGTTAAACTTGTTTTCGAGATGTTGTTTGATTTGATCTGTTACTGTGATCCATTTAATGTACTGGTTTTGGTTTGTTCTTGAACTTAAAGTAGAAATACTACATGTTTCGTAGAGGAAATGTATCAGTCGTTTCATTTTCCTTATGAACTTCAAAAAAACTGATTGATGATTAAAAGGAATTTCTAAATGCCAAGTAATGAAAATAATAGTGAGTAAAGGTGAAATGGGTCTAGGCAGGTGTTGTTTAACAACTTTCCAGCAGATAAAAAAACATATTTTTTATATGAAAGCCATTCATTTTGAAATCTATTGAACCAGTAGAGATATTAAGGAATACAAGGTGGCGCAAAAGTAATCCTCCTATCAGAAAATGCTATAAATTTTGCGATTGGCCCCTAATGTCAGTTCTGTTTTAACATTTGTGTAGTAAACACATGCGAAATACACGTTAATAATCAATGTTACGCTACACTGCTGCAGAACGCGGAATATTGCTGACTATTTATTTGACCAGTAATCGGTCGGTGACTTTGGCACAACGTGAATTTCGTCGCAGATTTCCTGGTCGTCCAACGCCTACTGGTGAAACACTGCGACATTTAGCCGCTCGCCTCGAAGAGACTGGCACAACACGAGATGCTGCCAGGCGTGGCAGACCCCGAAGTAGCCGTTCTGCAGAGAATAAAGCTGCTGTAGCCGAGGATGTCATGGAAGCGCTGTCGACATCGACCAGACGACGTGCCACGCAAATGGGTATCAGTCGACGGTCTTTACAGCGAATTTTGATACAAGATTTGAAGATGTTTCCGTACAAAGTCCAGACGGTGTATCAGCTGTTAGATGCTGACCGCCAATCGCGTCTAACATATGCTCAAGCCATCCGTAATTACCACCAAGAGGAAGATGATTTTTCATCAAAAATAATCATGAGTGATGAGGCCCATTTCTATCTTAGCGGGTACGTAAATAAGCAAAATTTACGCTTCTGGGGCACTGAAAATCCGCGTGTAACCCAAGAAGAGCCATTACACCCGCTCAAAGTCACTGTATGGTGTGCTGTTTTCGCTGGAGGAGTCATCGGACCTTTTTTCTTCGAAGACGTCGCGGGCCAAACGGTTACTGTGAATGGTAAGCGCTACAGACCAATGATTAACGAGTTCTTTTTGCCACAACTTGTTGAATTGGGATTGGAATTGGGCGCCTAATCTCCCGTTTTGGCGATTTGCACTGGCCAGCAAGATCGCCTGATTTGATCGCTCCAGACTTCTTTTTGTGGGGCTTTTTGAAGTCGCGGGTTTATGTCAACAAGCCTCAGACTCTTGCAGCTCTTAAAGACAATATCCGTCAAGAATGTGAGGACCTATCGCCGGAAGTTTTGGCCAAAGTGATGGAAAATGCATCATATTCTCGACTTGATGTAAAAAAAATTAAAAGACCAAATAAAAATAATCCACAAGAAGAATCATAGTTTTTCATTTTTTTTTTTTTTTTTTTTTAATTACAGCCAAAAAACTTCGGAAGTTTACTTTTGCGCCACCTTGTATATAGGTAACTGAATAAAACATTAATAAGGTTATCAAACGATAATTGTTTCTAAAAATTTCAAATAGTTATTTTTTCTGGCAGTAGTTTTTTTAGCTACATTGATTTCATTTCGTCTAAACACTATTCAACAGCAATCACTTGTTTCAAACAGTTTTCAAAATGCCATACACTTTAATTAAGAATTCATTAGTTTAAAAAATGTTTAAATGCTTCTATAAACAAAATATTTTTTTCTCTTTTTTCAACATTTTAGTGAAATCAATTTCGTACATCAAGAACACGATGATGCTTCAAAAGATCTTGAGGGCTATCTTAACAATCCCATAAATGCGTATCGCTTGATAAAACGTCTATACAGAGATTGGCCAACATTTGAAGAGTCTGTTACGGTTGATGCCTCACGTACAAGTAAATTTGAGAAACTTTGTTTTGTTAGCAAAATCTTAAAAATGATTTTTTTTTTTTATTATTTCCCTTTAGATTTTTTAGAGAATTTGGTTGAATTGAAACAAAATTTAAGTTTTCCCACACAAAATGATATGGTTGGTTCCACCTTGGCCTTGGTGCGCTTACAGGAAACATATCAATTGGATGTCTCACAAGTGGCTAGTGGCATATTAAATGGTGTAAAATATGGGTGAGTGTAGATATGTGTTTGACAACATAATGATGTTAATGAAGATTTGTAGATGTTAATCCGTTAATTGTGTGTATAATTTACTTGAATACAAAAAAAAACAAAAAAAAAACAACAATGTTTTAGTTCCTCTATGTCATGGCAAGATTGTTATTTAGTTGGTGAATATTTGTTTGCCATGCAAGATTATAATCATACCATACCTTGGCTTAAACAGTCTACAAAAATGTTGATGTCTGGTGATTTTAGTGATGATGAGACGACTTTGGAGTTTATAGAAATAATTGCCGAATATCATAAGACAATAGGTAAGTATATATGTACTTTGTAAAGTTAATGCAATCATGATAATTTCGTAAATTGAGTAAAAAAAAAATTATGTTAAGACTTATAGGAAACAGTATTTTTCTTCAGTTAAATTTAAATCAGTGATAGACACAAAGAAAATATGTTTGTATTTGTAAATGTATTCATAATTGTTATCTACGTATTGTTGTCATTCGACTAATCGATGAACAAATATATTTTTTATTCAAACGAATAACATTTTTCAATTTAGAATAAAAAATTATTCCATCCATAACTGCAGATTAATCGAGTAGTCGAATAAATTTATTTCCAAGTAAAAATTTAAAAAAATATTGTTTCGTTTTAACCTTTTTAAAACGTTAATTTATTTCCTTTCAATAAACCGGACACTTTTTATTGCAAATAAAAGCAGTTTTAGTAGTTTAAAATTGTAACCACTCTTTATTTATTTAAAATGTACAACAACAACAGTTCAAATAGTCACTCAGTGTCTTTATACAAGTTTATCAATTCGCAGAAATGCACACACACTTTATAATGTACAAGACAGTTGATGTTAACTCTAACAGTGCCTACGATCAACTCACTCAAGACTGCAACCTCTGCCACTATTTATACACACGCCATCTTTCGAGAATCTTCTACAATGCTCTTAACGGACAAACTAGTATTTTCGAATTCTAGAGCTTTCGATATCAATATTAGCAGCTTAAACATTTAGTGTTGCCATACTTATAAGCAATGCTAATAACCGTTGATAAGCAGAAGCCAATTCACTAATTCCAATTTCTAAAAAGGGAGAGTAATAACCCTGAAAATTACTGTCCAATAGCAATTTGTTCAGAACTTTCCAAAGTTATGTAATGTATGGTAAACTACCATTTTGTTAAATATTTAGATTCCAACAATTTACTTAACGACCGCCAGTATGGCTTCCGTAGTGGGCTCTCTACGGAAGACTTGCTAGCCGGAAAAGTGATGTCGATCCATTCACCCTTTTGGCGAAAGTAAAGTGGTGGCTATAGATATTTCCAAGGCGTTCGATAGAGTGTGGCACGGTGCACTATTATCGAAACTTATTGCTTTTGGTGTCGGTAATAACTTCTCTCGATTGATATCGAGCTTTCTCAGAGATCGCACTATACGAGTTGTTATAGATGGGATCTCATCAAACGAGTTCAAGATAAATTCTGGGGTACCGCAAGGCTCCGTTCTTTCTCCTACTCTATTACTTTTTTTTCTAATTAACCTTCTATGTCAAACTTCCAACCCTATCAATTCTTTTGCAAATGACAGCAACATTTGCCATTCATATTCATTCAGTTATAGACTAAGCCTGTCTGAGATTGGGGCAATAAGGCAAAACATGAATGATTCCCTTAAACGTGAGCTTCTGACAATCTCTGAATGGAGTCGTGCAAATAGAGTCGCTTTCAACGCTCGCAACACTCAGTGTTGCATGTTGACACAAAAACGAACGTCGGACAATGTTGCTTCATCTGTATTTATGGATGGTGTAAATATTGTGGAATCACACGCTCTTGATGTTCTGGGCATGAAAATACAATGTGATGTCCGCTGGTCTAAACACATTTTTCAAGTGTCGAAAGAAGCATTAAAGGTTTTTTGAAAAAGTCTATTTTAGAGCTGCTCGACAGCGTACAGGAGAGGGCTAAGGTGATTATTAGTGACAGTAGGGTATCCAACTCTATTGATTCGCTGGAGCACCGTCGCAATGTGGGCTGCGTTTCACTGTTCTATCGGTACTACAATGGAATGTGTTCTGATGAAATTAGGGAACTTGTTCCTGATACCCGCAGATTTTTATGTAATACGCGTTTTTCGTCAAGAACATATCCCTATAAATAAGAAAGTATAGTCGTTCAAACTAGACCATATAATACCCTACACTGAGTAAATGTGCAATAACATTTTTCTTTTAAAATTTAAATAATTTATTTTCGTGGGTGGCTTTCGGAAATGTGAAATTAGATCTCGTGATTTATTTCTATATGAAACTTCTCTCTGTTAAATTAAAAAATTTTAAGAGTTTTATGCTCGTTGAAATGATTTTGGGAAGTGGGCCTTATATGAGAGCTGTGACCCATAATGGACCGATCGCCTTGAAATATGTCACGTGATTTCATTCTAAGTATACGAAACTTATTTGTGTTAAATTTTTTGGATTGGAAACCAACATTTTAAAGAGTTTTATGTTCGTTAAAGTAATTGTCAGAGAGAGCCTTATATGATAACTATAGTTAAATATGAATCGATCTGCAAAAATGTTTACGTTTTCAAAATTGCGACAAGTTTACAGACGCACTTCATTAAGTACTGAAAGTGATTATGATTCGACCGGTATAATTTAAGGTGGCAGAGGTAGACTAATACTTTTTAGCCATCAGCTCTAATTTTGCACTATTCTAATTTTCGATACACCCAAGGTCTAAAATTGTTGTTAGCGATCTAAAAACTAAATGCTGAACATTTTAGCAAGGTTGGATAACGTTAAGACTTTGCATATTTCATTTAAAACTATTTCTCTAAAAAACAAAAGAAAATATACAATTTTACAACATTTCGATTTTCTACGATGGAGGTCCTTAGGACACTCCCGTTTGATTCGCCAACAGTAATCTTTCATCATATGTTCATTCCAGTGACCCTGGTATCTACTTATCTTCCATCACTTGTAATATTGATGGAAACGTTATACTCCTTGTTCGCTATACGATCCAAGATTTCCAAAAAAAAAACTGTGCACAGAGAAAAGAGATTCGTGGTAGCAACCGAATGATTCTACTTTAGGGAGCGAATTTTACAGTTGTGGGTACAAAAATTTAGAAGAAGTAACAAAAGTTTGGTTGCTTCAACCGAAATTCTTCTTTATCAACTAATTTTCTGTGGATAAAACCAAAAAATTCTATGTGTGCAACCAAATCATTCGATTGGCAACAAATTCGGTTGCTATTACGAATCAGTTTTCTCTGTGTGCAAATGATTGTGAAGAGAGTGTATTTTCCCTGCAGTTCATTGGACTAGTTCCGCTATGTCGAATTAACTAGCCACTGAGAACTACCACTGGTGAATTTTCAACCCACTCGCAACTTTATTTACTGGTGAATTTAACACGGGGATGTCATTGCAGGTGGCCGATTGGCACACTCTGCATTACACTTCATTATTAAATTCAATTGTACGAATACTCCAGTAAAAAAAAGAAAAATAAATTTTACAGGGAGCGTTGTTGAACAACTAACATCTCGTTTTATAGTCAAATGCGCTAGTCATTTACCCACAGATCACTTATTTGTACTGATAAGTATATATTTGTTATTAAGAATTACATGTGAGTCTACTCTCAATTTTTGCTTTTTTTCATCATCAGAGAGAACGAAAATACCAACGGCCACAATCAGCATTAAGTGGTATATTTTAGAGGATTTTATTGTACTTGAATTTATTTTCAAAAACTTAAGGCGAATATCTGACTATTGTTTGTTACTGAAAACGCGGGCGAAATTTATTGCAAATTATAAGCATTTAACTACCACTTTAGCAGCCACAGTGAACTAGTTTGTTGTACAAGAAGTAATATAGCTAGTGTAAGAGTTCCAATTGGCACTTTTGAAACGGCTGGGTTTATACTCATATTACATCCAAGATTTTTAAAGCTAATTATATAGTCTATAACTAACGGCAACCAAAGATTTCCAAGCAGTTGCTTCTAAATCATTCATTGAATGCATGAAATCATTGTCTGTCATTAAAAGTCTTATTTGTTGGCCATAAAAATACCAGCTTTTAATTTTTCTGTACTCAATCTTGGAAACTTTCTGGAAAGAATGAAAACCAAAGGCATCTTGTGATTCATAGGATAGTACGTCGTCTGAGAACAGTCTGAGTCTGCCTATTGGCAGACGGTAACTCAGGATATATCATGGTCCTTTTATTCATATCACGTAATCTAAAAACATAAAAATCGTCATTAATGTGGTTTTTCGGATTTGTCGAAATCATGCACTAAATGTAAACTACTCACAATGTTTGGAACCCACAGCTTACCCAGCAGTTAAGCAAGTAGTCAATGTATCCCTTATAGACAGTAATCGTCACAAATGTTTTATCACTTGGCTGACTCCAATTTATACATTTTGGTCATTTGACACGTACAGTATTGGCTATAACTAAAGCACCCCCTCAATGGATTTTTTCATATCATAATTTTTTGGATAAAAAAGGTTTTTTCGGGATGTATTTTGTATATATTTTATTAATTTATATTGTTAATGTTCATATTGTGTTCATTTAGGAAAGGATAATTTTATGAACAACTAATTTAAAATGATAAAACATACAAAAACACAAAACGCGACGGACAAAACAAAAGCACCACCTTATAAGATGTTTAAAAATTTGACTATGCTACTGCATATTTGCAATGTCAGTTAACGGGACTCACAACGGATGCATTTAAAAATTCCAGAAGATAAAAATAAAAGAAGGCGTAGTCTGTATAATTTAAGTTTTATACAGTTTATTGTGAAAAAAAACAATGGATGCCAAGGAACAAGTACTCCAGTGAATTTAAAATTAAATTTATTGAAGACTGGAAGCCGGGCTTATCACGGCATGAATTGAGTTAACAATATTCAATTAACAGATCAGTTATTTCCCAGCTGATTCCAAAGTTTTTGCAGACTGGTCGTATATCACCGGGGCATTCTGGAGGACGTCCTCATAAAACCACACGATATGATGATTCTTTGATCAAAGTAGCAATGCAAAAAGATCCAACATCATCTGCTAGTCAAGTAAGAACAAGTTTATGATTATGCGTTAGCGAAAGAACAATCCGTAGAAGAGTAGTAGAAGCACGATTATTCAGCCGATTTGGTAGACTGGAGTTTACCAAAGCCCACACCAACTGGAGTGTCCAAAAATGGAAGACAGTACTGATCTCTCACGAATTCAAATACAAATTAAAAAGTTCCTATGGAATAAGGCGTGTACGCAGACGAAAAGAAGAAAGACTGAACTCTACGTATTGCAAAGGAACAATTAAACGTGGAGGGGGCAATGTAAAAGTCTGGGGTTGCTTTTCTGGTCAAGGAATTGGGCTAATTCATAAAGTTAATGGGATTATGGATAAGTTCATGTACCGTGATATTTGGAAAGATGTAATGTTGCCTTATGCCAGTGAAGAGATTCCACTTATAGGGAGGTTCCAACAGGATAACGATCCTAAGCACACCTCCAAAGTGTGTAAGACTTGGCTACAGAGCAATAATATTCAAGTTCTTCATTGGCCTGCACAATCCCCCGATCTCAATCCTATTGAGAACTCATGGAAGATTGATAATATGAAAATAAATCGTGAAAATTGCAGAAATAAGGATCGGCAGTTTTCACGATTAATTTCAAGGCGTTATTATATTCTGGGAAGGAATATCGCAAGACACCATAACAAATTTAATATCTTATATGGGGGCTATTGTCCAATAGTGCCCGATCCGAAAAAAAAATTGGTCTCGCGATTTCTGTTTGCACGAAACTTAGTTGTGCTGAATTTTGTATGGATACTGCAATTCTATGGGCATTTATATACCATAGCACCATATTTCGGGAAGAAATTTGTATGGGGCCTACGAGAAAGTATGTACCGTTTCTTTCCATTTTTAAGAGAATTTTTCATTTTATCATGTAAATAATGAGTGCAAAATTTCATTTCGGCAATGAATTTACCGAAAGTACAAAAAATCATGTGAAAATTATCAAAATTTTTGGAGGTTGTATTACATTTTGATTCATAACCCTGGTTCTACCAATTCGATTTTGCTGATTTTCAATACCAAACTGCTTAGAAAAATTATAAACATTTTGGAATACATTTCATTAATTTTGCTTATGTATTTTGGACGTGAGAGTGTTTTACACAGACAGACAGACGGACAGACAGGCGGACATTGCTCAATCGACTTTAAATTTCATAAGGATCAATAATATATATACTCTGTTGGGTCTCAGATGAATATTTATCAATTTTACACATGGAATGACAATTATATATACCCTCTTTCACCACTAGTGGTGGTGGAGGGTATAAAACATTATTGGTGTTACCAATGCACAGCTACAAAATACAAAACCACTACCTGTATCTTGGCACCAACATTTTTCTTCTTTATTTGTTGGCCAGTGTAATTTATTTCATATAGTTTCTTAGAGTTGCTAATTTAGTGTAGAGGTCTAACTTTGCTATCATATATATTTACGAAATATATTTAAGCAAATGTAAAAATCTTAAATTATTGCATCCATTTAAAGTTGATTTCTTTTAGGTGACTTTGAATCAGCCTTGGAACTCATCAGCTACATACTCAGCAAAGATGAGACACGACAAAGTGCCCTGGAAACTAATGTGTATTTGCAGCAAGCCATAAGTGAGGGTAAACTAGAGGGGCTAATGTATCAAAATTCTTCCAACCAAAATCACTATCATGTAAGATTTCTTGAACAAAAAAAAGTTTAACAAGCCAACATTAAATTGCAATTCCCACCCCATAGAACACCAATGAATATAAACTCTATGAAAAAGTCTGCCGTGGTGAATATGAGCACTTACCTAAACAACAGCAAAGTCGTTTGGTCTGCAGACATCACACCAACAATCATCCTTATCGCTTGCTACAGCCCTATAAACTCGAGGAGTTATCGCTAGACCCCTATATCGTGTTTGTGCACAATGTTATAAGTGACCATCAAATGGAGGTCATTAAAGAAATGGCTCAACCTTATATGCAAAGATCTACAGTGTTTTCTAAAGATGGCGGTCATTCGGAAGTCACTTATTATCGTACTAGTAAAACTGCTTGGTTTAAATATGCTTATCACAATTACACCACACAGTGGTTAAGGCATGTGAATCATTTGACAGGGCTTAATACAGACAATGCGGAAGATTTGCAAATAGCTAACTATGGCTTGGGCGGACATTATGAGCCACATTTTGATTTCTTTACGGTATGAGAAATATTGAAGATATATTTCTTATAATACATACTTATGTTAACATTTGCATTACAGGATGATTTTACTGCCTATGATGAGGATGGAAATCGTATTTCTACCGCTATATTCTATGTAAGCATAATCTCATTTTGACTGTAATTGATATAACTATGGTTAAAAATCCATTTAGCTGGCCGAAGTGGAAGAAGGTGGTGGCACTGCCTTTCCCTTTTTAAATATTTTGGTGAAACCCCGCAAAGGTGCCATGTTATTTTGGTATAATTTGCATGCCTCTGGTGATGGTGACTATCGCACAAAACATGCTGCCTGTCCTGTATTAAAGGGCTCAAAATGGAGTAAGTTTTGTAATGTTAAAGTGACAAGTATTTCTTATCCATTTTTCTTTAATATTTCGTTTTTTTATATAGTTGCCAATGTATGGTTAAGAGAACCTGACCAGTTTAACACAAGACCCTGTGATCTAACGACAAATCATGAAGAATCTTTAATGTATAAGGATTATAATTAATAAAGATTAAGTTTATATATTATATTTTGACTTTCTTATAAAATAGGCAAAAAATCTAGGTTGTCCCGGTTTTTCAAATAGCAACCGAATTGAAAGAATTCTCCATATATTGATGTATCTATCATGTTTGTAAGTTATTTAGGGTATTTGGAAAGCTGATATCAACCGGACATGGCTATATCGACTCCGCTATCTATAACTATCTAGAATATATATACCTTATGGGGTCTCAAAAAATTGCCCTTGCCTTGGCTATAAACACTGAGTAGTGAAATGAAGGCAGTGTTGTTAGCTCTTCAACTTTCTCCAAAAAAATGTATCTTATTAAGAAAAATGAGAAGTGAAAAGGAGGCAATATATTAACAACTCAAAATTTACGAGTTTCACCACGAATTTTTGAATTTGTTTTCTTTTAAAACCATCTCAAGAATATTTCGAATCGAATAAAAAAAAATCAGACAAATCGCTCTAGCCGTTCTCACGTGATGCCATTACATACATGGGCCATTCCATTTTTATATATATATAGATATAAAAGAGTAACGTTACATCATCACACAGCCCAAGTCCCTGCAGCTACTAGCATACAATTTTAACTGTGGGTTCCTCTCTCCACACAACTATCAGATAAGAAGGGATTTTTAGAAATTCGAACGTTAAGGAGGTAAAAAAGGGTAAAAACGGGTAAATTCGGTAACTTTATATCAATACCAATAAAGATACAAAAAAATTAAAATTGCATCTTACTCCACTTGAAAAAAAGTTGACTGGTGTTTGGTACTTTTCGAAATTCGAACCTTTTAGGGGACAAAACGGGTAAAAACTGTATTTTGGTACTTTTTTGGCACCCTATGTATCTTTTAAACCAATAAACATAGAAACAAATTTTAAATCATATTCTCAACTTATCAAAAAATAACAAATACAAGTTTGGTACATTTTGGAAATTCGAACCCTCAAGGGATACAATTTGTGTTTATTTTTGGTACTTTTTTCATAAAATAAGTGTTTCTATAAATTAACATAGACCTACGAATATTTTATTATGAGCTCCCACCACGATACAGAAATTTATTTGAATACAATTTTACCACCGCATGGGTATAAAAGTTTTACCAAAAAGGGGGTAAAAACGGGAAAATACATTTTATTTTAAATTATTAAGCTAATTTTGATAATTTTTTTTAGCAATGATTCCTGGATTCATACAATAATTAACTAACAGAGTGTTATTTGGAACTTGAGTGCCAAGATGATCATTGGGCCAAATTTGGGTAAACAGTTTGTTACTTTTTCCAATATATTTTTTTCTTGAGCACATTAACACAGATTTTAATGGTTTGAGACTTGTCTGTAACACAAACATTTTTGGCAAAATGTAGTTTATTTTTTAAACTTCAAACTTGCCTGGTGTTCATGACGGGAAATTGGTACTTTTCTGCTAATGGTACTTTTTTATTATTTTAAATTATTCAACTTAACGATATTAAACTTAGCTTATATGTATCTGAGTGAAGTTAGGGTTAGGAATAGGGCATAATATTTAGATATCAAAATGTGAGAACTGAACTATAAGTAGGTACTTTTTGATTGGTACCTTTTGAATTTTCTATAATAATGGACCTAGATATAATAAAATTAAGCATATATCGTTCTGAGTGAATAAGAATCCAAGGGTGAGACTTTATGGAATTTTTTAATTCTAATGTGACTTTTTAAATACAATTATAATAATGTACCTTGATACAATAAAAGGTGTATTTAGTGGTACTTTCTGAATTTTCTTTAATAATTCAATTACAAATATGAAATTAAGATCTTCTTAGTAAGTGGTTCTGAGTGAGTGGAAATTCAATGGAAAGGCTTTATTGTACATTTTCTTTATTATAATAGTACTTTATGTATTTTGTACAAACGTTATTTGTTAACCAAATTATTTGGTAAGTTAAATAAGACATTTTTTATATATTCTTTGGAAACTACTATTGTATGCTGATTTTCTGTCGAAAATATTGTCATACATAATGATACATAAATATTTATACATACAGTAAACACAAATCAATGATTGAGTTGTTAGTCAAACTAGCGAATTTTCCAAAACAGAAATCCAAATAACATTAGGATATTCGAATCCGAAATCTTCGTAGTTTTATTTGATATTTTTCCAATGAGAAACCGGAATATTGATCCAAGCATCTGTCATTTCACTGGAACACTTAACAATATTACATATCATTATAAACTAATACTTACAGAATTTTAAACGTAAAGTGAACACCACTATTTCTTGCATTAGTGAACCCAAGAACACTTGGAATGCACAATACAGACCAGACAAATACACCAAAATTTATATTCCGTCAAAATATTATTTTTATTTTCTAATAGTCTGTAAAATTGTGAAGATTGTTTTATACACCTAAAACATTCCGTTTTCGGATTTTCCTATACAACATTCTTTCCCAATTTTAAACATTTGAATTTGTATGGCTTAAAATTTAGAATCGCTTGATGTGTAGATCCGCTAAGAATTTTTGGAAATTCGAATTTTATGTTGGTAAAAACGGGTCCGGAACTAATAAAGTAAGCACCAAAAATCCAACTAAATCTGAATTTATCCCAACAATAAGAGGACAGGTGAACTTGTACTTTGGTGGTACTTTTTGATCTTTGTATTGAGTGTACGACTAAAAAAAGAAGATTTGCAATAGATAGCGTATCTTTTGATTGCGGTTTTGTTTATAATAACTTATATGTCATTTGGAGAGCACGTTTATTCCCACTTAGTTATTGAATATTTAGTGAAAACAATACAGATCATCACAGGGAACCCGTACCGAACACAACTGATTCATTTGAAGTGAGCATTGGCCGAAAAACATCCAGAATACTTATGCTGTCAGACATGAAACTGTGATATTCCATCATGACAACACTCGGCCGCATGTTGCAATACCTGTTAAAAATTAAATATTTAGAATGAATGGAAAGTTTTCCCTCAGCCCCCTTAAAATCCAGAGCGTGCTACCGTGGTGCGGTACTTGATTTGATACTTGTAGTATTATTGTTTAACACATATTTAATAAAAATAATTTTGAAAACATTCATATTAGTATAAGTTTTGTGCAATTGAATAAACTGCTACTAAAAATTTGACTATTTTAACAAAATCTGTTCCATTGTCCACGATTTTGAGCGTACAGTTAATAATTATATCCCAGATCTACTCCAATAACTATATATATCAAAAATATATATTCACAAACTATAGAAAACTTTGTGAAGAAATTTGAAAACCTCGATGTGAATTTTTTAATGTAATGATAAACTTACAATTTTTGTTTAAAAACAATCACTACATTCTACAATTGCCGTTTATAACAATTTAAAAATATATTATAAGTCATGTTCGAAGCCAGTTCTTATTAATATTACAATTTTTTTAAAAATCTTGGAGTAAAAAAAATTTTAATTTTTGTCAAAACGTAAGAAATTTTTATAATCATTTAATAATTTTGAATTTAATTATTTTTCACGACTAGGCGAATGAAGTTTTTTTTGCTCAAGTCAACTCTAAAACACCTCAACTCTAAAAATGTGAAATTTCATTAAGATACCTCAAACGAATCGCAAGTTACAGAACTTACAAAAATAAAAAGTTGTGTAACCACTATGCAGATTTTACTCCCAACTGTATAAACTTGAAGATATTTTCCTTCATCACTTTAGTACAAAAATTCCCATGGTCTTCGGTTTATAGTTTTAGTATAAATAGCTGATGCACACTCGTAAATAGATACACACACTTGCGTTCCCTTTAAACAGTAGAATTTTGTTCATTACTGCGCATGCCCTAGCAAAAAAAGAATTTTAATCAACAACAACTGTGTTGTGTGTGCTTAAGTATTGCTTTGTCAACGAAAAAGTCACCTCATTTTTGGAGATGCGCATTCATTTTCAAGTTTACAGTTTTAGTATAAATACAAGCTGTATGCATACAACGATATTTATATTGGTTTAGTGCACCAAACTGTTAACAGATACACACAATTGCGTTCCTTTTAAATAGTAGAATTTTAGTCATTACTGCGCATGCCTAAGAAAAAAAAAATTTTAATAAACAACAACAACAACTGTCTTGTGCTTTAGTACTGCTTTGTAAACTAGTCTCCTAATTTTTGGATATGTTTCAAGTTTATTTGCAAATTAGGTTTACAGTTTTAGTATAAATACAAGCTGTATGCATACAGCGTTATTTATATTGGTTTGGTGCACTAAACTGTCAACACTAAAAACGGAATTTGTAAATTTAAAAAAAAAAAAAAAATATTATTGAAAAAAAAGGAAATTTATTTAATTAAGAAATTGATTATATCAATAAAATATTTGTTTGAATTTGGTTAAATCATCAAAATTATATTATAGATTAAATTAAATCTAATACATTTTATTGAAATAATTTTCATTTAAAATTTTATTTAAACAAGTATGTAATTGTAAGTTTCAACAAATTCAATTTCAATAACTTTTATGATTATGTATGGACTCAAAAACGGCTGTTGTAATGTATTCCTTTCAGGGAATCTTCAGAATAGCCTAGCGGGTAACACTGTAAAGTCAGATTTTTTATTTTCTGTCTGTGAGCAGAAAAAGAGATTATATAATTGTTGATCGACCTATTCTTCAATTCTTATAGATAGTTTATATAGTTCCCATATACATGCTTTCCAGGTCAGTGATTATTGTCAAACAAAAAATGTTGGTAAACAAAAATGTATTTAATAAGGTGCCACATTGTACTATAAAAGTTCTTTTCTATTATCAATCGATGATAAACAATTTTGTTTACTCTTGCATATTAGGTGCTTGAATAAGAAATTTACATGTGAATTCATAAAAATAACGGTTTTATTTAAATAAAATTTATTTTCATTTAGTCACTGACTGCATTTGATTTACTTTGATTTAATTGCAGTTTTGTTTTGATCAGTTAAAAAGCTATAAGTTAAATCAAATTCAAAAGTAACAAGTGTTTTGGAATTGTTTGCAAGAAAAAAATTGGTTTACAAAATTATTTCAATTAAAAATTTACAAAAATTCCACCTAAAAGAAAATAGGCATTGGTAATAACAATCAAATCACGGAAGATCAGAGAAAGTAGAGCAGCTGAACAGCTGCGGAACGCGTATCACGTCTACAGGAAAATCGGGAAAGGTCATCTAGAGACGCGGAAACAGTAAGAGAAAGTGAATCACCTCTAAAGGAAAATCGTGCGTCTAGAACAGAAACGGAAAGAGAACGCGAATTACGGCTTCAGCAAAATGAGTTGCAGTTCATGAGCTGCAGAGAAACCCCAACAGCATTTCGAAAGACTAGAAAGCAATTGCTCCCGAATGGCCCGATTAAGAGAAATAATAGATTTAAAGTTGGCAGAATTTCATTACAATAAGGATTATGACAACAGGAATCACAAGGACGTACATACCTACATTCTTACATTGCTTACATTATAGCGTTTTGAAGTTCCCTAAGGAATCCCCGGGAATGTGCTGTTCGAACGGTTAAGTTGTTCTGCAACCAAAAATTGAGCCGCCTGACCCGCTTCTAAGTTACATTTCCGGTGACACTTCGATTCCCAAGCACTTCCTTCAAAATATCTGAAAATACAGCTCATGCTTTTAATGACTTCCTTTGGGGCAACTAATATCGTTAACAACGTCGGCTTCATGCAAACTTTTAAAGTTCAAGGCTAAATCTACCACAGAATTGGATCGTTGCTCCCGTTTCCCAATGATGATGCGAAGTACCTTCAAATTTATTTCACTGGAAGTGAAGCAACAGAAACCGAACACTATAGACGAACATGCGTGTGCAGTTGCTGCAGTACCCTTCTGACAAAATATGCTCAAAATAATTGTTGGACATCGGAAACGGACAAATTTCAATTCATGTTGCCAAAAAAGAGATTTTGTTCCTGCCGAACTTCTGCCAAATGCAAATGAATATTCAAGCCATTGTCGACAAGGTATTCCCAAGTCTCACAACCAACTACAACGGATTGGCTGTTGGAACGTGCAATTTTGTAACCAGAAAAGTATGATGTCACTAAGCTCAATGAGTAAATTCAATTGAAACTGCCTGGCGAAACAATAAAATACAAATCGATTGACACAGTAGTGAACGAAGAACAAGCCGTCAATTATCCTACTGAATTTATGAATTTATCGGCACCAGCGGAATGCCACTACAAGTAACAACATTGAAAGTTGGATCACCGATAATGCTTCTTTTTCAATTTTCAACAAATTTAATTGTGGCATGATACCGATAATTTACCATTTGAATTCAATCGGCTCCAGTTTCCGTTTCGTCTTGCCTTTGGTATAACCATTAACAAAGCACAAGGCCAAATGTAGAAAAATTCATGTTTTTTACTCGGCCAATTGTATGTGGCTTGCTCCCGAGTTGGCCTTAAATACATTCCTTTCCTTTTTTTAAGGGCATAGCATGGCACTGTACATATAGATATCTGCTACAACTTTGTCACATGACCACCTCATCCACTTAATTAGAGTTTCGGGTGCGAAGTCAGGTCGGGGGAGCCCGTGCTTTAGTTTTGTCCGACACTGCACAGTGGGGCAGAATAAAAATTTTTGGAAATAAATCTGTCATTTCTAAACGGCTGGGGCGATTGGGATATAAATTGACATGGGTGTAGACAAGGAGTATTCGAGTTTAAGTTATTAAAATAAACCCAACAAATACTCCAGGGGTGGAGGCTCAAAATAGGGTACCTTCGACATGTAAAATTTTTAAATTTTAAATATAAATTTTAATTTTATATTTTTGGAAAGTGCTCGGCCAGGTCTTAAAAATACATGTTTTCGTGTGCTATTTATATATAGTTATAGGCATTTCAAAATAGAAATTTTAAAATTTTGACATACCTTAGTCCGCTTTTTTCAAAAATAGGTCTTACTTTTGGAGCGAATGAACTTTTTGTAAGTTAGAAAACAAAATTATCAATAATATACAAAAGATTTCAGCGCGGTAGCAATTATGGCTCCACGAATAAACGATTTTTAATTTAAAAATTAAAAAAATAGTAGATTTTTGCTGTTTTTTGGGCGAAAAGGTGACTTCATTCTTATTTTTTTTAAACAAGACTTTCTTCAAGAACATAACAATATTATGTTTAGCTGTAAAGTATCTTTACGGAGAATATTTTGGTATAAAAAAGGTCCATTTTAATAACTTAAACTCGGTTAGAAATGCCAGATTTAATTTCAAAAAAAAGTTGATTCTGCCCCACTGTTTTGTTTATATTTTACATTACATATTGTTACGTTTTTACCTTTTAAAAACGTGGGTTTACTTTCTTTAAATAAACCGGATACTTTTGATTGCAAACAAAAAGCCTTTTTAGTAGTTTAAAATTGTAACAACTCTTTATTTATTTAAAATGTACAAAAACAACAGAATTAAAAAGTCACTCAGTGTATTTATACTCGTCTATCAATTCGCAGAAATGCACACACACTGTACAAACTCAAATGTACAAGACAGTTGATGTTAACTCTAACAGCGCCTATGATAAACTCAACTCACGACTGCCACCTCTGCCACTATTTATACACGCGCCATCTATCGGGAATCTTATACAATGCTCTCAACGGATATACTAGTACATTCGAATTCTAGAGCTTTCGATGTTAATGTTAGCAGCTTAAACATACAGTGCTGCCATACTTACAAACAATGCTATCAACATTGTTGACAAGTAGAAGCTTCTACTGATGGACGTGTTTATAAACATGATGAATATTGCAGGCAGTCGTTGCGGACCGTTAAATTCAAATCGCTATTGCACATTCATAACAATATTTAAAAATCATCAATATAGCTCAGCATGGAAGATTTCAATAAAAAATTAGAAAAAAAATTTTTCTTTTAAAATTTCAATAATTTGTTATTCGTGAGTGATTTCCGGAAGAGGGACTTATATGGGAGATATAAGCAATTATGGACCGAAAAATTATAAAAAAAATTTTCTTTTAAAATTTCAATAATTTGTTATCCGTAAATGATTCTCGGAAGAGGGCCTTATATGAGAGATATGAGCAATTATGGACCTATCGCCATGAAATAGGTGGTGTAATTTATGTCTATATGAAACTTAATTCTGTTGAATTATATATCGATACCAACATTTTTAAGAGACTTATGCTCGCTAAACTGATTTTCGAGAGGGGACCTTATATGGGAGCTATGACTTATTGTGGACCGATGATCATAAAATTAGGTGACATGGCTACCGTATGTATAAAAAACTTATTTAGAATGAAATTTGTGTAGATACCTACACGCAGAAAAAAAATATAGTTGAACATTGTTACTGTAACCATTTCAAATTTGTGCATGGTTACTGTAACAATATCAAAATTTTTAACAATATTATAGTCACAGTAACTATATATATGATTGTGGTAACAATAATATGGTTAATTTACGATTCACATGAATATTTCAACCATATATATGGTTACAGTAACCATGTATATGTTTGTGACAACCATTTATATGATGAATAATGTTATCATAATATGTTGTTCTCAGATTATGATATGAGAGCATCATTATATGGTAAGTCCTTCATCATATAAATGGTTGTCACAAACATATACATGGTTACTGTAACCATATATATGGTTGAAATATTCATGTGAATCGTAAATTAACCATATTATTGTTACCACAATCATATATATAGTTACTGTGACTATAATATTGTTAAAAATTTTGATATTGTTACAGTAACCATGCACAAATTTGAAATGGTTACAGTAACAATGTTCAACTATATTTTTTTTCTGCGTGTACATATATAAATTAAACACTTGTTACCTATAAAGACTTATCTTGGCTGAACATTTGTATGGAAGCTATGTGAAACTGATTTCAGACAGTTTAAATCAGCTTAGTTATTGGGCCGAACAATATGAATGCTCCAAATGGACTCAGGGTGGGTTGGTTCCGCACTTTAGTGGTGTAGGGTATAATTAAATGAATAAATATCATAAGAATCAATTTCTATGGGGGCACAAAATCTTTCTGGAGCTATTGTGTAGGAACATACATACATTCCTACATACTTGTATTTATAAAGTACATAATTATTTAAAAATTATTTGACTTACAGCTAAAATAATAATAACCAACAGAACAAAAATAAACTACAATGAAATCTATAAAGATGATAAAATAGCAGTGATTTAAGCAAAAATACAGCTTCAGGTGTATTAAGATAATTACGAGTAAAGTAAAGAAATTACTTGCCAATAATTAGTTAACATCGAGACACCTTAACAGTAAGACTTAGGGCCATTATTACAACTTGCCTTTAAGTTCGTAATAGTAAAAGATAACTTTATGTAATAGAAAAAGGTTGCTTTAAAGTTAACTTTTAATATTGGGAACATTAATAATGGCCCTTAAACTATTTTATATTTAACACCAGGACATAGTTATTTTGATTAGAATACATAATAAACAAATGAATAACTTGTTGAAATTATAAATTATAAAATAAATACATAGTAATTAATCTTCTAATATATACTACAAATAGAAAATACTTCTAATACAAATATTAATGAGGATAATGATTATTTTTCCTCAATTGCTGGCTTGGAAAATTTACACAAAACGGAAGTGCATCTATTAAAGGAAATGCAAAAATATATCAATAATTTACAACTGCATATAAATTTATTGCAAAGGTATACCATGCGTTACTTACATAATTGAATGTAAATATGTACATACAATTAATGCCACATAATGCAACAGCATGTATATATATATGAATAAAATATTGTATTATGTGAATTTATTATAAAATTTACATTAAATATTAAAACAATTTGTAGTTTAATTAATTTGCGAAAAATGTTTTTAATTAATTTGTTTTTAACTACGTATTACAACATAGTAATTGCTGCAGATATGTAAAAATATAATTGCAACATAAAATAAGTTCAATACTAGTAGGTTTATGAGTGTAGGCATATTGCATGCCTCGAAATGTGGCTTTGAGGTTATTTTCTTTTAATCAATTTGCATGTGTTGGTGAAAATATGTGTAAAATCAATAATATTTACTATATTTCAAAACTGAAATTTAATTTCTCAGAAACCTTTTGATTCTTTATTAATTTCTTACTTTTTTTATTAAAATTAAATTTTTAAAAAGTGAAAAAAAAAAGTTTGCAAATGTTAATGTAAATTAAAGCATAATTGATGTCAGTAACTCTTCATTTTCTTTTAATCATTTTCTTTTTAATTAAAGTTAAACACTTATTGCCGATCTCTTATTAAAAATTATTATTGCATATAAATATACTTAAGTGTAAAAAAGGCAATTGTTAACTTGTACATGGCGATGGAAAAGTTCAAAATTTATATTTAAATATCTTTTAAACTTTAAGAGATAACTTAGTCAAATAAACAGACATTTTTTTTACTTTCCAGTTGTTTTATTACAAAGTTTCATTCATTGAAAGCTGTACAAAGTTTGCCTAACCAGAGGTGCTCGACTTTGATAGCCCGTATCTCACCTTGTATTGCAATCGCACCATTAGTTTAGAAAATTCAGATTTATATTTTCGATTGAAACCGTTGTTCTTTGGCTTAAAGACCTATGGGGATTTCCAGTTGAACTAGCCTTAATCTCAACAATGCAGAACCCTAACGAATATTATGATTGTATATGCTATTACAACAACAAAAACCGATTTTACTAATTTTCAATATTAAATCTTTCTGATCAACAGAGAAATATCCTAGGTGGAAGATTCATCCCGCTTGCTCCTTTCTTCTACGCCCTATCCAATCTTCTGCAAAACAGACAGATGGCTGGACATAGCTAGTTTTATATAAGGCACCAGAAAATATAAACTTTTGTGGGTCTACGATTAATATTGTTACGAATTTGCAAAAATGATTTGAATTTAACGGTCTGTAACTACTGCCTGCAAACATTCATCATGTTTATAAACACGTCCATCAGTAGAAGCTTCTTCTTATCAACAATTTTGATAGCATGCGGTTGATTAGCATTGTTTGTAAGTATGGCAACACTGCATGTTTAAGCTGCTAACATTAACATCGAAAGCTCTAGAATTCGAATGTACTAGTTTGTTCGTTAAGAGCATTGTAGAGCATCGTGTAGAGCATTGTATAAATAGTGGCGGAGCTGGCAGTCGTGAGTTGAGTTGATTATTGTCGCTGTTAGAGTTAACATCAACTGTCTTGTAAGTGTATACTGGTACATTATAAAGAGTATGTTTGTATTTCTGCGAATTGATATACGTGTATAAATACACTGAATGACTATTTAATTCTGTTGTTGTTGTACATTTTAAATAAATAAAGAGTTGTTACAATTTTAAACTACTAAAACTGCTTTTTATTTGCAATCAAAAGAATCCGGTTTATTTTAAGGAAATAAACCCTCGTTTTTAAAAGGTAAAAACGTAACAATATTTTGATGCGTTACAAACGTTGCTTTTACGTACCTAGATATAGATTTCCTTGCTCATCATGTCCGGAGAATTACACTTTATGTTAAGAGAACATGACCAAAAAATAAGCCAAGCTGGCTTAACATGTTTCGGAATATATAATTATGTTCATCAAATTAGATCAATAAAAATTTATATGTTTTTTAGCAAAAAAAAAATGAAATTCATTGATAAATAGTGTAAATATATTGCAGATAACACCATGAAACTAACTATGCTAAAAATGGTAAGAATCGGTCCATGATTTCTCATAGCGCCCAATATAATGCGTATAGAATAAAAAAGCATCCATACAAAATTCAACAAAAACATGTTTCGAGCAATAAGAAATCACAAGACCATATTGGATCGGTCCACATTTGACCATAGCCACCATACAAACTCAACTTCCGATAATCACTTGAATCTTATATATAAATAGGGCAGAAGGTTTTTAGTTGTATACTTCTATGTATGTTATTGTCCACCATTGGCAGCCGCTCCTCAAGCAGCTCATTTGGCTCCATTCAAATCTGATACCATTGTGATACCCAAGCGGTAGACTGCAGGGTATTTACAATACTTCCGTTCCTCCAAGTTAAATCAGCTAGATTCCCGGATGAAGGAGTAGATTCGTTTAAGATTCATCCTTGATAGCTCATCCAAGCATGATAGGAATGGAAATCCGAGGATGCGTTCCCTCAGGCTTATCAGAGCCGGGCATTGGCAGAAAAGGTGATACACAGTCTCTTCCTCTTCTTCATTATGACAGCTTCTACAGTAATCATTATACCGTAGCCCCATTCTTCTAGCATGTGCCCCAATTAAACAGTGTCCTGTAATAAAGGAGACAATTAGCCTTATTTGCTCACGAGGGTATTGTATAAATAGATTCATTAGTCCACCGGTTTTGTGCAGTCTCATATAGTTTCTGCTGAACAGCCATTTTGCATTTAACAAGGGAAATACCAGAAAAGGGGTCGATCGCCTCCTCATTCATCATCGAACCCGTTTTGGCCAATTAATTTGCTATACAATTACCCTGATTTCCATAGTGTTCAGGGAACCATATAAGCGTTATCCTAGAATGTCTCGCTATCTCATTTAGGGATACCAGGCATTCCTTGGTTAATCTAGATGTCTAATCTAGAGGACACCCGCTATTCCGTTAACGGCAGCCTTGCTGTCAGTAAATATACATATATCACCAGATATTCGATAATATCTCAGCCAGTTGGATGCACGTTTAATGGCAGTAATTTCCGCCTGAAGAGCAGTACTGAAGTTAGGAAGAATTTTATCCCAAAGTTTTCAATATAGAAACCCTATTTCTCCTATTAGAGCCATCAGTGTATATCCTTATGACATCGTTAAGGGGGAGAGTCCGCTATGCCATAAATCCCTATTCGGGATCATAATATGGAAATGCCTATCGAAAAAAGGTTTTGCGATGCAATAATCAACATTACCATGTAATAGTAATTCAGTATCCTAGAGTGTCCAAGGTCCTTACCAGACCACGAACATCCAGCATTTAGCCTCACAGCAGAGTTGAGAGCCAGTTGTATCACTATTAAATCCACTGGTAACCAGTTTAAGATAGTAAAAAGTGCCTTAGAGGAAGTAGACCTTATAGCGCCTGTAATCAGTATCGCGACAGTCCTTAGTACCCGTTCGACGGCCTTCCGGTAACTAGCATTATCCAAAGCATGCCACCACACCAATACTCCATAGAACAAGATGGGTTTAACAACTGCTTTAAATATCCAATTGATAGTTTTCGGCATAATACCCCAGTTAGTACCAATTGCCTTTTTGCAGGAATAGATGGCCACATAGACCTTATTAATCCTGTTCTGAATGTTTAGATTCCAGGACAGTCTCTTATCCAGAATGATGCCAAGGTATGGCTTAAAAGGTCCTTTTCTCTAGATATGCACAATATGAAATGTCGTGTGTTTGACCTTTCAAATTTATTGACTACCCAATCATTTTATCCTGGTTTAATGTTAACATGAGATGATGAAATTAACAACTCGGCTGAGATATGAATTTTCCAACTGGGAATCGGTTAAATTTGAACAACAAGGTAATTAAAGCCACCCAAATAAAAAGGAATTAAAAACAAGTAACGTAACAAGAACATGATGCTAACTCAAAAAAACTCGAGGGTTATTTAAACAATCCCAACAATTCGTATCGTTTGATAAAACGTTTTTATACAGATTGGCCAACATTTGGAAGGAAGCAACACGTACAAATGGGTAAAATTTTGCTTCATTTGCATGAATTCATATACAAAAACGTTCTTGTATTTTTTTTTATTTTTTTTGCATTTCAGTTTATTTGGAGACACACAACGAGTTATAACTAAATTTAAGTTTTCCCAAACAAAAATGATATGATTGGGTCCACTTTGGGTTGGCACGTTTGTAAAAAAAACCTACAAGATGGTGGTGGCTCAAGTGGCAAGCGGCATATTGAATGGAGTGAAATATGAGTAAGTTTAATGGGGTGTATATGTGATTTCAGCACATAATTCGTCTATGTCCTGGCAAGTTTGTTAAATGATGGTTGAGTATTTATTTATCATGAAGGATTATAATCAAAGCATACCTTGGTTTAAGCAGTCTACATTGCAGTTAATACGTACAGAAGACAAGAGTGTTAATATGACCTTGGAAACCATAGTGGATTATTATAAAAAAATGTGTATGTTAATTAACATTATCATTTAAGATTATGAATCCAAAAATATATGATACTAGCTTGACCCGGTGCGCTTCGCTACCCCTGTCGATGTTAAAATCGGTTCAGCCGTTTAGTAATTATTGTTTAAAAACTAAAGGTACCAATTTTACCCGTTTTCCCCCTTTTTATCCCTATTGACGCTTCCAAGTAAGGATCTATCTACATTTAAAATTTCAATAAAATCGGTTCAGTCGTTTAGGCGTGATGCTCAAACAAACAAACAAACAAACAAACAAACAAACAAACAAACAAACAAACAAACAAACAAACAAACAAACAAACAAACAAACAAACAAACAAACAAACAAACAAACAAACAAACAAACAAACAAACAAACAAACAAACAAACAAACAAACAAACAAACAAACAAACAAACAAACAAACAAACAAACAAACAAACAAACAAACAAACAAACAAACAAACAAACAAACAAAGACATTTATATATTTATATGGATTATTTTTTGCGTGAGACTGATTTTTTGTTGTAAACATCAAAATCAAAATTCATGTTTTCTCGTATATTTGACAAGAAAAAATTTGGGTTAAATACAGATTAGAAGGATATTAAAATCTACTATTTAAATCAGGTTTTATTTCAGAAATCTCATGATTTGTTGAAAATTTATTTAAGAAATAGTAAAATGTCATAAAACAATCAAAGCCGTTTTACTCGTAACGACTTTTTTGAATTATGACGTTGTTGCAGCAAATGAGCGATATGTATATATAATTTAGCAATTTGGATCACTTCCCCCTATGACTACCACGTCTTAAATTCATTGGTATATCACAAAAAATTTAACTACTTCAGGTTCTGTTTCATCAATGATTGGTATTCTCTTTTTTTTTTGCTGGGGTACAAAAGACTTGCAGCTATATGAAAAACTGTGTCGTGGTGAATTTGAAAATATACCATACAAATTGTTGTTCTGCAAATACCAAATTTTTCGATTTTTCTTTTATTCGGAAAAGAACAAGCGAATTATTCGACTTCAAGCTTTTAACTTGTGCGAATAATTCAATCATACAATTAAAATGAATCAAATTATTCGAATAATATACATTTTTTAAACGCCTTAAGCCACCATTCTTATCTAAATCACTTATATAAATTTTAATATCATCTGCAATATCAGTTTCTTCAAGATTTTCAATATGACATTTATCACCACTTTCTTCTAATAATATTTTGATTAGAATTTGTTTAAACAATTTAAATTATAGATATATTTGTATCGGACCACTAAACTGCGTTTATTGAAAGACAATTGTTGGATTTCAGAAACCATATATATCGTTTAAAATGTCAATATCGTTTAAAATTTTAACTTCTCCAGACTTCATTTATAGACTTATGCTACCACAATAAAATTCGGGCACTGATTGTTGTTCGCTTTGTATTAAAACATTTATCTGGTTCAAACGATTTTGCTAGTTAAATAACAAAATTGTTTTGCAAGTGGATGATGTATTTTCTGAATCTGGGCCTTATTTTTCTCAAATTTTTATTAATATCTACACTTAAGCACGGTAATGTATTTTTCGGGAGCTATGATAAATTATAGCCTGATCGTCACAAAAACCAATAGTATGATTTTTGAATACAACTGATCCGCGTAAAATAATGGTTAGATATCGACATGTATAAGAGATTGATTTAGGTTAATGTGTTTTCCGGAAGGGGTCTTTATATGGGACCTATGATCAATTATGGGCCGATATTCATAAACTTAAGGCTTATTGATGACGATTTTACAACTGATTATGATTTTTGCAAGATACTAGCTGACTGCCCCGATTTCGATCGGTAGCTATTTACTAACGATTTTATTTAAGTCTTTATTTATTTAATTTCCAAAAATTCATTTTTTACATATTTTTCCTATGTTAAAATTCCCCAACATACAATGTACGCTTCAGAGACCCATTTGCATTCATGTTCGTAAAATAACAGCTATGCTGTTTACATTAATATAATTTGAACAATTTAAATAATTTTCGTAAAAAAAGGATAAAAACAGAAAACATTATTCTATAAACTAATTAAACAGAGAAATTAATATCAATAAGGCACAAAAGAAAATAAGGCACAGAAAAGAAAACTAAAAATAATAAAAATTCAATACATAAAATCAAATTAAACCTCATAGTTCGGTGCTGTACACCAAATTTTCAATATCTAGGGTATGCACCCTTCTGTGACAAAATAAGAGATCTGCACCACTATAAAGCAAACCCACATTATTCAAAGCCAAAATATCAACCGGTGAAAGGTATCGATGATTATGCAAGGTCTCCACATCATAAGCCCTCTGGAAACATTCCGCGACAATGCCATTATACATAGAGGATGCCCGTTCGAGAAACCTAATGGCAGAGTCCATAAGATACGCGTCAATCTCTCAAATTCTATGGCATCATAGATACCCCTATTCGTAGGTCTACGAAAAGTTCCATCAGGACACATTCTAGGGTGAAATACCAGGTATACCGACAATATCCTTCTCTCCCAAATCCTAAGCCTCTCCATATGACGCGAGGATATCCCCGACCAGAATGGAAAGGCGTAGGATAAAAGTGGTCGAATGATCTGTCGATATATAAGGAGTCTGACCCCAGTACTGAGTCAGCTATGGCATTAGCCTGGCTTTGTTGGTTGGTATTTGCCGAGCCAGCTATGGCATTAGCTTGGCTTATTTCCATTGTATTTGTTGAACCAGCTGTAATATTAGCATGGTGCTTCATGGATTTATCTTCAGTTGAAGTTTCAGTGGAAAATATTTCCTCTACAGTGTCCATTTCGTCGCCACTAGTAGAGCAGTATTCACTACATTGGTTTTTCTTAGCCAAGATCAATAATTCATCGACATGTCTCTTTAACTTTTCATTCTCCTCAACTACATAATCAAATTTTCTATTAATGATATCCAATTCATATTTTTTTTTTTTGTCTTCAATAACTTTTAGGAGTTCCTCGACAGTAACTCCAACTCTAAGCATCTTTTTTGGCTTCCGGCTTTCGCCGTCCTCCATTCTTGTGTTTATTCTTCTTCCTTAAGGGGTAATATCTATCCGCATTCGGGTCGGAATAATTGAAATTTACCCATAAGGTTCCGAAACACACAGTTTAATTTGTTTATTAGCACTTTAATGCTCTTCAAAAGTCAATAGACTATTTATATACTCTTCACCACTTTGTTGCCTCCAATGGGCTTCTCATAAAAGCATATAATGCAATTTTACAAACGCCTACTATCGATTCTCAAAAATTCAATAGACACTTAGCTATTCTTCGCTTTAACCCTTTAAGTTCACTGCCTACTATCGCTTCTCAAAAAGTCAATAGACACTTTAAAAACTTTCTTGCCTACTATGGCTTCTCATAAATACGTATTAACTTGTCCTTTTTCAAGTATTTATTTGAGATTTTATCTTCAAAAAATTTTTTTCAACTTTTACACTGTTCACTTTTTAAAACAGCTTCACACTCTGACTGTTGCACAATAAGTCTATTTACTAATGATTTGTTTTGCATCTATATATATTTAAATTGAGTAGTGAACAGGAGGCAGTGTTGTTAGCTCTTCAAGTTACTACAAAAACTGTATCTTATTAGGAAAAATGAGAAGTGAAAAGGAGGCAGTAAAATTTAGTTCTTTTAACTTTCCTAAAATTTTCTCATACATAAAAAAATTAGAAGTGAAAAATTTATCTTATTAAGAAGAATTAGAAGTGAAAAACTTTTTTTCTTTACAAACCATCACCTGAAAATTTCGAATCGAATAAAAAAAAATCAGCCAAATCGATCCAGCCGTACTCACGTGATGCCATTACATACATGGACCACTTAATATTTATATATATAGATGTATGTGTATTTATATGATTATTGGAAGTGGACCTAATAAAAAAGACTATGAAAAAATATGGACCAATATACCAAAAATCAATCAGTTCGATTTAAGCGATTGTAGGAAGTGGACAATATGTGGGGACTATGTTCAAATATGGTCTCATCCAAACAAAATTTCGTTTTGTGTTTTTTTTTTACATAGATCTTATGTTTGCTGAATTTTTTATGGATATTGTGATTATATAGACATTTATGTACCATAGAACCATAGTCCGATTTTCAACACAACGTGTCTCTTTAACAAAAGAACAATGTTATTTCATGATATTATCTGCAATATATTTAAAGAATATAGCAAAATATATTAAAAAAAGATCAACCTTTTCTACTTGACCGAATTTAAAATATAAATACATGGGGCATTTCGTGTCAAGTGAACCAACTTTTGAAATCGATTGGGATGAAATTTGCACAATGGTTAGTTCTATTAGATAGTAATTCAGTCACAATTTTTCAACAAGATCGGTCGAGACCTTTCTGAGTAAGAGGGGGTCCAAATTTGACATTTTGTCCAAGAATTTTAAAAAAGGGCCCATTTTGGAAAAAAAAGTCAAAAATTGTATATCTTGAATTACGAAATATTTTTTTTATATATATCCCACTCGCATCTCACAGTGTCCCACAATGTCTGAATTACTATCCATGAGAACCAACCATTGTGCAAATTTCATCCCAATCGGAAGACATCGTTTCAAAAGATGTCATCATAAATCCAAAGGAAGGCAGTATTTGCTACAAATAAATAAATATATTTATGTAAGTTTTTTGTATAAAAGTGCTTTAAAATAAGTAAACAAATGTTAACATTTGCCTTCAGCCATCCTTCTCGAAATGTCCTTATTAAGCCTTACAAGTAAGCCCTGTTATTTTGGTACAACTTACGTACCTCTGGTGATCATGATTATCTCACTAAACATGTTACATGTCCTGTGTTAAAAACTTCAAAGTGGAGTAAGTGTATTTAGCTTTGTGTTTTAACAGCATTATTAAAGCATATTAACTAATTATTCCCCAGTTGATAATTTTTGGCTGAATTAACGTGAACAATATGTCGCAAGGAATACATTGAAGTTTGTTAATAGTTAATTACAAACTTTGTAAATCTGACCTAAAGCTCAATAAAATAGGAATAAAATTAACAAAGAGAAGATCGAATAAATTATTCAGAAAAACTTAAAATTTTAAATCTTTATTTTAAAAATAGAACACGATGAAATTTGACTTTACAAGCATCCAATGAATGAATGAATCTGTCCATGAATGTATTCCCTTAGTTAAAAGAAAATCTTCCCCAAACACTCCTAAATTTACCGCCTGGCCGTAATATAAATCCCTTGTATCTTAATCTCTGTAAAATCTATGCCTGAAAAAAATCATAATTTCCACAAAACATAAAAAAAAATTTATCTTATTTTGTAACAAAAATAATACGTATTTGTATTTTTTCTAAATATTTTTTAATTTCGTTGATAATATTTGTCATTTGCTAATTAACATACGTCATGTTACTGATAACATCTGAATGTTAACTGCAAAGTTAAAATAAACTACACTCTGTTCGACTCTGTTCAGTGCATAGTGGAGTACTCCTTCCATAGATAAATACACATAGATTGGAAACTCTCCTGCCAAAGACCTAACTCAGTTGCCAAAAATTTAATGGTAAAAATGTATTAGTAAAAAAAATATATGTGATAACAAAGCAGCAGTAGTCAAAAATACACCATAGTGGGGGAGGGGGGGTTTATTGGGTTAGTGTAAAACTATTGTCCCATCTTAAAGTATACCAATTTCAAATATAATTCGACAAAACTTGGTAAAAGCTTTTATATTGACCGAAGTACGAAGCCTATTGAATTTGGTTAGAATCAGTCAATAATTTTTCCTAGCCCCCATAGGATTTATACAGATATCCAATCCAAATTCAGCACAAATACATTTTATATAAGCACAACCAAACATTATAACGATAGGTACATAACACTGTGCAACAAATTTCGGGTCATCGCCGCCAGCCTCTACAACTCCAATGGGAAATGAAAGTAGAACATTTTTAAGAAATCTATACTCGTTAAAATGATTTTCGGAACTATGACTAATTACACTGTGCAACAAGAAAAACCAGCCACAACAATTCCAATGGGAAATGAAAGTAGACCATTAAGTAAACAGAACTGCCAAAGGGTTTTGAAAAGTTAGCTCGAATTTCATTTTTAAGGCCTCTTGAAATTGGGCCATTTTTTACCATGTGAAGTGAACCAACTTTTGAAATCGATGTCTTCCGATTGGGACACAATTTTTCAACAAGATCGGTCGAGAACTTTCTAAGTTAGAGGGGGTCAAAATTTGACATTTTGGCCAAGCAGGTGTTTTTTCTCATCGATGTAACTTATTAGCTATTGTTCTTAGCAAAATGTGTCCCAAATAGTTTAGATAGCTATTTCTTCAATCTTTTGAGAAAAGATCGGAAGACATCGATTTAAAAGTTGGTTCACTTGACATGAAATGCTCCATATATAAATGGTGAAAAATGGCACAACTTAAAGATGCCATCAAAATGAAATTCGTGCTAACTTTTCACAACCCTTTGGCAGTTTTGTTTACTTAATGGTCTACTTTCATTTCCCATTGGAATTATTGTGGCTGGTTTTTCTTGTTGCACAGTGTAATTAGTCATAGCTCCGAAAATCATTTTAACGAGTATAGATTTCTTAAAAATGTTGGTATTCAAATAAAATTCAACACAAATAAGTTTCATGTTTACAGAAGTCATGCCACCTAATTTTATGGCGACTGGTCCATATTTGTCATAGCTCCCATATAAATTTTAAAATAAAACTGTTTACAATATACTCGGTGTAGGGTATCATATACTTGTTTTCACTTGTGTCTAATCACTTGGCTGACTCCAATTTATATAATATGAGCTATTTGACTGGTAACAAGGTAACTGACTCGATGTAATGCGTTGACTACTTTGTACCAGATATCAGACAGTCTCTTTGTAAAGAAAATGGGTCAATTGAACCCCTGTTTAGGACATGCAAGTGTTAAAATAGTATATATAGCTAGTTGTAACCCTAAATGATAAGTAAAATCACTAGTTCGGGACAGTCTCTTGGAACTGTTGGGAAATCGACACTCGTATGTGTGTTTTTTAGTTCTAATTTCTCTATGACAGACATTTTTTATTGGATTTGATTTTTTGCTAACATTTACTTTTATACTTTAATATATGCATTTTTTTAATTTTTACTTTAAAGCATCATTACATTTCATTCTAATTATTTATTTATGCATTTCAAATTTCCTTTAAACAAAGAGCTTTCTTTGTAAAATTTCTTTCTTTTACAAACAACAACAATATGTAAAAAAAAAATCAACTGCTGCTGCTTTAAGCTAAGTACTCGTACAAAATTTCGTGCGAACTGCTGTCAAACTACATATAAAATATTTGGAATGAAATATATGCGAAATAATTTCACAAAAGCAGTACTCTGTTCTTTTTGTGGAAAACATGCGAAATACATATGGTAGCAGCACTTCTTTTGCACGAAATTAAAACCAACAGATGATCATTTGTTGTATATACAATTTTTCGCATGAAAAAACCATAATTTTTCGCAAATAATAACTGTGTACTAGGATTTAAGCAGAAAAACAAAAGATACACATTAAAAAGCAACAATTTCATTGATTGCATTTTTTATTTTCACACTTGGCTAAATACTTGTAAAGCACATTTTATTAGCATATAATTTAATTCATTTTATTAAAAACAATTTAACATTTTATTCATTTTTTTGAAAAAATTATTTTTTTTATTAACTTTTTACCTTTAATTAACGACCTTTCATAAAAACCTGTCATTATGAAATTGTAAAATTGTAATAATAAAGAATTGTCAAAAAAGACATGGAACAATTATATTTTTAAGTGCAAACAATGCATATATTGCAATGGTGCAAAAAAAAAAGTAGAAACAAGAAAAATTTTGTTATAGTATGTTTACTGGAGACATGTCAAAACAAATCAAATGTTTCCAAACAATTGGACATTTTTGGGGTACTTTAAAATAATATTCTTAATAAATGCAAAATTAATCCTAAGCTCTCTTTTTTTTTGTGTCTTATTTCAGACTTTCTGGTTAAATTTTCTGTTTTGGTGTATTCAGGGACTTATAGTAAAATTTCACGGATAATATTTTTGCGGAATATTTTAATCCCTTTAATCCCTATTCTTAAGGTGGTTTTTGCTCTTTTTTAATAGAAGGACAAAAGAGACCCATACCTTGAGAAGTTAGAGAGTTAATATATTCTACAAAAATTTTGCACGTAATATTTTACATAAATTTGCTGAACACATTTTATACCTTAAATATATGGGTCACATGGTTTTTTATGCAGATTAGCAATAAGAATGTGCCAGAGCTGGGAAACTTTAACCCCCCCTCAAATGAAATTCAGATGTAAACTTTCAAAACGCCGATACACGTGTCTTGTAATTTTGGCAAAAATTTTATTTTGTTGTACAGTGTTATTATGATATTAAAAACAATATTCTTTATTTTGATTTCATATAATAACTTTAATCTTTTAATTATATGAATAAAAAACTCTTGAATATATTTTATTAAAAAATTTAAATCTTCTATTCAACACTATCATTTTCCAAGCCACAAGGCCTTCGGAACTCCTGATAACCAGAATGGGTCCAAATATTAGCAACTATTGAAATTAAAAAAGAAATAGTATTATTTAAAAAATGTATAGGGGGAACTTGGGTAGACTTACTTTTTTTGCTGCCCTTTAAAACTGGACAACCGGCATGTAATGTTTTAGGGTTTTGATGCAAGGATTTATGTAAATTGTACCACATAACCATGGCACCTTTAACCGGTTTGGAGTAAACACCTAAATAAGGAAACACAGTGTGACCGCCTTCTTCAACATCGGCAAGCTAGAAGAATACGTAGAATTTGAAACAATTCTCAAAGAAATATTTTATAATGAGAGAGAGAATTTATAAGTGAGAAATTTTAATAATATCAAAATGAGGTTTAGATGTAAATACCCAGCAAAAACTGTCATGTGACTATTCACTACTTAAACTACTTCTTAGTAATACAACCGATATTTATTATTAATCTACAAGTATGTTTTTCATTAATTTTAAGTCATTACCAAGTTTTTGCTGGGTACATACTTGTAAATTTATTTTCCTTTTTTTTAAATAATAATAAAACTTACATAAAACATATTTGTAGCTATACGATCTCCATGATATCTAGTTACATACTCAAGCTATAATAAATGAAAATTATAAATTTCTTAAAATATTCTTGATAAAAATATGCAAAACTTACACCCAGATAATCACAATGAGCCTCATATTGACCTCCAATGCCATAATTAGCCACTTGCATGATTTCGGAATTTTTCATATCAAAACCCGTTATGGCGCCCACCATTTTATACATCATATTAGCTATTACTGATGTTTTTGGATCGACCCAGGTTTGTTGACTTACTCGTGTTTCTAAAGCAATACTACCGTTGCCTTTCACAACTTGAGACCTTTCCATTTTGTTATGTGTTTCTTTTAATAATTTGGAAATCTGTTCATCATTTAAAAGGTTATGATACAAAGTTACCGGTGGATTTAACAGTAAAGGTTCAACTTGTAAAGGAGATAACTTAAATAACGCATGTGGTTGCGAATCCAATTTACAACTAAGTGGCAGCAATTTTTTGAGAATTTCTCCACGACAAAGTCGGGCATAATTATTATCAATCGATTTCTCATTTTGCTCATTAATATCAGTTTCTGAGTTTAGTAGAAGATTTCTTGTTAGTTTAACGCTGGCATCGGGATCATTTTCCAATATGTCATCTAAATGTTCTATAGCTATGTCGGATTCACCAATACCTTGATAGGCGAAAGCCAAATATTCTTTGATGTGAGCGGTAAAGGCGGATTTCATATCACTGGATTCTTCACTGTCTTGTAACCTTAGCAGAGATAATTCTAACCAGTCAATGGCTAGTTTAAAACTGTTATCGTCTAATATAGTGGTGCCAATTTCGAAGCAATCTCGCCATTTAAGAGAGGTTCTGAAATTTAAAATTTTTTACTTTCAAATCATAATTTAAGCTCTTATTTATGACATTTATATTTCATATCTTTTGTTGTATATATAAAAACAACTAAGAAAGTGTAGTCGCTCAAGTCCTGTGTTAATAAAGAAAAAAATGTTTGATTGTACAATAGAGTACTCCAAGATTGTATGGACGGAAAAAATTTTCTAGGTACAGGCCTAGAAAATTTGTATTGTATATGTATTGTAGAAACACGTTTTGTAAAATATTAGGATGATAGGATAACGTTAACTGGTGCCGCAACAACGCTGAAGTTTTGATTTACAAGGGGAAAAAAAATTCAATTTTTCCAGATTTTGTAAAAATTTTGTCATTAAATAATTTCTTTTGAAAATTAATTTAAAAGAATTGAAATGTGTATGTAATTATCGTTCTAATAAGATATAAAATACAAAAATTGGTTAAAAAATCTAAAAGTTATTAAAAATTCGCCAGGCCATTAACGTGTCTCAGGCCACTAGAACTAGAAATGTAAGAACAAAATTAACATATATTGAGAAATATTAAAAGAAAAGCACATTTTTACTTAAAATATATCCATATTTACTTGCATATGAGTTTTTGTCTTCGTAGAATACCATTAACCTATTTGAATGGATGACCAAAAAAATTACATTTTTTTAACGGCAGTTTCAAAACTCCAATTTCAAATTTTTAAAAATTTTGTTTAACAAATTTCCGAATTTTTAGATCATCTTATTGAGATTTATTGATAACATAATATGGAATAAAAATATGAAAAAAATACCTCTTATAATTTTTCCGTACCTGCGATTTAAATTTTGCGATTTTCGAGAAAATCTAATTTTGGCCATATTTTGGCGAATGAGACGAATTTCCTTACTGGTATGAACTTTAAGTAAAACCTATTTAGAATATTATATTCCAGTTAAAGTTAAATATAGTCTGAAAGTTTTACTGAAATCGGAAAACGTTAACCCTTAAATCGTGAAGGTCAAAGGTAAATTTTTTCAATATTTGGAACTTCTCATGGACATATGGCGAAATGTTGTATATTTTTGGTCGATTGTGATGAAACTTAAGAAAAATACCATGTACATAGATTAAAAAGTAAAATTTACATAGATTAAAAAATGGGTGGGATCAAAAAATTGGGCGTGGCACCTCCCATACGAAGTAACTAGTTATTTTCGAATATCTAATGAACTGTAATTGCAAGTGTCTTAAAACTTTCTGTAGGTTACTTTGATGTCAGTGTCTGCTGCTCGCTAAAAACAAAGGGGAATATTGGTGTTGACAAAGAATATATTTATAATCGTACATGTGAATAACAATAGTAATGAGATTGTCAAAACTTTGCATGAACTATTTTATTACCATTGTACGTATTTGGGATCAAAATGGTCGGAATCCGAACATTGTTATTATTGAATATTTGAAGACCTATAATAGTGTGATTCTCAATACTTTGCGTGAGTAATTTTGATATCATTGTAAGTAATTAGGATGTAAACTGATGGAATCATAGCCGTGCGCGTGAAAACTTCAATATGAAGTATATATAGAAAACTATCATTGTGAGTGTCTAGAAACTTCGTATGAATTACTTCCCTATCATTGTAAGAAGTCGGTTTAAAAATGAAGGGGATTAGAACAATGGGTGGGAATAATATGATACTCATATGACGAACAACAATATCTTATAACTTTTCCATATGAGACACTTGAAATTACGCTAAATCAATCAAACAAATTAATATGAAACCATCAAAATGTTTGAATATTACAAATAAACAATTTTACATAATCGATGGCATAGCTATTGGGGTAGCAAACCACACCGACTTAAGCTAGCAATGTATAAAAAACATACATATAGTAGTCTGCAATGACTACTTCCAACATTCATTATGTTTATAAACATTTCCATCAGTAGAAACTTTTTCTTATCAACAATGTTGGTAACATGCAGTTATTAACATTGTTTGTAAGTATGGCAATTTGTGTAAGTAGAAGGTGGCGTTCTTCCCTGTGCGATGTACGTACAAAAAGAGGAGCTGATATTGATTCGGACCACGAACAGGAGGTCACACATGTGAAGCTGAAACTCAGGTCCCACAAGACAAACAACAAGGACAGTAGAAGGAACTTTAACCTTGCCAAGCTAAAGCACCGAGAAGTTAGTGAACAAATGAAATTAATGTACACTGAAAGAATAATCAATAACGAGGAGCAATCGTGGGAAAATACGTGAAAGATCATGAATCAAAATCACGAGAACAACAAAGATCCGTATTTTCAAAGCATGTGTCAAGTCGACCCTTCTATACGGAAGTGAAACATGGATGGACAGTGAATCGATACAAGTTTTTATAAACAAAAGCCTTCGCATTATATGTGGCATATACTGGCCCAACACAATAATAAGCGAAAACCTCTGGAGCTTGGCAAAGAAGAGCCCATACACATACAGATATATGGGAAAAGTTCAACATATTGTAAAACCAACGACTTTTCAAAAATTAAAAATGGAGATTCCATAAATTCAATTTGTGTGAATTACAAAATTCAATAAAAAAGTTCATACGTACAACAGAAAGTGACGTTGGCAAAGGTTGCACCTTAAAGAAAGCTAAGTACCCAAGAATGGAAAAAATGCTTTATAAGTGGTTTCTAAAACAAAGAGAAAAAAATGTTCCAATATTAGCAGCGATTTTACGAACAAGAGGCAGTCATTTGTTTTCAAAAATTTATCAAACCAATTCAGGTTTTAATACCAGTGATAGATGGTTGAAGAAATTTAAGCGACGACATGGAATTAGATTTTTAAAAATTACGTTCTTCGAAACCTCAACTTATTGATCTATTTGTGAACGAGTTTAAGGATTATGTTGATGAGCATGGGTTGACTCTTCACCAAATCTACAATGCCGGCGAATCTGGTTTATATTATAGGATGCTTCCATATCACTCTCTTCTCACATGTAATGAGAAAACAGCGCCCGGAAGAAAAATTTGTAAAGAACGAAAAACTTTTTTGCCCTGTTCAAATGCGAATGGCACAGAAATACTGAAATTGTTGGTTGTTGGAAAATCGAAAAAACCACGCGCCTTTAAAGGCTTTTTCAATAATCCTGTAATATATAACTCCAGTAATAACGCCTGGATGACATAATTTATATTCAAGGACTGGTTCCATCAGGAATTTGTTACCCACGTAAGTTAATTTTCACCAATTGTAACAATAAGTTGTTCATAAGTAAACATTTTTTAGGTCCGAGAATTTTTGGCTTCAAAAGGTCTGCCGCAAAAAGTAGTTGTGCTTTTAGATAACGCGACATGTCACCCAGTTGAGGAACTAAAAAGTGATGACGGTTTAATTATAGCAATGAATCTACCACCCAATTGCACTGCGCTTATTCAACCGTCACGAATAACGAGCTTGCACTGTATTCACAAAAAACGGAATTTGCACCAGTTAGTTTAAGCTACTAAAGAACAAAATTAGACATATTCAAAGCATATATATTTTTTAAGCGCAGATCTAATGTACAAATGTATATTGGGTTTTTCATCAATATTTAAACTCACCCATATTTATCCCCTCTGGCCATATCATCAGCATTTAATTTATAAATAGATTGTAATCTCCTCAAACCCCGGATGGCACCTTTCAATTCACCTTCATCCGGCAGTTGAAAATGATTATCAAATTGGGTCAATGATTCTTCAATATCTATAAATATGATTAAGTGTAACGTTAATACATTTATGTATTTAATTAATAAAATATACATACTTGCTATCTGTCTGTAAAAATATACATTTTAGGTGAAATGTATGCTTGTGTGATAGATACACATACATAGATACAAATAATAATTTCCATAAAACTCACCCGTTTTAATATCACGAAATTTGAGAAACTCATACAACTCCTTCCAATCGCTAACCATGCGTTTGATTAACGTAAAAGCATTGATGGGATTTCCTATATAATCGGCTACATCCTCTTTAGCCAGCTCATGATGAAATTTAACCTCCTTTATAAATCTAGAGTGGGAGTAGTTTTGTACAAAAATAAATTGTGAACAAAAAAAACAAAAAAAAAAAAAAAACAAAATAGAAATAAGTTTGAACGGAAATATGATACGAGTTTTTGTTTTCCATCGACTTGTATTGGCCATATGTATATAAAGACAATAGGTTAGAAATATTGTGATAGAAAATACATAAAATACATTCTAATGCTGTAATTTATAAGATATTGTATCTTGTTGTATTAGAAAGGCACTCAATAAATACAAATACAAAATACAAAAAAATCAATCTCTATGTGGGTTGACAAAAGGATGTTCTACATTTAATCAATGTCTAGGTAGGTAGGGGTAACACTAAGTTTAACATTGTATTTGTAACACACAAAGTTGGCTACCGTTACCGCTTAGAGTTACCGTTACTGATATAATCATAAACCGTTACCGATATTCTATAAATAGTTTGGATTTTTAAAAACACAAACTTGAAATTTTAATAAAAGAAATTTGTTGAAATCTACAGAATTTAAAATATAAGAAAACTTATAAAAAAAAAAACGTCTAAGGAGTCGTTGAAATTTTTGAAATTTAAAAAGATTTTTATGTTATGAAGGTATTCAAGATGGGTTATTTCGAATCTGAGGTATCCATATTTGTACAACTTACGAGCTACAAAGTTTTGCAATCCAGTGGGTGTCGGATTTGTCACCCTGTATGTTACCTTTATTTCAACAGTGTGGTCACGAATTTTATTTTCTGAAAACATACGTGCTAGTAGTTTAAAATATACATAACCACTGTGCTGCAGCACTAATTTAGGGTGTTACGATTAACTGTATACAAAGTGAGTGATAATATCCCTGTAGTTGGTCTCTTAAATATATATTAAAATATTTATAACCTACACCATCATATGGAAGAGGGTGTATTGCGTTAGTGCTGATGTTTGTAACGTCCAAAAATATTAGTCCAACACCCACCTTAAAGTATACCGATCGACTCTCTGAGTCGATTTAACGAGGCTTTCTGTGCAAAGTTCAGGTTGCAATTTTGAAGTTTTTTTTTAATTTTTTGAAACGCTGCAATATTTCCCATACAAATATCATACCGAAATAGGATTTTTTTTTACATAAATGTTTGATTTTTATAGAAAACAAAAGAAAACATTACTTGCGGTTCAATTGGTCAATTCCCAAGGTCTCTTTTCAGTCATATTGTCATTATGTCCTAATATTTCACAATGGTTTTTCAAGCAAAAAATTTCATACAAAAATACTACTTTCTATGCTATCCTTATTGTGTTATCGTAACGAACCAGCAGAGACCAACGCTGAATGCCTAAGAGTCCGTTAAGCAGAGGCGCCGAGTCGTGATATATTAGGACAATATGACAATATGACTGATAAGAGACCTTGTGAATTGACCAAATGTGTATTTTGAAACACAGCATTGCGTGAGTGCAAAATAAAAAACACAAAACAAAAAAGATTTGAGAAAAATCATAACAAAATATGTTTCATCAAATTAAATATCCCAGAAGTTCTAGGAGACAGTCCCGAACTAGTGATTTTATCCATCATTTAGCGTGGGAACTAGTTACTTCAATAACTACGAGACTAGTTATTTTAACACGTGCATGTCCTAAGCATGGGGTTAATTGACCCTTATTGACTACAATGAGACTGTCTAATAGCTGGTGTAAAGTATTCAACGCATTGGATTCACATACTGGTTAAATAACGTCAGTTACCTTACTAGCTACCTAACTGGTAACTTGATCAGCTACATAACTAGTTATTTTAACATGTACGAGTGCTAATTGATCTCAAATAGTCACCTAAAAGACATATCATAATCAGTTTTGTTTACAAAACTTTCTTCGACAACTCTCTAATGGATTGCTTCTGATGGGTAAAATAACTACTTTCTAAAGTGCAGTACAAAATAAACGTTTAAAGTGACCTCACTATAGGTTACTAAGAGACACTAAAGTGACTATTGACTTCATGCTATGTTACATGGGATATCAGTATACTTAAGCAAAAATTAAAATTATCTGTATGAGAATTATATCAACAAAATTTATATAAAACCAGTTTGAACGAATTATCACACAACACGTTTAAAGTGACTACACTCCAGATTACTTACAGACACGTAAGTGGCAATTGTCTTCACGCTAGATTACCTGGGATGTATAAAGTAACCAATTGTCTTATCTCTGCACTACAAAGAGCACATACGTCTCAAATGACCAAAATATATAAATTGGAGTCAGCCAAGTGATAAAGCATTTGTGACGATTACTGTCTATAAGGGATACATTGACTACTTGCTTAACTGCTGGGATATCTATTGTGATTTAAAAATCTATTAAATAGATATATAGTTAAAAACAACAATTCTATAAACTTATAAAGGTTATGTCACATGTAATTACATATGTGCGTGTGAACGTGGAAATTATGAATCGCATGTATAACGTGAATTTTGACATACACATGGAATTCTATATGTATCGAATACATGTCCCAATACATATGGAATACATGCTGTGTGACCCCCCTTTTAATAATTAGTCATAGCTCCCATATAGGGAACTATTAAGAAAATCACTTTAACGATCATAAATCTCATAAAAAAGTTAGAATCCATATAATATTTAACAAAAATGAGTTTCATATAGAAAGAAATCACGATCGCTAATTTCATGGCGATCGGTTGTTAAAGTGACCGATCGACAGAAAACAATTACAATTCAACAGAAATATCTTTCATATAAAAATAAATCACACAGCCTAATTTAATGACGATCGCTTCATAATTAGTCATATAAGGCCCACTTCCGAAAATCACTAACGAAAATAAATTACTGAAATTTAAAAAGAAACATTTTTTCGGTAATTTACACAGGATTTGACAGACTAAACTTTCTTACTTGCTTTTACATATACAACAAAAGATATAAAATACAAATGTCATTATAAAATAAGAGCTTAAATTATGATTTGAAAGTAAAAAATTTTAAATTTCAGAACCTCTCTTAACTGGCGAGATTGCTTCGAAATTGGCACCACTTTATTAGACGATACCAGTTTTAAACTAGCCATCGACTGGTTAGAATTATCTCTTCTGAGATTACAAGACAGTGAAGAATCCATTGATATGAAATCCGCCTATACCGCTCACATCAACGAATACTTGGCTTTCGCCTATCAAGGTATTGGTGAATCCGACATAGCTGTAGAGCATTTAGATGACACAATGGAAAATGATCCCGATGCCAGCGTTAAAGTAACAAGAAATCTTCTAATAAACTCAGAAACTAATATTAATAAGGAAAATGAGAAATCGATTGATAATAATTATGCCCGATTTTGTCGAGGAGAAATTCTTAGAAAATTGCAGCCACTTAGTTGTAAATTGGATTCACAACCACATGCGTTCTTTAAGTTATCTCCTTTACAAGTTGAACCTTTACTGTTAAATCCACCGGTAACTTTGTATCATAACCTTTTAAATGATGAACAGATTTCCAAATTATTAAAAGAAACGCATAACAGAATGCAAAGGTCTCAAGTTGTGAAAGGCAACGGTAGTATTGCTTTAGAAACACGAGTAAGTCAACAAACCTGGATCAGTCCAAAAACATCCGTAATAGCTAATATGATGTATAAAATGGTGGGCGCCATAAAGGGTTTTGATATGGAAAATGCTGAAACCATGCAAGTGGCTAATTAGGCATTAGAGGTCAATATGAGGCTCATTGTTTTGCATATTTTAACACATCAAAAAAATTTATGAAATTTAAAAAGAAAAAAGTATTTGATCATATACTCAGTGTAGGGTATATGTTTTATCCTGTATTACATACAGAATGTTGCTGTTATATGTTTGTGCTTTGTTGCTCAATGTTTGTATTGAGGTTTTAGGTCATTTAAAGCAATGGCGTGGAAAAATGTTTTTAATTCAATTTTCAGTTTCAGTTTTTTGCTGTTGCTATTATGTTTTAATGTTGCTATAGCCAGTTAAAGTGTAAAGGAGAAGAAACTTTTAGCTACTTTTCCGTTACAATATATCCTGGTTTTATAGGTAATTCTTTGCTGTTGTTCGTAAGTATCTCTATATAAATATATGTTGTATTTACCTTTGAACATTGTGTATATCCCGTTTTTGTAGCTTCAAATATTCTCTATAGTTTTGGATGAGTGTGGCTTCCATGTTGCCCAATATTTTCAAACTATCCACAGATGAATAGAACTCACCATTGGCCATGAGGCAGCAACGGGAGAAGGAGACCATCAACCACAGGCAACAAAAATACGATAATGGTATTAATAATCTTGGTCTTGGCTTTCTTTCTGATGTATTTAGCCCCATATTAAAAGTTCTTGTTGATGCTGTTGCTGCTGTAGTTTTATATGTTCTAACGATAATTAGAAATGATTTAAAAAGTTTTTTTCCTTTTCACTGGATAACTATGTACCACACTAACTAGTATATATTGGGTAGAGTTTTCTATGAAGACGATGAATGGAAATTGTGGTTTAAATAAATGTCAGCAGGCTACTATTGCTTTCTGGTTGCCATAAAAGTGGATGGTCGACTGGACTGATTGCTTAATATCGACCTCAGCTCTAGTGTTTTGTGTTGATTGTACTCGTATGATGTTATTTTGGTAACTAAAATTGAATCTATTGAAATTTCATTATACGTCTATTTTTGTCTATTCTTTTTTTTCATTTTTCATTTTATGAGATCTATCATGAATTTTTGGTACATGGTTTTGAGTGTGTTGTATTCAGAATATGTTGTGTTAACTAACAATAACTAACTACCTACATACATGTTGCAGGAAATGAAAAATGAGTTTAATTTTTTCATCTCGTCTTCTGGAAATTTTATACACAATAAATGTATGTACATACGATTATTTGTGTACAATTGAACCGGCTGTATAAATATTGTACTAAGAGACTTTGAATGTTTCAATTAAAAAACTTATTTAATTTTCAGTTTTAGTGTTAATAGTGTGAGAGAGAATAAGTGGCAAATGTCAATAAAATACATTTTTACATATGCTTAGGAAATATTTATGTAACAAATACAGATTTGTCTGAACATTTATCCAAAACCAATATCATAAATTTCATTACCAATTTCCAATTTAATAAGAAAAAAATGTATTTTAATGACATTTGCCACTTACTCCAGCTAAAATTACTGAGTAACAGTAATTTTAGCTGTGACTTCTATATACCATCTGAGAAGGCGCGGATCCAGATAAACCATTTGGGGGGGGGGGAATAAATTAAAATTTATCTGATGACTTTTTTTCTTTTTTATATTAAAAGTTTTCAGTTATGGGGGGATTAATTTCCTTTTTTCACCCCCTGGACCCGCACCAGCATCTAAATGACTTAGAAGTAGTAGTAATGGATTTGTTATAACCTGTATATTGGGATGCTTGTTTTACTTTTCTTCGATTTTTGAGAAGTAAAGTTCGGATTAATATAACACAGTGCAAGCTCGGTATTCGCGACTAATTAAAAACCAAACCTGTCGCGAAAACTGAATTTTTGCGAAAACAGAACCCAAAATTTTATTGAAAAAATTTATGTAATTTTTAAAATTAAAATCCTTTTTATTGATACACATATTTCATATTAAACATTTTTAAAGAAATTGGAGATTTTGAGTTGCTTTTTTGTCAAAATATTTTTTAAAACAACAGCTGAATCACGTAGTTCATATAGTGCTATTATCGACTTATCATTTTCCAAGGCCCATTGTATACATATGTTTATCGCTGTTAAACAATCGTTCACTTTAATTTTGTTTTCTTCATGACCACTATCGTATAAATCCTCCGATTCCGTATCTGATAATTCCATTTGCTCCTCATTACTTTCCACATTAAATTCTTCTTGCATCCAGTTGTTTATGTCAGGATTCGTGAAAATATGTTCCGTATCAATTTAAGCTACAAGTGTTCCAATAGTAGAAAGATCTTCATTTTCTTCCTGCATTATATTTTGTAAAAAATTTAAGGGCATGTTATTATCTTCACTCCATTCAGTATCGAATTCGAGCAAGGCGTTCCAGGATTTTCGGATATTGGACAGTGATATTTTATCCCAGTACGTAGCTAGAATATGAACTGCATTTTTGAGATTGAAGTTTTTCAGTTTGAGCTCCAAATTTGTTCCCTTCTGGTCAAGCAAGTGGGTGAGCAGTTTTAGTTTGATAATTTTATTTGACCAAATTGATAACATTTTGATCTAACGGTTGAGTAAGTGAAGTGCAATTGGGTGGTAGATTCATTGCTATAATTAAACCGTCATCACTTGTTAGTTCCTCAACTGCACGCAGAAAAAAATATAGTTGTGCAATGTTACTGAAACCATTTCGACATTTTTGCATGTTTACAGTAACCATTTCAACATTTTTAACAATATTATAGTCACAGCAACTATATATATGATTGTGGTAACAATAGTATGGTTAATTTTCGATTCACATGATTGTATCAACCATATATGTGGTTATAGTAAATATGTATATGTTTGTGACAACCATTTATATGATGAAGGACTTACCATATTATGTTGCTCTCGGCTTATGGATATCATAATCTGAGAACAACATATTATGATAAAATTATTCATCATATACGGCAGACCTTCTGAAGCCAAAAATTCTCGGACCTAAATAATGTTTACTTATGAACAACTTATTTTTACTAATTGGTGAAAATTAACTTACGTGGGTAACAAATTCGTGATGGAACCAGTCTTTGAATATAAATGATGTCATCCAGGCGTTATTACTGGAGTTGTATATTACAGAATTATTAAAAAAGCCTTTAAAGGCGCGTGGGTTTTTCGATTTTCCAACAACCAAAAATTTCGATTTTTACATATTTTTCTTCCGGACACTGTTTTCTCATTACATGTGACAAGAGTATGATTTGGAAGCATCCTATAACATAAACCGGATTCGTCGGCATTGTAGATTTGGTGAAGAGTCAACTCATGCTCATCAACATAATCCTTAAACTCTTTCACAAGTTGATCAATAAGTTGAGTTTTCGAAGACAATTTCACGCCCGTAATTTTTAAAAATCTAATTCCATGTAGACGCTTAAATTTATTCCACCATCCTTCACTGGCGTTTAAACCTGAATTGGTTTGATCAATTTTTGAAAACAAATGACTGGATTTTGTTTGTAAAATCGCTGCTGATATTGAAAAATGTTTTTCTCTTTGTTTTAGAAACCACTTATAAAGCATTTTTTCCATTCTTGGGTACTCAGCTTTCTTTAAGGTACAACGTTTGCCAACGCCACTTTCTGTTGTACGTATGAACTTTTTTATTGAATTTTCTTGCTGTATAATGCGGTAAACCGAAGGCGCAAATTGAATTAATGGAATCTCCCCTTTAATTTTTTTCTTAAATCTCTAATTTTTGAGAAATCGTTGGTTTTACAATATGTTGAACTTTTCCCATATTAAAAAATGTATTTACACAACAAATGACACGAATAAAGTGACTAAATTGAAGATACAAATCAACCAAAATGGTTAATATACTAAAAGATGGGGATTTCTCTTTTTTGGTTATAGACATTGTAGTCAAAAACAAACAGATAAAAATCGCGAAAATAGACCCTGTTTTTCGTAAACTGTTGCAGTTATAGAACCCGGAGTTTTAAAGTGGCGTATTTTTGAATCTAATGGAGATATTGACTTGAAATTCCTTCTGTAGGACCAAAAATTAACTTTTCTATCAAATTGATCAAATTGTTCCTAGAATTTGCAATCCTAAACATAATCAGAAATAATGTTTTTTGCGTTTCATTTTTGAAGTACAGGATAAGGGTTAAACATGCCAATAGCTTCGGCTAAACACCAGCTTAAGTTTACAGTATAGCACTAGACCATAGACGTTGCAAGAAAACTAAACGTATCTCTGATCAATTATGTTAATAACGCACGCAATAACTTCGATCATTATGAATCGGCGGCTAAAGCCTAGTACTCTGTTCATATTTGCGAAAAATTATGGTTTTTTCATGCGAAAAATTTTATATGTAACAAATGATCAGCTGTTGGTTTTAATTTCGTGCGAAAGAAGTGCTGCTTATGTTATTTCGTGTGGAAAATTAAGGTTGCCAGATTTTTTCACATGTTTTCCACAATAAGAACAGAGTACTGCTTTTGCGAAATTATTTCGCATATATTTCATTCCAAATATTTTATATGTAGTTTGACAGCAGTTCGCACGAAATTTTGAACAGAGTACTTAGCTTAAAGAAAAAAAACAAATGCTTGCAAGAGAGATAAGTCTGAAAGAACTAGTACAACCCATCACATTTTTTGAAGGGTCATCTGAAAATGTACAGTTTAGTAGAAAAGTAAAATTCCGGGTATATACGTTTATTCCTATAATCGACACATTATACGCTCATTTAAAAAACCGTTCAAGAGCATACGAAATGTAAAAACATTTAACTTTTCTTTCCCAGTTAATAACAATTGATTCTAACCAGTTAACAAAAATAATGTAAAGAGTTTGCAGAATTTTATCACGAATGCTGAGAATCTTAGAATTACATATACTTACAAATTCTCATAAATTAGAGGAAACTCTTCCAAGAATATTACTTTCACAGCTTAAGAGAATAAAAAATTAATTACAAATGGCTATATTATAAGAACGACTTATGTAACTTGTCAATTATGTGCATTGAGAGTGATATCCTTTAAAAAATGGACTTTGAAGATATAATAGAAGATTTTCCAGAATAGAAGTCTCAAAAAAAAAGCATAATAATTTGTGACGTACCTTTCTAGTTTCTTGCAATAGTTAATTTTAAAAGATAATTAATTTGATTTGTATCATTTAATCAAAACCATAATATATATGTAGGTATAAAATCATTGAATTAAAATGCGTTTTTCTTTTTTAATTTGTTTAGGTTTTCAGAGAGTCCCCGAATTCTAGTGTGTCCAAGGACCCAGCATACCAAAAGACGGCCTTGCATAGTATGTCACTGAGTAAATAAGAATATTGTGGAAATTGATACCTTCTCCTTAAAGGTGAATCAGGCAAGGGTGGATTGAATGATAGAAGTAGCAAAATAATAACAATTTACTATTATTTATAAATCTACGGTTTGTATCATTGCTACAATAAATTAAATGTAAAATCTCTTACAACTTCGAAAACGAAGTATCTGGCTTAAGACTGATATATAAATCTAATTAATACATTCTTGCTAGAAACAAATATCTAATTCCAATAAGATTTTGAATAAAAATAGTTGATCATCCCCAAAGTATGCTGTTATAATTTGTTTGCTTTAATTAATACGCTTTTCAAAAATTACACCGTGCTACGTTGGAAAAAATTGGAAAACAGCGTAGATTATAGGTTTTGCTGAGTACATTACAAATCGTGTCTAAAAATTTCAAAACTACCCTAAAATTCAGAAGTTATTCTAAAAAAAACCGTTTTCAGTGATGTTCGTCAACTTTTGGACCTATAACTGAGTTAGTTTTAGTCAGACTTTAAATTTTTTAATGGGTTTGGAAAGAAAACTGATTACGCTTTAAAATAACGTACATTTTTTGATACATTTGTTAGTTATAACTAGGGGGCGGATTTATATGCAAATGCATATAAAACAATGTGGACTAATTATCTATCCGAATAGCACATTTTGCTGTAAAATGGCATCGATTTGTTAGTGCATATATTTGCATATTTTATTGATAATGCATATTTTGTTATATTTTACTTCAAAATGCATATTTATATGCATATTATTCAAGTTTTTAATAAAAATATAATTTTTAATCGTCAAAGGGCAACAAAAATTTGTATTTGTCGAATTTGTTATAGAAATAGCATTAAATGTTATCGACTAACTTCTTTCGACGTCGTGAGACTGGTATTAAGTTGTTCATTTCTCTAAGTAACAGCAATTGAAAATGATCATTTCAAAACATCAATAATTCATCAAATGTATGGAAAACATTCATATTTGATTTCTCTGCAATTTCGATTTATTAGAGATTTCGTTATCGAAAGATTTTGTAACTTCACATACACAGTTACCACTCCTGACAGTCATTTTCCAGCAGTTCTATGAGACTGTCCTGAACTATTGATAACTAGCTACGTAACTGGTTATATTAACACGTGCATATCCTAAACAGAGGGTCAATTGACTATTTTGGATAACTTAGAGACAAATGCATTACACAATTCAAGTTTAAAGTGACTACCCTATAGATTATTTAGAGCCACTTAGATAACATGGGATGTATAACGTAACCAATAGACTTATCTCTCCGTTACACAAACATGTCAGATGACCCAAATAAAGGATACATGCTGTCTATAAAGGATACATTTACATTTACTACTGATAGATTATTACGAGATGAAAATTAAAATTGGATGTTACTTTACATTACGATCAAAATGTTGATGATTTTAAAAGGCAAGTGGCAAAATAGAAGTTTTAAATATTCATACCATGATATTACAATTAATATATTAATCGTTTTCTCAGAAGAACAATTATAATTTAAAAACCAAAGTATAACAAGTAGTCCGACTCTTTGACAGCAGTACCTAACTCTAAACATGTGTTAGTGAGAAAGTACCTAAGTCTAAGTAAGTGTTAGTAACTAAAATGTATATGTGTTGGTGCCTTTTTAATTTTCACCAGACACACAGAGTTCTATACAAATGTTTAAATTTGAATTTATTTCAATTTTCTTCTATTTTCAATACCAAAAATTGAAACTCTGTTCTATAGTTTAAATTACACCACAAACAAAATAAAAAGTCAAAAATTAATAAAAAAATATATATATATTTTTAGTTTGTGCAAAATGGACGTGTTTCGGGAATGAAACGGTGCTAAATGTGCTAAAAAAAATAGGAAATAATGTGTGTTAATGATTTAACGTATATTGAAATATATTTAATCTACAATTTCTGGTTAAAATTTCGAGACTTTTGATGTGTTAATTCTTTCACAAGGGTGTTGAATTCACACGGAACCCGTATATGTGAGAGAGTAATTTAAAAAATAGAGAGTCGGACTACTTCGTATACTTTGTTTAAAACTTTAAGTTCAAAGTATACGAAGTAGTCCGACTCTCTATTTTTTAAATTACTCTCTCACATATACGGGTTCCGTGTGAATTCAACACCCTTGTGAAAGAATTAACACATCAAAAGTCTCGAAATTTTAACCAGAAATTGTAGATTAAATATAGTTCAATATACGTTAAATCATTAACACACATTATTTCCTATTTTTTTAGGACATTTAGCACCGTTTCATTCCCGAAACACGTCCATTTTGCACAAACTAAAAATATATATATATTTTTTTTATTAATTTTTGACTTTTTATTTTGTTTGTGGTGTAATTTAAACTATAGAACAGAGTTTCAATTTTTGGTATTGAAAATAGAAGAAAATTGAAATAAATTCAAATTTAAACATTTGTATAGAACTCTGTGTGTCTGGTGAAAATTAAAAAGGCACCAACACATATACATTTTAGTTACTAACACTTACTTAGACTTAGGTACTTTCTCACTAACACATGTTTAGAGTTAGGTACTGCTGTCAAAGAGTCGGACTACTTGTTATACTTTGTTTAAGTTTTTAATTCCTGGTATAATTTAAAGAATCTTAATTGCTGGGAACACTGTTGTGCATTTTTTGGACATTGCGCGATCCATATTTAATTATTTTATGTTTCTGCACAAAAATATAAGTGCATATTTTTAAAATTTTTAGGTCATATTTTGATTTTTTTGAAGCATATTTTAGGCGCATATTTTCCAATAATAAATGCATGAAAATCCGCCCCCTAGTTATAACAATTGTTATTGTTAAAAATATCTAAAAAAAAAATTATCAACTTTTTTTGATTTTAGTCGCTTATTATTGATTATTTTGATATGAAGGCTTACAAAAATGTATACTAATGTCTAAAGCAAATTTAGTTCTAACAAAACATGGTTTCAATTATATAAATCGAATGAAAACTGTAAAAGTTATTCAACTTTTCATCAACATCTTTTTTACAAATAGGTTTTCATAGAAAAAATTAAGATAACCACTGCTGAATTTGAAAAATTAAGGAAAAAACAATAAAGCGAAACTTTTTATAAAAACTTACACAATTTTTGTTTAATATACATTTTATGGTTACATTTTATGAAAGCTTAATTCTTTGTCTATCCACAATTGTTTAAAATTTAGAAATCGGTTTAATAATGTATGAGTTAGAGGTACTAAAGTGCTACGACCTACCCTAAAACAGTTTTTTCAAAATAACAAAATATTGAAGGTGTTTCAAAATCTTTGAAAACGGTTTTAGTCCTCACCTAGGCCTACAACCCCCTTTAGTTCACTTTTCAAGTTCTGACAAAAAGTGTTATTTTGCAGCCGAGTGTTATTAAAAGATGACACCAGTAACTTAAAATAATTCATTATTCGTGTACACTATCAACCACCCAATTGTTATGGTAACGTGTAAATTAGTTTGTCGTCATTAGCTTCACATTCATTTTATTAAGGCAAATACTCTAATCATTAGTGTTTTATACACTCAACACAATTTTTTGTTTCTTGGACCAGCACTCAGGTGATGACTCCTACTCATGCAAATCATTGTCTTGAAACTACGAAAATAGGCTATGGGAGAGAGAATAGAGGGAGTAGTGTTTGTGGACATTTGATTTCAATTTTCCTATATTAAAAGTGACAGGAAAGACTTCAGGAGGAAGCTTATTCCACATACCGACAGTACGGCTAAAGAACGAATTTTCCCTGTAATGTGTTGTGCGATCCACTGTCCAGTCGACAACGAATTGATGAGCCCTTGCCGAAGAACGTGTGTTGCGTAAAAAACTACGGGTTTCAGCAGAGCACATACCATTGTAGTATTGGTAGAACAGTGAAACACAACCCACATTGCGACGATGTTCCAGTGAGTCAATAGAGCTGTATACCTTACTGTAACCGATAAGTACCTTCGTCCTCTCCTGATGGCAGTCGAGTAACTCCAAAATAGACTACGAAGCTCCGGCCCACACATGAGAGTTGTATTCCATTTTCGATCGGATATAATTGGTGTAAATAGTAAGGAGATCAGAAAACCGAGGCACTTGACACTCGATAAATGTGTTTTGTCCAGCGGACATCACACTGAATACTCATGCCTAGAATACCAAGAGCTACTGATTCCTTAATATTTATAATACCCATAAAAACAGATGGAGCAACATGATCTGTTGTGCGTTTGTGTGTTAATATACAACATTGAGCCTTGTATGCATTGAAATCGACTCAATTCGTACAACCCCATTCATAGATTATCACAAGATCATGGTTAAGCGTATCATTCATATTTTGCCTCATTGCCACAATCTGCAACAGGCTTGGTCTATAATTGAACGCATATGAATGGCATATGTGGCTGTCATCTGCAAAATAGTTGATAGGGTTGGAAGTTTGACATAGAAGGTCGTTTATAAAGATAAGAAATAGAGTAGGAGAAAGGACGGAGCCTTACGGTACCCCTGAATTGATCTTGAACTCGTTTGATGAGATTCCATCTATAACAACTCTTATAGTGCGATTTCTGAGCAAGCTCGATGTAAATCGAGAACGGTTATTAACAACACCAAAAATCAGGCTTTCTTTAGCAGGCTTTTGAAGATGTTATGAGTGTATGAGTATGGAATGGGGCAATAAGGCCTTGTGTCTGACAAATATGGGCTTCCAGAAGGCCTGCTTACTATTTATTTTCGCCGCTGGGTAATTTCACTTTCCAAAATAAATACAATACATTTTTCATTTGAATTATGGATCGTAATAGATAGCGAAGTGAATACAGTCATGTCTGTTGAAATTAACTTTCTGGAGCCCACCAAAAAACGTTCATATATGATTGATATAACAATATAAGTTGGAAGGTAGCGAACTTAGGTCGCTATTTTAATTCGAGAAAATCAGACAACAAAAGGCTGAGATATATATTGTTACGAATGTGCAATGACGATTTGAATTCAACGGTCTGTAACGACTGCTTGCAGCATTCATCATGTTTGAAGGCACGTCCATCATTGACATTGTTTGTAAGTATGGCAACACTAAATGTTTGGGCTGCTAACATTAACATCGAAAGCTCTAGAAATCGAACATACTAGTTGACCGTTAAGAACAATCTCCACTACTCGGATGAAGATGGCAGTGCGTGTATAAATAGTGGCAGAGGCTGCAGTTGTGAGTTGAGTTTATCATTGGCGCTGTTAGAGTTAACATCAACTGTCGTGTACATTATAAAGTTTGTGTGCATTTCTGCAAATTGATAAACGTGTATACAGACACTGAGTGAATATTTGAACTGTTGTTGTTGTTGTTGTACATTCTAAATAAATAAAGAGTTGTTACAATTTTAAACTACTAAAACTGCATTTATTTGCAATCAAAAGTATCCGGTTTATTTAAAGGAAATAAACCCCACGTTTTTAAAAGGTAAAAACGTAACAATATTTTTTCACCAAAAATAGTTTTTAATATTTTTCTTAAAGTATAGAATGGTGAAGGGTATATAAATTTCGGCACAGTCGAATATATCACTCTTACAATAAAATCCTTTGTCGAAAATAAATAAAACACCATTACATTTTTAACAAATTTTTAAATATTTCAAATTTATTGGTTTCATCTTAAATACATATTTATGGGACAAACTACTACATACAATACAATATGTAAATACACATTCAAACAATAAAACAAAAAATATCTGGCAAATTTTACTGTTTTCTAAGTGAACAAAACAAAATCTTATAAAAAAATTAAAGAGTTTCAATTAAATTTCGTTTTTTTTTTTTTGTAAAATTACAAAAAAAGAAGTAGCAGTAGTATGTAATAAAATTCCACAAGAATTTTTTTATTATTTAGTTTTATTAAAGCAATTTGTATATAAATGTTGTTAAAACAACAGTTGCACATGAGAAAAAAATTTATCAAAAATAAGAAAATGGAAATAAATTTTATTAAGATTAAAACGAGATTCATTTGTTTTTTGTTGGGAATTAAAATTTAAAAAAAAGAGAAGAGAATCAAGTACATATATTTTAATTTGTATCTTCTCTAAAAGTCTAAGAATTCAAGATGTTTAGAAAAAAAACAATTGAATAGTTAAATGAATGAGCTGATTTTAAATACATAAGTCTGTACATATTTATTTATTTTTATATATATATATAGTATATAAAGTAAAAAAATAAACGAAAAGCTTTTAAATGAGAGTTAAAGAGTAGAGTGGGTGGTAGAGAGAAAAAGTGTATGTATAATGAATAAATTGATTTTAGAAAATATTTAAAATTAAACAATAAGAGTAATTAATTGCACTATATGGCAAATTCGCCATGATCAGGTTCCAAATCACAGGGACGTCTGAATTCTTGAAGGCGTTCATGAATCCATTTATTACAAACTGTTAAATAAAAAGAAAATACAAACAAAATTAAACCATTAACAAATAATTGAAATACAATGAATTAAACTTAATAAATAATTAATTGTTTAATTTAAATTTTAAATCATTAATTTACCCCATTTTGAACCAGTAAGTACCGGACAGGCTGCATGTCTTGTTCTGTAATCACCCTCTCCCGATCTATGTAAATTATACCAGAAAGCAGCTGAACCTTTTTTGGGCCAAACAGCTGTATTTATGGCTGTGAAAACAGTAGCGCCACCTTGTTCAACATCACTCATCTTTGAGGAAGAAAAAAAAACAAAAATAAGTATAATAAAAATTTAAACAAAGTTAAAAGAATTCAAAACTTACATAAAACAAAACAGTGGCTATACGATTTCCCGAATTAAGTCCTTGGAAAGCACGTACTTCTTCACGCTGTAATACAGAAAACAATTTTATATTATAACTAAACTGAAATCAAGTAAAATGAAAGCAACTTAAACAAAAATTATTTTATATAAAGTACAAATAGCATTAATGTTGCAACATTTTTGTAACACTGTCTCCATGGAAATGATTTGCAAATGCTTTGCATAAAATAAACTGGTCAGTCAGTATTTTCTAATTTCCCTAATTAGAAAAATAAACAACATTTTAATATTTATTAAAAGTACTTATGTAGTTATCAACTGTAAAATGTTTCACAACTTTTATAATTCAATGTGGGTTTTGCAAATCTCTTTGCACAATTGCTTTGTAAAGGTGTCCTCTACTTTTTCTTGGTGGTTATAATAAACTAAAGAGTTACGTATTTAAACAGTTATTAAAGTTTGTCTTTTTTGTTATGATTAGATACATACTTTGTACACAGAATGCTGTACAGAAGTGGTATACTAAAACATTTCATGCTCTGCTATATTGTGAATACTCAAATGAGATGTTGTGCATTGCTATACCATGTTAAGTCATTGCAACGCCATCATGTTATAAAGAATACGAGGTGTACTTCCAAATAAAATATTTTTGAATTCTTTTATTTATTCCAAAAACTTTTTTAGCTTGATTCAAAACCATATTTTATTTATTTTATTTGATGCTATTTGATCCTACAAAACACTTGTAAGAGTAAAAAATGTCTAAAAAATTTACGCTTTTTTGAGTGTGACCCAACTTAAAACCCGGTTCTCTGTGTGACAATAACAGAAAACTGTTTATTTCAAACATGAAAATTCACATTTCAAATAGGTCGAGAACTATTGAGATTAAAATTTCTAAGGACATTCATATTTATGGTTACTACATACTTATTAATGGTTTAAATTTCTTTGTATATATTTTGATTTGAAAAAGTTCTCGTTTGAACTGAATTGAGTTAAAAATTTAAAATGGGTAATATTAATAAAACTATACACATTATTGAATTTCGAGCTATTATTTGAAAAATTTTACTGGTTTTAGGTTAATTTAGTCCCGAGATTGAACAGATTTTTTTATATACATTTTTATTTGAAAAAGTTCTCTTTAGAATTTAATTACGAATTTTTGTTAAACCGGAATTGAACAGATTTTTTAGCACTTCCGGAAATGGAAAAAATCACAGAAAACAGAAATCCAACTTTCTCATATCCGCTATATAAAGGGTTTTCCAACAAGAAGTGTTGAATCACCCGGTATTTTGGTAGCTGTCACTTTTGAATCTTCTATTCTCTGACATTTGACAAGTATAAACTACGCCCTTACTAAAAATGGAACGATACACGCTTCAACAATGCAGTGAAATTATTAAAATTCACTACAAAAATGGTCAAAATCTTGCAGTCACAGTTCGCAAAACTAAAACATTTTTGGGTCGTCGTGAAGCACCTTGTCGGACCGCAATACAGAAATCGGTGGAAAAATTCGAGCTGTTGGGACAAGTTAGTGATGTGAAGAATAAAACCTGTGTATGCCGCTCAAGTACAACTGAAAATATTGCTGCTGTAACCCAACAGCCCAGGTTTGTCCATTCCTCGTCGTTCTTTGGAATTGGGCATTACACCGTATTTTGGTTGGAGTTGGATGATATTGATCTGGACAACGTTTACTTTCAACAAAGACGGCGCTACGTGCCACACAAGCAACGAAACCAATGCTATTTTATGGGAAAAGTTTCCGAACCGTGTTATGTCTCGAAGAGGTGATCACAATTGGCCACCGAGATCTTGTGATTTAACACCTTCTACTTCTTCCTTTGTGGCCACGTGAAAGATTAGGTCTCCACCAACAGCCCAGGACGCGTCGATTCAAGACCTCAAAGATAGAATTCGTGAGGCTATCGAGGACATAGGGCAGCCACTTTGCGATTTGGTTATGGAAAATTTCATGATAAGGATGTGGTCCTGTAACCGTGGTCATGCTGTCCATTTGGTTGAGGTTGTTTTTCATTATTAACGTCATACCTTCCTCTTTATTATGAAATAAACATCCGATCATTTATCTCCAAAAATGTCATTTTTCTTTGAATACCAAAATAACACCTCTTGTTGGAAAACCCTGTATAACGGTCTGGAATGACAAACGTATATACATAACCCTACCGTTCATGGTAAAGGATACAACAAAGCAAAGGATTTAAGCTTTTCTTTGACTTAGGTTTTTTACAACAGAATTACATATCTAGTTTTGTTAAGCAAATGATAGCAAATGTAAATATGGAAACAAACTAAAAATTACATTTGGTAAGGGACTGGTTAAAGAATAATATTTATGATTGGAATATATCAAAGTATCCAAAACTGCTGCTTGTTTAAGTATCAGAGATTTAGGATTTTAAATTCAAAATATCGATAATTAAATGTTGAGATACCTTTCCAAAGGAATCTTTTTTTGTAGGAAATAAAGAGTAATACAGGTTTTTCGTACATTTTTCTGTAAAATAACATAGTTTTTTAGGGAATATTTGATTTATTGGTAGTATGACTTAAAAATGCGGGAATTACAATTTGTTTTTAATAACTTATATCTGATTTTGAAGGATACATATCAGTCTTTTATTCTCACTTAGTTATTAAACATTATAGTGTAAACAATAATGTTTAGAATTTAGAGCCAACAAAGCGTTATATTTTAGAGGTTCTGCTTTACTTCTTTAATTTAAAAAAAAAGTGCCGCTGAAGCTCACCGATTGCTTACCAAAGCTTATGGTGAATGTGTTCCATTGATTTCAATGAGCGAGATATGATTTGTGCGGTTTAGAACTAGAGATTTTGAAACGAAAGACAAAGATTGCCCAGTCCAGACAAAAAAGTTTGAGGATCAGGAATTGGATACATTACTCTATGAAAATTGTTGTAAAACACAACAAGTGCCTGCAAAATCATTGGGAGCTACTCAATCAGCAATTTCAAAACGTTTGCAAGCAGCAGATTCATTCAAAAGCATAGAAATTGGGTACCATACGAATTGAAGCCGAAAGACCTTGAAAGACGATTTTTAATGTCAGAAATGCTGTTTGAATGCTTTAAAAGAAAATCATTTTTGCATCAAATCATTACATGTGATGAAAAATGGATCCATTACGATAACCCAAAGCAAAAGAGATCGTATGTGAAGCCCGATCATCTAGCCGAATAGACATCAAAGTCAAATATCCATGGCGCGGATCGATGGGGTTAAAAAAGGAAATAAGCCCAAAAGTTTTAATATGAAAGAGGAAAAAGATAAAAATATAAAATAAATTTCACTTTATTTCACCACCACCCCCCTCCCCCCAAATGGTTGAACTGTATCTGTGCTGGCGCTAAGGTAATGCTCTGTATTTGGTGGGATCTATCTATAATGAGCTGCTGACCAGAATCTGGCCAGACCATCACAAGTAACCTGTACCGAACGCAGCATATTCGTTTGAAGTGAGAATTGACCGAAAAACGCCCAGAATATGCGGTCAGATATGAAACCGTAATATTCCACCATAACAACGCTAGGCCACATGTTGCAATACCTGCTAAAAACTATTTAGAAAGAAGTGGTTGGGAAGTTTTGCCTGACCCATTTTCAAGATCGACTACTATAGATGCAGAACGCTATCTCTGGGATACGCTTCACTTCAGAACAGAATATCCAAAATAGCTTGATTCGTTCTTGTCCTCAAAAGATGAGCAGTTCTTTTGGCTCGGAATCCATATGTTGCCAGAAAGATGGGAAAATGTCATTTATATCGTGCAAATTTAAAAAAAAGCTAAAAATTAAATGATGGAGGCTGTAAAGATTATCGCTTCAAACGAGTTTTAATCCCAAGATATCAGAAATAATCATCCCTATCGGCAATAACATGTGAAATTTATGTTCCCATGAAATATCCATTTCCCTCGAAGCGATAATTGCTATCGTCATATTTCCATGAGCTTTTCATTCACAATAGTTGATTTTGTTCGTAACAGCTGTTAATTGTTTACAAAATATAAATCAATATTCTTCTGAGGCATATTTTAGGTGCATAATTTCCAATTTGAACGATTCGGATGACGATTTGTATGCACAACTTATGAGAGTTCGATTTGCAAGTCCAGGGCCATCAACATTATAAAAATAATACGACTATAGTATCTCAATGTTGAAGTAAGGATAAAAAAACAAATGAAATTAAAAGATTTTCGCTACCTAAACGGTGTTAAGAATCATTCCTAGGAAGTTCATATGTTCTAGAAAGTTGTTTATTGAGATCTGACGTATATTTGTGTAGTTGATTGTTTTTTTGAATTTTGAACGGTTTGCAGGCGAAGTTTTTTGCGATTTTGATGTTGAAGATGAAGTTGTTTTGGTTTTATATATTCCCAATTTTTGTTCTTTATGACAAGAGCTACTACTATTCCTCAGAGAGTGAATCAAAATTCCGAACAGTTTTCAAGATATGAGCCTGAAAAAATGATCACAAAATGACACCGAGGTCCCAAATCTTTGGGGGTCCAAAAAAACAAGTGCATGACTTTGGTCAAACACGGGTATTTTTTGTGGTCTTTTATCACGTAGTGGTGTCCGTATATTGTTATATTTCCAGGACTTAAAATTTAAGAGAGATATTCGCACTATATAAACACATAAAGTAATAATACTTTCCACTCACCCTTGCAAAATCAAAGTGCGGCTCATAATGACCACCAATGCCATAGTTAACAACTTGAAGTTCTTCGGCCGTTATCATATCGAGGCCAGTCATATCTTCGGTTCTCTGCACAATATTCCTAATAATGGGATGTTCTTCGGTTTTCAACCAAGCCGACTTACTAATACGATAATTAGCCGTTTCCAATTCACCAGTTAAAGCATTCTGAACAGTAGCTCTGCGGAATCTTGGTCTGGCCATTTTCTTAATTACATCAATTTCACTGTCAAAAATAACATCACGATAGACCACAATATAGGGATCCTTGGAGGCTTCTTCCAATTTTAGTGGACCGATTTTCAAGAACGCTACATTATTGTCGACATAGCGGCATTTTAGAACTCTTATTTGAGCGGGTGTGGGTTTCAGTTTACCCTGGCACAGCAATTCATAGGCTTTGCGTTCCGTTTGATCGAACACGGTGTAGGGTTCGGCTTTGGAAATGGGCTGTAAATGTGAAAAACATGATTGTTATTAATATGAATTAAATCTTATAGAACTGTGTGTATTTTTTTTTATACTCACCAAATCGGATTTAGGTGTTTCATCTGTGCCATCATCACCTTTCACCTTTTTTCTCACCGACAATTCTTTTAATTCTTTTTCATAGTAAACTTTATTACCTGAAGCACGTTCATGATCTGGCATCAGTTGCAACAATTCATTTGTCATAGAAAGGGCACTCTCAACATTGCCTTCATTTGCACAGACACAGACCGAGCAGATTAAGTGGGTAAACAAGAAGAAAGAACAAATGGACATCAGCATGAAGTATGGGTAAAAATAAATAAAACTTTTTTTTATATTGTTATAATAAATATGTGTAGAGAGCAAGTCTGGTTATAAATGCAAGCGTTGATGCACAATAGGGTGACCCTTATTTTACACTTTTGCGATTTTCAATTATCTAAATCGGATTTTGGGTGTTTTGGGTCAAGTAGCAATATTTTTAAAATCGTAAATTAGCAATCTAGAAGGACAATCTGAAATTAAATATGAGAAAATAGGCCAAGAAATATTTGTGACCAAAAACTAAATAACCTAGAAATTCGCCAATTTCAAATCGGTCCACACGCTAACCCATAATAGTTACTGTTTAGGTTGAAATTAAATCTTAAAAATGCGAGATTTTTTCAAATGTTTAGCTTTTATTTTGAAACATTGGTAGAATATAAATTTATACAGCGTCTTGGCCATAGATAGCTATGACTATTCCCATCTTTCTGATAACATATTGTCACGTTTTAACCTTTTTAAAACGTTGGTTTATTTCCTTTAAATAAACCGGATACTTTTGATTGCAAATAAAAAGCCGTTTAGTAGTTTAAAAATATAACAACTTGTTATTTATTTAAAATGAACAACAACAACAGTTCAAATAGCCACTCTGTGTCTTTATACTCGTTTATCAATTCGCAGAAATGCACACACACTTTATAATGTACAAGACAGTTGATGTTAACTACATTCGCCATCTTTCGTGAATCTTCTACAATGATCTTAATGGACACACTAGTACTTTCGAATTCTAGAGCTTTCGATGTTAATGTTAGCAGCTTAAACATTTGGTGTTGCCATACTAATAAACAATGCTAATAACCGCATGCTATCAACATTGTTGCTAAGTAGAAGTTCCACTGATGGAAATGTTTATAAACACAATGAATGTTGCTGGCAGTTGCTACAGACCGTTAAATTCAAATCGCTAGTGCAAATTCGTAACAATATGGATTCCGAGCCAAAAGAACTGCTCATATTTTGAGGCCAATAATGAATCAAGCCAATATCGGATACTCTGTTCCAAAGGGAAGCGTATCCCAGAGAGAGCGTTCTGCATTGATCGAAACAAATAGTGGTAATAGAAGGCAAAACTTACCAACCACTTCATTCTAAAAACATACTTTTAAACAGGTATTGCAACATGCAACCGAGCGTCGTCATGATAGAATATTTCGGTTTCATGTCTAGCCGCAAATTATGGGCATTTGCCCATGCTCTTTTGAAACGAAGATTTCGGCAGCTCAAAATAGACCCTTCTGTTCCCATCAAACACAGAGAATTACCTTAGCGCCATGGAAATTTGACTTTGATGTCGATTCAGCTAATTGGCCGAGCTTTACTATCTCATACTCTGTTTTTTTTTATATAAATTCAAGGAAATACAAACATTTTTGCGTCGATTATGTAATTATGGTTAAGTCGATTATTTGGAATACTTTGAAATTAACAAATAAGTGCCAAAATATTATCGAGTGTGCCATAGTGCCATTCATAACTCGATAGTTCCAAAAATGGCACAATTGTGCCACAAATCCCATTGCTGATTGGAAGTATGCTTTTGATCAAGGCGAATTTAAATACCAGATGGTGTCGATTCTACAACAAGTACAATATTTACAAAAACCACTTGCAATATGTTTTTGTTTATTTGGTTTAAGCTGTCAAAGTTTGCCTGTTGTTTTTGTTTCTTTTACGTTTGTTGTAGTTTTCGCCGCAACAAACACTAGTGAATTTGACAGCTTAAACATTTAAACAACTAAAGTAAATAATAATCAGTTGTGCTATCGACACCACCTGGTATGAAAATTCGCCTTGTAAACAACTAAAGAAAACATTAATCAGCTGGTGTATAAATACGCCTTTGCTTTTGGTGATTGGTTTTTGGCACTCTCATTAAAAATCTCATTACTGAATTCGCTCTACGTATAATTCTAATTGTTTATTGCTGCTTTCTTATTATTATAAGAAACAAGAACATCAGTCGCAAAGCGAGTTTATGTACCAGCTGGTGTCGGTGGCGAATTCAGGCAAATACAAGCGAATTCATTAATTTTTTATAAAAGGAATTTGATATTCAAAACAACTCTCTCATTGCTTCGAATGTCAAACGCCACCGACACCACATGGTATATAAATTCGCCTTGATGAGTCGTGAAAGCGATCATTAACCCCGCGGAGAAATAAATATCGTTATTATACCCTTCACCTTCGTGAGAAGGGTATATATAAGTTTGTCGTTCCGTTTGTAATTTTCATAATATAATTTTCGGACCCTATAAAGCAATATATTCCGATTAAGCCATGTCCTTCTGTCTGTCTGTTGAAATAAACTTTTTGAAGAACCCAGATATCTTCGGGATCCAAATCTTCAATAATTCTGTCAGACATGCTTTCGAGAAGTTTCCTATTTAAAGTAAGCAAAATCCGTCTATAAATACCGCAGATATGAGCAAAAATCCGAGATAACCTCTGAAAATTTCATAAAAAAAAAGTAAATTTATTGCATGCTTTGACAAAAAAGCAACAAATCGTATGTTTGGATGTGTGTTGGTTTCATTGCTTTGCGTATTTTGTTTTCTTTTTGTGTTTTCTTTCGTTTGGTGTTGTTTTTTTTTATATCCTTCACCTTTTTCGCTTCTTTGGTAACTGCAATCATTATTACGAAATATTTTGCCCCAGTGCCCTTTACATAAACAGTTACAATCATTAAATTTTGCATTTTTTTTATTTAAATCGAAAATTTTTTTTTAATTTTTTTAAAATTTCTTTTAAATAAAAAATGTTTAAAATGTAAAATTTGAGACATGCTTTAAATATGCTACTTAAAATTATCTCTGAATAATAAATCCGATTATGCTCACTTGTTCAGCATTTGATTTTTAGAAAACCGAGAATAATTGATAGCATCGAAAATCACAAAAGTGCAAAATTAGGGCTACCCTAATGCACAATATTAGTGTGTTTATGGAGGAGGTTATTGGGTGGGTTATTGGAAGAAGTGGTGTAGAGATGCTGGGTGATGGTATGTAGGGATGTGGTAAATATTGCCGAGCTTAGTGCAGGTGGAAAATGTAAATGTATGATGTAATTAATTTTATTCTCTGTTGTAAACATAATGAAAGTGATAAATTGCTAAAAGTAAGAAGACACCTTCTTCTTGTATCTACTAGATTCTGTAATACTGCACGTAATCTCTACTTTGTATTCGATGTACTGGTACTTTCAGTTGTACAATGTACATGTTGTTGTTTGTTCTTATTGTTGTTGTTGTTATTATTGCGGTTGTTTTATTTTTGTTGTTGTTGTTGCTGCCATTTTGCATGCAATTAGTATGTTGCAAATATGAAATTGTCTTTTGTGTTGCACAGACTGCCTTGCCTGTGTTTGTGTTGATATATTTCGGACTCTGATAATCAAATATGACATTGATATTAATGAATTTTGTATTATTTTTCTTTTTTAAATAAATTGCTGAATTCTTTTTTATGTTTATATAACGTTTAAACATATTTGTGTATGTATTGTGAATAAATACAATTAGACTAAGGGAAATTAAATGATGTATAAGTTTCAAGGACATTTTTTCACAGCATATTCTGTATAGAAATACTTCAGAACGATTAATAACAAAAACATCGTTAATAAATAATGAGCTTTAAAACCTATGATCCAATACGTGCAGCAATTTGTATGTATATCGTTTTATAGTTTAAACAAAAAGATACATTTTTAGATTTTTTCGGTTTTTTTAGAAATTGACTTTTCGACTTTTTAAAACTTTTGAATAATCAGTCAACTTTTATGTGATTTTTTAACGTGAAAAACAAATTTTTTTTAAATTTTTACAACCAACTTATTCGAACACTGGATAATAAAGGTTTTCCTATTTTTCATTTAAATATAATTAAAATAAAAAAATGACAATCGATATATAGTAAACCTAATAGTAGAATGCAAATAATAAAGCTTTCAAAATTTTATTAGTACTGAATCACACAAAAAATTCATTTAACCCTCTATCCCGCAAACTTTAAGAAGCTGAAAAAGAGTTGTCTAATAATTTTTTTAGGGTAATTATGACCCAATAATCTCAGAACAGCCATCAGAAACTAATTTGCAAATTAAGTTTAGGAACCAGGTGCAAAAAGGTGAAGAGTGCCTCAGGGCATTTTTGCCGGTTTAGGTGTAAAAACAATAACATTAATTAAGATATGATTTTATTAAAAAACTAATGAAAAATATACAAAAAATAAGAAAAAATGTTTTACTTTCTACCATGATACTCATAAAAACAATTTTCGGCATTTGAGAAGCATAAATAAAGAACGCATTTTGAGCAAACACACTGTGTTTCCGACTATTTGCATAGTTTGGACCATCCTTTTTGCCTAACCAGATTGGAAAGTGATCGATATTGTCATTTTTGTTTTATATAACAAAAAAATTATAAATATATGGAATATAACACGCCGATAAATTTAGTCGCAACCCGCTACAGTGCCCTGAGGCACCCCTTTGTTTTTGCGTTCTCAACACACTTTTTGTTACCTGTTTAACATTTACAAATTCATAGACTGAAAAAAGAATATTTTACTTTTGGAAGCCAATTAATTTGACAAGTGGAAAGATATAACATTACCCGACTTTAGATTAAAACTGTAGCGTCTTATGAAAAAAATACTTTCACACACACAAATATATTTATTTCATAAGAAGACCCAATATAAAACTCTAACTTGTTTTAATTTTAATTAAAACTGAAAATGTTTGCAAAATGTTACATTGGTTTCATGCTAATTATAATCGCATTTACAAAAAGTCTTTTGATGTGTAGAAAAAAGGCAAAATACACCAAATATTTTGAATGGTCATTAAACTGAATGGTCAAGCTAAAGACAAAATACGTTGCTCTGGATATCTACAAAAAAAAAGTAAACGAATTTCATTAAAACTGTAGAAAAAAGGAATGAATTCGGACAATTTTTGTTCTCACCCACAAAGCAATAGGAAACCAGAGTAAAAGTATTAGTTTAGCTTTATGTAAATACAAATATTTAAATTAAAAGTATGTTTATAAAAAAAGGTTTAATATTAAAATAGCTACAAATGTGTTGAAAGAAAACCGTTTCTAAATTAAGCGAATACTCAAACAAAATTGTTTCAACAAGTCAAGTATTTCAGTAAACGAAAAGAATTAGGGAATTATTTTTTTGAATATTTCTAAACTTTAAAAAACTAAAAAAAAATTGTCGAATAATTTTTTAGGGTAAATTTTACCCAATAAACTCAGAACAGCTATCAGAAAATAATTTGCAAATTAAGTTTAGGAACCATGTGCAAAAAGGTGAAGAGTGCCTCAAGGCATTGTTGCCGGTTTAGGTGTAAAAAACATGTTAACATTAATTATGATACGATTTTATTGAAAAACTAATGAAAAGGGTACAAAAAGTAAGAAAACATGTTTTACTTTGTACGATACTCATAAAAACAATTTTTGAGAAGCATAAATGAAGATCGCATTTTTAGCAAACACACAGTGTTTCCGACTTCATCCTCATTTTTGCCTAACCAGCTTGGAAAGTGGACGATATTGTCATAACCGACGTCATTAACTGGATGTTTTGCTTTTTCGCCAACATTTGAACTTCCTGGCTGTGGATCTTCTTGTGGAGTATCAAATGATCATGAGGCAAGGCAGATAATTTAATACGTCTGCGGTGTCTATCTGCCATTCCTATAATTTTTTTATATAACAAAAAATAAAACACGTCGATAAATTTAGCCGCAACCCGCAACAGTGCCCTGAGGCACCCCTTAGTTTTTGCGTTCTAAACACACTTTTTGTTAATTGTTAAACATTTACAAATTCATAGACTGAAAGAAGAATATCTTATCTTTAAAAAAGAAAATATTTCGAATAGATCGTGCGACTAAAATTTAGTAAAACTTTTATTTAAAAAAAAATAAATTACACACAAAATTTTACGTGCTAAAATTATAACAACACTCACAAAACAGCTGACAGAACAACAACTAAAAGTCAGAATGCATTTCGACCTTGGAGGGAAATGTTAATAAATCTGTAATTAAAGTCATCCTTAAATTTAAAAACAAAAATTATGATTCGAGATAATTGGTCTTTTGTAATGCTTGCCTGGAGGCACTCTTACGGGTTATAGGGTTAATTTTTCTATTAGAATTACATTACAATTTCTTAGCGATATATAAAATAATAAACATTGTGGGTATTATTTAATAAAATATTCAAAGTATTGTAATTTTATAAACATATTTTTACATAATAGGTAACTACTACTTATGTACTTGTTGAAATTACGGTCACTAGACTAGTTGATTCTGTATATAGTACAAAATATTTAATCGGATCAAAAATATATGATTTGTTTCCATTCTTTCGTCAATATCTGTAATGATGTTTTTATATACTTTTATTACACTAGTTCTATATATAGTACGATCTTTTCAATCGGATCAAGAACTATGTAAGCCATAATTGTGTTAAAATCGGCCATCCGTTTACAAATTTGCAAACGTTTGAAAAATCTCTCTACTACTTGATGATGGAATTCTATCACTCAAAGAAATATTTATTGACCAAAAATGTAGTTTTTCTTTTTTTTGTGTTGGTTGGGGGGGGGGGGATGGGTTGTAGTTGGTGTGAATTTTTTATTCTGGTTATGTATTCTCACAAAAATCAATTTTTCCTTAAAAAAAAAACAATCTACTAGAACAAACAAAATTTCCAAGTGGCTGGTTTTGTATAGAAAATGTAAAACAAGAGATATAACTACTATGATAGGATTGTATATATGTGTCCAGGATACTTAAACATACAAATAGACAAAAACAGAAAAAGTGCAAAGAGTTTTCAGTAAATAAATTTTGTTATAAAATTTATGTGAATCTGTGAATGTGGATCTATGTTTTTATATGAAAGGAATATATTTTTTTATTAAGTGCTGTCTATGTAGTTGAGTGTGCAAAATACAGTTATTATCCGCTAGTTCTGTATATGGCAATGGACACTTTCTGCTAATACTTTAAAAGCAACTATTTAGGGGTCGACTGACATTTTGTTCTAGTTTCCAAGTAACCGAGTGCTGAGCTTAATTTACTATTTTGTATCGGTGTAATAATAGTCCCAACGTTACCTAAATGGAGATCGAATAAGTCACATGTTTAATAACTTTAAACTGTTATGTGTCTTTTTAGCAAGTCAAGTTTTTAGTCCCCAGAACTTCAGGGTTACTATTAAATTCATACAAATATCCTTAAATGTTTGTATATGTATGTGGGATACTAATACACCTACATGTAGTTATACATAAATAAACAAATATGCTCTTTAGCAATGACCTATTTTTAGAGCTTGATATAAAATACACACAACATATTTAATTTTTTCTGTTGCAACTAAAGTATCTCAACACCCAAGGAGAGATGTTAAACAAGAGATAAAATGATATATATAAAATAGTAAATCAAAATAATGAGATACAAAACGAACTAGATACACTAGTTGGAATTCAAAAAGATTTTATCAAAACTACGATTAATCGCATCGATTCTGTTATGGAGATTAAACAATATATTAATCAACATTTCTAATTAACAAAAAGTGCCGCTGAAGTACACCTATTGCTTACCGCAGCTTATGGTGTATGTGCTTCATCGGTTTCAACGTGCGAGAGATGGTTTGTGTGGTTCAGAACTGGTGATTTTGACACGGAAGACAAATATTGCCCAGGCCAGCCAAATAAGTTTGAAGACCAAGAATTGGAGGCATTACTCCATCAAGATTGTTGTCAAACTCAACAAGAGCCTGCAAAATCAATGGGAGCTACTCAATTAGTAAATTTAAAAAGGTTTGCAAGCAGCAAGATTCATCCAAAAGCAGGGAAATATGGTACCATACCAATTGAAGCTGAGATACCTTGAAAGATGATTTTGATGTTTGAACGCTATAAAAGAAAATCTTTTTTGCACCGAATCATTACTTGCATTAAAACATGGATCCATTACGATATCCCGAAGCGTAAAAGATCGTATGTGAAGCCCAGGCAACCAGGCGAATCCACACCAAAGCCAAATATCCATGGTGCAAAGTTAATGCTCTGTATTTGGAGGGAACAAAATGGTCCTATGAGCTACTGAAATCTTGTACCGAACGCATCTGATTCGTTTGAAACCGTAATATTCCATCATGACAACGCTAGGCAACATGTTGAAATACCTGCTAAAAACTATTTAGAAAGAAGCTGTTTCTCCCGCCTTCTAGTACAGACCTTGCCGCGACCAACTACTATTTGTCTCGATCGATGCTGAATGCTCTCTCTTTAGGATACGCTTCACTTTAGAACAGAGTATCGTTCTTGACCTCAACCGATGAGCAGTTCTTTTGGCTCGGAACTCATACATATGTTGGCAGAAAGTTGGGCAAAGCTCATAGATAACGATTGCCAATACTTTGAATACATTTATGTTGTATACATATTTCAAAATAAAAGCTAAACATGTTTAAAAATCCCTCATTTTTAAGTTATATTATACTATAGATTTCAACACTTTTTTAATAATTTAGAAAAAGACAGAGGCAGATTGATGAAATGAAACAAATCGTTTTTCACATAATTAGTTAATATTTAGTCTTAGTATAATTTAACTGCAATTACCAGTTGTAGAGCGTTTAAACTATACTATACGTGTGGGTGCACATTAGAGTGGCCCATATTTTTCAATTTTTGGATTTTCGATGCTCCAAAGTTCTGAAATTGTTTGTTAAAATCAAATACTTCAAATTTTAGAATCTCTAAACATTATCCGATTGTTTAGAGTTTGCTACTCTAAGTAGTAATATTTTCAAAAGAAAATTAATAAAATTAAATGTTGGAAAAGAAATCCAATTAATAATAGTTTTTGTACTTCATTTACCCATAGATATTTAACAGTCTAATTCATAATACAGCTTTAGAAAATATTATTCATTAATCTTTAACCCTCTAGAGTGCCTCAAGGCATACATTACAAAACACCAATTATCTCAAAAAGTAATAATAATTTTTCTTTTAAATTTAACGGTGACTTTAGTTACAGATTTATTAACATTTTCCTCGAAGGTCAAAATGCCTTCGGACTTTTAGTTTTTGTTCTGTCAGCCGTTTTTTTTTTTTTTTTTTGAGTGATGTCATAATTTTAGCATGTGAAATTTTGTGTGTGATTTTTTTTTTAAATCAAAGTTTTACTAACTTTTAGTAGCCCGATATATTTCTTTTAAAGGTAAGATATTCTTCTTTTAGTCTGTAAATTTGCAAATGTTAAATAATTAACAAAAAGTGTGTTGAGAACGCAAAAACTAAAGGGTGCCTCAGGGCTCTATTGCGGGTTGCGACTAAATTTCCATATTTTTTTAATTTTTTGTTATATTTTTGTTATATAAAAAAATGATAGGAATGGCAAATAGAGACAGCAGACGGATTAAATTATCCGCCTTGACTCATGATCAGTTGGTACTCCACAAAAATATCAACAGCCAGGGAATTCAAAAGTTGGTGAAAAAGCCATACATCCAATTAATGACGTCCGTTATGACAATATCGTCCACTTTCCAATTTAATTAGGCAAAAAAGATGGTGCAACCTATGCAAAAAGTCGGAAACACAGTGTGTTTGCTCAAAATACGATCTTCATTTATGCTTTTCAAGTGCCAAAAATTGTTTTTATGAGTATCATGGTAGAAAGTAAAACATATTTTCTTACTTTTTCATTATTTTTTCAATAAAATCGTATGATAATTAATGTTTACATCTTATTGTTTTTTACACCTAAACCAGCAACAATGCCCTGAGGCACTCTTCACCTTTTTACAGCTGGTTCCTAAACTTATTTGCAAGTTAGTTTCTGATGGCTGTTCTGAGTTTATTGGGTCATAGTATTAAATAAGTATAAGTATTAAATTTGATTTTTTTTTCATAAAATATTCAAAAAGTGCTAAACAACAGCCACCCTATTGCACCTAAATTCCCAGGCATAAATAAATGTTTGTTATTTTTTTGCGTTTTGAAAACTTCTCGCTTCTTGCTGTTGCTCAATTTCTATGTTTTTGTGGTTGCAGTTATTTTGTATTTTAACATACAATTTTAAAGTTTATTTTAGAGGTACTTTTATGTTATTTTTTTATTTTATTGTATAAAAAGGCGTTGCAAATGTGCAAAATGGATGTTGGTTGAAATACATATACGTTTTGATGGTGCTTGCGAGATAGAAGTGAAATGGCAATGCGAAGCCACAGTGTGACCCTCAAATACAAAAAATGGTAATCAATATTACAAAACTTTTTAAAAATACTAATACGATCTCTATAAATATTAATAAAGGAGAACTTTATTAAAAAGGACCTAAGATTTAAAACCAATATGTAGGATAGATTTAAATATGTATAGGAAATTCTGTACTACCAGAGTATTCAATACGTTGTTTTGTTGTCTCCGTACAGCAAAATGCTACTCTCAATTTCTGACTATTGCGAGCATAGATGACAACTAGATAGGTAACTGAGAGCCAAAAACCTATGTCTGTTGTCAAAAACCTAATTCATGAGAATGTATTGCATGTATTTTCTAATTGTATCACCCGTATGTGTGAAAAGAGAGTAATTTTTTCCATTCTGTTGCTCTTTCCTTCCGTTTTATGCATTTATTCTATAATTGCGAGTATTGTATGAATTTTGATCTCGAACAAAACTTGTTATATGATGACCTATGCCATGGAGACAGTTGTATACCTACAAGAGAATTTGTAACTTATAAGTTGTACATATTGGCAAAATAGACGAAAAAATACAAAAGTGTTCAAGGAGTTTGTTGAATGTCTCATTGGCAAGATTGCAACAGCTTTTATTGCTCCATTTTGAAGTCGTTGCGGAGAACGCATCTCAACACTATTCTTGTGAGCATAAACGACAGCTAAATTCATCAAGATTTAGATGTTTTAGAACTTAACTTTGTAATTATGCTTTGATAAATTAACATTTTTAAAATGTAGCCCTCACACTCTTCAAATTGTGGCTTTTTTATATCAGCCTATTTCTTTGGGTTGGTCTGATTTTCGAAAGTTCTTTTATGGGAGCTTTGATGAATTATAATCCAATCTTTATAAAATAAGTACGGAGGTTTTTATATACATATATTAAGATTATTGATGTCGAATTTCAAGCTTACAAATATATTTATAAAAGATTTATAAGTATTTAAGTTATTTTCGAAAGAGGTCCTACTATGATGGCTTTTGTCAAATATGGACCCACATTCACAAAATCCAGTCGCTTGATTTTTGCATTTAAAGCTTATTTTAGAGCATTTAGAAATATTCATGGCCGACCGACAAAAGTAAATATATTCTGGGACCTTATTAAATCATATGTTCGTCCGTCTCTCTATCTGTCTGTTGAAAACACGATAGGGTGCAACCGAAAGAAGCTAGCTAGGAATAAAAAGCTTATATTTGGAAACTTCATTGAAAATACTTTACAATTCATGAACATTTTTTTTTTTGTTTTTTTTTTCAAAATTTTTTCAAACTTCGAATTGAAAAATGCAACAAATAAAATTAAAATTGTTTTTTTTTTAAGAATCCTTTTGATTTCGAGATTATTTTACCAGCATTCGAACATAAGATAGAATTTTCGAATTTAATTTCGAATTTTTTTCGAACATTTTATTATCGCATTTTCATCAGGTCTAGAAATTATTTTTAGCAGCTTTCACAATTTTTCGAACATACTATCGAATTTTCTAACATAATCTTCCTTTGTCACCAGGAAGAAGCATTTCAGCCAATTCGGCTTAAGAGAACCGAGTCAAAATTATGTTATACAAACAAACATTGCAAGTTAAATACAATGTTTAAGCTTTTTCTAGTTAAAATTAATAATAAATAAGGATTTGAAAGTTTCCGTTGTACATTTTTCTTCGATCTTCAAAGTTTCTGTGCTAATTTAGAGACAGAATATCATTTCGATGGTCACACGTTGATAGCACGTATCTAACCACTTTTTTTCATGTTCCCTGGCATCACTATCTCATTTTGGATACAAAAATTTACGATGGGCCAACATTTGACTAGTATTAGCATACAATTATTATTAAAAATAATTTCGTTAAAATGTGTTAAAGATTTGTATAAAAAAATTAAGTAGATCGAGGTTCCAACGGGTCCTTTTTGTTTTATGTTTAAATAATGTGTCTTATAAAGAAAAAAATTCTAAATAAATGCTTAAAAATCGAATGATCTTATGGGAATTTTGACGTATTCTTCGAAATTCTCAATTATAGTACATGTGAAATGCTATTTTATTGATTTACTCTAACAAATGGTTTTCTTCTATTCCACTGTATTATAAGGGATAATAAACATGACTCGTTGTTGCAACATGCAAGTCTCGCAGGGAAAATATAGCTAAAGTATTAATATCAATCTTGAAATGTATATACAATCCTTTTAACAGCTTTCACCGACAGCAATGACTGACGGGAAACATCAACAGCATCATCAACAACAACATAAAACTTTTATCACTACGTCTACAGATTGGTGAAAGAATTTATTCTTTAAATACATTTTAGGAGCATATTTCAAGATGTTTCAACGTTAACCAAGATACATATATTAACATCGTTACAACATCGGCATGATAATGCCAAATAATTTTCCACCGATGAATGTTCTACTTTTGGGGTCACCTTAGGGTCGTGTTTTGGTTTTCACCCAAGTGAAATAATTGTTGTCTTGTATAACATAACTAGTCGTCATTCCTGCCTGGGTTTATATTTTAGGCTCATTTATCTCAATATATATTTACTTATTTATCACTTTAATCATGCAGAAATCTAATAAAGATATAATCTGTTTAAAATATGCAAATCTCATAATTTTAAACTGTGTTCAATGAAATATTAAGTAGTTGTGGTAAACTCTATACAATTTCTACATGTTTGTATATGAAGGTATGAATTATTGCTCATGTGATTAAATTAAAATTTAAACTAATAACATTTATAGTTTATTAAGTTAATAAACTAAATAATAAAAAAAACTTAACTTACCTTGTTTGTATGTTGAAAATGCTAAGTATTCTAAAATGTCAGCCTTTGTAAATGCCAGTGTACGATTTCTGGGATCATCCAACATTCTAGTCATGGCTTCGTTCATCCATAAAACGGTATGATAATAATCATGATTGACATATGACTGACGTCCCAATTCGAAACAATCATCCGATGACATTTCAGTACTAAAAACAATAGGGAAAGAAGAAATGAATTGGCAAAAGTTGTTTAATTTTTGGGGGTATTTTATAAATCTCTGCATATGACATAAACAATTTAAATTTTTTTGTTATGAGTTTTTTTGTCAAGTGCACTAAATTCCCTTACCTATATTGTATGCCATTTAGTTCTCCTTTGGCCAAACTTGAAGTTTCTAAATTGTAAGTATCTTGCAGGCGCATTAAAGCCACCGCAGCCCCATTCAAATCCTCATCGGAGGGGAATTTCAAAATGTTGCGATAGTTTGTTATATTGGTTAGGAAGTCTAAAATAGAAAATTATTTAATGATTTTTTTGAAATTTTAAAATTCATTAATTTTATATTAAAATTTACCTCCTCCCACATCATGGGCCATCAGATTTTCCACTTGTTTCCAATCTGTGGTTAAACGTTTTGTAAGTAAATAGGCATTTATGGGATTTGAAACATAATTTGAAATATCGACAGCTGCTTCAGCATGTTCTCTTTGGTATTCAAGCATTTTACTGGAAATATAAGAAAAAAAAATAAAGTATAAATAAAGAAATTTAGAAATTTGTTTGAGATACGTTAAAAAAAATAACTTATGTATATCAAATTGTTTTAATCAAGGTGTTATTATTAATATTATGACATTTTCAAAACTTTGTTTTTTGAAATTATTTAATTGCCAATACATAAAGAGTTCCTGTAATTTTGTGTTTGAAAATCACTTAGCCACTAGGACTATTAACAAACTTACTATTTATTGTTTTGATTTCAGTAATGTTAAATAATAATGATGTGATAAAAACAATGATCTTTTATTTTACCATCAGGGTATAAACCATGTAAAATTATTCTGTTAATACAATAGGTAGTACATAGTTATCATCACAACATTTTTATATCAGCAGTTTTTGTTTCATTAGACCTAGTTTGGTCATGAACCACAAGTATTTATGAATGGTTCATGAACGAACTACTAAACTGGACTCACTGTTTACGTACTATCAACTAACGATAACAGGTTTTTGAAAGTAAAACGCGCATTACATGTGGAAAGGAGTTTTAAATGAAAGTAGTAGAAATATTTGCAATATTCGTGGGAATAATTGTATTTTTATCGAGTGTCGGGCGGTACTTCTGTCACTCAACTCATATATTACCAGAGTCTCAGTCAATGTAGGTCTAGATTGGATACCTGTGCGTATGGACTACTTTGGAAATGAACAGCGGACGAGTTAGTCAAAATGCGATCAGCTTTAAACACGGTGACAGTAGCAAATTTAGACAGATATAGGGTGGCCAATAGAATTGTTATTCGAATAAAAATTATCCGAATAATCGAGTAAAACAACTTTTACAAATTTTAATCATTCCCCTTTTCATTTATATTTTAATACATTAAATGAATAACAATGAAAAGAGTCATTATTTTTTACTGGACAAAAAAATGGTGAAAGCTCAAGAGGAAACTGGAGGCTTTCAGTCCGAAAAATAAGGGCGAATTGTGGGAAAAAACCCAAGAAGAATGGTTATCCATTGACAATGACGTTTGCAAAAAAATTGGTTGATTCCATGAGTTGCAGATGCCATGAAGTTATGAAAGACAAAGGTGGAGCAACAAAATATTAAAATTGTAAAGTAATTTTTTAACAAAGAATTTAAGAATTTAATCCTTTTACACGTTTCTATTATTTGTTTCCAGTAAAAATAATGACTCTTTTCATTGTTAGACATATAATATATTAAAATATAAATGAATAGGGGAATGATTAGGTTTTTTCTTATGTTGTATAGGGTTTTATTTTATAAATCACCCGGTATTTCGGTAGCTGCCACTTTTGAAGCTTTTATTCATTGACATTTGACAAGTAGAAACTACACCATTATTATAAATGGAACGATACACGCTTCAACAATGCACTAAAATTATTAAAATTCACTACAAAAATGGAGAAAATCTTGAAGTAACAGTTCGCAAAACTAAACCAATTTTGGGTCGTCGTGAAGCACATTGTCGGACTGCAATACAGAAATTGGTGGAAAAATTCGAGCTGTTGGAACAAGTTAGTGATGTGAGGAATAAAAACCGTGCACGTCTCTCAAGAATAACTGAGAATATTGCTGCTGTAGCCCAAAGTGTTGAAGAAAACCCAGGTTTGTCCATTCCTCGTCGTTCTGTGGAATTGGGCATTCCACAAACGTCATTACTCCGCATCTTATGGTCGGAGTTGCATGATATTGATCTGGACAACATTTGGATGATATTGATCTGGACAAAATTTCATGATAAGGATATGGTCCTGTAAGCGTGGTCGTGGTGGCCATTTGTCTGATGCTGTTTTTCATTATTAACGGCATACCTTCCTCTTTATTATGAAATAAACATCCGATCATTTATCTCAAAAAAATGGAATTTTTCTTTGAATACCAAAATAACACCTCTTGTTGGAAAATCATATGTCTTATAAACAAAACTGCATATAAATTGTTTTAACAAAACTAAACTTGACTAATATACTTAAAAAAATTAGAAAAAAGGAATAGTTTCTATTATTTTTTCCAACACTGTACGTAGTCAAACGCCTTTAAAATTTACTAAGAGTCTCATGTTTCGGATTATGTTTACATAATCTTAAAAAATCGTACAAATTACAAAAGACTTTTTCTTCTACAAATCGGCAGATGATCGTATAGCAGAAACTATATGAGACTGCACAGAACAGGTTGACTAAAGAATCCACATGTGTTACCGCGAGGTCGACCTGGCCTGTATACGATGCTGGCAGGACGAATCTACTTATAGAATTCCGTCGTGAGCAAGTAAGGGTAATTGTGCCCCTCATTGGTTCACCTTGGAAATAACGGATGTTGTATAAGTACCCTGCTGTTCATTTCTTGAGTATAACAATGGGATCAGTTTTTAATGGGCGCAAGTAAACTGATTGATAAGTGGTTATATACCTAACCTAACCTACAAAAGACTTTGCTTATCTATATCTATATAAATATATAAATGTCTTTGTAAGTTTGTTTGTTTGTTTGTTTGTTTGTTTATTTGTTTGTTTGTTTGTTTGAGCATCACGCCTAAACGGCTGAACCGATTTTATTGAAATTTGGAACGTAGATAGATCCTTATTTGGAAGCGTCAATAGGCTATAAATTTTTTCAATACTTGGACCAGAAAGGGATAAAAAGGGGGAAAAACGGGAAAATTGGTACCTTTAGTTTTTAAACAATAATTACTAAACGGCTGAGCCGATTTTTACATCGACAGGGGTAGCGAAGCGCACCGGGTCAAGCTAGTTATCATATAATTTTATGAATATTTTTAAAGCTGTGGTTGTTGAGATATGTGATCATATAAAGTAGAAGGTCACATATTTCAAATTTTCATAAAATTAAATGCTAATAAATGCTTAGAAGTTATGAATGAAAATGTCTTTGGTGCATAAAACCTAAACACATATCAAATATGTGTACATTCTACACTTTTGTAAAACATTTAAATTTTTAAGACTTCATATTCTTGGACCTGAAAGTGTATCGAGTCAAAAAGTCTATGATTTAATAAACACTTGCAATACAGATATATTATAATATCTTTTAAACAACAACAATTTCACACCATATTTAAACGAAGGTTTATAATTAAAATTATCTATTTTATTATCATATTCATAATTTTTAATTTCTCATTATTGTTAACATATCAACCATTTTCTGGTTTTAAATATATATTTTTTAAATTATTCAAATAACATTTTTTATTCATTAATCGTTCGAATAAAAGAGAAAATTTTAAAAACTAATCGACTACTCGAATAATAAAAAAAATAAACTTTTATTCGATCAAAATTAAACCGGAATCATTTTTTTTTTCTTGGACCAGCGCTCTGGGGATGACCCCTACTCATGCAAAGCATTGTTTTGGAACTAGGAAAATAGGTTATGGGAGGGAGGATAGAGGGAGTAGTGTTTGTGAACATTTAATTTTAATTTTCCTATATTCAAAGTGGCAGGAAAGACTTCCGGAGGAAGCTTATTCCACATACGGACAGTACGGCTAAAGAACGAATTTTCCCTGTAATGTGTTGTGCGATCCACTGTCCAGTCGACAACGAATTGATGATCCTTTGCCGAAGAACGTGTGTTGCGTAAAAAACTACGGGTTTTGGTAGTGTGTAGTATCGGTAGAACAGTGAAACAAAACCCACATTGCGACGATGTTCCAGTGAGTCAATAGAGCTGCATACCCTACTGTCACCGATAAGCACCTTCGCCCTCTTCTGTACGCAGTCGGTAACTCCAAAATAGACTTTGAAGCACCGGCCCACACATGAGAGTTGTATTGCATTTTCGGTCGGATATAAGTGGTGTAAATAATAAGGAGATCAGATGGAGTGAAGTATGTCCCGTTTTAGAAAATCAAGGCACTTGAATGCTTCTTTTGACACTCGAAAAATGTGTTTTGTCCAGCGGACATTGCACTGAATACTCATGCCTAGAACATCAAGAGCTTCTGATTCCTTAATATTAACACCACCCATAAAAACAGATGGAGCAACATGATCTGTTGTGGTAAATGTTGCTGTCATCTGTAAAAGAGTAAATAGGGTTGGAAGTTTGACGTAGAAGGTCGTTTATAAAGATAAGAATTGGAGTAGGAGAAAGGACGGAGTCTTGCGGTACCCCTGAATTGATCTTGAACTCGTTTGATGAGATTCCATTTATAACAACTCGTATAGTGCGATCTCTGAGAAAGCTCGATATAAATCGAGAGAAGTTATTACCGATACCAAAAGCAACAATTGTCCAATGCGGGTTCTCTGAAGTCTCAATTTTGATCACGTAGTTCGATTTTGCCCGAAACTGTGGCCGCCAAAAATTCAATACTTTTGAAATATTATTCAACAATGATAACAGATTATTTTCTAGTGTTATTCTCTCATTTTTACTAACTCTAAACCGTTGGTAGGCAAATAGAGAAATTTAATTTGTGTGCATGTATGGGTAAAAAATAAAATATTCGCAACAACATCAAGCAACGGTATGAAATATTTATATTTTTACGCTCTATTGTTTACAGTCGGGTTGTTTACGTGTAAATTTACGAAAATCTTCGTAATTTGAACAATATGAACGTGCACCACTGATCTAAACTGTCAGCTGTCAAACTGGTTTTTTTTCTTGGTTTTCAAATGTTTGAAGAAAAGTTTATTTGGCATGACTGATTTACATCAAACTCATATAATGAAATTATTGGCACTGATAACACAAATGTTTGCAATTACACCATTATATTATTTTCAAGTGAAAAAAGTTGGAGTAGCCATATGTAAATGTCACTTTTATTGTAAAATTTATTATAGATTTTTAAAAATATTTCGAAATCTCGAAATTAAATTAATTTCTTTAAAATTTCTTTAATTTTTTATTCATTTTAAGAATCCATAAAATTTCAGAAAAAATCACTTTTCATTATTTTAAAATATACAACATTTTTATTTATAAATATGATACAACATGCTTAAAACTCTAAATCATAGTAAATATATTTAAAAATACAATTAAACTTAAGAATACATCTTGCTAATAATAAATTATTATTAATTTTTTTTTATGTTAAATACAACCATTTTCTGCACCATAATATTTATACACACGTACAACTAAGTATAACTTATAATAAATTAACTTAAATTACATGCTAAGTACTAAGAGAATTAATTATTTTTATATACAGTCTTTCAAGTCGAAAATTCGGAAAGTTACTTAAATGTATTGTTATATGATTTATTATTATAAGATTTTTTGGTATTTTAGCCGTCATGACATGTTATTAAATTATTAACTTAATTAAAAAAAAAAATATGAACAAAATAAATTTAATAAATTATTAATTAATTTTAAATAATTACTACTTAATACGATACAACTAAATTACACTACATCAACACGATTATCTGGTGGTGGACGATAGCACCACAATGTGCCAATTACACCCAGACCAATGAAAAACATGGTGAATGTTGATAGACCCAAGATAATGCCAGTGGTGACATCATGCAATGGTAAACCGGGATAGGGATCTAGCACTAGGATTACTAGGAGACCACAGCATTTTAACAAACAAAACATGGTTACCAAAATGTAACCAGAGGTATAGCTTCTATTGGGTAACCATTCGCAGTGACGCGATCGAAAACCTAAGAAACCCAAACCGACCCCACTGATGGCAGCCACTAAACTGAATTGTAGATAAAATGATTTGCCCATCTAAAAGAGAGAGTAAGAGAAATTAGTTTGTACATACGTATATTTAAGAGATAATTTGACCAGTAAGGTTCTCATTACGTATAGGAAACGACAGGCGATAAACGAAGGGAAATTTTAGTTTTCAGTTTTTTTAATTATAAAACATTAATTAATTCTTTTAATTCGATCAAATTAGAAAAAAACTATATTGAAGAATTATTGAGATAAAGCTGATCATTATAATAAGGAAAGAATTTTAAAATTGTAAAAGAAAATTTCCCATTCAATTGTAATGCTAATTGTTCCGAATAAAGAACTTCTAAAACAAGTAAGAGAGCTATATTCGGCTGTGCAGAATCTTATATACCCTTCATCAAATTATACTTTAAAATAAAATTAAAAAAAAATTTTTTTTTTCAAAATTTTTTTTTTCGAAATTGTTTTTTAAAAATTTTTAATTAAAATTTTTTTTTTTAATTTATTAGTGAAAGAAATTTATGACAAACAAATTTTTTTGATGAAAAAAAATTCGGGTTAAAAAATATTTTTCCCGACTTTGACCCATTGTAGGTCCAACATACTATAGCCTTATATACATCGTTGCAATGGACTTTGAAATATCTATCATTAGATATCCATATGACTTAGTAATCGAGATATAGATCAAAAATAGAGGTTGTCTCGGATTTTTGCTCATATCTCCGTTATTTATGGACGGATTTAGCTGATTTTAAATAGGAAACTTTTCGAAAGCATGTCTGACAGAATTATTGAAGATTTGGAACCCGAAGATATCTGGGGTCTTCAGAAAATTGATTTCAACAGACAGACAGTCAGACGGACATGGCTAAATCGACTCCGCCATCTATAATGATCCAGAATATATATACTTTATATGGTCGGAATATTATATTGTGGAAATTACAAACGGAATGACAAACTTATATATACCCTTCTCACGAAGGTGAAGGGTATAAGAACACAAGAGAAGGCATTTGTTACAATATTCAGGGTTATTCCTGTTCTCCCTTTCACCATTCACCGTAATTTTGGAAGCATAATTACAACAATAACAGGTGGCGCAAAAGTAATCCTCCTATCAGAAAATGCTATAAATTTTGCGATTGGCCCCTAATGTCAGTTCTGTTTTGACATTTGTATAGTAAACACATGCGAAATACACGTTAATAAACAATGTTACGCTACACTGCTGCAGAACGCGGAATATTGCTGACTATTTATTTGACCAATAATCGGCAAAATTTATAGCATTTTCTGATAGGAGGATTACCTTTCCGCCACCTTGTATTTATATTAAATAAAGTTTCTTAAATTATATAATTTAGGTTAAAAAAATCACGTGTAAATATTTATAATTAGAAATGCTGATGAAATTACATAATCTTGTTGAAATTATGCTTCCAAAAATACGGTGAATGGTGAAAAAGAGAACAAGAATAGCCCTGATTGTCTTAGAATGAATCTTATACTCTCCAAAACTTCAAAAAGTAACATTTCGAATGTGAATGAGCATCATCATTTGAGGCCGAATCTTTTTCTCATTTTATTTCAAGTATTTTGTTAACAGTTACTTCTCGTTGTTTGAAAAAAAAGGAATTCAAAAGATGCGAAAAGAAAGCTCTTACAATTTTTGCATTCCAAATTACTAAATTAGAAGTTGGGCTTTTAATGCAATGCTTTCCCTTTGGAAAGGCATACGAGATCCAAGACATATTGAAAAATATATAATAAAAACAAGGTAGTCTTGGATTTTTTTTATCAAATCTTTGCTATTTATAGACCGATGTTGATGATTTTTAAAACCAATATCGAAGAACGTATATCTGAAGCTTTTGGAAAGTTGATTCCAAATAATATTCGGACATTAAATCACATTCGTAAATCATCTTCCTTATATATAAAGATCCATATTATACAATGTTCTCGAACGAATATCTTAGATAACGAACGATATATCAGATATTCGTTCGAGAATATTGTATAGAATGGCCTTTGGAAGGTTGATATCAACAGACGGACATTGTTAAATCAACTTTTCTATATATAAAGATCCATATTTTATAGTGTCGCAAAAAAATACTGTAGAAGTAACAAACGAAATGACGAACTAGGTGGGAAGAAGGGTATAGAAATATACATCTTCTTTCAAATTAAAACAATCTATTAAACTAAAAATTTCCTATATCCCTAAGTATTTCGCTTCCTCCTGCACGCCTGTCGTTTACATTATAAAAGTAAATGCTTTAAGATTTTTCTCCGTATACTTACATGAGCAATCATATACACGATCAGTGCCGAATTCATAGAACTACCCAACACCAACATTAGCGATACTATGGCCAAAGTTATCGTAGCACTGGCAATTTTCTGCGGATATGAATTATTGTTGTGTGACTTTTGCTGTATACTACTGCAGTCCTCATCTTCCTCCTCCAACTGGGGATGCATACGAGATCCCGCTAATCTTGGCTGTATAACAGCCATAGAGCGATCGTTTTGCAAGGGAGTAACCGTTTGTACAGTTTCGTAGTGCAGTCTTTGTGGGGATAGTTGTGAGTTTTTACGCGGCATTATGGGTGGTGGTGGAGGAGGGGCGGATTGTGTAGCATTTTGTAATTGATGATTGTAGTGCATTCTCAATTCCCGTTGAGAGGCATACATCTGACGGGGTGTGGTATGTTGAGAACGGCTGAGGGGCTTAACGGGGGTTTTACGTGGTGGCGTGGAGAGTAGCTCGTGTAACATTTTTGTGGCTTGGGGATTTTTCAGCGGGGTATTGGGATAAGAGCATAAATTAGCCATGGATGCACCTTTTTGTGGTGTAGAGGTGCGCATGGGAGTACGGGAGTGTTCATAACCTCGTGGCAGGAAATTCTCACTGCGATTTAAATCGGTATTGCTAAGACAGGTTTCTTCTTCCTCATTGTGTTGTATATAATCTTCCTCATCCTCGGCCGGTATCATGGCATAACGATGGGCTTTGCCATTGTGCATTTGTATAATTTCATGATTATCATCCACCAATTCTTCATCCTCAGCCGTGGGCACCATTTGGTATCTTTGGTTGGAGTTTTTATCTACCACCAGATAAGTTTTGCTGCCAAAATCACTGGAAAAGGCATGTTTTATTTTGGGCTGCTGTAAATTTTGAGCTGAGGATTGGCGATTTTGCAAAGATGTCTTGCGTTTGGGCGGTAGTCGAGGTTTATCTAAAATGGGGGGAAGGCTGGCATAAGGCCCTGCCGAGGGATCTTCATGAAAAGAATGCGGTTCTTCTGGTTCCAATTGTACTTGCGAAGAATAACGATCTAAATCATCTTGTGATTTGGCATAACGTCTGGTAGCCACTAAAGTTGAGGCAGAGTTATGATTATTTATATTGACCATAGGTGGTCCCGGTACTATGGCATAGCGATTGTTTTGATTGGAGGGCAACTCTTCCACGGGCACTAAAGCATAACGTCCCGAACCCGATCTGGTTTCAAAGGTTTCATTCAAATGGTTTGCACTTTGAGGCCTAATAGGACGCGCTGGTTGTTGCTGAATATACTGCGTGTGCTGCTTTTCCTGCAGTTGGTGTTGCTGTTGCTGTTGCAGACGTTGTTGGTGTACAGCTGGTGTAGTTTCCACCATAGACTTTTTAATGGCCACCGAACGCGTGGACATGCTTCGTTGCATGCGCAATGGACCTTCGCGTGGATCATAACGCGTTGTATTCGAATTAAAATTCATTTGTAAACTACGATTATAAATTGACTCTACATTTTCTTTGTTGGCTGAGGGCACGGGATAAAATTCACTGTTCTGGCAAAAAGCCGGATTTGTATAATTATGTTTAGACATTTTTTATGTTTATTTTTTTCTTCTTTTCTTTTAATTTATAGATAGCACTTTAATAAACATGAATATATATATATTTTTTTTATTCTTTCTTTAAATTTATTAAATAGTTTTGGTTCTTTAGTTGCCTAAATGAAACGTGTGCACTCTCCGAATTATTGTACAAGACTGATATTCAAACTGCAGTTGTTGAAGGTAATTCACTTCAAAACTCAGCCACCAAAATTCAACTCAAACAGAACACAGAAATAAACAAAAACAAAAAATACGTTAAATATCCAACCATGTATATCGTCATCAGCCTTAGAGCTCAGCTCAAATAAATTTTCTTCCCCCTTAGAGTTTTTTTTTTTTTTTTTTTTTTTGTTTTCGGTATGTCAAGATACCAGTACAACATGCAACTTTCAATACAATCCATAAACACACACACATTATAAATACACGTGTAATAAGGTTGGCGCGTTCCGCTTAAGGAAACATCTGCTCCTTATGGATAGACTCAGTAAAAACCAAATAAATACAAAAAAAAAAAAAGAAAACAACACACACCAAAATATTCTACATACTCGTACTACTACTGCAACTCATTTCATTTCATTTGAAACACTGTTAAGTCGTTGACTCGTGTTATACTCGTATTGTCAAGAAATGAGGGTTGAAAAACTAAAAAATTATTATTATTTTATATCTTTTGTAGAAAAACGCAAACGCAGCCGGCTTTTATTAACTTTTTTTTTTTTTTGAGAAAACATATTCATATACGAATAAATAAATACTCGTATGTACTAAGTACATATATAAAAACCTACATATAGTTGTGCAAACAAATGAAAAATAATATTTCTCCTTTTAGCTTGTAGCATTAGGATTTTTCTGAAGCGACCGTTACTTTTTTTTAGTTTATATTCAAACAAACCACCAACCACCCCTTTATGAACATATTTATAAATGGTAACGATTTCATTTAACTGACCCCCCACATTTTCCTATTGATTCATGACACCTTGTTAGTTAATATTTATTTTTACAATACGAATCCCTTAAATATATTTTTCAAATATTTAGTTTAAAAACTTTTAATGCTTTATTATTATTGTTTTTTTTTTTTTTTTTTTTTTTTGGTTGAAAAAAGTGTCCTTTTATTATTATTTTTCTTTTAATTTCTTTCCCTGGAATATCTTGTTTCAATTTCTGAATTGATTTATTTTTTTAGTTTTGGTTCAAATAAAATCTCTTTTGTCATGTGGGTGTGTTTTGGAAATTTACATTGTAATTTGATTACAGAACAATTTAGTTGGGTGATAAATCTTTCAAAAAGGTGTGTTTTTGGAAATAAATCAAATAGCTTGCTTCAAAGTTCCCATAATACAGACTAAATATCTTGTATAGCATTTGTTGGATGAATATTTAAGCTTGAAACTTTCTCATGAATCTAATAATATACATTTTATTCACGCAGAGAAAAAACATGGTTGTGGCAAACATAATCTAAGACCAACATATTATGATAATATTTATGATTGTAGTCCAAACATATTATTATCATTATTAGTATCATAAAATATGTTCTGAAATAATCATATTATGATAGAAATCAATCATAATATGACCCAAAGTAATCAAATTGTTTACCCAATTAAATCATATTATGATCCAAAGTAATCATATTATTATTAAAATATGCTTTTTGTTTTAATAGGTTAGAGTTTTAAGGTACTAAATTCCCAATTAAAATATTTATTGTTATTCGTTCTAGGAAAAATAAAGATATTATACTAGTAAAACTATAGAGCGAATGGTGAAAACAAAAGACTATTAATTCTATAATACTATATTATTGTAGAAACTTAACATCTAATGGTTGTATATATAATATGTTTACCTTAGCATTACTTAGTTGTTTGAAAAATAATTATGTTTCGGTGAACCATATTTATGTTTTTAATTGCGATGAAAATATAAATATTTACAGTAACTGAAATATTGTTGAAATTAAATTAAAACAACAATTATATGTTTACGATAACAATATATTGTTACAAAGATCATAGTATAGTTCTCGTAACCATGTGGAATTATGTTTTATTAAACGAATAACGAATAATAAAAATATTATTCGAATAATTTAATAAAATATATGAAATCTGAAAATGGACCTTAAGCGTTCCATATTTGTTAAAACTTGATACACAGTTTTTTATGGTCATACAGATTTCGAAGTAACTCAAATTCGCTTTGGTTTGCCTTTTATTGAGGATCAAAGTTCCATTTCGATATAAGAATTGTATAAAATCGCTCAATTTTAATTGTAAACAATGTAATTTTAAACCGCTTATCCAATGTTTACAATATTGTTATCATAATAATGCTACTTAGTACCCTAGTTTCGTTATACATTTTCCTACAACTCCTTTCCTTTTGAACATAGTATATTGAACCAAAAAATTGTCAAAAAAGATATCATAAGCCATTGTAAGGTTAACAAAACATACAAAATTCAGCGTGGAACCATGAGAGGATTTCGAGATAATCAAGATTTAGTAAAAATGTTTTATTTCGAAGAATAATCAAAAGCCTTCAAATATATTTTTAGGCATATATCTTTGTAATTAGTTGTTCGATTTTTATAAACTTAGCCCATTTTCTCAATCTCTGGTTATCTTTTTATCGTGACAAAAATTATCTTAATTGGATGTATATCGCTACGAAAACTTATATAAATCGTATGTATTACAATTTTCTGAGTTTATCATCAAAAAACCTTTTCCGAACAAAACTATAATAACAAATTCAAATAACATCATATAAGCAAGGATATTTTAAAATAAATGGCGGCCGAGAAACAGACGCAAGCAACAAGATCAACACCCTTGTTAGATGCAAGATGGCTGTACAGCAGATACTATAAGAGACGGCACAAAACAGGTGGACCAATGAGCCTTTCTATGTTACAACGAGTTCTACTTGGTCCATATATGATGTCAGTAGGACGAATTTACTGAGTGCCTTCTCTCATATAGCAAAATGTTGTTTTGTTTTCTTTGCTTTGATGAACAATTATAAAAGTTGTTTTCAATAAAAATTGACAAACTATACTAACTAAAACCCGACTATGTTTCAATCTCTAAAGTCCCAAGGGTGGCTTATGGCACTCTTTAAGTGTTTCCCACCTGACAGGTAAACCATTGATTGTACAAACTTTTAAATGATTAAATTTCGTTGTGAGCAAATAAGGCTAATTGTTTCCTTCATTACAGGTCACAGTATAATTGGGACACATGCTAGAAGACTAGACCTACGGTACAACGACCACTTTAGGAGCTGTCATAATAAAGAAGAGGCGGGGACTGCGTCTCACCTATTCTGCCAATGCCAGGTTCTGACTAGCCTGAGGGAACGCATTCTCGGAATCCCATTCCTATTATGCTTGGATGAGCTATCAAAGGTGAATCTTAGATAAATCTGCTGCTTCAGTAGGACGAATCTACTTATGGAATTTCGTCATGAGCAAATAAGGCTAATTGTTTTCTTCACTACAGGTCACTGTATAAATGGGACACATGCTAGAAGACTAGACCTATGATACAACGTCTTATGTAGGAGCTGTCATAATGAAGAAGACGAGGAGAGTGTGTCTCACCTATTCTGCCAATGCCCGGCTCTGATAAGCCTGAGGGAAAGCATCCTCGGAATCCCATTTCTATCATGCTTGGATGAGCTGTCAAAGATGAATCTTAGACGAATCTACTCCTTCAGTAGGACGAATCTACTTATGGAATTTCGTCGGGAGCAAATAAAGCTAATTGTTTTCTTCATTACAGGTCACTGTATGATTGGGACACATGCTAGAAAACTAGACCTACGGTACAACGACCACTGTAGGAACTGTCATAATTAAGAAGAGGAGGAGACTGTGTCTCACCTATTCTCCCAATGCCCGGCTCTGACAAGCCTGAGGGAACGCATCCTCAGAATCCCATTCCTATCATGCTTGGATGAGCTATCAGATAATCTGGTTGGTATAACTTGGTTGGTTTAACCCTTAGGTATCAAAATGGGATCAGTTTTGAATGGAGCCAAGTAAGCTGCTTGAAGAGTGGCTGTCCATGGAACATAATCTAACTAACTGGCTCAATAGAGTGAAAACGATATTCGGGCGAATGAATTCAGTATGGAGAAAATCGCAAATAACTATACAGACAAGACAAGCACAGAATATTCAATACATATAAATGGTCTACTCTATTATACGGAAGTGAAAACTGGCTAATATCGAGCACAATCACGAACAAATTACAGGTATTCATCAATTAGTGCCTCAGAATCATATGCTGGAAATTCTGGCACAACTCCAACACGGATAGCTGGAACTTAACCAATAAGGAACCCAAACTGAAGCTGATTTGCGTGAATTAAGTTTTTTTTGCCTACTGAATAGTATTAACAGACAGGGCTTTGGTAATTATAAAATGCAAAAATTTTAAGAACCATTTGAAAATTTCGTAAAATTTACAACTTTTGTTCCAAAAATTTCTATCAGCAAAAAGGTCTAATACAGATAGAAAACACTGCTGAAGAGTTGTGGCAACTTTTTGAAATGACAGAGCTTAAAAATTATTAAAATAAATGTTTGTAAACGGAAAACGAGATACTTTTATCCCAACACATTTTACTGAGGCACATCCAAGATCCTTCGTGAATGAATTGGGGGAGGCCCTTTAAAAATTAAAAATTTCCAGAACTCAAGAACAAATACAAATTTCGTGGTATAAGAAATCATCTGTGTAAAATTTCTTTTAAAACTTAACCCTCTAATGCTTAAGCATGCCTCAAGGCACTCATCGCAAAAAAGCCAATAATTGCAAATTCATTTCAAAAACTCTTATAACAGTTCCTAAAACAGATACTCAAATATTTTAATAAGCCTTGAAATGTCTCAAAAGCTCTCTTCTTTTTTATTTACCGCACTTTTTACAAACTAAGTGCATTAACAACCAAAAAAATATGGGAAGTCCTTGTTGTGTTATCAAAGGTTGATTAAAGTGTTTTAAAGTTTCCCGATTGTCGTCATATTTTTTTTTTTTTCTTAAAAAGTATACTTATATATTATATATTGGGGTCAAGATTTATGTAAAAAAAAAGGTAAGCTACTCTTTAGAGACGTCATTTATTGATGAGTGCCTTCAGGCACTCTTGGGCATTGCAGACTAGTTTTGCTGCCTCAGTTTTTCCCTCATATAGCAAAATATTGTTTTGTTTTCTTTGCTTTGATTTGCATTTTAAGAAATGGCTGGTCGAGTGAATTAATGTTTCAAATTATCTGATTTGCGTGACGAACAATTAGAAAAGTTGTTTTCAATAAAAATTCGCAAACTATACTAACTAAAACCCGACTATGTTTCAATATCTAAAGGCCTAAAGGCTGCCTTAAGGCAATAGTTTAGCGACAAATGGTAGGGGTAATGATAGTCGGGGATTCTGCTTACCGGGAAAAGTTATATTGGTCAAAAAAAGTTATATAGTCCCAGCACTTCGCTCAGTCAAGTCTAGGAATCGAGATATATCGATTTGAATGTGATTTTTGGTGACAGTAGGGTATCCAACTCTATTGATTCGCTGGAGCACCGTCGAAATGTGGGCTGAGTTTCACTGTTCTATCGGTACTACAATGGAATATGTTCTGATGAAATTAGGGAACTTGTTCCTGATACCCTCAGATTTTTGTGTAATACACGTTTTTCATCAAGACCACATCCCTTTGTGGTAGATTGGGTAGTGGACCGCACAACACACAATAGGGAAAATTAGTTCTTTAGCCGTACTGTATGTATGTTGAACAAACTGAAGTGTTTCCTGTCTTTCTCAATGTAGGAAAGTTCAAATCGAATGTCCACAAACACTACTCCCTCTTTCCTCCTTCCCATAACATATTTTCCTAGTTCCAACACAATGCTTTGCATAAGCAGGGGTCATCCCCTGAGTGCTGGTCCAATAAGAAAAACAAAGTATCGTATATGGAAAATTGTAATTTTGTGTGCCTTTTTCATACATTTTGAATCTAAATGTCCAAATATCGCAAAGTGATGTTCAGCAAAGTTGTTTAGCTCATTGCCGGCTGCAACATAGTCAATAAAGGAATGTGCCACAGTGTTATTATAATCGGTTTTTTTGAGTAGCCGATACTAATACGAATTTTATGCTGTTAGTGTCCTATTTATATCAAAATACATAAATGGGGTATAGTTTTGAAATAAATATTTGTAAGTTTTAGTTTTTTGAACCAACATTTTATGTACCAAACAGACCATCAAATTTACTTAATTTCAAGTTCAAGTTTTGATATACTAAAGTATACAGTAGCAATTAGTTTTAACTAGAATTCATATGCCCTACTCGATTAAGACTTTTGTAACAATTTAATAAACATATCTAATCACAAGATTTTAATATTTGCGCAATTTTATTAGCTTAAGCACAATTTCAATTCACAAAATTACTACTAAAGAATGAAAGAATTATGAAAATATTTTAATTGATTTTGGTAACTAACAAACACAATCTGCTTACACAGTACATGAACAAACAAAATAAGTGTGTTTTGTTATGAAAGGTGTTCAAGGATACGAAATACATACCATTATTTTTCTTAAATATTGTGGACAAACAATAAGAACAAGTTCTTATCTGTTTGCATAATAATAATTTAATGTTTATATAAGTATAACAGAACTACATAAAAATGTATGTTACATTGGCCATACATAGAAATAAATATAACTACCTTGAATTATACATACATACATATGTATGTACTTATATAAGCTGCTACATAAATATATAAAGAAATAATAAATTTAATTTCCCCTGCCAGAAAAAAAAAATTAAAGGAAACAGGATATATGTATGAGCAGTATACATGCACCTATACACTCACACATGATTGAACAACTTGATAAATAAAACTTAATAACAACTACCACACACTGTTGCAAACACAATGAAAAACGGATGTGGTAGGAACCAAAATACGAGTATCAAACAAAACTATCAAAAATAACAAAACAAAAAATTAATATACTTTTATATTAAAATCTTTTAAATTATAATCATAAGAGTAAAATGTAAAACGTTGAAAAATCGAAATGATATTAAAGGATCATTTGTACTTCTAGTTGTTGCAGAGCATATTCTTACAATAAGGAGAGTGAGAGAGCGACTGTGCGTGTGTGTGTTTGTATTGTGGTGGCTGCTGTTGTTATTGTTTTCGTTGTTTCAATAATGACAGGATCCAAACAGCTGTCAGCTGTTTTAAAAACTATTGTCTTTTTGTCTGTTACTTTACATTCATATTCAGTGTTTTTTTTTTTGTCCTTTGCTTCTCAATCAAAATCATCTTTTTCTTCTACTTTCTGTATGTTGAGTATGTGTAACAGCCTTCATTTGTTTCCTCTTTTTTATTTTTTTTTTCCTTCTTTCTGAGTTGCATGTTTTATTTAGCATGATTATTAAGTTTAATATGACGATGGCTCGTGCTATACAACTATACAAATTTGTATTTAACATCATTAAACTGGCATCAAAAAGACCTAAAGACTAGCAGTTGTTTAAAGTAATAAAATCTTTGAAATTTGAAATCTGCTGAATTTTAGGGATATTCCGCCAAATATCAGCAGGACATAAGCAGTTAGTACTAGAAAACTCTACGAAGTTTTAGAACAACAACTTGCTGATTTAGTTTTTATTGCATTTGACTAAAAGTTTGAGGCATGTGGTTTCTGCTCAAAGTTCTTATATTGGAATAAATCTGATATCAAAATACATTTAAGATTTACATATATTTGGGATCGTTATAGATAGCGGAGTCGATATCTATGTATGTCCGTCTATCTGTTGAAGCCTCCAAACACCTTACAATCCTGATTGATACATCAATATTTCGGGTATATTCCTGTTAGGCTGAACATAAGCAAAATATCACGACTTCCTCGATTTACCTGTTTTTTTTTTAATAAAAACTTGTTTAATCTTATTAAAACAAGTTTTTATAAGTACGGTTATCTCAAAGTATTATCGTACACATCCGTGTGCACAAATCGTGACAACGAAGGAATGACACCATCCGATGTCAGTTTGACACCGTACCGTTGTATTGTAATACTCGAATGTAAAAAATTGTCAATGGTTATTGTTTTAAGGTACTGTTGTACTTGCATATAGTCCTCTATTCTGATATCTTTTATTAGTTTCACAGCATTTCGATAGGCATTTCCATATAATGATCCCGAATAGGGATTTATGGCAACGCGGACTCATCCCCCCTGCTGACGTCATACGGATATACACTGATGGCTCTAACAGGGGTAACAGGGTCGGTGGAGGTTTCTACATTGAAAACTTTGGGATAAAATCCTTCTTTAGGCTACCTAACTTCTGCATTGTTCTTCAGGCGGAAATTACTGCCATTAAACGTGCATCCAACTGGCTGAGGTATTATCGAATATCTGGTGATATATGTATATTTACTGACAGCAAGGCTGCCGTTAACGGAATAGCGGGTGTACTCACGACATCTAGATTAACCGAGGAATGCCGGATATCCCTAAATGAGATAGCGAGACATTCTAGGATAACGCTAATATGGGTCCCTGGACACGATGGAAATCAGGGTAATTGTATAGCAGATGATTTGGCCAAAAGGGGTGCGATGATGAGTGAGGAGGCCATCGACCCCTTTTCTGGTATTTCCCTTGTTAAATGCAAGATGGCTGTTCAGCAGAAACTGTATGAGACTGCACAAAACAGGTGGACTAATGAACCTTCCTGTGCTACAGCTAGGTCGACTTGGCCCGCATATGATGCCAGCAGGACGAATCTACTTATAGATTACCGTCGTGAGCAAATAAGGCTAATTGTCTCCTAGAAGAATGGGCCTAAGGTACAATGATTACTGTAGAAGCTGCCATAATGAAGAAGAGGAAGAGACTGTGTATCACCTTGTCTGCCAATGTCCGGCCCTGACAAACCTGAGGGAACGTATCCTCGGATCTCCATTCCTATCATGTTTGGACGAGCTATCAAGGATGAAGCTGAGACCAATCTATTCCTTCATCCCGGAATCTGGTTGGTTTAATTTGGAGTCAACGGAAGTACTGCAAATACCCTGATGACTACCCCTTGGGTATCACAATGGGATCAGATTTGAATGGACCCAAGTGAGCTGCTTGAGGAGCGGCTGCCCATGGAACCTAACCTTCACAGCATTTATTTTGTTTACAAAACCTAGCACTTATTTAATAATTTTTACTTCTGCGTTCTAAATAACAAAAACTTAGTAAGCTTGTTATTCATTGTGAGATGAGACGTGCTATAAATTGACAACATTATGCTGTCGATTCATCCCCTTTTGTTTATAAATTGTAAATGTACGGTATCGAAAAAAGTGACACCGTATGGTGTCAAAATGACACCCACCGTTGTCGATTTTGCAACATAATTTTTCCCTCAGTGTATAACATTCGGCACTGCCGTATATAATAGCACTGTAACTTGTTTAAATTCATTGGTAAATTATCTATTTTTTTTGCGATTGGTTGACGGTTTAAATTCATGGATTCCATGGAAAACATTTTAGAAATAAAAATATTCTGAAGAGGTTACTTTACTAAAATATTTTATTCCATGTTTTTATTCCTTCTAAGATGGTTTTAAAATGAACTCTGGTATAAGATCGGAGATCTTTTCCACGGAACTCGTGATAAGGTTCTCATACTGTGCTCCAGATTAAGGTATAATATTTAAATCTGATATATTGGTGACCTCTGTAAGTAATCGGTATTTATGTTAAATCTTACTTTTTCTCTCCTAGTCAGCCAGTGTAAGAAAGAACCAAATTAAAAATTCCCAGCAGTTTGAAAAGTGCCATTTGGAAACCTTCTGGGGTATTCGTATTCGTATACTCTAGAAGGGAAGTGTTATGTAGAGTGTGCCAATCGGCCACCTGCAATGACATCCTCGTGTTAAATTCACCAGTCAATAACGTTGCGAGTGGGTTAAAAATTCACTAGTGGTAGTTCTCAGTGGCTAACTAATTCGACGTAGCGGAACTAGTTCAATGAACTTCAGGGTTATACTTCACAGTAACCTATTGTGGGTCACTGCTCATAAACACATGGATAGTGTATACAGAGGTGTCAGGAGATTGAATATAACACTTTTTATATATGTAGTTTCGTATAGCTTTCTTTCAGAACCGATGTTGTTTATTATTGAGCTGCGTGTATTGTCAAAATGGATGTTTTATCAAAATGGATGTTCGGGCAACTTTCCTCGCTAATTGTCACAAAAAATCATCATCAACGATGAGGCTCATTTCTGGATAAATAGGTACTTAAAAAAAAAAAATTGTTGAATTTGGGACGATACCAATTCTTATGTGATCCAAGAGCGTCTAATGCATCCTGAAAAAATTACAGTTTGGCGTCATCGGTTCATATTTCTTTGAGAACGATGTTGGCCAGGCCATCTCCTTCAACAGTGAGCGCTATAGGTCAATGTTTATCAACTTTTTTTGGCCTAAATTGGATGATATGGACACTAACGAGATGTGGTTTCAACAAGATAGCGCTACGTGCCAAACAGCTCATGCAACATTGGACATTCCACACAAGCAATTTGAGGCCATGGTCACCTCACGTGGAGGTGATGTGAACTGGCAACTGAGATCGTGCGATTTGACCCCGTTGACTTTTTCCTGTGCAATTTTTCTTAAGTCGCCCTCAAAACTAACCCAACCTATGTCGTCGATCAAATTTAACCTGATTTATGCGCCAGTCAAGGAAAGTTGGGCATTTTGGGTGCGGAACTCGGTGGACATCAAACGAATAAAAAATGTCGATGACATCTTAGACACCTTTAAACTTAAAGATAATAAGCGAAGGAAAATGAAAATTGCCCAGAATACAATAATAAACTCTTGAATAGAATCCGGAAGCAGATTTTGAAGCTTATGTCACTATCATCGAGTCAGTGGATCAGTGGAATGTTAAGAAGGCAATCAGACTCGTAATTGTTTCAATAGTTACTACCAATGCTGCTGGATGCGCGGAAAGGAGGAAATAGTTTTTCAGCTTCTCTGTGAATGTACAACTCTTTATAAGATATCTTATTGTTACGAATGTGCAATAGCGATTTGAATTTAACGGTCTGTAACGACTGCCTGCAACATTCATCATGTTTATAAAATCATTAGTAGAAGCTCCTACTCATCAATAATGTTGAGAGCATGCGGTTACTAGCATTTTTTATAAGTATGGCAACACTAAATGTTTAAGCTGCTCGAAAGCTCTAGAATTCTGATGTTCTAGTTGACCGTTAAGAACAATTTCGTGTGTACAAATTCAGTGTGTATAAATAGTGGCAGAGGTTACAGTCGAGAGTTGAGTTCAACTGTATTGTACATTTGAGTTTGTACATTATAAAGTGTGTGTGCATTTCTGCGAATTGATTAACGTGTATAAAGACACTGAGTGACTATTTGAACTGTTGTTGTTGTACATTTTAAATAAATTTAGAGTTGTTACAATTTTAAACTACTAACACTGTTTTTATTTGCAATGAAAATCACAGAAAAAAATTACGACAAATCGGTTGTCATATTAATTACCAAATTCGTCAATACAATTAATTTTTTAATTGAAAGGGCACCAACAACCATTTTTATAAATACAAACAATATTTTTGTTAAGTAAATTTGTTAACACGCAACAATTTTTTTTAACAATGATTTTATAATATTGATCAATAAATTTGTTAACCTCCAACCAATTATATTTTAACAATGTGTTCGTCATATTGAACAACTATATTGTTATTTTTCAATTACTATCATTTAGTGAAAATTGTTACATTAAAATTTTAAAGAAATGCGATATAACAATTTAAATTCTTTATTTTATTAAGAATAATTTACATTACATAGAACCACTTATTAAAGAACGAGTGTAAATTACCATCCTCGTTGTACTTGTTGCCAATAATTCCTTGTTGAAATTGTATCTTTAATCATTAATTTATCAAAATAGTCCTTTCCCTGAAACGGCTATTAAATTAGATTTTCCATTAGTGATATTTCCTTAAAATGTTTATGGTTGCATCTTCTTTTCAGAATCTTTTATATTCAGGGTGTTTTTAAAGCATCGGCAACAAATCATTTCTTCAATGAAGAATATATCCAGCCGACCTGTTGACAAATATGTTGGTGTAAAACTTTATGTTCTTATTTTTGCGCTGAACGCACTAGTAAAATTTCACAACATACCTTTTAGATTGCTTCAAGCTGTTAGAAATCCATCAGCAAATTCTAATTCTTTTTCATTACTCACATATTTAAAACAATATATAAATATTTTATATTTTTTGACACATATTTTTAAATTGTTCAATACAAATTTCAAATGAAATTTCAATAACTAAAATAGTTATAGAACAACTAAGAAAAATTATCAATATAACAATTTACAAACATGTTAATTATAAAATTTGTTAGAAATTAGTTTTGATCGTCAAAAAATTTTATTAATTATTTAATAACATTTGCAAGTTTTTTCTGTGAAAGTATCCGGTTTATTTAAAGGAAATAAACCCCGTTTTTAAAAGGTAAAAACGTAACAATATAGAATTCTGCAAGAATATACTGAACGATCTACCGATGTGTCTACTATTAGACTGTTATTAGATAACTCAATGTAGCAGCTTGGATCTTCTAGTCATTTCATTAGTATCTGATTTCGATCTTGGTCAAATTATGGTGTGATATTACCAAATAAGAGTCATTTAAACTCCGTTTGAGTCGATATGACTCTATTTGCGTTCTTAAAATATTCATTCATTTTTTAGGCGCCATTATTTTGACTGTACTCTGCAGATCTGACGTGAATGGTCATTGTAAAATTGGAAATCATAGCAACTCAATAATTAAGTGGCAGATGTTTTGATATTTTTAAACCCGACCATTTAAAGAACACACTCTTTCATGGAACTGAAAATGAGCACTCTTACAGAGACACACACCTACATGAAAATTTATTCCAGTTAATAGTCTTAATTGTTGTGTCAGTTTTTATTACAATTCTTTGCCATGTTGTTCTTGTAGTTCTTTTAGTTGTTGCTGCTACTTTTGTTTTGTATTTAAGTTACTTCCCTTAAGCGGACAATAGCACTCCCGGTTTGGCATATGTTCTTCAGCCAGTGGTTACGTTTCAGAATATCAACAACATACAATCAGACAACAAACAACTCATACAACTGAGGAATTAAGAAACAACAAATAAAAAAAAGACAATAACAGCAAATAAAAAGACTCAAGTAGTAGAAATGCAGAGTAGAAGTATGAACGAAAAAAGCTGAAAATACATTAAATTTGCAGTCTTTCTTTAGTCTTGGCAAATTTATGTTGACATGTGCCTTAAATAAAATAATTTAATTTTTGTGTTTATTTTGCAAAAAAAAAGGAAAAATACTTATTGAAAATTGAATTTATTTCCACATTTTTTGGGAGTTTAATTTGATTGTAAAACCATAGTTATACAAAGTTCTGTGGTAAAAACTGTATGTGGTCTTTTGCAGTTATTTAGCTGTGTGGCTGGCCGGTCATGTAATTTCTGGCTACTCTGTGATTGATATGTTGGAATTAGTCATGATTATTTTGTGTTTGTAAATACATAGTTTGCTAAAATGTTGCAAATTATTACATGGAAATTAATTTGCCTTTATTAAGAGAATTTCCAATATGTTGGATGGTTTTAAATAACATGAGCCTATTGTACATATATAATCTATGAAATGTCTTTAGAGAAGGGTATACATATTAATTAGAATCTTATAATTATGGAATCCTTTTTCATACAAACATCCTGCATTATCGAAATAAATTTTGTAGCTTATAGTGATAAAAGTGTGTGTGTTTATGCTGGTAAATGTATGTTTCTGAGATGTCACCCCAACAGCTGCTTTGGATGAAAAAGAAAGCCATATGTATTCATTTAGGAGTATACAACTGATATCCGATCATAAGTAGCACGTGTTGCATATGGTTATTAAACTAACAAACGTATATTATTTTTCTTAATTACTATTACCTGACACAGGTATTCATTGGAAGAAAAAGAATATTATCTAATAATAATTAGTTTTTGTTGCATTTTTGCTATTGAATAAGTATAAAGGTATTTTCTACACAATTATGTGTTGCTAAGGGGTTTGTATTTGGGTACGTTTCGTAATAAGGAACATAGGAAATTTCACGTCCCTGTTGATGTACATATTTATCTGCCTCCATATTCAATTTAGGATTACATTTCAGACATTTCTTATATCTGATCCCAAAATGCCAGAGATCTCTGAATGAGATACTTTTCAGTCCCTGGAAATTGAATTGCGGATTCATTGGTCATGATGGGAGCAATACACTTATATGATGAGGTCGATCGATTTATTAATATACCGCTCTCATCGTATAAACGTTGAGTCCAATATGGAATCGATAATCGAGATTATATATGCGACTACAAGGTCCATATCGTCCAAATGTGATGAACCTGAACACTGATAAACATTCCACATGATCGTCTACGGAATGTAGTTGCAGTGATCGTTGTGCATGCTACGATATTGAATCTTCCATATAATGACTTCCATAGAAGTTGTCTATGAAGGAGAGAATGAGACTGCCACTGTCCGTGCTGACCGACCGAAGATTGGAAAATCATTGCGAGTTCTTCCTGCACGACCTGCGGGATCTCAGAAGACTGCCCAGTTATGGGGAATTATTCTCACCCTGACAAAAGTCTGTCACTCTCAGGAGCTGTTTAACCTAACATTATTGATGATATGCTTGTTTTATCTTCCTGATATTTAACCGAATAAAATCTAAAAAGAAAGTCATCAGGTTTTCCATGAATTGAATTTTCATATTGGGATTCTAAACCCAAATCGAATTGATAAAATCCGTTTGAACTAAATGGATAATTAATAATTCAAATGAATTTTTAGCGAAATCGTGTAAGTTTATCTTTTTATATTACATTTTTAATGGATTTTTTATTTTAAAACCAAAAATATTTTTTAGCTTTTTAACGAAGTCTACATTCTTAAAATTGAATAGTTTGTTTTAGGCGGGAATTCCCGGGATACCGGAATTTTCAAAATTAATCTCGATTTCCCGGGAAATGAAGAAGTGCTGGAACAGAAAAACACTACTTGCCACACAAGAAATTCCTTGGGGAATTTTGTTTGTTTCTTGAACATTACCTCGTCCATCAGTCACATACAAATCTTGACTCGGAAGTTGTGAAAAGTCTGCCAGTACATAAGTTTCATCATCAATCACACAACAGGAGTATTCTTTTTATAAAATTTAACCTCAATTTTTTCGCTCGTTCGTTTGCTTCTAAGTTCTTTACTGAATTACGATCTGGAACTTTATGCAACTTCAACCCAGCATTAGCTTTGGCTCTGCGCATAAAGGAATCAGTGCATTTAACTTTACGAGCTGCTTTTCTGATAGAAGTGTTCGGTACTCTTCGAAAGAGTTGTTCGACTTCTTTTGCATTACCAATATCTACCATATCAGTGAGATCTTTTTTTCTTCCTGATCCAGGTTTCCTTTCAATGTTCAAGTCTTACTTATACTGTGACGATGAACCTTCAGATCTTTTGCTATTTTTTTGAAAGTCCATATTGGATTTTTTTTAAAAGTATTAAATATTTGTTCACGTACTTTTTTTCGATGACCATTTTGACCGAAATAACAGTTGAAAATTAATAATTTAGAAAAGATAATATCGGACCAAAGATAAGTTTTGGCTGGAATAGTGTGTATAAGTTTTTTCTGACTCACTCTTTAACAAATAGTTTTCATCCACCACATATGTCAATATTAACTCTTGCATAATGGGCCAGAATACCAGAGTTTTGGCCATAGATTGAACACAGGGTATACGTAACAATTGTGAATTCAATATGTCGGTCGTTGTTTTTATATTCATTACTTGATGCTACTTTATATAAACACATCTGTAAGATTTTTGCACGCTGAATACGAATATGAAGTTCGATTTTTAAAATTCGATAAGAAGAATTCAACATGGCGGTCATTAATAGATTCTTATATACCCTTCACCAAATTACTACTAACATTGACATCGAAAGCTCTAGAATTCAAACATACTACTTTTGTCCGTTAGAGCATTGTCGAAGATTCACGAAAGATGGCGCGTGTATAAATAGTGCCAGAGGTTGCAGTCGTGAGTTGAGTTGATCATAGACGCTGTTAGAGTTAACATCAACTGTCTTGTACATTTAAGTTTGTGCATTATAAACGTGTGTGTGTGTATAAAAAATACATAGTAACTATATAAGACTGTTGTCGTACATTTGAATAAATATAGACTTGTTACAATTACTACTAAAACTGCTTTCATTTGCAATCAAAAGTATCCGGTTTATTTAAAGGAAATAAACCAACGTTTTAAAAAGGTAAAAAGTAACAATATTTTTTTAGGTAAACAAAATTAATTTTTTCTATTCAAAATTTAAATAATAATTATTTTTTTAAATAGTTTTGAAAATTTTGTTTTTTCAAAATAGTTTTCTTTTAATTTAAAATTTTTTTTTTTTTAAATTATTAGTGAAAAAAAATCGATGACAAAAAGATTTTTTTTGGAAAAAAAAAATGTGGGTTAAAAAATATTTTTCCCAATTTTGACCCATTGTAGGTCCAAATTACTATAGCCTTATATAGTTCGTTGCAATGGACTTTGAGATATCTATCATTGGATATCCATATTGTCTATATTAATGACTTAGTAATCCAGATATAGATCAAAAATAGGCCAAAAATCGAGGTTGGCCCGGTTTTTTCCTTATATCTCAGCCATTTGAGGGCCGATTTTCTCGTTTTTAAACAGCAACCGAGCCGAAAGAATTCCCGATATATTGATGTATGAATCAAGTTTCTATGTTATTAGGGGTCTTCAGAAAATTGATTTCAACAGACAGACGGACAGACAAACGGACATGGCTTAATCGACTCCGCCATCTATAGGGATCCAGAATATATATACTTTATAGGGTCGGAAAATTATATTGTGGAAATTACAAACGGAATGACAAACTTATATATACCCTTCTCACGATGGTGAAGGGTATAAAAATAGAGGGAAATAAATCTGTAACTTCTAAACGGTTAGTCCAGTTTGAATGAAATTTTACATGTGCTAAGAGGAAGTGTTGTCGAGTTTAAATTTTGAATTGGAACCTCATGGGCTTACCAGGGGCAAGGCCAGGTGTCCTCAAACTAGGAGACCTCGCAATAAAAACCATTGTGAAATATTAGGACATTATGACAATATAACTTAATAGCAGACCCTTTGAATACCCCAATAGTATTAAAAATACACATTGTAAATAAATAAGACAGTTGATTGAAAATTGTTAATTGTTTATTGCAGATTATGGATCTTAGAAACTTTTATCACTTGTATTTCTTGGTGAGGCAAATGGTACTTTTTTTTCTTTTGATGATACTTTTTGGGAAATTTTTTACTTTTATCATTGCAACATTAGGTAGGTTTATTATTGTTTTATATCAATAACTTCTTTAGCGATGAAGCGGGATTATGTTTTAAAATGATTATATTAAAATGTCACAATTGAATTACTAAACCAATAATGACTTCCACGTATCATTAGAATTAAATTACGACAATTTGATACTTTTTCAGCCACAGCTGTAGTATCCTCGGGAAATTATTATATCTCAGTTTTGTAATGCAATGCAAATGTATGTAATTTGCTTAATTCACAACAATCTGTACGTGTATCTTTTATTAAATACACTTTATGTTTATTTGTTTGTGAACACCCATATCGCTAATGGTATTCAAAGGTAACTTGGAAATTTAGCGGTAATTGCTTGATACAAACGAAATAAATTTTTCATTATAAATATAAGACAACCTGCTGACATTTGATAACAAATAAAGAAAAAGGATTCCTGCTTTAACTTTTCTAATTAAAACTATATAAATTTAACAAAAATGTTGAGATTTTTGTTAAAAATATTTGGTCAATTCACAAGGTCTCTTATCATGTCATATTGTCATAATGTCCTAATATTAATATTTCACAATGGTTTAATTGCTTTTCAAGCAAAAAATGTCTTTCTATGCTATGTTTATTGTGTTATCGTAACCAACAAGCAGAGACCAACGCCGAATGCCTAAGAGTCTGTTAAGCGGAGCCGCCGAGTCGATATATATTAGGACATTATGACAATATGACTGATAAGAGACCTTGTGAATTGAGCAATTGTTTAAAATCTAACTACCAAAAAAAAAACCAATTTCTATAATACTTAAATCAACAATTAATTTTAAAATAAATCAGTATTTAAAACGAGTATAATTATTATAATTACTTAAAGGTGACATTAATATTACGTATCTTGTGTTGACATAAATAAAATGTATAGTGTTAATTACTTTAATTTTGTGATAACATAACTATGATAGATCGATACATCATCATAGTACGGGTATTTGCATAATTTATAATTTATTTTTAATGCAATTTCCATAAATGACAAATGACAAATGATTTCATTAGTAAATTTTAATTAGTTTTGAAATTATTTATGAATTTTGTTTGAAAACAAGTTTAATTAGAAGTTTGAAAAGAAAATGAATTAAAGTTTACTTACGTTTTTAAATAATCCAACTTTTGTTGTTCTACTTTAATAAAACCCTCTAAATTACTAATTAATACAGATTCAGTCTCTAATAGCTCTTCCATATCCGCCAAAGCGGTATAGACTTCTGTGTTGATGGATTTGATGGTGCATAGTAGGAAAAATAATGCGAGTAGTGGCAGGGAAACGATTTTCTTACGTCGCAGTTCCAGCATATTTGTTACAATTTAGATGGCAGATAGTTTACTCTGAAATTAGTTAGACAAAAAGAAACAAATATTAAAATTCTATCAGTTAAAACTATAAAATATTAAATAATTTTCTTTTAGTATTAATTTCTATTATCATTTCCTCAAGTGTTTGATTAATTGGATCATATCGTAAATTAATCAATTATTTATTCTCAAGCGGCACTTACACGTCTACTACAAAAAACAATAAATTTCGATAAATACACATTAACAGCTCATCGGCTGAAGACAAACAATAGAAATCAATTTGAATTAAAAACAAATCCTTAAAATACATAAATTAATTGTCAAGATTATACAAACATTACAATAAATAATTTAATTTTTTTTATATTTTTCAATTTAAACTGGTTGTAACTAAAAATCCACAAAAATATAAAAATAACATGACTCCAGGTATTAGATAATTTAATATGATTTGAGACGATTTGTAATCCGGTTCAAACTTTTATTACCGATACAATTAACATTTAATTAAATGAATATATTGTTATACATTTTTAGTCATTAGAATTTTATTGAACTCGTATTTTAAACGCGTTTCTTTGAAATGGGTGCAAATTCTAAATCAGATAAAAATCTTAATGTTTTAAATTAATTTAAAGATGTTTCGCAAAAAAAAAATCCTAAGCCATTAACTCAAACTAGAAGTTTTTATGTTATTCTTTGAAGTTAATAGACCACTAAAGTGTTGAATGAAATAAATATTAAGTAAGCATGATATTATTTCATTAAACACTTGTCACATATTTATATATAAGTATATCGCATAATTGCTTTCATTTCAAATATATAAAACTAATACATAACCATAGAGAATATACACAGAGCGGAAACTCTCCTGTCAAAGACCTAACTCAGTTGTCAAAAACCTAAGTGGTGAGAATGTATTAGTAAAAGAAACTATGTAAAAACAAAAACAACACTCGTATGTGTAACTTTTTTGAGTAATTTTTTTCTTTTAGTTTTTTTCTAGTTTCCGCTCTATGTATATTTTCTCTATGTACATAACTTTTATTAAATAATAGGTATATACTTATTACCAATGAAACTTTATGAAAATTTAGTATCAATACAATTTCACATAAAAAAAAACTATTTTTTGCTTTACATATCAGTGCAGTAGTACGACGACAGTCATACTTAGACCATATGGACCTTGCCATCGCAGAGATGATCTTAAACATGATCCCACAATCATAGAGTTTCGCCTAAACCCATTGTTTGCATGATGAGAGCGGTAAACCAATGAATTCAGCATCTCCCAATTTAATATTTTCTTATTTCTAATGGGCCTTGGTTCTTTATCAATGCAATCCTGAAATCTGTGTGATTAGAAGCAGATCAATCCCTAGTAGGGTTTGGGGTCCGGGAATTCCCGACCGGGAAATCCCGGGATTTCCCGTAAAATTATTGTCGGGAATTCTCGGGAAATTTAAATTTATTTCCCGGGAAAAACGGGAAATTTAAAATTAATTAAAAATACTTATATATTAAAAATACTATAGATTTAAATATAACATCTATATTTGATGAATGGCTTGTTCCAAGCATTAGAGGTGATGCTATAATGAACCCTCTTTATGAACAGATGTTATCTAAAAATTCTACGACTTCTCAAAAAATGGTTCATGCAATAAAGTTTTAAGTGAATACATAATATAAAAGCAGACTTATTTAAATTAGGTAACAACTTCACAACATAATAAGCTAAATTATAATATAAAAAAAGACCATGTTAAAAATTTATGGACAGCAAATGTTTGAACGCCTATTTGACCACAATGTTCTCTCATCTGTTCAAAGTGATGATGTTTCCGAAATACAAATGGAGCAAAATTTGAAAAACGAATTAGACTATTCAATCAATATTGAAAAAGAAACCCTAAATATTTGAAATCAGATGCTGAAAGTCGTTTTAAGCGGGAATCAGCTTTATTTGTAGCAACGAGCAATCGGAAAAAAAAAATTAGCTTTACTAACGATAAAGCCAACACTTGTTTAAAGCGAAAGAGTTTTCTCGGTGTCTGGAAACTTTGCCATTAAAATAAGAAATCGGATGTCAGATAACTTATTGAGTGCATTAGTTATTTTGAAAACTCAATTTTTTAAAAGAAATAGTTCTGTGATGAACACATAACATTATTTCTATGAAATAATAGCGGTATTCAAAATTTGGAGTACTTTCTCTAGAAGAGTAGTAAAAGATCACTTTATTATAACTACTTTTTCTTCCCTGCAGTTCATTGAACCAGTTCAGCTACTTCAAATAACTGAGAACTACAACTAGTGAATTTTCAACCCAACGTTTTTGACTAGTGAATTTAACACGGGGATGTCATAGCAGGTGGCCGATTGGCACGCTTTGAATAACACTTCACTATTAAATTCAATAGTACAAATACTCCAGCATTTGAGAAAAAAAAAGGAAAAATAAAACCTCTTGTTTTATAGTAAAATGCGCTAATAACTAAGACACAGAGCTCTTATTTGTACTGCTATCTATTTGTTATTAAGAATTACACGTGAGCCTACTCTCAATTTTTGCTTTTTTTATCATCAGAGAGAACGAAAATACCACCGGCCACATTCAGCATTACATGTGGCCATCGAAGTGCTATATTTTAGAGGATTTTATTTTACTTGAATTTATTTTCAAAAACTTAAGGCGAATATCCGACTATTGTTAGTTACTTAATACGCTGGCGAAATGTAATGCAAATGACTACCACTTTAGCAGACACAGTGAACTAGTTTGTTGTACAAGTAGTAACATAGCTAGTGTAAGGTTTCCAATTGGCACTTTTCATACTGCTGGGTTTACACTCTTGCTTTTAAAATTCACGACATTTGATATTTCATATTTTTGTTTTGGAAATGAATTCAATTTTTAAATCGCAATTAACTTATTAATCGACAGCGAATTATAAAGGTACGTTCATAATTTATACAATTTTGTGACATATATTTACTCTATTACCGGGACAAGAGCTCTACATCATGAATACGCTAATATTTTATTTTATAGTAACAAATGATCTCCAAATATTTTAACCAACTTTTTGTTTGGTTTATGTTAGTACAATTGAATTGTAATGTATTGTTTTTCTATTTTTTTAATAAAATTTTATAAAATAATTTTATTGTTTACTAATTTTTCTAGTAGAAAAAAAAATCCCGGGATTCCCGGGAATACCGGGAAATGAAATTTTTCATTCCCGTTTCCCGGGAAATAAAATTATCCGGGAAACACCAAACCCTAATCCCTAGGGACTTTCCATTCCCTAACCATATCAGAACACATAGAACTAACTAGCGTAACATAGAGAACCTTGCTCCTTTTCGTCACAATGAATAATGGATCCGAACCAGAATTTAAAATATCAAAGTTAAGTACAGTGAGACCTCGATTATCCGTAATGGTCGGAACCGGTAGCATTCTGGATACCCAATTTTCCCGGTTAATTGAGAGTACTAATTTTTAGTAGATTTTTAATAATGAAATTTTTTCGATAATGACATTTAAAGCTCCATATTTCTCACTGATCCATCGCTTGGATTAAAGTCGTCCAATTTGGTGGAAAAAATTTCACAATAACGTTTTCAGCATTGAAATCCTGCACGTCTGGATGTTGTCCAATGGCAGAATGATTTTACTATCATCTTTTAGACCAGCGAAAGGCTTGAGCTCTCAAATGAGCTCTCTTGTTTTTGTTTTCATATGTACGCAAGCACATACATTGTATAAAAACAATCAAAACCAGTCAGTCTCGCATGAGCATTGATAGAAGCAGGTTGTTTTACGCTTTTCGCTTTTTATGCTTGTTTATTTCAGTTATTGTTTTTGTTTTTTTCTCAACTTTTTACTCATACAACTACAATATCTAAAAACTGTAGTGGTGTGAGTCTGCCTTTCGCTGTTTTAGACCGATTTTCTTAAAATTCTCTCTCACTTGTGGTACTATGTTAATGTTAAACCATTCTCATGGACATTTTTTAAAGCTCTTTCCAATAACTAATGCTTTGCACTTCTGTGTAACAGCAGCATTAACGCAAACTAATGAGGTTAGTCTCTCCTTTGAGAGCTTGTGTCATTCTATGAAATTTTCATTATGGCAAGCCAAACTTTCCATTCTCCATTATCTCATTGGTGAGTTTTTTCATTGATTTGAATTCATTTAATTTTTCCACAAAAATTGTTGCAGCTAATCAGCTGAATATTTTTATCCTGCAGCATTTGCTTAAATTTTGAGTGGAATATTTTAGACTTTCCTTCACTGTTAATCCAGAAATTGGAGTTTCTTTAAATCGTTCCTTCCGGAATTGTTCATAAACTGCAAAATTTTCTTTTGGTTTTTAGCAGTTTTTAAAGTTTTTCGGTTTTCAAAGCCAATAACAGAATCACTTTGTTTTTTATAATGTCTAACACTCCTTACGCCAAAAACTATCGAAAAATCGATGGCACAATATCAAAAAATGTTGACCTTACTAATCGATCGAGGGAATTCCCCTTTTTCGTTTTAACGTGTAATCGATGCAAAAAAAAATTTAAATCGATCCAAAAATATGTTCTTTTTCTTCCCCGGATAATTGATGTTGCCGGTTAATCGAATCACGGATAATCGAGGCCTCACTGTACTACATAAACTAACGTCTATCTAAAACTCAACTCTTTCATTTATGTCCAAGCTTCCCCATATCATGTAATGGGCATTCTGTAAATAAATATATACCGGTCATAAAAATGCTTAAGAAATTCCCACATAAGAAGGTCCATTCTACGGAAAGTTATATTCTATAAACCGAATTTTGATGTTCTGTAAATTGAATCCATATGATTTACTCGATTTACTTTCGAGCTAACAAATATATTTCAATATACAAAATAGTGGGCTTTTTAGAACATCAATTTCTCAACTATTCGTTTTTGAAAACAATCGATTTACAGAACATGTGGGATTATCTGAAATATTTAGTGAGTACCACAAATAGACTTAAGGTTGGGTCACACATGCCAAATATTTGACGAAAAAGACGTAACCACTAAATAAAATATATTTGAATTCTTTTATTTATTTCCAAAACACTTGGATGATTCAAAACAAATATTTAGTTCTATTTTATTTGAGTAAACAGCGTGAAACAAATTTGTGCTAAAACAAGTGGTTACGCTTTTTTGAGTAAATAATTGACGTGTGTGACCCTACCTTTGGAACCTATTCAACTTCTGAAGGGGATTAGTGGTATTAAGATTGATGATGACCAGGGGTCTTCTCTCTTTTCAGATAATTTCTCACTATTATCGCTGTCCAGAATGCCGAATTACAAAGTAATCCCTATATATCCATTCGAAGTAATGCAAAGAAGTATTCACTACTCATTTCTAAGTAATATTAAACCACAGGGTGTCATTGATCATAGTTCTGTTCGGTATGCAGTGTACACTGTGTAGTCTAGCAGATTGAAGCTAACATATAATTACTAGGAGTTATCATGTTTTATGCTAGGTCCTAGCTGACCATTGGAAATTCTGGAGATTTCTTCCTGTATGCTGAGATAAAACATGGTTCGGCATAGTTACGACAACAATACTGTGTTCTCTATAACAATATATTGTTGTAGTACAATTTGAAACATAATTATATCCGTCAATGGGTTAGATTCCTTCATGGGTGCAAAGGGTATGGTTTTTTTGAAGACTCAAATTAGTCAGATATGAGGAATTACAATAAACCTGATTAACCTATATTTAGCTTAACGTTTTTCAGAATCCTTTCCATCAGTTTGTTTGTTGTATCCTCTGTTACTTTTACATTTTTAAGAAATCTTTAAATGGCCTTTGAATGTATATTCTAATAAACAAAGGTCATTTGTTGGCTTGCAGTGCATGTCTGTATCTCTTCTCAATTGAATCATTATATATACCGGGGAATAAGAGCAGTGCCTTATGAGTTTCACTAGATTTAGTGGGTACACGAATATTCTCTTCCAAATTTTCTTCTTTTTCGCATAAAATACGGACAGGATATTGATTCAACTGGAAAGTAATTGTAAAATAAAGGGAGATTTGACCAATTGGTGATGTTAATCACAGGAGTGATTAACATTGGTGTTGTTAATCAAGACTTTACAAATGTTACATGTATAAGGTCCCCTATAAGGTGATCCATCTTCATAAACTCGAGTACTCATCAGCTGAAATATAATTCCAATCGTATCAGCCAGTTAGAAATGGCAGATTTATTTCCAAAAAAGTTTGGTTCTACCCCATTGTGCAGCGTATCTGCTTACAAATTTCTACTGACACAATATGTATAACGACTATGTACAGCGAAGAAAATTTGTTGAATGGATGGTTGAACATCAACAAAAGGATGCTAATTCATCGAGCAAATTCATCCAATGCGATGAAGCACATTTTCTTTGTGCCACTGTTTGGGGCGCATTTTAAACTGGTGGCATCATTCAAAAAGAGGCTGCTCAAGAAGCTATTGTTACTGATGTGCGATATCGCGAGTTCTTTCTGCCTAAATTAGATGATATTGATGTGGACGACATGTGATTTCAACTAAATTGTACCACATGTCACTAAATTGTACCACTGTGAAACAATTGAATTTTACTAACAAAATTTCTAAATCTGAGGAGAATATGTTAGGGTACGTGAGTTGTTCGCAATTTAGCGAGTTCACTCGCTAAAAACTTTTTTCTCTTATGCTGAAAATCATACATGAAAAAATAATAGTTTTCCTCCCTAATTCCGATGGCTATGTGATTTCCTATGGACTCCGTCAGAACCAATCGGTTCTTCTAATAAATCTGATCATATTAGTTTAACATCTCTGAGATAGTCCAGATCATGAAAAAGAGTTCTACCATGATGTAGTAGTCTATGCTGTTGTAAGGCCGGGTAGTCCTCCTCAGCTAAACAACTGCTACAGTAGCTGTAACGTGGGTAACCCATTCGTTCCGACATGTGTCCAATCATATAGTACCCGTACAAAGCCTAATCGAATTCCTAAAGAGTCCTGGTCCTAATTTTTGTCAGAGTAGGTCAGAGCATTCTGGATATTCTACAAGTGATGATATTTGACCACCTGAGTTCCGTCTCTCTTAACGCCCATTCATCTATTAAAGTCGATACCATCACCAAGGCAGTGTGTATATCATTTTGTGCATGATTTACGTCCAGAGACGACCCATTGGTTGCGCATTCATTAGATACTTCATTTCCCCGGAATTCCTCATATCCTGGAACCCATATCAACTCGACGTGATGTTGTGTTAGTTGTGCCAGTGAGTGGATACAATTGAGAGAGACCTAATAAAGTTGAAGTGCCTTCATTGATGCAAGGCTGTCCAAATAGATATGTATAGTCGAATTTTCGAGATTCAGTTCCCGAATTCTTCTCGCGGCTGAATCGATGGCAATCGAATATATATTGTTACGATTTTGAAATAACGATTTGAATTTAACGGTCTGTAACGACTGCCAGCAGCATTCATCATGTTTATAAACACGTTCATCAGTAGAAGCTTCTACTTATCAACAATGTTGATAGCATGCGGTTATTAGCATTGCTTCTAAGTATGTTTAAGCTGGTAACATTGACATCGAGAGCTCTAGAATTCGAACATACTAGTTAGTCCGTTAAGAGCATTGTAGAAGATTCACGAAAGATGGCGTTTGTATAGGCGCTGTTAGAGTTAACATCAACAGTCTTGTACATTATAAAGTGTGTGTGCATTTATGCGAATTGATAAACTTGTAAATAGACACTGAGTGACTATTTGAACTGTTGTTGTTGTACATTTTTAATTAATAAAGAGTTGTTACATATTTTAAACTACTAAAACTGCTTTTTATTTGCAATCAAAATGATCCGGATTATTTAAAGGAAATAAACCAATGTTTTAAAAAGGATAAAACGTAACAATATCAAAATATCCAATTCATCGGAGAAAATTTCCGAGCCCGTGCCCGTTTTGCTGCCCAATCATCCCTATGCTGATCCTAAATGTTCTATCAGAATTCGGTGTAGGTATCATGTAGTTCGTTCTTGGATGATACCGTGACCAATACGACCATACTTCAGCCCGCCCAACTCTTTGAGACTTAGAGCAGACTTAGTAGAAATACTTTAGATATATATATATCAAGAGGTGTTATATTTAGCATCATTTCTAGACTGTGGCATGAGGCGTGGAATTCATAGAGCCAGTAATTGCAAGACATGCTATTATTTGTACCTTGTTTAGAATAGAAAGGTGAGCTTTATAGGTCTTCTTATTTATAGAATTACTTATGAATCTTTTGTGTTTTGAAATTCTAAAGATAAAAATACTGTTTTTTTTAATTTCAAAAAAAAAATCACATTCAAAATATATAAACCTTTAATATCAATGATGTTAAAGCAATAAAAAACACTCCTCTTTTTTATTTTTTGGCAAATTTAAATAAATAAATTTATAAACATTTTATTTGTTTCGCAAACCGATTAAATTTAGTTCAAAAACCTCTATCAATTAAATATGATTTAAAACCTAACGGCTGTTATTATTTCTGTTATGCAAATTATACGTTTAATCCCCCTTTTTACACAAAAACTAACAACGAAAAAAATAAAAGCGTATTACGGTTTATTTTTAATAAAATTTATGCCATGTTTTCATATGTAAATTTCCTAGATCCATACATACAACCTCTTTGTCAGAAGAGCTGTGTTAAAAAAAAAAAGACTAAATTTAAATTTTGCTTTATTTTATTAAACAAATATATTTAGTGTGGCCTACAAAAAAAAAAAAAAAATAAAAAGAATTTTAAAGTTTACTTTGTTGCACAATTCATTTGTTTTGTTTTGTTTTTTTATGTAAATTTTCGGTAAAAAAAAAGAAAAAAAATTGCAAAATAATGACTGAAATTAATGCGTAGGTTTGTGAAAAATTAGTTTTTTTTATATTGCAACAATAAAAGTTTTTATTTATTTTTGCTGTGCTTTTGTTTTTACACAAATTAATAATATGTACAACTGTTTTTTTGTAACTGTCATCATTTGGTTTTCAACAATGGATTTAAATCGTTTTGTTGGAAATGCGTAAACAGTTCAGTGAACTTGAAATTTGTTTTATATTAAAAAATAAACAAAAAATAAAAATGTGGGACAAATAATTTTGCTGATATTGAAAAAGGAATAAAAAAAATACTTGACGACAGCCTGTCTACTGTAAAGAAATTGCAATTATTTAAATAAAGGATTTATCGAATTTATTACATGGTTTTTGTCAAAAGAAAGTATTTCTCAGTCTATAGCGACGGCTCTAGAAAGGGAGATCGAGTTAGTGTAGGTGTCTACATTCAGGAATTCGAAACTGGGTTATCTTTTAGACTTCCAAATGAATGTAGCATTATCCAGGCTGAAATATCAGCCATAAAAAGGGCGGGTAACTGGCTTAGTTATAACAATATATCAGGTAGGGATCTTCCTATATATACTGACAGTCAGGCCGCAATAAAATCTCTAACAGGTGTATATACAACATCTAATTTGGTCCAGCAATGCCGGGCATCCTTAAACAGGATGGCGAGACATTAAACAGTCGTACTCAAGTGGATACGTGGACACGGAGGTACTACAGGCAACTGTGTTGCTGATGAATTGGCGAAAAAAGGCGCCATGCTGCCTGAAGGACACATAGACTTCCTATGTGGGATTCCGTTATCCAAAGACTTGTCTTGCCCTACAACGACTTCTGCAGAAGTTGTCAAAACGAGGAGAAGGATGAGACAATCATGTTCTTTGTCACTGTCCGGCATTGGAAAATCTATGCTTAAGGTTTCTGGGACATCGTTCCCTAACTAGTCTCTTTGAGCTCTCGAATTTGAGGCTTGAGTGCATTAATGCCTTTGTAAGGAACAGTAATTGGCTAACCAGACCAAATATGGGGATCTCCATCGAATGACCAAATAATAATCTCCTCTCCTTCTCTTTCTCTCTTGTATCTCTTCTCTCACTCTTCAATCTTAACCAAATCTTGACTGTCCCCTTCTCCTTTTTCATATCTACTCTCTCCTTCTCTTTTTGCCTCTATACCATAGAATAATATATCCATAGAAGCGCTACTGAGAGGGAGAAAACCTAAGTCCATAGGGTACAACTAGAGGCGCAACTGAGAGTAAGCTGAGAGTAGCAATAATTACTCTCTTCACACGTACTTGTGATATGTGAATTCAACATACTTGTGAGAGAATTTAACACATCAAAATACTTGAAATTTAAACTTCGATTTCCCGACTAAATATAGACCGAACCGCTTTTTTACACTTCTACACAACTTTTGTCAATTTTTTTTAATACTTGCAGGACACTTTTATTTCCGAAATACTTTTATTTTACTCAAATGAACAAATTTATTTTTTTTTAATTTTTGACACTTAAATTTATCTGTGGTAGAATTTTATTTATAGAACAGAGTTTCAATTTTTGGTATTGAAAATAGAAGAAAATTTATATAAATTAAAATTTAAACATTTTTATAGAACTCTGTGTGTGTGGTGAAAATTAAAAGGGCACCAATACAACCTCAAAACTATGTACTAATACATTCTCACGACTTACGTTTTTGACAACAGACTTAGGTTTTTTCCCTCTCAGTAACGCTTCTATGGATATATTATTCTATGCCTAAGTCTGTTGTCAAAAACCTAAGTCGTGAGAATGTATTAGTACATAGTTTTGAGGTAGTATTGGTGCCTTTTTAATTTTCACCAGACACACAGAGTTCTATAAAAATGTTTAAATTTTAATTTATTTAAATTTTCTTCCATTTTCAATACCAAAAATTGAAACTCTGTTCTATAAATAAAATTCTACCACAGATAAATTTAAGTGTCAAAAATTAATAAAAAATAAATTTGTTCATTTGAGCAAAATAAAAGTGTTTCGGAAATAAAAGTGTCCTGCAAGTATTAAAAACATTTGACAAATATTGTGTAGAAGTGTAAAAAAGAAGTTCGGTCTATATTTAGTCGGGAAATCGAAGTTAAAATTTCAAGAATTCTGATGTGTTAAATTCTCTCGCAAGTATGTTGAATTCACATATCACAAGTACGTGTGAAGAGAGTAATTATTGTTACTCTCAGCTTACTCTCAGTTGCGCCTCTAGTTGTACCCTATGCTCTATACTTTCAGGTGTTTTTAAAATCAAACGATTTACAGATCATGTGGAAGTTCAGTGAGTACCACAGGTAGACTAAGACTCCCTTTTCAGATAATTTGTAGTTATTATCGCACTGCTAAATGCCATAATGGATAGAATTTCTGAACAAGTTAAGAGGAAATCACTATATATCCATTAATTTCTAAGTAATGTTAAACCACATGGTGACGCTGATCATAGGTTACTGCCTGTTCGGTATGCAGAGATGAATAGACAGTGATGCACTGCTCGGTCCTGGCTGACCATAGGAAATGTTGGCGATTTCTTCCTGCATACAGGAATAAAACATGGTGCAGCATGGTTACGACAACAATGTGTAACAATATATTGTTGAGGAACACAAAAAAGTGTTATTTTAATTTGAAACTTAATTATATCCGTAAGGTCGTACATGTAGCTGATGTCACTGGGTAAGATACCTTCATAGGGATGCAAAGGGATAATTTTTTGAAGACTCAAATTAGTCAGATATGAGATATGTTGTGCAGCGGCAAGTCAATTGGTTACATTATACCTACCAGGTAATCTAGCGTGAAGTTAAATGTCACTTAAGTGTCTTTAAGTAACCTAAAGTGGAGTCACTTTAAACATTTATTTTGTGCTGCTCTTTTTTGTGAGTAATTCGTACAAATTTTGTTGATATAATTCTCCTACAGTTTATTTCCTTTTTGCTTAAGAATACTGACATCCCATGTAACATAGCGTGAAGCCAATTGACACCTTAGTGTCTCTAAGTAACCTATAGTGAAGTCACTTTAAAGGATTTTTTTTTTTGTACAGCTCTTTTGAAAGTAATCAATTGGAGAGTTGTGTGAGGAAGGTTTGTTTACAAGCAGTCGGTTATTGGGCTGACTATGAGATGTCTTTTTAACTGACTATTTGAGATCAATTAGCTTCCGCTTGCACTGGTACATATTAAAATAACTAGTTATATAGCTGATAAAGTATCCAATTAGGTAGATAGTAAGGTAACTGATGCTATGTAGGTTAGGTTAGGTTCCATGGGCAGCCGCTCCTCAAGCAGCTCACTTGGGTCCATTCAAATCTGATCCCATTGTGATACCCAAGGGGTAGACAGCATGGTATTTACAATACTTTCGTTGCCTCCAGGTTAAACCAGCCAGATTCCCGGATGAAGGAGTAGATTCGTCTAAGATTCATCCTTGATAGCTCATCCAAGCATGATAGAAATGCGTTCCCTCAGCTTTGTTAGAGCCGGGCATTGGCAGAAAAGGTGATACACATTCTCTTCCTTTTCTTCATTATGGCAACTTCTACAGTAATCATTGTGCCGTAGGCCCATTCTTCTAGCATGTGTGCCCCAATTAAACAGTGTCCTGTAATAAAGGAGACAATTAGCCTTATTTGTTCATGACGGTAATCTATAAGTAGATTCGTCCTGCTGGCATCATATACGGGCCAAGTCGACCTCGCTGTAGCACAGGAAGGTTCATTAGACCACATGTTTTTTGCAGTCTCATATAGTATCTGCTGAACAGCCATCTTGCATTTAACAAGGGAAATACCAGAAAAGGGGTCGATCACCTCCTATATAATTAATTACCCTATATAATTACCCTGATTTCCATCGTGTCCAGGGACCCATATAAGCGTTATCATAGAATGTCTCGCTATCTTGTTTAGGGATACCCGGTATTCCTCGGTTAATCTAGATGTCGTGAGGACACCCGCTATTCCGTTAACGGCAGCCTTGCTGTCAGTAAATATACAGGACCTTATATTCGATAATACCTCAGCCAGTTGGATGCACGTTTAATGGCTGTAATTTCCGCCAGAAGAGCAGTACTGAAGTAAGGAAGGATTTTATCCCAAAGTTTTCAATATAGAAACCTCAGTGATGCTATGTAACCACTATATGAATCCAATGCGTTGACTACTTTGGACCAGGTATCAGACGATCTCATTGTAATCAAAAAGGGTCAATTGATCCCCTGCGTAGCTAATTATGTAACTAGTTGTCTTATAGGTAAAATCACTAGTTCAGGACACTCTCCTAGAATGAACTGTTTAATATATCACTATTGTGATAAAACTTTATATATATAATTCACAATATTACACTATTGTGAATGTTAATCTTAACATAATTTTATAACGTAGACATATTATAGTACAAAAGCTGAAGAATCAACTGCAAAACGTTACAATGTTATATATACGAAATCCATATTCTTTTCTACAAAACCTGTGTCTTGCCAGTTTCTATTAAAAGAAGACTAAACTTCAATTTTGTTTTTTATAATTCTATAGGAATACTAGGAAGATTAACATCTCATTTAAATTATACAACTTTTTGGCAAAAGTTTCCTTTAATTCTATTTATTCGTTTCAATTTATGGCTCCATAAATATTTTACTAGTTTCAGTCAACTTCAGTGGGATTTAAATTGAATGCTCTAAGTTACCAGGTGTTATATCATTACAAAAAGAAAAATCAAAACTAAAACAGTGTTTAACAACATATTTCAATAAACCCGTAAAAAAATAATAAAAAAATAACCTGTCTATGCTTTCTCCATTGTTTTTTAAAGATTATTATCTTTTGTTGTTAAATTAGAACATGGTTAGAACAAATCATTGAAAACAAATTTTGTTGGTTAATCATTTAGACTTTTCTAAAAAGCATAGCATCAACAAAATAAAACCCATAGAAACCGGTACATTAACCTTTCTAAGCAAATAACATTTTAAAATTCTTAATAATATCATTTAGGTTCTATTTAGTATTCGAAAAAGGTGTTAAAATGAATTCTTCATTTAAATAATTTTAAAACTTTAATAATACAATTAAATTTTAAAATTTATGATGACCAGCAAATTTGTTGTCAATCTAATACATATATGTTTCAATTCTGCTTTTAGAACAAAAATTCGAAGCAGACATACAAATTCCAGTTATTTTGTTTTAATTTATGACACCACCACTGGCAAATTTTATTTTATACACAATAGTACACTATTGTGAATTTTTTTATTTCCTTTTATACTAATTTTAAGCCTGCATTAACTTCTCGTGAGTTGCCTTAATACTAAATAAAATGCAAACATCTTTTTATTCATATCACCATTAAAAATTCTATTAAGACATATCAATTTTTTAGATAAAATTTAGGCAAATCAGTCTAGATTATCTAAATCAAAATTTATCAAATAACAAAAAAAAAAATAAAATAACCTGTTGACAATTAAAGACAAGCCATGATTTTCTATATTAATAAAATATAATTAATTTAATGAAATTTATATTAAATTTGCAATTAATTTTTATTAAATTTGTTACATAATACAAAATACCATCAATAACTTTTAACAATTTTATTTTCAATTGAAAATATATCCAGTATTTTCTCTGACATACCCAATCGGTATAACAATGTGGGACCGGCATCACAGAAGTCCGTCGAGCTATTAGTAATAAAAAGAAGGCCGTTAGCTACCAAAGTGAGCACGTATATAGCAAAATCTTAACCTCTGAGCTTACCTAGTTAACAAGACCGACTTATTCTTATCCAACGATAAGGCCACGATTTAAACTTTTCTATCTGACATGACAAGAATACTTGCATCTCTTAACCTCCTTGCTAGGTTTATTATTATCTGATTTGTCTCGCTATGTATTGCACAAGATTTCTGACATACTAAGGTCCGTTTTCTCAATGTATCGATAAACTGCCTGTTACTAAATCTCGACATAAATTTATTAGGCCGATAAACTAGAGTTTCCAAAAAACCGAAGAATTTCAAAATCGCGGTTTCGGTTTTAAAAAATTGAAAACCCATCTGTTTCGGTTCGGTTTTGTGATAGGACATGCTATACAAATTTAAAGTTCAAACTTGACGAGTGTTCAAGAGGATAAAGAAATTTGTAATTTTTCTTTTAATGGTACCTTTTTAATATATTAAATTAGCTAGCTTATATACATTAAAGTTGGCTCATATGCTTCTTAGAAAGAAATAATCAAGAATAGGGTGCTCAATTGTATTATGATACCACAAATGGAGAACTAAAATAAACTAAGGAGAATTTTTCGTTCTTCAAATAGTACTTTTTCAATTTTCTAGAATCAGGAAATTACTTTCAAACTTGACAGTGGTTTAAGTGTGGAAAATTATTAATTTTTCTTCTAATGGTACTTTTTATTGTATTAAATTATTTTATTTATATGTATACATAATAGTTGGTTGATATGCTTTTGAGTAAAAAAAGAATCAAGGGTAGAGGGCATAATGATAAATTTCTATAATGATGAACCTATAAGCAGGAAATTAAACACACATGATCCTGACTGAGTTAGAATATAAAAAAGGGACTTGCAGGTACTTTTTCCAACTAAAAGTACTTTTTTAATATTATATAACGATGGACCTAGAAACACGAAATTAAGCATTCATGGTTTAGTGAATCCGAATTCAAAAGGGATAATTAATGTTACTATTTCTACTTTTTGAGTATATTATAGTAATAAACCTTAAAATTGAAAATTAGGCACAAATGATTCTGAATGAGTTAGAATTCACCTCTTTTTTGTATTTTCTATAATAATGGACACAGAAATATGAACTTAGACATTCATGATGCTGAGTAGGAATACAAAATGTGGGTCTTTATGGTACTTTTTTATTCTAATAATACGTTTCGAATGAGCTAGAATCCACATTACAAAGAATCAATAAACATGAAACTAGAGACATGTTTTCCTGAATTAGTATTAATTCACAAAGTGAGACATAATAGTACTATTATTATCTTCCAATTGGGGTGACGAAGCGCAACGGGTCAGCTAGTACTCTATACTTTTATCGGATATTTGAAAATAACTAAGACTTTGTTACAAAAATTTTGCATTATTTTTTTTTTAAATTAAATAAACAGTCATTTGAAGTTTAATTGTCAGGAAATACTAGTAGATCAATATGTTGTGTCATGCTTTATTAACAGGTTTTCTTGCCTAGCCTGCGAAAGCTAGCCTGCTACATCATCTGAAGCAATTATTGTAATACAATTTAAAAAATTTAAACAAATCTTTCTTAAGATATTTTTAACGATCTGTTTTTAGAGATATTGGATGAATAATAGAATGAAAAAAGTTTGTTTCTCACTTCTAAATTTTGAATTTTTCTACTGAAAATAGATTAAAAGTAAAAACCGAATAATAATTGTCGGTTTCGGTTAAAACAGAATTGGAAACTCTAAACTCTTGTACAACTCTTACAAATAATGCTGACTTAGATCATAATACAAAAATAAAAGCCTTTCATTATATTAACAATCAAATAATCAATTTATAATAAAATTAAACTTGAGGCAAATAAAAAAATAATTTTATAAAAATTTCGTTTAGTTGTTTTTACTTTTTAATTAAAAATTATCAATTAATATAAAAAAAGACTTAAATTTTCAAAAACTAGACTTCATTACCTATCCACTGATATATAATATGTAATATCTAACTACTAGTTATATGCTAAAATAACACATGTAATTCACACCTAGTGAAAAATTTCCTCTATATCTACTTATATTACTATTAATGCTTACTATGCACTTCTCATTTTTACATGTACCATTTGTTTTATGTTGCAGACTGCTTTGTTGTTGTTGTTTTTTGTAAGTTCTTGTGCGTTTTGGTTAGTTTGGTCAAATGAATGTCTTAACTGAGCTTAAGTAAACTTTTGTTGACGAAAGATTCAACTTTTTTGAAAAACGTTGATCATGTTAATAGATTTGAGACTCTTTGGTTCATACAAATTTGTATAAGTTAATGCAAGCAAAAAATTTATTTTTCCGTAAAAAAAAAAAAAATTTATAAAAAAACTGATTTTTCACTAAAAATTTATTTTTTATTAAAAATTAATTTTTTATTAAAAATTTTAATTTTTTACCAAAAATTAAATTTTTCACTAAAAAATAAATTTTTTACCAGAAATTAAATTTTTCACTAATAATTTGATTTTTCACTAAAAATTCGATTTTCTACTAAAAACTCGATTTTTTACTAAAAATCTAATTTTTCACTAAAAATTAAAATTTTTCACTAAAAGTTCAAATTTTTAACCAAAAATTAAATTTTTTACTAAAAAAAAAAAAAATAAAATCGTTTTTCTACCAAAAACAGTTTTGTATTGAAAAACGTATTTTTTAGTGAAAAAAACTTTTTTTAGTGAACAAACGGTATTTTAGTGAACGGTTTATTTGAATAGATATCCAACTCGCATCCCACTAAGCGAGCAAATAGGTCTTCAAGGAAAATATCTAAGCTTTCTTTTGAGAAAAAAAGTGGCATTTTTGAAAAAAAAATATCAAAAAAGTTTTCGATTTCGGAAAAAAAGTCAAAATTTCTTTATTTATTTTTTTTAATTTTTTTCCGAAATAAAGAAGAAATAGCTATTTTAACTACTTGGAACACATTTTGCTAAGAACAATAAGGTACATGTTACATGGATGAGAAAAAACACATGCTTGGCCAAAATGTCAAATTTTGACCCCTTCTACTATCCAATAGAACTAACCATGGTGCAAATTTCATCCTAATCAGAAGACAACGATTTCAAAAGTTGGATCACTTGACATGAAATACCCCATATATATTTTTGCTTGGACCAGCATTCAAGGGATGATTCCTGCTCATGCACTGCACTGTGTTAGAAAGTGACTGAAACTACTTGTATGTTTTTTCAACATGAAGATAATGTCATGTAGGCAGGTAGTTTGACATGAAGATCATTTAGAAAACTAAGAAATAAAATAGGGAAAAAGAAAAAGCCTTGCGATACATCTGCTTAAGCTTGATGAGATGATATCGCTACTATAGCTAAGGACTGATATCGAAAAATTCTTAACATAATCTGTTTTTAGAGATATTGGATGAATAATTGAATGAAAAAGTTTGTTTCTCACTTCTAAATTTTGAATTTTTATATAGAAAATAGATTAAAAGTAAAAACCGAAGAATAATTGTCGGTTTCGGTTTTAGGCCTTAAAAACCGGGGTTTCGGTTAAAACCGAACTGGAAACTCTACGATAAACTGTCCGTTAACCACCTAATGAAAAAACTGTCCTCGATTCTTTTGATTTTTTATACCCTTTACCTTCGTGAGAAGGGTATATATAAGTTTGTCATTCCGTTTGTAATTTCCATAATATAAATTTCCGACCCTATAAAGTATATATATTCTGGATCCTTATAGATAGCGGAGTCGATTAAGCCATGACCGTCTGTCTGTTGAAATCAACTTTCCGAAGCCCCCAAAAAACTTACATACACGATTTGTACATCAATATCTCCGGAATTCTTCCGTCTTGGTTGCTATTTAAAGTCGAGAAAATCGGTCGGATCGGATTTTTGACCTATATCTGGATTACTAAGTCATTAATATAGACAATGGATATCTAATGATAGATATTTCATAGACCTTTGCAACGACGTACATAATACCATAGTAAGTTGGACCTACAATGGGTAAAAATCAAAATATTGTTTAACCCGAATTATTAAAAAACAAAATTTTTTTTTAAAATTAAACAAAAACAATTTTTTTAAATTTAAAAAAAAAAATGTTTAAAAAAAACAATTCGAAAAAAATTTCCAAAAAATGAAAAAAAAAAACTTTGGAAAAAAAACTTTGTTTACTTAAAAATATTTCAAATTTTTATTTTCAAGTATAATTTGGTGAAGGGTATATAAGATTCGGCACAGCCGAATATAGCTCTCTTTTAAATTATTACAATTAGGAACTATTCAAAAACATTTTTAATTTGAATATCATTTCTCAGAATTAATAAACATTTACAATTACAGAATCTCAATTATATTTGAATAAAGATAAAAAATAAATACCACCCGCTGATGTAAGTTCCCCGTTATTTTTAATTATATATTTTCAGTATACTAAGAATAAATAAACAACAACTAAATAGAGACAAAATTACAGGGTATGGCAATTGAAGCCCTTCATCATTCCAAAAAAAAATTGTGATGTCTGCAAAAAAAGCAAATCCAGGTAAAACGAATCTCACTTTAACGAAAATCTTATATAACGTACAACCACATTTTTAACATTAACTACCTTATATAACGAACGTTTCAACAGTTTTGTACTCGATTTAACGAATGTTAAGAAAAATAAAACAAAATCGAATGAACAATCAAATTTTGAAAATTATATCAATCTATCAAGAATGACTCAAATAATCATATATCTTTAAAAAAATTATGTGTATCCCCTTGAGGAAGAGGAGTTTTATTGATGTTAATAGAATTGCTTTAATATAGAAAAATAGAATAAAAATAAAAAAATGCTTTATAATGGTGGATTTCATGTAAGTGATATCTGTATTCCAAAAATAAACGGTGTAAGACTTCTTAAAGAATTAGCATACATAAGCATGGTTGTCACAAACATATATTTGTTTACTGTAACCATATATATGGTTGATACAATCATGTGAATCGTAAATTAACTATATTATTGTTACCACAATCATATAAATAGTTACTGTGACTATAATATTGTTATGAATGTTGAAATGGTTACAGTAAACATGCACAACTATATTTCTTTTCTGGGTGGGTAGTTTAAAAAATTTCTACAGATTTAAATATGCAACACTTCGACTGACACACCCTTTATATCACTTCACTTGCCACTAATATGTATGTATCTAGTATATGCAAAATAAAATAGACATATATTGATTACCATTTAGCAAAAATCGTGAATATCAGCATCACACTCATCTTTAAAACATTAATGCAGTTAAAGTAAAACTTAGCAAAAAAAAAAAAACCACAACAATGTAATAAAAATATAAATTTTATGCAATTGTTAAGTTTTTCAGTCAGTTCTTTTTGAACACAAGTTTCATTATCTGTGTAGTGTGTTTTAATAGTTTTGTAAATTACACATACATCATTTCAATTACACACAAACAATTACACTACTGAGTGATGTTGCCATTAACAATTCAACTTCTGTTAAAGTTATTAAAGTGTTTGTAAAATAATAGCTTTGCTAATGAGTGTTAGTGGATTTAGACGATTATTCGGTTTTTTTACACAGAAAGAAGAAAGCACAAATTGAAAGAGGTTTAAAAAAAAAATCAAAATAAATGGCAAAGCATTTGATGGCTCATGGTAACGTCAACTCATTATCTTCTAAATTACATGGTAAGTTATTTATAATAAACAATATTAATCAACGACACTGCTTAATGAAATGTTAGATTCTCAGTAATAGAAAAGTATCGACTGCTGACTATTAAACTTTGGCAGTTCATGAACGAACTAGTTCACTTGAACAATTCCATTATTTGAACTAAATGAACTAGTTCAAATCGTTTGCTCACTTAGTATTCAGTATTGAACTATGAACTAAAATGTTTCACAAGCTTATTGGACCGCCCTCAAATTTTGAGTAAAATGAATGCAATCAAAAAATTCTAATTCATAGCATGAATGATTCATAGATTCTTTCTTTTACAGCTCTGGTGATTTGTGATAATTTCAAAATGACTTTCAATTGGACAAATAAAAAAATGTTTTAAAAGTTACACATATGGTCAATTCACAAGGTCTCTTATCAGTCATATTGTCATAATGTACTAATATATCACGACTCGGTGGCACGGCTTAACCGACTCTTAGGCATTTGGCGTTGGTCTCTGCTGGTTCGTTACGATAACACAATAAACATATCATAGAAAGTAGTATTATTTTAGGACATTTTTGCTTAAAAAGCAATTAAAACCATTGTGAAATATTAAGACATTATGACAATATGACATGATAAGAGACCTTGTGAATTGACCAATAGCATATTTTGCAGGCAATATACAAAATATTTTAATTTTATTTATTAAATCGCATAAATATTAACACTATTTATCAAACAAAAAAAACACCAAAACCAAAAAAAAAACATAATTATTGCAGTGATATACGATTGACTTGAGCAAATCAATGACTGGCAAAGTGTTATTTTACATTGTTTAAAAGATTTTATGATGAACAAATATAAATAAATGTTCAGTTTAAAAACTAAACGTAGAAAATCGTATTTTGTTGCAATATTTTATTAAAATATTGCTGTGTAAGCACAGTGAAATTCTGAAAAAAATATGAGAGGTGGAAAACAATTATAAACTATTACTTGCAACACAGAGAAATACATTTAAAAAACGTATATATAAGTGTTTTATGTATTAAGTATACTTAATACATAAAACACATGTATACATATTTACACACGTAATACCAAATTTCGTAATGCATACGTATTACATAAAACATGAGGTACTATAAGTTTTTACTTCTTTAATCATTTATTGTAACTGAAATCATTTAAAAAAACATTATATAAACTCAAGCATTGAAATTCATAAATTAATTAATACTAATTCGCTTGCTCAAAAAATAAATTATACAAATTAGAGTGATATATTCGACTGTTCAGAGTTTTAAATAATATATTTGTAATAGTAGTCCATATTTGGAGTTATACCCAATTATGGACCTATGTCCATAAAATCTTGTAATATGATTTTTGCATACATACAACTGATCTGTGCAAAATTGGTTCGAAATCGATATTTATGTGGTCTTTATATGGAGCCGATCTAAGCAAGGTACTGCAATTTCTACATATATGAGGATTATTGAGGTCGTATTTGAAACTAACAATTGGTCAATTCACAAGGTCTCTTATCATGTCATATTATCATAATGTCATAAATTTCACAATGGTTTTTATTGCTTTTCAAGCAAAAAATGTCTTTAAATAATACTACTTTTTATGCTATGTTTATTGTGTTATCGTAACGAACCAGCAGACCCCAACGCCGAATGTCTAAGAGTCGGTTAAGCCGAGTCGTGATATATTAGGACATTATGACAATATGACTGATTAGAGACCTTGTGAATTGACCAAATATTTATAAGAGATTTATCAGTAATTAATTAAATGATTTCCAGAAGTGGACCTTATGTTGAAGCTATATGGACTTTTAATGAGCAAATCCAGTAGTTTGATTTTTGCATATATAGCTTATCTATTTAAAATGTTGGTTCGAAATCGATATTTAAATGAACCAGTGTCATCCTTATAACCTAACATAACCCTCTCGATATCCGCTAATAATTTGGGCTAATATTGGGCTGCTTTTGTTTGGTGCAGAGCCTTTTTGCGGAAGAATCACCAAGAAGACTCGAACGTATAAGAAGAAAGGTGGGGATTATGGTAAAGTTGCTTTAAGAACTATGCTTGATTGGTTACCAGCAGACATTTCAGTAATATAAATCGCTGGTAAAACTACATGCCACTAGATTATGGGAATACAAGAATTATGGACATGCTGTACCTGTGGACTACACAAATTCTGAACTGATCTTTGATTCCGGTTTTCTTGGCAATAAACAGTGCCCGTTAACACTGCTACTAGTCACATCAGGGGCCATGTAAGCTCCGATATAGAATATCTAATTGGATCATATCTCGGTTTACTGTCATATCTCAGAATGTACATTAGGCTATACAGTAAAAATTGAAAAACTCATGCAGCACTTTTCTTGTACAGGGTTTTCCAACAATAGGTGTTATTTTTTGAGATAAATGATCGGATGTTTATTTCATAATAAAGAGAAAGGTATGCCGTTAATAATGAAAAACAACATCAGCCAAATGGCCACCACGACCACGCTTACAGGACCCAATCCTTTTCATAAAATTTTCCATAATCAAATCGCAAAGTGGCCGCCCTATGTCCTCGATAGCCTCACGAATTCTATCTTTAAGGTCTTGAATCGACGCTGGGCTGTTGGCATAGACCTTATCTTTCACGTGGCCTCAAAGGAAGAAGACGCAAGGTGTTAAATCATAAGATCTCGGTGGCCAATTGTGATCACCTCTTGGAGAGATAACACGGTCCGGAAACTTTTCCCGTAAAAGAGCAATGGTTTCGTTGCTTGTGTGGTAGGTAGCGCCGTCTTGTTGAAAGTAAACGTTGTCCAGATCAATATCATCCAAAATACGGTGTAATGACGTTTGTGGAGTGCCCAATTCCAAAGAACGACGAGGTATAGACAATACTGGGTTTTCTTCAACACTTTGGGCTACAGCAGCAGTATTCTCAGTTGTTCTTGAGCGACGTGCACGGGTTTTGTTCTTCATATCACTAACTTGTCCCAACAGCTCGAATTTTTCCACCAATTTCTGTATTGCGGTCCGACAAGGTGCTTCACGACGACCCAAAAATGCTTTAGCTTTGCAAACTGTGACTGCAAGATTTTCCCTATTTTTGTAGTAAATTTTAATTATTTCAATGCGTTGTTGAAGCGTGTATCGTTCCATTTTTAGTAATGGCGTAGTTTCTACTTGTCAAATGTCAAAGAATAAAAGCTTCAAAAGTGAGAGCTACCGAAATACCAGGTGATTCAAAACAACACCTCTTGTTGGAAAACCCTTTATTAGTGAATACATAAGTGAGGTTTTTAATCAAAAAATAAGATTTTGTCATTTCGTTTGTAACACATCAAAATATTTGTCGCTGATCCATATCATTCTGGGTCCTCATAAGATTCTAAGACGATCTAGCTAAGTCAGTCCGTCTATCTGTTTGTCTGTCTGTTGAAAACACGATAGGGCCCAAACAAATCTGGATAAAATTTTTAACAAATTAGTTCTAAGTACTATAAAATGACTGTACAGTATGGCAAAAATGGGGCAACATTTGGCCCTAAAGCCCCTCAGAAAATGACTTGAAAATAATTCATAATTGTCTTGTATTAATTAATATCGTGATGATATTGATGGTGGGTATACAAAATTCGGCACAGACGAATACTTATAACACTCTTAATCATGTTATTAATGTTGTTTCTTTTTTGCATTTTCCTTGCCATAATTAGTAATTTGCAAATTAATGATTTAGTAATAATTTTGTTTATTAGATAATAAATAAATAACTGAATTATTTCGTAAGGGCATATAAGGAAGCGAAAGACGATATGGGTAATTAAGTTCACATAATTACTAAGTAATTTCAAGTACTTATTTATCCATACAACAACTTGAATGTATTTAATTACAATCTACAAAACCCAAACACTTGACTGCAGATACATAGTAATGTAAGTTTAATTTGTCTGCATTTGAACTACGACGAAATGGTGGGATTTATTTGCAGAAAACAAAGTATGTAGGTATGTAGTATGATGTTCCCTAATGTGATTGTAATATTTAACCTTTATTTAAGAAACTTAATATACAACAAGTACTTCGTTTGTTAAAGCTTTAACAAAGTTAAAACGTTAAACTTGTTGCAAGAAATATCCATATATTAAGGGTATTCCTGTTAAAAAGAAAAGGTTAATTTTAACATAAACTTTAAAGATATTAAAAAATCATATTAATTCTTTTATAACAAATGAACTCATATTTTATTTACTAATTTCTATGAACACCCCTTGTATTGATATTTGATGTTATTTTAGTGGAATAAAAATGTTTATCTTTGTTCGTATTAGCCGCAGTGTATATATTGTTTTTCTTTATTTCAGCTGAAACTACAATTCTCTGTAAATGACAATGAAGTTTCAAATTGTTGGTGGAAAATTTAAGACGAAAAAGATGATGCTCAAACCAGCAGTTAACCATCATCAGCAAATAGTTTTTAAATGAACAGTTGTTGTCTTTTTTTTGGGGGGGGTTTATGTTGCCAGTTGTGTGATGGCTTGAAATTTAAAACATTTTTTTAAATGCTTCCTTCCAATCAACTATGAAGAGTTAAACTTTAACAGATTTTTGCTAAGAAAATCATGCAAATGAAAAAAAATGTTGCTTAAATTTATGCTTTTTTAAGAAAATTTATGAATGTATGAATAAACTCATGTTACTGACCTCGTAATAATTTAAAGTTACTGAAATAGTATATTTTTGTTTAACTAAAAAACTAAAAAAAAATTAAATAAACGTGTCTGTTTTAAAGGTACCACTGACCCAGTTATGCTACGTTTTATAAATACTTCCTATATAAGTATTTCGTGTTTAATAATGATTTTTGGGGCATTTTTATTTTCTAAAATACTTTATTTTGTAATTGTATACATTTTATTTATTGTGTAAAAATAAAAACTAAAAAATCAGCATAATTAAATACCAAGAAAATATGTTCATATTAAACAATTGAAGAGTTTGAACACTAAGAGAAATACTACAATGTTTGGAATTAAGTTTATTTAAGTTTTTGATATTTTTTTAAACGAAATTTTATTAAATAATTGTGAAATATAAAGAAATTTTATTATTTTTTTTAGAAAGTATGGAATGAAATCTGAATAAATAAGGATTAAGGATTAAGAACGGTGACCCTACAGTGTTCATTGGTGTAAAATGTTATACTATTGACCCCAAATGTGGTCGTTTCATGCTTGGATTTGTTTATATTTTCTCTGAGTGTAATGTGTTTTTTTTTATATTTTGATCATGTTTGGTTTTATTAAAATATTTATTTATCATTTGTTTAAGTGCTGTTTAACTAAACAGTTGTAGAACAAAGAAGTGAATTATGAATTTTAATAACTACTTATGTATATCATGTACTGAGATTATACAATATAAACTGAAAGCATTATAATAACGCTCTTTATTTGATTGTTATAACAAGCAATGCAAAACAGTGGCAGGCACAATCAGTACATGCCACATTAATAACAAATCATTTTAAGGCTGCACAAAACGAATTTTCTGATTGTGCTTTTGATGCACAATCTCTAATTCGTTTCTATTTTAATTGTCTATATCTGAATAGTTGAATACTCCTTGGCTACGCCCATGTCAAATTTTATCCTGATCGCACCAGCCGTTTAGAAATGCCAGATTTATTTCCATAAAATTTTGATTCTGCCCCACTGTGCGATGTATGACCTCCCTTGGGGCATGGATAAGCATCTTGGTGAGCTCCACACCTTGATGTTATGCCTCAAGGGGAAATATGGAGCGAAACCGGGGCTCCGAGGTGCACGGGCCTCATTCCTGGTAAGAATTTAATTTTTTAAAATCGCAGCTGACTAGAGTCTTATCTAGTACCACGGGGATCCTATGGCCCCAGGACTTCGGTCCTGTAGGATCATTGGTGAGGTCACTTCGGTGAGCACGTGGTGGCTGTGGTTTAAAACCCAAAGCGGGTAGAAGATCGTTGGCTAAAGAACTAATATTTGGGCTAGTGCTTAATTTCGGACTACCAAATGTATCTTACTAGGTGCTGTTGCTGACTCAACAGAGCCATTGAAAGTAGCAGATACCAACTGGCGTTTGTGCTCAGGAAACGTATTGAGGCAGTAGCATTCGTGATGTACTGAACGTTGGACTTGGTTCTCTGTCGTGGTCAAAAGTGTGTGATAAATGTACACTCACTTTGACTTTTATCGGCTTGGAACTTCTGAAGTCAGAGACCATACATTGGACTGGATTACCAGGCCGGATGTTGCAGCTTTGATAATTGTCCTGGGCTGGTCAGTTGACTAGCTAGCCATGGATGGCAGGGATTAGATAGCCCGAGCTCTCGAGCAAGCGGATTGTGCATTGATCTGTGCAATCAGTGTACAAGAAGTTGCCAATTGAGTGTACCTTGCAAGTCATTCAATGGCGGTGATAGAGGCATTGTTTCTATCCGGTGTTAAGACCACCGTGCGGTTTAAGCCTATGCGGCAGGTAAATCTTAGACACGTTGTGCGATGTATGATACGGGTAAGCCGTTTGAAAAAGCCGGATTTATTTCCAAAAAAATTTTGATTCTGACCCACTGTGCATCGGTATTTTAGGTATACGTCCGAGAATTTTGGTAATGAAAATGTTTAACTAAACAAATTAGCATTAGGAGATGGACAGGAAAGAGTAAGTTTGTTGGATTTATCTCAAACTATTTATTAAAGACATGTTCAAATATTTTTCTAGGTTTCATAACAACAATCACATCTGTATAAAAAGAAATCTTTTAACACTATATCTCATCTTGGAAGTTAGTTGCGAGGAGTCTGCTTATGACCGGCAATATGTATCTAGTTCTTTCGCATTGAATACAATTTTCTGCAGAATACAATTTTCTGCGTTTTAAATAGTATGTTAATCTTTCGTTCTCATATTGTCTTACTGAATGTATTATTTCAACCATTTTATTTAAGATGCAGAAAGGTCAAGATTATTCAGCCTCAATCTAAACAGGATAATACATTAACATATACATACATGTTTACATATCGCCACCTACAATGCGAAAGGGTTTGACAACCATTTGAAAAAAGTGAAATTATTGTAATAAGGAGTGAGATCGTAAAATTCTTAAGGTTTTATACTACTAAATAAATCTCACATTTATTGTATTTAGTAAACGATTTTATCATCAAAGTTAATATTAATAAGTAATAGAGTTATATTCGACAGTGACGAATCTTATATAGCCACCACCAAGAGTTTTATGGTTGATATAAAGACTGAGATCGAAAAATTCTTAACACACGTTTTTCATTAAAACTTTTAACCCAAGTATTATTTGAAACTTTTTTTTGTTAAGTTACCTTTGTAAAGCATGTCAGTTATTTTGTTTAATGTCAATTATGTTCATTTGTTGTTAATCTGATTAAAATGAGTGACCAGAAAAAAGTGTGTACTAAAATTATTAAATATTTTCAACAAAACCCAACTGGGTCCTACAAAAAGTTTGCAAAACAATCAAAGGTCTGCCGTCAAACTGTTTCCAATGTTATTAAACAGTACCGGGAGTACTTGTCCGTTGATATAAAACCTGGTTCAGGTAGAAGGAATGGTTCACATGATGTTTCTAAAGCCAAAAAAAATATAAAGCCTTTTCAAAAGAGCTCCCAACACATCCGGTAGGAAAGCAGCCCGGTTAGCTCAGTAGTCGGACTATTTGGTACGAAAAGTTAAAGCTAAAGCAGGTTTAAAAACATACAAGGCTCAAAAGGTTGCTTACAGAAACGCTGCTAAAAATTTAGAGGCCAAAAACAGAGCAGGGAAATTGAAGTCAAATTTAATAAAAAAATATTCCTGCTGCATAATGGATGACGAAACGTATGTTCTGGCAGATTTTTCGCAGCTTCCGGGTCAAAATTTTGATGTTGCTGATGATCGAGGAAATGTTGAAGAAAAGTTTAGGATCCAAAAGCAGACAAAATTTCCCAAAAAGTTCTTGGTATGGCAAGCAAATATGCAGTTGCGGCAAAAAAGCCAATCATTTGCTACAAAGGGCTCTATAAATAACAAAATTTACATCAAGAAATGTTTACAAAAAAGGATGCTTCCATTCATAAGACTTCTTAGTGTGTCAACTTATTTTTGGCCTGACTTGGCACGCTGTCACTATGGTAGAGAAGGTCTTGAGTGGTAAAAGAACAATAATGTGGTATTTGTACCAAGAGAGGCAAATTCTCCAAACTGCCTGGAGCTGAGTCCAGTGGAGAGATATTGGGCTCTTGTTAAAAGAGAATTGAAGAGCACAAAAAAGGTGTCCAAAAGTGTGGTATATTTTAAATCACTATAAAAACCTTAATGGTAGGGTTTCCGAAAAATGTTCAAAATTTCATCACTAGTGATTAGAACTATAAAAACATTTTTTTTTTTTTTTTTTTTTTGTAAATTGTAATAATAATTTCAATCAAATAAAAAAAAATCAAAACTGTAAGTTAAGTGGTTTAATTTTTATCAACATATATGTATGTTAAGAATTTTTCCAACTCAGTCCTTAGTTATTCTCGAAAGGGGGTCATATGTGGGAGCTATTGGCAATTATGTACTAATTGTCGCAAAAATTGAATTAAACATAATAACTGACATGCTTTACAAAGGTAACTTGATCAAAAAAAAAATCAAATAATACTTGGGTTAAAAGTTTTAATGAAAAACATGTGTTAAGAATTTTTCGATATCAGTCCTTATATCAACCATAAAACTCTTGGTGGTGGTGGCTATATAAGATTCGTCACTGTCGAATATAACTTTCTTACTTGTTAATATTAACTTTGATGATAAAATCTTTTTCTAAATACAATAAATGTGAGATTTATTATATATTTGAAACCATATTTGCATAAATTTATTTCAATACAGGTCTATATAAATTTATTTCTATAAATTTCATTCACTAATTACAACAAATTTAAATAAAAAATAACTGGTTTAACACTTGAAACATTAAAAACGTTTTTATAAAACTATAATAACATTCATAAACATTTGACAAAATTAAAATAAACCATAAAATCACAAATTTCACATGAGTATGATAAAAAGCAAAAACAAAACTCTATTCAATTAACACAATTTGTAAAATATAATTAAATAAATTATAAGAGAATAATTAAATATAAACAGCAATGCAGCAGTTAGTCAGTCAGTCAGTCAGTAGCAACAAAATATATAAATTTAATTTTCAAAATTGCTGCTAGCATATTTTAGGAAAATTGCTCTTTGCCATTAAAACAAACAAGTCAAAAAAAAATTCATAAAATGACATTTAAAGTTGTGAAGATGGTAAAAAATCTCATTTAAATAAACTTTATTACACTGTTTGACTTGGTGCCTTTAAATAAAGAATGGTTTTTAGCAGTTAACTGAACATATTATACGATTTACAGGTTTTTTTCTGTCACATGTAGGCTTTTTTATATATTTTTAGGCACTAATTATATAATTAATTTGTGTTTTATTTAGTAGCGTAACTAATTATATTTGCAGGTTAACAAATTGTTTATGTATAATTTTAATATAGTTTAGATTTTAAACATCAATTTTGTTTAATTTTAATAAAGTGTTACTGTTTTTCATTTTTTTTTTTTTTATTAGTTATTTAATTCTATTGAAATTTGAAATTTATTAACTATTTAATTTCCCAGGTCTTATTGTTTTAACGACAACAATACTAAATTAATTTGACAGTTTTCTTTTGTTTGTTTATTTATTTGTTTTGCCCCGTTGAGTTATTTGAAATTTGACACATATCACTGGTGACATTTAAACAACACTTTGATAACCTTTAATTATTTATTATTGTTGAATGTGTTTTTTTGAGATCATAAGTGGCCTACATACATTTGAATTTATGATGAATACCCCAGCAAGAACTTACTTTTCAAAGACTACTATATACCACCTGCATTACATAGAAGTTCTCGTGTAATGACTCGTTTATTATATGTTACATAACAGTTTATTTTACATTAACATATTCGATTTTAACTGATAACGGCTTCTATGACATAGAACTAGTCAAAGTCATTACTTGTTACTAGTTTTAGTGATATCAATGGGATGACTTATTTCTAAGCGCTTGTCGTAAGTACTTGCCTCCAATAACATCATTGGAGGTTGAAGAGCTATTGTGTAAGTACTGAAGTACCAGAATTGAGTACTTTAACTCATTCATTCACTCATTATCATTTGCAAGCTTAAAGACTAGGTAGAACCGTAATTGTTAGCAAAATGTTAGTAACGATTTGTAATTACTGAACAACATTATTTTCCCTGACAGCTACATACTTTCTGCATTACATAGAAGTAGTCTAATAATGAATTATTTAATATGTAATACATAAGTAGTTATTTGTTAAGACATTTGCATGAGCAAACCCATAGTTTTCAAACACTAACTCTCATATTTATTAATAATAAATTAAATTTATCAAAGGTTTATAAAATTTAATTCGCAAATTTGATCAATTTAAAAACTTATTATGAATAAGGCCTTAAAGCACTTTCATATTGTTACGAATTTTCAATAGCGATTTGAATTTAACAGTCTGTAACGACTGCCAGCAGCATTCATCACGTTTATAAACACGTCCATCAGTAGAAGCTTCTACTTATCAACAATGTTGATAGCATGCGGTTATTAGAATCCATATAAATATATAAATGTCTTTGTAAGTTTCTTTGTTTGTTTATTTGTTGGTTTGTTTGAGCATCTCGCTAAACGGCTAAATCGATTTTATTGAAATTTGGAACGTATATAGATCCTTACTTGGAAGCGTCAATAGGCTGTACCTTTTTTCAATACTTTTACCAGAAAGGGATAAACAGGAGGAAAAACTGGTAAAATTGGTACCTTTAGTTCTTAAACAATAATTACTAAACGGCTGAACCGATTTTTACGACAGGGGTAGCGAAGCACACCGGGTCAAGCTAGTTGTTTATAAAAATGGCAACGCTAAATGTTTAAGCTGCTAACATTGACATCGAAAGCTCTAGAATTCGAACATACTAGTTTGTCCGTTAAGAACATTGCAGAAGATTCACGAAAGATGTCGTGTGTATAAATAGTGACAGAGGTTGCAGTCGTGAGTGAGTTCATCATTGGCGATGTTAGAGTTAACATCAATTGTCGTGTACATTTGAGTTTGTACATTATAAAGTGTGTGTGCATTTCTGCGAATTGATAAACGTGTATAAAGACACTGAGTGTCTATTTGAACTGTTGTTATTGTACATTTTAAATAAATAAAGAGTTGTTCCAAATGTTAAACTACTAAACGGCTTTTATTTGCAATCAAAAGTATCCGGTTTATTTAAAGGAAATAAACCAACGTTTTAAAAAGGTTAAAACGTAACAATATTAAAATATTTAAACACTGAAATAAAGTATTTTCTTATGCAATTATGGTCTAAATATGATAAATTAGTTTAACTATGTTAGGATAGGTTGAATAGGCAGCAGCCTGAACTAAAGCTTTCTTGGATCCAACGTTAAATACGTTCAATTTCATTTTTATTTTATTTAATCAACCTGTCCAGTTAACAAATGATTAGACTATTCCCAAATCACTAGTGAAAGTGTTTCAATGTCTCTTCGTGGGTGTTACAACTTCTGCCAAAGACGTTGTACGGAAGTCGTAACCTACGATTGGGTGTATCAAAAGGCCAGTTAACACCGCCAATGAAAAGATAAACCATTGTGGTTCCGGCGTTTGCACACAATTATGTTCAATGTCCCCATGTCCAGGTACCCAGATGAGAGTGACCGATTAATGTCTTACTAGTGGGTTTTCCAACAAGAGGTTTTATTTTGGTATTCAAAGAAAAATTTAATTTTTTGAGATAAATGATCGGATGTTTGTTTCGTAATAAAGAGGAAGAGGAAAACAACATCAGCCAAATGGCCACCACGACCACGCTTACAAAGCCATATCCTTTTCATGAAACTTTCCATAACCAAATCGCAAAGTGGCTGCCCTATGTCCTTGACAGCCTCATGAATTCTATCTTTGAGCTCTTGAATCGAAAGCGGGGGTTGGCGTAGACCTCTTCGAGAGATAACACGGTCCGGAAACTTTTCCCGTAAAAGACCAATGGTTTCGTTGCTTGTGTGGCACGTAGCGCCGTCTTTGTTGAAAGTAAACGTTGTCCAGATCAATATCCTCCAACTCCGACCATAAGATGCGGTGTAATGACGTTTGTGGAATGCCCAATTCCAAAGAACGACGAGGAATGAACAAACCTGGGTTTTCTTCAACACTTTGGGCTACAGCAGCAATATTCTCAGTTGTTCTTGAGCAACGTGCACGGGTTTTATTCTTCACATCATTAACTTGTTCCAACAGCTCGAATTTTTCCATAAATTTCTGTATTGCAGTCCGACAAGGTGCTTCACGACGACCCAAAAATGCTTTAGTTTTGTGAACTGTGACTGCAAGATTTTCACCAGTTTTGTAGTGAATTTTAATATTTCAGAAATTCAATAAGTTGTTGAAGCGTGTATCGTTCCATTTTTAGTAATGGCGTAGGTTCTACTTGTCAAATGTCAAAGAATAAAAGCTTCAAAAGTGACAGCTACCGAAATACCAGGTGATTCAAAATAACACCTCTTGTTGGAAAACCCTTTATATTCTTAACAAACACTCGAGTGATATACATATTATTTAGGGATACCAGACGCGGATCCATTTTTAATATAAAAAGAAGAAAAAGAAATCTGCATTTATTAGACCAACCCAAATAGTTGAGTTATATCCCCGCCTAAGGATCTAATGACCACCTCACTATCAATAAAGTTGAGGATAGTGCTTAACACTGAACAGTTTTCACGGCTGTCATTATAGCTATAACTTTGGCTTGTATTATACTACAATGATCCGGTATACTAAGAGACAGTGGCAAATTCATCTGGCCGGAGTAAATGCCACATTCAATTCTACACCGTGATCTCCAACGGGTCTGTTAACATTTGGATAGCATGCTCCGTAAAGTGTTTGCCATGGATATATTCCGATCTATCAGAAAACCGGCATCGAAGATCGGTTCAGTTATTGTGTAGTCAGCCAGATTAAACCTATCATTTATTCGACGATGTCCGTAATTCATGGGTTTTCATGATCCAATGGCATTCTTGATCCAGTGGCATTCAGGTATTGTGTAGTCAGCCAGATTAAACCTATCATTTATTCGACGATGTCCGTAATTCATGGGTTTTCATGATCCAGTGGCATTCTGCTGCATTGCAATGTTGGAAGTAATATGTCCAGTAGTAACCTGTTAGATTAGTAAACAGAACATTGGTCGGTATCGTCCGATGAGCTTCCATGGCCCTAATCGCCATCATTCTCATGATACGTTCGAGTCTTCCCTGTCGAATCTTATTCCATCATTCCCCCCACCTATATTCCAACAAATAGCAGTCACATAGAACGGAATTGGTTTAATTATAAAGTTGATAACCAATAAATGTTGTTCGGGTAATTCATCAGAGTCAATGATAATTTTGCAGCAATATAATGCAGTTTCTGCTATCCGTAACATGTCACTGAACTAACAACTAACTATAACAGGGTCTCTATCCTAGAGGATTCAATCAGACAATTTCTGCTTCAGTTCCTTAAGTAGATCACTGCACCTCGGAAAACTAAGTAAGTTTTCGTACACATTAGCAAATGGTTTCCAAATTGAAATATGCATAATCATTATTTGATTCAGTTTTGAATTGGACCCTGCGATAAATTTGCGTAAATTGTTTTAAACGATATAATATGTTCAGTGACATGAAGACTTGTAGTTATTTCAACAAAATGTAGACAATTTATCAATGAACTTAACATACATATTAACATTTTGTCTTCAAAAACTGAGCAAGTTCGTATGAGTTAGTTCAGTAACATTCTGCAGAATATCTAGAAGGTATCTCTCACTCTCCTCGGTAAGGAAGGTATTTCTCACTCTCCTCGGACATCGCCATTTTAAAAGTCCCGTTTCCTTTCGCTTAAAGTGTCAAAATTATAATCGATCCATCCTTAACACCAAGGAACCAATAACGTACTATTTTCCTGTTAGTTTCCTTCTCTGTGCAAGGTAATGTTGTTAGTAGCGATAAGGGCTACAAAATAATACATGGTTAATAATTGGTAAAATATTGAGAAAATTTAAAAATTTCAAAATTTATGACCCATCTCTGCAGAGTTAGGTTTCCAAAAACACTTACACCTAACAAAATCAACTTGATTCGATAGATTAAGAAACAACATATTTGAAAATCAATCTCACCTTGATAATAAAACAAATCTTAGCTCATTATAAGATATTTTGTCGATATTTTGTTAACAACTGTATCTATCAGCTGTGCAACAAGTTTGAGTAAGTAGTAGCTCGTTTCATTCCTTCGTTAGATTTCAAATGCCAATAAAAAATAAAAAAACTTAAAACTATACAATTAAAATATCATCAATAAAACGTTAACATTAAGTAGTTAAGTACTTAAAAGGTTTGTTCGTGTCTCTATTTTCGTTTCCTTAATGACATACTAACACTTTTTCTTTAGATGTTTGTTTATATGTACATATAAAGTAGTGGCAAACAAATAGAAAAATCTATAAAATACTGGCATTAAATTGCAAATACAATAAAAACCCATTTATAAAATAAATAAATATGTATATAATTCATTTAAAGGTGATTTTATTCAACTATGGGATGCAGTGAACATTTTTTACCTTGAAATGTAATACGACAAATACAACTGGTTTTTATTTATTTTCTTATTTTCACTGCAAAAAAAAAAAACAACAATTTGATAAAAAAAAGAAACAAGATATTGAAAAGAAAAAAATGATCGATTAGCGCATCTTTATAATTTTTTTATTTGTATAAAATATAGCAGCATTCATTAAATAAAAGTTAAAAAAAAAATACTTGAAACTTGGTGAGGGGAGAAAGTGATTTCGCCTACAATTGACATGTGCTTGTTGACATATTTTTCTCTCTCTCTCTCTAAAAAACTAATTTCTTCCGGCTCATATATATTTTGTATATGTTTCTGAAAGAAATCATAACGTAAATGAGTGTTAAATAAAAATTTTCTCTTTTAAGAAAACGGAGCCATCCTCAGCCCTATCCAAACTTGGACGATTTTGTAGAAAAAATTCAGATTTATCTAAAAATATTTAACAAAGCGTCATATGCGGGAAGTTTTGCTTTACTTCTTCATAACGATTGCTCACTAAAGCTTATGGTTAATGTGGTTGCATCGGTTTCAACGTGCGAGAGATGGTTTGTGCGGTTCAGAAGTGGTGACTTTAACAGGGAAGCCAAAGATCGGCCAGCAAAAAAAGTTTGAAAACCAAGAATTGTAGGCATTACTCCAAAATTGTTGTAAAACTCAACAAGAGCTTGCAAAATCATTGGGAGCTACTCAAGCAGCAAAAAACGTTTGCGAACAGCAGGATTCTACCAAAAGCAGAGAAATTGGGTACCATACGAATTGAAGCCGAGAGACTTTGAAAGATGATTTTTCATGTTCGAAATGATGTTTGAAAATCATGTTAGAAAATCATTTTTGCACCGATCATTACTTGCGATGAAAACTGGATCTGTTGTGTTAACCCGTAGCGTAAGAGATCGTACGTGAAGCCCGACCAACCAGCCGAATCGACACCAAAGCCAAATATCCAAGGCACTAAGGTAATGATCTGTATTTGGCGGGACCAAAGGGGTCATATATGAGCTGCTGAAATCTGCCCATACCATCACATGGAACCTGTACCGAATGCAACTGATTCATTTGAAGAGAACATTTGCCGAAAAATGTCCAGAATATGCAGCCTGCCATGAAACCGTTGCAATACCTGTTGAAATGTTGCAATACCTGTTACAAACTTTTTAGAATAAATTGGTTGGGAAGTTTTGCCGAAACCGTGCCCCGTCCGACTACTATTTGTTTCGATCGATGAAGAACGCTCTCTTCACTTTGGTTTGATTCGTTCTTGGCCTCCAAAGATGAGCAGTTATTTTGGCTCGGAATCCATATGTTGCCAGAAAGGTGGGAAAAGGTCATAGCTAAGAATGGCCAATACTTTGAATAAATTTGTATTATACAAATGTTTTAAAAAATCTCGCACTTTTAAGTCATGCACCCAATATCTCTAATCGTTCAGGAGCTATTGAATTATTTCCAAAATAAAGAGTTTCTAAACCATTGTGTGCCAGTTGTATAAAAGCAGGCATTGGCCCAAAACCGGGCCTTAACCCTAACTTACTAACAATCAAGCATACCAAGCGCCTCTCCGTTGCCTTGTAGTTGTGGTATAAAACTGAGTACTTACTGACTAGTTTTGTAGCTAGTTAATGATATTTTTCCCAATAACTAGCTACAAAACTATCTTAAACCAACTATGAAATCTAATTTCACCCCAAACCAAGACATTTGAGACACATCTCCAAAGCAGCAAATACTTGTTTGGGGGGAAACGAAAGTAGAAACAAAAAAGTAGCTACAAGTACCGGTTATTACTTACACATGTACTTGTAACCATATAAACATTATACAATTGACATTAAAGATGCATCGTGCATTTTTTCCTACAACTTCTGAGATGAGGTATTTTGCCATTAAAAACTAAAAGTTTAAGACCACAAACCGTTACGCTTGATATGTAACCATTTATCGATGTTAAACTAAAATGCAACAGCAACATCAGCAACAACAGCAATTGAACAAAAAACGAGTTAAAGAAGTAACACAATCCAATGAAAATGTTATGACCATGTCTAAGGCGGCACTTCTACATTTTAAATCACTAGACAGCCAAACTGACAAGGCAACACTTTCATTTTATTTATTGTGTGACCACGTTGTTTTCTGGGAATACAAGCAACCAGTTTTCATTGATAATTTCTTTTGTGAAATGTTTGCAATCTTATTTTAATTAATCTTTATCAACATTTTTACGGCATCACCTTGTTATAATTATTGCAAGCAGATTAATAAATCGTTAATTAAGTGGTTTTTAAATCAATTTTATTGTCAGTATTAAGTATTTTGCTTTAATGAATATAAAATACACAGTTCATATAAATAGATTTTGAGGATTCGGTTTGTAAATAAAATAAGTTATTTTCACTATTTACTCATAGCTTCACGATACTATTCATTAGATCCTAAATAGCTTCCTGGAAGCCGTTATTGAGTTTTATTAATATAAAAGAAAATTGTGTTACATTAAATATTACTTGCTGTTAAAAAGGATTTGTAAGGTTTTTTAAAATTAGAACATAGAAATAATAACAAAATCTGAATTGCTAGTTTTGATTCCGACAATTTGAAACCAAAATCAGAAAGAAAAACCTAACTGGTCCTAAAAAGTTATGTTTGCTCTACAATGTTCAACAGAGAACAGAGTACGAGTACTAAATCTGCCAAGCTAGCGTTGTACTAGTTCTAAAGGTGAGAATTTTAAACGCAAATCACTGGTGTGCCATCTACAACTGCCTAGCAAAAACATTGTAATGATTTGCCATTACTGATTAATATTATTGTCAATGACTACTACATAACATACACATTACCTAGAAGTATTTAAGTAATGTCAGGTCTATAATCTCGTATACAATTTAGTTGACATCTACATGAGTGCTTAATTGTTATAGGGAATGACTACAGTGATCTCAGGTTGATCCTTGACAAGTTTCCAAACAAAATTGGACTTGTTATTCAGAAAAAGTTATTTACATTTACTTTTTTAACTCAAAGCTTTATTTGGTATGACTTTATTAACATTATTTTAAATTATTTACTTTCAAATGAAACCTTAAACGTGTGTAATTAATTTACATATAACTTTATCTAATTATTTATCGCTAAAAAGTTCTGATTGACTGAATACAAACTGGTTGATGTTTCATTGATATTTATTTCAATGACACTTAATTAATATCAGTCATATTTTGTTTATAAATTTCAAAATATTTTATTGTTAAGAAATCGCGAATTATTTGAATAGAATGTACAATGAAATATTTATAGATGCTTCATGCTGATGACAGTGATTTGGGAATTTTGTCTTAGAGAAACTGTAAATGTTATCAACCAAAGGTCACGAATTGTTTTTAATATTGTACTGAGCCCGAGACTTGTGTTTCTGTTGAATAATACTTAGAAGGGATACTAGGGGGAAGTAAATTGAAATAGAACCGTGATTGGTTATCTGGAATAAGGACCGCTTATAGTTCTAACACTTACAGACACAGAACTTGTTATGTGACTGGTTCTCTGGAGTTTGAACCCATTTTTAGGTAATATAAAAGCGATCTGTTCAATGGCATTTGTCTAATTTGGAGCTGTACCATAGATTAGACGAATAGAACGGAAGAAGAGAGTAATATCAATGGGAAAATTACTCTCTTTTCACACATTCGGGTGAAACAATAACAAAATACATGCAATACATTCTCATGAATTAGGTTTCTGACAACAGACTTAGGTTTTTGGCTCTCAGTTTCCTATCTAGTTGTCATCTTTGGTTTGTACACTCTCTGTCAGGTCATAAAGTTACCAAAAACGTACTTGGTTTGCTTTGGATATTAAATGCAACAGGGGTCACTAAATTAGATATAATCTATTGAATATTAATAAATAACAAATCATTCCTCTCCAGGACAATATTAACTCCACAAGTAGACGCAATCGAGTTAATTTTTTAGCACATCAAAAATATGGTGTGACATTGACTTATTTCCATGCTTAAAAATTGGATTGGTTAATGAGTTCGAAGTGGAAAAAATGTTTCGAAAACTACTTATGTCGATGATTGAAAATTAGGTTAATTCATGGAAAAGTATGGAAAAACTATGGAGTGTATGACTTAAAAATGAGGGATTTTTTAAAATGTTTAGCTTTTATTTTGAAACAATTGTACAATATAAATATATTCAAAGGATTGGCCATTGTTAGCTACGACCTTTTCCCATCTTTCTCGCAATATATAGATTCCGAGCAAAAAGAACTGCTCATCTTTTAAGGCCAAGAACGCATCAAGCAAATTTCGGATACTCTGTTCGAAGATGAAGCGTATCACAGAGAGAGCGTTCTTCAACGATCGAAACAAATGTTACTCGGACGGGTTAAGGTCTGGACTATAAGGCGGATGAGGAAATACTTCCCAACCACTTCATTCTAAATAGTTTTTAACATAGTTGCATAATGTAAGCGAGCGTTGTCGTTATGGAGTATTACGGTTTAATGTCTGGCCGCATATTCTGGGCGTTATTCGGCCAATGCTCGCTTCAAACGAATCAGTTGCATTCGGTTCAGGCCAGATTTCAGCAGCTTAAAATAAATAGAACGCTTTTGGTCCTACCATACACCTTATCACCATGGATATTTGGCTTTGGCGTCGATTCGTCTGGTTGGATTTGGGTTGTCACAATGGATCCATTTTTCATCGCAAATATGCAAAAATGATTTTCTTTTATAGCATCATTTCAGACATAGAAAATCGTATTTCAAGGTCTCTCTTCGCATGATAACCAATGAATCCTGCTGCTTGCAAACGTTTTGAAATTGCTGATTGGAGAGCTCCCAATTGTATTGCAAGCTCTTGTTGAGTTTGACAACAATCTTCATGGAGTAATGCCTCCAATGCTTGGTCTTCAAACTTTTTTGGCTGGCCTGGGCTATCTTTGTCTTCCGTATCAAAACCACCACTTCTGAACCGGACAAATCATCTTTCACACGTTGAAACCGATGAAACACATTTACCATAAGCTTCGGTGAGAAATCGGTGTGCCTCAGCGGCACTTTTTTTCAAATTAAAGAAGTAAAGCAAAACTTCCCGCATAACTGACGCTTTGTTGGCTCTAAATTCAACAATTTCGAATATTCAATAACTAAGAGAGAATAAATTACAAATTACTACCGAAATTCTAAGGCGGTTGTGAAAACTTTAAGAACGCTTTTTCCAAAGCTCATTTTAAGCTTAATGGCATTGTCAACTGTACTGCTAAAAACCCACATGGACTTCAAGAAAGTCCACAGCATCAGCAAATAGTTTTGGATTTAATTAGAACGTATTTTTTATTATATTATATTACAATCTGTGGCGTTTGATGGAGGACTCTTTATGACCAGAAGGCCAATTGGATAGACTTTGTGTTTAATTTAAATATAAAATATTTCTTCTTATTAGAAAACCTTATACAAAGTATGTAAGAAATTGTTACTCCCATTAGACCCATTCATTGAACATGTCTACAAACAAAATTCACACACATACGGCAACTCTCATTCATCTAACCAGAATAAAGGGATGATTTTTCTTGTTTAAATTCCTATAAGGAACTCAAAAAGAAAACAAAGAAACATCACAACAAAACAGAAACGAGAAAAAACATACTTATCCAGTTGCACTTGATTTGAGTATAAGTAGAAAGAATAATAAAAACAAAAATAAAAATAAACAAGTAAGAGTGTTATATTCGGCGGTTCCGAATCTTCTATACCCACCAGCAATATGCTGTTTATATTTTTTATTGACAATAAAACATTTTTCTGATACAGGGGTTATATGGGACCGATCTTCACAAAACTTGGTAGAAAGATTTAGGTTCATATAGAACTTCTTTATGTTAATTTTCATCACTATATTAATTATTATAAGACAATTATGAATCTTCAAATCACTTTCTGAGGGGGTCTTTGTATGGGGACAAATATTGGCCGAGTACCTTGAACTAATTTGTGCAAAAATTGTATCAGGTTTGCCGCATAATCAACATATTCCGGGTGGATATTTGTACCAAACAAACTATATCAACAGAGAGTATTTGTGGAAAATTTTAGCCAGCTTGCTCCATTCATTTGAACCCTATCGTGTTTTCAACAGACAGACATATGAACGGACATAACTAAATCGTCTTTAAATCTTATGAGAACCCGATGTGTTCCAAACACAATGACAAAATCAAATTTTTGATAGTGGGTATAAAATAAAACATGATATAAGAAAAATAAATGAAAACGAATGTAATGTAACAATATGTATTAGATTGAATTTTATGAAAATAAAAACATCCTAAATAAGTGCTTTTATAGAAATTAACTGATACTAAAACATGCACATAACACACACAGACACTTTGATATATGAATAAGTACCACACACACACACACTCAGACGAAGACGAGTACTTTTTTTAAGTACTCAGCAGTACTTTTATGATTGTGAGTTTCCAACATATAAATTATGGTCTACGTGACTGACTGTTCATTAATAGAAATTGGAATTGAGCTTAATGACTTAGAATTGTGTATGTGAGTGTAAAGACCTAGCAGGGATGGATGTTTGAGATTTGTTCTGAGTACCGAAAGATAAGCTAAAAATGTACTTTTTAATAGGCTTAACTTACTAAATGTTAAATGCATAAATACTTTCCAATATGTTATGTTTTCTTCTCTGTATTTTACAAAATAGTAATATTTTGTAAATATCGAGGGACTATGTGCAAAATCCTCTATCTTAGAAACCACAAGTTTTCAGGAAAATAAAAAAAAGTTTATTTCACTTATTTCTTCTACAATATATTTTAAGGCCTCTACTAAATTTTACATATACTTAATTTATTTATATAATTTAGCATTATTGGCCAATTTATTAAAGACAGAAGATCTTATTTTGCATTGTAAGAATTACATTTTAATTTGGATTTAATTTGTGACTTTGTTCAATTCTAGAATGTTTTATTCATATAATTTAACCCATTAAGGCCGTATTTGTAGAAAAATACCCGAAAAAAATTTTATCCTATAGGGCCTTGTCTTGGTGGTAATCGGTGGATCAAATGTCAGCAATATTACAAATTCAAAAAATCCAGAAAACCGTCTGAGTTCGTTAGAGCTTTATATGTCCTCTAGACTACAAGTATAATTTAAGGTCGGGTCCTTGACATATGAATACAAATTTAACTTTTCGTGTAAAAATTAGAGATTTTTTATACAAAATCGTAGGAAAGCCAATTTTGTTTATAATTATATTGAGAAATACGTATCATATCAGTGATTTTTGTGGATTCATGACAACTTCACCAGAACCATGGCAATGATCTTGAACAATTTTTACCATTGCATCAACAAGACTCATATGAAAATTCAACTGTAAATTTATGTATATTTTCTGAACATTCAGATACTTTCCGAAGGCTTTGGAAGTTTAAATTCTGAATATTTTAATATCAATTGCACTTCGGATCCTATTGGAATCAGATTCGATGAGCTAGTGGAGACGATTTTAAACTAGTTTGTTTATGTGTATAAACATGCCGAATACTCATCAAAATACAATAAATTCGTTTATACCCACGTTAAAAAATAAGTATATATCTTAGAACCCATTACCCCATGGGTACACAGAGAAAACAGATTCGTGATAGAAACCGAATTTGTTGCCAATAGAATGATTCTACCTTAGTGACCAAATTTTAGAGTTGTGGCCACAAAGTTTTTGAAGGGGTAACAGAAGTTTGCTTGCTTCAACCGAAAAATTCTATGTGTGCAACCAAATCATTCGATTGGCAATAAATTCAGTTGATACTACGAATCTGTTTTCTCTTTGTAGATCGAAAAACGGAATCTTGGGTCAGTCGTTAAATACGTATAAGTATTAGAATTGTATTATAAATTACAAGCAATTAGTATAGCAAATTATTGGTTTCTGGATTTTGACTGGTTCATGGTGACATGACGCTCTTCAAATCTTGTGAATTAATCCATTTATTTGGAGGTATTTATAATGAACCAGAATATAAGGGTTTCGGTTCAATATGACTTGTAAATGGTTTAATTTGAATAGGAAGGAATAGGTTCAAAATTATTTTCTACTTTACGCTACAATTTGAACCCTGGTTCAGATCCTAAGATCGTTCATAACATCATGTTTATACAGTATTTATTCCGACTCAAATATATATTTTTATACTTAAACATTGAATGAGCGGTACTTCGAAAACGTTTTAGTAAATGTTAACCCTCTAACCCGCAAACTTTAAAAAGCTAAAAAAAGTTGTCGAATAATTTTTTTAGGGTAATTATGGCCCAATAAACTCAGAACAGCCATCAAATTATGTTTAGGAACCAGGTGCAAAACGGTGAAGAGTGCCTCAAGGCATTGTTGGCGGTTTAGGTGTAAAAAACAATAAGATGTAAACATTAATTATGATACGATTTTATTGAAAAACTAATGAAAAATATACAAAATATAAGAAAATATATTTTACTTTCTACGATGATACTCATAAAAACAATTTTTGGTATTTGAGAAGCTAAATGAAGATCGAATCTTGAGCAAACACACTGTGTTTTCGACTTTTTGCATAATTTGCATCATCTTTTTTGCCTAACCTGATTGGAAAGTGGTCGACATTGTCATAACGGACGTCATTAACTGCATGTTCTGCTTTTTCGCCAGTTTTTGAACTTCCTGGATGTGGATCTTCTGGTGGAGTACCAATTGATCATGAGTCAAGGCGGATAATTTAATTCGTCTGCGGTCTCTAATTACCATTCCTATTAATTTTTTTTTGTATAACAAATAATATAACAAAAAAGTAAAAAACTAGCCACAACCCGCAACAGTGCCCTGAGGCACCCCTAGTTTTTGCTTTGTCAACACACTTTTTGTTAATTGTTCAACATTTACAAATTCATAAACTGAAAGAAAAATATCTCGAATAGATCGGCCGACAAAAAGTTAGTAAAACTTTGATTAAAAAAAAATCACACACAAAATGTCACGTACTAAAATTATGAAATCACTCACAAAACAGCTGACAGAACAAAAACTAAAAGTCAGAATGCATTTCGACCTTTTCGGTAACTAAAGTCACCATTAAATTTAAAAAAAATATATATAATTACTTTTTGAGATAATTGGTGTTTTGTAATGCATGCCTTGAGGCACTCTTGCGGGTTAGAGGGTTAAATACTCATGATCAGCAAATTAGTAAGGAAACATACTTTGCAAGTGAAAAACATATAAAATAATAGCATTTAAAAGTAATTTTTTAAAAAGATAGAGAGTTTTGCATTTGCAATTAAAATTTGTTTTAAGAAATTTCAAAAAAGTCAATAAAATTTAAAAAAATGATTTTTTTGTTTTTAATTTATACCACAGATGATTATTGAATATGCCGAATATTTTGCCATTAAAAAGTAATCTTCATGAAAATATATGATAGATACTTCAATACGTACATACATAGATTTCCTTAAAAAAATTGTCCAATAACACTAAATTATGCACATATATGGAATTTATTTAACAATCTGTTCCTTATATGAAACATAAACCTAACACAAAAAAAAAAATGAAAATGTACAATAAAAAGTAAAATAATACATGATGAAGTTATTGGTAAACTTCCTCCTTTCTAACTACTGATATTTTAGACAATATTTATAATATTTAAAATTCGAATGTATCTTTAAAGTAGCCTAACAAATTTAAATTTCAAAGAAGTACCTAAAAACTGTCACTGGGTTTACTAAAATAATTTTGTTGAAAACAAATGTACTAATACTAAAACATAGTTCTAAATTTCACATCCCTGACACATACACTTGCATACAGAATTGCTTCCAAATGAAAGAGTTCATTCAAAAAGATAACAGAACTGTATTTTTAGAAGAACAATAAAATAATAGTTTTTATTACATTTTTAAATACGTATGTACATGCCAAAGAAAAAGATCAAATAAATCTGAGATTATCACTTGTTAAAAGGGAAATGAATGTATATAAACAAAAAGTTAAAATCTCAAAAATGTTTGAGTGAGTGTGTATTTCCATGAAAATTCAGCTCAACAACAGCTTATGGGTGTGTTTAAATACATAGTGCAAGTAAACTATTATGAATGGCAATCTATTTAAATTGAAACAAATGGAGAAATTATTAACGATAGAAAACGACTGAATTGTGTGTTATAACTACAAAAACTATATTTAAGTGTCAAAACAAATTTAACATGAGTAGTTAAAACATCAAATAATAGGATTTTTATTTATTACTAGCTTGACCCGGTGCGCTTCGCTACCCCTGTCGTAGTCTATGTTGGAAATTTCAATAAAATCGTTTCGGCCGTTTAGTATTTATTGTTTAAGAACTAAAGGTACCAATTTTACCGGTTTTCCCCCTGTATACCCCTTTCTGGTCCAAGTATTGAAAAAAGTTATAGCCTATTGACGCTTCCAAGTAAGGATCTATTTACGTTCCAAATTTCAATAAAATCGATTCAGCCGTTTAGGCGTGATGCTCAAACAAACAAACAAACAAACTTACAAAGACATTTATATATTTATATAGATAACCACAACCCTTAATACGCATTAGTTGGAAATCTCACAAACTTGCAGAGATTCTTGTAGTACTGGGAATTCTATGTCCTTTCATTACTATGTATCTTTAAATGCTACCATTTTGTCAAATTTGTGATAAAGAGAGGATAACACGATCTTCCTTTAATGAAGCTCGAGTTCTCTCCTCCAGGAGATTATAGTCCTATAAGTCCGGCTACTATTATCCTTTGTTAATTTAATTCCATCTTCATTAAGAGAACTCCGAAGTGTTTTAATTTCTAACGCAGCCAGTATCATGCCTATGGATGCCAGAGATCGCCATCAAACATATGATTTAATAATTCTTTTGATTCAGTATCTCTTAATACAATATTTCGGATACTTGAATCGGACGGTATTCCGCAAATGTTGGTCGACTATATTCGTTATATACATAATGATTCGTTTGATAGATGAATAAATGTGAATTAGATCAATTGGTTTTATACGCTAGAAAAGCAAAATAAAGAGACTCTTCCTTTAAAGAAGCATAAGTCCTCTTTTCCAGCAGATTATTTTCCTATAATTATTGGTTTAATTCCATCTGTATTAATCTAATTTCGATGCATACAACCCATAACATGACCTCGGTCAACCTAGTTATCAGAGATGACCATCAATCATATGAGTTCGAGATTTTCAGTGTCTCTGATTCGTTTGATAAATTCTTGGGTTAAAAATGTGTATCAGATCAATTAGTTTTACCCGATAGAGAAGCAAAAAAATAGACTCTCCATCTCCAATATGCTTCAATCTAATTGTGGAAAGACTGATCTTTAAAATCCCATCCGAGATTGGTTGCCAGAATAGCAATCTCATGATTAAAATGTCTAACATCGATCCTCCTTTAAAGAAGCATAAGTCCTCTTTTCCAGCAGATTATTGTCCTATAGCTCTTGGTTATATTCCCTGATTTAATTCGGGTATTAATGTATTAATTTCTAACGCAGTCTGTTTCATGCTTACAGATAGATGTGCCAATAACACGACCTTGGTCAACCTACTTCACAGAGATCACCATCAAACATATGACTTATGCCATATTCAGATCCCAGATTTTCAGTATCTATTAATACAGTATTGGGGACACTGGAATCGCACGGTCTTTAGCAGGTGTTAGTCGACTATATAAGTTGTGTGTACACTGATTTGTTTGGTTAATTCTTGGGTTATAAAAGTGAATCAGATAAATTGGTTTCACCTGAAAGAGACGTAACACAACGATACCATCTGTCTATAGTAAGGTTCAATCTAATTGTTGAAAGACTGATCCGTAAAGTCCCATCCGATATTGGTTGCAAAATTAGCAATCACACTAAAAGTATGACTAACATAACTGCTTTTTTGATGATTAGATTAAAAAGAAGCTCTACAACTCACGGTCTTAAATTGCTAGATATAGTTAGTGAATTCTTTGTGGACATATGGACTGCATCTATACAATAATGCGTATTGGCTTCCTGTGTCCAATAAAGGTCAATTAAAGTAGATGCTCTCTGTGGTTGTTCAAAACATCCTAATTGACATATTGATTCCACAACTTTATCATGACCCTGGGGAACATCATGAGAGGTTGTTTAAATGGAATATAATGGAAAGTTAGGAAATACGTACGTAAATGGCTCAGTCTGCTAGAAGACGTTTTTTAAAGCTATGCTCTAGGGATTATCTCACTTTGTTGACCAGCGGAAGCTGGTGAAGTCGGAGAAGTTAATCGCTTTGGAGTTCGCCATAGTAGAAATTCGTTTGGACTACTCTTCGAACATACTAATCGCATTTCTTATGAAAAGAGATCATATCACTCAATTGTTCTAAATAAGTTTAAAAGTAAATTTGAACCTAATTAAATAGGAAATCAGTGACCTATTAACGACTTTCTTAAAAAACAAGTATCGTTTGAAATAAATCCGAAAATGCAATAAATTTTGAAGGCAGGATTGTTTCTTGAGGCTTAAATTACTTTTATCAGTGCAATAGTTTGGTGTTTTTTTTTTAAATCTCAGTTACTTTTTGTTTATACATACAAATAGAATTAAATGTCATTCCAAACCATTGAAATTCTAACTCACATAAACCCTTTTATTAATTGAGATTTAAAATACATAAATCAACTATTTTATTACATAACAAATTAAAAACAATTGATTATTTACAAGAAAATAAAATCAAAACAAAGGAAGACTTGTTAAAAACAAACAACTTTTATAAAAAAAAAAATTCTGTTATAATTCAGGTTTCCTTTTGTAGTATTAAAAGTCAGAAAAAAGAACATTTAAAATTAAGAGGATCTTTAGTTCTAAATTATTGTTTAAGATTAAGTGTATGTTGCATTTATGTGTGTGTGTGTATTGTGTCCACATTGTCAACTGGTTACTGACCTTAAAATTGTTTAATTTTTTTTAATGACAGAAAAAAAAAACAATCTGATAATGCCTACATTACTATTTATACATATGATGACTGCATGTGGTTGTAGGGTACTTAATGGTAATATGCAGCATCGGTCATTTGAATAGGGCCAGATTATGCTTTGTTATAGAATCTAAACAAACCAGGTAGAAATAAAAATAATTTTAATACATTTAAATATGTTTATACTTAATATGACATAGACTTAATCCAAAATGAAAAATTCATTGAATTTGTTGTATTACGGTTTCCATAGAAGCGATTTTTAAAAAAATCAAACTTGCTTGACTTCATCTACTCATTTCCGGAAAAAACTGAATGTTGTAGGATCTGAACCAAAATACTTTTTTTTAATAATTTAGCCTCCACAACACCGATAAATCACAACCTTTTAAAACTAGAGATTGCAGATCCAATGATCTGCTCCGTTTTATTTACTATAAACGTTATTTACTGCTGAAAGTCAGATTGACCTGATGGTTGTTATTCTAGAATCGATTCGCTTGAGTCCAATAGTAACTTCCGAACTTTGACAGTTGATAGCGGCTAAATTGTTGAAGCTTCATCTGTCGAATTGGCTGTTATTTAATCAGTTTGATTTGCCAAATCACCATGGACGGATATAGCTTTCAACAATCCGTGTAAATGCTAAAATTGTTTTATCAAAATGGTTGTTCTGTTCGGGCTTCGTCCATTTAATGAATGGGTACATCAACAAAAAAATTGTCTATACCAATCCACATAAAAAACAAGAGTGTTTAACGTACCCCGAAAAACTCACTGTTTTGTGTGGATTTCGGTCTGGCGGTGTCATTGGTCCATATTTCTTTAAGAATGACGTTAGCCAGGCCATCACTGACAACGGTGTGCGCTATAGGTCGATGATTACCAACTTTATTTGACCTGAATTGGATGATATCGATACAAACGAAAAAAAGCTTCAACAGGGCTTCCCGATGTGCCACATTGGACAATCTGCTCAAGCGATTTGAGGGCCTGTTCATCTCACGTGGAGGTGGTGTAAACTGGCCACAGAGAACTTGCGATTTTACCCCGTTAGACTTTTACTTGTGGGGTTTGTTATCATGAGATAATTTCATTTATTAGTTAGAAAATTTCATATTTTTGGCAAAAATAAATAATTGTTTCGATTCTGGGTCTGTTAACTACCGGTAATAGCTTTAGGATGTAAAAAGATTACTAAAATATAGAATACGAGTTGAAAGGCTCTATGTTCAGATAAATATCCCAGCTCGCTCTTGTTTAACTAGGAGTTATTGATACAATCCGATATGATAAATTCTTCGGCTTTCAAGCGTCACAAATAAGAGAAAATCTCGGTTGCGTAACTAGGCGTTATTTGTGCAAAACCGTAGGAAACATTTTAAGGTTTTCAGTCGTCTAAAATAAATTAGAAAAATGCCCGTTTACATGGTACCACAAGTAATATGATCTTTCAACAAATAGTGTGTAGATGAGTACGAAATGGTCCGTTTAGACGGAATATCAAATGAAACCATTTGACACTGAGAGAAAATACGGATGAAAATTTGATTAAATTTTTCAAAAAACAAGCAAGTCATTTTAGATCAGGGTTGTATTTGTATGTAAGCAAAAACTATAACAGCTGTTATCATCTTACTTCATATGGAACGTGTAAAAGCAAAAACAAGAGTCAAACGACTTTCATTACATTTGTTGGCATTTATTGACGAATTTTTATTTTTTCTTCGTAAAGTCTTATCGTCTAAAGGCACCTTTTACCGATTATGGTAAAATGGAAATAACTCTTAAACCATATCTACAATGGTTTAAGAGTTATTTCCATTATAAAATATATCCAAATTATTGTGTGTTGATCAAGTCTTTTTCTATGCAAGCTTCTATCATGCTTTTGTAGCCCGCCAATATCAATGTGCTGGTATGGAATGTGAAGGTTTCTTTATTGACGGATCTATGTAGTGTCACAACAGCTCTGACTGTTTAAATTTTCGTTGAGATTACTTTAATGTTTAATTAGCTACTGAACAATTTCTAAAATATGATATGATTCTAAACCACTATGCAACATTGCATAAGTTCTTAAAATAACATCAAAGATGTTTAATGAGCTACTGAACGATTTCTAAAATATGATATTATATGATTCTAAACCACTATGCAACATTGCGTAAGTTCTTAAGGTAACTACAAAGATCTTGAAGAATTTTAATAAAATTCTAAAAGCTATTTTAAAACAAGTAAGAAAGTATGGTCGGTCAAGCCCAACCATATAAAACCCTACACTAAGTAAATGTGCAAAAACATTTTTCTTTCAAAATTTCAATAATTTATATTCGTGAGTGATTTTCTGAAGTGGGCCTTATATGGGAGCTATGACAAATTATGGACCGATCACCATGAAATTTATCATGTGATTAATGTCTATATGAAAGTTATTTATGTTGTATTTTATGTGTATATCAACATTTTTAGTAGATTTATGCTCGTTAAAGTGATTATCGATAGCAGGCCTTATATGGGAGCTATGATTAATTATGGACCGATCATAATAAAATTTGGTGACATGAATTCCGAATTTATAAAATTTATTTGGAGAAAAACTTGTGTAGATACCTATATAAATTAAACATTTATGACCGATAAAGTCCAATTTCGGAAGGACATTTGTATGTGGGCTAGATGAAATAATGGACCGATTTCAGCCAGTTTCAATAGGCTTGGTCCTTGGGTAGAAAAAATTACATGTACCAAATTTAATTGAAATATCTTCAAAATTTCGACCTGTACTATGCGCACAAGGTTTACATGGACAGCCAACCAGACGGACGGACATCGTTTAATCGACTCAGAAAGTGATTCTAATATTTTTTGGCGTTACAAACAAATACACAATTCTAATATACCCTCCCCACTATGCTGGTGTTTAAAAACCATAGGAAGAAAACTCTAGCAACAATATTCTAATACCCATTAGTGTATTTGTGTTATGATGCTGCTGGATGTAGTTTGTTTTAGAATCATGTAGAAAATTATTGATAATAATGTCGCTGCGTCCACTACTGATTAAAACAGCAACAACAATGGCAATCATTGACCTAAGAAAATTTCAACAAAAAAAAATGACGTGTACACTAAATTAAAAACTAAAAAACAAACATACACATGGAAAATAATGGACCACATATGGAATGGAGGCATTAGAAAACCAAAAATATAAAAAACAATAAATTAAATAAACACATTTCGAGAATTTTCGTAGTTTCGTAGTTTGAAATTTGACCCGGTTTTTTTTAGAACTAAAAAGAAGAACAAGAAAGAGTCTGTATAAAAAAAAGAAACTAAACAAATCAATGCCGGCTTTTAATGAACAAAAAAAACTAAAAGATAAGAATTTGAATCAAAACTTAATATGGCTTCATTTTCTTGTTATCACACTAAGGCAATAAGAAATGGTCGTTTAAAAACGATTAGAAATTCTAATAGAAAATTCAATTCCTATTGTATGGATGGCTGATTTTTGGATTCTTATAAAGCAGTTCAAAAAAGTATGTAATAGTTGTACTTACTAAATATTAATTATAGTTTATGTACAATAGAAGAATTTTTAATAGAAATTTGCTCGAAAAATCCAAGAGTTATTTTTAATTATTAAAGAAAAACTAAACAAATCTCCAGTAATTTTTTTCAATCAGAATATTCTTTGTACAAATTGCTGTGTGTTTGCATGGATGAGTATGCGTGTGTTTTTGTTATTTTCCTTTTCATTTTAATTTTCTTTAAACTAAAACAACAACAACAATAACGAAGCAAAATGCGCATAAGAGAAAGAACATAAACAAAAAATGAAATAAAAACAAAATAAATAAATGAATGAATGAATATGATGCAAATATAATAAAATAAATATTTTGCTTAGAGACAACCAGCAAAAAAACAGGCAAGGCAACAATAACAATGTTTTGAGACAAATTAAATTGTTTGCTGCTCTTTGGATACGCACGTTTGTCATATTTAATTTATTTCTTTTAACTACATATTTATACACACTTACAAATACTATTTAAAATATGTTTATACATATAAAAAAAAACATACATGCACTTTAAATTATTGGAAATGCACTCACTTTATACAATAATAATTTTGTTGGCACCCAGTTCTTGTTAATTATAATGACGTGAATTTTGTTATTTTATTCCATCAATTGTGTTTATAATTTATTAAATAAACATTTAAATAACACTTCAGGATTTTTATTCATAAATCCTTTTTCCTTTCAGATATTCTTTTGTTTCTTTTACACTCTTATTTCTATTTATTTATTTTGTATTATTTTTGTTGTTTTTCGTATTTTTTTTCACTTCACTACCTCCAAAATTCTGCGTCCGCGCTTTAAGAATAACAGTTGTATACTGATGTTATTTCGTTATTTGCTTTATGTAGATAAATACATACACTCAACGAGAAAACTAAATAAATCCCCCATCATTCACAGTTATACACTCACTTACACTCACTCTACTAAATGCTTTGCAAGACTTTGTTGTTTTGTTTGCTTCTTTATTATTGTGTATCTGTATCTTTTTTGTTGTATTTTTCCATACTTTGATTTGTATTTAGTGCTGAGCATAGCGGTTTATTAGTGAAACTCTCAGTCTCATTTAAGTAGTGACTTTTAATACTATTGTGAATGGTTGTCGTTTGTGCTAGGGTGTGTCTATGTTTTCATAGCAAATACACAAACCGCTTTGGGTATCTATTAAATCACTCATATTTCTTTACACTCTAATTTTGACTCAATCAAAGATTGGGTACACTCAAATATCAAGTTTGTCTAGCCACTCTTTCAATATTTATTCATATAATTTAGAATAATCGATACTTTTTATAATCTACATGTTTTTAAGTGTGAATAAGTGTTTGGATATGGTAAAAAAAAGTTCGAAATATTGAGGATAATTTTATAAAACATTACGTAGCTCCCGTAATAACGTTATGCATTTATGGGACTTATACTTTAACCTTTGCTAACATATGAATTTATTTAAAAATATATACATTTGTATATAGTGTCCCAAAACATAGATGACAACTAGATAGGTAACTGAGAGTCAAAAACCTAAGTCTATTGTCAAAAACCTATTTCATGAGAAAGTTTTGCATGTAAAGGGTTTTCCAGCAAGAAATGTTATTTTGAATCACCTGGTATTTCGGTAGCTATCAATTTTGAAGCTTTTATTCTATAACATTTGACAAGTAGAAACTACGCCATTACTAAAAATGGAACGATACCCGCTTCAACAACGCATTGAAATTATTAAAATTTACTACAAAAACAGTGAAAATCTTGCAGTCACAGTTCGCAAAACTAAAGTATTTTTGGGTCGTCGTGAAGCACCTTGTCAGACCGCAATACAGAAATTGATGGAAAAATTCGAGCTGTTGGGACAAGTTAGTGATGTGAAGAATAAAACCCGTGCACGTCGCTCAAGAACAACTGAGAATATTGTAGCCCAAAGTGTTGAAGAAAACCTAGGTTTGTCCATTCCTCGTTGTTCTTTGGAACTGGGCATTCCACAAACGTCATTACACCGTATTTTGCATAAAGGCTTATAAAGTTCAGTTAACACAAGAACTAAAGCCGGCCTATCATCAACAACGTCGTCTCTTTGCTGATTGGGTCCTTTTGTTGTTATCTCTCAAAGAGGTGATCACAATTGGCCTCCGAGATCTTGGGGCCACGTGAATGATAAAGTCTACTCCAAGAGCCCAGCGTCGATTCAATACCTCAAATATAGAATTCGTGAGGCTATCGAGGACATAGGGCAGCCACTTTCCGATTTGGTTATGCGAAATTTCATGAAAAGGATATGGTCATGTAAGCGTGGTCGTGGTGGCCATTTGGCTGATGTTGTTTTTCATTATTAACGACATACCTTCCTCTTTATTATGAAATAAACATCCGATCAATTATCTCAAAAAATTTAATTTTTCTTTGAATACAAAAATAACACCTCTTGTTGGAAAATCCGTTATTTTGTTATTGTATCACCCGTATGTATGAAAAGAGAGTAATTGATATTTATCTCTCCCTTCGTTCTATGCGTTTATTATATGTATGAAAATATATATAAGATTTGAATTAAATAGAAAATACTGTTTTTTTTATTTAAATTATTTTTTTTATTGAATCATAATGTACACAGGATGGGAATGTTCATATCGGGAAATGGTCTTTAAAGCTTTGCTCTTAAATTTTCAATGACTACATAATTTTTCATTGAAATTGAGAAAATTTCACATGCAATTGAGAATTTAAAATTGAAATTGAAAAATTCTATTTGAAATTGAGAAAATTCCAAATGAAATTAAAAAATTCAAAATAAAATTGAGAAACTTTAATAGATTTTTTTTTGGTCAGACGAAACAAAGATAAATTTGTTTAGATTCAATGGGAAACATTATGTTAGGCGCCCAGACAATATGGCATATGATCCAAAATACACCAAGAATACCGTAAAACACGACGGTGGATCCATCATGATAAGGGGGTGTTTCTCTTCTTCTGGTGTCGGTTTAATATATTGGATAAAGAACAAAATATGCGTCCCGGACTACGTAAACATATTGCAAAGTATAATGCTTCCATTTGCTGAGAAAGAGATGCCCTTGAGGTGGCAGTTTCAGTAGGACAATGATCCGAAGCACTCCTCAAAATTGACAAAATACTGGTTTGCTGTCAACAAAATACCTTTTATGGAATGGCCTTAGCACTCACCGGACCTTAAACCATTAGAACACCTTTGGGAAGTGCTCAAGAGGAAGCCGAAAAATAAGGACAAATTTTGAGAAAAAATTCAGAAAGAATGGTTTTCCATTGACAAGGAAGTTTGCAAAAAAAATGGTTGATTCCATGAGCCACAGATGCAATGAAGTTGTGAAAAACAAAGGTAGAGCAACAGAATATTAAAATAAAATAATTTTTTATCAAAAAATAAAAAGATGTGCCTTTAAAAATTGATTCCTTTTACGCGTTTCTATTATTTTTTCCAGTAAAAATATTGACAGTTTACATTGTTAGTTATATAATGTATTAAAATATATATGGAAAGAGAAATTACTATGTTTTTTCTTATGTTGTATGTCTGATAAACAAAACTGCGTTTACATTTTTTAAACAAAACTAAACTTGACTAATAGACTTAATTTAAAAAAAAGTTCTCGTTTCTAATTTTTTTCCAACATTGTATTTACATAGTATATAATACGGAGTCCCTATTCACCAATGCTTAACCCTATTGCATATAGTTATGCATGTTTACAGTAACCATTTAAACATTTTTAAAAGTTTTTTAACAATATTATGGTCACAGTAACTATTTACATGATTGTGGTAACCATAATATGGTTAACTTACGATTCACTTGATTGTATCAATCATTAATATGGTTACAGTAAACAAGTTAATGTTTCGATTGTATTGCGCACTGTGTCTACAATACTAATGCCTTCCAAGTGGGGCATAAAAAGTTAGTAAGTCTGTCTCTATACCGCTCACTGTTGACTGTAACATTAGGATAATCGTTATCTGTGAAGACATGTAAACCACTGATTCCACCGGATCATAAAGCGCACCAAACAGTGAGTTTTCCTGGATGCAATGGTGTTTCGACAATGGCAATTCCGTTTATAGACATAGCTCTTTAAACAAAAGTGTGCTTCATCATTGAACAAAGTTTTGTAACGAGGGTTGTGTGAAAATTCGGCTTCCATTTGCTCCAGGATATTATATTTAAACATTAATGCCATAACATTATCTAATTATTAAATCCAATTGGATAGATATTTAAAACGCTTTTCTCTGATGTATTTCAATTTCTCCACCTCTATAAAAAAGCCATTACATCCAGCAGGTGTATTATATCAACAACCAATTTCGGTTTGAGAAAATGACCCGCTGGCAACACTATTTATATACAAATATATCAGTTTGAATTTTAAACTCTACTGTGAATGATGGCTGTTTGTACTAAGTAGAGCTCTTGTTTTTTAGAGTTAATACTTAAACCTATTGAATACAACAACCGATAAATTAGATGTCTTTGGCTATGGTGGCTTATTATTTAATTTTGTACTTAAATTGAAAACACATTTAGAGCGTCAGGCGACATTATTATAAAAATAGTTATTGAAACAGAACATCATAGATAAATACATATAAATCGGAAACTTTCCTGTCAAAGGCCTAACTCAGTTGTCAAAATCCTAAGTGGTGAGAAAAACAATACACTTATGTGTGATTTTTTGAGTAATTTTTTTGTTTAAGTTTTTTTCCTAATTTCCGCTCTATGTGTATTTCTCTATAGAAAACATTGTCAAATTAAAATGTATAATTGATAAAAACATTTTAAAAGTACAATGTTTAACAACTGGCTCTGTTTAAGTTTTAATAATATCATCAAAATATATTTAATTTTCTTAAAAGCCGCTATATTGTGGAGATTCAGTTTACAATAAATTACTAAGCGTTTCAGTTCAGGAAAATACAGAAATAAATTCTACAGAAATTTCGCAAAACTATCCCTTAGTTATTTTATAATGTTTCCAAGTAAGCTAAGAATGTTTTCAAATAAAATACAACATACTTTTTTATATAACTATAATTTATTTACATAATTATAAAAATAAAGCTTTAAATAAGTAGGAATTAAAAATTATCGAACTCTATCCATAAAAAAAAAATTATTAAATTTTATTAACAAGTTTATAAATTATTTTCTTTATAAACATCTTTTACTTAAATTTTGTTGTTAATTTTATGAATAAAGTATTTGGTTGTATATATGTATATACTTTTAAATAGAATATTAAATTATTCTATAATTTATATTACAAAATATTAACAAAAAGTAGGTAGATAATAATAAATGTGGAAAAATTGCTAAAACAATTTTTGTAAAAATAGTTTGTGATTTGATTTTTTTTTTCTTTAAATATTTACACCCTGAAGCATACAGTCTGTGACTAGACCAAACAGCACAAACAACACTAAATCCTCAAGAGAGGAATGACTCCAATACTCTATTCCTCATAACAGTTGATTTCTTAATACAAAATACTCGTTATATCTTAGTCTTCTATAACTGTAAATGAATGTGTTTGGCCTTCATAGGGAAAGATGCCACCTAAAATGTATTTGTAATTGCCAAAGTGACGTATACGATATTCACCGGGTAATGTGTTGGGACCGATGGACCAGTGTATGTGAACATCACTGAAACCTAAAATCAAATGAGTACGCTCCCAAATGAATCTGTAACAAAACAAAAATAATATTAATTTAAAAATTAAAGGAATGGTGTTATTTTATTTACTTGGTATCCCAACTGGCATCGGTGTGCACAACTTTCCATCTTTCTTCATTGATTTTACGTTCTACCGCCAGATAGGTCTTTTCGTGGAATAGATTATTACGCGGGTTGCCCGATACGAAGGTTACCTCCACGGTATCATTTATTTTGTATTGCTTTGAGGGTTGTTTTTTAACATAACCGAAATCTTTGTCCAAAGGATGGCCATCAAATATAACGCCCGTATTCATGGATAACATACGATCATTCATATAGGGAGGATTTGGGCCAGCATCTACAATTTCTCCTCTTAACATGGCCTTAGTTAAACGCTCAAATACATCCATGTATATGGTGTGGGTATTGGGTCCAAATATTGTAGAGGCCGCTTCATAACGTTGAGCCTGATATTCTTCGGGTGTGGTGATGTAACTGGAGTAGAGATTTGACAGACCTGCCAATATAACATCAACATCTTTGCCGCCAGTAGCTGCTGCTACAGCTCTTACTTTATTGCGCAAACGTCTACCAGCCATGGTGGTAAACTCACCAGGCACCGCAGTTATAATCAAATCACCAATTTGTACTATTTGTGTGGGCACAATTTTCGGTTGCCATTCATAGGGGAAAGTGGCCTGTAGGAGATAAAACAGTTAATCGAAAACAGATTATAATTTAGTTATTTAGAGACTTACCCTTCCAGTAGCCAAGAGTATGGGTTTTGGTGAATGACACGATATATCATCCTGGGTGGGGGGAACAATAAAATCACGCACTAAATTCCACATGGCATTTTCCGTTAAGGTACCCTGTTCAAAATTAAAAGCACCAGGACCATCGGTAGTACCAGCTGCAAAACTATAACCCATGGCCGGTTGACAGCCACGAATTTTATCAATTTTACGCAATAGTGGACTGTATGTGGTGCCATTGTAATTGGGCATATCAACAAACTGATGAATGTAATTTAAATCGCCAGTGATTTCACGTCCATTATTGTCTTCTTCGCTAGCTTCATTGAGTAAGCGCTATAGGTAAAGGGAAGTAGTCGATATTAATACATATAAGACAGTAGGAAATTAGAATGCGTTTAAGGAGTGTGAAGAATAAAATATATGTATGAATGAAGTTTCAGCGAAACTTAATTATAGTGATTAATTAATATATACTCTCAACTTTATACTCTCAACATAAATTCTAAATTTAATTTTCCTAAAATTTGTGAATATATAACTGGTGTCTTTGCATAATAGGTAGCATCCAGACTCTTCCGGATAATATCGATTATTGCATTACTGGGCCCTTCTTGGCGAGAAACTTCGGTTTCTCAATTCCGTATAACACGGAAGCAATGGACGGACCTTTACTTGAGGCAACGGGTCTCTCAGTCTATACAGACGGTTCTATTAAAGGAGATCGAGTTGGCGCAGGTGTCTACATTCGGGAACTCGACATTAGGCTATCTTTTAGACTTCCAAATGAATGTAGCATAATTCAGGCTGAAGTATCAGCCATCAAAAGGGCGGCTAACTGGATCAGTTATAACAAGATATCAGGCAGGGATATTCGTATATATACTGACAGTCAGGCCGCAATTAAATCTCTAACAGGTGTATATACAACATCTAATTTGGTCCAGGAATGCCGGGCATCCTTAAATAGGATGACGAGACATTCAACAGTCGTACTCGTATGGGTACGGGGACACGGAGATAATACAGGCAACTGCGTTGCTGATGATTTGGCGAAAAAAGGCGCCATGTTACCTGACGGACACATAGACTTCCTATGTGGAATTCCGCTATCCAAGTGCAAGCTACAAATTAGTAATTTCTACTATGAGCTTGCTCAGACAAGATGGGGTTGTGAACCCACATGCACTATAACCAGAATGATATGGCCCCAACTGAATCGTGGGCGAACAACATATCTTCTTGGCTTGTCACGCTCGCAATTGCGTGGCGTAGTGGCGGTCATTACCGGACACTGCACTTTCGGCAACCATGCGAGGAGACTTGGCTTGCCCTACAACGACTTCTGTAGAAGTTGTCAAAACGAGGAGGAGGATGAAACCATCTTTCATCTTCTTTGTCAATGTCCGGCATTAGGTGATCTACGCTTACGGTTTCTGGGACACCGTTCCATAAATAGTCTTTCTGAGCTCTCGAATATGAGGCTTGAGGGCATCAACGCTTTTATAAGGAATAGTAACTGGTTAATAGGACCAGATATGGGAAGCTCTCGAGTGTAACCCAATAACCGCTATCTTACTGATATGTAACTGCTTGCAAATCTCCTTCTCTCTTCCTTCTTCTTAACTACTCAATCTTCCACTTCTTTCTTTTTCATTTCTATCTGTCCCTTTTTCTTTCTAACTTCTAATTTCAGGTAACACAAAGGGATCATTTCTTGGACCCACGTGAGCTGTTCTTCTACTTTCCAACTTCGCGGCTGCCTGGAAACCTAACCTAACCTAACTGGTGTCTTTTCGACATCCAGATTGATACATGAATGTCAGGTGTCTCTTAACCTAGAGTTATTCTGGATGCCAGGTCACTCTGGTGCACTCGGTAATACTATCACGGATGAATTGGCCAAAACAGTCTCACGTCTGCAAGTCGACGAGATCGACATTTTGGTCGATTTACCGCTCTCCTGCTGTAAATCACTCATAAAGCGTAAATGTTTTGAGTCTGCTCAGCTCAGAAGGTCTAGTTTGACAAATTGTTCGGTATCCAGGCTTACTAGTCAGTTTATGACCATCATAGGTCAATGACCCTTACAGGCTACCACGGCCTCGGCTACGAAGCCGTGCTCACTGGGCACTGCTTATTTTGTGCGCATGCTAGAACATTGAACACTCCATACAATGACTTCTGTAGAAGTTCTCATGATGAAGACGAAGAACGGTTTAATATCTCCTCTGTATTTGCCCTGCTCTATCGGAACACGGACTATGACAATGGGTAGTCTTTTCATGCCCGTCATAACGGATCTATCGACAGTGGTTGTTAGGAAGGTGGATTCGGCATCGAACCTTTTTCCGACATGTGAAGGACATCTTGAGGACTTTTACATGATCCTTTAGGGCATCTCAAAGGGACCAATTAATGGATCCAAGCGAGCTACTAATAATAACCTAATCTAACTATTAACAAATAAAGGTACATTTCTTTGACCATTTGTTTTTAAAAGATTTTGAATAATGAAAATTTGAATTGAAAGTCCCGGTCTACCCTGTGAAACATTTCCTGCAAAACATTTTTAAATTCTCTTTGTCTGCTTTTACACACAGCAAGTTTACTTGAAGCACGTCTCTTCGATTCTCTTTTAAAGTTGCTCGCCTGTTTACACATAGCAAGTCTGTTTTCAATTTTGTATGTCAAAATCTAATAGACGCCATAGTGAAAATGAGGAAACAAAAGAGATCCGAAGAGACTTGCCAGTACAAGGAAGTGTGCACCCCTCTTCTTTCATCTTGCCTCTCTCTCCTATGAACTCAGACTTGCGGCAAGAAAACTTGCCCTGTGTAAAAGCAGACTTTTGAAACTGCATTCGTGTCCAAACAGTGAAGTTTTTGCTTTTCAGTTTTTGACATTTCTGTACAGAACGAATATGAACGAATAAATGTGGATGACATACTCAACAAAAACTTCATGTACATGAAACAGAGTACCCTTTTCCATTCCTCTTTCCCCTTTCATCGACAAACTCAAATTTTTTGCAGCAAATGTTTCACAGTATGGATGGGGACAAAGAAATTTTAAATTATACAAAAACCATGCAATGTTGATGATTGTCACGATATGATGATGAGCAATGAATTTAAAAAAAATCTCCACTTACCAAAGCTCCCTCGGCCAAACGTTCACCAATAATTTTTGTACTTTCGAACATATCTTTACCAGGACCAGAAGCAAAACATTCACCCTCTTTGGCGGGACATTTTGAAGTCAGCAAATCGCAGGGATTGCCGGTATGTGAGCATTTAGGGCCCAAAATATTAGGCGACACATCACCCAAATTGGCAGAACAGAAAGCACCCACAAATTTACCCTTAACATATAATAGAAAACATTAATTAATTCATTCTAAAATTTAATTAAAATTTCACTGACCTTTCCGGGCACTTTATTAGCATTATATTCCTTTTCCAAAAGTAAAGCAGCATAACCCACATTGTCACTGGATACCAATTTATTGGTGTTATTCATGGAAGTGGCGTGAACCGCGTACCAATTGAACACGCCCATTATGTTATTTTCCCGGTCGACAAAACGTAACTGAGTTAGCTCTTTGTCCACATCATGTTCATATTGGGCACGTTCCTCGGCTGGATTGCGTAAATAGGAAGTGGGAGAACGATTGATATTGGCATTAAGGATCACAGTGCGAGAGAGATAGATTTTGCCATCCACCATATTGTCAGTGGCTCTTTTAATACTCTACAAAAGAAACAAATTTATATTTAGGAATTTAGGAAATAAAGAGATCCTTACCAAGTATATACCATTAGCCATGGCCTCAAATGTCTGTGGCACAAAGCCCAATATGGATATATCATATAAGAGATGCATTAGAAAACCCCCAGGAGCACCGTGTGTATGTGTACCACTAATTACAACGTTTTCATTGCTGTAAATATCACCATAACGTGCTTTCAAACGTTTAATTACCTGTAATTAAAGTTAGTTTTTTTTTTTTTTTTGTATAATTTTAATGTTTGATTTTCAGTTAGCGTTTAACATGTGGAACACGAACAAGACAATTAAAACAATTTTTAATTTATAATATTTTTACATGTTGTATACAATTTAATTACCTCACGCTTAACGCCGTAGCCCATCATACCGGCGTCTACCGACACAAAAGCGATACGCTTATTATTTTCATCTTCCACAACAAAGGCGCGTGCAAATTGTCTCAAGTGAATGCCTCGGCCAACTTGTTTGATGCTGGCATAACCCATCTAAGAAATAAATAAAGTTTTTTTTTATTATTTAACGAGTCATAAATAGTAAATGTGTACGTACTAGTTGAAAATAATTAATTTTTCACTTGAGTTAGGGAGTGGAATACGAGTTAATATGTTCAATACTTTTAAATATAATATTGTAGTAAATACTATATGATAAGAGAATATGAATTAATATTTAAAGGATATTTAAAGAATTTGTATTAAAGAAAAACTCTCAGGATTCACAAATTTTTCATAATTTCAGAAAATAATTTTTTTTTTTTTATAATTGGTCAATTCACAAGGTCTCTTAGCATGTCATATTGTCCTAATATTTCTCAATGGGTTTTATTGCTTTTCAAGCAAAATATTTCCTAAAATAATACTTCATTCTATGCTATGTTTATTGTTTTATCGTAACGAACCAGCAGAGACCAACGCCGAATGCCTAATTCCCAGTTTTTACTTCGTATTTAAATACGTATTTAGTTAATTTTTACTTAAATTTAAATGGTATTTAAATACAGTTTGAGTTTTTCAGTGCAATATAATTTTTCTTATTTAAATAAGATAAAAGTGTGGTAGCACTACTAAATATCAAAAAATTATCGATAGTTTTGTATAACACAGCTGTTCAAGCAAAACAAAAATTGATACATTTTGCCAAATAAGAAAAAAAAAAGGTTATTAAACAATAAAATATATGTAGGAAAATGCACAAAAGAAGCCCCAACTTCACCGCATCGGAAGTGTAGTTTTTGTTAGATGCCGTAAAAAAATACAGCGCTACAATAGAGTGAAAAAAAACAGACAACAAAAGACAGCTGTTAAAAACATATGGTAGTTTATGAAACTTAAATAGAATTTAAATGGCCAACGTTGGCCACTTAAGTATCATTTAAAAAAGCACTGAGAAACCCATTTTCGTATTTAAATAGAACTTAAATATAATTAATATTTAAATACGAAGTCAAAAACTGGCTCTAAGAGTCGGTTAAGCCGAGCCGCCGAGTCGTGATAGGTCATTATGACAATATGACTGATAAGAGACCTTGTGAATTGACCAAATATATAATTCGATCAATATTTTACACGGTTGCGCTGTTCATTGCCTGCTTAAATTCTTGAGAAACTTAGGACCTGTACAAAATACCACGATAATTATTTATCCAAGGCCTTTACTTCGTTCCACCTTTATACAATAATTTTAATGTCTTGTGAATTACAATCCAAACTTCAATGTTTCAGCATTTGGTATAACTCTAAAAATTCGTTCTAGTCTTTAGAACTACTGTAGTCTGCCAGTTTTAAAGAGTGAGTCAGAAAAAACTTGGTCCAACAAATTATTATTTTTTTCAACTGTTATTTCGGTCAAAATGGACAGCGAAAAAATGTACGTGTAAGAATAATTAAACTTTCTAATATATACTTTCACAAAAATGCAAAAAGATCTTAAGGTTCATCGTCACACTGTTACAAAAGACCTGTAAGGAAGAAAAAAAGTCTAACAGATATTGGTAAGGTAAAACAAGTCGAACAACTCTTTCGAAGAGCACCGAACACTTCTATAAAAAAAGCAGCTCGTAAAGTTAAATGATCTGATTCTTTTGTTTGCAGAGCTAAAGCTAATGCTAAATTGAAGTCGTATAAAGTTCAGAAAGTTCCAGATTGCAATGCGGTAAAGAACTTAGAAGCAAAAGAACGAGCGAAAAAATTGAGGTTAAATTTTATAAAAAAAAATACAACTGCTGTGTGATGGATGATGAAACATATGTACTGGTAGACTTTTCACAACTTCCGAGTCAAGATTTTTATGTGGCTGATGGACGACGTAATGTTCAAGAACAATTCCGGACAAAAAACCAAACAAAATTCTCCAAGAAGTTTCTTGTGTGGCAAGCTATTTGCAGTTGTGGCAAAAGAAACCAACGGCTTATACCTTGCATAAAATAGCAGAGAGTGCCTTCATATTTCTGGCCCGGTTTGGCATCATTTGGCACCATTAGAAAAAACGCCCTTAAGTGGTATTCAAACAATAATGGTAATTTCGTATTACGGGAAGCAAATCCACCCAACTGACCAGAACTTCGGCAAGGTATTGGGCTCTTGTAATGAAATAATTAAAGAACCCATAAAAGGTATCCCAGGACATATCCGATGTTAAACGTAAGTGGAACACCTCGTTCAAGAAGGTAACGGAAGCAACTAAAAATTCTCTAATGGAGGAATTCCAGAAAAAGTTGATAAATTTATAAATACCGAGTAATATGCCAAAATTTTAATGTTTAATGAATTTGTACAATTGGTCAATTCACAAGGTCTCTTATCAGTCATAATGTCCTAATATATCATGACTCGGCGGCTCGGCTTAAGCGACTCTTAAGCATTCGGCGTTGCTGGTTGGTTAGGATAACACAATAAACATAGCATAGAAAGATAAGAGACTTTGTAAATTGACCAAATATTTGAATAAATTTACTTATTTTTGAGAATTTTTATATTGAACGGTTTAAGTTTTATTTTATTCAATAGTTACAAGTAGACTTTTTTTAACTCACTCTTTACAACTTAGTAGGACTTATAAGACATTTGATCTAAAAATTTTAATGATAGATCCAAATACACCATAATTGAAAATTTGCGTTTTACACCATCAATTAAAACATTCACCCTCATCGCGGTTTCAGTAGGAGTTTAACGCCACCTACAGTTTCTTACTAGATTAAAGAAACAAATTGAATTTTATCTTTAATCCAGAACGAAACTGTCGATGGCATAAAACGCCTATGCCAACCGCGATAATGGTGAATGTCTGTCCTTTAATTCCTAGATAACAAAAATATATTTGTCAAGTTTCAATAAGACCTTGTGAAGAACCAGGAGAAACATTATAAGCAAGCATCCCTGTTTATAACACCTGATTTTGGAGAAAAAGGTTGTGAATCATATATATTACGGTTAAAATATATATTAGATACAATACCAAGTGTATTAATTGTATACCACATTTTCGAACCGAAAATATTTGCAAATACGGTGTTATAATCTTGAAAGGTAAGATAATCAGCCCAATGCCTATCCTCTCCAATTCTTCTTCAGCAATGATTATCAGGATATTTATGTGCTCAATGGGTCATCTATTTGCTCCTACATGTTGGCTATGCAATTTGATTTATAAATTTCCATTTGTAAAGTTTGAAAAAATTTAGTTCTCTCAAAACCATCAAGAAAGGTCTTGAGAGAAGTGAATTGAAATGCTCTGTAACAATTTTTCCATTTGAATATTACAAATTCGAATTATAATGTCCCGTATCCTTAAACAATATAAATGTCTCGGATGAAGCAGGATTCTCGTGACAATTAAGGAATATTTTGTTAGTGATTGTGGCGAATTTTATCATGGGTGACCCATTTTTATCTAAATTAACAATTCAGGTAACTTAACGTCTCGTTTATGGGATTTGCAATGGCCGGAAAGATCATACCATCCACAGACTCTGGGGGCAGTTAAATATTATATCCGACAAGAAATCGACAACTTAATACCAGAAAGATTGAAAATATGATAAAAAGAGTTCATCAGTTCATCAAGATTACAGCATCCAATTGACCGATATCGTCTAAAAAATAATAGAAAAAACTTACACTGTGTAGTCAATGGGCCACATTGTTATTAACACCTTTTAACGTTCGGTACTAGAAGTAAAATGTTGAAAATTTGGGATATCTTGTATAATTGTAACAAATGTTTTGACTAAATTTTCATTCATAGATTTAGGAAATTGTTTCTTAGAACTCCTTTCTTTTGTTACATGGAAAGTCTCAAATATACAAAATATTACTTTTGAAGGATAGGTTAACCCCCTACATTAGGATTAAATATGCAGTAGATATTATTTATGATCTGGGTTTCAATATTCCAAATTTAAAATTCTGCCACAGATCTTGATGGCTATGAGTGCCGATCACTGATTTAGACCAAATGATTGCCCTAAAAATTAAGTTTTTTTTTTACCAAAATCTGCACAATTCAAAATTAAAAGAAGTGATATTATACATCTTTACTAAAGCTGCTTTGACCATACCTTTATATTTTAAAAATTTTTTAACAAAAGCTTATTTTCAATTTTAATTAATTTTAGAAACACATTTTAGAAATTATAAATTAAACCTTTGATTTATTTCCTTTCCAACTTATTTCAAAAGATTTGTTGGATACTTACAAAATTAATTTCCACAGGTGGTCCTGTAATATCGGCTCGTCCCAAACCAAGTTGATAAGCTTCCGCCGTTTGCCATACCAAAGATGAAAGGCATAATAATGCCAATACACTGGCTATACTATAAAATTTGTAATTCATTTCCAATTAAGATCTTTTAACAACTCATAAGGGAGTATTCTAAAAAAAATGCAGTCGTACGGAGTTGAAACTGTAAAAGAAACAAAGAAAAATAATTTATTATTACTAATATTTGTTTTAAATAAATGTATCTTACAAATTATTGATAAAACTTTTAAATTGATTAAAAACAAATAATAAGGGTACTCATTTAAACGCTTAAGTTTCCCATTTGTGCAAATGTGGAAATTTGCGCGACGTGTTTCATAAACCAAATTTTTAAATTTTGTGCAATTTTATACAGAAAATGTCCATTTGATAAAAATGTTAAACAAAAATAAATTCAACAAATGATTAAAATAAAAGTTTTAAAAATTGTATAGATTTAAATTCTAAAATTTTGTAATGAAAGTGAATTCTTTGTTCTAGCTGTTGGTTAATATTTCCATACACGATGCCATTCAATCTAGTCATTCTGTTCCAAAGTCACATAATTTGTTTGTATTTTATTTGATTTTTATTTCTTATAAAGAAAAGTAAACAAAAGCAGCTGAGTCATCAAATGCACAATAAATTCAAGTTTGCGAGTCTAAATTATGGCGTAAACATATCGGAGTTGTGCAAACGAATTTCCATACAATTTTTGATAGTTAATTTGCGAGAGTGTAAAAATGCACAGATTGCACAGTTAAGCATTTACATGAGGACCCTCAATTATTTTATAAATAAGTTGATATACTGATAACACAATACACAGTGGAGACAAAAATGGAGCACTTTGTTAATATGTTAACCATTAGCAAACATGTTGAACAAGTTGCTCTATGGGGGTACTAAATTATTGGTTTGGGATAGAATAAGTTAAGCTTTTACCAAAAGTACTAAGTATATACTTAACAGATTATTATTGTACATATATATTAATACGTATATTAACTCCCATATTCAACAGTTTTTAAATTTATCAAAGGTTTATAAAACAAATATTGCAGCTATGACTAATTACGGACCGATCACCATGAAATTAGGTCTTGTGATTAATGTCTATATGAAACTTATTTCGGTTGAATAATATGAGGATACCAACGTTTTTAAGCTCATTAAAGCGATTTTTTTTTTTTTTTAATCGGGGTTTAGATTTAATCGGTTAATTTTAAATTATTCGATTAACCGAATAATTTTTATTTTAATTTAAAATTTTGTGTACTTATTTAAGCATTTTATTAATAAAAACAAAAAAATCATAAAAAACAAAGAAATCATATCAATTAAAAAAAAAAAATAATATCAAAAAAAAATATGGTATCTGAGACCCTTTTTTATACACATGTATGTTTCTTTAGGATTTTAGTGAGATCTTCTCTTAAAAAATAATATAATTTAAATGTTTTCGTTTTCAACGATTTTTTCATTAGTTTTAATAAAACTTGACTTGGAAAGAACTCTCCCACTGATTGTAAGTAGATGTTCAAGAAACCAAAAGTAAAGAATATCCAATTTCTATTGTATTTATTTAGTTCTAATCACTAGTGATGAAATTTTTAACCTTTTAGGGAAACCCTCCATTATGTTTTTTATAGTGATTTCTGTCACTTTGTTCGAACAGGTTGTCTATCTCCGTTTAAAATCTACCACACTTTTGGACACCTTTTTTGTGATCTTCAATTCTCTTTTAACAAGAGCCCAATATCTCTACACTGGCCTTAGCTCCAGGCAGTTTTGAGGAATTGCCTCTCTTGGTACAAATACCACATTATTGTTCTTGTACCACTTAAGACCTTTCTTACCATAGTGACAGGGTGCCAAATCAGGTAAAAAAATAAGTGGACACACTAAGAAGTCTTATGAATGGAAGCAGCTTTTTTTGTAAACATTCCTTGATGTAAATTTCGGTTTTTATAGAGCCCTTTGTAACAAATGTTTGGCATTTTTTGTGGCAACTGCATATTGCTTGCCATACCAAGAACCTTTTGGGAAATTCTGTCTGCTTTTGGGTCCTAAAATTTTCTTCAACATTCCCTCGATCATCAGCAACATCAAAATTTTGACCCGGAAGCTGCGAAAAATCTGTTAGAACATACATTTCGTCATCCATTATGCAGCAGGAATATTTTTTTTTTTATAAAATTTGACTTAAATTTCCGTGCTCTGTTTTTGGCCTCTAAATTTTTAGCAGCGTTCCTGTCAGAAATTTTTTGAGCTTTATATGTTTTTGAATCTGCATTGGCTTTAACTTTTCGTACCAAATAGTCCGAGCACTGAGCTAACCGAGCTGCTTTCCTACCGGATGTGTTGGGAGCTCTTTTGAAAATGCTTTCTATTTTTTTGTCTTAATAAACATCATGTGCACCATTCCTTCTACCTGAACCAGGTTTTCTATCAAAGGACAAGTTCTCCCGGTACTGTTGAATAACACTGGAAACAGTTTGACGGCAGACCTTTGATTGTTTGGTCAACTTTTTGTAGGACCAACTTGGGTTTTGTTGAAAATATTTAATAATTTTTGAACATAATTGACATTAAACATAAAAACTGACAAGGTAACTTAATAAAAAAATATCAAATAATACTTGGGTTAAAAGTTTTAATGAAAAACGTGTGTTAAGAATTTTTCGATCTCAGTCCTTATTTAAAGAAAATTGGAGGATATCTCACAGTTTGGTATAACTCTGGTTTTATTTGATCGATTTTCAATACCAAATATTTCTGAATATTTGAGAAAAATGTCATTACCTTAAGACCTTATCTGTAGGCTTCAATAGACGGACGGAAATAGCTAGATCGTTTTAGAATTTTATAAGAACCCAGAATATGTATCAAGCTATTTACTAATATTAGTTCTTTAAGTTTCTGCAAAAATGTATCTTATTAAGAAAAATGAGAAGTGAAAAGGAGGCAATATATTAACATTTTAAATTTCCGAATTTTGTTTCTTTACAAATTTCGAATCGAATAAAAAAAATCAGCCAAATCCCTCCAGCCGTTCTTACGTGATGCCATTACATACACGGACCATATCATTGTTATACATATAGAAGATTTAAAAAAGTTCTTTTTCGAAACGGAGCTCATTTTTCTTTTAATAAAAGTACAAGGTGGCGCAAAAGTAAATTTCCGATGTTTTTTGGCTGTAATTAAAAAAAAAAATGAAAAACTTTGATTCTTCTTGTGGATTATTTTTTTTTTGTTCTTTTTTTTTACATCAAGTCGAGAATATGATGTCATGTAAATGGTCGCCGCCACAGTTGATTGTCATTTGAGCCCTTTTTATGGCATTTTCCATCACTTTGGCCAAAACTTCCGGCGATAGGTCCTCACATTCTTGACGGATATTGTCTTCAAGAGCTGCAAGAGTCTGAGGCTTGTTGACATAAACCCGCGACTTCAAAAAGCCCCACAAAAAGAAGTTTGGAGCGGTCAAATCAGGCGATCTTGCTGGCCAGTGCAAATCGCCAAAACGGGAGATTAGGCGCCCGGGAAATGCATCCTTCAGCATATCGGTTGTGGCACGTGCAGTGTGTGCCGTTGCACCGTCCTGTTGAAACCACATGTCTTCCAATCCCAATTTATCAAGTTGCGGCAAAAAGAACTCGTTGATCATTGCTCTGTAGCGCTCACCATTCACAGTAAACGTTTGGCCCGCGACGTTTTCGAAGAAAAAAGGTCCGATGACTCCTCCAGCGAAAACAGCACACCATACAGTGACTTTGAGCGGGTGTAATGGCTCTTCGTGGATTACACGCGGATTTTCAGTGCCCCAGAAGCGTAAATTTTGCTTTTTTGCGGGGTCTGGCATGCCTGGCAGCATCTCGTGTTGTGCCAGTCTCTTCGAGGCGAGCGGCTAAACGTCGCAGTGTTTCACCAGTAGGCGTTGGACGGCCAGGAAATCTGCGACGAAATTCACGTTGTGCCAAAGTCACCGACCGATTATTGGTCAAATAAATAGTCAGCAATATTCCGCGTTCTGGAGCAGTGTAGCGTAACGTTGTTTATTAACGTGTATTTACTACACAAATGTCAAAACAGAACTGACATTAGGGGCCAATCGCAAAATTTATAGCATTTTCTGGTAGGAGGATTACTTTTGCGCCACCTTGTACATACGTTATGGACTTTTGACCGATTATTTGAAAACAAATTTACCAGCTTTGTATTAAAAAATTCCTGGGAATGAACAGATTTGTTTATTATTTCCCGCTGTTATAAAATATAAAGCAGACAAATATTTTAAATTAAAGCGAAATATTGAAATACAAATATAAATATCATTTTAAAAAAACAATATTTTCAATATTTATAATTACGTATGCATTTTACTATTTTTATGTCCCCCATTGTAAGTTCATTTCTAAGTTTCAAATCAAAAAATAGCTGTTTATTATTTATTGTTGTTTGTTTTTGTTGAACTTATTTACAGATCAAAACACAATTAAAAAAATAATAACAAAAGCATGAGTATTGTTTATAAATACGAGTATAAACAATAAACAAAGAACAAAGAGGTTTAATGAACTTTTTTTTTCACTGCAAGAAAAATAATAAGAAAACGAGAAAAAACAATTTGAAAAATATAAAATTTTATCAATGAATTGAACTGGTTTTTGTAGATTTATCAATTAAATTCTTACGTGCATTCATTTAGGTATATCATTTATCATTTTTAAATATTTACATTAAAAATAATTCAAAAATAATGTGAATAATAACATTATTTTTGAATTATAAAAAAATTTTGTTCAAATACTTTAGGAAAAAATAAAATTGCATATGTCCATTTTAGGGATACGATCATTATCTTAAAAAATAATATATTTCCCTAGTGTTTACTCACTTTTGACGCCCATAGTACTTAGTTTTGGACAAGCATTCCACTTTTTAAGAGCGATTCCAGAACTAACTCCTTCTTCTGTGATTTATAATTGTCAGGTACATAACCAGTTCAGAAAAGAAGTTGAGCAACAAATTGAATATTTTCCAACAAATTTTTGTTTTCCATATATTGTTAGATATCTAATTCTAAGCACGTTACTATTCCAATATAAAAACTAAGACACAAAATTTTACCCTTGCAAACGTATTTACAAATTTCAGGGACGAGAAGGCACGAGTTAAAAATATGAAATTTGGCCCGAAATGCTTGTAATTAAAGATCATATGTTTATTGATCAAATAGTAGTTTGCCTGTGATCCTCACTTACATTAACACTGCAAGTATTTGTAACATTTTTAAAAGTTTAAACAGGTTTTAACTGAAAACATCATTATGAATATACAATGAAACTACCTATAGATTCACTTTCATTGAACTAAGTCATCTGCTTAGTTTGCTCCATATAGTATTGTAGTGGATGTATCATTGGCACATAGTAAGTATCATTGGCAAATTCAAATTGTTGTTGTCAATTAACTGCTAACAGGTGTAGAAACTTGATTTTGCCAGTTTGACCCTGAAACAAACCATGAATGTAAGATGCATAGAAAATACTAAACATGTTTTATGTAAAATAAATTTTGTTTACCAAGAGCAATTGTATGGCAATGTTATTTTATTTATTATTTATTTCAGAGCAAATTGTTAAGTAAGACAATGGTTTTACTGCAAATTCCTTTGTAGAGCAATCTCAGATTAAGTTAATAGAAGAATTTATACACTTAAACGAGGTTTACTACTTTTGTTGCTATATATGGCAAATTTTACATTATCACAGATTGATTTTTCGTACAAGTCAAGATGATAAATACATTTTGGAATAATATCGCAAAAAACCTTCGCGCGATAATTAGCGCAATCGACAGTTGTCAAATTGTATACACACAACATATAAAAATAGCCCTTTTGTGAATTCTTACTTCACTCAGGATCAGGAACCAATTATCAATAAATTTTAAAGCAATTTTGACATCAAAAATCGTTCTTAAAAACTTTAAATTTCCCCTAGGAACCATTGAAATGGACAAGAAATACTTAGCTGATGAACGCGTATTTCATAAGAAACTACGGGTATATAGAACAAGTTCCATAATTTCATCAACACACACTTCATTGTAGTCTCAATAGAACAGTGAACCACAATCTACATTGCGACGATGCTCCGAATAATCAATAGGTGTCACCGATAAGCACCTTCGCCCTCTCCTGTACGCGGTCGAGTAACTCCAATGTAAATGACAAGGGGACCGGATGAAGTGAAGTATTTCTTACACCGTCTTAGAAAACCGAAACACTTGAAAAATGTGTTTTATCCAGCAAACATCACACTGAATTCTAGAACATCAGGAGATACTGATTCCTTAACATTATCTGTCGTGAGTTTATGTGTTAACTTATAACATTGAGTCTAACGTGCATTAAAATCGACTCTGTTCGCATAACCCCATTCAGAGATTGTCACAAGATCTTTCTTAAGTGTATCATACATGTTTTGTCTCATTGCCCCAAACTCCGAAAGGCTTGGCCTATAGTTGAATGAATATGAATGGCAAATGTTGCTGGCATCAGCAAAAAATTAGATAGGGTTGGAATTTGATTTAGAAGGTCATTTAGAAAAATAAAGAATATAGTAGGAGAAAGAACGGTGCCTTGCGTTACCCCTGAATTAATCTTAAACTCGTTTGATGAGACAACAACTCCTATAGTGCGATCTCTGAGAAACGCCTTAAAAATATCAAGAGCCGCCACGTTACTTTCGCCAAACCACACCATTTTTCCGATAGGAAGGCAGACAATTTCACCCCGTAGAGCGTCCTCTACGAAAGCCTTACTGCCGGTCGCTAAGTAAATTTTTCGACTCTAAATATTTCACAAGAAGGTGGTTAACTCTCTCGGTTAATACTCTCCTTAACTTAGGAAAGTGCAGAACAAATTGCTATTGGGCGATAAGGGCTGTTAGCCACTCCCTTTTTTGGAATTGAACTTACGTTAGCAACCTTCCAACATATAGGAAATTAACCGGCACTGAAAAGGTTTGCTAACGGACGGGCTAGCGACGAAGAACATTAGTTAAAGACCAGTGCTGGTATACCATCCGGTCCAGGAGACTTGTTTATATAGAGATCCGCTAAAACCTTTCTAACTGCGCGAACGCGAAAGAATTTATTCAGCAAGCTCGGGTACACGCAGAAAAAAATATAGTTGTACATTGTTACTGTAACCATTTCAAATTTGTGCATGGTTACTGTAACAATTTAAATTTTTTTAACAATATTATAGTCACAGTAACTATATATATGATTGTGGTAACAATAATATGGTTAATTTACGATTCACATGAATATTTCAACCATATATATGCTTACAGTAACCATGTATATGTTTGTGATAACCATTTATATGATGAATAATTTTATCATAATATGTTGTTCTCAGATTATGATATGAGAGCATCATAATATGGTAAGTCCTTCATCATATAAATGGTTGTCACAAACATATACATGGTTACTGTAACCATATATATGGTTAAAATATTCATGTGAATCGTAAATTAACCATATTATTGTTACCACAATCATATATATAGTTACTGTGACTATAATATTGTTAAACATTTTGAAATTGTTACAGTAACCATGCACAAATTTAAAAAGGTTACAGTAACAATGTGCAACTATATTTTTTTTCTGCGTGTAGTGGTTGATTGCTTTACTGTAAGTCGTTACATTATACTTAAATATAATTTTTCTAAGTCGTTAGGTTAAAACATATTTAACTCGGCAAATTTATCTTCATGTACATATTTTCGAATCGAGAACAACAATTTCCTCTTTGTGTGTTTTTTTAAGCCGGTGTTTTTTTTAAGCCGGATAGAACTTGAAATTGTAAAAAATAAAACAAAAAAGTAAATTATATTGGTATTAATATTTAAAAATGATTTCGGGCATATGCCCACCGCAGCTGTTCTTGACGAATAACATTCTGGACGTTTAACTTTGGGTCAATATTTCAAGCATTGCTGGCCGTATGTTACGAATAACACGAACAATGTTGGCCTCCAAGGCGTCAATTATTGCTGATTTATCAGCATAAACTAGGTGTCAAATCTGGAAATCAAGTTATCGCCAAATTTTGATTTCAATAAATGGATGTTGCGGTCGCTGTATGGCATGTAGCGCCAACCTGTTTTAACCTTATTAAACAAAAAAAAATCATTGATCATGGTGCGGTAACGATCTCCATTGACGAAATCCCGGTTAATTTTTGAAGGAATTTGAAGACTGATCCCACTCAATACGCGGCAATTTTTTTTGTTTAATCGCTGAACACAATTTTGGTAGCGTTGTTCCAGCGTCTATCTATTCATGATGATTTGCCAGAGTATACATATCATAAATGTCAAAAAGTGAGCGCAGTATGTCAAATCGTTTGACATTTCTTAAGTTCTATCGGGCTTTAAAAAACACCCTACTACTAATATTTTAAGAAACTTTTTTTTATAATCTTTATTGAATCTTTCTTTTGCTCGTTAAAATGTTTATCTGGCCAGATCCAGTGTTTCCAATCGCCTTAGTCGTCCATGACCCTCAAATGACAGCAACTCCCTGGCAATGGGATTTGGGTGATCCAATAGTTTTGACAGGTAGTTTGAGGAGAGTTTGATCTTCTCGCGTATTATGGGGATATTGAGATCCCTATGGATACTACTATTGCGAATGTACCATGTTATTGTCCTTAACAGTGCTAACTACCTTTTTTGCAATTTATCAACGTTAGATGAGGAGGCTGTTCCCAGAGCTGAATGTCGTATAGCCATATCGGTTTTATAACTGTTTTGTACAAAAGCATTTTGTATACCAAGTCTAGAGTAGACCGTATGCCAATTAGACAGTGCAATTGAACTAACTTTAATTAGTTAGTTCAATTGCGATCAAGATGGAAACCGAGATATCTCACATGGCTCTGTTCTGGAATTTTAATATTCACCCCTATCGTGAAAAACATGTAAAATGTCCATGAAATATCCATTTCCCTCGAATGGAAAATTGCTATCGTGATTTTTCCATGTACTTTTCATTCACAATAGTTGATTTAGTTCGTAACAGCTGTTTATTGTATACAAAATTCCATCTAAAAATTTCACAACATGGGGAAATTTTTCACGTGAACAAAGTTCATGAACGAAAAATAGGAAAAGGGAACATATTTCATGTCAAATATTGATTCGCAATAGGGGTGGTTATTTATCATATGGAAGGACTTTTATCTTTCATTTGTCCAGCCATTTTTCCAAATCGTCGATGTGAGACTGGAGTTTTTCGGAAGCAATTCAGGGGTTTTCATGTTTACTTACAAAAGTAAATGCATAAACGATCTAGGAACGATCCTAGAATACTTCCTGTGTTTATGTACATTCGCAGATAGTCCATCGTGCCAGACTTTATCGAAGGCTTGAGATACTTATGTCAATAAATAATGCAGAGCAATACTGCTTGCTCTCGAAGGTTTCCGGATAAGAGTAGTTATGCAATGTACCTGTTTGATAGTACTGTGCTTCCTTCTGAAAACAAATTGATGGTCAGGAATAATGCAATTATCGTTAAGATGTACTATAAGGCTTTCAATCAGCAACTTTTCAAAAAGATTCGAGAATATTGACAACAGGCTAATGGGACGGTATGATGTCACTTGAGTGACATCTGTTGCCGGTTTTGGTATTACAATTATCTCGGATATTTTCTATACGTAGTATTGAGTTAAAGATGAACATAATAATTCTTAGTGCTGAGTATTATCATTAAATATTAAAGAAGAATGATAAATTTGTATTTTTCTTTAAGCACAAGTAGTAAACCAACACAATCCAAAAATTATAACTTGTGGTCATGTACGCAACAAATCTTACACACGACATATTTTTTGTTGCTAGCTGTTTAAAATATAAATTAATAATAGTAATAATAAAAATCTGAATTGAAAAGTAATCAAAAGCAAAACGTGATTACTCACATGTGTCATAATTATAAACAAACACTAAATAAAGCATTTAACAAAAGCCAACTTATTGACTATTTGAAATACAAAATGTTAACATCAATTAAACAAAAAAGTGCGCAAAATTTACTAACAAATTTGAAAAAAGCATATACATATGTACATATTAAACTAGGAAATAGGAAACAAACATTTGATTTTTCATTTCCTTAAAGTGAAAACTATTCTGTTCTGAAATTTTAAAGCAAGAATATTTCATGAATTCTTAAGTAAAAGAGCAAAAAAATAATTTAAAATATTCTTTAATTGTTTCAGAATTAATTTATTGAATTTTTATAAATTAATATTGCAAACAGGTAATTTGTTTATAAACAAAAAAACACTAGTGGAATTAAATTATTGTAAAAAAATCAAAACAACAACAAAAACAAGCATTAAACTTATTTAAACTTCAGCTTAATATTGTTACATTATTTGCATATTAAATTATTTTTATTTATATTTTTTATTTGATGTTTCTTATGTTTAATACTCGTACCAAAGTATCAAGCAAGCGGCTTAATGACATTGAAAGTGAGTTTTATTTTTTTATTATTTTTCCAACAAGTTGTATTCGTATGTATAACAAAAATACAAAAAAAAAATATTTTAGAAAAAAAAAAAAAATAATGATAAAATAAAAATATTTTCCATAAAAAACTGCACTCTGGGTGAGTAATAAATTTTATAACAAAAAAATATATATACATAGTTTGCTTAGACTATATACTTTAATAATTTATCAAAAGGTTAATAAAAGGTAAAAAAGCATTTAAGTGCCCAAAGCAAATATTTTCTTTTATTCTCGTTTTTTTTTACGTTTAAACATTTAGAAGCTTTCAAATAAAAATTGTGGATAAATGAATGAATGATATGAGCATGTGTGTTGTTAATGTTTGCTCAAAGGTGGCAAACATTTTTAGTTTATAAATTATTAAAAAAAATAATAAACACAATTAGAATAAATAAATTTACTTAGCAAAGCAAAGCGTGTTTGTATAGATGAATGTATGTACTTTTGATTTTTATTAAATTAATATTTCTATACATATTTGAATAACTTTTGTTCTTATGGACTTTGTTGAGCACAAATTGCTAACCCCCATTTTTTCAATCTCTGGTTATTTTTTTATCGTGACGATATTCTGACAATTCTCAGACAAAAATTATACTAATGAAAAACCCTAACCAGAGATTGAGAAAATCTAGATTAATATAATATTTAAACTTTAATGAAAATACACACCAAAAATTACTAAACATTGGGGAGGCAATTCCCCATTAGCTGCATTCCATACAACCATATTGATTGTATAACTACCTTATACCATACAACCCTGCAGTCAAAGTCTAGGGCTGACGGAGGACCAAAATGACAGTGCATTTCAGTAGACTTTATTTTCATATGTATAACTTTGGATTCAATATGGTGGGTCCATGTTAGACGCAGGACGTAATGGTATCATTAATCTCTTGTAAAAGTGAACGTAACGTAGACACATATTGTATCACTAACATTTATCTTCCATTTATCCTATATATTTTATATACTGCAGATATGCCTACGAGCGCACTGACTCACACATCTACATTTGCGGACGATACCGCTTTTTTAAGTACACATGAAAACCCCGCAATAGCTTCTGCACAACTCCAGTCTCACATCGGCGATTTGGAAAAATGGCTGGACAAATGTAAAATTAAAGTCAATGCAACAAAATGTACTCACGTTACATTTACTCTAAGACGAGAAAGTTGTCCTTCCATACAGATAAATAATATCAAAATTCCAGAACAGAGCCATGTGAGATATCTCGGTATCCATCTTGATCGCCGTTTAACATAAACCCACCATATTGAAGGCAAGGTTACACAAATCAAATTAAAGTCAGTTCAATTGCACTGGCTAATTGGCCCACGGTCTGCTCTAGACTTGCAATACAAACTGCTTTTGTACAAAACAGTTATAAAACCAATATGGCTATACGGCATTCAGCTATGGGGAACAGACTCCTCATCTAACGTTAAAAATTGCAAAGAAAGCAATCAGCACTGTTAAGGAAAATAACAGGTGCCCAATGGTACATTCGCTATAGTAATATCCATAGGGATCTCAATGTCCCCAAACTCTCCAGTTTAATCTACCTATCAAAACTATTGGATCATCCAAATCCCCTTGCCAGGGAGTTGCTCCATTTGAGGGTCATAGACGACTGAGACGATTGGATCATTCTGCAACCAAATTGATGGTCAGAAATAATGCTATTAAATAGTATAAAGCAGGAGTGCCCAAAAGTTCTTTATGGAAGAGCAAACACTAATTCATTTGAAGAAAAACTAATATTTATTCAATATTTTTTGTTGTAAAAACTAAAACATACAAAGAACAACGAAAATAATACTCACTTTTTTAAACGATACCATACGATAAACAAAAACAAAATCTACATTGATAATCGCTGTCGTCAATGTTTACCAGCAAAGCATACGAAAGTATTGTTGCTTTTAACTTGCGTGTATACATTGAAGAACGACAAAAAACTAACAAGGCAAAGTTGTTTGTGTATTTCATATTGCTAGTGCTGAGTGGTCTATTGAGTATTGAAACACACAGCCTATAGCTAAGAGCATTTACAAAAACAAATGAGCACCAAGAGTATAGGGCTTGGGTACCATTGGTATAAAGAATTAAAGGTTATATACTTTAATGGACAGGGCATCATCTCATTACTAATCGTCGGAGTAGCATTTAAGTGTGTACTATTTGTGGTAAATACATTCTCTAAGTGCATACCGAATGTCTCGACGTATAAGACGGGAATACCAACCAGAGGGATTAAATCGCACATTCTGTCTATGCACTAACGTAAACGGGCTTTGATTCAGGGATTGTCTGATTAACTTGAAATATACGCGATAGCTTTCGCTACGAAAATTATACATGAATTCAATCTATAGTTGTCGACCATTAATAGCTATTTAAAAAGTCATATAGCAATCGCAGTCAAGTCTCTCGGTTCCAACTACGGGATTGTATATATTATATATATGATAATAAACGGGCCTTAAAAGAATCTGCGGCGCTCAGCGACTTTTGCATCCCTTTGGTTGTGATATCTAATATCACAAGTATACGATTGTCACTTGTACACATAGGCCCATAATCATAGTCAAAAATAAAGTATATTTTAAGAGATATAAAGTCGTCTTTACTTAAGAGTCTCTATATGGTAGACATATACAAATTAAAGTGTACTTTTGACGTTAAAGACGACTGTAAATATAAAACTAGCTGAAGATGTTTTAACTCATTTAGCAACAGCATCAGCTATTCTTCGTCATGTAAAAAAGGGCAACAAAAAGTCAAACATTTTTAAGTTACAAGATATTGGCAGAGATTTTGCAATTATTTAATATTGAATCAATAAAATTAGCATGAAAATAGCATAAATTTTATATTAATCTTTCCTTTTATATTTTCCACCATAAACTGTTTTTTTCTTGAGTTTCCCGGTTACATTTATTGTTTGTCACTTTTTGTTTTTTGTTTAATATCAGCTGTTCAGCGATGACACTTGTCTATATTGTTACGAATGTGCAATAGCGATTTGAATTTAACGACTGCCTGCAACATACATCAAGTTTATAAACATATCCATCAGTAGAAGCTTCTACATATCAACAATGTTGATAGCATGCGGTTATTAGCATGTTTGTAAGTATGGCAACACTAAATGTATAAGCTGCTAACATTAACATCGAAAGCTCTAGAATTCGAATGTTCTAGTTGGCCGTTAAGATCATTGTGGAAGATTGACGAAAGATGGCGTGTGTATAAATAGTGGCAGAGGTTGCAGTCGTGAGTTGAGTTGTCATTGGCGCTGTTATTTTTTGGTTTATAAAAAGAACCGACTTTATTGTTTGACTATGATTATGGGCCATAATATTTAGAATGTCATACTCCTATTTGGAGAAAATACCAACATTTGTTTCGCTCTTGATTAGACACTTATGTACTAAACGGCCATTATATGATTGGACGTATGTCACTACTTAAGGAGAAATAATCTCTGGGTCTTCGAGTCTACTCGCTATCTGCGGCGACCCATGTAACCTAACCTATCGACTACTTCAATATAAAGCGATTATTGAGCACTCAATAGCCGTCATGTGTATTATCATTAAGAAGTGCATTTAATATTTCATAGATATTTGAACGTCGATTGTTCCATTGCATTATGATTTCTTTTGTTTGCCAGAAAATATAAGAAAAAGCAACCGAAAAACAAAGAACATTCCATTCAATAGGACAATACAAACTTTTGCTGTGGTCTCTTGAAAAACGTGACTTTTTGTGCACTCGATATAATACGAATATATACTTAATCCAATTTTCATCCACGCGTTAAAAGAGCAGTTGTTGTTCGTAAGTGTTCTTTAACTGATCTTTCACGAAGGAAAGATTGGAACAAATTCCTTACGAATCCATCATAATCCATCATTTATAAAAGTAATTTAGTTTCAAAATATTCTTAACCAGAATGCGATTTAGAAGTCATTCCGATATAACATGTTTCAAATGTAACGGTATCTGAAGTGGTTCAAGTTATACTCCGTACAATATATATATTTAATACTTTAATTCCCAGTGGAACATAGGGCAGCAACAAATGTTTTCCATTGTGTTTTATCATTACACAACAGTTTCATCTCACTCCAAGATACAAATCTTGATTTGATATCGTGGCTGGCCAGAATATTCTAAGTAAGTATACGCCTGAGGCAACGATTTACAAAAGCCATGTTTCGCAGCCATATGTAAGCACAGATTTCACATAGCTGTTAAAAACATTGACTTTAGTGTGAGTTGAGATATTTTTCGATCTCCATTTGAAGTTTACGAACACTAAGTAAAGGGGTGAGCGCCATTCAACCGACTGTTCAACAATTACCCTCAAACTATTGATGTGATCAATACATGGCTTCTTCGGCCTAAGCCTAAGTTCTTGTCTCAGCTGTGGTTCAATGATGGTTGAAATGCGATTGTGCAGGATGTGAGCTATGATTTTGTTTGCCATACTTAAAAGAGTTATACCCCTCCAAGTGCCCTTTTTTTAGCAAGTTCTCTTTTTTGGAAGTTTGATTACTATATGTTCTTCGTAAACAAACTTAGACTCGAACGCAAATATAGTCTCTTAGGACATACTTATATTAGATCAAATTTTATTAAATGCTCCACAGAATGGAATAAAGAAAGTATAAGTTTACAAGATTTTGTTTGTTTTCGATGAATTAAATCAAATCTGTATAAATCCTACTTAAAGATATATTATAATTTCTTATTCATATTCCTAACGAAAGGGAATTTGCCACAATTATGTATCTAATCCGTACACCTGATAATCATTTAAATGCTAATAAATCGCTTATTTGTAGAACTTAAAGAAAGAACTTACCGGATCAGTTCAACGTTTAATCCTCGATTTATTGATAAATCCTTTTAAAACTTGAAGCTGTGCAGCAGTAAATTGAATTGTCGAAATATTCAAATTAAAAAATAAACACTTGTATGAAATTAAACTTTAAATTATGATATTTAAAGAAAATTAATAAATATTACTCAATTTATAAAATTTTAATGATTTTTTTTTTTTTTTTTTTTTTTTCAAAATTCTATTATTTTAATATAATATTTGAATGCTATTTTTGCACCTTTTTATTCGTCTGTGTATTCTCCTTTGCAAAACTATTTCCACAACTAATTTTAATATAAAAAAGATTTACACAATATAATTCATTTATTTAAATTCACAAAAAATAAAGCACAACCAGCCACAAAAAAAAAAAAAAAAAAAAAAGAAAACAAAAGTACAAAAACTGATGTCAAATTTATCACACGTTATTTATCAATTACAATGTGAACACGATGATGATAATGATGTTGTACAGTTGAACATTCGTCGTTGGTGTTGTTTTTTTTTTACGCTTGACAAACGATAATAAATAGTAGTAGCTACAATTTTATATTAATGATCTTGATTTTATTCTTTTTTTTTTTTTAATTTTCAAATTAAATCAATTCGGTTTAATATAGAAATAGTTTTGTTAATATGTACTTTAGGTTTTCAATTATTTAAGGTTTAATTAACACCCTCTTTGAGCCAAATTAAATTGAAATATTTAAATCGCATCAATGTTATTTTACACTGTCAAAAATTTACTTATTTATTATTTATTGCACCCAGTTTTTATATTATTTATATTTAAATAGATGAGCGAATTTCAGTTAAACAAGCGTGAACTATCGAAAGACGTGCCAACTTCTTGTACGATTTTTATAAAACTGACCGTTGATTTCATTTATATTTCCAGTATTATTTATTTTTTCATTATTATTTGTTTGTATTCATGCACACTCAAGACTTTTTTGTTTTCTTTTGCTTTTATTTATGTCCGCTTTTGTATTTTGATTTTTCTATATTTGTCATACTCTCATATGCTCATAGAGCAGAAAAGCAATTGACTGTGATAAAAGTGTTGCCAGAAGTAATATCATAATATCGTTAAAAATTATTTATTTTTACAAGGCGCTGGTGAAATTTATTAAGAGAACTTAAATAAATTAAACAACCCCAGCAGTTTTAGCTAAGTGTACAGAACTAGTGATTTTACCCATTACTGGAATCACCACTAGTTACAGAATTAGATATGCGACTGGTTATAATAACATGTATGTGTCATAAGCGGAAGTCAGAGATCTTGAAAGACGATTTTGCATGTCCGAAATGAGAAAATAATGTTTGCACCCAATCATTACTTGCGATGAAAAATGGATCCATTACAAAAAGCCGAATCGACACCAACGCCAAATATCCATTGCGCTAAGAAAATTCTCTGTATTTGGTGGGAGCATCGTACTTTGATCTTCCGTTTGTTACATCTTCAGAATATTTTTCTTTTAAATATAACTTTTTAGTTCTACCAGATGCTATTTTGTTGATATTAAGTCTATAATTTTGCTCATATTACTTTACATTAATAAGTGAATTACTCTACATTAATAAGTATTTGTGTAGTTTTATTAAAAATAGTGATCAAGTTTTTTAAAAGTAAGAAATTGTGGAATTTTTCATATTGTTTCGTTTTCCTTTAAATAAACCGGATACTTTTGATTGCAAATAAAAGCAGTTTTAGTAGATTTAAATTGTAACAACTCTTTATTTATTTTAAATGTACAATAACAACAGTTCATATAGTCACTCAGTGTCTTTATACACGTTTATCAATTCGCAGAAATGCACACACACTTTATAATGTACAAACTTAAATGTACAAGACAGTTGATGTTAACTCTAACAGCGCCGATGATAAACTCACGCAATACTGCAACCTCTGCCACTATTTATACACACGCCATCTTCTACAATGATCTTAACGGACAAACTAGAACATTCTAATTCTAGAGCTTTCGATGTTAATGTTAGCAGCTTAAACATTTAGTGCTGCCATACTTACAAACAATGCTAATAACCGCATGCTATCAACCACAGATATATATACAGATTCGTCAAAACTGAAGTTTACAAAAGTGGTGTATCAGCTTTTCTTCATTTAACCCCATCAAAGAAAAAGGAGAGCCATACATTTTTCATGCAAAATTGCTATTCCTTTCTTAAGCTTAGTATTCTGTTCAAAATTTCGTGCGAAATGCTGTCAAACTGCATATAAAATATTTGGAATCAAATATATGCGAAATAATTTCGCAAAAGCAGTACTCTGTTCTTATTGTGAAATACATCTGGCAATCTTATTTTTCCACACGAAATAACATAAGCAGCACTTCTTTCGCACGAAATTGAAACCAACAGCTGATCATTTGTTGCATATAAAATTTTTCGCATGAAAAAAACATAATTTTTCGCAAATATGAACAGATACACTTTGATACATTTTAACACCGTGACGTATCTGCTCATCATCTGTGCTATCAACATTGTTGATAAGTAGAAGCTTCTACTGATGGACGTGTTTATAAAGATGATGAATGTTGCAGGCAGTCGTTACAGACCGTTAAATTCAAATCGCTATTGCATATTCGTAACAATATGTAACATAAAACAAAGTTGTTTAATTTAGTGAATTTGGTGTTTGTTATGGAATTATTATTTACACGTTAAGTGATAGTGTTACTAATTATAGGTGTTACTAAAATAGGTATAACAATGATAATTTGAGAGGAAATTCTGTTCCTCGGAATCATTTTTAAAACTTTTTCCTAACTTCCAGAAGTAACATATGGGTTAAATTTTGAAGCCACTTCTTTGACTCTTCCAGAAGTGAAATAATCCGTACGTTGACACTCTTTTGACACATCCAAAAGAATCGTATTCGGTTATTCTAGAAGTCACTAAAAAGTATTCTAGAAGTCACTTAAAAGTATTCATACACCTAGAATGTAGTTGTGCACTTCCTCCCGATTGGTGTTATTACAGCGATCAGAAGACGATTTCATCCGCGACGGATTTAAACATTATGACGTTGTGAAGCCGTAACTTCTAAAGTTTTCATTGTATTGCCACTTACTCTAAATAGTACATAATATTCTTACAAAAGCAAGTGAATTTGTTATTAAAGTTATTATTAATAACTTACACCATACGGCAACACCTATTGTGATATGATGATCATTTCATTTCTCATTCTCTTTACGCCCATGGATATTATTGTTATTGTTTGTTTTTGTTATCAGTAGCTATTTGGGGTTCTTTGTTTATGAGGGGGAGCACCTAATAATGTTCTCCACAAAAAGCTCACACATGCAAGTATAAGTACATGCCATTCAAACAAAAATTATGACTTTGATTTTGCTTCTCTTTTTTGTGTTTTCGAAAATGTTTGTCCACAATTTCTTTATATGTTTTTGTTGTTGTTGTTTGTCTTTGTTACAATTGGTGTAGCTGCTTTTGAATCAGTGTGTTTGTTTTTCTGCTTATTTTGTTTATTTATTTAATTCATAACATTTGCTGTTTTTACGCTTTTTTAAGCCAAGTCTTTTTTCGCCTTTTTGTTTTTGTCCAAATACACACAGCAGTTATTTAGCGGTAGTTATACATCAGTCCATATGGTCTTACTGTATGTACAGTCGCACAGAAAACTATACATACCCCCTAAAAAACTGCAATATATGCAAAACTTTAAAAATTTTATTACCAAAATTTATATTGTACCACTGCTTGTAAAAAAATAAACTATTTAAAAATAAAATTTTTTTCAGAAAAAACTTTTTATTTAAAAATTTAAGAAAATTCAATTTTTAAAACACAAAAAAGTATACATACTCTATACATTAAAATCCTATTTCATAAAAAAAAAAGATTTATTAATATTTTGTTCCACCTCCTTTACTCTCTAACACAGCATTTAGACGTCTTTTCATGGAATAGACCAGCATACTGGTTGTTTCCGAAGAAATTTTCGACCATTCTCTGATTAGAGCATTTTTTAGGTCCTGTTTGCTCTTAATCGTTGTTTTTCTTACTCTACGGTCTAATTCATCCCACAAATTTTCAATTGGGTTTAAGTCAGGCGACTGAGGTGGAGAGTGCAGCTGTTTTGGTACATTGTACAGCAGCCATTCCTTTACAATGACCGCTGTATGTTTAGGGTCGTTATCTTGTTGGAAGACCCAGCTTCCAGACAGACCCATTTTGGATACCGAATCCTTAAGATTATCTCTTAATAGATTCAAATACATAAAACGATCCATTGTTGTGTCAATAAAAGCTAAATTGCCAACCCCAGCCGCCGACATACACCCCCAAACCATAATGGAACCGCCTCCATGTTTTACTGTGGGGATAAAATTTTTAGGTTGGAGCTGCTCATTCTTTTTGCGCCAGACTTTTTGTTTCCCATCGCATCCAAATAAGTTAAACTTACTTTCGTCGCTGAAGACTACATTTTTCCAAAAACTTTCATCGTCATTTATATGCTTCTTAGCGAAATCCAACCTCTTGGCTTTGTTTATTTCGCTAATGAACGGTTTTTTTTTGGGGAACGCGGCTATGATAACCTCCACTTCTCAATACACTGCGTACTGATTCAGGATGGACTGTGACTATGGACATATTTTCCATCTCTTTTGCTATGTCAACAGCCGTTTTTCTCGGATTTTTATCAATTTTATTTAATATGTGTCGCTTTATGCGTTGAGTAATTTTTGGTGGACGGCCACTTCTTGGTCTACTAGTTATGCTGTTGTTTTTTTTATAATTTCTTAACACGGTTTGTACACTTGACTTTGGGTAGCCAACAATTTCCGAAATTTGGCGCAGCGATTTTCCATTTTTTTTGATGCTGCACATTAGATTTCTTATATCTAAGCTAATTTCTTTAACATTTGGACTCATTCTTACAAAAAATAAAAGCGACTGATTACAAAACTTTTTAATTTTTAAGTGAGGGTATTTTGGAATTACAACGCAGAAAAAAACATACATAAATTGCTTTTATTGGAAAAGTACCCTTGACCAACAATGGGAGTATGTATACTTTTCTGTGTGCTAAAAACTAAATTTCTCAATATTTTTTTTAAATATTTTTTTTTTTTTTTAAATTTGTTGTTTTAATTGAGTATAATTTTTTATAAGGAGTTGCACAATATAAATTTTGGTAGTAGAATTTTGAAAGTTTTGCATAAATTGCAGTTTTTTAGGGGGTATGTATAGTTTTCTGTGCCACTGTATGTATGTCTCTCACTTGTATTTTGTCTTTTCTTCTTTGATATTGCTTCATTTTATTGCTATTGGTTTTTTTGTAAATTTATTTGTGTTTCTTTTTATTTAAAATTTTATCAAAGTGTGCCAAAGTCATGTTTAAAAGTGACTTAGTTTATTTATGTCTTTATTGAATTCATTTTATTTTGCTTAATTTGCAATTTATTTTTTTAGTGACATCTGTTTTTAAATACTTTCTTGTTGTTATTTTTGCTATTTTTACATATTTATTATTAATTTGCATTTGTTTAATCTAGTGATAGTGTTTTAATCTGTTAATAAAATATTTATTTTTGTTTTATCAAATTCATAAATTGATAGCATAGCTATTTGTTTATGAACTTCTCTAAACTACTGTATTGTTTAGTGCAAGTGTATTTGTCATGGGCAATAAAAAATATTTGTATATAGGTGCCTCCATACATTATTTAATCTAACGTTTTCTTCGTAATGTACCAACGTCCATAGGTACAAGTATATAATAATTCTATGCTATAGATAAAAAGCATTACTCGACAGCCAAAAATACAGTATTGTTCGAAACCTAAGCACCTTCTGCTTATAAAACAATCAAAGTCTTGTATATTTTTTTTTTAATTTATTTATTAACACCCATATTCATAAAAAAAAAAATTAATTTAATTCAAAGCTAAATTTCCATAAAAAATTTGATTTATTTAATTTTTATTATATTACTAGCGGATACCCGGCGTGTGTTACTACGCTAATAATTCTTTATTAACGGGAGGGTTTTATAATAAATTGCTATTGATATCTAATAAACTCCAAACTGAGAAAAAATCAAAATTAAATAAAATATTTTAAACCGGTTTTTAGAAAATGCAATATTTGGTATAATTATTGGTCCTTATAAAATTCTATGACTATCTTGTTATGTACGTCATTCTGTCTGTTGAAAACACGGTAGGGGCTGGAGGGAAGAACCTATTCTCTGCTAATCTAAAATGGTTAGTGTTCAAAATGGGCGTTTAAAAACAATTACAGTTATTGCTAAAAAGAATAAAATAGACTGAACCGTTAAAATTGTTTGGATAAAAAAAACTTTGTTCAAAAAAAAAGTTGTGGATGTTCCCAACTAAGTATAATAAAAGTTTAAAGCCCAATTTCTCAATATCTGGTTATCGTTTTTCGTAACGGTATACTTCCAATTAATATATTTTTTGTCAGTATTTGGCGAGCTGAATCAAAGGATAAAAAGGTAATTTTATGTTTTTATGATTTTTTCATATTTCTCTCAAAGGAAACATGAAGTTTGTAATATTTATTATTTGTGCAATTTCTTTAAGAATACATTTTTCAACATTCTTGCTATCACATAATTTATATTTTTACTCAATTTCCTATTATTTTATGTAAAAAGTCAATTCATTTATCATACTAAATAATTTTAAAACCATTTCGAAATTTCACTTTTTTTTTTGTACAACACCGATAGAATCAATAAAATTTGATTCTATCGGGGTTGTCATAGAATCCAATTATTGTCGGAATCGATTTTGAAAACGACAAAAAGGTACATTTGACTTCTGAAATCCAATGTAATTTTTTGTTAAATCGATAAAGAATTTTATTCTAATGTATTTTTTCTGTCGTTTTCAAAACCGATTCCGACAATAATTGGATTCCATGACAACCCCGTATAATATAATAGTAAAAACATAAATTATAGAACCATCCCATATTTCAAAATATTTTACCGAGAGTGGGAACATAAAACTAATCGTCCCTACAATTTTGCTATCACATATATATACTAACACTTTTATAATCATATTTTCACCCAATTTTAAAAAGGTACATAACACAAAATATTACTTACTACGTTCGTTGATAGCAAATAATTTTGTTTTCACACGCACTTAAGAACCCCCGGCGAACAACTGAATGCCAATGAAATATTTTAAAACAAACAAATACAAATATTATACAATTTAGTGGTGGTCAAGTTCAAAAGGTTTAAAGAAACCCACCCGTAAACCCACCAAATAATATCAATACAAAGATAAAGACACATATAATCGGCTTAAAATTAAGATTAGAGAACAAAGTATATGTAAGTAGTTGTTGTATGCGAAAGAATGTATAAAAATAACACTATAAAGAGGAAAAACTTATCAGGGGAATGAATGAAAGAACGAAATTGGACGAAATATAACTGAAAATGCAAACTAGAAGAGTGCTTTAGAAAATATTGTATGAATGGTATGCATAATTTGCACTTGAAAGAACATGAATTATTGAATTAATAAAAAGTTTTATCGATTGGAAATCAAAAATGCAAATTTTCCATTGATTCTATAATATTTGTATAGCCTTGAAAATGTACGATTTCTCAATACCGATTAAATATAACATTGTTCTTATTTGTAAAATTTTCATTCGTGTAAATTTCGTTTATGGATATTACTTATTCTTTTAAGTAGGAAAACAAATTATAGTTTCGAAAGAACCCGAAGAATACAACGATGGGTGTGGTAGATAATATGTAATGTTGGAAGAAGAATATTTTTCTGTCAAACTCTGTCTCACTTGCCCAGACTTTGAGTACGGGAACAGTTTTCGGTTAAAACGAGATCCCGCGGGATCCGAATGTTGAGTACGAAATCATACCTAGTATGTTTTTTTTTGCTTGGACCAGCACTCAGGGGATGACCCCTACTCATGCAATGCATTGTGTTGGAACTAGGAAAATAGGTTATGGGAAGGAGGATAGAGGGAGTAGTGTTTGTGGACATTTGATTTGAATTTTCCTACATTGAAAGGGACAGGCAATACTTCGACAGGAAGCTTATTCCATATACGGACGGTACGGTTAAAAAACGAATTTTCTCTGTAGTGTGTTGTGCGATCCACTGACCAATCGACCACGAATGGATGAGCCCCCGCTGATGAAAGCGTATTTCGTAAGAAACTACGGGTATCATCAGAACACATTCCATTGTAGTATCGATAGAACAGTGAAACACAACCCACATTGCGACGATGCTCCAGAGAATCAATAGAGCTGGATACCCTACTGTCACCGATAAGCACCTTCGCCCTCTCCTGTACGCGGTCAAGTAAAATCAAAATAGACTTCGAAGCACCGGCCCATACATGAGACTTGTATTCCATTTTGGGTCGGATATAAGTGGTGTAAATAGTAAGGAGATCAGATGAAGTGAAGTATTTCTTACACCGTCTTAGAAAACCGAGGCACTTGAATGCTTCTTTCGACACTTGAAAAATGTGTTTTGTCCAACGAACATCACACTGAATTCTCATGCCTAGAACATCGAGAGCATCTGATTCCTTAATATTTATACCACCCATAGAAACAGATGAAGCAACATGATCTCTCGTGCGTTTATGTGTTGACATACAACATTGAGTCTTACGCGCATTAAAATTGACTCTGTTCGTATAACCGCATTCAGAGATTGTCACAAAATCTTGGTTAAGTGTATCATTCATGTTTTGCCTCATTGTCACAATCTTCGAAAGGCTTGGGCTATAGTTGAATGAATATGAATGGCAAATGTTGCTGTCATCTGCAAAAGAATAGATAGGGTTGGAAGTTTGACTTAGAAGGCCATTTAGAAAAATAAGAAATAGAGTAGGAGAAAGAACGGAGCCTTACGGTACCCCTGAATTAATCATGAACTCTTTTTATTTTTATGAGATCCCATCTATAACAACTCGTATAGTGCGATCTCTGAGAAAGCTCGAAATAAATCGAGAGAAGTCATTACCGACACCAAAAGCAATAAGTTTCGATAAGAGCGCACCATGTCATACCCTATTTGATGTCGAAAGAAACATGAGTCGACCAATTTTTTTCAAATTCTTTCGAATTGTTTTCGGCTCACTATTTTCGACATCATATAACAGGCAGTAAATTCATTTTAGTATTTAGAGTCTACTACATGAAGACTAGGACTGTCCACAATATTTACTAATCCATTATTCTTTGGCTTGAAAAATAATAATTTCCATAAAAACCGATGCATAATTATTACACGGAACTCTTTCAAATCCCAAAATTGTTTAGATCCGAGAAGGACAAATGTTTTCAGGTGCCGTATGTTAACCTACCACTAATTTGATACCATCAGTTAAGATTTATTTATAGCTTCTATAGAACCATCCTCGGATTTTAGGTCGGATTCAGGATGGGACATTATCTATTAAGAGTAGATCTTTTACTGGTAATCCTTTTTTTCGTTAAATCTATACCGTAATGTAAAAATATATAAACCGTACTCATCGGCATTATACAACTGTTCATTGGATATACCTAAATCTTCTACCTTTGTTTTCAATCTTAGTTTAAAAGAATTTACCCACTGAGATTGGGCACAACGTTTTTCACCGCTTCTCTGAAGGAGTCGTATTCCGTATCTCTTTTTAAATGTTTGTAGCTACTTATCGTCATTCCCATTTTCGCTTATGTTGTTGTGAAGTTGCTCAGCTTTCTCTTTTAACATCAACCCACTTACAGGAGGCTTTTTATTGCGCGTACAAACAAACCACAAACAGTGGATAGTTAGCTTATCCTGTGACTCTAATTTTCCAAGACTTTGTAGAGGGTTTCTGGATATCCCACGATTAACTCGGACGATTTTAGCCTTAAGGATTGCGACTCTTTTCTAGATTATTAGCATAGCATCGGTTTAAAATGGCACCCCACAAGAAAAAGTCTAGAGGGGTTAAATCTTAGGTCCGAGGCGGCCGATACCACGATTCATTTCAACAAACGCACAGTTTGGGCAACATAGAAATAGGTATGTTCTCTAATAGAAATGGAAGAATGGTTATTCAATGACTATAAAACCAGGCAACAGGGGAATTTTACCAGGAAACAACATACAATGAACAGACCTGATAGGATTCCAGTATATAAGTACATACCAGAATTCTTGAAGGAGCAACCAATATAACTAATAACACAGGAACCGATCTACATACTTATATTCCGTACATCGCAGGTAAGATGTAGACATGTGCTTCCCTCTTAATGGTCACAATGGGGTCTTTCAGGCTGAGATTGTCTAAAACATCGAGTGGATTAAAATAATAACTATATAACCGGACCAATTTATATTTTCATGGTCAGTCAAACTGCTATCAAATTACTATGAAATAGTTTAGGTTAAACACGTGGCTTCTCTTGGGTCCCGTTGTGATAACTGTGTAGGAATCGGTCAGGAAAAAAATAATTTCCCATAACTAACCAGTTGAGTCTGATGCACGTATGAAGTCCACTAGCCTTCAGACCTCCATCCTCGACAGATCTGTCTGGTCGTGCAGGACGAATTCGCCCAGACTTTTCAATGTTCGTCAATCTTTTGCTTCACAGTCTTATCATCTTCTTCATCAAGGCATCTTCAAGAGATTCAATATCCTAGCATGAAAACCGAATCAGCAACCACATTCCATAGTCGATCACGTGGAATCTTTATGTAGTGTAGTTCTATGACAGTATCAATAGGACCATCTGATTTGTGCCCAATTATAGAGTCCATCAGGGACCAACAAGTCGATCAACTCCATATTGGTTAATGAATTTTGGTATCCCGATATCCAGAAGAGTCCAATTGACGAATGTTTCATGTAGACACCGACAATATATTTTAGGGTGGTAAATCTGAATATGAACAGAGCGCGGCTCTACCCACGCCTGAGATTTCTGTCTGAAGAACGCTACACTGACATACGCGTATCAGTCTGTGTGGTATAATAGCTTCCATCTACATCTAATATGACCCATCAGTGAATATCTCAAATGTGTTCTCCTGGAGGGATTGAGCACAATCAGTCATTCCATCCGTGATCGACATAATGATTTCAAAAGGTCTACAATGAGAGGACTTACCATATAATAGTATGGGTTTGAAATGACACTGGAGTGAAATGAAGGAAATCGTGAAATTAAACAGACCAACTTAAATGAAAACAGTGCAGATCTAAAATGTCTTCGAAATGACATATGAAATCGTAAAGTGGTAAAAACGTTTCATGTAAACAAATATATTATCAAGATTTTCGCAAAGCAACTTATTGGTAGTGTTTTTGTAAAAAATTAGCTAGGAAGTACATATATTATTTTTTTTACCTTTGTATAGTTCTTATCAAAAATGTTGTTTAATTTAACAGTAATTTCTGGGATTTTTATTTCACTATTAAACAATAATTTCCTCTCCTGCCAAACCCGTTAAAAGAATTAATAAACCTACAAAAATCAGCGCCATCTTTGTTTCTAAATCATCAATCTGCAAATCAACCGCTGATACCAAAACAACCGCTGTAAAGCGCCCCATCGCTATTTGACATTTCTCTATTGCTTTGCACTTCAATTCTTGTTGTTTTGTTTTGATCTCTACTACATAATGAGTAATTACAATAATTGTTGTTAAAAAATACGAAGAAAAATAAATAAAAACTATTTACAATTACAACAAAACTATAAATAACAAATTATTATTAATCTAATAATAAACAAAAAACGAATGCAATTTTATAGTTTATTGCAATAGACATTTGCTAGTGTTAAAATTCCCAGAAAATGTCTTCGAAAGTCATAAATTACATGGGCATGAGTATAGTGGAGCCCCAGGAAAGAATGCGCTATTTGGTCAACCATGGCAACATGATTGAGCTGGATCCAAAACAATCTATAAGTCGGTAAGTTGAATTGGGAAAACTGTAGTGGTTGCTGAATGAAAATTGTCTTAAGCAACATTTTTGCATAACTTTAACCTTGTTTTTGGGGGGAGCATGCCTTTGTGCAGTTGTGTTTTGGAAAGATAAACAGCAAAAGACAAATGCAAGTGGCAGTTAAACAAGGTCATTAAAATGACCTTATAATGAGGTTATTTCAACAGCCTTTTTAGCTTTACCAACTGAAGGTTAGACTCCTGTTGATATGTGTACTATTACAAAACACTTGTATGGAATATGGTTTTTTAAAACCATTTCTTCTTTTGTTTTCATGCAGCTACTATCGCTCTGGCACTGAAATGTTACGCATGGCTCAAGTATATCTAGCTGAGGGTAATCATGAAAATGCCTTCATACTTTATATGAAATATCTAACACTGTTTGTGGAGAAGATACGCTCCCATCCCGACTACACCAGCATTAAATCTGAAATGAAATTCATTAATAAACGTATCAAAGAAGAGGTTATGCCTACTTCGGAAAAGTTACGCGTTAAACTATTGGATCGTTATCAAAAGGAATATGAGCAATTTCTGGCGAATAAAGAGGCAGAACGTGTGCGGGAAATGGAACGTGATCGACGTATACGAGAAGCGGCTGCTAACAATTCGACAAAATCTGCATCGTTAATACCCGCCAATCTACACGTTCAAATGGATCCCAATGTTCAGCCTATGGCACCCGATATAAGTTTACTGGATCAGGTGGTGTATCCCAATGATTTTCCAACGGGTGGTCATAAGTCAAATTTACTATTGCCAACGGATAGTTTGGATAAGGAGGATAAACGAACAAAGTAAGTTTTTAAATTTGAAGTTTGACACTAGTTTTTTGTGAAATTCGTAATAATTTCACAAAATATTATTTTCATTTTATAAATTTTAGTAGTTTCTATTTATTATAAGTTTTATTTTTAATATTTATTTGCATAACTATCTTTTAAGCCTTCCCTCAAAACCCTCTTTCGATCGTACACAAAAACCTCAATACGATCGCTCCAATTCCCTGCTGGAGGGTTCACTGCGCCCCGTTGTCATACCACAAAACACAATGGATGTTTTTCTGCAACTTGCCCAGGCGAATACCATGAAAAATATTGAAACTTGTGGCATATTGGCGGGTCACTTGGCCCACAATCGTCTGTATATAACTCATGTTATAATACCAAAACAACAAGGTACCCCCGACTCGTGCACCACCATACATGAAGAGGAAATATTTGAAGTGCAAGATGAACAAAATTTAATAACATTGGGATGGATACATGTGAGTTTTGAAAAAAAAAAAAACATGTATGAATAGTGGAGTAAATTAATAATTTTTTGTTTGTTATTAAAGACACATCCGACGCAGACATCATTTTTATCATCGGTGGACTTGCATACACATTGTTCGTATCAGATAATGATGCCTGAGGCTATTGCCATTGTTTGCGCACCAAAATATCAAACGTAAGTTGAAATGGATGTAACGAAACTCTTATCTAAAGGAAAGTAACTCAGTGATTGTAGAATAAATGTTAAATGTTCTTTTTGAAAGAACTTTTTTGACCCCTAAAGAGAGGTGCTAGAGGGTTGAAATCTTCCACAAAAAGTATTCCAATAAAATTTAACAATATAACTCTGACAATAAGAATTCTCTCAAACATTAACTTACAACATTTCTTTCATTTAGTATAATGCTCCCTTAGATCAAAAAATTAAAACTTTGACCCCCTATAAAAAAAACTCAGACCAGCTGGACTATAAGTTTATTATACTAAAATAGATAGATATTTAGAACTCAAAAACAATAATTTATAAACCAATTTATTTTATTCTATTATAAATTTTGAACCAAATCGTAAAGCATATTTTTAAAAGAATATTTTTTCTTTAATTTTAGTAACGGTTTCTTTATACTTACCCCAACTTATGGTCTGAACTATATTGCTGAATGTAGAAAAAGCGGATTTCATCCACATCCCAATGATCCACCATTGTTTATGGTAAATTAAACACAAATTTTCGTTTTTACACAAAATTTAATAATATTTTTCGGTTATTTTTGTGAATTTTCCAGGAAGCCCAACACATTCAAATGGAGCCCGATCAAAAGATACGTGTAGTGGATCTGCGCAGATAGTTTAAGGAATTCTTTATCTAAAAATATATAAAAAAAGCAAAACGAATTTAAGGGCTTATTAATTGAAACAAAAAGCTTAAGTGAAATCTGATCTAAAAAAATGAAAAGGAATCTGAAAAACTTAAAATCTATTCAAAATTATTATAATGAAAAAAGAAAACTATAAATACTTTAACTATTTTGGCGGCATTAAATGTAAAACTAAATTAAAACCCTATAATTTGTTTTTGGCTAAAATTATCTACTACATAATACATACAAAAATAATTTACTTTAATAAACATAAGATATGAAAATTATAAAGTGCTTTAATAAACAAAATGATTGAATAATTAAAATGGAAACCTGTTAAAATAACAATACAGCATACATAACAAATAATTGATGACAAACCGATATTTTTAGAAAAGTATATATATTTTTTCAACCATTTTTGAAGTATAAATCAAATACATAAATACATATACATACAATGTAAAACTACTATGGCCTATAAACAAATTTTATTTAATTGTTAAATTGCTGCAATCTAAGCATTTTATTATGGCATTGTTATTAATTTTAGTAATTTATAATAATTTTCACTTTTTAAGTTTCATGTTTATTTTAGGCTTTTTTTTAAAAAAAAAACTTTATTACTAAAGCATTTGTTTTATTGTTATTTATATATTATTAAAACACTTTTATGTTTGTTAATATATTCAATTTACCATCTACATTATTTATACTATTTTAAATAAGTCTTTGTTTTTATTAAATAAATAAAAAAAATCCTAATTTATTAAAACTAGAGCCACAAGAAAACTACAACTACATATTTGCAAACAAAAAACAAAAATACACGCTTAAATATTTAAACAAAATCCCAGTTATGTTTTTTTTTTTTTTTAATTCAATTAATTTAATTACTAATAAAAATATACTAAAAATACTTTAACAACAACTAGTGTTTCATGTACTGAAATTATAAATTACATATATACTATATTTGATGTACGTTTATTTCTTTATTAGCTCCATATTTATTTATGGTACACTGAAATCGAACATATTTAAAAAAAGAAAAACAAGAAATTGTAATAATTGATATTTTTAAAAGTGTAATTTAAGAAGAATATTATATACATACATATATATATATATATATTTTAAATGGGAGTATAAACATAACAAAGAACTAAATAATGCTTGTAATTTATTTAAATTTAAAAATAAAAATAATAGATGCATTCAAAATAAGTTGTCATTAAATTAGTAGTTATTTAAACGCGCTTCACAGATTAGTTTAACAACTGGGCAGCAAATCCTGAAAAGCTTCTAAGAGAATAAGGTCAATTCTGACAAATTTAAATGACACTAAGATCGTGAATCATTGCAGATATCTTAAAGAAATTTCATATAGTCAGGGTTGAGTTATTAAACAATTATTGTTCTCTCAGTGGAGAATCATATTTGGTATATTAGATGAGTGGTAAATCAGCTCTACGCAGCCTTGATCTGTCCTGAGTTACTGTAAGTAGCCTTGCGATCGGGTTCGGATGATGATGTAATTTTAACAAATAAGCTTCACGAGTTTTTTCTAAATTCGTCCTTGACCAATGGCACTTCTAAGTCTGTGGATGTTCTCATTTCTTATGTAGCATGGAGCTACTGTCATGGTTCTAAGAATTTTGGATTGTGCCCTCTGTATGAGATCTATACTGGTATTGCTTGCTGTTCCCCATAGTTGGATTCCGTATGTCCAGATTGGTTTTAAGACTATCTTATATAGAATGACTTTGCAGTTAAGGCTTAATTTCGATTGATGGTGGATTAGCCAATGTAAGTTAGAAGCTTTTAGTTTCATGTGGAGCCGCTTGGCTTCTATGTGCCGACGCCAAGTAAGACGTCTATCTAAATGAATGCCAAGGTATGTAACGTGATCAGACTGTGGGATGTTCATACTGTTTAGTGTCACTGGTGGACAACTTCCTCTCCTAAGTGAAAACGTTATGTGCTTTCTTTTGACTTCATTTACTTGTATTCTCCAATTTCTTAACCACGTCTCTACGTGCCTGAGATAATTATCAAGGTTTCTAGATGCTACATTAAAGTCCACATGAGAACTAAGAATTGCAGTGTCGTCTGCAAAGGTGGAAATGGTTAATTCTTCGGACTCGGGCAAATCAGAGGTGTATAATAGGTACAGGGTACCAGCATTGATGGCATAGTCGCTTGTCACATAATCGCCGCATTTTATCCTAAACTAGCGATCCGATAGGTAAGACTCTAGTATTTTGTGTGTACTAGAAGGCAGTAGGCGTTTAATTTTGTGTATTAGACCTTTATGCCAAACCTTGTCAAAAGCCTGAGCAACATCTAGAAATATTGCCGAACAGTACTTTTTTAGTTCGAAAGATTTTCGTATCTCTCCAGTTAGGCGGTTAACTTGCTCAATTGTTCCGTGTTGCTTACGGAATCCGAATTGATAATCTGGGATAATGTTTTGGCTATTTAAGAATGTTAGAATTTTCCCTTGGATTATTCTCTCAAATAGTTTAGACAAACAAGGTAATAAGCTAATAGGTCTGTAGGATGATGCCAATGTCAAATCCTTTCCTGGCTTGGGTATCATTATAATTTGGGAGATTTTCCAATCATTCGGAAAAACTCCTACAAAAAAAATTTTAATCTTTTCTATAATAATTTAAATCATAAAAAGAAACATAAAAAATCAAAAATTTTAAGAATATTTTATTTCCCATAAAAATTATTTTTCTATAAATTTCAACTTTGCTAACACATAAGTATGCACCTAAAAGGCGTAGAACCCTTTTCAAACACTCATTTTATAGGTTGAAAAATTATCTATCATTTGGCGCCAATGTGCGTTGGTCTGTCTCTTGAAAATGGGATAATGTCCAAACGAAACTTTCCACAAATACACTCTCGTATTGAAAATGGGCAATGTCGGCCCATGATTTCACTGAGCCCCCATACAAATGTCTTCACGGAATACTGTTGATTATGCGGCAATGATATTCCTGATAGAATTTTGCCCAAATTAGTTCTTAGTACTCTGAAATTGTACTGTTAAGTATGGTCCTAGTCCCCATACAGATCCCCCTCAAAAATAGAATTAAACATTCATAATTGTCTTATAATAATTGATAATTGATCGTTATGAAAATGGCCATAAATAAGTTTTATATGACCCTAAATCATTCTACTAACTTTTGTTAGGATCTGTCCATAGCCCCTATATCAGAAATATATTTCATTGTCACATATTGATGGTGAGTACAAGAGATTCGGCACATTCGACTAAAACATTATTACTTGTATTATCTATGTTCTTATCTGTCTTTAGAAGGAATATTTCCGTATTCAGCTGATAAAATTACTAAATGAGTATAATTATTTTAATTTAGAGCACCAATAATCACGTATATAATATAGGACAATGTTTTCAAAAAATTAATTTTTCCTAAACACTTTTATCAAGACTTTCCTGGGATCATATCTCTTTGTGTCCGACTGTCTTGATTTTTATAAAATGTGCAGTATATATATGCGAGTACATATTTCTTTTAGTCTGGGTCATAATATTTTGCAACTGTTTTGCTAAAATTATGAAACAGTAACAATTATTATTTACCGAAATCCGCAAAATTCAAATTACAGGTACAGATAAATTGCCCAGTGCGACATATTACGGGTCATCATCTTCAAACTCAATGATTCCAACACGAAACTAAAATAGACTAGTGTTAAAATCACTAAATGCTAGTTTTTGGAATAAAGATGATCTACATTCTTTGTTTAAGCCTAGCTTAAATTAAAAATTGTGTTTCTCGCTTCCATCACTTCAATCGTTCAACTTTATTACGAAAATTCACGTTCTGTGCGGACTGTGTTTCGTGCACTTCGCACAACATAATCGGCCTACTGAGCGTACTATTCGCAACACTATCACCCATTTTGAGACCCAGCATTCATTATTGGATAATATTCGAGCGAATAGGCCACGTCCAGCACGCTGTGGGCCGGTGTAATCATTGGTCCATATTTCATTAAAAATGACTGTTATCGTGCCATATAACCGACAATTTGATGCCTGAAATTGAAGACCAAGATCGTGTGATATCACACGGTTAGACTTTTTCCTGTGGGGATATGTAAAGTCTAAAGTTTATGCGGACAAACCCGCTTCGATTCAGGCCTTGGAGGAAAACATCACGCGTGTCATTCGCCAGTTACCAGTCGAAATGCTCGAACAAGTCAAGTTAGTGAATGAAATTTGACATGCGCAAAGAAGAAGTGTTGTCGAGTTTAAGTTTTGAATTTAGACCGCATGGAACCGCCAGGGGTGCGGCAAGGGGTCCCCAAAGTAGGGCACATTGGGAATGTTCAATTTTTAAAACGATCCTATTATTCGCATTTGAAAATTTAAATTTAAACATTTTTAACCACACTACTCCAATTGTTTGATAACAGCGGGTAGATTTAAATATTGTCTAATTAATGCAAACATTTTAAGGACCATTTAAAATGGTCTAATATATATTGTTTTATATACATACATATCTGTCAATTGTATAACAAAAAAATCGAAAGATGTCTCTTAGAATTCACTATATATATATGTGAATTTCTCATGTAATTTCCACTAGATTTATGTATGTATATGAAGAAAATTGTTCACGAAGCCGTGTAACCCAGGGTTTATTATATCCTATGCTGCTACAGACGTTCTAACTGCGACAGAATATTAATTGTCAGATTTGGCACAGAGCTAAATCGAAAACATCTGTCCTGATAGGGTCAGACAATACCAACGTGTATGTCGATGTGCATACAAATGTAGGTCGATATTTCTTATCGCAAGCTATGGAGAACTGATTGCGGAAATGTGTATGGAGGTTGGGTCACATTTTGGTCCATAACTCTGTTTCTACTTGACCGATTTCAATGCCAAATATTTCTGATCAACAAAAAATATTTAGGAAAATCTTTATCCCATATGTTTTTCCCTGTAGGCCCTATCGTGCCCTTAACAGACAGACAGATGATCTGTAAAGTACGAAAATGTATAATAAACATGCGGTGCTAAGGGACTGATTGAGTTACATTTGTTCCGCCAATATGTTGTGTCAGTTGTCAGTTGAAGCAAAAGTATTGTATGTGCTGGGGCCTTATCCTGGGGGGTTACCGCGTAACTCAATCCGAAAACGGAAATGTTCGAAAATGTGTGCTAAATACATTGAAATTCGAAACGATTTCCTTTCGAATCGAATTAGGGAGTAACCCCCCTTTACCATTTATTCATATATTATATATAAGTAGTTTCGAAGGTTCAAATTTATTACCACTTTTATTTCGATCGAAACTATTGTGTGTCGTTGTAATGAAATCTCCATCGTTGTTTTCACAAACCTTTCTTTACAATATTAGGTTACAATTTTCGTTCGAGATGCAATCCTTACTTTCAGAGTTTCTTTGTTAAAATATCCCATTTACAGGATTCATACAAAAGCAGAGAAATTGGGTACCATACGAGGTGAAGCCGAGAGATCTTAAAAGACGATTTTGCATGTCCGAAATGATGTTTGAACGCTATAAAAGAAAATCAGTTTTGCGATGAAAATGGATCCATTACGATAGCTCGAACCTTAAGGGAAAGTACGTGAAGCCCGGCCAGCCAGCCGAATCGACACCAAAGCCAAGGGTTCATCACCGAATACTGGTACACACCAATTTAATATATACTAGGATCACTTGGTGGTCACTTTTAAAACGCTTTTTACCACTTTTATGGAAAGAATATTGAAACTATTTTATTGTGCATATCCAGAGAAAATAACCTTTTAAACGATATATGGTTCATCAATATTGGTGAATAATAACATACTATTTATATATAAGTTTCCTTTCAACTCTCAAAAAACATATTTTTATGGTAACTCTGTTATACATCAATTCCAGTTTACTCTCTCTATTATTTTTACCAAGGAAAAACATCACACTCTCTGAGATGATATATCAAACGAAGGAATTTAACAGTGAGTAATGAAAAAGTAGTTTATTTTGAGCAAGTATATATTTTAACATCCTAGAAAAGCAAATATATATTTAAAGCTATATTTAAGGTTACATAAAGTTATAAATATACCAAAGTAGCGATTTACATATATACAACTTAGGAGAGGAGTATTTGAGAGACCGCGCTTGTTAACTTCTTTTTGCAAAATAACATCAAAAGTTTTACTTTCCATTGTAACTATTCCATTTGACATTCCTCTACATTGGCAAAACACACACACACACATACAAAAACTGTTTCCAGACAACAACATCAAGAGTTTGCTGGTTCCTGCACAGCAATTCTTTCCTCAGTTCTTCGTGGTTGGTCAAGTGTTAAACAACGCAAAATACGCAGACGTCTAAACGAGTATCATACGAAATAATACACGGTGGTAAAACAACAACATCAACAACAACAAAAAATTTAACCCAAGTTTTTGAAAAAAATAAGAAATAGTAATAAATTTAAGTTGAAAAAAGAAATAGTGCGTTTTTGGCTTTATCGGTCGTTTAATACACATGTGTTTTATAATCCAAACAGAAAAAATAACCAGGAAATAAAGCAGAAAATTAAAAATCAATAATTTAACAGAAACAATATTAAGTGATTTTATTTTGTTATTTGCAAAATCTATACAAACAATAAAATTAACAACCTTCCCTTTTTTAAATTTCACTTTGTTGCGAACGTTTTAAAAAAAAGTTCCTGGGCTCAAAATCGAAAAATAGAAATAAGAAAAACAGGAGCAAAAAGGAACTACTAAACTTAAATATTAACAAATTTTGTTTAAATAAATAAATCTTTTTATTAATTCCAGTTATAAAGTGTTATTTTAAAAGGTTTTAAATAAATAACCTTGATTTTTGACTGGGTGCCGGAAAAAAATAAAATAAATTTGTAATAAAAAGTTTAAAATTTCACAAAAGTTTAAAAAAATTAATAAACTTTAAAAAATAAGCTTTTAATTTCGCTTTCATTATAATGTTTAATAATTTCCATCCAATTGTTTGGATTATTAAGCCAGTTCAATGTCAAGATGTAAGTTCATGGAAAATAAATTGTATAAAATGTTAATTATTATTAATTATAATTATGTTGCTATATGTATGACCTCTTAATGACATTTCGTGTTGTGTTTATGTACATATTTTGTTCTACTCTGTTTTGTTTTGCTGTCATGTCAGTCTCTTTTTGATTTTCCTGTGCCACCTTTATTGATTTGTTTACTGTAACCTGTGTCAGAGAGTCATATATATGTATAGAGAGAGTAGAGAGAGAGTGGTAGTTTGTGATTGTTTCACACTGCAGTACAATTGTCACTTCTGTTTATGTCATTTAACATTTGTTGTGTTTTATTTATTTTTTTAATATCCACATTTATTTGATGATAATTAAGTATGTATGTTTACATTGTTTAAATTTTTAATATCGTTGTTATTGTTAATTGCGGGTTTTGCAAAAAAATCTAACGGTTTCAAGTGTCAAGTAGTCTGAGAACAATATACGTATACATAACCATAAATATAGGTACATATATTTTGTTATATTAAAAATTTGTTATGTATATACTAAGAACATGTGGTAATCAAATAAAAGTTACCACGTTTTTATAATGTAAATATGTATATAAGGTATAATAAGATTCCAAGGGAGCGAGGAGAAGTCAATGTTATTTTGACCTACAATCAAACTGTGGTATTATTGTTCATGATTTTCACAAAAACATAAAAATAATTATAAAACATTTATAAACATTAGGGTGGGTCAATTTGTATGGATAAAAAAAAATTGATAACCGCCTATCAAAATCTTAATCTATATTTGCAAATATTCATCTTTTATGCATTTCTTTCCTTTCGAACAAGCCCAAACATAGTCAAGTTTCTTAAAAGGCTCAATAAAATTTTATCATATTTAAAAAAAAAATATATATAAAATACGAAAGCAAAATTTTCGCGTTAAAAATGGAAAGCTCGATTTTGATTTTAAACCCATGGTTTCTTCGGCAATCCTTCTTAGAATTCGTCGTAGATTACGATTTTGGGGAAATGGACCTAACTATATTTTGAGCAGAAATAAAAAAATGGTCTATTTTGAAAAAAAAAAATTAATTTTGCAAAAAAAGTAAAAAAAAAATAATTTTTTGAGTTACAAAACATTTATTTTGATTGATATCCATCTCTTCAAGGATAATAGCTAAGCTTTGTTTTGAAAAAAAAGGTCCCTTTTTGAAAAAAAGTCAAAAAAGTTCTTAGTTTTGGAAAAAGAATGTCAACATTTTTTTATATTTAAAATTTTTTTTTTTTTCGAAATATTGAAGAAATACCTATTTAAACTATTTGGGAAAAATTTTGCAAAAAACAATAGGTAACAAGTTAGAAAAAAACACCTGCTTGCCCAAAATGTAAAATTTTGACCCCATATAACTCAGAGAGTTCTCGACCGATTTTATTGAAAATAGTGTTTTAATTACTATCCAATAGAACTAACGTTGGTGGAAGTTTTATCCCGATCGGAAGACATAGATTTCAAAAGTTGGTTCACTTGACATGAAATCCCCTATGAAGCACATTTCATTCAATATTTTCTATATTAAGATCTGTAGTTTGTGCTACCCTTATGTTAAGTTTCCATTGATTAATTCCCAAAAAATAAAAAATCCCAAATAAGCTAAATCAGTAATTTCTACATAAAATGGTTTAAATTTGGAAGGGCCCTTAAACAAATTCTATATTTTTTCCCTTAAATAATCACTGTAATAACTCCTTTAAGAACACATTTGACAAATATTTTTGGACTCCTACAAAATATTGATATGAACTATTTTTCGTTTGATAGATAGGTTAATTTTCTAATCCAAATAGTTAATTTGCCCATAAAAACTACATATGGTCCGCGACTGGTAAAATATGTTTTATTTATCAATCATATTATTATAATAATATGATTGATTTGGAATTTGTAATAGTATTTAAAAGTGTTGCCCATTTTAGAATTCATGTTTTGACATTTTGGAATAGTTAGTCTAAATTTAAAATTTCGAAAAAATAGCATAATTAAGACATTTTCTATTAAGTTTATAATAAAAGCAATTGCATTTTTACTTTAATTGAGGTTAATTTATTATGAAAAATAAAAATACAGCTACAGATTTTTATGGATTTTTATGGTGGTTAGCTTATTAACCACCATGGCGGTTGGCATTAAAAATAATTATGATACAAATTTTCGTGGCGTATAATTTTGTTTGAAAACTAATCATATTGACAAAATTTTCTGCCCAAAACAAATGAAATAGCTGTGTTAGTGAGACATTCTCCAATTCTATTATATCATTTGGTATAACCCCACCTCCTGTGTTATCACCCGACTCTTCAACCGAAAATTTGTTCCCCATTTTGGTTTCACTGCAGCAGTTTAAGTGACTAATGTCATTGTCCGAATCAAAATCACCATCAAATTTTGACAGGAGCACCAAAGGTATATCACCGAGCATCATCATAATTCTCTTCTTTGTCGGATTCAAGACAGCAGTCACTTTCATCATCCGAAGGTATACCTTCCAACAAAATATCTTCTACATCACGTTCATTGAGTACACGCAGAATCTTTACAAAATAACATTAAATTATGTAGAGAAACACATTATATAAAGACTATTTCAGTCACAGTGGTTAGTTATCTAACCACCCTATAACTTATGTTATTTATCAAAGAGTATAGTATAACAAATTTCTTTGTTAGTAAAAGACAACTAAAGAAGAAACAAAAAATAACAAAGTAACACTGAAATCGATGAACAATAAACACTCTGAGCTTTTTTTATTGAATGCAGGAAAGCCCCTTAGAGAAACTGCGGTTTATAATATTTTCAAATTAATTTATTAGAGTAATCAGAGCACCCTGATGGCAAAGTTTTGCAAAAACTATAAACGAAGACCTCAAAAAATTGTTTAGAAAAAAACGCCTATAGATTCCTCTAAAAAATATTTTAAAGACTCTAGAAAAGGTGGTTAGAAAAGTGACAGCTAAATCAAAAATATATAAAAACTTAATGAGTTTCTAAGAAACTTTTTGCCTAGCAAAGAGTAATAGGTTTTCCGCCAAAAAATCAACATTTTGTCAATTTTAACATATTCATATTGTTACGAAATTGGACTATCAATTTGAGTTTAACTACTGCTTTCAACACTCATCATATTTATAAACATTTTCATTAGTAGAAACTTCTACTTATCAACAATGTTGATAACACACAGTTATTAACTTTGTTTATAAGTATGGCAACATTATCTGTTAAAGCTGCTAACATTTACATTAAGGTTGATGAAAGCTCTAGAAAAAGAACATTATTGTTTTGTCCTTTACATAATTCATGAAACTTCTAGAAAATGGTACTAAGTATGTATACAAATAGTAACAGAAAGTTCTGACTGCAACTTAGTTTATCATAGGCGCTGTTAGAATTAACATCAACTGCATTACCAGTATATTCTTGTACATAATAAATTGTGTTTCTAAAACGTGTGTATTAAAAGAGAGTGACCATTTAAAATAATTAGGTTTATTTAAAGGAAATAATCCATCGTTTTTAAAAGGTAAAAACGAAACAATATTATTTTTCTATTTATTGTTTAACTAACAGGAAATCGGTCATAAATTGTATCGGATATTTTGAAAGAAATACTGAGGCACTGGAATGTTTCTCTCAACACTTAAACGTGTTTATTTCAGAGAACGTCACACTATATTAAGGACTGAGATCGAAAAATTTTTAACATACATATGTATATGTTAATAAAAATGAAACCATTATTGTTACAATTTACAAAAAAAAAAAAAAAAAAATATTTTTATAGTTCTAATCACCAATGATGAAATTTTGAACCTTTTTCGAAAACCCTTCCATTGTGGTTTTTATAGTGCTTTATGTCACTTTGTTTGTTCATCTCCGTTTAAAATCTACCACACCTTTGGACACCTTTTTTGTGCTCTTCAATTCTCTTTTAATAGGAGCCCAATATCTCTCCACTGGACTCAGCTCCAGGCAGTTTGGAGGAATTCCCTCTCTTGGTACAAATACCACATTATTGTTCTTGTACCACTCAAGACCTTTCAAACCATAGTTGCAAATGCTAAATCTGGGCAAAAATAAGTGGACACATTAAGAAGTCTTATGAATGAAAACATAATTTGTTGTAAACATTCCTTGATGTAAATTTCGGTATTTATAGAGCCCTTTGTAACAAATGTTTGGCTTTTTTGCCGCAACTGCATATTGCTTGCCATACCAAGAACTTTTTGGGAAATTTTGTGTGCTTTTGGGTCCTAAACTTTTCTTTAACATTCCCTCGAGCATCAGCAACATAAAATTGTTGACCAGGAAGTTACGAAAAATCTGCCAGAACATACGTTTCGTCATCCATTATGCAGCAAGAATAATTTTTTATAATACTTGACTTCAATTTCCAAGCTCTGTTTTTGGCCTCTAAATTTTTAGCAGCGTTCCTGTCAGGAACTTTTTGAGCATTGTATGTTTTTAAACCTGCATTAGCTTTAACTTTCGTACCAAATAGTCCGAGCACTGAGCTAACCGGGCTGCTTTCCTACCGGATGTGTTGGGAGCTCTTTTGAAAATGCTTTCTATTTTTTTGGCTTTAGAAACATCATGTGGACCACTTCTTCTACCTGAACGAGGTTTTATATCAATGGAAAAGTTGTCCCGGTACTGTTTAATAACATTGGAAAAAGTTTGATAGCAGACCTTTAATTGTTTGGCCAACTTTTTGTAGGACCAAGTTGGGTTTTGTTGAAGATATTTAATAATTTTAGTACGCACTTTTTTCTGGTCACTCATTTTAATCAGATTAACAACAAATGAACATAATTGACATTAAACATAATAACTGACATGCTTTACAAAGGTAACTTGATAAAAAAAAAATCAAATAATACTTGGGTTTAAAGTTTTAATGAAAAACGTGTGTTAAGAATTTTTCGATATCAGTCCTTATTAGTCAAGTTTAGTTTTGTAAAAAAAAAAATTGTATGCAGTTTTGTTTATCAGAGATACAGCATAAGAAAAAACAATCATTCCTCTTTTCATTTATATTTTAATACATTATAAGACTAATAATGTAAAGAGTCAATATTTTTACTGGAAAAAATAATAGAAACGCGTAAAAGGATTCAATTTCATCTTTTTTTTGTTAAAAAATTATTTTTTTTTAATATTTTGTTGCTCTACCTTTGTTTTTCAAAACTTCATTGCATCTGCGACTCATGAAATCAACCTATTTATTTGCAAACGTCCTTGTCAATGGAAAAAAAACTCTACCTGGATTTTTTCCCAAAATTCGTCCTTATTTTTCGGACTGAAACCCTCCAACTTCATCTTGAGCACTCCCCAAAGGTGTTTTATTGGGTTAAGGTCCGGTGACTGCGAAGGCCATTTTATAAGAGATCTCTGTGTATATTTAGCAAAATATCATGGTTTTGACAACTGAAGTTACGGAATATAGTTTTCAAAAAAGTTTCCATATTGTATATATCTGGATTTCATAAGCAGTAAGCCCTTCGTTTATATTTCAATATGTATTTTCAATATAACCAAATTAGACACTTTGACTTGACATTTTCCACTCTTTAAGCTCACGGAAAATACTATAGCACATGATAAGTACCACAGCTTGTGCATTATAATAAATTTAGTTTAGTACAAGTATTTTATATCCGTTTTCAGTATAAGGCTTTTCAAATATTTTGCCAAAAGATATTTAAAAGTCATTAACACGTGTCGAAATACATAGTCACAAGAGTCCTTCAATGTCACTGAATACACGTGGCACTTTTGTGTGTCGTGTTTTGTGTCCTACCCCCCGCAGGATAGAACTTGAACTTTTTGTAAATATATAGTTGCTAGTATTTAGTTAGGTTGGTACTCGCATTGGATTACAGTAAAAATAATATACTCGCTATTTCATGAGTAGTATTAGTTATTGTTATAGCAACTTGTGCAGTTTTTCTTTTTTCTTTTTTTTGCACAAATTAACACACTGTGTTAACAATAGTAACAACAAAAACAGCAACTACAACTAAAAATAGCTGTGACAAAGGCAATAACAAAAAAAAGTCAAACAATGTTGAGAGAGAGAGAAGAGGAAAACGGATACAATTGCAACAACACTTAGTTTTATTTGTTTAAAACAAAAACAGTAGTGCTGATGATGTGAATTGTTATGAAATAGTAGGAATAGAGCAGACAACATCAAAAACAACAATATCATCAACCGCTATTGCGGAGAGATGAATTGCAATTGACTTGTTAAGCTAAAAGCTACAAATGTAGGTTTACAGGGATGTACATTAGGGTGTCACTTTGTGGGTCAATAAGTTCCACCCAAAAATATAATTATTAATTTAAGAAACCATTTATAATTTATACGTGGAAAAACCTCATTAATTTTCTTGTTTGCTAAACTTAAAACAATTGAACATTTGTCACCTTATATTCATTCCATTTATTCTAGGAATTTGTATTCCTGTCAAAAATGGTTTTTAAATTTACTTCTTTCTGGTTGTGCGATGTCAAATAAATTATCAGTTTATACAAGGGGCACGTTTAGATCTTTGTGTATATTCGCGTTCATGACATACCAGGGAGCAGATGTGATTATTCCTAAAAACTTGTTTTAGCGTCTTTGGGTCTACATTTGACGCTGAGGCCGTGCCCCATAGCTGTATGCCATAACACCATATTGGTTTTATGATCGAGTTAAAAAGTAAAAGTTTACAATCTAAACTAAGCGTAGAGTTTCTGCCAATGAGCCAATTAATTTGAATTGATTTCAATTTCATTTGAGTCAACTTTGCATTTATATGACTTTTTCATCTAAGGCGACGATTGTTGAATTATTTTTTGGTTATTGATATGGTTCTCTACGCTCGTTGACTTTAATTTTCCATTGTTATAACAATTTTTTCTAATTTCTAAGTAACGAGACTCTTCTTGAGGGTTTTCATGGATGCTTAGTATATCAGTATCGTCAGCAAATCTCGATGTATGTGTGCGATTGTCAGTTGGCATATCAGACGAATATAGCAAATATAAAAAGGGTCCCAGGATAATGCCTTGGGGGATCCAGCTTCAATGGGTTGCGCAGTAATTAAAAATAGCTTTCCGAGTAAATTTTGACTCAATTTGTATATTAAACCATCATGCCATACTTTATCAATTGCTTGAGAAATATCGATGAAGAGAGCGGAACAATATGGGTTTGTTCGATAGTATAGTATGTTTTCTTCTAAATCTAAATTGATGATTCGGAATACAATTGTTTTAAACTAATATCGGGTACAACTTGTTCATAAGTATCTTCTCAAATAGCTTTGATATAATAGACAATAGGCTGATGGATCTGTATGATTCTACTTTTGTGTGATCTTTTCCCGGTTTAGGTATCATGGTAACCAGTGAAACCTTCCATTCAGTAGGATAATATTCAGGGCGTAATATAGCATTAAAAATAAAAATAATTATTTTTATTGCTATCTGGGGTAGCTCCATAAGCATCTTGTTACTGATTTTGTCAATACCAGGCGCTTTCTTGGAGTTTTCGATCTCTCGAATCTCAAAACGTAGGGGTACGGCTGCTACAAAATGGGGTACAACAAGTGGCAACTTAATAGTTTCATTTGATGTGTTCGGGGTAAATACTTGCTTCAAATGATTAACAAACTGATTTCGTTTTTCAGTACCATTTCTTGACCAACCACCACTTGAATTTCGCAAGGGGGGCTTACATATGACAGGTCTTTAAAGAGTTTTTGTGGCTCGCCATAATGAGTAATCCGATTGCGGGGTTGCATCTAGTAATCCGATTGCGGGGTTGCATCTAGGCTTTGAGTTGAGGGAATCTATACAATTGCCACTCTCTTCGAACTCTTCTTTTTGCATTTAAGAACCGTTCGACATCTGCTGAATATGTTGAAGCATGTTGAGCAGCTAGTTTGAGATTTTTATCGAAATTGATAAGAGGGTGATTGATGTTTTCTGGTGTTCTTAGCGGTATGTTTTCCGAGCAATGTGTACTGAGGTATTTTTTATATTCGAGCCAATTAATTCATGTGCCTGTCATCGCTAAATTACCAGTCGGGGGATACAATTTCTTAGGGGCTCAATAAAGTAACAATAGTGGGTGTGTAATCTGAAGATAGTTCCAGCGAGGAATCAACTTGAATCATTTCTCCGGGGATATTTTTCATCATATAAATTGTGATTTAAAAAATCGATTATATTGACTTTCTGTTATTGAAAATCTAGGGGGTGAGTATATCGATGAAATCACTAAGTTTCGATGAAAATCTTCAAGACAGATAGTAGTAGCTAGGGTATTCAATCAATTAACCGTTAATCGGTTAACCGATTAATTTTGGCCGGTTAACTGTTCGAATAATTTAAAATCGCCGATTTTCAAATAACAAATAAATCGATTAATTTGTGTCGATTAACCGAAATTTCTGTTTTTTGTACTTTATATAGAAATATAGTTTTAAACACAGAAATTTTATTTCTTAACTCATGAACAATCCCTTCTAGCAATAGTTTTTTGAAGTATAGCTCAAAAACATAAGCTTAGAAATTTGTAAATGACCTTTTTTCTAGAATGTTCCATGATGAACTTTGTCCTAATGAGTCGGAGGAAGACATGATAATAGACGAAACTGAAACGAGTCTTTTATCAGAACTTAACGAAACTATTAAAAGTATTCCAAATCTAAAAATCCCAAAAGGACTCCAATGGTATAATGGAGGATTTTATATGCTCAAAAAAAAACTGAATAAGAACAAAGAACTGAGAAATTGGACAGTCTTTCTCATCCCTTACCTTCGATTTCTCCAACATCTACAATCTGTGAGAGAGTTTTTCGCAAGTCAAGTTTAATTTACACTAAAGAATAATCGTTTAAAAGAAACCTTTTACATTTTATTTATTTTCTTAAAAGATTATTTCAGAAAATCTCACTAAAATTCTAAAAAGGATCTCAAATACTATTTGTTTGCTGTTATTTATTTTTCTGTTGAAATGCTTAAATAAATACACAAAATTCGTCGTTTTATTTTCAATTTAAAATTTAAATATAAATTATTCGGTTAATCGAATAATTTATAATTAACCGATTAATAACCGATTAAATCTAAAACCCGGTTAATTATTTGTTCGATTAACCGATTAAACCAGAAACCCGATTAATTGAATACCCTAGTAGTAGCTTAAAGATAATCTTCGCAAAGAACACACATTAAGTACTGTTTAATTCGAGCTTTTATTAAAATTGACGAGCCTTCGCAGTCTCTACCTCTGGGATCTATTTCATATACATTTATTCGAAAGAAACTTCTGGACGTTAAATGGGTTTCAGAAATCAGCATTTTATCAATTTGTTGGTTTCTTAAAAAATATTCGAATTCGGTTTTGTGTTGGCGTATGCCGTTTCCATTCCAGAAACATATTTGCAAACAGTTCATGGCTTATTTATGATAGCTTGTAATAACATTGATTGCATTTTAAGCATTTCCCAAAACATATTACTCATAGAGATGGTAAAATTGTTAACCGATTTTACTGGGGTCTCTATTGTAGCTTCCAGTTGACTAAAATTCCCCATTGATATTAGGGTTATTTTCATTTCCTATTGGTGGATTTGAGCAAAAGTTTGATTCGTTGTTAGAACAATAGCATATGAACCTTTATTATTCATGGTTTGCGAGATTAGGGGTAATGGGTATCAACTAGGTTCTTTGATTGCATAGAATAAAAAATAGGTTTCTGTGTTAATGTTCTTTTAACTATGGTATATACTGGGCCTCCTCTGTAATTTAAGTCGTTTTTGGATTTATCGTTTTGGGTAGAATCGTGCAATTCTCCATACACCACACAAACGGAGGGTAGTTTGCAATATGCTCTAGTATGACAATATTCTTGACAATTTAAACAATGAACGGGTTCCGATTTCTTATGTGGCTCTTCTATCGTAATTTTACTCGGCAATAAATACTTTAAATTGTAAATTGGGTGTGTTTTATTTTTCTTGAGTTTAACGCCACCTGATTCAGATCAATTCTAAAGATTGGTTGGAGAATTTTTGTTTATTACATTCTTAATTTTTCTAATTTATTAAGCTTTAGGTCAACTTTTATATTTAATAGTTTTTATTTTATTTCCAATATTTCGCTACTTCATTGAGTAGCATCTTCAGGGAAACAATTTAAATAATTAACAATATACATATATAATAACAAAATGTTTGAAATAAAAACAATAACAAAATTTGTCAAAATGAAAAATGTTTAAATTTACACAAACAAAAAATATTTTATAATATTTAATTTCCTTTTCCGTTTTTATAAACTAAGTGTCTGTAGTTTTGAGCAACATTATCTGTATCTGCCTTAAAATTAATTCTTAGATTTGTAGGTACATTTATAATTTGTAGCATTTCTAACATATAACGACGTTTGAAATTGTTTTCTGTATTTAAAACCGATATATTTTCAAAATCAGGATAGTGATTTGAATTAGCACAATGTGACGATAATGCTGTTTTTTGTGAAGAAATGTCTCTGTATTTTTGATCTGATTTGTGTCCTGCTATTCTAGTTTTAAGTTTATTTTTTGTTGTACCTATATATACTTTACTACATGTTTCATTATCATTTCCATTGCATGGTATTTTATAAACTACATTCGACATTTCTAACTTTTTAATTCTATCTTTTGTTTTACTAAATAATCTGCCTACTGTATTGTACATTTTATGAGCCATTTTGTATTTCTTATTATCAAAAATATTTGATTTTTCCAATCTCTCTGATATTACAGGTACATAAGTTAATGATTTATATATTTTAGGTTCTGAAGTATATTCTGTGTTTTTCCTTTGGTTTTTGTATTGTCGAACTACTGAGAGAAAGAGAAATATTAGTAAAAATTTTCCATTCTATGGAGAGATTAATTTTTTTTTAATTTTTAAGTAAAATTATAAATTTTGTAGACATTTCTCCACATAATAAATGATAACTATAAAAAGGTTAGTCCGATATTATTAAAATAAACTTAGAAAAGTTGAGATCTACATAACCTTTAATCCGTTTATATATTGCGTTTCAATCGGGTGAGTAGTTTCGGAGTTATAATAACAAATTGAAGCAAAAAAATGTTTACGTTAAAATAGCAATTTTTTTTGTTTTAAAAAAATCATGAAAAATCGAAAATGCCAGAAATTGTTCAGATGTATTGCTTTATTCCAACGCCACATGTAATAGGAACAAAATGAGATATCAATCATAAAAATCGATGGATTCTTTACGAACTTATTCACAATTAAGTGAATTCGCTTATTTTCACAAAATTTTAAAAAAATTTTAAAAAAATAAACATGAAAAAACGAAAACGCCAGAAATTGTTCAGATTTATTGCTTTATCGCAAAGCCACATATTTATTTAATAACGTAGTTATATTCAATTCCATTTGACGGAGATAATAATTTTATAATCTCAGTTTTCATAAAAACTGGAGTTAGCACATTTGGCCATTAAGCTAAAAAAATGCTTGATAGACAATAAAAATATCAGCTTATTGTTTATCAAGCAACGATGAACAGTAACGATTTATTTGTTCTATAAATACTTATTTTACGTAAAATTCATTATTAATTAGCAAAAAAATACGATTATGTGCGTATGATTAATATTAATTAATGTGAAATTGAATTCCATCATTACGTCGCTCATACGTCATGTGGCACGTGAATAAAAACCTCAATAAAAGGAAATACACAACTAAATTCTCCTTTCCCCATTGTATTAAAAATATGTATAATATTTTACACATAAAAATACATACCTAGCATTATGCTAGAAAGTTATCAATATTGTTTGATATTAAAAGTTTATAATTAAAAGAAAAATATTAATAAAAAAAAAAAAATAATAATAACAAAACGAAATAGAAAAAAATCCTTATTGTTAGGAATTTTCGATTAGTTTTGTGTATGTTTGCTGGATTTCTCTCTATCTCATGTCATTTAATTCTTCTATTATTTGTTTCATCAAGGTCATTTGGAGAACGTGAACGTATTTACCATGCCAAACATTCCTTTTCTTTTACTCAGACATTCTGACTGGCAGTCATAGCTAGGGAGGAGCTGTAGGGAAACAAGTAGTATAAACAGCAATCACTGTGAAAAAAAAAAAATGAAACAAACAAATAGAAATAATTTTATTTATTTTACATAGCGTGACAATCATTATTGTACTTTTCACCATTTAATAAATATTTGTTTTATTTTGTTAGCGAAAAAAAAAAATACTTACGAATAAAAATATGTAATACAAATAGTCATTACTTATGCACGCATATCAAAATGGGAGACATTTCTGAGAGAACTATACACAGGATTTGAATTAAATAGAACACACATTGCAATATCATGCTCTGACAGTAATTTGGTTGATCCGAAAAATTTTTTTTTAAATGGAGGATTAGCTTCGCTATAATAGAAAAACTTTTTTGCTCCGAATCATTACTTGCGATGAAAAATGGATCCATTGCGATAACCCGAAGCGTAAGATATCATATGTGAAGACCAGCCGAATCGTCCATGGCACTAAAATCTGGCCTGACCGTCACAGTTAACCTGATTTGTTTGAAGAGAGAATTGGCTAAAAACGCCGAGACTATTCGGCCAGACATGAAATCGAAATATTTCATCATGAAAATTTTCGGCCACATGTTGCAGTACCTGTTAAAAACTAGGAAGTTTTGCGTCACATGCTACTATTTGTTTCGATCAATGTAGAACGCTCTCTCTGGGATAAGCTTTACTTCAGAACAGAGTATACAGAGTATGAAAACAAACAAAACATTTTGCAAACGTTTGTAAAATGTACAAAACAAATCAGGATTTTTAAATTGTACTGTACATGAGCAAAAACAAAACAAAAACTTTTAAAGTGATAAAGAGAGAAAACGAAACAATTGGCTATTCACTTATCTGCATTATTTAATTTACCGTTACAATCGTACATTTGAATACAAAACAGATAGAGAAACGTATTTTTTTTTCGTTTTGTTTGTTTTGCGGCTATCGCTATTTATGCCTGTAGAAGGGCCATTGGAAAAACCTGGGGAATAAGCCCTAGGAATGCGAAATGGCTTTTTGATATGGTGGTAAAGCCCATACTAATGTATGGAGCACTAGTATGGTGGAAGGCTCTAAGTAAATCCACCTACTGTGGGATGATTGAGAGAATCCTGCGGATCTCTGTACTAATGATTACGCAACGAAGCACTCCATCTCGTGCTCTGCTCGATATGATGCACTGGCTACCGGCTGATCTCATCTCAATTCGGCGGTCAGGCTAAGCACTGTAGGAGCATGGAGGTCTGGTACTGGCCATGCGTCCATTTTGGGACGCTAATATGGACTACTTTACTCCCTTAGCCTTTATCGACAGACGCTTCTCTGTATTGTTGGTGGACGAGTTACCTTCTTCTAGGGACACGTTTGTCATCTATACAGATGGCTCAAAGTCTGCGGCTGGGGTTGGTGGTGGTTTCTAGGGGTGTGTTTCAGGCTACAAGATCAATGTAGTGTAATTCAAGCTGAAATTTCAGCGATCAAAAGGGCGGTGCACTGGATGAAGTACTATAGGCTATTTGGTGTGATTATCATACTCTGTACTGACAGTATGCCTGCTATCAAATCCCTATCTGGTGTCTACTCGACATCCAGATTGGTACATGAATGCCGGGTATCTCTTAACGAGATGGCGAGACATTCTAACCTGGAGTTGTTCTGGGTGCCGGGTCACTCTGGTGTACCTGGCAATGTTATTGCGGACGAACTGGGCAAAAGAGGCTCACGACTACAAGTCGATGAGATAGATCTCATGGTCGGTTTACCGCTATCCTGCTGTAAATCACTCATACAGCGTAACTTACTTGAGTCCGCTCAGCTCAGATGGACTAATCTGACAAATTGCTCGATATCGAGGCTCACATGGCTCGTTTTTGACCATCACAGGTCAATGTCCCTAACGGGGCTATCACGGGCTAAGCTGCGATCTTTGATATCTGTGCTTACTGGGCACTGCTTGATTGGTGTGCATGCCAGGAGACTTAACACTCCATATAATGACTTCTGTAGAAGTTGCAATGATGAAGACGAGGAGGAAACGGTTGAACATCTCATCTGTCTTTTCCCAGCTCTATCTGGTGCTCGGTCTGCTATAATAGGCAGTCTTTTTTTGCATGGCCTAGCGGATCTATCCACTGTGGATGTTAAGAAGATTGATTCGTTCATTCGTGCGTCAGGTTGGTTCGGCACTGAACCTATTTCCGACATGTGAAGGACCTTTTGAGGACCTGATCATGATCTTTAGGGTATCACAAAGGGACCAAATTATGGAGCCAAGTGAGCTGGTAAACACTGGCTGCCTTTATAACCTAACCTACTCTGTTCTCTATTATCATGAGTAAATCAATTTCCAAACGTTTGTTAAACGTTTTTTCGCAGAACGTCTGAATATTGTTCTTACTCTTTTCTTTTCTAGCTGCGTACGTTTATATTAATGGACATTTTGCGCTCACGAGCAAAAACAATATAAAACAAAATGGCACAATCATTCACATTGTTTATTTTTGGTTTTTGTTTTACTCAATGCAAGGAACAAATACTCTCAGAGTACGGAAACAAACAAAACGAAACGTTTACTTTTGTTTTCTGAGGGTATCCGATATTGGTTTGATTCGTTCTTGGCCTCAAAAGATGAGGGGTTTTTCGGCGCTGTCAGATAGATGGGGAAAAGTCATAGCAAAAAACAATAAAAGCTAACAAATTTTAAAAATCCCACACTTTGAAGTCATACACCCCGTATAAAAAAAAATGTCGGTTTTGGGAGGGAACTTTCCCTTTTTACCCTTTGGATCCGCGCCTGAGTCCTCATTTGTTAGTGGTCTGACAAAATAATAATATGGATGTTTTAGAATACAAGTTTGATATATAAAACTATTGACCATTTGGGAATGCATTTCATAGGATGATTCTGATCGAACTGTGTTCGCCAAACATTAAATATTTTAGAAATATTGTTCAACAATGTCAAAGCGTTGTTCTCGCGATATTTGCTAAACCTAAACTTTTGGCTGTCAAATTGTTTTTCTTTGGTTGGCAACAACATTAATATATCGCAAATACTTTTATGATTATCCATGAATAGCTGAATATCCATGTGAGTCCAAAAAGTTCTATAATATAAATCACTTTCAACCGCAATTATTAGAACAAACCCATCTCTATTAATCAACTATAGTGTTCTAAATCTTATAATAAGTATTTCTATTGTAATTTATATTGATTTTACGTCACAAACAATTAACTAACTAACTGCTAATATTACTGGTGAATTTCTAATGAACATTTGCACATTTTCTCTTGGCAGTTTAACTGTGCTACAAATGAGAATCATCGATGTCAAAGATAACAAATTAACTAACTAACCTCTAATTAACACAAGGCATTACACGCTGTTTGTCTACCTCAAAAGCGCTTCTTCAGCCTTATCTCTTTTCTGTTTTTCTTTACTTACTGTTCTTTAAGTGGATAATATGGTAAACTAAAGAAAACAACAAAAATTGCTGATAAATGCAAGTCAACAAGCAATGTAATTGAAATGAAACGGTACATACTCAGATTACAATAGAACAAAATGTTTACAAAAACAAATTGGAAATTGAGAATTTAGAATTTAGAATGTAAAGAGTAGAGAACAAAATCTTTTAAAGTAATTAAAAGCTTTGAATTCTATTTAAATATAAAAAGTGTTTCTATTAAGTATAATGTACTTGAATAGTTCTATTACGACAAGATACAGAGATGTTCAAAAGTGAGTAAACACCAAATTAACCCATCGATTACAATTTAAAAGTTTCGGTTTGTTGGATATTGGGCTGAATAATAGATTCGGTTCTGAAGAAAAAGATTAAAGTCGGAATATAATGAAAAAAAAAAAATGTATCATAGTACCAATATTTAAATAATTATCGAAATGGGTTATGGCCAATTATAGTCCAATCCTTTTAATATTTGGTACTGTATTTTTTGTATTTTATATGAAACTAAGTTGTGCCAAATTTAAAGTCGTTACTAAAAATTTAAAGTGATTTATTCGCTTTAAAGTATTTATGGGATATTGGTTTAATGGAACATATGTATGTTGAGATAAATGATCAACTCAACTCTCGACTGCAACCTCTGCCACTATTTATACACGCGCCATCTTTCGTGAATCTTCTACAATGCGCTTAACGGACAAACTACTATGTTCGAATTCTAGAGCTTTCGATGTCAATATTAGCAGCTTAAACATTTAGTGTTGCCATACTTATAAACAATGCTAATAACCGCATGCTATCAACATTGTTGATAAGTATAAGCTTCTACTGATCGATGTGTTTATAAACATGATGAATGCTGCAGGCTGTCGTTACAGACTGTTAAATTCAAATCGCTGTTGAAAATTCATAACAATATGTTCAAAGATATTTATTCACCTTGATATTATTTTCGAACTTGAGTTTTATCAGGGCTAAACCCTTATTCTGGGAGAACATTTATATGTATAAAGACATCAAAATATCTTCAAAATTGCCACCTTGTGGACGCAGAAACAGCTTCCCAGTCGATTGGTGAGTAAAGAGCTAATATTTCTAGGCGTTACAAACATCAGCACAAACTCATAATACTCTTCTCACTATGGTAGAGTAAAATATAATAGTGTGATACTAATATAGCAAATAATATCATTTTAAAATATACACATTTTTTATTTGCAAACATATTGGTCAAGGTCAATAAAATAATTCTACGCATGTTGGAATTTTTGTTTATGTTTAAATTACTTATTGCGAACAATAAAGATTAGTCAGAATGACCAACATTTTGCTGTGGCTGTAAAAAGAACATTTTATTTTCCATCTTTATTTGTTGTTTTTTTATATTTTCATTATCAATAGCTCATACCAGGGATGGAAAATAAAATGTTTGTTTTGTTTATAAATATATTTATTTATTTATTATATACAAAATTTTATATACAAAATATTGATAAACACAAAAGTTTCTATAGAAAAAAAAACTGTTATGGGGACGAAACGAAAAATTTCGATAAAAAAAATTAATTTTTGAACCTTTAAGGTGATTTCACCCATGAAACATTTTTTGTTCGAACATTTTATTTTCGTTTAACGTCTCTCTCAAAAATAGAGACGTCAAACTACATATAAAAAAAAACAGAGTAACAGAGATATATACGGCTGTGCCGAATCTTATATACTCTTCACCAAATTAGACTTTAAAAAGAAATTAAATTTATTAGCGAAAAAATTTTAGGGCAACAAATTTTTTTTTAAATTAATTTTTTCCAAATTTTTTTTTTAATTTTGTTATAAAAATATTTGTTCCTACTTACTTTGAAATAGCGGCCAAAAGTCTTTTTTTTGCCGCCAATTTTTAGTTTTAACTACTCTCTATGTAAACATTTTCCCTATAAACAGGGTGATTTAATATGCACATTTTTATTATCTGACTGAATAGTAAGATTTTGTATAGTCCACCTACGTCCTAGTCCACCCACTTTTGGACACCTTTTTTGTGCTCTTCATTAGCACAAACTGCCTTAGCTCCAGGCAGTTTGGAGGATTTGCCTCTCTTGGTAAAAGTACCACATTATTGTTCTTGTACCACTCTTCTTGAGACAGGATGCCAAATCAGATATAATAAGTGGACACATTAAGAAGTCTTATCCTCTTTTGTAAACATTCCTTAATGTAAATTTCGGTATTTATAGGGCCCTTTGTAACAAGTGTTTGGCTTCTTTTGCCGCAACTGCATATTGCTTACCATACCAAGAACTTTTACGGAAAATGTTCTGCTTTTGGGTCCTAAAATTCTCTACAACATGACCCGGATGCTGCGAAAAGTGTACCAGAACATCCATTATGCAGCAAGAATATTTGTATATAAAATTTGACTTCAATTTCTGTGCTCTGTTTTTGGCCTCTAAATTTTTAGCAGCGTTCCTGTCAGGAACTTTTTGAGCCTTGTATGTTTTTAAACCTGCATTGGCTTTAACTTTTCGTACCAAATAGTCCGAGTACTGAGCTAACCGGACTGCTTTCCTACCGGGTGTTGGGAGCTCTTTTAAAAATGTTTCTATTTTTTGGCTTTTGAAACATCATGTGGACCATTCCTTCTACCAGAACCAGGTTTTCTATCAACGGACAAGTTCTTCCGGTACTGTTTAATAACATTGGAAACAGTTTGACGGCAGACCTTTGAATGCTTGGCCAACTTTTTGTAGGACCAATTTGGGTTTTGTTGAAAAGATTTAATAATTTTATTACGCACTTTGTATCGTCACTCATTGACATTAAACTTTTCAAAAGTAACTTGATAAAAAAAAAAAAAATCAAATAATACTTAGGTTAACAGTCTTAAGGAAAAACGAGTGTTAAGGTTTTTTCGATCTCACTCCTTACTCTCTCTTTTATTTACATACCCATTTCGTTTTGCGCTTTTTTGTCACCTAATTTTATGACGATCGGTCCATAATTAGTCATAGCTCCTATATAAGGTCCGCTTTCGAAAATCACTTTAACGAAAATTATTGAAATTTTTAAAATGTTGGTTTGTACACAAAATTCAACACAAATAACTTTTGTATAGACATAAATCAGACGACCTAATTTCATGGTGAGCGATGCATAATTAGTCATAGCTCCCATATAAATAAATTATTGAAATTTTCGGGCTTGACCGACCATACTTTCTTACTTGTTATTTATTAAATTTTATTGAAAAATAAAATATTTCTTAAAAAATTCAACATTTTATTTAAATTTTTTTTAATTCGATAAAAAGATGGACTTAGTATTTATATTGTTATACAATACTATAAATACTAAATTTTTTGTTATAAATTTCGTAAGCAAATTAAAAAAATTCTTACTTAAATCATGGCTAATTACACTGGCCGACAAAAGAATACTTTTTGCATGTAACAAGAATAATTTTGTCTAGTTATGCTTAGAACAAGGATAAGGATAACAGAAATTAAACTAGAATGTTTTAAATACGAATAGTTTTTTCGCAATTTGATTTTATTATCAGCCCAATTATGAATAATAATTCCCCGGGAGTTTTTTCCCTTTTCCCATTTTTCCTATTCAAATTCAATGGGAAAAAACTCCCAGGGAACAAACTCCCGGGGAATTTTTTATTCATAATTGGGCTGTATATTTTAGAAAAATCTCAGTTTTATGAAAAAAACGACGTTATTTTGTATAATACATTAATGTATCCTTATGATTTTCGTCTGTATTTTGCTTCAGGAATGTCTCTTTGTAATGTCCAACAGTAGTCCGCCAGCATTCGTGCACGCCACTTGCCCTGATATCGGTTTCCTATTGTAGAAATGTCTTGATGGAATATTTCACCGTGTTCATCGCTTAATGCTCCCAAATTATTAGAAAAGAAGTCTAAGTGTGAATGTAAGAACTGTATTTTCAACGACATATTACATCCCAAATCCTTATAAGTGGATAACAGCTTCGCGACAATTCTTTTATAGTCGCTTGATCGGTGAAAATTTAGCGTCACTTTTATTAAGGATTCCCAGGCTGATTTTTCTAAAACACTAAGTTTTTCTTTAAATAATTCATCATTCATCAACTACCTGATTTGAGGACCAACAAATATGCCTACTTTAATTTTTGCATCACTCATTTTAGGAAATTTTTCTTTCAAATATAAAAAGCCATCACCACTCCTATCCATAGCTTTCACGAAGTTTTTCATGAGCCCAAGCTTTATGTGTAAAGGTGGTAAAAATATATTATCAGGTAGCACTAATGAAGTATTTTTAACATTTGCTTGTCCTGGAGTAAGAGATTTCCTTTTAGGCCAGACTTTAGGCCACAAAGAAAACAACAGTTAGGGCAACAACCTTTAAAATTAGGGCAATAACCTTCAGATCTCCACAACCTTTCCAGTTGTGTTCGTTGTATTGAATCTTATCCAAGATAAATTTAATATTTTCATAAGACTCTTTCATGTTAGAAGCTTAACCTAATGGTATAGAGGGAAGTGCATTGCCGATATGTAAAAGAACAGCCTTTAAACTTACTTTGGAACCATCGATAAACAATCGCCACTCTTCTGCTTTATATTCTATACCCAAGGCAGTCATTACGCCATAAACATTATTACAAAATACTAACTGACCATCTTGTGAAAAAAACCTTTTAGCTCTTCATCTCGATTGCGATAATTGCATATTATTGTTTCGGTTTGTAATAAATTCCATCCCTTTAATCGAGAAGCCAAAAGTTCTGCCTGTTGTTTGGCCGCTATTTTTAAATTTGCCACACTGTGCGCCGTTGCAAAGGTCTTTGAAATATCTATGTATTATTGAATATCCACATTGTCTATATAAATGACTTTATAATCCAGATATAGATCCAAAATAGGTAAAAAATCCAGGATGTCCTGGTTTTAATAACAACCGAGCCGGCCAATTTCAGGTATGAAATACAGACGAACACAGCTATATCGACTTTACTATCTATGAAGATCCAGAATAAATATACATGGTAGGTCGCAAATGAAAAATGTAGAAATTACAAACGAAATGACAAACTTATATATACCCTAGCTAATCATGGTGAAGGGTATAAAAAACTCTTCTAAACACCCAGTCACACACGCAAACAATTTACAGCAAATACAGAAGAGAAAATAAAAACAAAACAAAAACAAAAACAATTTTTATGAATTTGCATAGAAATGTAAACAACAATTTTATTAAGTGCAAAAAGAAAAAACAACAAAGCAAAAAGCAGAGCTTTTTGGATAATACAGAGCAAAAACAAATTTTGTTTACATTAAACGATAAAGAAGAGGAAATCATAATTACTCGTATTTCATGGTAAACACATGCACACTGAATAATATACACACATACATATGGGCAATTCCATGTCATCGTACGTGACATTTGTACGCCTAAAGAGTGGAATAGATTTTACAATAATAAGAGTATCTGAAAAATAATTAGGTCTTTATGTTTCATTCAGAGGGTGCTATATTTTAAAAAAATAATAAGTTCTTTCGAAACATTGTTATCCAAAATATCGAGCGAAATAAGGGTATATCGTACGTGACATAAAACGGAAGTAATTTTGAGGTACATGTAGAAAATTTGCGAATCGTGAGAGGAGTTATGTTTTCTTTTAATTTCTTATACTAAACCAAATATTTTTCTTTTACAATCCGCCATATTTAAATAAAAACAATCATTGGATGATTTTATAATAAATAAAATTTAATATCGTACGTGACATACCGTACTTGATAGATTTTTCTCTTATAATAAAACAATATATATTCTGTAAATATATGTATACAAAAACTAAAAAAATGAATAGAAAATACAGATTCAGTTTCAATAAACAATTTTATAATAGCAAATAAATAATCAGAGTCAAATTCATTTCACACTATATGCTAATTGGGAGCTTGGTTTTGACCAAAATTTTAGCCTTAAACACGCAGATGAAATTAAGAAATTAAATATAGTCAGTTTAAACAATAAAATGTTGTAATAAGTTTTAAATACTGATAGATAGTAATATTTTAGTATTTTCTCCTATTCAAATCATCTTGAAAAAAAGTTTCAAAGGTTTTTGGGTTTTCAGTCGTGGTAGTCATTCTCGTGGAATTGCCCATATGTAGTTTAAATTGAGTTAATTTTGCGGTTAAAAAATAGTTAATTAATAAGTTTTTATTAGATTCTCATTATTAATTATAGCTTTAAAAAAAGCATGTGTTTGCTATTATCTCTAAAAAAAAACTATTGTATAATGCATATTCATATTTATTTTGTTATTACGGCTTTGTAAATAGGTACATACTCTTTTTGTTTATTGCAAAAAAAAGCTTTTCATAATTTTTCTTAATTTTGCGAGAGCACAGAAGAACAGTGATGTAGGTGGTAAAATGATTTTGAGAGGTGCAAAGGAAAATTCTACATATTTTCTTACTTTTCCCAAGTAAATTAATTCCTCGCGAACTGCTGTTTATGATCTTCAGTACATTTAAGTGTGTTTTTAAAAATTTCAAAATTTTAGCCTTTTCTCTTATTTCTGATTTCCTTCAAATTCTAATCAGTTATTTTTATATACAAATAAAAATAATTAAATCCATTTAAAAGCCATAAACAATTTTATTTTTAAGAGCATATCCAATGCTGGCGTTAACACAGTCATGTTACTCGTAAACTTTTAGCAGTTATCTGTTATATTTTAATAAATTATGCAGAACAGAGCTGTAGCAGCACAAAATACTTGAAAGGTGCAAATAGAAATTTGTTAACTAACTAATTTACATAGTACATACAATGTACCATTTAATTTATTACCTTAATACAAATAAAAAAAAAAATTAACTTACGAAAAATATAACTCACACCCTCGAATATGGGCGCCTCTGTGCAACCAGCCACCAACGCCAGCCCACAAATTTATACATTTCAGCTAGAGAATTTTTCTTCTAACGAACGGGTGAAAAGCCTAAAACAACAGAGACACTTTTGCCGCAACAGTTACGGTACAAACGACTCTACAACCAGACGTATTTTTTCTCATTTATAAAAATATTAAAAAAGAAAAATTAAATATTGCTTTCGTTGCCCGTCTGTGTTCAATTTCGCACGAATGTCATTTCATATAAATAAATATCGAGTATTTAACAAACATTAACGCGAGTGTTGTTTGTAAAATTTTTTTTCAATATTTTTGGAAATTATTTCTATACAAATGAATAAATAATTTTGGCAAAAAACAAAATTAAAGAAAAAAATAAGTAATACCTAATAATGTTCAAGGTTTAAAAGTCATATTCAATGTGAAATATACGAAAAATTAATAAAAAAAGATTAATATATTTTGTTGTTTTTGAAATAACTTGCATTTATAAGAGAAATTTTTGAAAATTTAGCTTTAAAAATAAATATTTTATTTTATAAAATTTAAAAAAGTGTTCTTAAAAAGTCTGTAATATTTTTCCTACAAATAAAATTTATCTATTGCTATTGTTATAAAAATAAAATATACTGCAAACAACATGCCAGAGAAACTACAAGAGGTTAGTTCAGCGTTTTATTTATGATTAATAGTACGTTTACTACGTATACGCACCCTACAGAGTTTTGGCGGATGCTTATAAGTTTAACCAAACTTTGGAAATCTTTCAAAAAATATTGTTATTTTTTTTTGGATTTTTTTTACAAAAGTGTTTAATAATTTTTAAATATATTTTAATGAAACAAACATTTTGCAATTTTTTAAAAACATAAAAAGTTAATTATTTTGTATAACATTTTTTATGGAAAATATTTGGGGGACTCAAACGGTCTGCTATTAGGTCATATTGTCATAATGTCCTAATATATTATCTTTGTTTAAATTGTTTGAAACACAACAAAAATTTATTTAAAGTTTCATAATATATTAGGACATTATGACAATATGACCTAATAGCAGACCGTTTGAATCCCCCAATTGTGTGTACACATTTTTCTATAAAATATATTTTGTATAACAGTTTTTTTTTGCATATAAAATATTGTATATAACAGCTTTTCATAAAATATATTGTCTATAACAACTTTTTATAGAATATATTGTATATAACAGTTATTTGTGCAGATAATACTGTGTATAACAGTTTTTTCTATAGAGCATATTGTGTATAACTGTCTTTTTACAGAAAATATTAAGTATATCAGTTTTGCTGTAGAAAGAATTATTTATAACAGCTTTTTTCTATAGAAGCTATTGCGTATAAAAGCTTTTTTTATAGAAAATGTTTATATAACAGTTTTTCCAATAGAAAATATTGTGTTTAAGTTTTATCTATAAAACAAATTGTGTATAATAGCTTTTCTATAGAAAATATTGTGTATAACAGTTTTTCTCTAAAAAATATTGTGTATAACTGTTTTCCCTATATAAAATATTGTGTATAAGAGTTTTTTCTTAAAAAAATTGTGTATAACAGTTTTTTGTATAGAAAATATTGTATATAATAGCTTTTCATAAAATATATTATGTATAGCAGATTTTTGTGCAGATAATATTGTGTATAACAGTTTTTTTCTGTCGAAAATATTGTGTACAACACTTTCTTTTATAGAAAATATTAAGATAACAGTTTTTCTGTAGAAAGTATTAGCTATAACAGTTTCTTCTACAGAAAATATTGTGTATAACAGTTTTTTTCTATAGAATATATTTTGTATAACAGTTTTTCTATAGACAATCTTATGTATATTTCTTAAAAAAAAAATTGTGCATAACAGTTTTTTTGTATAGAAAATATTGTATATAACAGCTTTTCATAAAATATATTATGTATAACAGATTTTTGTGTAGATAATATTGTGTATAACAGTTTTTTTTGTCGAAAATATTGTGTATAACTATTTTTTCGCTAGAAAATATTGTGTATAACTGCATTTTCTATAGATAATATTGTGTATAAGAGTTTTTCTCTATTGAATATATTTTGTATAACAAATTTTCTATAGACAATTTTATGTATATTTCTTAAAAAAAATTATGTATAACAGTTTTTTTGTATAGAAAATATTGTATATAACAGCTTTTCATAAAATATATTGTGTATAACAGATTTTTGTGCAGATAATATTGTGTATTACAGTTTTTTCTGTCGAAAATATTAAGTATAACAGTTTTTTTGCAGAAAGTATTAGGTATAACGGTTTCTTCTATAGAAAATATTGTGTATAACAGTTTTTTCTTTAGAAAAATTTGTGTGTAAACGTTTTTTCTGTAAACAATTTTGTGTATTCTATAGAAAATATTGTGTATAACAGTTTTTTTATAGACAATTTTGTGTATAACAGTTTTTCTCTAGAAAATATTGCGTATAACTGTTTTTTCTATAGATAATATTCTGTATACCAGTTATTTTTCTATAGAATATATTTTGTATAACAGTTTTTCTATATACAATTTTATGTATATTTCTTAAAAAAAATTGTGTATAACAGTTTTTTTGTATAGAAAATATTGTATAACAGCTTTTCATAAAATATATTGTGCATAACAGATTTTTGTGCAGATAATATTGTGTATAACAGTTTTTTCTGTCGAAAATATTAAGTATAACAGTTTTTCTGCAGAAAGTATTAAGTATAACGGTTTCTTCTATAGAAAATATTGTGTATAACAGTTTTTTTCATGGACAATTTTGTGTATAACAGTTTTTGTATAGAAAATATTGTGTATAACTATTTTTTTTTCTAGAAAATATTTTGTATAACTGTTTTTTCTATATAAAATATTGTTTATAACTGCATTTTCTATAGATAATATTGTGTATAACAGTTTTTTCTGTACAAAAATTTGTGTGTAAAAGTTTTTTCTTTAAAAAAAAATTTTTATAATAACTTATTCTATAGAAAATGTTTATATAACAGTTTTTTCTATAGACAATTTTGTGTATAACAGTTTTTGTATAGAAAATATTGTGTAGCAGTTTTTTCTATAGCATATTTTGTGTATAGCGGTGGTTTTTTATAGAAACTATTGTGTATAACAGTTTTTTCTATAGAAAATATTGTGAATCGTAATTCCCGCATTTTTAGATTTTGGGAAATTAATATTTATTTGACATCAAGTTATTAAAGAACAGTTCATTTTGAACTAACTTCGTCATTTTGAACTAACTTCGTTTAATAACATTGAATAATTCCTAAATTTACAAAAATCACGAATTTAATGGAAGTGATATGTATTTCCTTCGTCTAAACATTTATAAAAATGTTCTTGCCCCGCATTTATTTAAAAAAAAAATTGCTGATGTTTGTATCGCTCAAACAAAAATCAATCAATTTAGAAAGTGTTTTAAAAATTGATGAACACTCTGTCCATCTGCTGTTCATCAATGCATCAGGTCGTAATTTTAAAAATACATAATATAATATTATGGTAATTTACGTTTCATTATTTCATCTACTCCCCACACTAGAGCTTTAACGATTCTAAATTTCTAGCACGCACATACTCCAATATACATAATTGTAATTGGGGTATTGCCCGATTTTAATATTTGAAACGAATTTATTCTGTATTTTACGAAAACTAGTGGGAAACCTAAAGTTTAATATTAGAAAGCATCATTTGTTTACACCACCACTGTGGGGAATAAGGCTACAACTCAAACCTTAAAGTGTTCCATTCGATTCGAGAATTACTTTCTTTAACGATGTCCGTTCATTTAAACCTTGATCGATATTTTAAATACACTTAATTCGATGCAATTTGGTGCATATGCCTTATAGTGTCCCTAGAGCATCACTTCAATGTTGATATTGAATAAAATTCGATATGAATAAGATTTATTAAAATATAAGGAGTGAGATCGAAAAAATCTTAACATACATAAATGTTAATAAAAAAAGAAAGCACTAAACCTATAGTTTTGGGTTGCCCCATTAACTAAACAACACGTTCATAGGACAACCTTCTGGATCGGGAGATTCAGAGATCTAAATTTCCGCCTGAAAGATCGTAGAGTACTTATTCATGAAGACAAACCTTTGAGTATCTAATATCCTGCGAGGAAGTGTCAGTGAACTTATTTTCAACACTAAATCACGTATAAGAACATTAAAGTTTTTATGGAATATTTTATCCCACAATATATAAAAAGGGCTCCTTAGGAATGTACATATTAAAACTGTATAAATAACTCTCAGGTGTCCTAATTAAATAGTACAAAAGTCTAAATACTATAACCGGACTGATTGTCTCTCTTCACCCCATTTAAAGATTAAATCTAGAGCTATCAACCTTATTTTATATTTATTTGTAGAGGTTGTTAAGGTCAAAAGTCACAAGTTTAATTTTTGTGTTGCAGACTAATGTTGCCAGATTTAATAACAGATAATTAGATTAATTGTCTCTACATAATTTAAATTAAAAACTAATTAACTTTCCATAAACCAAAGCTAATAACATTATGGCAACACAAATGCACATAACACTTTTTCTAAACAATTTAACAAAACATATTTAATTAAAAATTCAAAAACGTGTCTGATTTATGGAAATTATAAAATAAAATTTAAATTTTCACGTTTTTCTCTTGCTGTTTTGTTTATCTAACGCTATTCATCGTTAGTTAATAGCCAGAGTATTTAAATTAAACAATATTTTAAATACCTGCTCGCAGTATGACTCAATTTGATAAGAGGGGATTTTTTAACTAGAAAATGTTAAAAATGACACAATTATAGTAGAAAAACAAATAGTCAGGCGTTAAATGCACTTGAAAATGTTGTTTGTGTGTAGAAGTGCTCTAGTACTTGGCTGGATGAGGAAATCACATGTGCAAAACTACATACATACATACATAAGTACAGAAATAGAAAGAAATTACGAAACAAAAACAACACAATACAAGTAATGAATACGAGTATTAAAAGTACAACCAACAAATGAGAATGAATATACATTTTACATGGATATCATAATGACTTTAGACAAAGTCAAAGTTAATATTGTGTAAAAGCTTTTTTTTATTTTGTTGTTTTTTTTTATATAAATCATAAGTAAGGAAAATGTAAAAAAAAAGTAGTAAATGAAATGTGTAGATAGATTATTTAGGGGGGAAATAAACAGCCGTACCTAAAAATTGTATGACATAAAATTGTTAGCTTTTATTTTGAAATATTTGTACAATATAAATATATTCAAAGTTCGGCCTTTTCTCAACTTTCTGGCAACATATGGATTCCGAGCCCAAATAACTGCTTATCTTTTGAGGCCAAGAACGAATCAAGCCAATTTCTATCCCAGAGAGAGCGTTCTGCTCTCTGTATTTCTAAATAGTTTTTAACAGGTATTGAAACCTGTGGCCCAGGGTTATCATGATGGAATATTACGGTTTCATGTCTGGCATCATTCTAGATCAGCGATTGTCCTGGAATTTGAACATTCAGAATAGGATTAATAAGTCCTATGTGGCCATCTACTCCTGCAAAAAGGCAAAGTTGTTAAAACCATCTTGTTCTATGGAGTATTGGTGTGGTGGCAGGCTCTGGATAATGCCACTCACCGGAAGGCCGTTGAACGAGTTCTAAGGACTATCGCGATACTGATAACAGGCGCTATAAGCTCTACCTCCTCTAAGGCACTTTTTACTATTCTAAACTGGTTAACAGTGGATTTGATGGTGATACAAATGGCTCTCAACTCTGCTGTGAGACAAAATGCTGGTTGGAGACTAGGATCCTGAATTACTATGGGCACATACATGGTAATGTCGATTACTGCATCGCAAAACCATTTTTCGATAGGCATTTCCATTTTATGATCCCGAATAGGGATTTATGGCAACGCGGACTCTTCCTCCCTGCTGATGTCATATGGATATATACTATTACAAGGGTAACAGGGTCGGTGGAGGTTTCTATATTGAAAACTTTGGGATAAAATCCTTCTTTAGGATACCTAACTTCTGTAACGTTCTTCATGCGGAAATTACTGCCATTAAACGTGCATCCAACTGGCTGAGGTATTATCGAATATCTGATGATATATGTATATTTACTGACATCAAGGCTGCAGTTAATGGAATAGCGAGTGTCTTTACGACATCTAGGTTAACCGAGGAATGCCGGATATCCCTAAATGAGATAGCGAGACAATCTAGGATAACGCTCTGGACACGATGGAAATCAGGGTAATTGTATAGCAGATGATTTGGCCAAAAGGGGTGCGTTGATGAGTGAGGAGGCGATCGACCCCTTTTCTGGTATTTCCCCTGTTAAATGCAAAATGGCTGTTCAGCAGAAACTATATGAGACTGCACAAAACAGGTGGACTAATGAACCTTCCTGTGCTACAGCGAGGTCGACTTGACCCGTATATAATGCCAGAAGGACGAATCTACTTATAGATTACCGTTGTGAGCAAATAAGGCTAATTGTCTCCTTTATTACAGGACAGTATTTAATCGGGACATATGCTAGAAGAATGGGCCTATGGTACAATGATTACTGTAGAAGCTGCCATAATGAAGAAGATGAAGAGACTGTGTATCACCTTTTCTGCCAATGTCCGGCTCTGACAAACCTGAGGGAACACATCCTCGGATTTCCATTCCTATCATGTTTGGACGAGCTATCAAGGATGAATCTGAAACGAATCTATTCCTTCGTCCGGGAATCTGGTTGGTTTAATTTGGAGTCAACGGAAGTACTGTAAATACCCTGATGACTCCCCTTGGGTATCACAATAGGATATGATTTAAAGGTTCCCTGTGATGGTCTCGCCAGATTTCAGCAGCTCATAATAGATATGACCCCTTTGGTCGCACCAAATACAGAACATTATCTAAGGGCAGTGGATATTTGGTTAATGGATGATCCATTTTTCATCGCCAGTTTTTTTCTTTTATAGAATTCAAGCAGCATTTCAGATATACAAACTCGTCTTTCAAGGTCTCTCAGCTTCAATTCCTATGATACCCAATTTCCCTGTTTTTGGATGAATCCTGCTGCATGCAAACGTTTTGAAATAGCTGCTTGAGTAGCTCCTAATGATTATGCAAGCTCATGTCTTCAAACTTTCCAATTCTTGGTCTTTAAACTTTCTTGTCTGGCAGTGTGCTTCAGCGGAACTTTTTTCAAATTAAAGAAGTAAAGCAAAACTTCCCTCATATGACGCACAAAATTCGATATTTTTGAAGAAAAAAAAAAAAAAAACGTTGTTTGCACTATAATGTTTAATAACTAAGGGTGATTAAAAGACAAATCTGTCATGTATACCCTTTAAAATTACATATAAGACTTATATTATAAGTTATTAAAAACAAAAATCACGTTCAAAAGATACGCCATCCTATTTTTTCACAATTTATATGAGCATGACAATTTTTGACAAATAAACAATGCTCAACGCTCTTATTTAGGTATAGCTGTTAGTTGTCATATGTATGTTGTAATCAAAGGTTCGTAAGAATTAATTTTTAATTTCATTTTCAAAATCAAAGTAAATTTTATCTCTTAACCATTGCGATAATTAATTCATAGGCTTAATTCCTTTGGAATGAATTCATTCCTTTGAGAATTCATTCTTTATAGCATTCATTTCTTATTGAATCATTAAAATTTTCTTGAGTTCAAATTACAGAATACTCGTAGCTTTAAAAATGCATTCAATGATAAATTTTTCATCAATTCATATCTATTACAAAAAGAGATTCGTGATAGCAACCGAATTTGTTGCCAATCGAATTATTCTACCTTAGTAACCGAACTTTACAGTTGTGACTACAAAATTTTAGAAAGGGTAACAAAAGTTTGGTTGCTTCAACCGAAATTCTTCTTTATCAACTGACTCTCTGTTGATAGAACCGAAAATTTCTATGTGTGCAGCCGAATCATTCGATTGGCAACAAATTCGGTTGCTATCACGAATCTGTTTTCTCTGTGTATTAATTCCATTATGAATGAATTATATTTAAATAAAAGCCTTTGAATGAATCTAAAGAATTAGATGTTGGGAATGGATTTATGGACAGATATTTTTTAATAGCAAATTAAGATTTTAGTGAATTGAATAAATTAATGCGAAGCTATGGTAGTAATAAAGCCAAATGAGAATTTGAGGAATTATTGGAAATGCCAAAATACAGTGAGACCTCGATTATCCGTAATGGTCGGGACTGGGAGCATTCTGGATAATCAATTTCCCCGGTTAATTGAGTACCAAGTTTTAGTAGTTTTTTAATGATGACAGTTTTTCGATAATGACATTTAAAGCTCCATATTACACACTGATCCATCGGTTGGATCAAAGTCGTCCAATTTGGTGGGACAAATTGCACAATAACGTTTTCAGCATTGAAATCCTGCACGTCTGGATGTTGACCAATGGCAGACTGAGTTTACTATCAGATAAGACGGATTTTCTTAAAGTTCTCAGTCTCTTCTGGTACTAAGTTATTGTTAAACCATTCTCATGGACATTTTTTAAAGCTCTTTCCAATAATGCCAATAATGCTTTGCACTTGTGTGTACCAGCAGCTTAACGCAAACTGATGAGGTTAGTCTATCCATTGAGACCTTGTGTCATTCTATGAAATGTTCATTATGGCAAGCCAAACTTCTCTCAAGTAAACACTTTTCATTCTCCATTATCCTATTGGTGAGTTTTTTCATTGATTTGTATTCATTTAATTTGTCCACAAAAATTGTGGCAGCTAATCAGCTGAATGTTTTTCTCCTGCAGCATAAAGAATTAAGAGTGGAATATTTTAGACTTTCCTTCACTGTTAATCCATAAATTGGAGTTCCTTTAAATCGTTCCTTCCGGAAGCATTCATAAACTGCAAAATCTACTTATTTTTTATATAACTCCTCATGCCAAAAGCTATCAAAAAATCGATGGCACAATATCAAAAAATGTTGGCCCCTCAAATCGATTTAGGGAATTCCCGTTTTATTCACATTATATTTGATTGTTCAAAAATAATGGAAAACAAATTATAATCCCGGCTAATAGAGGTAATTACGGGTAATCGGTGCAAAAAAAAATTAAAATCGATCCAAAACATTTTCTTTTCCTTTCCCGGATAATTGATGATGCCGGTAAATCGAATCACGGAAAATCGAGGGCTCACTGTATGTATTTTACTTTATGGACCCATGCCTGAATAACTTTCTAACTTTCAGTAAATATCGCCAAAGAGCGTCAACCCAAAATTTTTCAATTTTCGCTTTTTGCTAGAAATCGATGTACAATGCTCACTGTAAAAATCTTACATCATTTTCTCTACTCTTTCGCCAAGAAAAGCAGTTCTATCCGTCTTCAACTATTTTAAATTTTATGTTGACTCTTACATAGAAAATGAATTATAGTATCATCCACCTCCTCATTTTGACAACCTCTACAGTAATATTCATAAGGGAGTCCAATACGCCTGGCATGTAAATCAAGCCTACAATGTCCAGTAATAATTGATACTAGATTACTAAGCAGATAAAATACAATTCGGAATTCCAATTGCGCCCAATATGACCCTCGTAATAGCGCATTTCGATTCATTCAAGTCATAACTTATGCGCGGAGTGAAATATTTGTCACATATGTTCTCAGTATCGCAGTCATGCAACATGGCACCCTCCCTTCCAATATCATCCACAATATGATCAATATCCCCGTATCCTTTCATCCATATTAGTGATATAGTCTAATGTCTCGCCATCTCATTCAGAGACAACCGGCATTATCGAACCAGTTTCGATGTGGTATATACACCACTCAAGGAGTTAATAGCAGCTATAAATACGTATATCCCTGTCAGATTAGCCAATTTACCGCCTTTTTGATCGCTGCTACTTTAGTCTGAAGACTAAATATAATATTGATTCCGAACTCCACAATACAGTTGTCGTCACCAACCCTGCTTCTCCTTTTGGAACCGCTACTGTAGATACACAAATAGTCCCTCAGATATGAAGAACCAAATTCCCTATTGAAGATGCGATTTGGAATACAAATATCCTTGTGTGTCCATTCGCTCATTGATTAAATCTGCCAATAATACTGAGTCTAATTGTACAGCATGTTGCCAATCTGTTAATGCTCCATGAGCTGATTGTTCTCAATGCGGATTCCATTATCTGAGACAAGGTAAATAGATGCATGTCGGATTTTGCAACACCAACATCATTGGTGTACGCGACAGTTCTATACCACAACGCAAGCCCCTCAATTTCCACTAAGGTGTATTCGCGGAATTCAACAGATTTACCCTTTGTGTTGGCATGTTTAGAGGAGGATAGAAGGGATGAGTCAACTGTAGATCTAACGTGAAAATCTACTTACATTTTCGAAAGAATGCAAGACTTACAGGGCAATAATCCCAATAGTGTGGGATGATTTACTTACCTTGGGGATAAATATCACATAACACTTGGTCCATTGTTAAAGTTATATAGTGAGGACTTATAGAGAGACAAATTAGCCTCGTTAAACAATCTTCGGAAGTTTCTTCGGAAGCTTCTTCGGATGAACGCTATGTTGGGGTACCACCAGGGTTTACTCTTATTTGAACATTTTATCGGACATGTAACCATACAAAATTAACGTGAGACCTTTGAAAAAACTTGAGACCTTTGAAAATATAACTTTTTAAAATATAACCATTGAAAATATAACGTGAGACGTTTTTAAGGCAGTCGCACCACATCTTTGTCTAAAAAACTGCTGAAGGCATACCTTACGAAGAGCCAAAAAGTCTTGGTCTATTTTTGTGACAGAGAACGCAAAAGTATTTTGGATTATAAATGTGGAAAATCCCAAATAAATTCAAGAATTTTAACGTTTTTGAAAATATAACGTTTGACGTTTTTAAAGCAGTAGCACAGAAGGTGTCGTACACTACTTCCACATCTTCATCTAAAATACTTCTGAAGACAAGAGCCAAAATATCTTGGAATTTTGTTAACATCTTAATTTTAGTCGAATGTGTTCTTTTCATAAGGAGTGAGATCGAAAAATTTTAAAAACGAAACCACTAAACTTACAGTTTTAATTTTTTTTAATTGAATGAAATTATTATTGCAGTTTAAAAAAAAAAAAAAAAAATATTTTTATAGTTTTAATCACTAGTGATGAAATTTTGAACCTTTTTCGGAAACCCTTCGATTATGGTTTTTATAGTGATTTCTGTCACTTTGCTCGAACAGGTTGTCCATCTCCGTTTAAAATCTAACACACTTTTGGACTCCTTTTTTGTGCTCTTCAATTCTCTTTTATCAAGAGCCCAATATCTCACCACTGGCCTTAGCTCCAGACAATTTGGAGGAATTGCCTCTCTTGGTACAAATACCACATTATTGTTCTTGTACCACTCAAGGGCTTGTTTACCATAGTGACAGGATGCCAAGTCAGGCCAAAAATAAGCGGACAGATTATGAAGTCTTATAAATAGAAGCAGCCTTTTTTGTAAACATTCCTTGATGTAAATGTCTGTATTTATAGAGCTCGTTGTAACAAATGATTGTCTTCTTTTGCCGTAACTGCATATTGCTTGCCATACCAAGAACTTTTTGGGAAATTTTGTCTGCTTTTGGATCCTAAACTTTTCTTCAACATTCCCTCGAGCATAAGCAACATACAATTTTTGACCAGGAAGTTTCGAAAAATCTGCCAGAACATACGTTTCGTCATCCATTATGCAGCAAGAATATTTTTTTTATAAAACTTCAATTTCCGTGCTCTGTACTGAGCTAACCGGGCTGCTTTCCTACAGGATGTTTTGGGAGCTCTTTTGAAAATGCTTTCTATTTTTTTGGCTTTAGAAACATCATGTGGACCATTCCTTCTACCTGAACCAGTTTTTCTATCAACGGACAAGTTCTCCCGGTACTGTTTAATAACATTGGAAACAGTTTGACGACATACCTTTGAATGCTTGGCCAACTTTTTGTAAGACCAAGTTGGGTTTTGTTGAAAATATTTAATAATTTTAGTATGCATTTTTTCTCGTCACTCATTTTAATCAGATTAATAACAAATGAATATAATTAAACATAATAACTGGCATGTTTTACAAAGGTAACTTGATCAAAAAAATCAAATAATACTTGGGTTTAAAGTTTTAATCAAAAACGTGTGTTAAAAATTTTACGATCTCACTCCTTAGGAAAAAGAACAATGTAGAGAAATTGAAGGCCTTTAGCTTAAGCTTAAAGCATCTCTTGACTATGTTATAAACGATATAGAATAACGCTTTGGCATTTAAATCAAGAACACAACTTACCATAATAATCCTGAGGGTATGTACATTGAAATGATGGGTATAAAAAAGTATTTATACAAACAAAGAATACACTAGCAATAACTTAAAAAGAATTCATAACAAAACACTTTTTTTCGAGACACAAATCTTTCACACAATTTCTGTTTTTTTTTTTAGCATAGAAAAATATTTAAAATTTCTTTTCACTTGATAAAAACAAAAACGTAAATAAAATCACGAAATTTGCATGACATGCCTCTCATATCTATTGTTTATGTCCTTCAGTAAAATTTATAACTGTCACACAATTTTATGGAAATTTTTTTTTTAGCAACAGTTTTCATATGAAGACAGTAAACTATTTAATAATTGGATGTAATGAAATTTTCTTGAATTTATCACAGGAAGTATATAATTTTATGCACTTAAGTAAGTGAGTTTTTGTTTTGTAAAATATTTGTCAGTAAAAGGAAATTTGACTGTGCTGGTTGGGTTTTTCGTGTGCAATTTATTAAGCAAGGTGTTGGAATTGTAGCAGCAATTTAATGATGCACATTATTTCACGAATACAAAATGTGGAAGAAATGAAATGGAGAGAAAATAAATTATGTAGTTGTGTTGCGTACTTTGATGGACCATTTTGGTTGCATACTCTAGTTCGATATCATTTGCAGCAGGTTAACCAAATAACCTTACAGGCATGCATTGCAAAATCATTATACATATGTGCATACATATTTCATACAGTTTTATTGGTATACATAATTTATTATAAAGGGTACTCCAATAAGGACTTCCGAACTTTGACAGTTGATAGCGGTCATATCGTTGAAGCTACATCTGTCGGAATTTCTGTCGTTTATTCTATTTGTTTTGCCAAGTCACCAAATAATAAAATTGTTTTATAACAAGTAAGAGTGCTATATCTTATATAACCTTCACCTTTGTTGTGGATGCATTAATTGCCCACTTTCAGCGTATAGCATCCTAAATATATCAAGAAAACTTTTAAAAATTTTACATTTAATTGCTGACGAACAGATTATATTGTAGAAGCTACAAACGAAATGACAATCCTATATATACCCTTCTCAAGAAGGTGAAGGGTATAAAAACAACAACGACAACGAAAATACACAAAGCAATGAAACCAACACACATCCAAACATACGTTTTGTTAATTTTTTGTCAAAGCATGCAATAAATTGTCTTTTTTTGATGAAAATACACAAAGCAATGAAACCAACACACATCCAAACATACGTTTTGTTGCTTTTTTGTCAAAGCATGCAATAAATAGTCTTTTTTATGAAATTTTCAGAGGTTGTGTCGGATTTTTGCTCATATCTTCGTTATTTATGGACAGATTTTGCTGATTTTAAAAAGGAAACTTCTCAAAAGCATGACTGAAAGAATTAGTGAAGATTTGGATCCCGAAGATATCTGATTTCAATGATTGATTTCAACAGACAGACAGACAGACAGACAGACATGGCCTAATTGACTCCGCTATCTATAAGGATTCAGAATATATATACTTTATAGTTTCGGAAAATTATATTGTGGAAATTACAAACGGAATGACAAACTTATATATACCCTTCTCACGAAGGTGAAGGGTATAAAAATGGGTGTTCTGTTTGGGCAACATTCCGCTTTCGTCGCCCATTTCTGGATGATGAGTACGTCAATAAACAATATTGTAGAATTTGGAACAATACCAATGCCATTCATCCCGAAAAAACAGTCCATATTTTTTTTTTTGAGAACAACATTGGCCATGTCATCAAGGGAGAGCGCTATAGGTCGATGATTACAAACTTCTTTTGGCCAGAATTGTATGATATGGACACCAATGTGCTACACAGCTCATGCCTTATTGGAAGACTGCACAAGTGATTTGAGGGCACGGTCATCTCAGGATTTGATAAAAATGCATACTCTTTTAACAACTCTATGTATTATTTTGTATATAAAATTATGCTGTATATATGTATAAAAATAACTGAATACCTTTGTAGTTAGTTGTTTTGTCAGTTGAAAGAAAATTGCTTTGTAAAAAATAGTATATGCATGAGAAGAGATTAAATTAAACAAATCAGTATAAAAATATGTATGACCTTTACATTGAAATATGCGAAAAATATTTATTTTTTAAATAAAATTTTGTTTGCTATCGTAGTTGTTATTTCAATAAGCAACTAAAATACATAATATATGAATTTTTATGTACATAGTATTATATTGGCGTGATTTGGAACCTCCTAATGGGACCACCTGCTGAACAAAAAGGAATACAAGCGTAACGGTAATATGACAGAGACCGGTACCAAAAACAAAACAAAGAGGCAAACGAAAAAAAAAGAAATGTGACGTCTGGCACTAGACTCAATTTAAATAGTGACATCAATTTGTTTTATATTCGGATGTCAGAGGTTTTAAAGAATGGAAAGAAGATTTATTGCAATCATATGAATCATAGCTAATTGCGTCTAAAATGCTAAGAGTTGAGAGATCAGCAATGAATCACTTGTTTGCTATTCATACGCACTTATGAAATTATAAGTATAAATGAGTAGCCATCATTGAAATTAAGCTACTCTGACGTACTCATACTCACAATAGAAATGATTTATAAGTATGCGTAGCATTAAGCATCATATTCATACGAACTCAAATCTGTTTGATTTATAAATAAGCTATGTCTGACTTAAAATTTTAGGAAAATACTTATGATATTCACTATTGATTCAACTCATTCGCTTCATGCATGTTTCTTTGTGTAATTATACAGAATTCAGCAACGCTGATACACACAACCTCATAATGAGCATTTTAATGTTCGTATTCGAATCATCGTCTATACAAATTGCGTATGGTAGAGTCTAAATCAACAACGTCATAAATGTTGTTAAGTAATCAACTCTACTCACTTGTTCACTACTCATTGCTGATCTCTGCAAGAATGTAATATAAAGATCCAGATTGTCGAATAAGAATTTAAATGGACAATCTGGCTAAATTAAAATACACACTTTTATATGAAGACGATTATTGAGACGCCATTACAGCTACACGACCACCGTTGCCGCTGTAGCCATCTTATGCTTATATAAAGACGATTATTGAGACGCCATTACAGCTACATGGCTACACGACCACCGTTGCCGCTGTAGTCATCTTATGCTTTAAGCATATAGACTACAGAGGCTAACGACCACAATCTTTCAAAATTAAAATACACACTTTTATATGATGACGACTATTTTAACGACATCACAGCTACACAACCACCGATGTCGCTGTAGCCAACTTAAACTAATTTCTATTTTCATAAAAGACAATTAACAAATCTAGTGCTGTCAACATAATAAGAAATGTAAAATAAGTGAGAGCTTAAAAATATTTTATTTTATTTAACAAAAAAGAACATGAAACACATAAAATTTTATAAAAGCATTAACAATTAGGCTGTTTCAAACAAATAAATTTATTTGTTTTAAAATTTTTGAAAGTGTATTTCAATAACAATGTCAAGTGGTTACGATGTTGCTGTCGTTTTCAATATATTTATGTAGCTGACTACAGAGCGACGATTGCTGCCAACGGCATTTCTAGTCGTGTAGCTGTGTAGCCTTCTGTAGTCTATGCTATTTCTATTTTCGTAAACGACAATGTATAGATCTAGTGCTGTCAACATGAGAAATAAGAAATAAATGAGAGCTTAAAAATAGTTTATTTTATTTGACAAAAAAAAAAAAGAACATCAAAAACAATGAATACACTGTCCAACAAATTGAGACTTTTTGATTAAAACAGAATAGCTACTCTATATTGTGAAACTTATAGTCCTATATAGCTGGTCTGACAGTGGGACAAAGTTTTAAGTTTTTGGTCGAAGCGAGCATTATACTAACTGAAAAAGAAGGTGTAAGGAAATGTCTGAGAGAATTCTTATTGTCGGAGTTACATTGTGTAGTTTTATGTGGATCATTTTTGTGGAAGATCTTAACCATCTAGCTCCTCTCTTTAAGGGTCAACTTTTTCGATGAAATCAAAAAAAAGTCCTTTCAAAAAGGACATTTAAGGTAATAATTGCAAACACAAATCTCTCAGCGCAATGAAAAAGCCAGTGATAATTCTACGAATTGTAGATTTGATAACAATTTGGCAAATTATTATTTATAACGAAAAGTAAGCAACGGGACACAAAAAAGCAGGGAAGAACTGCTGTAAAGGTTATTGAACATAATCAGCCAGTCAATCCATAATTATGATCAAATATGAACAAAACGTGTCAATGGATAAGCTGAATTATTTGCAGTTCATCCATAACATGATCATGGTTTACTCGAGTTTTAAATGACCCTGATAATGTTTTAGACGAATCCCATCAACTAGAGTTGTTCATTCGACAGTTCTCCGTAAATGAATTAAGAAATGCAATTGAAAAACAGAAGATTCAAATTTTTTAAAAGACAGACAAATACAACACTCTTTTGGTCTAAAGTGGTAACACAGAATGCTTCAATTCCATGTCCTATACATCAGACAGTTCATCGAAAACCGTCAATAATTCATAGTTATATGAATTATTTCACTTCTCCTCGTTTCCATCTCGCCACCACCGACAGAAATTATTTTATTGCTGTTCAGTCTTAAAAAACACAAGCACAGATATATACTTCATAGCCATAGAAAGTAAATGGATAGCCTTAAAGTAGCATTTTCTTATATTATAGGTAATATATGAGCTGTAATCAATTAAAGTTTCATCCTCAGGAACGAGAATTTCAGGCCTGCAACGGAAGATCATGCGTAAAATAGACATTAACGACTGTTTAACTCTTTGCGGTTGGGTGGTTACTTTACTAACCACATTTTCTATAGTCTTTAAAACATAGTTTATTGGCATCCATTGCCATTTTACTAAACAATTATATTTTTTTGAAGACAAGTGGTTAGTAAACTAACCACTTAACTCCACAAAACCTTGGAATGGGGTGGTTTTTTCATGTTGTGATTAATTTTTTCTTAAAAGTAAAAATGCAATTGTTTTGATTTTAAATTTATACACAAAAAAGCGTGGCTGAAAGAGATAACTGCATAAAAAACACTACAATAATCCGAGACCCTTCTTAATGAAAAGCTTGAAATAGGTGCATTATAGGTCGTTTTCTCTGCTAAATACAGAATCATAGAAAGAATGATTGCTTTGTAGATCTACTGAATAATTTTTGAAGCTAGCATATAACTCTTTTCAATGGAGAACTGGTCGCCACTTCATTCTTTACATGATTCAATTTTCTACTACACGCAGAGAAAAAATATTGTTGTGCATGTTAACAGTAACCATTTCCACATTTTTAAAAGTTTTGTGGTAACCATAATATGGTTAATTTACGATTCACATGACTGTATCAATCATATATATGGTTACAGTAAACAAGTATATGTTTGTGACAACCATTTTTATGATTAAGATTTTACAATATTATGTAGCTCTCGGCTAACTGATATCAAAATCTGAGAACAACATATTATGATATAAAGATTCATCATAACAATGGTTGTCACAAACATATACTTTTTTTACTGTAACCATATATATGATTGATACAATCATGTGAATCGTAAGTTAACCATGTCATGGTTACTGTAAATATACACAACTATAATTTTTCTCTGCGTGTACATTTCAACATTCTATCGCTCTTGCTGATGTTTATAAAAAGTTTCCCAATTTTATTTCTGCCTTTGAAATAGTAATAATACACACATATTAAGACTAGTTTTGGGTATGCATAGCACCATTTAAATAAACTAAAGATATGTATCTACTCCAAGTATATGTAGCTAAGTAGTAGACCAGCTGCTCATGCCTTAGAGTCCTCTTAATAGATTAATCCTTACCGAAGTTTGTGGTTTGTTGTCTGTTCTAATAACAAGATTCTCTTATTAGTTATCTTAGATATTTAGAGTTCTATTTATGTTCTCCGATTTAAGTTATGACATTTTAAAATTGTTTCTTCTTTCAAATTAAAACGTGTTAAGTCCACTTTTAATGCAAATTCAGATTTCAATACAAAACGTTGGAATATGTAAAAATACAATGTTTGCTTAATAAAAGACAATTATTTAATTATTTTTCTAGTTGTTATACTTTGGTATGCAAAAGTGCGAAGTCTCCCATAACTTAGTTTGTAGATTAACCTTCCCGTTCTCATCAACTGCCTTCTCCACAGTATTTTTATCCACTATTTTGACGGTTACCGTCTCCTTTGTACGCCCTCAGCGTAACCAGTTTTCGAAAATTTATAGAATTTTCAATTTTTTTTTTTTTCAATATTTAAATTAACACCTTTAAATTACTGAATGTGCCCATAATTTTCTATTATATGCATGTTGTTTTTTTTTTTTTTTTTTCGTAAACAAAAACCAATGTCTTTTATATGATTGGCATGTGTTAGTGCCGTACTTTTGTATGTGAGTGTATTATGTGGAAAAACTTGGCAAAGAACTGAATACTTTTGTTTTTCACAGTTTTCCACTCTCCTACCTTAATGAAGGTCGTTCTTATTGTGTTACTTACATGTGTGTGAGTATGTCGCATAATAAATAATCTAGGGAATGAATGCAACAGCAGAATATATTATACATTAGATCTGCCCTTAAAAAAATAGATTTGCTTTGAATGGGTGTTATTTTGTTATTTAGTAGGTAAAACTAACAGCTGTACTTAATATAAACCGTGCCGAAAATCGATCGAAAGTTGTTAAATTGATTAAACATTTTCTTTTATAAATGTTACTGGGAGGAAACTAAAAAGCCGACAAGACATTGGACTTTTTATTGAGGTTAAAAGTTAAAATTTTATATAAGAATGATGTAAATCGCCCAATTTCAATTGTTTATAACATTGAATTCTACAATATTTGTACAAGAGAAATGCTTATGTATTAGGATTGGCATTCGAATAAAAATTATTCGAATAATCTAGGAAAAATAAATGTTTTATTCGAATGAATAACTTTTTTTAATTTATGTCATTAAAATAGTAACATTTTAGAAGAAATCGTAAAAAAGTACCATTATTTATAGAATTTCACAACTTTCAATCGATTTCAGGCACGAATTATAATTATCCGATTGGCCTTACATTTTGCATCAATTAGTTTTATAGACTAAGCCACAAAATAAGACCCATAAAGCATATAGACATATATTTTTAAGGACAGGTCTAATATAAACAAACAAAATAACTTAATATAAAGGAAGAGAAAGAACAAAAGTAAACATATACATACTTTATAAATATGTGGGAATGTGTCCTTTTCCATTATTATTTAAAAGTAGATAAAACCAAATGTTGCAATGTAATTACACACACTTTTGAACTTAACGCTGAATGCAATTAGACACACACACACACATTATCAAAATTGTTGTCAAAGGACAAAAGGAGCATTTTTTCAAGTTTTTTAGCATGTTTATTCTAAATGAATAATATAATTTTGTAGCACTTGAAAATGGGTTTTCAAAGGTGTTCGGTTGCCAAAAAAATCTGATTTAGTCCTAAGTTATCCGTTTGTTCTTTATAGAAATCAGTTTATAAAGTGTTAGTCGTTATATCAATAAAACTTTAAGGAATAAGTAAGTTACACAAGGCCTTTTTTTCATAATATTGTCTAGGTAAAGCATATTAACTGTATCTTGGTTGGAAATGGTATATTCATTTCCCAAGATTTGTATGCATTCCTTTTTTGCTATCCGAAAGCCCCATTACAACTTACAAACTTAGTATACGTGGCATCAATATATCGGACTTGAAAATTTGCTATTGATAATCAGCAAAATGTTTCCATAACTGGCCGAAATGTGTAAAAAGGTACTTTTTCGCATCTGTAGCTATACTACACAGTGGGGCAGAATGTTTTGGAAATAAATCTATAATAAAGCCAGTTAGCTTTCCCGATTGGCGTGAAATTTTATACAAGCGTAGTAGAGAAGTATTCGAGTTTATTTTTTCGAAGCCAAAGACCGCTCAGGAGCGGAGCTGTGTGGTCTCAACATTTTCAAACGCTTGCAAATATTTTAATATATTTTTAAAGCTCTTGACTAGGCCTATAGAAAACATAGTTTCATGTCTTATTATCTCTTATAGTTATTGAGTTATACTCATTAGAAAATTAAAATTTCAGTTTTTTTTCATTATATCAAAAACACCATATAACCGATTTCATTAAAATTGTGTTTTGTTAGTTGAACAATAAATTAGAAAATCATATGATCAAAGTTTCAACGATATATCTTCTACTGAGAAAATGTTGAATTTTCCTTGTTTTGTTTGAAAAAATGCTATTACTCTTTGTATCCTAGAAAAAAATTTTGGGAACCTATAAAGATTGCTTTAGAATAGAATAATCCTAAACAAACTAACTAACTAAGCTAGGTGTTCTAAAATACCTAAGATGGAATTCCAAAATAGGCAAAAGCTTTAGTATATAGTGTATTGCAAATCATTCATATTATTCTTTTACCAGTCCCGGACCAAATATTGACGTTATGGGCAAAACTAACAAAAAAACAAGTAAGAGAGCTATATTCGGCTGTGCTGAATCTTATATACCCTTCACCAAATTATACTTTAAAATAAAAATTTGAAATATTTTTTGGTAAACAAAAATAATTTTTTTTTTTTCAAAATTTAAAAAAAAAAAAAAAAATTCAAAATGTTTTTCAAAATTTAAAAAAATTTTTTTTTCAAAATTGTTCTTTATAATTTTTTTAAAAATTGTTTGTGGTAAAAAAAATGTTCGGGCTAAAAACTAATTTTTCCATTTGTGGGCCGATTGTCTCGATTTTAAACAGCGACCGTGATGCGAAAATTTTGTATTATTTGTTTTTTGAAAATTGTTGGATTTGCTTTTTCTAAACCACGTTTACATTTGGTGTCAAAAGTACTGACGTAAAAAATTTCATGCGACCCTACAAAGTATATATATTTTAGCTCGTTGTAGATAGCGAAGTCGATATAGCTATGTCCGTCTGTCCGTCTATATGTTGAAATCAACTTTCCGTAGCCCATAAATAACTTACAAACATACTTGATACATCAGTATATCCTGAACTCTTCCGGCTCGGTTGCTATTTAAAATCGGCCCACAAATGGCTGAGAATAAGAAAAAAACCGAGAAAACCTAGATTTTTGGCATATTTTTTATATATATCTAGATTACTAAGTCATTAATATAGACAATATGGATATCTAATGATAGATATTTCAAAGTACATTGCAACGATGTATATAAGTTATAGTAATTTGGAGCTACAATGGGTCAAAATCGGAAAAAATATTTTTTATCCCGAATTTTTTTTTTACCAAAAAAAAGTTTTTTGTCATAAATGTTATTTTAATTAAAAAAAAAATTTGGAAAAATAATTAAAAAAAAATTAAAAAAAAAAAAATTTGGAAAAAATTTAGAAAAAAAAAATTTGGAAAATAAAAATTTTATTTTGTTTACCTAAAAATATTTAAAATTTTTATTTTAAAGTATAATTTGGTGAAGGGTATATAAGATTCGGCACAGCCGAATATAGCTCTCTTACTTGTTTTTATAGTTCTAATCAAAAGCGATGAATTTATGAACCTTTAACGGAAACCCTTTCATTAAGGTTTTTATTAAGCTTTCTGTCACTTTGTTTGAACAGGTAGTCCATCTCCGTTTAAAATCTTCCACACTTTTGGACACCTCTTTTGTATTCTTCAATTGTCTTTTAACAAGATCCCAATATCTCTCCACTGGCCTTAGCTCCAGGCAGTTTGGAGTATTTTCCTCTCTTGGAATGAATACCACATTATACCTTGCTTACCATAGTGACAGGATGCCAAATCAGGCCAAAAGTAAGTGGACACATTAAAATCTTTTGTAAACATTCCTTGGTGTAAATTTCAGTATAAATAGAGCCTTTTGTAACAAATGTTTGGCTTCTTTTGCCGCAACTGCATATTGCTTGCCATACCAAGAACTTGTTGGGAAATTTTGTCTGCTTTTGGGTCCTAAACTTTTCTACAACATTCCCTCGAGCATCAGCAACATAAAACTCTTGACCCGGAAGCTGCAAAAAATTGTCCATACGTACGTTTCGTCTTCCATTATGTAGCAGGTATATTTTTTGTATAAAATTAAACTTCAATTTCCGTGCTCTGTCTTGGCCTCTAAACATTTAGTAGAGTTCCTGTCAAGAACTTTTTGAGCCTTGTATGTTTTTAAACCTACATTACTGAGCTAACCGGACTGCTTTCCTACCGGATGTTTTGGGAGCTCTTTTGAGAATTCTTTCTATTTATTTGCTTTAGAAACATCATGCGGACTATTCCTTCTACATGAACCAGGTTTTCTATCAACGGGCAAGTTCTACCGATACTGTTTTAGAATATTGGAATTAGTTTGACGACCTTTGATTGTTTGACCAACTTCTTTGTACGACGAAGTTGAGTTTTGTTGAAAATATTTAATAATTTTAGTACGCACTTTTTTCTGGTCAATTATTTTAATCAGATTAACAACAAATGAACATAATTGACATTAAACGTAATAACTGACATGCTTTAAAAAGATAGCTTGATCAAAAAAATAAAATAGTACTTGGGTTAAAAGTTTTAATGAAAACCGTGTGTTAAGGTTTTTTCGATCTCAGTCCTTAGGTGTTCTCGGATTTTAAAATTTTTTTCTAAATATGCAGTATTTTTGAAATACTGCAGACAGTTTTACTCTAAATTCCACTAAAATTAACCGGTTTGTTTAGAAACTGTTCTCGTTCACATCAAAAATAAAAAAAATAATATTTTGCCTTCCAAATTTCTTTAAAATTCCTTGCGGAAGTAGCTAAAACAGAATTCAATTGTATAGATTTCTAAATCATTTATAAGTGCATTAATTAATTGATTGTTGTTTTCTTTAAAATTACACAAATGAATTTATTAAAACGTTTATAATGCATTGACGTCATTATAAAATAAAAATACAAATTATCTCCCCAAATATGCCTGATGCACTCTAGTAACAGCAGATGAAAATATATATATAGAAAAGAAAAAGATTCCATGATTTATTAAGAAGAAACAAACAAATCAGTAAATAAATAATAAACAACAAAATATAGAAATAGCTGTTAACGATTACAAATCCATAAATTAGCAATATTCAATATTGGAACCAAGTATACGACTCTAAACATTGAAAATAAATAATCATCATAAATATATAACAGGCACTTTGTCGTGCCGTTCATTCCTGCTTTAATAAACAACAATGAATCAACAACTTTGCTGGTGGTCTGACCATCATTCTGTCCACTGGAACTGGCATAATTCTTATCATTCATGTCATTATTGTTGTATTATGAAGCTGATAATCAATATCGGAACGACAGTCGTACACAATTTAACCCAAAAATAATAAATAAAGACTAGAACTTAATAACAAATATTTTTTGCCATAAAAATGAATAATATTGAAAAACTTGTATTAAAAGTTATAAATAATAATATTTATTTATTTTTGTAACATTTACACACTTGTTGTTTATTGTGTTGACGTTGAAATGTTAACAAAAAAAAAAAAAAATCTAGCGAAAAATATAATTATAGAATGCGGTGGGCAAAATAAATTTGTTGCAACTGACAACTAACCATTAAATTGTGATGAAATAAAATTGTAAATATTTTGATGTTTCTTTTACATTTTTTTTAAATGAAATTTTAATTAAAAAACATGTTTATGTTTTTTGCTTAAACAGCTGATGAAATAGTTTTTAGATATGTTTTTTTTTTTAAATTTTATTACAATATTAAAATAAAAACTTACATTGAAAATATTCTTTAAACAAATATTCTTCATTTATTTTATAATCCCCTAGAAAAACAAGTGTGCCGAATCTTGTATGCCCTTCACCAAATTATACTTTAAAATAAAAATTTTAAATATTTTTCTTTTTTCAAAATTGTTATTCAAAATTCAAAAAAAAAAAAAATTTTTTTTTTCCAGATTTTTTTAATGTTTTAAAAAAAAGTTTTTTAAATTTATTAGTGAAAAAAAATTTATGACAAAAAAAATTTTTTGGTAAAAAAAAAATTCGGGTTAAAAAATATTTTCCCGATTTTGACCCATTGTAGGTCCAAATTACTATATCCTTATATACATCGTTGCAATGGACTTTGAAATATCTATTATAAGATATCCATATTGACTATATTAATGACTTAGTAATCCAGATATAGATCAAAAATAGACCAAAAATCAAAGTTGTCCCAGTTTTTTGGGTGGACCGATTTCCTCAATTTTAAATAGCGACCGAGCCGGAAGAATTTCCGATATATTGATGTATCAATCATGTTTGTAAGTTATTTAGGGAATTTGGAAAGCTGATTTCAACCGACAGACGGACTTGGCTATATCTACTACGCTATCTATAACGATGCAGAATATATATACCTTTTGGGGTCGCAAATGAAAAATGTAGAAATTACAAACGGAATGACAAACTTATATATACCCTTGGGTATAAACAGTACTAAACGTATTTCCTAACTCTAGAACTCCAATAAAACAGAATTGCTATATGAGAAACCCCTACATTTCTTTTGGGTGTACTTAATAACTTAAAATTTAAATTTTTATTACGTTGACCTACTAGTAAAGTTAATTTTCTTGTTTTGAATAAATTTGTATCGATTTTTGTCTCACAGATAAAATAGTTTTGGTTGCAATAACCGAATTTATTGCTAATCAAAGGATTCAGTAAAAATTGCCAAATTATTCTTTTGTAGCTAAAAATTTTTAGTTGAGGTGACAAAAATTCGGTTATTTAGAGGAAGTCTAAATTAAATAGTCTCCGATTAAAAAAAAAAAAAACAAGTAAGAGAGCTATATTCGGCTCTGCCGAATCTTATATACCCTTCACCAAATTATACTTTAAAATAAAATTTAAAAAAAAAACAAAAAATTAAATTTTTTAAATTTTTTTTTTTCGAAATTGTTTTAAAAAAGTTTTTTTCCAATTTTTTTTTAAAATTCAAATTTTTTTTTTAATTTATTTGTGAAAAAAATTTATGAAAAAAAATTCGGGCTAAAAAATATTTTTCCCGATTTTGACTCATTGTATACCTTATATATATCATGGAAATGGACTTTGAATTATCTATCATTAGATATCCATATTGTCTATATTTATGATTTAGTAATCGAGATATAGATCAAAAATAGGCCAAAACTAGAGGTTGTCTAGGATTTTTGCTCATATCTTCGTTATTTATGGATGGATTTTGCTGATTTTAAATAGGAAACTTCTCGAAAGCATGTCTGACAGATTTATTGAAGATTTCAATCCCGAAGATATCTGGGGTCTTCAGAAAGTTGATTTCAACAGATAGACCGACATGGCTTAATCGATTCCGCTATCTATAAAGATCCAGAATATATATACTTTATAGGGTCAATATTCCGATATTGTGGAAATTACAAACGGAATGTCAAACTTATATATACCCTTCTCATGAAGGTGAAGGGTATAAAAATACAGCATATTTAGTCAAAACTTTGGAAATTGAAGAAATCATAAATATATAATATTCAATAAAAGGTTTGTTTGTTACATTGATACTAGAGTTGTCAACCGGGTTTTCGAATTATTCGAAAAACCAGGTTTCCGGTTTTTTTAAACCGGGTTTTTGTTTTTATTTATTTTCATATTTTATGCAAAATTTAGAATCTCAGCTGAATTCATTCCAACTATGAATTTCTTTTTTCTGTGTAATTGGTTTTGATGAATGTATAAATTGTTTAATACAACTGACTTAAGATTGATAGCACGACTAATGTCATTATGATTACGTTTTTATAGTTCTATACAAATGAAATCTGTATTGTACATTTTTCCAATACGAGTATTTTCTTATTTTCGAATCAAAACTCTTTCACGCTGTTCAAAATATGTTGTGAAAAGAAACAAATAATCGCACAATACTTGTTTGTGGAAGAAAATATAAAGTTTTCAGTACAAAATCGATTACTACATAAAGAATTTTCTGTTAGTGAGCAATTTTATTGTTCTTCGTGGTCTCCAAAAAATCAGCATTTTAATTATATTTTACATTTGTGAATACTTTTGACACCTTTTTCTGATCTGGCACAGAAACAACGCCCGATGGAGAAGAGTTAAATTTTTTTAACATATTCCCCCTTAAATTGTTTATTATTTGTAAAAATACATCACGAAACAAATACATTCTAGTAAACATAAATACAAACTGAAAACCGGTATATTCAACTGAATAAGTACCTCGTAACCGCTTTGCTAAAATAATAGATTTTTTTGAATACTCTAAAAAAAACAAAATATTTTTCAAAGTTGTTTTACATTTTGCTCCATAACTTTAATGTTATTGCACCGATTTGGCTCGTTTTCAGTAACAATCTGCTTAGAGGAATGATAAATATCTTTGTATGAATCCTATTAATTTGGGGTGTATATTTTGGATATATCGCAATGGTTACTCCAAAGAGAGTCAACTCTTAATTTAAAAATTTTCAGTAAAGGCAAAAAACTGTTTTTTTAATACATTACAATGAAAGTTGAAAACGGATACATCGGTATTTTTTGGCGAAAAAGTAGAGAAAATAATCGATTTACATCGATTTCTTCCAAAAATGGAAAATTTAAAAACTTGGAGTTGACTCTCTTTAGAGGAATCAGTGAGATATGTAGCTAAATCGACTTAAAATGTTATTTGGATCTATAATAAATATACTTTTGTGGGTTGTACATGAATATTTCATTTATGACTTTTGTTTTTATTAATTTCTCAATATTCATAAAAAGTTGACTTAACACGTTTGCACACTAAGCTAACAATATATACATTTTTACACTCGTCATGAAATTCATATCCACATAATATTCTCTTTTAGATGGAGAGTAAACATTCTCGAATTGATAAGAACAATACAAAATACACTCAAACGAAATTTGAGTGATAATAAGAAGTAATATTGAAAAAATAATCTATTGGATCTCAACAACAACAATGGCTGATGCAAATTCAAACGTAAACAGTGTTGAGAAAAGAGATACCAATAAAAAAAAAAAAAAGTTAGACTAGACTGACAAAAACCAGAAACACATTTATTAGATTATTTTAGTTGGAGATGTGAAAGTGACGTGAACAATTGCAGATGAGTGAATGGAATTTTTTGGCTGGTTTAATTTAAGTTAAGGTGGCTTGAAACTGTGAACACGGTAGTAGTTTAGAAACTTTTTATTTTGGAAAGTAGCTCGTGAACGATTGGAAATTACTTATAGTCAGTGCTGAGGTGTTTTGAATTCAATTAATTTTTCGCCGACGGTAAATAACGGTACAGAGTCCTCTTTCAGTTTTTACGGTAAATCTTATTTCGAAAATTGATAGGAAACTGTCTTTTTTTTAAAATAATAATCCTCTATTCCTAAGGTTTTCAACAATACCTCCTTCAGGAGACTCACAAACCTTGCCATTTCTTGAAATTTCTTATGTTAGTGTTTTTTTGATCTCTGAATTTCAAGACTTTAAAATTTTCATCCGTATTTCCTCTCAATGTCAAATGATTTTAATACAAATTACGTTTTGGGAAAGTCAACAAATTTCTACATAAAACTTTTTCTATAGGGGATTATTCCAAAATCTGATTAAACCTATAAGTTCCCATCCATACTGTGAAACATTAGCTGCAAAACATTTGGGTTTGTCGATTTTAAAATGTTTCACAGTGTGGAACGGGACTAACCCGATCAAAAGATTAATTTTATTGATGTTTGCTTATAAAATTTGTAAAATATTCACTTCAAAAGAAAAACGTTTGGCTAAAAGCTTAGAGGAAGTTATAGACAAGAAACTTTGCAGTCAAAAACCTAAGTCTGTGATCAAATAAGTAGTAAACAACAAAACAGTAAAAAACAGCATGAAACCAACAACATCAATGAAATGTATGCTTTTTGAGCATTTCTTTTTGATTAAGTTTCTTTTTTTTAGTTTCTGCTCTTTGTGTATTTCTCTATGGTCCAAAGTCTCATTCATAGAGGTGACAACATTTTCGCTCACTGACTCATCTCCCAACTATTAGAACTTTATATTTAGCTAGACAATCTACACAATTTGGCGATCAATAACATAGAAAAAAAGAATAACAACAAATAAAAACTAAATGTTTTGGAAATACACAACATGTGGACCGACAAAGATAAACATATGTTTGATAAATATTGCATTCATTTAATAGGTTTTTACTTAAAATTAATAATTTATGAGAATATGGTTGACAATTTCACCACAGATCTTGGAACACCATTGGTTGTTCCAATAAGAGTTGTGTTATCACATCAAACTACATTGTTTTAAAATGCTTTTTCATTGTTTTCCTGTTAAAATTTCGCACACACTTCGTTTGGGAAGGCCTCAGTCAGCAAGATCGTAAAAGGGGGAAAGGCTAGGGGAAGACTGAGCATAAACATAAAAACAAACAACAAGTAAAATTGAATTAAAATAAAAACACAATACCTACAACGAGTAGATATTTTATTCTTGATGTTTCTTTATAGTTCTGCTCCGTACTGTTTTTTTTTGTCTTTTACTTTTTATTATTTTTGTTATTTTTTTATACAAACAAAATAAAATTCCCGCTCACCGGGTTCATAGAAATGAGGTTGGTTTGCTTCTGCAGGCATTTTAATGAGTTTTATTTAGTTGTTATTTCATCGACGTTTGAATTGGTTGTTTCTTACTAAATTTAAGTTTGGTGTTCGAAACGCGTGTGCGGTTTTCATGTGTAATTCGCAAAAAGAAAAAACAAAACAAAACGGAAAAGCTGAATTTGGATTTTGTTTTCAATTAGTTTTTTTTGCCCTACTTAAGTTAACAATCTAAAGAAACAGTGCACAAATCGTGATATATAAGATATTTTTCTATATTAAAAATATTCATATTTAAACATCAAAATTACTCGCAAGTCTAATTGAGCAGAAGAGTAATAACAGACAAGAGGGAAATATGCCGCTAAAGAAGAAATCACAAAGTGTATGTTGAGTGAATCATGTTCATCTTATAATTATCTCTCTTTTATTTTTTAATACGTATTATTTAATTGTTATGGAATATACACTGAGAGAAAATAAATAACTAAATCTAATAAAAAGAGTGTTCAGAAAATAATGCTTAAATCAAATACTTATATTCCGGGTTGGCTACCGTTAGGCCTAAAATAACCTTTCAGCTCAAATACCGTTACCGCTGAATGCCATTATTGAAGTAATTCAAATTAGCGTTAACGTTATCTGTTAACCGTTCTGACTCGGAAGTCAAGCTTGCTTATATTTATAATTACAAACATAATTGGTCAATTCACAAGGTCTCTTATCATGTCATATTGTCATAATGTCCTAATATTTCACAATGGTTTTTATTGCTTTTCAAGCAAAATATGTCCTACTTTCTTTGATATTTTTATTGTGTTATCGTAACGAACCAGCAGAGACCAACGCCGAATGCCTAAGAGTCGGTTAAGCCGAACCGCCAAGTCGTGATATATTAGGTTATTATGACAATATGACCAATTATGTATATGTCACAGGGGATTTAATACCAAAATACTCAAATGTTTGTATATTAAATTTTGAATCTTTAGCCTGGGAGCTTATAGAAATTTTGCGATTTAATACAAAAAGCAAATTTATTAAAAATTACTACAAAAATCCTGTGTCGGTCGTTGCAACTTGATGAGTGAGTGCTATTTACAGTCAATTTACAGTCCTAATAATCTTCCAACGAGACAGTATGAGCGTCTTATAATTGACAAATTCCAATTAACATATTCTGTGAGAAAACTGAACCTGTCAGACGATTTCATGTCGTTCACAGGAATTGTGAGACTGTCAGTATATATTATGATGATTTTCTTTTTTTGTCCAAGATCTTAAATTTACTCCAGATCAGTAGAATTGCAGAAAACCCTGAAGTTCCGAAAAAAAATCATCTTAATTTTTCGCGTAAGTAAAATATGCGCTATTGGAAAGCAACAATTCCACATGAGCTTCAAGAGATTCAGACATATATGACCAAAAAGTGACCTTGTGTTGTGGATTTTATGCCAGCAGTGAGTCTCTATTTTATCGTCGATAAATATGATAACCACTAAACATAAATGACATTAGCTATAATGCCAACCAACCAAATGCTACCACATGATACTCAGTTAAACAAATTTATCTATTTCAGAAGGGGAATTCAGGTAATAAAGGGTTTTCCAATAAGAATTGTTATTTTGGTATTCAAAGTAAAATGCAATTTTTTGAGATAAATGATCAGATGTTTATTTCATAATAAAGAGGAATATAAGCCGTTAATAATGAAAAACAACATTAGCCAAATAACCACCACAACCATGCATATAGGACCATATCCTTTTCATGAAATTTTCCATAACAAAATCGCAAAGTGGCTGCCCTATGTTCTCGATAGCCTCACGAATTCTATAGTTGAGGTCTTGAATCGACGCTGGGCTGTTGCCGTAGTCCTTATCTTTCACGTGGCCCCAAAGGAAGAAGTCCCAAGGTGTTAAATCACAAGATCTCGGTGGACAATTGTGATCACCTCTTCGAGAGATAACACGGTTCGGAAACTTTTCCCGTAAAAGAGCAATGGTTTCGTTGCTTGTGTGGCACGTAGCGTCTTGTTGAAACGTTGTCCAGATCAATATCATCCAACTCCGACCATAAGATACGGTGTAATGACGTTTGTGGAATGCCCAAGTCCAAAGAACGAAGAGGAATGCACAAACTTGGGTTTTCTTCAACACTTAGAGCTACTGCAGTAATATTTTCAGTTGTTTTTGAGCGACGTGCACGGGTTTTATTCTTCACATCACTAACTTTTCGCAACAGCTCGAATTTTTCCACCAATTTCTGTATTGCGGTCAGACAAGGTGCTTCACGATGCCCCAAAAATGCTTTAGTTTTGCGAACTAAGACTGCAAGATTTTTACCATTTTTGTAGTGACTTTTAATAATTTCAATGTGTTGTTGAAGCGTGTATGGTTCCATTTATAGTAATGGCGTAGTTTCTACTTGTCAAATGTCAAAGAATAAAAGCTTCAAAAGTGACAGCTACCGAAATACCGGGTGATTAAAAAATAACACCTCTTGTTGGAAAACCCTTTAGTTCGTTTGAATACTCACATTGCGCTGGCTATTAAATAAGAATGAATTCATTTCATTTTCAGTCATGGCTTTATGCCAAGAGAGTTAGAGGAGTTAAGTAACAACGTTCCCATAGTTCATAGTTTCCGGAACTTTTCCCATTCCCGAGATATAATAAAAAAATAAATATTATCATTTCTGGAACCTTTCTAATATTAAATTATTAAGAGCTCTTATTCGACACATACATTTATTATACCCTTCACCATGAGTGGCAAGGGTATATATAAGTTTGTCATTCCGTTTGTAATTTCTACATTTTTCATTTGCGACCCCAAAAAGTATATATATTCTGGATCGTTATAGATAGCGAAGTCGATATAGCCATGTCCGTCTGTCCGTCTGTATGTTGAAATCAACTTTCCGTAGCCCCCAAATAACTTACAAAGATAATTTATACATCAATATGTCGGGAATTCTTCCGGCTCGGTCGCTATTTAAAATCGAGAAAATCGGCCCACAAATGGCTGAGATATAACGAAAAAACCTCGAGAGATATAACGAAAAAACCTCGATTTTTGGTCTATTTTGATCTATATCTGGATTACTAAGTCATTAATATAGACAATATGGATATCTAATGATAGATATTTCAAAGTCCATTGCAACGATGTATATAAGGCTATAGTAATTTGGACCTACAATGGGTCAAAATCGGGAAAAATATTTTTTAACCCAAATTTTTTTTTTTTACACAAAAAATTCTTTTTCATTAACTTTTTTACTAATAAATTTAAAAAAAATTTTAAAAAATTAAAAAAAAATTCGAAAAAAAAAATTGAAAAAAAATGTTTTCTTAAATTTTAAAAAAATAAAAATATTTTAATTTGGTTTAACTAAAAATATTTAAAATTTTTATTATAAAGTATAATTTGGTAAAGGGTATATAAGATTCGAGACAGCCGGATATAACTCTCTTACTTGTTGTTCTTGTAATTGTACTTTTAGTGCTTTTAATTTTAGATACAATTAAAGGGTCAAAGCTACCCGACATATTCATTGAACATTGTTTACCATATCGGTCCCAATATTCTATTTTTATACCCTACATCACCATGGTAAGGAGAGTATATTTTCTTAGAAACTTTGGTATTTAAAAAAGTTAACACAAATCAGTTCCATATATACACAAATTATGCCACCTAATTTTATAAGGATCAGGCCATAAATAGTCATAGCTCCTATATAAGTACCACTGCACAGAAATCATGCTACTAAATTTGTTTGGGATCGGTCCATAATTTGCTCATTTACTCGGACTAGGGAATTATATGGTGGGACTTGACTTGTTTTCCTTTTTCGTAAAATTTAGCAACTGAAATAATTTTGAATTACTGAACAAATCATATTCAAAAATTCCGAAATGCAGCAACTGCCAAATTAAAATTGTATAGAAAGTTTTTAAATATTGTGGATTCACAAGGTCTCCTATCATGTCATATTGTCATAATGTCCTAACATTTCAGGACACGGCGGCTGAGCTTAACCGACTCTTAGGCGTTCGGCTCTGCTGGTTGGTTACGATAACACAATAAATATAGCATACAGAGAAGTATTATTTTAGGACATTTTTTGCTTGAAAGGCAATTACAACATTTTCAACCTACTTTGAAATATTATGACATTTTTACAAGATGAATCGATCAATTGATTAAAATATTTCTTGTAAAGAAACTAATTAAGAATAAGAAAACATTAATGAGATAATTGTTTACAAAGAACTTATCTGTTTCGCATTAAAAAGCATATGTTTACTATAATTTCTCTCAGTGTTTATACTCGTTTTATTAGCCTCTTTTGTGTTTTTAATTCCATGTCGCTCTTAAACTATTATAAACACATGTTGCTGTTAAATGACCTTGTTGTAATATTGTTGATCAGGGTTGTCAGATTTTTTTTCACTTCATCTCCAAATTGTATGTTCGAAATGGAAAAAAAAAATCGCCAATTTTTATCTTCATAACATGTTTGCTTTAAAAGTTAGCCAAAAATCTCCAAAACAGGATTTAACTTCTATTAATACCTAAATATAAAGACTTTTTCTTACTATTGAGCTGAAAATGTATCATTACATGTTTTATTAAAACATATTTAATAATCTCGTGAATCCCACTTTTAGGAATCATTTTATTCCATAATTTCATACCATAATGATGAATCAATTTCAGTTTTATTTCTAGAACGGCAAATGTGAAAATCTTTTAAAGACAAAAAATTCCAAATATTCATCGCCAAAGACGTTTAAAAATCGCCAAGTTAGGCGAGAAATCACCACATCTGGCAGCTCTGCTTGCTGACTTTAACTTGTATTGCATTTTATTAGTTTTATCTTATATTATTTATTCTTCTCAAATTTAACTAAACTATTATTCTCATTTTATATTTTTTTACTCTTTATTTTTACTTATAGGGACACTCGTTTTTAAAACGTGCCAACACCGATAAATTACGTGAAGTCTTCCAAAAATACGCAACATACGAAAAGAATGGTGAACATTTTATGACTAGCGAAGATTTTGTAAGGAAATTTTTGGGTTTATTCACAGATGCCGCATTTAATGATGTAAGTATACATATATGTACATATTTATATTGAAAATGAAAACAATTCCCATTCATTCTTAAATGAATATATAAATCACACATAATCGTAAACGACAAAAAAAAAGTAGTAAACTAAATTGCTGATAAGCTAAAAAACAAAACCAAGAACTAAGAAAAAATTACATACAACTAATAAATAAGATAAATGTTGTATGTTCTACACTAAAAACTAAGCAAGCAAAAAAAAATGGCAAAGATCCAAATTATAAAACACATAAAAATTCACACCCACCATCTATAAATAATGGGGGGATCGACTATTTTGTATTCTTTTTTACTTTTATACGTTTAGTATCCACTGTTTACAATTGTTTTGTTTTATTATTGTATATTTAACCCTCAATTGTATTTGTTTGCTAAATTCTACAACCAAATTTATGATATTTTACCGCAATCTGTATGTAATTTAAAGTATGTAGTTAAGTAGCGGATGTAAATCATATATAGAAAATGTAAAGGACTTAAATCTTTAAAAATGTTACTGCAGCCCTTTATTATTTATAAATTTCTGCTAGAAAATTCTATTATGATGTTTACACCAGTACACGGTGAGAGAAAAAAGTGTAAATGAATCTGTAATTTCTAGACGGATAATGCGATTTTAAACACCAATTGAGTGGCGGAGCTTCAAGGCCCCAATGATGACAAATGTTTGTTCTCTATCCGATTTGAAAAATTTTTATATATTGTATATGAATTGTTACATTTTAACCTTTTTAAAACATTGGTTTATTTTCTTTAAATAAACCGGACACTTTTGATTGCAAATAAAAGCCGTTTAGTAGTTTAAAATTGTAACAACTCTTTATTTATTTAAAATGTACAATAACAACAGTTCAAATAGTCACTCAGTGTTTTCATACACGTTTATCAATTCGCAGAAATGCACACACACTTTATAATGTACAAACTTAAATGTACAAGACAGTTTATATTAACTCTAACAGTGCCTTCACTCGCGACTGCAACCTCTGCCACTATTTATACACGCTCCCTCTTTCGCGAATCTTCTACAATGCTCTTAACGGACAAACTAGTACATTCGAATTCTAGAGCTTTCGATGTTAATATCAGCAACATAAACATTTAGTGTTGCCATACTTACAAACAATGCTAATAACCGCATGCTATCAACATTGTTGATAAGTAGAAGCCTCTACTGATGGAAATCCTTATAAACACGATGAATGTTGCTGGCAGTTGCTACAGACCGTTAAATTCAAATCGCAACAGTATGTAATTTACTAGAAGAGATCAAAATATGACCATAGCTATATTCTATCTCTTACAGTTTGCGACATATTCACATTTGAAAATTACCTTAGTCTGGGTTTTTGCTAATAGTGGAGCCAAATCTTTCCCAATTTTTTATATACTTCACTATAAATGGCAATGGCAATATATACATAAGTTTGAAATTCCGTTAGCAATTTCTACATTTTTCAATTGCGACCCTACAATAGATCGTTATAGAGATCGGCTTCGATATAGCCGTGCCTGTCTATCCCTCTGTATGTTGAAATCAACTTTCTGTAGCCCCCAAATAACTTATATATATGATTCAGCCATCAATATATCCGCTATAGTTCCGGTTCGGTTGCTATTTAAAATCGAGAAAATCGGCCAACAAATGGCTGAAATATAAGTAAAAAACCACGACCACCTCGATTTTTCTATCTAAAGGGTTTTCCAACAAGAGGTGTTATATTGAATCACCCGATATTTCGGTAGCTTTTGAAGCTTTTATTCTTTGACATTTGATAAGTAGAAACTACGCCATTACTAAAAATGGAACAATACACGCTTCAACAACGCATTGAAATTATAAAAATTCACTACAAAAATGGTAAAAATCTTGCAGTCATAGTTGGCAAAACTAAAGCATTTTTGGGTCGTCGTGAAGCACCTTGTGGGACCGCAATACAGAAATTGGTGGAAAAATTCGAGCTGTTGGGACAACTTAGTGATGTGACGAATAAAACCCGTGTACGTCGCTCAAGAACAACTGAGAAAATCGCTGCTGTAGCCCAAAGTGTTGAAGAAACCCCAGGTTTGTTTATTCCTCGTCGTTCTTTAGAATTGGGTATTCCACACACGTCATTACACCGTATCTTACGGTCGGAGTTGCATGATATTGATCTGAACAACGTTTACTTTCAACAAGACGGCGCTACGTGCCACACAAGCAACGAAACCATTGCTCTTTTACGGGAAAAGTTTCCGGACCGTGTAATCTCTCGAAAAGGTGATCACAATTGGCCACTGAGATCTTGTGATTTAACACATTGCGACTTCTTCCTTTGGGGCCACGTGAAAGATAAGGTCTACGTCAACAGCCCAGCGTCGATTCAAGACCTTAATGATAGAATTCGTGAGGCTATCGAGGACATAGGACAGCCACTTTGCGATTTGGTTATGGAAAATTTCATGAAAAGGATATGGTGCTGTAAGTGTGGTCGTGGTGGCCATTTGGCTGCTGTTGTTTTTCATTATTAAAGGCATACCTTCCTCTTTATTATGAAATAAACATCCGATCATTTATCACAAAAAATTGTATTTTTCTTTGAATACCAAAATAACATTTCTTGTTGGAAAACCCTTCATTTCTGATCTAAGGTGGTTTTTTGGCAAAACCGTTTCCAAATACTTGTAACAAATCTGCAAGAATTTTCCTCTTGTTTCTTCAGAAATAAAATAATATATTTCATTTGCAAGTTGCAAATCTACATTATAATTTGGTTTCGTTATTTTTATTTGGGGTCTTTTAAATTTATTAATAATATCTTTTAGCCTTTGAACAATCGAAATATTTTCATTTTGTTCCAGCTCCTCATCTGAGATTTAATCAATTTCGTTTGAAATGGATTTTAATTGAGTTTTGTTAAATAACTTATGAAAAAAAATTATGAAAAATTGATTTTACAGGGCCCCACTCAAGGAAAACCAAAAATACCACATTCCTTTATTAAATATGTTGCAGCAGGGGTTGAGCTTAACAACTTTGCTGAACATCACTTTGCGATATTCGGGCATGTAGAATGTCAAAATGCATGAAAAAGGCACACAAAAATTACAATTTCCCCTGTTTATTTATGAAAACGGGATACCCCGTTTGGCGTCACTAGGTGCGAGGCAAAATGATAAGGTCACTACATTTCGTTCTGTTTATCCAAAAATACAAATAGTATTGATTGGCTAAAATAGTTGTTGCTCATACGTTGTTCAGATAAGAATCATTTCCCAGCAGTTAAGCAAGTAGTCAAAGTATCCCTTATAGACAGTAATCGTCACAAATGTCTTATCACTTGGCTGACTCCAATTTATATATTTTGGTAATTTGACATGTATATACTCTTTGTAGTGCAGAGAGAAGATAATTAGTTTCTTTATACATTCCAGGTAATCTAGCGCGAAGACAATTGTCACTTAAGTGTCCCTAAGTAATCTGGAGTGTAGTCACTTTAAACGTTTATTTTGTACTTCACTTTAGAAAGTAGTTTTTATTGGATTGTCTATGATATGTATATTTGAGGTCAATTAGCATGTTAAATAAGTACTTACATATAAATTACATGTTAAAATAATAGTTATGTAGCTGATCATGTTACCAGTTAGGTAGCTAGTAAGGCAACTGACGCTATTTATGTGAATTCAATGCGTTGACTACTTTGGACCAGCTATTAGAGATTCTTATTGTAGACAAAAAGGGTCAAACCCCCTGCTTAAGACATGCATGTGTTAAAATTACTAGTCACGTAGCTATTGAAGTAACTACTTCCCACCCTAAATGATGGGTAAAATCACTAGTTCGGTACTGTCTCTTAGAACTGCAGGGTTCAATCTCATTTGATTAGTGTTAGTGCTATTTATAAACCAAAATATCAAAAATATGCATTTAGAAGTTGTCAATATAGACAATATGGATGGATATCTAATAAATAGATATTTCATATCTATTTGAGTTTTTTCGTTGCAAAATCATAACTTTTGAACCAAATATGATTATCATATCAAAAATGATATGATAGATAATTAATCAGCCTACAGACAGACAGAAAGGTTTTCTACAAAACAAATATTTATTTTTTAAAGAAATCATTCCTTAAAATATCAAATATTCATTTCTTTACAATAGAATTAAATTAAACTAACTTGCTAGTGGTCTTATCGTTATGATTAAAACTTTCATAGTTTTATTTACTAGCAATTGTTAATAATAAATAATTTGACGCTGCTACCTTTCTAATTCAAACTATAATTAACACTTGATTTCTCATAGCTAATTTGTTGAATATTATTTTTTTTTTAATTTCTATCGATAATTATTGTCGTACTTGTAATTCTGTTTAATTGCATGACGTTCTTCTGTACTTAACCGTTAAACGTCAAAAAAACAAAGTCACTTATTAGACGCGTGTTAATCATGATTGCAACCAAACAATGTTCATTTCATTTCTTTTCTACTTTTTTTTTATTTTGTTTATTTAAATAAACAATATTATTTCTACCTTAGACATGACTTCAAATATTTGTACTAGTACAAACAAGTTATTGATTAAATTTAATTATTATCTAGAATATAATCAGTCATAGAACAATTTGTTCTATATTTCTTTTTTTATAATAGCTATTTTGGTGATTATCTTGATCGGTTTTTGTTTGTATAGTTTTTGGTTTATTTTGGCTTAGATTTATTATTTGACCTTGACACGTGATTAACATTTGTCTGGCGAAATGTTGTATATATTTTAACTGATTTTGATTATGAATTTCTTTGTTTAACAAACTAATTTTGTTGAAGTTAAAGCAAATACACATTTATTAAAATGTTTATTAGAAAATTTTAATATTCTTACGTTTTTACCTTTTAAAAACGGGGTTTATTTCCTTTAAATAAACCGGATACTTTTGATTGCAAATAAAAGCAGTTTTAGTAGTTTAAAATTGTAACAACTCTTTATTTATACACACACACTTTATAATGTAGAAACTCAAATGTACACGACAGTTGATGTTAACTCTAACAGCGCCAATGATCAACTCAACTCACGACTGCAACCTCTGCCGCTATTTATACACACGCCATCTCTCGGGAATCTTCTACAATGCTCTTAACGGAATTCTAATTCTAGAGCTTTCGATGTTAATGTTACCAGCTTAAACATGCAGTGTTGCCATACTTACAAACAATGATTATAACCGCATGCTATCAACATTGTTGATAAGTAGAAGCTTATTCTGATGGACGTGTTTATAAACATGATGAATGTTGCAGGCAGTCGTTACTGACCGTTAAATTCAAATCGCTATTGCACATTCGTAACAATATTGATACCTATCAATCAATGCTATTTAATGATGATGTGTCAGATGCACCAAAATGTGTCATAATGTTTCATAATTATCATAAAGTATATGTTTTGTAATTACTCTTCATATTTACAGAAACATTAGAGCAGTGATCGGTACATGTATCCCTTAGGGCCCGAACCATTTAGAATGTAAGCGAAACTAAAATAATCAAAAGAAAACAAATTGCTGATTTTGCATCAAAAACTCAATCGGAAAATTCGTGTTATGCTACATTTTAACACAGTTACTTAGAGTATTTCTGAAGGCCGCCTATAGAGACATTTTTTCCTCAATGAATCCGGCATTCTAGCCGGCTATAATCTATTGAAATGCCTCCAACCTTTGTATTCTTGGATCTTATGACATTATCCAAGGTATTATTTCGATTACACTTTGTTTTTGTATTATGATATAAATAGACAAGGAAATTATGTTATAAATAGGTGTATTTAACTATTTAAATAATAAATGAAAATAGATATAGATATATAATTAGATACCCTGCAGCTCATTGAACTAGTTCCGCTACTTCGAATTAGTAAGCCACTGAGAACTACTACTAGTGAATTTTCATTCTACTCGCTACGTTATTGACTGTTCAATTTAACACGGGGATGTCATTGCAAGTGGCCGATTGACACACTCTGCATAACACTTCACTCTTTTATTAAATAGTACGAAATCTCCAGCATTTGAGAAAAAAAAGAAAAAATGAGCACATAACATCACGTTTTATAGTTAAATACGCTAATCACTAAGCCACAGAGCTCTTATTTGTACTGCTCTCTATTTGTTATTACCCAGCAGTTCTAGGAGACAGTCCCGAACTAGAGATTTTACCCACAATTTGGGGTGGGAACTACTAAGTTACTTCAATAGATACGTGACTAGTTATTTTAACACGTGTATGTCCTATGCTGAGGGTCTAGTTATTTTAACTAGTAACTAACACTACAATGAGACTGTCTAATAGCTGGTCCAAAGTAGTCAACACATTGAATTCACATACTGGTTAAATAGCGTCAATTACCTTACTAGCTATTTAACTGGTAACTTGATCAGCTATATAACAAGTTATTTTAACATGTACGGGTGCTAATAGACCTCAAATAGTTAGCTAAAAAGACATATCATAGGCAGTCCAATAAACGATAGCTTGTAAACAAACTCTTCTTCGACAACTCTCCAATGGATTGATTCTGGTGGGTAAAATAACTACAGGGTTCTCCAACAGGAAGGTATGCCTTTAATAATGAAAAACAAAATCAGCCAAATGCCCACCACGACCACGCTTATAGGACCATATTCTTTTCATGAAATTATCCACAACCAAATTGAAAAGTGGCTGACCTGTGTCCTCGATAGCCTCAAGAATTCTATCTTTGAGGTCTTGAAACGACGCTGGGCTGTTGTCGTAGACCTTATCTTTCACGTGGCCCCAAAGGAAGAAGTCGCAAGAAATCACAAGATCTCGGTGGCCAATTGTGATCAACTCTTCCAGATATAATACGGTCCGGAAACTTTTCCCGTAAAAGAGCAATGGTTTCGTTGCTTGTGTGGCACGAAGAGCCGTCTTTGTTTAAAGTAAACGTTTTCCAGATCAATATCATCCAACTCCGACCATAAGATACGGTGTAATGACGTTTGTGGAATGCCCAATTCCAAAGAACGACGAGGAATAGACAAACCTGGGTTTTCTTCAACACTTTGGGCTATAGCAGCAATATTCTTAGTTGTTCTTAAGCGACGTGCACGGGTTTTATTCTTGACATAACTAACTTGTCCCAAAAGCTCGAATTTTTCCACCAATTTCTGTATTGCGGTCCGACAAGGTGCTTTACAACGACACAAAAATGCTTTAGTTTTGTGAACTGTGACTGCAAGATTTTCAGCATTTTTGTAGTGAATTTTAATAATTTCAATGCGTTGTTGAAGCGTGTATCGTTCCATTTTTAGTAATGGCGTAGTTTCTACTTGTCATATGTCAAAGAATAAAAGCTTCAAAAGTGACAGCTACCGAAATACCGGGTAATTCAAAATAACATCTCTTATTGGAACACCCTTTACTTTCTAAAGTGCAGTACAAAATAAACGTTTAAAGCGACTTCACTATAGATTACAAAGAGACACTAAAGTGACTATTGACTTCATGCTATGTTACATGGAATATCAGTATACTTAAGCAAAAACAAAAATTAACTGTATGAGAATTATATCAATATAATTTGTATAAAACCAGTTTGAACGAATTACTCACAAAACGTGACTACACTTCAGATTACTTAGAGACACTTAAGTGACAATTGTCTTCACGATAGATTACCGGGAATGTATAAAGTAACCAATTGTTTTCTCTCTGCACTACAAAGAGCACATACGGGTCAGATTACCAAAATATATAAATTGGAGTCAGCCAAGTGATAAGACATTTGTGACGATTACTGTCTATATGGGATACATTAACTACTTGCTTAACTGCTGGGATAATAATTAGATGTGAGTCTACTCTCAATATTCTTTTTTCCATCATCAGCGAGAACGAAAATACCAACGTTCAGATTCAGCATTACAAGTGGTATATTTTAGAGGTTTTTATTTTTCTTGAATTTATTTTCAAAAACTTATGGCAAATATCTGACTATTTTTTATTACTGAATACGCTGGCGAAATGTAGTGTAAATGATAACCATTTAACTACCACTTTAGCAGACACAGCGAACTAGTTTGTTGTACAAGTAGTAAAATAGGTTGCCACTTTTCAAACTGCTGGGTATCTATTAACAATTTTGACTCTACCTATTCCATTCCTGTTATTTCGATAATAGTATATATATACCCTCCACCAAAAAGATACATACATTGATTTTGTCATTCGTAATATTTGTAGTGGAACCAAAAAGTATATATAAAATTCTAAGACCATTTTGCTATGTTTTTAATTGTATTTTTACGATCTTGTTTTAAGTATTGTTTGCGATCGTGTTATGTACATGTAAATAGACGAAAATCTTCGTATTCTGAACAATACTAGCGAGGAACTATGACCTAAAGCGGTGGTGGCCAGAAAGAGAGTGTTTAAAATGCATATGGTGGAGTGTAAAATATAAAAGAGAACACAAATGAATACATGTGTACTTTGCACATTACAATTGTTTTTGTTTTGTGTTTAGTTTGAGTTTTTGCTGAGAACATTCGTATTGCGTGTGTATTAGTGAAAATAACATAACTACCCCGGGGTAGTGTTTGGCCAACAACGATCTAAAGCCCACGTCCGAAAAATAAATTAACGCTCATAAATATTGATATTGTTAAAAACTTATACTGAAATTTGTTTCTAGTATTCATAAATTTTATTACTGAATTTTGTGAATAATATAAAACCCTCATCTCATCTCTCTTCACCAAAAAATATGGGGGCTATATTGACTTTGTCTTTCCGTTTGTAACACATCGAATTATTGGTCGTAGACCCACTAAGATATGTATATCCTGGGTCCTTATAAAATTATAAAACCACATAGTTATACCCGTTTGTTGAAGGCACAATAGGGCTCAGAGAGACTAACTTAGGGGAATAAACAAAAAAATAATCTTTGTTGATCAGAAAAGTTTGAAGTTGAAATGGGCAAAATCGGTCCAAAATCGAAATTTAGCGCAAATATGGATCAAAATATATATGAAAAACATTGTTCGAACTTTCCTTTCTACATATTTTGATCCCGATAAAATTTAAATGCATGAATATATTGTATAAAGGTGTAACTTTGCACTGATATTTTCTAATAATGTGTTTTGAATCAAAATATATGAAAAACTTTGTTCGAACTTACCACAATACACATTTTGTTCCCCATAACAGTTAAATGCATGAAACTCAATGTGAAATTTACTAGGGAGTTTTTCAAGTAATAGCAAATATAAAATTTATTAAATATTAACTTGATAAATGTTTTTATACAAAATACTCTTGTTAAATTTTCCTTCAGTGTCACATTTTTATGCCGCATTTTATTATTAAATTTCATGGGCATTTGTTATGGCAAGGGTACTAGTTTTTGGTAACCTAAGAATTCAAGGCCTTTAAATGTAGTGCCTTCTCTTTTTGCAGTTTCAATAACATTTGTTATGTCTTTTACTGCAGTATTTTAAAAGCGTTTTATGTCATGCAAATGTCATCTTCCTGATAAACATTTGTTTTTTAATTTTGATTTAAAATATATTTTAGTTGTTGTGATTAACTATCATTCATCAGGTTTTATTGACAGGTTGTTCAAATAAGATTATTAAAGGAAATAGTTAAAGAAATGAAAAAGCAATTCAACGCAAACAATTTGGCTAAAGAAGAGGTCACTGGACGGCCATTTCAAACTTTTGATGCATGTAACTATTAGCAAAAGCTGATATTCTTAAAAAAATGTCGGCTCTCCATAGGCTCGCAATATCTAAAAAAAACAAAAAAAAAAAAAAAAAGATCGAACGAAATTAAAATAAATAAACCTAAATATCTGTTGAACTAAAAGAGATAACTTACATACAGTTTCAAATGAACAGTAGTTGGAAATATTAAATTATAATCGAAATATTTAAACCTGTAGTCTGACAATTATGACTTATTAATAGCTTTATCCTATTAAGATTTAATATAATCCATCTTTCTGTAAATGTAGCCAAATAAACTTTCCATTGTATATATCACACACAGATTTAAATGCTGTTACTATGCTATAAATTTCATACTTAATTAAAGGCACGTCTTCCGTAAAGCCTAAAAACATTTTCTAGCAGACATTCCCAAATAGATAACACTATCAAAATTTACTTACTAACATGCCCAGTAATAAAAATAAACTGATTAGACACATTTAATTAAAACAATTTTCAAAAAAAAATATATGTTAAACCATGACAATGATCATAATACATACTTAATTTAAATTTATTAATCAGTTTATACAGGTTTTATAATAGTGGTCAAAAGTCACACAAATAATTTAAATAAAAACAAATTATACAGCCATTTAACAAACAATAACTAACTAATAACTTTAACGTTAAATTGAAATTTCAAATTAAAATTCTTGTTTTTTGTTTGTTTTTGAAATCTTATTAAAGGAATCAGTGCGTTTATTAGCTGGTATTGCAGATACAAGCAAGGATGGACTTATATCATTCTCAGAATTTCAAGCTTTTGAAGGTTTATTGTGTACACCAGACGCTTTATATAAAACAGCTTTTCAATTATTCGATCGTCAAGGCAATGGCACAGTATCCTACAGTAAGTATTTATATGCCTTTACACCAGTGGTCGGCATAAAGAGAACATGGATATTCGCGTTGTTTACCAGTAAATGAGTGTCGACCACTGATTTATATTGATTTAATTTGAAACCCTATTAAATTTCCATATTTTCTTTTTTTTAAATTTTTAGCTGATTTTGCTGATGTCGTACAAAAAACTGAACTACATTCAAGAATACCTTTTAGCCTAGACAGTCCCTTTATTAGACGATATTTTGGTGAAGTAAGTACTAATGTTTATATTGGTTTCTTTAATTGATTTTATTTTTTAATACTTTTCTTATTTTCTTTAATAGAAAAAACAACGTTTAATTAATTACGCTGAATTTACTCAATTACTTCATGATTTTCATGAGGAATATGCGATGGAAGCATTCCGTAGCAAAGATCCAGCCGGTTCTGGATATATTTCCCCATTAGATTTTCAAGATATTATGGTTAAAGTTAAAAGGCATTTACTCACCGCCAATGTTAAAGATAATTTAGTAGCTGTAAGTTTCTGTTTGCCAATAACTATATTTTGTCTATTTTAAATAAATAATTAAATTTTTATAGGTCACCGAAGGCCATAAGGTAAGCTTTCCATATTTTATGGCTTTCACCTCGTTGCTAAATAATATGGAATTGATAAAACGCATCTATTTACATTCTACACAAGGTAATCGCACAGAACCCGTTACCAAAGATGAACTTTTATATGCTGCTCAAACTATGAGTCAAATAACTCCATTAGAAATTGATATTTTATATCAATTGACTGGAGCTTTACATCAAACTGGGTGAGTTTTATGTGTTTATATATTGGTAGTTTATCTAGCTTTAGAACAGTGGTCGGCACACACAGAGTATGGCACATAAGTAGCTGAACTGTAATGTTGTATAAAATGAATTTTGTTTATTGAGTTTTTGTTACAAAATCTACCAATTATTTCCCGGGGTTGTCTTTCGTGTTATGTGCATCCGATTATTCAATCACGTTCGGCTCATGGTGGCTATGAGTGCTGACCACTGCTTTAGAATAGTGAATTTCATTTGTGTTGTAATAGGTTAAATGACACTGAAAGTTTTTGAAATCATAACGAAATAATTATTTGGTTTTTTTGTTAACTTTCAAGTTCTGTAAGACAGAATTAAAAATATGACTCGGTGATCCTGAGTCGATCGGTATATTTCAAGGTGGGTGTTAGACTAATAATTTTTGGGCGTTACAAACATCAACACAAACGCATACAACCCTCCATATTAGGGTATAAAATTGTTTATGAAAATAACTCAGTTTCTCACACCCATCTTAAAGTATATCTATCGACTCAGAATCACTTTATGCGATATTTTGATCGCATTTGGCACATGCTATTTTTTTGGCCCAAGGCCGAAGTATATTGAAATTGGCTGAAATCAGTCCATTATATCTCCTAACCCCCATACGAATTTCCTCCCGAAATAGGATTTTGTCGGCCATAAGTATTTTATTTTTATACACAAACTTCGCTACAAATAATTTGTATATGTGCGGAAGTCATGTAATCTAATTTTATGATGATCGGTCGTAATTAGTCATAACTCCCTTATAAGGCCCACTTCCGAAAATCACTTTAACGAGCATAAATCTCTTAAAAATTTAGAAATAAGTTTCATATGGAGATAAATCACACGACAAAATTACGTGACGATCGGTCCATTATTGGTCATAGCTCCCATATAAGTTCCACTTCCTAAAATCATTTTAACTAGCATAAATCTTGACACTACCAAATCTCATGGCGATAGGTCCATAATTAGTCATAGCTCCATATAAGAATCACTTCCGAAAATCAATCACGGAACTAAATTATTGAAATTTTTTAATAAAAATATTCTTGTTCATTTACTCAGTGCAGGGTATTATATAGTCAGGCTTGACCGACCATACTTTCTTACTTGAAGTTAAATTACATGGTATGAATAAAAAGAAAGACTGGCCTTTAAAAGGAAACATGACGGTTGTAAAACAAAAAATGTTATAAAACCGCCTTTAGTTTCCAGAGATAAGATAATTTTGCATCCATTACACTTCAAATTGGGACTTATGAAGCAATAAAACTGAACCCTGTTTCAGGAATGTTTCTACATTTGAGTACAGAAAAACTCAAAACTTGCATTTAGGGTAGCTCCACAAATAAGACTTTTAATGAAAGACAACGATATCATGCATTCATTCATTCATTTAGAAGCAGCGACATGGAAATATTTTGTTGCCTTTGAAAAAAGTCTTTGAAAATTAGAAGGCTGAAAATTACGAGGAATTAGACCTTTTAAGGACTGAGATCGAAAAATTCTTAACACACGTTTTTCATTAAAACTTTTAACCCAAGTATTATTTGATTTTTTTTATCAAGTTACCTTTGTAAAGCATGTCAGTTATTATGTTAAATGTCAATTATGTTCATTTGTTGTTAATCTGATTAAAAAGTGCGTAATACAATTATTAAATATTTTCAACAAAACTCAACTTGGTCCTACACAAAAGGCCAAACAATCAAAGGTCTGCCGTTAAACTGTTTCCAATGTTATTCAACAGTACCGGGAGAACTTGTGCGTTAATAGAAAACCTGGTTTAGGTAGAAGGAATGGTCCTCATGATGTTTATTAAGCCAACAAAATAGAAAGCATTTTCAAAAGAGCTCCCAACACATCCGGTAGGAAAGCAGCCCGGTTAGATCAGTGCTCGGACTATTTGGTACGAAAAGTTAAAGCCAAAGCAGGTTCAAAAACATACAAGGCTCAAAAAGTTCCTGACAGGAACGCTGCTAAAAATTTAGAGGCCAAAAGCAGAGCACGGAAATTGAAGTCAAATTTTATAAAAAAAAATAATATTGAAAAATGCAGATTTTTCGTAGCTTCCGGGTGAAAATTTTGATGTTGCTGATGCTCGAGGGAATGCTGAAGTAAAGTTTAGGACCCAAAAGCAGACAAAATTTCCCAAAAAGTTCTTGGTATGGCAAGCAAGTTCCGCCAAAAAAGACAAACATTTGTTACAAAGGTCTCTATAAATACCGAAATTTACATCAAGGAATGTTTACAAAAAAGGCTTCTTAGTGTATCCACTTATTTTTGGCCTGATTTGGCACCCTGACACTATGGTAAAAAGGTCTTGAGTGTTAAAAGAACAATAATGTGGTATTTGTACTGTTCGAACAAAGTGACAGAAATCACTATAAAAACCATAATGAACCGTAAAAGGTTCAAAATTTCATCACTAGTGATTAGAACTATAAAAAATTTTGTTTTTCGATCTCAGTCCTTACTTAATATAAGTTTTAGTGGCATCAAAATCATTGTAGACCTGTGTAATGAATGTTACAAAAAGTATTCTAATATAATAGTTTAGATATATTTGTTTATACTGGACGAAACGATTTTTTAAGCTTTTATTTTGCAAGTATTGGTCATTGTTAGCTATGACCTTTTCCCATCTTTCTGCCAACATATGGATTCCGAGCCTAAAGAACAGCTCGTCTTTTGAGGGCAAGAACGAATCAAGCCAATATCGGATACTCTGTTCCAAACTGAAGCGTATCCCAGAGAGAGTGTTTTGCATCGATCGAAACAAATAGTAGTCGAACGTGGGCTATAAAACGGGTGAGGAGAAACTTCCCAACCACTTCAATCAAAATACTCTTTAACAGGTATTAGAACATGTGGCCGAGTGTTATCATGATGAAATATTATGGTTTTATGTCTGGCCATATATTCTGGGCGTTTTTCGGCCAATGCTCGCTTCAGATTTCTGCGGCTCATAATAGATAGGATCATTTTTCTCCCACCAAATACAGAGAATTACCTTAGCGCCATGAATATTTGCCTTTGGTGTCGATTCGGCTGGTTGTTCGAGTTTCACAGACGACATGTTACACTTCGGATTATTGTAATGTATCAATTCTTCAGCGCAAGTAATTACTTGGTGCAAAATAGATTGTATTTTATAGCGTTCAAGCAGCATTTCGGACATGCTAAATCGTCTTTTAAGGTATCTAGGCTTCAATTCATATGGCACCCATTTTCCCTGGTTTTGGATGAATTCTGCTGCTCGCATACATTTTGAAATTGCTGTTGAAGTAGCTCCCAGTTATTTTGCAATCTCTTGTTGAGGTTGACAACAATCTTCATGGAGAAATGCCTCCAATTCTTGGTATTCAAACTTTTTTGGCTGGCCTGGGCGATCGTTGTTTTCCGAACAAAACATCTCTCGCACGTTAAAATATATGGAACACATTCACCATAAGCTTTGGTGAGTAAACGGTGAGCTTCAGTAAAGCAAAACTTCCCGCATTTGACGCTTTGTAGGCACAAAATTCGACATTTTCTGTGAGAAAAAAACTGTTTACACTATAATGTTCTACAACTAAGTGAGTTATTAAAATCCAAAAACCGCGTTCATAAGATACGTCATCTATTGTAAATCTCGCATTTTTAAGTCGTAAGCCCAATATTTTATATATTGAATTAATTTTTTTTTTAAACAAACACAAACTGCGAAGCTTTTTGCTGGTCTGCAGATACAACCAGAGAATCTGGCGGGAATCGAACCTGCAACCCTCAGATTGACAGTCCAGTGCACTATCGTCTATCGGTGCACTTTTAATTTTGTATGGCCATAGAGAACGTGTATACCATATATTATCGAATTTAGAAGAGTGAATGTTTAAAAATAATCTCGGGTTATTTCGAAAACTTTCAGTAAATTTTTAGTTGATTTAGAGAGATGTTTTATTTTCCAAAACACTAGTTCAGCTAATATTATTATATTAATTGCAATTATTATTCCTCTTGTTTTTTTATTTTCTTCTAATGTTTATGGTTAAAAACAAAATAAATAAAAATTAAACAAAATAGTTGGTGGAGACGTAAAAAGATTCAAGCAAGTAGGCAAGTGTTACTTACAAAATTTAACAACGATTGTTTTTTTAATACAAGTAAACCAAATTCCTTTTTGTTACAAGAATTCCACATTCCTTTTTTTGTTAAATATAGTTCTTTTAGTTTGTTCTTCACCCCAAGACCCTAGCAATTTGTTAATAATCCTATATGTTTTTGCATTAAATATTATTTATTTATATTAATATGTATGTACTTACATCCAAATGGTAATAAACTTTATTTTGTTGTCACAATTCTAGCCGCGTTGTCTATAGCGATTTAAGCAATATTGCACCCGAGCATTATACGAAGCATATCACCACCAGATTGGCTGAAATAAAGGCCGTCGAAAGTCCAGCCGATAGATCAGCATTTATACAGATTTTAGAGAGCACATATCGTTTTACATTGGGCTCTTTGGCAGGCGGTAAGTTTAACTTTATTTTTCCCTATATAAAAAAGATTAATTTAACAAAAATTTTTTTATAAATTTTTAAAGCTGTGGGTGCTACGGTTGTTTATCCCATTGATTTGGTTAAGACACGCATGCAAAATCAACGCACAGGTTCATATATTGGTGAGGTGGCCTATAGAAACTCCTTTGATTGTTTTAAAAAGGTATGTAACAAATTATCATTTGCTTTTTACCAGTACAAAATAGATTTACAGATCCTCGAAAGAAATCATCAGAACTAGTTAGAACAAGTAAAAGAGCTATATTCGGCTCTGTCGAATCTTATATACCCTTCACTAAATTATACTTTAAAATAAAATTAAAAAAAAAAAAATTTTTTATTTTTTTTTAAATTGTTTTTTCCATTTTTTTTAAATTTTTTAATTTTTAGTGAACAAAATTTATGACAAAAAAATGTTTTTTGTGAAAAAAAATTCGGGTTAAAAAATATTTTTTTCCGATTTTGACCCATTGTAGGTCCATCTTACTATATCCTTATATACAATATTGCAATGGACTTTGAAATATCTATCATTAAATATCCATATTGTGTATATTTATGATTAAGTAATCGAGATATAGATCAAAAATACGCCAAAAATAGAGGTTGTCTCGGATTTTTGTTCATATCTCCGTTATTTATGGACGGGTTTTGCTGATTTTAAATAAGAAACTTCTCGAAAGCATGTCTATTGAAGAAGAACTATTGAAGGTTTGGATCCCGAAGATATCTGGGGTCTTCAGAAAGTTGATTTCAACAGACAGACGAACAGACGGACATCGCTAAATCGACTCCGCTATCTATAAGGATCCAGAATATATATACTTTATAGGGTCGGAAAATTATATTGTGGAAATTACAAACGGAATAACGAATTATATAGAATGTTTTGTTGTTATTAGAATTATATAGAATGTTTTGTTGTTAAACCTGTAACTCTAACTAGTACTGAAAGAAATAATAAACACTGTAAACACTATTAAAACGGAATCGTTTACCAATACTATTTTCGATGTTTTTCTTTTTCATTTAGGTCATACGCCACGAAGGTGTCTTAGGTCTTTACCGTGGTCTACTGCCTCAACTGATGGGTGTGGCACCCGAAAAAGCCATTAAATTAACTATCAACGATTTAGTGCGTGATAAATGTACCGATAAACAGGGCCAAATACCCTTGTGGTCTGAAATTTTAGCTGGTGGTTGTGTAAGTTTTATTTGCTTTATTTTATTGTAAGACACATATTTTAATTTAAATGTACAAATATTTTATTTTAGGCTGGTGCCTCTCAAGTGGTCTTTACAAATCCTTTGGAAATTGTTAAAATTCGTTTGCAAGTTGCTGGCGAAATTGCGGGCGGCAGTAAAGTTCGTGCCTTATCGGTTGTACGTGATTTGGGTTTGTTTGGTCTGTACAAGGGCGCTCGTGCCTGTCTGCTGCGTGATGTGCCATTCTCGGCCATTTACTTCCCAACTTATGCCCATACGAAGTCCTTGTTTGCCGATGATGAAGGGTGAGTGTGAAATAGAAGTAATACATAAGAGGTTAGGATTGCTAGTAAGACTGAATATATAGCAATGAGAACCAAAAAAGCCACGAGCTAGGAACATTTATTGGCTTCTTACACAAATACAACAAGAATGCTAACAAAACTCTGTACAAAGAGTTGAAAATAAATACAGGTTTCATTCGGTAGCACCCTAGAACTCAACAAAGTCAACAACATATTCTCATTTAAATTTGAAAACCAAAATAAAAGGTTTTCCAACAAGAGGTGTTATTTTGAATCACCCGGTATTTCGGCAGCTGTCACTTTTGAAGCTTTTATTCTTTGACATTTGACAAGTAGAAACTACGCCGTTACTAAAAATGGAACGATACACGCTTCAACAACGCATTGAAATGATTAAAATTCACTACAAAAATGGTGAAAATCTTGCAGTCACAGTTCGCAAAACTAAAGCAATTTTGGGTCGTCGTGAAGCAACTTCTCGGACCGCAAAACAGAAATTGATGGAAAAATTCGAGCTGTTGGGACAAGTTAGTGATGAGAAGAATAAAACCCATGCACGTCGCTCAAGAACAACTGGGAATATTGCTACTGTAGCACAAAGTGTTGAAGAAAACCCACGATTGTCCATTCTTCGTCGTCATTAAACCGTATTTTGGTCGGAGTTGGATGATATTGATCTGGACAACGTTTACTTTCAACAAGACAGCTCTACGTGCCACACAAGCAACGAAATCATTGCTCTTTTACGGGAAAAGTTTCCGGACCGTATTATCTTTCGAAGAGGTGATCACAATTGGCCACCGAGATCTTGTGATTTAACACCCTGCGACTTCTTCCTTTGGGGCCACGTGAAAGATAAGGTCTACGCCAACAGCCCAGCGGCGATTCAAGACCTCAAAGATAGAATTCGTGAGGCTATCGAGGACATAGGCCAGCCGCTTTGCGATTTGGTTATGGGAAATTTCATGAAAAGGATATGGTACTGTAAGCGTGGTGGTGGTGGACATTTGGCTGATGTTGTTTTTCATTATTAACGGCATACCCTCCTCTTTATTATGAAATAAACATCCTATCATTTATCTCAAAAAATGGCATTTTTCTTTTAATACCAAAATAACACCTCTTGTTGGAAAACCCTTTATTAAGAAGCGGTTGTGGTTTGCAAGCGAAATGCTTTAAAAAGATACTGAAATAGAGTTCTCTGAAGCGATGAATCCAAGTTAATCCTGTTTCAATCTAATGGAAAAGCGTATGTGAGACGTGCTTCGGACAAAGTCTTAAACCTCAGTTATACTGTGCAAACGATAAAATATGCTTATGTTTCAAAGTCGTTTCTAATTATAAGGCCACCACTGTAGGTGTTACAATATCTAAATACATGACACTACATTCTCATAAAAATTAGTTTATAACAGTTTTTTGTATAGAAAAAATTGCGTATAATAGTTTTTGCTACAGAACAATTTGTGTATAACAGTTTTTTTCATAGAAAAATTTGTTATAACAGTTTTTTCAATAGAAAAATTAGTGTATAATATTTTTTTCTATAAAAAAATTTAGTATAACAGTTTTATCTATAGAAAAATTTCTGTATAAAAGTTTTTTCTATAGAAAAAATTGCGTATAATAATCTTTTCTATAGAACAAAATTGTGTATAACAGTTTTTTCTATAGAATAATTTGTGTATAACAGTTTTTGCTATAGAAAAATTTGGCATAACAGTTTTTCCTATAGAAAATTTTTTGTATAACAATTTTTCTATAGAAAAGTTAGTGTAAAATACTTTTTTCTATAAAAGAAAAATTGTATAACAGCTTTTTCTATAGAAAAAATTGTGTATAAAAGCTTTTTCTGTAGAAAAAATTGTGTACAACAGTTTTAATATAGAAACAATAATGTAAAACTGTTTTTCTATAGCAAAATTTGTGTATAACAGTTTTTGCTATAGAACAATTTGTGTATAACAGTTTTTTTCATAGAAAAATCTGTTATAACAGTTTTTATATAGAAAAATTAGTGTATAGTACTTTTTTCTATAAAAAAATTTAGTATAACAGTTTTATCTATAAAAAAATGTCTGTATAAACGTTTTTTCTATAGAAAAATGTTTGCACAACAGTTTTTGTATAGAAACAATTGTGTAACACTGTTATTCTATAGCAAAATTTGTGTATAACAGTTTTTTTATAGAAAATTAGTGTATAATACTTTTTTCTATAAAAAAAATTAGTATAACAGTTCTTTCTATAGAACAATTTGTGTATAACAGTTTTTTTCATAGAAAAATTTGTTATAACAGTTTTTTCTATAGAAAAATTAGTGTATAATAATTGTTTCTATAAAATAATTTAAGATAACAGTTCTTTCTATAGAACAATTGCTGTATAACAGTTTTTGTCATAGAAAAATTTGTTATAACAGTTCTTTCTATAGACAGATTTTTGTATAACAATTTTTCTATAAAAAAAATTTTGTATAACAGCTTTTTCTATAGAAGAAATTGTGTATAACAGTTTTTTCTTGTATGTTTTATAACTTTTTTTTTATAGAAAAATTTGTGTACAACAATTTTTATATAGAAACAATTGTGTAAACTGTTTTTCTATAGCAGAATTTGTGTATAAATAAAATGTATGACAGTTTTTTTCTAGTCAAAATAAAATATTAAAATTTGCTTACTCTGGGGGTGAAAAAAGTACTATTTTAATATTAGTTTGATACTTGACTAAACACTCGAGTAGTCTCCATAGACCTCTTAGGAGCGATATGTTGAATGAGTTCCTCAGATTTTAATAACAACTTTTCCCATCATAGTACATTGTTTTTTAATATTCGAAATAACTTGTTTTTTTAATTGTTTTCAGCTACAATCATCCTCTAACTTTATTGGCTGCTGGCGCCATAGCTGGTGTACCAGCTGCTTCTTTGGTAACACCTGCCGATGTGATAAAGACCCGCTTACAGGTGGTGGCCCGATCGGGTCAAACCACCTACACTGGAGTATGGGATGCTACAAAGAAAATTATGGCTGAAGAAGGTCCCAGAGCATTCTGGAAAGGAACAGCCGGTAGGTTTCTAAACCATTACTTTATTCTTGACACATAAAACTTAATTATTATTTATTTTCCCAGCCCGTGTCTTCCGTTCATCACCACAATTTGGTGTCACCTTGGTGACATATGAATTGCTGCAACGTCTCTTCTACGTTGACTTTGGTGGCTCTCATCCCACTGGCTCAGAAGTGCACAAACCAAAAGCCATTGACACCTCCAATTTACGCATTAATGCCGATCACATTGGTGGCTATCGTGCTGCTGTACCTCTACTAAATGGTATCGAATCGAAATTTGGTCTATTCCTACCACGTTTTGGCCACATCCAACCACAGTCGTCTGCGGCAAATACGAAAACAACATCATGATGACGATATCGTAGTTTATATTAAGTTTAAATGCCAGTTCATTTTATTTCTAATTTCTTTTTTCATTTTACTTTTTTTTTTAATTACTACTAAATACAATTCTTATCATTTTTTAAGTTTAAAATTAAAATTATTTAGTTTTCATAAAACACAAAATAAAATTAAAACAATAAAAAGTGAGAAAATTTTAAGAATATTCATAATTCATAACTCTACAATCATTAATAAATTGTTTAGTAAAGAGAGCAAATTAATAATACAAATCAACAAATTGAGAAAATCACAAATAAAACAAACCAAAAACACAGAAAAACAAATATATTTTTTGCTAGGAAAATTATTATATTTCAATAAAGTCAAAATATTAAGAAAAACTAAACTAAACAAATATTTAAAAATATGTAACAGTATAACAAACAAACAGTTTGTGCTATTTGAATGATCTTTACACTTCAACATACAAAACAAAATCTACACCTACTAAACACACACAAAAACATTTTATAAGACAAAACGAAAACTTAAAAAAAAAATTATTAAGAATTATTATAATTTGATTTATTTTAAAATCTGCCATAAATGAAAAAAAAAAAATATATTGTAATATGAACTTTTATGGGGGAAATCATAAAAGTAAGAGACAATTAATTATAATAATGCCAATTGTCTGTCATTTGTTTTTGTTAGAGAAAATAAATTTAAACAAAATATAAAAAATATATAAAAAAAAATGCAAGATCTTTTTTCTATATAAACAAAATATTTAAATAAAAATATGTAGGTAAATAAATGTATAACAGTTTCAAAACAAAATTCATTCAAAATTTCAGTTTCAAACTATTTTGTAATATTTTGAAAAAACACTATTACGAATTGCAATTTTTAATAATTTTCATTTCGAATTGAGAATTTTCTTAAATAGATAATAGAAAAATGGCATCTGTTTTTAATTATTAATACTTACCTTCTTATTCTGTGGCTTTAAAGCTACTTTAAACTGTTATGCGTAAATTGTAATGGAAACCTGAAAAGAAAGAAATTGAAATAAATTATTTTTCAGCACTTATGAACCTCAACTTTTTAAAAATAAAAAATAAAACAAAAATAATAAAATTTAATAGTATTAGTGCTATGAATTTACTTTATTAAAAATAATACAGCTGTGTTAAAAAATAATAGCAGAATTCAGATAATTTTATGACGTTTTATTTGTTGAAAAAAAATGGTGTCTCCTGCCTTTTTTAATAGTATTTTTATAACCACCATCAAAAAAGATGGGGGTATATTGATTTTGTCATTCTGTTTGCAACACATTCGTCGCAGACCCATATAAGTATGTTACGTTTTAACCTTCTTTCGTGAATCTTCTATAATGCTCTTAACGGACAAACTAGTATGTTCGAATTCTAGAGCATACGATGTCAATGTTAGCAGCATAAACATTTAGTATTGCTTATAATACAATACGATACTTATAATCAATGCTAATAACCGGGAGTTATCAACATTGTTGATAAGTAGAAGTTTCTACTGATGGATGTGTTTATAAACATGATGAATGCTGCTGGCAGTCGTTACATACCGTGAAATTCAAATCGCTATTGCAAATTCGTAACAATATATTCTGGGTCCTCATAAGATGCTAAGACGTTCTAGTTCTATGTTCATCCTTCTTTCTGTTGAAAATACGAATTTTCCACAAATTTCATGAAGCCCACATACAAATGTCCCTCCGGAATCCTGTTTGAGCAGTCATAAATATGTTGATTATGCTTAAAATGTTATTAGTATTAAATACCCTGAAATAATACTGTAAATTTTGTATTAAATACCCTGAAATAATACTGTAGATTTTGTCGAAACTCGGTCAACATTTGTCCCTAGTTTCCATACATCGTCCCCCTCACAAAATTACTTGAAATTGCACATAAACAAGACCTAACTCTTTCTACCAACTTTTGTGAGGATCGTTCCAGAATTGATAATCCCTACAAAAAGTATTTTATTTTATTAACAAACGTTTTTCATTAAAACTTTTAACCCATGTATTATTTGATTTTTTTTTTTTTGATGTCAGTTATGTTCATTTGTTGTTAATCTGATTAAAATTAATGACCAGAGAAAAGTGCGTACTAAAATTATTAAATATTTTCAACAAAACCCAACTTGATCCTACAAAAAGTTGGCCAAACAATCAAAGGTCTGCTATCAAACTTTCTTCAATGTTATTAAACAGTATCGGGAGAACTTGTCCATTGATAGAAAACCTTGTTCAGGTAGAAGGAATGGTCCACATGATGTTTATTAAGCCAAAAAATAGAAAGCATTTTCAAAAGTGGTACGAAAATTTAAAGCCAATGCAGGTTTAAAAACATACAAGGCTCAAAAAGTTCCTGACAGGAACTCTGCTAAAAATTTAGAGAGCACGGAAATTGAAGTCAAATTTTTATACAAAAAATATACCTGCTGCATTATGGATGACGAAACGTATGGGTCAATCGTTTTATGTTTCTGATGCTCGAGGAAAAGTTCTTGACATGGCAAGCAATATGAAGTTGCGGCAAAAGAAGCCAAACATTTCTTACAAATGACTCTATAAATGCCGAAATTTACATCAAGGAATGCTTACAAATGAGGATGCTTCCATTCATAAGACGTCTTGATGTTTCCACCTATTTTTGGCTTGATTTGGCATCTGTCACTATGGTAACAAAGGTCTTGATTGGTATAAGAAGAATAATATCGAATTTATACCAAGAGAGGCAAATACTCTAAACTGCCTGGAGCTAAGACCAGTGGATAGATATTGAGATCTTGTTAAAAGAGAATTGAAGAGCACAAAAAAGGTGTCCCAAAGTGTGGTAGATTTTAAACGAACAAAATTACAGAAATCTCAATAAAAGTCTTAATAAAAGGGTTTCTGGAAAAGGTTCATAAACTCATTACTATTGATTAGCCCCCTTATTCATGATCAATTTTTAAATTTATAAATGTTTTATAAAACAGAATTTTCATTTTAAAATTTATACATTTTAAAATTGATTATGAATAAGGCCTTAGAACTATAAAGATAATATTTTTTTGGTAAATTGTAATAATAATTTCAATCAAGTAAAATTAAATCAAAACCGTGAGTTCAGTAGTTTCATTTTTATTAACATATGTTATGATTTTTTCGATCTCAGTCCTTAGTACGAGTATTATTGTATATTCAGTTGAGTCAGCATTATATACCCATCGCTAATATAATAGGTTCGCCGATATTTGCGCATTTTATCTGATTCATCCGATTTCGTTAATTATATATTTTCGGGCGTCCCGATAGACTAGACGATGTAATGGACTATGATAATATGTATTGATATTTGGATATTGCTCATACAAAATACTAAAATCTCGGCTAAAAAATGGGTGGGTAAGGGTCGGTTGATGAAAATTTGGGATTATAGGTAATTTTGGATGCCAAATAAAAAAAAAATGCGAATAAAAAGTTTTTGACAAAAAAATTGTAAATACAAATTCTGGATAGGGACAGCCTATCCAGATTCAAATTCAAATCACATGTGCATTCCTCAAAATTGTTCATATAAAGCCTGACCAAATAATACCCTGCACTAAGTAAATGAGCAAAAACATTTTTCTTTCAAAATTTCAATAATTTATATTCGTGAGCGATTTTTGGAAGTGGGCCTTATATGGAAGCTATGACAAATTATGCACCGATCACCATGAAAATTGGTCATGTGATTAATGTCTATATGAAAGCTATTTATGTTGCATTTTATATTTATACCAACATTTCAAGGAGATTTATGCTCGTTAAAGTGATTATCGATATGCAGGCCTTATATGGGAGCTATGACTAATTATGGGCCGATCATAGTAAAATTTGTTGACATAAATTCGGTATATATAAAATTTATTTGGAGAAAAACTTGTGTAGACACCTATATAAATTAAAAATTTATGACCGCTAAAGTACAATTTCGGGAGGACATTTGTATGGGGGCTAGGTGAAATAATTGACCGATTGCAGTCAGTTTCAATAGGCTTGGTCCTTGGGCAGAGAAAATTATATGTACAAAATTTTATCGAAATATCTTTTAAATTGAGACCTGTACTCTGTGCACAAAGTTTATATGGACAGCCAGCCAGCCTGCCAGACGGACGGTCGGACGGACATCGTTTAATCGACTCAGAAAGTAATTCTGATCGATCGGTATACTTTAGGGTGGGTGTTAGACCATCATCTGCACAAATCCAGCTCAAAACAAAGAGCTGCTGTGTTGAATTGTGTATTTTATTTTTCAGCTATTTGTGCTTTGGCATTTTATACTTAGGTTTAACTCGCCAATGATGCTTAGTTAAACCTAGATTATATACTAAATAAATAATAAGTGAAAAACATAATTTTTAGTTTAAGCTAGGTTTAAACAAAGAATGTAGATTATCTTTATCCCAGAAACTAGCTCTAAGAGATTAATGCACATTTATATTATTTTGAGTAGAGGAAGTGTTATCCTTCAAATGTTTGTGAGGGCACCAATTCGGTTATTTAAATCGTAATTCGTTTGTGTCAACTGATTTTCTTTTGATAGTAAAGAAAAATCTATGCATATAATCGAATCATTAGATTGACAACATGTCACATCGAATCTGTTTTATCTGCGCAGAAATAATAATGTAAGATTAAGAACAAAACAAATTTCCCCTAAATTTATAAAAACAATAGATTGTTTTGATATTAAAAGTTTGAATATATAAGATTTAGCTAATATATAATATAAAAGCGATTTAAGACATTTATTTTTTATAAACCAAATAATTTAACTGAAATACTTAAATCAACCAATTGGATTTAATAACACAGGTCAACAGCAAAAAAAAGGCTTGACTAACCTCTATATAGATTTGATGCATCATGGCTACCTCAGTACAAAACTGGTAAAATTTTTCAATTATATGGATAGATTTTTTTTGTTTTCATTTTTAAAAATAAAATTTTTTTTGTTTTAAAAAAATCATGAAAAATCGAAAACGGCAGAAATTGTTCAGGATTATTACTTTACCGCAAAGCCACATATAATAGCAACAAAATGACATATGGGTCATAAAAATCGATTGATTCTTTTCAAATTTATTCACAATTAAGTGAATTCGCTCATTTTCACAAAATTTTTGTTTTTTGTTTGACATAAAATTGAGTACTAAATGTTCTTCTTTCGATTGATTGAATCTTGAAAATATTTTTCCATGCTAGGCACAAATTTTCACATATGTATTGCGTTTCAATCGGTTCAGTAGTTTCGGATTTATAATAAAAAATTGAAGCAAAATAAATATATTTTTTTTTTTTCGTGAAAATAACTATTTTTTTTTTGTTTAAAAAAAATCATGAAAAATCGAAAACGGCAGAAATGTACTACTGGAACTACAGCAGATGAAAATTATGTAGTGTTTTAAAAAGCCTTTAAAAATTTTTCGATTTTGTAGCCCTGTGTAATTGGTAGACTTGTAATTCCCAACCTATGCTAGCGTACGGAACTCCTCCCTGAGGAAACCTTGTTTTAATTTGGAAAGTTTGAAACGATTGTCCATAAACCCAACCATATTTTCATGTTAACCATGAAGTTCTTTCTTTTTTGCTGCAGCAGAAAATATTGTTTTGATGGCGTGCAATTCATGGTGGATGCATTCTAGTCGTATCCCAGCAGTCAAGCAAGTAGTCAATGTATCCCTTATAGACAGCAACTGTCACAAAATTTTGGGTCATTTGACACGTATGTTCTCTTTGTAGTTCAGAGAGAAGACAATTGGTTTCTTTATACAACCCAGGTAATCTAGCGAGAAGACAATTGTCACTTAAGTGGCTCTAAGTAATCTGGAGTGTAGTCACTTTTAACGTTTTGTGAGCACTATATACAAATTCTGTTGATATAATTCTGATACAGTTTATTTGTATTTTTGCTTAAGTATACTGATATCCCATGTAACATAGTGTGAAGTCAATAGTCACTTTAGTGTCTCTTAGTAACCTATAGTGAAGTCACTTTAAACGTTCATTTTTTACTGCACTTTAGAAAGTAGTTATTTTACCCACCAGAAGCAATCTAGGTTTGTTTACAAGCAATCGTTTATTGGACTGTTTTTACCTGACTATTTGAGGTCAATTAGCACCCGTACATGTTAAAACAACTTGTTATATAGCTGATCAAGTAACCAATTAGGTAGCTAGTAAGGTAACTAACGCTCTGTAACCAGTATGAGAATCCAATGCGTTGACTACTTTAGACCAGTAGGCAGACAGTCTCATTGTAATCAAAATGGTGCTTAGGAAATGCACGTGTTAAAATAACTAGTCACGTAGCTAGTTATGTAACTAGTTTCCACCCTATGTCTTCTAGAACTGCTGGGATGGTGTCTTAATTTGTTAAATGGTATATGTGCATATAAATTATATAACATCCTGCCTTGGGAAATGTCTTTGTTTTAATTCTACAAACTTTATAACGAATGCTGTTATAACCTAAATAACGATTCATCCTTTGAAATTCTCCTGGCTGTCCTTAGTAGAAGGTTTAAGCCACTGAAACTTTTAAAGAAACATTAAGTTCAGTTTAAATTCTTATACTCTACTCTCATGATTGATGGATTATTAGTATTTTAATTAAACTGAATTTGTATGAACACAGAGTGAAAAAAATACTCTCTTTTATTACATTTCACAAAACTCAAGCAATTTAGTTAAACAAGCATTTGATAGTTTAGTTCATAGGAAGCTAGTTTATTTTTCTGAGGGTTGCGAGTTCGATTCCCACAATAGAATACTGACTCTGCTATTATTATTAACACTACTGTTTAATTGAAACATGTAAATAAATAAATCAATTATTTATGGTATAATTAATATATAAATACTATATACAAATACAAATAAAGTCAAACTCAAAATATTATTTATTTTTTTTAATTATTGTAGAATGCACTAAACTATTTATTTTCGGTACAATTTTCTGTTTTAATCAAATAAATAACACACGCTGCCGCCCATAAACAAATACAAAATTGAAATAAAAATTTACAAAAAAAACAATTAATATAATTCATAGGAATCAAGCCATTTAACAAAATAACAAATTTTCCAAGAAAAAAGAAACAGTTGGAAAAGTATTTTCAAATCATTTAAGGCCAATTGATAAAATTACTATAACTATTATCGTAAATGACTTAAGACTATTTTAAAATAAATAGCCTTTTTAAAGAAAATGTTTAACAATTTCCAAATACATACTTAATTAACTTTTGATATCAAACAGACATTTTTCTTTTAAATTATTTAATCAATTGAAGACTTCTCATATTACAACAATTATACACACATTTAAAATGGTATGTTGCTAAAATAGACAGACATCCTTTTTTAATTATTACTCATTATTATTTTTTCTTAAATATAATTATTTTTAACTGTAAGTAGTAAAAATATAAAAATTATTGCAAAAATAATTTTAGGAAAATTTCAAATAATTTCCATTAGTTTAAATTTACATAAATAGTATGAAATTTTGCTTGATCTATTTTTTATTTTATTATTTTATGTTTTTTTTTAGCTAAATTTATCTAATTTTCTTAAAACTAAAGAGAAAAGTAAAATTTATTAACAATTATTATAAATTATTAAAAGCAAAACTGTTGATAAATCTTTAAATAAACAAATAAAACAAGTATTTTAAATAAAAAAGACTAACTTGAGTTTTATTTGAATTTGTATTGTATTTCAGGTTTTTAGGTTAAATTTCTAGGGAATTTTGCCAACTTGTCACTACCCGATTCCCGGAATTTTTAGTCAGGAATTAAAAACTGACGAAAGTACAAAGCAATAATAGGACGCTTAACTGTACACAGAGAAAAAAGATTCGTGATAGCAACCGCATTAGTCGCCAATCGAATGATTCTACCTTAGTGACCGAATTTTCCAATTGTAGCTACAAAATTTTAGAAGGGGTAAAAAGACAAATTTTTTTGAAGATTTTGCACCATCATGTAACGGTTTATAATAAAGAGAGCAACACAAATATAGGAATAACTGCAAAAACAATCATGTTAGAATTTTAAATAACGGTTCGTTATACTTAATTTTGTAATTAAATTTTGATTGTGTATGAATTATTTTAGAAGGAGAAGAAATGGACTTCTATAACAGCTTCTGCGAGAAGGAAGATTATAATGAGTAGGTATCTAATGTGTAAACAGGTCTTTTAGAAAGTCAACAAAGTAAAGACCTAGCAATTTTTCCTGTTGGGTATCGGTGAAAGGTTTTAATAATCATAAAAGGTTAATAGTTGAAAACAACAACAACTGAACCTATTTCGGAACAATTAATATGTTCCCTCCCATTCAAAAGTAATCACCCTTAGGCCCGTTATCTCAATGTAATGACAAACTGCCTGTTACTAAATCTCGACATAAATTTATTACTCCGATAAACTGTTTGTTAACAATTTTGGTTTTCTCAATATACCGACAAAAAAACAATATTTTCAGTTGTCAATACCTCTCAAAATAGATGTGAAAATTGGGAACCCTGCCTTCAAGTGACAACATGTTGACATAAATCAACTGTTAAATGTTGCCTTTGACAGCCGTAATCCTTTGAAAAATTTATTATCCTCCATGTCTGCCAGGTAGTTAGGCCTGGCATGATAAACTCTTTCAACATTCACTTGGAACTCATGTTCTTCGAGTTCATCCTCCATCAAATTAATGTTAATTACTCTATTAAACATTTTATTTATAAAATCTATTTAATTTTTTTTACAGAAACACATAAAAACTATGAACAGCAGTCAGCTGATTTAATTTATCTGTACGATAAATAAATAGTTGGCAGATGAGGTCGGGTTAGCTTTGCGACAGAATAGAAGCAAATAAGACATTGAGAAAACCAAATTTCTTTAATCTGCAGTTTTTCGTTGGGAAAAAAGATAATCACCTAATGAGAAAACGGCCCTTAATCTGTTTGGCGTCGTCAACACAACACAACGTCGTTTTGAATCGTTTGTTGCGGGACTTGAACTTCAAAGTAAAGAAAACAAAGCAGAGTGCAAAGCTACTGGAGGCGGCATACTGATCCCCTCGGAAGAAGCTGTAGCAAATCTGCTAAAATTGCAGAATTTTAATTTTAAAAGAGTCCCGAACACTGAATGCGACCTTTCGCAAATAGAAGACAGTAGAAGAGCAGTTGCAACAGTCACATCATCAACAACAGCAGCACCATCAACAACCAATTCTCAAAACCCCTTAAAAAAAGTTCCTCAACGATAAAAAAAAAGTGAAATTCCTATCGAACGTAATAAATATTCTTTCCACTATTAGTTTCTTTTATTTTCTTGGTCACTGAAATCCGAATCGGAATGAAAATCATTTTATTTTCATTATTTTTAACAATATTTTTATTTATTCACAAATAATTTTACCAGTTCACCGTCAACATCGTCATAAGACTGCACATTAGGTCAAATGACACCTTTTTCTGTGCAAAAGCGATAAAATCAAAGTGCCGTTTTACATTTGCTGTTGTTTTCTTTTAATTGGAAAAACTTCAAAGAAAGAAACGTGTTTTTTGTTTGTGTTAAATATAAAGCACCGTTACACATGTGTACGTCAAAGTTAATCGATTAATTTTTTTATACCGTTCACCATGAGAGGAAAGGGTATATATAAGATTGTAATTTCTACATTTTTCATTTGCGACCCTACAAAGTATATATATTCTAGATCGTTATAGATAGCGAAGTCGATAGCCCCCAAATAACTTACAAACATAATTGATACATCAATATATCGGGAATTCTTCTGGCTCGATCGCTATTTAAAATCGAGAAATGGCTGAGATATAAGGAAAAAACCGGGACAACCTCGATTTTTGGCCAATTTTTTTATCTATATCTGGATTACTAAGTCATTAATATAGACAATATGGATATCTAATGATAGATATTTCAAAGTCCATTGCAACGATGTATATAAGGCTATAGTTATTTGGACCTACAATGGGTGAAAATCAGGAAAAATATTTTTTAACCCGAATTTTTTTTTTTACAAAAAATATTTGTTGTCATACATTTTTTTTTTTTTCACAAATAAATTAAAAATTTTTTATTTTTTTTTAAAAAGAAGAAAAATTAGGAAAGATATTAAAAAAAAAAATATATTTAAAATTTTTATTTTAAAGTATAATTTGGTGAACGTTATATAAAAGATGCGGCACAGCCGAATATAACTCTCTTACTTGTTTCAAATGTGCTTGCCAGTTCAGTTGTGCTTGGTAAATTTTATGTCCGTGTTTCTCGAATTGTGTTTAATTAAAGTTGCTTTTAATTCATGTCGCTATACCCGAAACCTCAAAAGGGTACAATTTATCCTAAACTTGAATTTTCGTAAGCCTTAAAAAATTCTGACCCAAAAATAGTTAATGAGTTACTAGAAATTTATTTCAAACTGCAATTTTTTGCGTTTTAGGAGTAATGCCTCTTTTTTAGGTAACCTCTGTATAAAAAAAATATCTATTTGAAATATAGTGAAAAGAATGCACAAAAAAGAAAAATTTGATGCCGCTTTCAAACATATAGAAATTAATCACAAGACCTCATTTCATGGCGATCGGTCCATAATTGCTCCCATATAATGAAATTTTAAAAGAATAATGATAAAAGCAAATGAGACCGTTGCGAAAGTTTCGTTGCAATCTATTTTAATGCATATTGATGAAAGAATTGTTGAGATGCAAAAATACGTTTTTCTAGCTGAAATGGAAGCGGAGAAGAAGAATTTGTTAAGCTCCGAATTAATATTAAGCTGTTGATACTACAGATCCATTAATTTCCATATCAATTTTAAATAAGCCCTTACACACTTCCACCTGAAGTAATTGAACTATTATGTTGCAGTGATCCCATGGAAGAATTTCACCTTATCCACCAAGACGATGAAATTAATTAAAGTGAAGAATAACTTTTTGATTTAAATTTACAAAATTAATTAGATTTAAGCAATATAATTAAAATAAATGATTGAATACAATGTATTATGTTTGCATTAATGGTTGCAAAAGGGTTAATTTGTGGTCTTTAGTGGGTTAAATTCCATTTTTTTTTTTAATAGAGTTACTTATGTAATTCGTACAGGTTTTTGTTTGAGTACCATGATTTTGTATCCGTTATTAATTTTGCATAGAAAAAGTGTTCATTTGACCTATAGTGGACTGTTAGGAAATACAAAATTAGCATTGACGTTGTGTTAAAGTGATATTGACTCAAAATATATGATGATGTTGACGACACCAAATAGAACAAGGGTGAATATACATTATCGAATATTCTGGGAACTACAATAAACAGAGTTTTCATACTTCCTTTAAATTGCTTTATTACTAGTATCCGCTGTTTGTCTTAAAGTGAAGGGGATCGAAACAGGTTGGGTAACACAACCCATATGGGCAATTACACGAGAATGACTACCACGACTGAAAATACAAAACCCCGACATTTTGGACAACAATGCTTCGAAAGAACTTATTATTTTTTTGAAATATAGTAAACTCTGAATGTATCATAAAGACCAAATTATACACCTACCCCTCGATTTGCACGATACTCTTTTTACACGATTTCACTTTTACACGATTTTTTTGGTTTTCGTTTACATCGAGGGATGTGGAAATTACCACGATCTACACGATTTTTTTTAATGTTTTAGCAAAAATTAATTTTTTCAGTAAATATATTCTGCACAATTCTCAAAAATAGTTATCTACAAAAAATGAAAACATAATAGGGAAGAGTGTAGCAGCTGGAACCAAAATGAGCCTGAGTACAACTTCATGCCCTCAGGACATTACAGTTGAAAATATGGAAAAGCCACTAATGATCTGGCTAGAAAATCAAACTCAAAAGCGAATCCCAATTGATACCATTGCTATTACAAATAAAGCTTTGACGATTTATGAAAAACTTAATGATCATCTACCACCTTCGTCATCAACTGCAAAAAATATCGTTTTCGTCAAGTCATAGTTGGTTTGAAATATTTAAACAAATACATTCCTTACATAATCTATAATTAAAAGTTAAACAAGCTTCTGCTGATATAGATTTGTCTAAAGAATATCCCGAAAAATTTACTGAAATTATTGCTGCCAATTCATACACTCCTGATAAAGTCTTCTATCGGGAAAGTTTTAGAAAATAATGCCACAGCGGAATTTTCTATTAAGAGCTAATACAATTTTTACATATAAACAACGTTTTAAAATCAAACTTTTTATGGACATTTTGCTTTAAAACATTGTTAAATTTAATTTCTTATGAATATGGGGGAATGTATTTACTTTACTTTAAAATAAATGAAAATTTCTAAACAAAATTTTAAATTTATTCATATTTGGGTATTTTTTTCGATTTACACGATTACTCATACAAACATTTTTCATTTCGATTTACACGATTTTTTCAGGAACGCATCTATCGTGTAAATCGAGGGTTAGGTTTACTCTATTCCACTCTATGTGTTTAATTGTTATTAATGGATATCTGGAGATCTATAATAATGACATTGTACCATTGTATGTATTGGAAATAGTTATTTTCGAATAACTAAAAAACAGTTATAGCTAGAGTCTTCGAACTTTTAATAGATTACTTTCCCATCATTGTAAGTAGTTTGCCCACTGTAAAAACATACGAAATTATAGCGGACTGAATGTCTTAAGAAAATTCTCAAGATCGCAGTATATTTTTTTATATTTTCAATGGCAAAATTCAATGTATATATTGTATGTATTTTATAGGGGTAGCGAAGCACATCGGGTTAAGCTAGTTAGACAGATCGGTTGCTACTACGAATCTGTTTTCTCTATGCATATGTGTTTCACATCATGAACATAATCCTTGTAAACTACTGCAATTATTCTAAATGGTATTTGGAATTTCGAGAAAAAACATGTATTTGCATATTAATTAATGAACTAAATATATAGGAGAACATTTAAATAGACTTCTACGTATTTGGTTCTTTTCGGAAATTGGAAAATGAATTAAAAGGTTTTGTTTATCTAATAGTACATTTTTGGTTCTTATAAATAAATACACCTAGAATGACAATAAAACTCAAACGGTTTCGAAGAACATATTTAAATATTTTTTTGTTCACTTCTCTTTAAAAGTATAGGTTGATCATGGTTTTATTTTTTTTTTACGCTAAAGAGAAATTTAAATTCGACAATTATTACAATGTAAGTACATACTCGTATTTCAATAAAGACAATACAATTTAAATATTTCAAATAAGCACTTTCGTGCCTCTTAAGATTAGGTTTAAATACAGTGATTTTTATTATTAAAATTTTCAATTCACTACACAAAGAGACACATACAAAGTTTATGCAAAAACATTTATAATTTTCACATTCTATGTAGTATAACACATTCATTTTCAAAATCAATAGGTTAATGGGTCTAAAATATGAAAGAAAATATATAAAATAAATAAATATAAAAAAAATACAATAAAATTACAGACAAGTTCAATGCAGAGATTCCGAAACTGTCCTAAATGAAATCAAAAATGTGTAACGGTCACTGCCACAAGCAACCTGCACTGTGATCATGTGGCACACATGACAATTGAAATGCATTTTGTGGTTGGTTGCTATATAATTATTATGGGCTGGCATTGAATACATGGAAGAAATGTTACTCTTCACTGCTTTATTAAATGATAAAAGCAGAAGAAAGATTTTTTTTAATATAAAATACATGATGTGTAGGAAATCAACTTTCAGTTGTTTAGCGAACGGAGAATAATTAATAAATTATAAGCGGTTAAAGTGAATTATTGGCAAAAATGTGTAAAAACAAGAATAAATTATTAAAAGACTCCTGGAAAATCCTTATAATATTAACCATAACAAATTTAAATAACACAAATGCCCTACCCACCACCACCCCAAGAGACACTAACTCACAAAGTGGGCCACAAATATCATGGATACAACAAATGCGTGTTCTACGTCAGCTAATAAAAGCGTGTGAAATTGTATGAATAAATAAATATACTTATGTATTAAAAAAGAAATACAAATAGATATAAAAAGAAAACAGTTTTTTACATTTTTCTGCCGTCTATAAATAAGCCTCTATTAAACAAAATATACAAATGCTTTTTTAAAATTTGTTTTTAGTCCTCACCGCCGAATGTCACCACCACTTGGCAGTGTTTAAAAATGACAAGTTTAAATATTGTCGATGATATGACAAGACGTCAAATAATACCCTTATGGCCAGGTATGAGATTTGTAAAAACCCCGGATACAAAGGAAAATCAAGTGTCATTGAGTACAAATCAAAAAAAGTATGTGAATGTAAATGTATAGAAATTTGTTTAAGAAAGTGAAATTGATTTTTGTGTTATTTTTTGTTTGTTTGTTTGTATGTTTTATGATTATGTTAAGTGATTATTTGCAACGTAAGGATTTGCAGTATTTGACCTGGTTTGATCGTTTGGCTTTAAGTTTTACCAAAATGCTAAACACCCATATGTTGGAGATTAATTTAAAGGAATTATCAGAAGCATATGTGGAGAATGTGAGGAGAAAAGGTAAGATTTTGTGGGTTAAAAAAACAAACAGTGAATAAAATAGTTTGAATGTTAATTTCGTTTTCAAACTATAAAAGTTTTTTTTTGTTTGAGAAGTCGGTTTTTGAATATTGTGAAGAACAACAGAATAAACTTTAAAATAAGCTCTTGCAAATAAATTAAAATATACTCTCTTGATGTAAAATGTATGCTGTTACCAACATATGCTCTAATAAATGACAGAATTACATTATTAGACCCTTCACAATGAGTGGCAAGGGTATATAATATAGATAGCAAAGTCAATATAGCCATGTCCGTCTGTATGTTGAAATCAACTTTCCGTAGCCCGCAAATAACTTACAAACATAATTGATACATCAATATACATCGGTCGCTATTTAAAATCGAGAAAATCAGCCCACAAATTGCTGAGATATAAGGAAAAAACTGGGACAACCTCGATTTTTGACCTATTTTTGATCCATATCTGGATTACTAAGTCATTAATATAGACAATATGGATATCTAATGATAGATATTTCAAAGTCCATTGCAACGATTTATATAAGGCTATTTGGACCTACAATGGGTCAAAATCGGGAAAATTGTTTTTTAACCCGAATATTTTTTTTAGCAAAAAAAAATTTTTTTATAACTTTTTTTCAGTAATAAATTTAGAAATATTTTTTTTTTTCAAAAATTTAAAAAAAATTTTTGAAAAGATTGGAAAAAATTAAAAAAAAAAATTATTTTGTTTACCTAAAAATATTTAAAATTTTTATTTTAAAGTATAATTTGGTGAAGGGTATATAAGATTTGGCACAGCCGAATATAGCTCTCTTACTTGTTTCTCAAAAGAAAGCTTAGATATTTTCCTTTCTGAGTCGATGTCCGTCCGTCTGGCTGTCAATGTAAACCTTGTGTGCAGAGTACAGGTCGCAATTTTTAAGATATTGCAATAAAATTAGCTACACACATTTATTTCACATAGCCCCCATACATATATCCTCCCGAAATTGGACTTTATTAGTCATAACTGTTTAATTTATATAAATATCTAGATAATTGCCATTCCAAATAAGATTTATGTGTACGGAAGGAAGTCATATCAGCTAAGTTTCCGAAAATCACTTTAACGAGCATAAATCTCTTAAAACTCTATGGACTTAAATCCAACAGAATTATAATACGAAAACCGCTGCATATTTTTCGTGTAGCGTAGCACAACGTGTCTAAGATTTACGTGGGTACCTGCCGCATAGGCTTAAACCGTACGGTGGTCTTAACACCGGATAGAGACAATGCGTCTATCACCGCCATTGTATGACTTGCAAGAACACTCAATTGACAACTTCTTGTACATTGATTGCACAGATCAATGCACGAGAGCTCGGGTTATCTAATCCATCCATCCATCCATAGCTAGCTAGCCAACTGACCAGCCCAGGACAATTATCAAAGCTGCAACATCCGGCCTGGTAATCCAGTCCAATGTATGGTCTCTGACTTCAAAAGTTCCCAGCCGATAAAAGCCAAAGTGAGTGTACTGATATCACACACTTTTGTCCTCGACACAGAACCAAGTCCAACGACCTGGACATCACTAATGCTACTACCTCAATACGTTTCCTGAGCACAAACGCCAATCGGTATCTGCTACTTTCAATGGCTCTGTTGAGTCAGCAACAGCATCTAGTAAGATACATTTGGTAGTCCGAAATTTAGCACTAGTCCAAATATCAGTCCTTTAACCAACGATCTTCTACCCGCTTTGGGTTTTAAACCACAGCCACCACGTACTCACCGATGTGACCTCACCAATGATCCTACAGGACCGAAGTCCCGGGGCCATAGGATCCCCGTGGTACTACCAGGAATGAGGCTCGTGCACCTCGGAGCCCCGGTTTTGCTCCGTATTTCCCCTTGAGGCATAACATCAAGGTGTGGAGCTCACCAAGATGCTTATCCATGCCCCAAGGGGGGAATGTAGCGTAGCACGGTGGGGCGGAATCAAAATTTTTTGGAAATAAATCTGACACTTTTAAACGGCTGCTCCGATCGGGATAAAATTTGATGTTGGCGTAGCCAATCAGCATTTGAGTTTAAGTTATTAAAATTTTTTAAACACGTGCCATTTTTTGTTTCCCATCCGATTTCAAAAAAATTTTATATTTTTGGAAAGCAATCGGCGCGATCTTGAAAAAACATGTTTGCGTGTGCTATTTATCTATTATAATTTTCGTGTTATATATAAATTACCAATAATATGCAAAAGATTCCGGAGCAATATCAATTACGGATCCAAAAATAAACAATTTTCAAGTTAAAAATTAAAAAAGTCGTAGATTTGTGCTGTTTTTTGGGCGAAAAGGTGACTAACTCTTTTTTTATTTAAAAAAAAACTTTCTTTAAGGACATATAACAATTTTATGTTTTTCTGTAAGATATCTTTACGGAGAACTTTTTAGTATAAAAAACATGTCATAGTTTTCGAATAAGTCATCCCTACGCCCTTCGGAATTTGACCTATTTGTTATCAAAATTTCAACTTTGGCTCACATGTTCTAAAATCCCAAAATTGGGATTAGAAACCGGAAAGCAGTTTTGGAAACCTTGATTAGATTCCTATTTATTCCCAAAGTATTTTCCCAGCTTCGAAGAAAATGTGGACCCTGTGGACAAAATTTTAAAAAATATCATTTTTGGGATTTTCGTTCCAATTTTTAGTAATTGCGGGATTCAATTTGATTTTATGAAAATTTTGTTCACACTTTGTTATTCAGAAGGAAAAATTTAAAAAACGTTGAAAATTTCATTGAGTTTTGTTAATAAATAAAGATTTTATTACATATTTATTGAGCTTCTAAAACTAAAATGTGTATCTAAATTTTGATAGGATTGCAAATATTTGGAACAATTTGATCCACATTTTTCCGAACTAATTTTTTTAGTTTAGATAAGTTAATTTTTGGTCTTACAAAAAAAATTTCAAGTCAATATCTCAATTACATTCAAAAATATGCCACTTTGAATCTCCGTCCTTCAAAAATATTGCACTTTTTCATATTTTAATGTGACTAATGGGTCGATTATGGATGGCAACCGAACTTAAGTTGCGTTGTTAGTTGCCTAAATGGTATTACAGATGGCAACTGACAGCATCATTTTCTGTTACCAAATGGCAACCAGAAATTTGTGGTTGCCCTCTGGCAACCCAACTGAAGTTCGGTTGCCATCCATAATCGACACATAAGTCAGAGCCATTGACTTGTTGTTGAATAAAATATTAAGAAAATTTATTAAAATTTTTTAGTATGAAAAAGTGCAATATTTTTGAATATATTTTGAGGCCTCATAGCACCGCTCCTGGAGCATTTGTAGGGTCCATTTTAATAACTTAAACTCGAATACTCCTTGACTACGCTCAAGTCAAGTTTATCCCGGTCGGACCAGCCGTTTAGAAATGCCAGATTTATTTCCAAAAAATGTTGATTCTGCCCCACTGTGCGTAGTTTTATAATGATGGTTTTTAGTACTTTCAATTCTTAAACAAAAAACACAGGCATTTTTCATAATTTTCTATTAATGCATATTTTTGTTAATATTTTACTTTTTACAGTGAGTTTATTTCTGTTTCTAGTGCTAATTTAGTCCCGGTCCACACTGTGAAACATTTGCTGCAAAACATTTTTAAATTCTCTTTTGAAACTGCATTCGTGTCCACACAGTGAAGTTTTTGCTTTTCAGATTTTGACATTTTTGTATAGAACGAATATGAACGAATAAATATGAATGACATACTCAACAAAAACTTCATGTACATGAAACATAGTACCCTATTCCATTCCTCTTTCCCCTTTCATCGACAAACTCAAATGTTTTGCAGCAAATGTTTCAAAGTATGGATGGGGACTTTGGAGCATATTTTGCGAAGTTTTATGTGCATATTTTCGTTTTTTTAGTACTTAATAATCTCAGCACGCGTAATAAGTCTTTTTACTATCGAAAGCTTACATGCCAGTATATTTAAAGTTAGAGAAGTATTATATTTTATAGTTTTTATAGGCTGAGATTATTTTCCCAAAATTAAAGAATAAGTAACAGGAAATAATGAACTTTCATCTGTATATATTTCTTTGTGAAAAAGTGAATTTTTTACTGAATTATTTGTTATTTAAGTCGGATTTAGATTAAATTCCTCTTTTTCAGATTCATCGCTAGCTAACAACACAGACCCTGTCGGCACAGCCCGCCACCGAAGACATCGTTTCAATATGATGATAACAATGATGTTTGGTGTGACTGCTCTGGGTGCCGTACTCGTACCCATGGGCTTTCAGATGTTATCAGTGGTTAGTGGCAAGGCACTACTCTTAGCTAAAATGGCTCTTTTATTGGCCTCCATAAATGGCCTAAAACGGGTAGGTTTTGAGAGACACAAAAGAAATTAAAAAAATATTCCAAAAATTAAGTTTAATTATCTTTTAACTTACTTTAGGTGGCCAATAGCGGGGTCCACTACGGTCTCTACCATGTACCTGGGGAGCATTATGGTAATTATTTCGATCGTGGAGACCTTCATCATCCAAGAAATGTACAAAACTTAGCGTCAGCAGGCCAGCCAATTGATTTGGGTTTATCTTTATAAAGAGACAATGGCAACTCGCTGGAGAGCAAAAAAAGCTTTTGTGTGTGTCTTAGCTAAGTTTTAAACCTTAATGTTACAAAAGTTTTTTTTTAAAGGAAATTGTTAGTTAATAAAAAAAGATGACAACAACTTGTTGCAAACTAATTCATTCATAAATTTGTGTGTGTGTTTTTTTGGAGAGTGAGTGAGTGTGTTTTGAAAGCTTTTTTTTGTAAAGGATTTTTGTATAAAAGGACTTGTAGTGTTTAAGGCATCTAACATTCTAACGACTGTTGACCAAGTAAGCGGTCGTTAAGAACTAAATTATAAGCAAGTGGAAAAAATATTAAAACATTAAATAAATATAATTTGAATTAAAAAAACGGTTATTTTTCTGCGGCACTAATTAAACTTATGAAAAGTGTAGTGAGTAAAAAACAAAGTGAAGTTAATTCAATTTAATTGTTTTTTGGTGTGACAATTTTACCAAACATAAAAAAAAATATTAGAGTGTTGTAGATTAAATTAAATGCTTGTGTTTTTGGGAGAATTTGTCTTAAGTATTTCACTTGTCAATTTGTTGCGCTAATAAAATTATTATTTTTTTCCATTCCTCTGTGGCAATATTTTCTAATAAGCAGCAGCAGTTTTGGCCATTTGAAACGTGATTGTGTTTACTTTTGGGGGAAATAAAAACTAAAAGATATACAATTGAGATAAAGTACAATACATAATTTCTTATTTGGAAACAACAAGTGTTTTTGGTGTTACTTGAAGCTTGCGAAAACCTAAAAATAGAAAAATAGAAAAAGATAAACTGTCTTAAGCTAAAAAGGACATTATTGAATAAATGCACGTATTTCCAGTGATTGAAGTGTTAATTTAATTTTGTTTATAACCATATTTCGTCTTATCTTGTCTTGCGCCAGCAAAGATTTAATCAAACAGCAGAAGTCACATTAAAAAGCCAGCATATTTTATGATCATATTTTATAAATAAATGTATTAATTTGTCACTTATTGTTGTTGTTTAGAATAAAAACAGAAATAAAGGACAATAAAACACATTTGGCCACTTATTCATCTGTTGGCCTTTTTTTCTGTCGTCAGAAGTTAATTAAATTTTATTAAACCAAAAACATAAAAAATTAAGCCAACGCAACTTGACGCTATTAAGATTTATTTACTTTGTTGAAAGAAATCGTAGCAGTCTGTACACATCAAGAATTTCATCAACATCTTTCTTTTTCGGCACCAGCAAGCATCAAGTGAAAGAAAAACATCCAAAACCAAGCATCATAATCATTCAAAATGAAGGCTGTTGTATTTCTTTCATTGTCAATTATTGTGTTGAGTGTTCAGGTAAGTTTGTATCCTTTTTAAATCCTTTAAATACATAAAAACATACATTTCTGTACTTTTCACTATGTGAGTAAGTGAATGTAGGTGTACTGTAACAAAAAAAAAAACTCTTCCTTCTTGTTATCATACAACAAAGTAACAAAACAAAAAAAACATATGTTGCATATGAATAAATATATGAAGGTGTACATTAGAGTGTCTCGAAAGTAAATTTGAAATTCCTAAGGAAAAATAATAAACACAGGATATTGGCAACATTTTATGTCCGCTCGTTTTAGGTTTTGAAAAAATATTTTTTTAAAAATTTAAAAAAGTAACGTTCAACTGTAAACGTGTTGAGACGTGTTGTGTTTTAAAGTTGAGACTTTTTGATTGGAACAGAACAGCGACCCTATAATTCTGAAAGGGCATGTTAAGTCGATTATTTTTGTAGAATAAACTTATAGTCCAGCTGGTCTTAGTTTTTTTTTACAGTGGGTCAAAGTTTTCTTTTTTTGATCGAAGGGAGCATTATACTAACTGAAAAAAATGTTGTAAGTTAATGTCTGAGAGAATTCTTATTGTCAGAGTTATATTATGGAATTTCATGGGCATCATTTCTCTGGAAGATCTTAACCCTCTATCTCCTCTCTTTAAGGGTCAATTTGACCCTTATTTCGGGAAAATCAGAAAAACTCCTTTCAAAAAGGACATTTAAGGATTAAAATATTCTGCGAAAATGTTTGCCAGAAAATTTCAGTGGTGAGCTCAAAATATACAAAAGTTGTAAATAAAGCTCTTTACGCTTAATAAGCAAAATTAAACGCCACCTCGTTTCTCATATTTAAAAAAAAAATCGTCAAAAATCCAAAAATGATCCGAAGGAGCTGAAATTTAAAATATAAATAGTCCTTAAAGAGATGTATATAAAACATAAATACATATGAAAGTTATCACTTTTAGTACAAGAGATATTTAGGTTTATTTATTTTTTTTTTTTTTTAATTCTGCTCGATCTTCTTTTGGTTTTTTAGATATGGAGGGTCAAATTTGTTTTTAAAAATATCAGCTTTATTTGCTATAAAATTCTGAATAAAATCAATACAACTTGCTAATATTTATCTCGCACCTATAAAAAGTTACATGCAACCAAACTTGGAACATGTAAAAATAACCGTATTTTTAAAAATTTTTTTTTTCCAAAAAAGTCCCTATGTTTTATCATTTGTAGAAAAACATTTTCTTCGGGACTATATAAAATTTGTATATGATCCCAAAAGAGAACCTAATGCAAAAGCATGTAAAGTAAAACTTGGCTCAGTTAAGCGAACCCAGTCGCCCCCAAACCTATACAAACTTGAGCAATTTCAAAAAAAAAAAATTTAGGTTTAAGTAAAAAATTCTAAAAAGGCCAAGCACTGATTCTTGAAAAAAGCTTCATATTTGTATAACCCTATATCTTATTTAAATAAGTACAAAGTTATTTTACTATCACAAGGTAAATAACATGACAGTCTTAACTTGTCTAAAAAAACTCAGTTTTTGGAACACATTTTCCCCATTTTAGGAATTTTGGTATTTAAAAATAAAAAATGTCAAAAATTATAATTCGGTTGATTTAAATACACTTGGATCTATATTGCTGCCAAATTTTGTTATAATATCTTTAACCGTTACAACTGTACATTAATTCAAATTTTATATTTTTGTTCATGGAAAATTCCTATATTATAATTTATTATATTTATTCATCAGGAGCTGCACAAACCTTGAGAAATTTTAACGTTTTTTATATATGTTTCATGCAAAATTTTGTTAATTAATTACAACTTTTGTGTCTTTGGTACACCTACTGAAATATTCCTGCAGAAATGTTCGTAAAATATTTTAATCCTTAAATGTCCTTTTTAAAAGGACTTTGTTTGATTTTCTCGAAATAAGGGTTAAATTGACCCCTAAGTAGAGGAGATAGAGGGTTAAGGTCTTCCACAAAAATTATCCCCATAAAATTCGACAATATAACTCTGACAATAAGAATTCTCTCGGACATTGACTTACAACATTTTTTTCAGTTAATATAACACTCCATCAGACCAGCTGGACTATATGATTATTCTACAATAATGATCTACTCAACATGCCCTTTTAGAATTTAAGGGTCGCTATTCTGTTCCAAAAATACTTTTAGACAGTGTAATAGGGGGAGGATGTTCAAAATTACACAACAGAATTTTTGGAAATATATTATCAGTCACCTCTTAATAATAAATATTGTTAACTAAATTTGTATTTATTCTGCAAGGAAACAGTTGAAAGTCTATATATGTTTAAAATGTACAACATTGAGACCATTTTATGGCTGTAAATAGACGAAAAATATTTCCCCGTGTTTTTTTTTTTTTTTTTTTTTTTTTGATTGGCACACCCTAAACAAACATTCATAAATCTATTTATGAACACATATAAAGGTAATTTATATAATTTCTTAAACACGTATGCGTGTGATGCTGCTGATAATTTCATTTTGGACTTGCTGTCACTTAATAAAGGATTAACCCAATTTTTTGTAGTTTATTTATGACATTTAATGTGTTATGTATATCAGAAGATTTATTTAAGATTTTTAAATACTATAGAAAAATACTGAATTATTATTATTAGGGTTATTTCTCATTTGAATAAAGATTATTCGAATAATCGAGGAAACAAGATATTTCTTACTCGAATACATAACACTTTTCAATTTAGAATAAAAAATTATTTGAACAATTATTGTCGATTAATCAAATTTTCAAGTTAAATTTTTTTTTACATTTGTGCCGAATATATGTTATAAGGTCAGCGAAAATCAATTACATACACGGTTCTCCAATGGTATTTTGCATACTTTGATATTTACATTCGCAACTTAGACAATTCCTGGATATATAATGAAGAATTAAATCTATATGTGTGTAAAAATGTACTTTTTTTCTTCTATAAAATAAACTACTGTTTTTCATAAAAGTTTTATGATATTTTCACCAAAAACTCTGTATACCACGAAGTAAATACAAAATTCGTGATATTTAAAAAAGCTACTGAATTATTTCTATTGCTGTAGTTAGATTCAAATGTGTATTAGGAAATTAAATAAAAAATTTATTTATAAAATAAATATTTTTTTAGGATGAAATATATGAAAAAACGTAAAAATTTTTCAAAGGAGGCCAGATTTGTGGAACTTCTGAGGAGTAAATAAAAGCTTTTTATACAAGTATTTGATGTTGGTGAAAACCTTAGGACTTGAAGTTTGATATTTTAGTAAAATTAAATAATTTTATACATTTTTGGGACGTCATTTACCTTAAAAACTAAAAATATTATAATATGGCGATTTTCCTTGAAGAAAAATATAAAAATTGAATTCATATAAAATTTTAACGGATAAAGATATCATAACAAAATTTGGCAACAATGTAGATTTAAATGTCCTTAAATCAACAGCATTATAATTTTTTAAATTTTTTATTTTAAAATACCGAAATTCCTAAATGGGGAAAAATGTGTTCCAAAAACTGAGTTTTTTTTATAAAAGTGCATAATGTGATGTTAATTACCGTATGATAGTAAAGAAACCTTGTATTTATTTAAGAAACATATATGGTTATATAAATATGGAGTATTTTCGAGGATCGAAAATTTTTTATTTTTTTTTTAATTTGACCAAATTTGGATAGGTTTGGGGAGTGTTATGTCCGCTTAAGTTAGCAAAATTTTACTTTACACGCTTTTGCATTAAGTTCTCTTTCCGAATCATATAAAATTTATATATAGTCACGGAGAAAATTTTTTTTTAGAAAAGAAAAAATATATGGATTTTCGTAGGAAAATGTTCCAATTTTGGATGCGTGTAACATTTTATAGGCACGAGATAACTGTTAGTAAGTTGATTTTCATTTTATTTAGAATTTGATCGCCAACATAGCTGATATTTTAAAATAAATTTGGATCCTCCGTAGGCCCGCCATATTTAAAAAATCCTAAAAAGATTGAGCAAAATTAAAAAAAAAAAAAAAAAATAAATCAATAAACCTAAATATCTCTTTAACTAATAGAGATAACACATGTAAGTGTATTTTTGGTAGATCTTCTTAAGGACTGTTTATATTTTAAATTTCAACTCATTCTGACCATAAATGTAATTTGATAGATTTTTTTTTTTAAATTTGAGACCCGAGGTGAACAACTTTGGAAGGCCACGCACTAGAAAGTTGAACAAATACAAGACAACCCGAAAACACTTTAGCTCCAACCACGTGAAATTTCGTAACAATATCTCAAATTGTTGCCGAGATATCGAATTATTAAAAAAAAAAAAGTTTCCAAACCACTGTGCATAGTAATGAAATTATTTTTTAAAACAATCACGTAGTTCATATAGTGCTGTTGACGGCTTATCATTTTCCCAAGCCCATTGTATGCATATGTTTATCGATGTTAAACAATCGTTCACTTTAATTTTGTTTTCTTCATGACCACTATCGTATAAATCCGCCTTATCCATATCTGATAATTCATTTGCTGCTCATTACTTTCCACATGAAATTCTTCCTGAATTCAGTTGTTTATGTCAGCATTCGTGAAAAGATGTTCTGTATCAATTTGAGCTACAAGTGTACCAATAGTTAATCTTCGTTTTCTTCCTGAATTATATTTTGTAAAATATTTAAGAGCATGTTATCCTCTTCACTCCATTCAGTACCGAATTCCAGCAAGACGTTCCAGGATTTTCCGCTATCGGACACTGATATTTATTCCCAGGACAGAAGCTAGAATCTGAACTGCATTTTTGAGATTGAAGTTTTTTAGTTTGATCTCCAAAGTTGTTCCCTTCTGGTCAAGCAAGTGAGTGAGCAGTTGTTTTTTTATAATTTAATTTGACCAAGTTGATAACGTTTTGATCTAACGGTTGAATAAGCGCAGTGCAATTGTGTGGTAGATTCATTGCTATAATTAAACCGTCATCACTTTTTAGTTCCTCAATTAGGTGGAACATCGCGTTATCTAAAAGCAAAACTGCTTTTTGCGGCAGACCTTTTGAAGCCAAAAATTCTCGGACCTAAAAAATGTTTACTTACGAACAACTTACTTTTACTAATTGGTGAAAATTAACTTAAGTGGGTAACAAATTAGTGATAGAACCAGTCTTTGAATATAAATGATGTCATCCAGGCGTTATTACTGGAGTTGTATATTACAGGATTATTGAAAAAGCCTTTAAAGGTGATTAAGTATTTCGATTTTCCATCAACCAACAATTTCAGTTTGTCTGTGTAATTCGCATTTGAACAGAGCAAACAAGTTATTCGTTCTTTACATATTTTTCTTCCGGGCGCGGTTTTCTCAGTGTGAATTGGAGGCATCCTATAATATAAACCAGATTCGTCGGCATTGTAGATTTTGTGAAGAGTCAACCCATGCTCATCAACATAATCCTTAAACTCTTTTACAAATGGATCTATAAGTTGAGGTTTCGAAGACAATTTCTCGCCCGAAATTTTTAGAAATCTAATTCCATGTCGACGCTTAAATTTCTTAAACCATCCTTCACTGCCATTAAAACCTGAATTGGTTTTATACATTTTTGAAAACAAATGACTGGCTTTTGTTCGTAAAATCTCTGCTGATATTGGAAAATTTTTTTCTCTTTGTTTTAGAAATCACTTATAAAGCATTTTTTCCATTCTTGGGTACTCAGCTTTTTTTAAGGTGCAACGTTTATCAGGGCCACTTTCTGTTGTACATATGAACTTTTGTATTGAATTTTCATGCTTTATAATGTGGTAAACCGAAGACTAATGTAACTTGTTATTCACGCAAATTGAGTTTGTGGAATCTCCACTTTTAAATTATTTTAAAATCTCTAATTTTTGAGAAATCGTTGGTTTTACAATATGTTGAACATTTCCCTTATTAAAATATGTATTTACACAACAAATGACACGAATAAACTGACAAAATTTAAGATCAAAATCAACCAAAAAGGTGAATATACCAAAATACAGGGTTTTCCCTTTTTTGGTTATAGACATTGTAATCAAATTTAAAACAACCAGATAAAAGACGCGAAAATAGAACCTGTTTTTCGTAAACTGTAGCGATTATAGAACCTGCAATGTTAAAAAATAAGCGGTCGCTATAACCGGGTCGACGCGATAAAGGGTAGTCGCGAATACCGAGCGTGCACTGTATTTTAAATAGGTATATGCTAAATAATAATCTAAATTTAATGTTTGATCGCTATTTTACAGGCAGATACATATTTATTATGAAATTTGTTATGTTTTCTACCTATTTCTCATAATAAAAAAAATATATAAAAAATGTTTTACTTTAAAAGGGTACCCAGACAAATTCATGATACATACAGTGTTATTTTATACAAAAGAAAATTTTATACTGATGAAATGATTTCAAATAACACTAATGCAACTAATTGTTAGTATATATTTTTTTTAATATATGTACATCCTGTGTTATGCATGTAAATGTAATTGATTGATTTAACGTTAATAAAAATGTTGTGGAAATTACAAAAAAATAATACTTTCAGTACAATCACGTTTTTTATGGTTTTCTTTAGGATAATACAAACAAATTTGTATTTGTACGTATTTGTTAAAGTTATATGGTTTTTAAACTTAAAATTCCTGCAAATAATATTTTGTGAAGCACAACAACAATTTGTTTAATTTATCATAATATATTAAGACATTATGACAATATGACTTAATAGCAGACCTTTTGAATCCCCCAAATGTTTTTTCGAATAACTAGCATCCAAAGAATTTAACTATACATTATCCACATATTATTCGGAAATGTTTCAATTCCGAAGTTCTTTTGTTTCACATTTTTCAGATTTCGGTTGATTTTCATTTACAAAAAACGTTGCTGAAGAAATTTTGTACAAATACGGGTTTGAATGAATAGTTGTAGAAAGGACTACAATCGACTATACTATTATTGTGATTTGTCTAGCGATGGCTTAATATAAAAAAGGAGTAACTCGATTTTTTGTTACTTTACAGGAGAAGGAAAAAACTTAATAAAATCCATACAATTTTAGACACAAGAAAAGTTTTAATGCAATTTTTAATAAGAAGAGACATCACATTTTATTTCTCATTTAAAAATTTTTATTTTAATAAAGTTATTTAATGTATTATTTGAATTTTTGAAAAAAAAAACTTACGCCTTTTCTACATTAAATCATCGATATTTGAAAGTTAGTTATGTTGAACCAGATCAGAATCCAATCACTGTCGAAATGGGTTTTGAAAACAACATTTTGACTTATGAAATCCAATGTAATAAAGAATTTAATTCTAGATCGAATATAAATGATTGGGTTCTATGACAACCCCGATGGTTTCATATAGAAATAATTCATACAGCCTAAATGTCATTTCATTCGCTTGAATGAAATGACATTAAAGCCAGAGAACATAGATGGCAAGATCGAAAAACATAGTTCATGAGAATCTATTGCCATGTATTTGGATATTGCATTACCCATATGTTTGAAAATAGTGTAATTTTGAATAATATTTTTCATTGACATTTTCTCTCCTTGCGTTCTATGTATTTATTCTATGCCAAATCATAGCCCACAAACGGCTGAGATATAAGGAAAAAACCGGGACAATCTCGATTATTTGCCTATTTTTGATATATATCTGAATTACTAAGTCATTAATATACAGTCGTTTGCTGGCTCTCTCAGCATTCAGAAGTGTTTTTCTCTAATTAAACAGCTGTTGCTTTATTTTCTTTTTGTTCATTATTCTAATTTTTTGAATTTAATTGAAAATGTCTTCAAAACGCAAAATGTTCTGGGGTAACAATCCTAGATTTAAAAAATCAAAACCCAGCGGTAATAGATATCAGATATTTTCTGACCTCGAAGATGATGATATTTCCAGTGTGGATAACGCTGCTAACAGAGAAGTGATTATAAAAATCCCTCCAATCACAGTGGACATTTGTCATAACTTCACCACAATCATTAATATGTTAGGAGACTGCTGTAAATATAAAAGGATTTCAATTGGAACAAAACTAATTCCTAACTCGCAAGCCGATTATGAAGAAATCTGTAAAAAGTTAAAAACTAATCAGTATAAATTTTTTACTCACCCTATTAAGGATAATAAAGAGTTCAAATTAATGTTGTTTGGTCTACCACAAATCAGCACTGCCACAATTAAAAATGAATTTAAAAATGCATTCAACATAGAACCTGTCAACATAAAGGAAATAACAACCTCAAGGTCCAATCCAGATGATGCTCTGTACATGTTGGAATTTAACCGGGATCAAATTACAAAGCGAGAGGTAATGAAAATAAAATACGTTCTGGGAATAGTTGTACATTGGCGAAATCCAATTCGCCACAATAGAGGACCTACACAGTGCACTAAATGTGCCATGTATGGCCATGGTGCAGCAAACTGTTTTAGAACTGTAGCATGTCTAGGTTGTGGTGGATCACACGATTATTCTATGTGCCAGCTAAACAAAACCCCGACAGATGGTCCCGTCATATACAAATGCTTTAATTGCATCAAAAACAACTTAAAGAATGTAAACCATCGTGCTGACGACCCTCACTGTCCATCTAGAAAGGAATACTTGGATATTCGAAGCAGAGCTACTAATAAGATGCGCCCTACTAGATTTAGAAAAAACAGTAGTATGGACTGCTACACAACTGATGATGAACACTTTTTGCCTATAAACAACGATATGCCATCATTCTCCCAACAAAGAAAAGGTAAAAATAATAATAAAATTTCTTATGCCGAAATTGCCAGTTCTAGCAATAGAAAAACAGACAATAACGATAATCTGTCAAACCAACAAATTTTAGATATTTATTTCGAAGCAATAGATGCTTTAGAAAAATGTAAAACAAAGTTCGATAAATTGAGGGTACTTGGAAACATGCTTAGACATGTTATCTAATACAACAATATGGAGACTCAATGTTATGCATTGGAATGCACAGGGCATAACAACACCTGTCGCTATCTCACAATTAGAACAAGTTTTAAATCAAAAACAAATAGATGTAGTATTTATAAACGAAACATTTCTAAAACCGAAACACAAATTCAAACTAATAAATTTTAAAGTTTATCGAGAGGACAGACTGACACACGGCGGCGGAGTTCTGATAGCAATCAGAAATTCAATTCCTCACGAACGTATTTCAAAATTTTCAACATCAAACATGGAAAATATCTCCATTACAATAAATATAAACAATAGAACTGTTCGTTTTTCTTCGGTTTATTGTCCAAAATATAATAATACATTTGTTGACGATCTTAATATTATCACCCGAGGAACGACAGACTATTTTATATTTGGTGACTTTAATGCGCACCATACCAGTTGGAATTGCCAACAAAATAATGCTGCCGGTAACAGCCTTTACAATCACCAACTTAATTCTCAATATTATATATATTCTTCAGACACTTTTACACGTTTTGGTCAAACTTCATCTCACACACAGCCATCAGTGGTTGACATTCTACTTAGTAATTCCAATCTACATATATCGCAAATTGTAACACATCCAGAATTGTTGAACTCAGATCACGTCCCAATAACATGCAAAATCTTTGGTTCCGTAATTAAAAAAACATCACTGGTCCCCTTGTATAACATGGCCAACTGGAAGGAAATTGCAAAATTTGTTGATAATGAGCTCAGAAATACCAGCTTACAATCTGCAGTCTTATCGTACACAAATATCGAACAAACACTCTCCAAGACCACTCACATTGTTCAGCAAGCCTTCACAAAAATTCCAGTGGCCAACAGACAGCAATGGCAAAGAAAATTATCTCAAAATAGTTTGTTTTTAATTGGCCAAAGAAATAGATACAGAAGAAAACTTCAGAGAACAACAAATCAATCAGAGAGAAACCTAATAATATGTATTCTAAAACAGCTGACTAATCTAATAAAACAAAACATTCACAATGATCATAATAACAGCTGGCATCAGTTCATACGAAGGTTACCAACTGGCAGCAAAAAATTCTGGAAGTTAACTAAAGCCATGAAAGGGAAAAAATCATCGTTAGGGAGTTTGTTCATAGATGGCGCTGAAATATGTAATAACAAAGAAAAAGCTAATGTTATTGCTGAAGTTTTTGAAAACTACCACAAAACTACCCACAATTTAGTCTCGCCAATTGATGATAAGGTTAAAAGGCATATTAAATGGCTTAAAAATCAAGAAATACATAACACCACCCAACAGTTTTTAACAACGGTTGATGAAATACGATATTATGTAAAAACTTTAAAAAATTCAAAAGCCCCAGGATTAGATGGGATACACCCAATTATTTTAAAGAATATGTCTGATGACTTCTTCGCTCATCTAATGAAAATATTTAACTGGTGCTTGGAAAATGGTTATTTTCCAAAACTCTTCAAAACAGCTAAAGTTATACCGATTTTAAAACCAGGCAAAAACAATACATCGCCAAATAGTTATCGCCCAATCAGTATGCTAAACTGTCTTGACAAGGTTTTTGAAAAAATCATATTATGCAGACTTAATGAGTTCACGGAAGACAACAATGTTTTACAAAAAGAACAATTTGGATTCCGGAGGGACCACTCTACAGTGCACCAAATCCGAAGAATTGTCAACATTATAGCTAAAAATAAACTAGAGCGTAAAAGTACGGGAATTGTCTGTCTGGACATAGAGAAAGCCTTTGACTCTATATGGCATGATGGCCTTGTTTATAAACTAAATATGTTAGGCTATCCAATTTATCTCCAAAAGATTATTCAAAGCTTTTTGAACGAAAGACACTTTGTGGTACATATTGGAAACGAACAATCAAGTGAACGTAATATTCTTGCTGGCGTACCTCAAGGATCTGTTTTGTCACCCACATTGTATTCTATATATATTTCAGACTTGAAAACTCAAAAGGATCAATCCGCAGCATTGTATGCTGATGATACGGCAATTATAATCAGAGGAAAACTTTCAAATGCTATAGTCAAAAGAATGAGAAGCGCTCTCTTACATATTCAAAAATACTTTATTAAATGGAAAATCAAAATTAACCAAACAAAAACACAGACTATAATATTTCCCTTCAACAAATCGCCTAAGAGAATACCTAGCATTCCTCTTACTATTGATGGTGTAGAAATTCCTATTTTAGAAACGATAAGGTATTTAGGCATTGTCCTTGACAAAAAATTAACATTTCGACATCATATTCTCCAGTCATGCGAAAAAGCGATTAAATGTGGGAGAGCATTGTTTCCCCTGCTAAATCGTAAATCGACATTGAACCACAAAAACAAAATATTGCTGTACAAAATGTGTATTCGTCCAATAATGACCTATGGGTGTCAAGTTTGGTCCGAAAAATGTGCTAAAACATATCTTAAGAAAATGCAAATAATTCAAAATAAAAATCTAAAAATTATATTTAACTTGCCCAGGCGATTTTCAACTAATAGACTTCATATACAATTTAAACAGGATATGTTTATAACAGTTATTAGTAAATTAACTAAAAAATTTGAAGATCGAAACAGATCTTCAAATTATGATATAATAAGAAACCTTTAACATTAACATCTTTTTTAACTTTAGAAATAAAGTTAAAGTAAGGTTTATTGTTGAGCGTTTCTTAAAGGTTAAAGGTTTTTTCTATCTTTTTTCCTTACATTGTAAATAACATATAAACAAGTTGTATATTTTTGTAATTAAATTAAGCTAATATTTGTTGCAATACTTTTAAGTAAAAACTCAAAAGATGTATTTAATAATATATTTATATATTTTTAATGTAATGATGATAGTAAACTAAATAAAAAAAAAAAAAAAAAAAAAAAAAAAAAAAGTCATTAATATAGACAATATGGATATCAAATGATAGATATTTCAAAGTCCATTGCAACGATATTACTATATGAAACGATCCTATAGTAATTTGGAATTTTTTTTTACCAAAAAAATTTTTTTCGCTATGTAAATTTAAATTTTTTTTTTTTAAAAAATTAAAAAAATTGTTTGGATAAAAATTAAAAAAAAATTGGAACAAATTTCAAAAAAAAATTTATTTAATTTAAAAAAAAAAAAAATTGAAATTATTTTTTTTTTTAAGTTACAACTTAAAAAAATCATAAGTATGGTGCTTTGAAATTAATTTTAAAACTAACATGTACCTTTGAAAAAGATAAAAATTTTTGTAAATCGGTTAGAAAATGGCAAAATTTTTGCAAAATTGTTTAATTTTCTTCACACTCTAAGTTGATCGTGAGGCTGTAATATATTTCTTTCTTATTTTTATGAAAAAGCATATTAAAGTAACTTTCCAAAAAACTTAAGGAAATATAATTCGAATAAATAATAAATGAGTTATGATAATTTTTATCAAAACCTGTTTTTCGAAATTTTCTGTTTTTTTATACAAATGCCTGACAGTATTTTCCTTCAGTTGGTGAGCAGCCTGACTTTAAACTACCGTAACTCAGCCATTTTCTAACGATTCTAAGACGATCTGGCTATGTCCGCCCGTCTGTCTGTTAGTAACACTATAGAGTCCAAACGAAGCAAGCTGGCTGAAATTTTCACACAAATACTCTGTGTTTATAAGGTTTGTTTGTCATTGAAAATGAGAAATATCGGACTCCCATACAAATGTTCCCCCAGAATACTGTTTGAGCAGCCATATTTATTTTGATTATGCGTCAATCCTGATAAAATTTTGCAAAAATTAGTTCTAAATACTCTGAAATTATATTGTAAAGTCCCCATACAAGGTCCCCGTATGAAAATGACTTGAACATTCTTAATTATCTTGTAATTAATATTGTGATTAAATTGGATATAAACATGTTCATACACGTAGAAAAAAAATATAGTTGTGCATGTTTACTGTAAACATTTCAACAGTTTTATAAGTTTTATAACAATATTATAGTCACAGTAACTATTTATATGATTGTAGTAACAATAATATGGTGAATTTACGATTCCCATGATTGTATCAACCATATATGGGCAATTCCATGTCATCGTACGTGACATTTGTACGCCTGTAGAGTCGAATAGATTTTGCAAAAATAAGAGTATCTGAAAAATAATTTGGTCTTTATGTTCCATTCAGAGGGTACTATATTTTAAACAAATAATATGTTCTTTCGACACATTGTTGTCCAAAATATCGAGCAAAATAAGGGTATATCGTACGTGACATAAAACGGAAGTCATTTTGAGCTACATGCAGAAATATGCGAAAATTTGCGAATCGTGAGAGGCGTTATGTTTTCTTTTAATTTCTTATACTAAACCAAATATTTTTCTTTTACAATCCGTCATATTTAAATAAAAACAATCTCTGGATGATTTTATAATAGATACACTTTAATATCGTATGTGACATACTGTACGTGACAGATTTTTCTCTTATAGTAAAACAATGTATATTCTGTAAATATATGTATACAAAAACTAAAAAAAAAAATAGAAAATATACACTCGGTTCTAATAAACAATTGCATAATAGCAAAAAAACAATCAGAGTCAAATTCATTTCATACTACATGCTAATTGGGCGCTTAGTTTTTGACGCAATTTTAGCCTAAAACATACCAATTAATTTAAAAAATTAAATAAGCTCGAAATACTTTCACATAGTAACATTTTAGTGTTTTCTTCTATTCAAATCATCTTGAAAAAAAGTTTCAAGGGTTTTTGTTTTTTCAGTCGTGGTAGTCATTCTCGTGGAATTGCACATATGTGGTTACAGTAAACATGTATATGTTTGTGGCAACCATTTATATGATGAAGGACTTGCCATATTATGTTGTTCTCGGCTTATGGATATCAAATCTGATAAAATTATTCATCATAAAAATGGTTGTCCCAAACATATACTTGTTTACTGTAACCATATATATGATTGATACAATCATGTGAATCTTAAGCTAACCATATTATAGTTACCACAATCATATAAATAGTTACTATGACTATAATATTGTTAAAAATGTAGAAATTGTTACAGTAAACATGCACAACTATATTTTTTTTCTGAGTGTATGAACCTCGATAAAAGACAAGCCAACGTGTGACCATATAGAACCTGTGTACCAAGATTAAACAAATTTGGAACGGGTAAAGTTCAATGCCTTGTTTGATTCCTAGTGGTTACTTATTCAACGAGCTACCATTTGATAAGCATTTATAATAACAAGTTCGTAGTTAATTTTGCAAATATAATTTTAATTTAAATATTGATTTAAATAATTTATGTCACGTAATGTTGTGTTATAAAACCCAAATTATTGAGCCTTTTTTTACTCCTTTTTTAACAGAAATTCGGCCTTCATTTTTCTCATAAAAATCAAATTATACAAATTTAATTTCATCCACTGGCAAAATAGCTTTATACTTAAAACTTAACAAAAAAAATAACCAAAAATATAACCAAAAAATAAAGTCTAAATTGTTTATATAAAAAACATATTTCCTGTTTTAACCCCTTCTACAAGATAAAATCAACATACTGGTAAACTGCTGAAAAGTGTTAAAAATTCATTCATGATGTATGATGATGATGGCGCTTATAATCTTTAATGTATATTTTTAAAAAGTTTTTCTTTCATCTTTATATTTTGTTCTGCTACTTAGTTGTTTTCTTAGCGGCAATTGCTTTTTGTATTTATACAAAAAAAAAGCGCAAAATATTTACTTATTTTCTTTCCTGGAATGAAATATTGATCTTTTAATAGAAACAACGAGTGTAAAAATTTTTTTTAAGGGAATAAAAAGTCATAAACTTTTTTTTTATATAGAAAATGTTGTTTAAGTTTCTAAAAGATTTTCGTTTTCATTGTTTTTATGCAGCATAGTCTAAAGATAGTATGACAAACAGTTCGATTTGTTTCTATATTTAGGCAAACAATAAGTAGAAGGTTTAAAATATTAAATTTCAGTAAAAGTTTTTCAAGTGGCAATTACAAGAGGAGAATATGAGTTAATAACATTTTGAGTACAAGTGAAAAGTAAAAAGTTTATTAACAAGATGTTAGATTATTTACAAAACTTTAAAGAAAACGGATATAATTCGACATCTAACTAATAATAAATAAATATATTTGAGGGGAAAATAAATGATATGGTTAAATTAATAGTGGGAGATTACTTGCAGAAACCTTTTTTAAACAGTTTTGCTGTAAATTGATTAGCAGGACAAGACACATGTTTTACAAAGTATTAAGTCTGTAAGTGGATTACAACAAAAGTCTAACTTATGTTATTTTTATTTAATTTTTAACATAAACAGACACATAAAGTATTAATCTATATTATTAAGGGCCGTGTATGGGCAGCTTTAAAGTTACCTTTTACTATTTCGAACTTAAAGGCAAGTTGTAATAATGGCCCTAAGTAGTTTATATATTTATATTATAAGTATAAGGCTTACTTAAATTTGAAATTGGAATAATCCAAATAAAAAAAAAAAAAAACAATTAATCTCTTGTTTCATCTCTTGTTTCCAATTATTTAGTCCTTTTGTGTACTCTGCAAAAGAGATAAAAAGGGTGATAGAGAGGGAGATGTTATAGAGCAGTATTCACAATCCAAAGGGCAGAACATTAATCGGCATTTTACACAAACACAACACGAACGCCAACCAAACTCTCAACAAAGAATACAAACTACAGAAATATTTCATTCAGTAGCAAAATCATGTCGATTTATGAATTTTTGCACCAAAACATTCTCAGTTAAAACCAATGCATGCTCATTTAAAGTATTTTCTCTTTAAGGCTAAGCCTGGTATTGAGTAGTTATAAGTTGCAGGAGCTGCTTGGTGTAACATAGAGCATGCAATATTTTCATTGTGAAGTTTAGTCGCCCAGAATGTTTCAACTCCAAAACCAGTCGCAATTCCTAATGAAAGTGTTCACAGAGAAAACACATTCATGATAGCAACTGAATTTGTTGCCAATCAAATGATTCCACCTTAGTGACCGATTATTGCAGTTGTGGCTACAATATTGTAGAAGGAGTAACAAAAGTTTGATTGCTGCAACCGAAATTCGTCTTTATCGATTGACTTTCGGTTGATGGAACCGAAAAATTCTATGTGTGCAACCGAATCATTCGATTGGCAACAAATTCGTTTTCTCTGTGTTGATATAGTTCAACGTTAATTCAGAAATAATACACAGAGAAAACAGATTCGTGATATCAACTGAATTTGTTACCAATCGAATGATTCGGTTGCACACATGGAATTTAGCGGTTCTATCAACAGAAAGTCAGTTGAAAAAGTAGAATTTCGGTTGAAGTAACCAAACTTTTGTTACCCCTTCTAAAATTGTGTAGCCATAACTGTAAAATTCGGTTACTAAGGTAGAATCATTCGATTGGCAACAAATTCGGTTGCTACCCCGAATCTGTTTTCTCTGTCTACTGAAACATTGATATCCTAAGAATTTGTTTCAAAATCCTTCGACTACAGTTTAATGACTGAAGTGATATTTCGTCTAGTTTTCCTCTTCATTGCGACTGCAGTGCACTTTGTAGTATCAGGAGTTACGCCGACTGAATCTGTTATATTTCTTATCGCAGAATGACAATCAGTATAATAATTACGTACATCTCTACTCGATATTCTATGATACGTGAATCATACTAATGGATTATAACTCAGCCTAGAAAAAATTCCCAGCTACATGTATGTATATTCCACCTTCTGCAAATGTTCGCTCATAATCACCTTTATTTTTACACCCACCTTCAAAAAAGATGGTGGGAACATTGATTTTGTCATTCTGTTTGTAAACACATCGAAATATTCATCACAGACCTACAAAAGCATATATATTCTGAGACCTTATGATATTCTAGGACGACTTTGATATGTCTGTTAGTCGGTCCGACTGTCTGTATGTTGAAAACACGAAACCTAGCTCCTTTCGTTTGCACCGTTTGGTATTTTCAACCGGCTGTCATTTTCCACAAATACTCTCTCTTGATAAGATTTGTTTGGAATTGAAAATGGTCACTATCGGTTAATGATTTCACCCCCATACATATGTCCCCCCGGAATATTGTTTCAGCAGTCATAAATATGTTAAATATGGGGCACTCACGATTTTGCACAAATTAGTTTTAAGCCATCTGAAATTAGACTGTAAAGTATGTAAAGTACGGGATAACAATCCCGTAGAATAATATATGTCGAGTGACCGCTTAAAATTTCACTTCAAACGATATTTTCGTGTTTGGTTTTAATCGAAACCGCTAGTTTTCATGACTGAATCCCGAAACCTAATCTGATCAGTGTTTATCAATTTTGTTTTATTTTTATAAGTATTTTCAGCAGAAAAATAAAAAATTTAGAACTAAAAACTAACTTTTTATTAGATAACAAAGCAAATTTTGAAGGAGTGAGATCGAAAAATTCTTATCATGCATATATGTTAATAAAAACGAAACCACTAAACTTACAGTTTTAATTTTGTTATTACTTGATTGAAATTATTATTACAATTTAAAACAAAGAAATATTATTGTAGTTTTAATCACTAGTGATGAAATTTTTAACCCTTTTAGGAAACCCTTCCATAAACGTTTATATAGTGATTTCTGTCACTTTGTTCGAACAGGTTGTCCATCTCCGTTTAAAATCTACCACACTTTGGGACACCTTTTTTGTGCTCTTCAATTCTCTTTTAACAAGAGCCCAATATCTCTCCACTGGCCTTAGATCCAGGCAGTTATCCAGGCAGTCTTGCTACAAATACTACATTATTGTTCTTGTACCACTCCATAGTGACAGGATGCCAAATCAGGCCAAAAATATGTGGACACACTAAGAAGTCTTACGAATGGAAGTATTCTCTTTTGAAAACATTCCTTGATGTTAATTTCGGTATTTAAAAGCTCTTTGTAACAAATGTTTGGCTTCTTTTGCCTCAACTGCATATTGGCTGCCATGCCAAGAACTTTTTGGGAAAATTTTCTGCATTTGGGTCCTAAACTTTTCAACAACATTTCCTCGAGCATCAGCAAAATAAAAATATTCACCCAGAAGCTGCGAAAAATGTTCAATACGTACGTTTCGTCATCCATTATGCAGCAAGTTTATTTTTTGTATAAAATATGACTTCAATTTCCGAGCTCTGTCTTTGGCCTCTGAATTTTTAGCAGAGTTCTTGTCAGGAACTTTTTAAGCCTTGTATGTTTTTAAACCTGCATTAGCTTTAACTTTTCGTATCAAATAGTCCGAGCACTGAGCTAACCGGGCTGCTATCCTACCGGAAGTGTTGGGAGCTCTTTTGAAAATGCTTTCTATTTTTTTGGCTTTAGAAACATTATGTGGACCATTTCTTCTACTTGAACCAGATTTTCTATTAACGGACAAGTTCTCCCGGTACTGTTGAATAACATTGAAAACAGTTTGACGGCAGACCTTTGAATGCTTGGCCAACTTTTTGTAGGACAAAGTTGGGTATTGTTGAAAATATTTAATAATTTTAGTAAGCACTTTTTTCTGGTCACTCATTTTTATCAGATTAACAACAAATGAATATAATTGACATTAAACATAATAACTGACATGTTTTACAAAGGTAACTTGATCAAAAAAAAAAAAATAATCAAATAATAGTTGGGTTAAAAGTTTTAATGAAAAATGTGTGTTAAGAATTTTACAATCTCAGTCCTTAATATAGGTCCTGACCGTTTGATATTTCGTGGTCGGTTTTATTCGAAACCACTAGTTTTCATGACTGAAAACCGAAACCTAATCTGATCAGTATTCATCGATGTTTTGTTCTCTTATAAGTATTTTCAGCAGAAAAATTACAAATATAGAACTAAAAACTAACTTTTTCTTAGATAACAAAGCAAATTTATACTTAGCCCAATTTCAAATTTTTTTAGATTTTTTTTAAAACTTTACTTAAAAAACACTTTAAGCCTGTGGCTTTTCATTTCTATTCATTCCAGTATATTAGATTTCTTGAACAATACTACATTATTTGATGAGGTTTCAGGTGCTAAAATCCTTTGGTTGAATTCAAAATGTTCTAACTAAGAAGTACTACTTATGTTGGATTGCTGCTTCGATTTAAAAAGTTTCCTGGGCACTATGACATTGGCCGTTAAGACAATCTATTTAAAGGTCGATTTTAAACTACCCTATAAATTATTTTTCCAATCATATTTGAAAGCATAATTTTCATATCAATGATAAAGCAATAAAAAAAAGTAGAAAAGTCCATTAAAACTACGAAAGCATAATATGTAGAAAAAGAAATTATAAAAACAGCCATCGAAGGGAATTATTATAATCTCAATTGTCAACGATATGAAGTTGTTACAAATCACTAACTTAATATTTTTTTTCTTTATAATCACACACATACCCACTCAGTTATTTTCATTAAGGCTGGGCACAAAACAAAACTTGTTCTTAAGCGCTTTTAAAAATGTTTGGATAAAGGATAAGTTCCTTTTTGAAGGTTTTAGTTATATCTCTGAATATTTTTCGTAAAGGAAATATATGAAATGATACTAAAAATCCACATTTCAAAAGCCTAGAGTTTCTCTATAACAACTCTATAACAACTCTCTATAACAACTCTATACGTATGTTTTCAAGTAAACATTTATATGATTGTAGTAAATAAATACATGTTTATGGCAATCATGTTCATAATATGTTCTTCTCTAATTATGATATCATCCTTCATAAAAATGGTTGTCATAAACATATACTTATTCAATGCAATCATATATATGATTGCTGCAGTCATGTAAATAGTTACTTCACCATATAAATAATTTCAGTGACCGTAATATCCTTCAAAAACTTGTAAATATGTTGAAATAGTTACTGTAAACATGTACAACTATATTTTTTCTCTGCGTGTATAATCTATCTATATAAATAAAAATCAATTGTCGTTCGTTGGTAATTGCATCAGTTGAGAACGGCTAGACCGATTTGGACAATTTTTTTACTGAAATGTTCGTCATAGTCCAACTTAGGTTTTTACGGAAAGAAAAATTGACCACGCCCACTTTTACGCCCACTTTTTTCCATTTATCTAAAATCGGAAAACGGCTGCACCGATATGGCTAATCTTTTATTTAAATGATCGTAGTAATCTAATTTAAGTTTTTACTGAAAGAAAAATTTACCACGCCCACTTTTACGCCCACTTTTTTCGATTTATCTAAAATCGGAAAACGGCTGCACCGATTTGTCAAATTCTCCTTATTTTTCGGCTTATTTGTAAGTAAAGTTTTTGCTGGGATATTCTTATGTTGTAAATAACTCATTTGTTATTACTTTTGTATTGTTTCGCGATTTGTCCGAAAATACCGTTACTTTTTTATTTACATTCCAATTTATTTGTGCAAATGTTGATTGACTGCTTATTGTCAAATTGTTGATCAAATTGCAATTGCAATTGTTAATTGTGAATTAAAAAAAGTTTAAAGTGTTTCTAAAAAAGTTAACTAACGGTGATAAGTTTTTTTTTGAATTAAGATTCCATTGTAAGTACATTGCAATCAATTCATTAATTGAAATAAGTTAAATCGTGTTACCTCAAACAAATTTATAGATTAACCTACTATAGACTGTGGGTTTTGAAGTTATAAACGGTTAAAAGGTAAGAGCAAAGTCAATAAATTCTATCGCATTGTAATGCCGCCAATAAGAAGGAGCAATTTAGGTCGCAGAACTCGCAATGCTTCAAATCAAGCGTATTTTCGATCTAATCAAACTGCGGAACAACTCGAAGAGCGAAATGAAATTGAACGAAATCGATTATCACAAACACGTTCTGCACGTACACAAGAAGAAAGAGAATATGCAAACGAAGTAGATATGCATCGAATGAGACACAATCGTTCTATAGAATCCAACCGAGTGATAATTAATTCAAATGTACGTGCAAGAAGAGAAACAAATGTTGCGTTAAATACTCATCGAGCTGCATTTCATTACAACAGGACAGTCGATTACAGTGCAGACCATTCCGTTGCTATTGGTTCGATGAGCGTTGTGTGCCCACATTGTAAGGCATTGAAATATAAAAATGAAACTCCTGGATTGTGTTGCGCAAGTGGCAAAGTGAAATTGACACCATTGATTCCACCACCAGAGCCATTGCTCTCATTGGTTTCTGGAACAGGAGCTCATTCCAAGCATTTCCTAACACAAATCCAGAACTACAACAATTGTTTCCAAATGACTTCATTTGGCGCAACAAATGTGATTCGGGATAATTTCATGCCTACTTTCAAGGTAATTTCACCACTTACAGCATTTTATTTTGTTTTCTTATGTAAATTAAACATTACAGATTCAAGGTCAAATATATCATCGAGCAGGTTCGCTTTTGCCAGTTCCGGGTGCTGACTATAAATTTCTGCAGATTTACTTCATGGGCAATGCTCCACAAGAAGTAGAACAGCGTTGTGCATACAACAGTTCGGTAAAAAGACCAATTGTTGAGCAACTGCAAACTTTTTTCCATCAACACAATCAATTGATTGCATTGTTCAAAACCGCACTAGACCGCATGCCCTCTGATAATCACAAAATTGTTATCAGAGCCGATAAGACTCCTACGGGAGAACACGCAAGACGTTTCAATGCACCAACAATTGATGATGTCGCCATTGTCGTCGTTGGTGAAAATTTGGAATCACGTGATATCGTTCTACATCGACGAAATAATCAGCAGCAGCGTGTGTACGAAACTCACCGATCATATGATGCGTTACAATATCCAATCATATTTTGGCAAGGTGAAGACGGTTATCATTTCTCGATCAAAATGATAAATCCGCTTACAGGTGAATATCAAATCTATATTTTTTCTATTATAAGATCAATTAATTTTATTGACGCGAAAATTAATGTACAGGCGCTGAAACAAACAAAAAAGTAAGTTCAATGAACTATTATGCATTTCGACTGATGGTTCGTGAAAATGAGGACAATCACATATTGAAATGTCGTCGTCTTTTCCACCAATATGCTGTCGATATGTATGTAAAAATAGAAACAGAAAGATTGACATTCATTAGATTGAACCAGAAAAAACTGCGTTCCGAAGAGTACATACACCTTCGAGATGCCATAAATGTGGACGGGAACGCACACAATATCGGCCGGATGACGATTCTCCCAGCAACGTACGTCGGAAGTCCTCGCCATATGCATGAATATGCTCAGGATGCTATAACCTACGTTCGACACTACGGTACAGCAGATTTATTCATAACTTTCACTTGCAATCCACAGTGGATAGAAATTCGGCAAGAATTATTCCCTGGCCAATCACCCATCGATCGCCATGACGTCACCGCGAGAGTCTTCAAACAAAAATTAAAATCACTGATGGATTTCATTGTGAAGTATCGCGTGTTCGGCGAGACGCGCTGCTGGATGTATTCAGTAGAGTGGCAAAAACGCGGACTACCACACGCGCATATCCTCATTTGGTTGATTGAGAAGATAAGACCGAATGAAATCGATGATGTGATATCAGCTGAAATTCCTGATGAAGTAGAAGATCCAGGCTTGCACGAGGTTGTTACTAAAAACATGATTCATGGTCCCTGTGGATCATTAAATATCCTTTCTCCGTGTATGGTCGACGGCAAATGTTCGAAGCGTTATCCAAGGCCATTAGTAGCTGAAACAATTACCGGAAATGATGGTTACCCACTGTATCGTCGCCGTTCAATTGCTGACAATGGAAGATCAACAATGGTGAAAGTGAATCAGCAGGACATTCAAATTGATAACCGTTGGATTGTTCCGTATTCGCCACTACTCTCCAAAACATTCAAAGCACATATCAACGTCGAATCTTGCCATTCCGTGAAATCCATCAAATACATCTGCAAATATGTGACCAAAGGTAGTGACATGGCTGTGATTGGAGTTAGTGCGGAGAATTCCATCGATGAAGTCACTCAATTTCAAATGGGCCGCTATGTTAGTAGTAACGAAGCAATTTGGCGCATTTTTTCATTTAGCATTCATGAAAGACATCCTTCTGTTATTCATTTAGCCGTACATTTGGAAAATGGTCAAAGAGTGTACTTTACTGAGGAGAATGTATTACAACGAGTTGATCGACCGCCACCTACAACATTGACCAGATTTTTTGAAATGTGCAGGAACGATGAATTTGCCCGAACGTTACTATACTCCGAAATGCCAAGATATTATACTTGGAATCAATCGACAAAGAAATTTCAACGACGGAAACAAGGAAATCCTGTTCCAGGTTTCCCCAATTTATTTTCCACCAACGCATTTGGTCGTATTTACACAGTTCATCCAAGAAACGATGAGTGTTTCTATTTGCGTTTGCTATTAGTCAACGTTCGTGGCCCAACATCATTCCAAGATTTGAGAACTATAAATGGTGAATTGTGTGACACGTATAGAGAAGCATGTCAACGCTTGCGATTGTTGGAGAATGACGCTCATTGGGAATGCACCCTCGAAGATGCTGTGCTTTCATCAGCATCGTATTAGAACATCAAATCCAAATTTGCAACTGAATGAGGAAATTTACAACGAGGCTTTGATTTTAATTGAGGACATGTGCTTGATGATGGCGAACAAGGTATTGTCTGAGTTAGGCATGGCAGCTACCAATCGACCAATGCACGACGTATTTAATCAAGAGTTGCGACGCGAAATACAATATGATTGCGATGCCTTGAAGGAATTAGTACGAACAAACGTTCCACTGTTGAATCGACAACAAAAATATGCATACGACACTCTTATGAAAGTTGTGAAAGATGGAACTGGAGGAATTTTTTTTTTGGATGCTCCCGGTGGAACTGGAAAAACTTTTTTGATTGCGTTGATTTTGGCCACGATACGCTCGCAGAATGATATTGCACTTGCACTTGCTTCATCAGGAATTGCAGCTACGTTGTTGGAAGGCGGTCGTACTGCCCATTCAGCACTCAAGTTGCCATTGAAGTTGCACATCAATGAAAATCCAACATGCAACATTTCCAAGAACAGTGCAATGGCCAAAGTTTTGCAGCAAAGCAAACTAATCGTTTGGGATGAGTGTACAATGGCGCATAAAAAGTCTTTGGAGGCATTAGATAAAACTTTGTAAGATTTACGAAACAATCAAAGCCGTTTTGGTGGTGCAATGATTCTGTTGGCAGGGGATTTTCGGCAAACATTGCCAGTGATTCCACGGTCAACGCCAGCCGATGAACTTAATGCATGTTTGAAGTCGTCCGTTTTGTGGAAACACTTCAAGAAACTCAAATTGACTGTGAACATGCGTGTCGAGCTGCAGAACGATCAATCTGGAGAAGCATTTTCCAAACAATTGCTGGACATTGGCAACGGCAAAATCCCGGTTGACATTTCGACCGGTTGCATTCAATTTCCCCCCGGTTTCTGTCAGTTCACCGAATCAAAATCCGAGCTAATCCGAAAGGTATTTCCAAACATTGCACAAAATTACAAAAATCATGATTGGTTGAGCGAACGTGCTATATTGGCTGCGAAAAACATTGATGTCGACGAATTGAATTTTAAGATTCAAGGTGAAATTGCTGTCGAATTGATGACGTAAAAATCGGTGGATTCCGTTACTTCCCAAAATGATGTTGTCAACTATCCAACCGAGTTTTTAAACTCGCTGGAATTACCCGGATTACCGCCTCACAATCTCCAACTGAAAGTCGGATCGGTAATCATAATGTTACGAAACATAAACCAACCACGTCTTTGTAATGGCACCCGACTTGCGGTAAAAAACCTGATGAACAACGTCATCGAAGCAACAATACTTAAAGGAAAGTACAAAGGAGAAGACGTTTTGATACCACGGATCCCAATGGCTCTGACCGACATGCCATTCGATTTTAAACGATTGCAGTTTCCGGTACGGCTTGCATTCGCTATGACAATTAATAAATCTCAAGGGCAGTCATTGCGTGTTTGCGGCATTAACCTTGAAAATCCATGCTTCTCGCATGGTCAATTGTATGTCGCCTGTTCCCGTGTCGGAACACCATCAGCATTATTTATTTACGCGCCAGGCAACAAAACTAAAAATGTCGTGTATCATAAAGCATTGCAATGAAGGAAACTACGATATCACTGCAAAGCAACAGAAAAAAGTATTTCTTTATTTTAATTGGTTCCTGAACATCGATCTTTCAATCAAAATGTAAATATAACACCATATATTGTACATATTTTCAAATCAAATGTAATTTAAACACACCTCAAACCTACATAAATAAAAATTATCATTTAAAAGTACGTTGTTTGTCTCTTTTTACTATTTTTTCATAATTCAAACAGCTTCTCACAAATTCACAAATCGAACACAAACATTTTTTCTAATATATGGACAGGACAACGTCTGTCGGGTCAGCTAGTAACGTAATAAAATAAACTTATTTGATCAATAACACAATAAACATAACATGTCTGTCTGTCCGTCTGTCTGATGAAATCAATTTTCTGATCAATATATTTATTTATTTTTTACCAAAAAAATTTTTTTGTCATAATTTTTTTTTCACTAGTAAATTTAAAAAATTAAAAAAAAAAATTGAAAAAAATTATAATTTTTTTTAAATTTTGAAAAACAATTTTAAAATTTTTTTTTTTTAAATTTTGAAAAAAAAATAATTAATTTTGTTTTGTTTATTATAATTATGATTATTATTAAGCATAAGATAAACAAAAAAATTCAAAATTATTTTGATATCCATATTGAGATTGTCTTGAACAATATATCATTCCTCCATATAAACCGAGCCACCCTAATAAAAAAAATCCTATACTCACACACATAAGAAGCAATTATATCTAAGGCCAAGAAAGTTAACAAAAGAACAAAAGCAGAGTAGTAAAAAAGAACAATTTAAATTATAAGTTTTACATCTACATACATCTTTACATACTCGTAGTTGGCATAAAATTGAATGGAATAAATGATCAGCAAAAATAGTAAGTAACAAGACAAAACAAGAAAGAAAAACACAAATAAATTGAAAATACAATTCAAGCATGAAGACAAGACTAAAATAGAAATAGAAAGAAAAGTCTACCAGAAAAGTTATTTGTTCACTAAGTGTAACTTGGTAGTAAATTGAGTGAGTAGAATTTTAACTTGACTTTTTTAACACTTGATTTACAAATGCACCCAGCAAACGCAAGATATAATTTAATATATGGCACTTTCAAGTTAAACTTACAACTTTCTTTAAACCAATCTGGGAATGTCAATAGGTTTTTATTTTAAAACCTTTCTCTTAACTAAAATATTGGTGTAAATTTTTATTTTTAATTGTTCTCAATTTGAAATCAAACGTTTGTATTTGCTGGGCAAACATTTATACATATATACTATGCCGGCCATATGCAAAAATTATTTAATTTTGTTTTCTACACATCCGCATCCGCTTGAATAAAACTTCATATACAACTTGTAACATACATGATGGTAAATTTATATACATGTATGTCTGTTTTGTGTCTTCGTAGAACTAAATAACTACAATTTATTAAAATGTTAAATTGCCAATTTGTTGCAGTTTAAAGTTTTAAACTTGTTTCTTGTCGTTGTATCCTTACTGTCATCATTGTCAACACACTTTAAAAACTATTTTAGTTGCGAGAAATTTCTTACAAAAGTTGCGGAAAATGCCGCACGTTAAATGTGGCTACAGTTGTGCTGCCAAAAAGAAACTTTAATACAAAAAGTAATGAGTCAGGGTGAAGTGGTCATAAGTAAATTGAAAAAAAAACAAGTAAGATTGTTCTATTGGGTTTCTCACCATCAATATGTGACAATAAAATATTGTTACATTTTTACCTTTTAAAAGCGGGGTTTATTTCCTTTAAATAAACCGGATACTTTTGATTGTAAATAAAAGCAGTTTTAGTAGTTTAAAACACGCAAACACTTTATAATGTACAAGTATATACGTACAAGACAGTTGATGTTATCTTTAACAGCGCCTATAATTAACTCACTCACTACTGTAAGGCAATCACTATTTATACACACTGCCATCTTCATTTGAGTAATCTAGATTGTTCATAACAGTCAAAACTCGTATGTTCGAATTCTAGAGCCTTCGATGTCAATGTTAGCAACCCAAACACTCAGCGTTGCCACACTTACAAACAATGCTAATAACCGCATGCTACTGATGGACGTGTTTATAAACATGATGGATGCTTCAGTCAGTCGTTACAAACCGTTAAATTCAAATCGCTATTGCACATTCGTAACAATATTTTTCTTATGGACGATCGTCACAAACCTGATAGAATGAATTAGGTTCTTGTTTATGTGCAATTTCATCACGATTATAAATGTTCAAGTAATTTTCTGAGGGGGGCTTTGCATGGGGACTAGGGACAAATGTTGCTCGATTTTCGCCATACTTTACAGTATAATTTCAGAGTACATACTTAGAACTAATTTGTGCAAAATTTTATCAGGATTGCCGCATAATCAACACATTTATGGCTGCTCAATCAGTAATCCTGGGGCTCATTTGTATGGAGACTAGGTGAAATCATGGACCGATACTGCCCATTTTCAATACCAAACAAACCTTATCAACAGAGAGTATTTTTCCAGCCAGCTAGCTCCTTTAGTTTGGAGCCTACCGTGTTTTCAACAGACAGACACACGGACGGACATAGCTATTTCGTCTTAAGGACAGAGATCGAAAAAACCTTAACATACGTTTTTAATTAAAACTTTTAACCTTCGAAAAATATGTCAGTTATTATGTTTAATGTCAATTATTTTCATTTGTTGATAGTTTGATTACAATGAGTGACGAGAAAAAAGTGCGTACTAAAATTATTATTTATGTCCCTTGATAGAAAACCTGGTTCAGGTAGAAGAAATGTTTCACATGATGTTTCTAAAGCCAAAAAAATAGAAAGCTTTTTTAAAAGATCTCCCAACACATCCGGTAGGAAAGCAGTCCGGTTAGCTCAGTAATAGGACTATTTGGTACGAAAAGTTAAAGCCAATGCAGGTTTAAAAACATACAAGGCTCAAAAAGTTCCTGACAGGAACTCTGCTAAAAATTTAGAGGCCAAAGACGGAGCTCAGAAATTGAAGTCAAATTTCATACGAAAAATATACCTGCTACATAATGGATGACAAAACGTACGTATGGAAAATTTTTCGAAGCTTCCGGGTTCATATTTATATGTTGCTGGTGCTCGATTGAATGTTGTAGAAAACTTTAGGACTCAAAAGCAGACAATTTTCCCAAAAATGTCTTGGTATGGCAATAAATATGCAGTTGCGGCAAAAGAAGCCAAACATTTGTTACAAAGGGCTCTATAAATACCGAAATTTACATCAATGAATGTTTACAAAAGAGGATGTTTCCATTCATAAGACTTCTTAATGTTTCCACGTATGTTTTGGCTGATTTGTCATCCTGTTACTATGGTAACCAAGGTCTTGAATGATACAAGAACAATAATGTGGTATTTGTACCAAGAGAGGTAAATCCTCCAAACGGCCTGGAGGTAAGGCCAGTGGAGAGATATTGGAATCTTGTTAATAGAGAATTAAGGAGCACAAAAAAGGTGTCCAAAAGTGTGGTAGATTTTAAACGGAGATGGAAAACCTGTTCGAACAAAGTGACAGAAATCACTATAAAAACAATAATATGCATATTATTGTTCTTTCTAGTTAATAGGAAAGCCATGTGAAAATGGTTTCAGCGGTTTACCATCCTATAAAGTACACAAGCAAATACAGATTCATAGAATAAATTTATTTCATGTTAAACAATTTAAAACGAATTTCTGATTTAAATCAATAAAAATGTATAATACTATTAAAGTAACTTTGATACTTCCCAGTAGTTCTAAGCAGAGGGTTTGACCCTTTTTGACTACAATGAGACTGTCTAATAGCTGGTCCAAAGTAGTCAACGCACTGGATTCACATACTGGTTAAATAGCGTCAGTTACCTTACTGGTAACTTTATCAGCTACATAACTAGGTATTTTAACATGTACAGCTACTAATTGACCTCAAATAGTCAGCAAAAAAGACATATCTTAGGCAGTCCAATAAACGATTGCCTGTAAACAAACCTTTCTTCGACAACTCTCCAATGGATTGCTTCTGGTGGGTAAAATAACTACTTTCTAAAGTACAGCACAAAATAAACGTTTAAAGTGTCTTCACTATAGGTTACTAGAGACTATTGACTTCATGCTGTGCTACATGGGATATCAGTATACTTAAGCAAAAATTAAAATTAACTGTATGAGAATTATATCAACATAATTTGAATAAAACCAGTTTAAACGACTTACTCACAAAACGTTTAAAGTGACTACACTCCAGATTACTTGGAGGCACTTAAGTGACAATTGTCTTCGCGTTAGATTACCTGGGATGTATATAGTAACCAATTATCTTATCTCTGCACTACAAAGACCACATAAGGCTCAAATTACCAATATATATAAATTGGAGTTAGCAAAGTGATAAGAAATTTGTGACGATTACTATCTATAAGGGATACATTGACTACTTGCTTAACTGCTGGGATTGTTTTAAACCATTTACCAAGTAAATATTAAAACCAAATGCCCAAATCGCATACAAGGTAGAAATATATTTAAGCAAATATCTGGATGTGATGCAAACATCACACCTTATAACTTGAAATGCCACATGAAGCGTTGCAAAAAATTCGTCAAAAGTAAATCGCCTGCAGTGATAAAGTCAAAAGGGGAAGTAACCACAACCTAACAAATAATGAATTGAATTAAATCAACAAATTTTTTAATTGAAAAATTTCAAAGCTGCTAAAATAATTGCTAAACGTAAAAAGGCTTATAATTGCCGCACTATTCACATAACTTGTAAAAATAGAGCTAATAACTTAACTTCTTAAAATATATCAAAAATGTATAAATTTATTTTAATATGATGTAATTTTGAGTTTATTATAATTTCGAAAATTGGTCAAGTTCAATTAATATAGTTAATTAAATCTGTGGACTTTTGACAAAACAACTTAAGTGTAATTGTCAAGATTTTTAGTAGGGCGCAAAAACTGTTGAATTGATCGATAATTAATTTATTATTTGTCCTTGAAGAACTTTATTATTTGTCTCAAAGAATTATACAAAGCTTTCGAAATTATATAAGGACAAATAATAAAATATTTATCGATCAATTCAACTGTTTTTGCGCTCTCCTGAAAATTTTGAAAAATACACTTAAGTTGTTTTGTCAGAAGTCGACAGAAATTTAAAAAGCAACGTCATACTAAAGGGAGAACTTCCACTTATATCTTCCCTTCTCTTTGGAGATATTTATGTATTAATTAGAGCGTGGTAATTCGTTTGCACTTTTGGGATTTCCGATGCTACCAATGTCTTAAATTGGTCTTCGTAATCTAGAAACCAAAAGCTGAAAATCGGATATCGCACATTTATATTTATATTTAATATTGAAAAACAATTCCAATTCAAAATAAGTTTTGTATTTCATGTAACTATAAATGTTTAAATATAATAATTTTCTGACAAAAAAAAAAATAAAATTTCAAAAAAATTTCAAAAAAAAAATAAAAAATTTCATGCATATCTCGGATCCCAATTTTTAAAATGGTAATTTGTTTTTGATTCTAATAAACATAAATTTTAATAGTTGTAACCATAGAGAAACTAGAAAAAACTCAAACAAACAAATTACTCAAAATAATCACACATACGAGTGCTGTTTTTCTTTTTACATAGTTTTTTTTTACTAATACATTCTCACCACTTAGGTTTTTGACAACTGAGTTAGGTCCTTGACTAAGTTATTGAACAACAACAAAGTCTTTTTTGCTTCGAAAATGTCGAATTTTGTGCCAACAAAGCGTCATATGCGGGAAGTTTTGCTTTACTTCTTTAAATTGAAAAAAAAAGTGCCACTGAAGTACACTGATTGCTCACCAAAGCTTATGGTGAATGTGTTTCATCGGTTTCAACGAGCGAGAGATGGATTGTTCGGCTCAGAAGTGGTAATTTTGACACTGAAGACAAAGATCGCACAGGCCAGCCCAAAAAGTTTTAAGACCAAGAATTGGAGGCATTACTCCATGAAGATTATTATCAAACTCAACAAGAGCTTTCAAAATCATTGAGAGCTACTCAAGCAGCAATTTCAAAATTTTTGCGAGCAGCAGGATTCATCCAAAAGCAGAGAAATACGAATTGAAGCTGAGAAATCTTTTAAGAAGATTTTGCATGTCCTAAAAGCTGATTCAACGCTATAAAAACATTTTGGCACCGAATCATTACTTTCGATCAAAAATTTATCCATTACGATAACCCGAAGTGTAAGAGATCGTATGTGGACCCCGGCCAACAACCAGTCGAATCGACATAAAATCCAAATATCAATGACGCTAAGGTAATTCTCTGTATTTGGTGGGACCAAATGGGTCCTATCTATTATAAGCTGCTGAAATCTGGCCAAAACATCACAGGGAAGCTGCATCGAACGCAACTGATTCGTTTGAAGCGAGAATTGGTCGAAAAACGCCCAGAACATGCGGCCAGATATGAAACCGTAATATTCCATCATGACAATGCTTGGCCACATGTTGCAATACTTGTTAAAAAGTATTTAGAAAGAAGTGATTGGGAAGTTTTGCCCTACCCGTCCAGACCTTGCACATTTCGGCTACTATTTGTTTCGATCGAAGCAGAACGCTCTCTGGGATAAGCTTCACTTTCTAACAGAGTACCCGACATTGGCTTGATTCGTTTTTAGCCTCAAAAGATGAGTAGATTTTTTGTCTAGGAATCCATATCTTGCCAGAAAGATGGGAACAGGTCATAGCTAACAATACCCAATACTTTGAATAAATGTATACTGTACAAATGTTTTCGACAAAAATACTAAATTTTAAGCTCCTTAAAATTTTGAAATTTCTTTAATAAGAATGTTGTAAAATTGTGCAGTTTCAATTGTCAATAACTTTTAGATTGCCTAACCAATTTTTACACGATTGGTCTCATAGTAAGTAATGGTAATGCACCCTAAATAGTTTCAATATATTTCCCTAGAAATCCTTTTATTATGAACACAGAATATGAACTATAATAATTTTCTAAATTTTTTGGAAAATATTTCACTTTGACTGAAAATTCGAAACTTCATTTGGCTCAAATATGCAGCATTTAGTTTTAAATGACGGAAAACAATGTTACACCTTGGGAGCATCCAAAATTCAATTCTGGTAATCTATTTCCAAAATGAAAACATTTTACTAACTTTTAGCACATTTGACTGTTAGCAGACCTTCCGTATAGAAAAGAAAATAAGAAAAACATAAAAACAAATGTTTCAATTTAAACTTTAGCTGCTTTTTGCTGTTGGTTGTTTCATATTTGTTGCTATTTCTGTAGTTGTTGCTAGTTGTGACTGCAAGTACTTATTTTAAACCCGCTTAATACATATTTGTTGTTAGCAAATTCATTGCACTTTTACTTGATCTTAATTGTATTCCTTCTTGTCTTTAAACAACAAAAATTGTTTTTGACATTTGACATCAGTTGTTAAGTTTTTAATACTTGTACAAAATTTTGTTTTCCCTTTTTCATAGCTTGTTGTTGTTGTTGTTACTCCTTTTCTGTAGCAACAAGCGAATTGTTTAGTTGGATATATGGCTTGGCTGTGTGTTCTCACTCACAGTGAAGTAGAATATCGTTTCTTGATTTCTTTCCTTGGTTTTCTTATATTTTGTTTTCTTGTGCAACATTTATAATTGCTGCTGCTGCCCTTGTTGTTGACTTAAAGTGTCCATTAAGTATAGTTTTGAAATTGTACTATTTTTAGTTACACTCATAACATACAAAGACAATTCTTCCTTTTATTAAATGTATTTCCTTTTTGTGGACGATTAAATAAGAATTTCTGTTTTGTTTTGTTTTGTTCTGTTATTTGTTTTTTTTTTCATTATTGTTTCATGTTAATCTTGAGCTATTTTTTTAATGTAATTTATCTTTGTCAAAACTTGTGCTTTCAAATAATTGAATTGTAACGATTTTTGGTATTTTAAAAGCAAGAGATGTTCCGAAAATTATATTTTTAAAAGATGACATAACTTCTTTTATGTAGAAATGTATTTTTAGTAACAACCTTAACTAAAATGAAATTACAGATTTAAATGATAAGCAGCATAACTATGTATATGGAACGGAAAAATTACCCATAAATAAAATAATAAATTATGCATAAGTGTACAACATGATTCGACATGTTTTATATTAAGAGAGATTTAAATACAAAAAAAATCTCACAATTTCCTTAACCTGATACCGAAGGTAACAAAACACTTTGTAATGGCAATACACAGTTTTTTGGAAAAATTATGAAACTCTAAACCTTAACCAACATAGATCATTAATAAACAATTTTACAAACTCTTGACAATTGTTATATCTTACAAGCATTTGCTTCTTTAAGTGATTTATTATTACCTTCTCTATGTTAAAAAAAAAAAACTGTTATTAATATATTAGGTTAAATTAATAGCCAACAATATAAATTAATTTTAGCTGTAAAGCCATACAGTTGTAAAACAATTCATTAACATGACTAAAAATAAGTTTTGAAGATTATTTTATTTAATCTTCCAAGAAGCCAAAAATTTATGAAAAACACATAGAAATCGTATTAAAGAATATTATGTGTCAGCCTGAGAGTACTCTATAGTCTGAAGTACTTCCCACATTTACAGCTGTTGACAACTAATTAGAAACACTTTGTAATACGTAAATTAAATATATAATACGCTTTAGTTTTACTTTCTTTTTTAAATTTATTTCATCATATTTCTTTTAAATATATCAAAATGTTGGGTAACAATTAAAAATAACTTAGCAAATTATTCAATCTTAAAAATATTTTAACAATTAATTCTAAATTCCAAAATTTTACTGCAGCACCTAATTAGAAACGATAACCGATTGTTAGACAAACATTTTTGTAATAAGTTAAAGTTCTAATTTTTTTTCAATATTTTGTTGCAAAACCCTTCTGCTTCATCACTGCTTCACATCGATTGCGCATTGATGATATCAGACGCCGGCAGCGCTCTACTGGTATTGACTCCCATGCCATCTTTACTTCCTCAAAAAGACTTTCCATATTGGTTATATTTTTAAGGCTTACGGCACTTTTCACGTCACCGCACAGGTGTTCGATGGGGTTCAAGTCTGGAGTGGATGATGGCCATTCCAAAACATTAATGGAATTATCCGCAAAAAATTGTTTGGTGAGCTTAGCCGTGTGCTTCGGATCATTGTCTTATTGAAATTGCCATATAATAGGCAAATTCTCCTCAGCCCACGGTAGCATGACATCATTTAAAATCTCTACGTATTTTTCTTTATTTAAAATTCCATCAATTTTATGGATTGGGCCAACACCATTCCTGGAAAAGCATCCCCATACCATAATAGACCCTCCACCATGCTTCACTACACGTGAAACATAGCGAGGATTAAATTCTTCATTAATAGGCCTTCTAACATACCTCCGACCGTCAGGACCAAGGCGATTTATCTTTGTTTCATCTCCAAAGCACATATTTCCATTGATTAGCAGTCCAATTCCAATGAGACTTGGCAAAGTTGATGCGGCGTTTCCTTTGAATTCTGCTCAGTAGCGGCTTCTTGCGTGCTGCTCTGCCGTGTAGCCCGCCTTCTACCAAACGACGTGAAATGGTGCGCTTAGATATTGTGATATTCCGTTTTTCCTGAATTTCACGTTGAATCACAGTGTACGTTTTTTTTGGGTCGGCTTTAGAAATTCGCCTTATCATTCGGTCGGTGTGAGCTGATGTTTTTCTGGGCCTCTTACTTCGTGGAACGTTGGATATGGTGTCATATTTGTTAATATGCTTCAAAGCATTAAAAATCATTTTTTTGGAACAATTGAGCTGTGTTGCTATTTCCCTATATGATTTCCCAGTTTTGCGAAGCTCAAAAATTGAGCTCCGTTGAGCAGGAGTGCAGCTCTTTCCTTTTCCCATTATAAATCTTAAAAATAATTGTTTTACTTTTTTTAAACATTAAATTAAAAAGAATATTTACCAAAAAACAATATACTTTTTTGAAATAGAACTTTACAAAAAAGATTTTAATTAATTATTCCGCGTTTCCAATTAGTTGTCTCGCTTTGTTTGAATTCTACTAAGTATGAATTAAACAAATTTCAAAAATAATAACGGAATTTTCAATAAACAACAACAAAACTGAATGCACTTGATAAAGAAAAGACTAATAAATAGAATACAAGTGAATTGAAAGCAAAACATAACGGTAAATTTCCAATTTGCTTAATAGTTCTCAATAATCAATAATATAAAAAGAGCGTTTCCAATTAGTTGTCAACAGCTGTAGCAAAAAGCAGTACAAGGCATAGTGGCGCCATTTTTAGTTTTTTCGGTGAAAAAATCATAACTTTTGTAACAAATGTGATAATCAAAAAATTTAAAAGGTATATGATAGATAATTGATTGACCTATGAAATGAGTGTTTGAGGTCCATACTACCCCTTTTAGGTGGATATTTATGGATTAGCAAAGTTGAAATTTGTGGAAAAATCAATTTTATGGGAAGTAAAATAAAACATTTTTTTTAATTTTTTGATGTTTTATATTTCTTTTTATGATTTAAAATTATTTCAGAAAAGATTAAAAAATTTTTTTTTTTTTAAAAAATTTATTTTAAAATTTTTTGTGAAATATTCCAGAAAATATTAAAAATTTTTTTTTTTAATTTTTTTAAAATATGACTCACACATCGCATAAAAAGATGTATCTAATGGGTTTTCACGGTTATATGTCATAAATAGCAAAAAAAAAAAGCATGCAACACAATTTTTGAACTATATATCTCTCATTTGCTGCAATAACGTCATAATTCAAAAAAAGTCGTTTCGAGAAAAACGGATTTGAATGTTTTATGACATTTGACAATTTCTTAAATAAATTTTCAACAAATCATGAGATTTTAGAAATAAAACCTGATTTGAATAGTAGATGTTAATATCCTTCTAATCTGTATTTAACCCAAATTTTTTCTTGTCAAATATACGATAAAACATGAATTTTGATTTTGAGATTTACAACAAAAAAACACTCTCACGGAAAAAATTATTGACTTTTTTGGAAACTGATAAAACTATATGAAAGACTATAGAACGGCTCATACTTCGTATTACTCAGCTCAAAACACACGGATTTTGAGTTATGTCGTTGTTGCAGCAAATGAGCGATATGTCTTTTTTCAAAATTTTAACTTTAGCTAAAAATAAGGCCAGAACGGGCAGCTGGATATTGTTGCATTAGGTAAAGAAATAATCAAAGCACTTATTTTGAAAATGTGGCAAATATAGAAATTGATAGTTTTTTTTTTTTATTTTCCATCAAAGTTGAGAAATATTGAAACAATGGATAGTTGATAAATATCGATTTTCCTATACAAATACAAAGCAAACAGAACAATTTATTTTGTATTCTTTTCTTAATAAATAATACCTAAAATGACCTAGTTTTTGAGACATTTTATCTGAAATCGCAGCAAATTACTTAAAAATGGTCTGTTTTTTTGAAAACTGAAAATCAGTCAAATTTGAAGGGCTATATCTTCTCAACAAAAAATCTGATTGTAATAAGAGTAGCATATTTGAAATCGTTGGACAATTTCCTGTAAAATAGATTTATTCAATATTTTTTAGGGGCACATGAAATTTTTAAATTCTTGCAACCTCACTTGTGCAACGGTTAAAAATCATAAATTTAAGAACACACAAAACAAATTTCGAATTTTATACATAGTAACGTTAACAATTATTATATATGCACAAAAAAATAATAAAATTAGCAAGCAAAAAAGCTAAAACAGGAAAATATGTACACAAATATGCAAAAAAAAAAAAAATCATGGAAAAATCTAAAATTAGTTTAGAGTTCAAATTAATTTTATTGTATTAAATATTATTTTACAAAGAATAATAAATAAATATTTTTACCTTCAAAATTAAATTATCTTTAAATTTTATAAATAAAATATCAAGATAAAAATAATGTTTTCCTTATCGGACATAGCAAGGATCAAAAAGAAATATATATGTTGTAGAATCTACTATAAATATTGAATGAGTGGGTAAACAAGTCAAAGGCATAATTTCTGTAAAGAAATTATAATCGTCGTGCTTAAAGCTTAATTTTCAAGCTTTTTGCTTGAAAAACCTGCCCAGGTTATAATACACATTTGTGAATAAAATGTAGATCCTTAGGACAGTTCCGTATGATACTTCAACAGTATTCTGCCACCATATGTTATTTTCAGCCACCTTAATATATATCTTCCATAATTTTTAAATCATGATAGAAACGTTCTACTTATTCTTCGCTATACGATCCAAGGTTTTTAGGAAACTTGTCTAAAAGACTATGCAGATAGTGTAATTTTATGCTATAAATAATTCCTCGTAATTTTCAGGGTTCTTCTGATTTCCTAAGAAATTTTTCACAACGACAACAAAAGATTTCTAAGCTTCATTAAAAGTCTTATTTGTGGGCCATCAAAAACAACGGTTTTTAGTTTTTCTGCACTCAAGCCTGGAAACTTTTTTGACAGAGGACATAATGTTAAAATCAATTTATTTACAGAGATGTTCATATAAGATTATGAATCGGGCACACGATTTTACTTATGACAGCCAATATTGAAAAATGAAGGAAGATCGAAAGCTACACTTAGGAAAAAAAATTTTAAAACTTTATTGGTGTTAACACTGCACACGTAATACAAAAATCTCGACACGAATTTGAGTTTATTTGTTGACCTGTGTTATTTTTCACGAGTACGAGGATTGAGATATAGCCAAAAAGCATTTTACGAGTTTTTTTGAAATTTATTAGAAACATGAGGATATTTTTAGAAAAAAAAGTTTCGACTGATGATATTTACGAAAAACAAAATAAAGTCAAAGTAAAAGTAAAAAACGAAAATGTAAACCTAAATATCTTTTAGACCAAGGGTGCCCAAGCCCTATACTCTTGGTGCTCATTTATTTTTGTAAATGCTCTTAGCTATAGGCTGTGTGTTCCTATACTCAATACAGCACTCAGCACTAGCAATATGAAATACACAAACAACTTTGTCTTGTTAGTTTTTTTTGCCGTTCTTCACTGTATACACGCAAGTGCAAAGCAACAACACTTTCGTATGCTTTGCTGGGAAACATTGTCAACAGCGATCATCAATGTAGATATTGTTTTTGTTTATCTTATGGTATCGTTTAAAAAAGTGTGTATTTTTTTCATTGTTTGAATAAAAATTAGTTTTTCTTTAAATGTATTGGTGTTTGCTCTTCCATAAGGAACTTTTGGGCACCCCTGTTTTAGACTATAAGCTATACCTTCCTACTGGCTTTCTAACAAAGTTTCATTCATTGATATCTCTCCATATATGTACAATTTCCAAACTGTACAACGTTTCACTAACCAGAGGTGGCAGAAATTTGATTTTCTTAAATCCAATGTCCGTCGCTACGATTTGTTCATCATTTTCCAATCCGACCAGTAGCTTAGAAGATTCACAAATGTTGAGAACATCTTGAGCCACAAGTTATAATGGTTCATCTTTAATCCATAGAGTGGGAAAACTGCTTTTGAACTTATTTTATAATTTTTCTTTGCGAATTATTTCATTATAAAGTAACTCCCAAATTAAAAAAACTCCCAACAAAATTTAGTTGGGAGTTATCAGTTTTTGCGAGTTATTTCATCTAAAGCAGCGAAACGCAGTGAGCTCTCAAATGAGCTCTCTTGTTTTTCTTTTCACATGTACGCAAGCACACACATTGTATAAAACCAATCAAAGCCAGTTAGTCTCGGATGAGCATTGATAGAAGCAGATTGTTTTACGCTTCTCGCTTTTATGCTTGTTTATTTCAGTTATTGTTTTTGTTTTTTTCTCAAATTTTTACTCAACTCATACAAATACAATATCCAAAAACTGTAGTGGTGTGAGTCTGCCTTTCGCTGATCTAAATCATCACTTACTAAAAATTGTATTTGATTGGCGTCCTTTGTTAACAGATTTGTTTTCTTTGTTATATTATATTTGCACAAACATTTCCGTGGCTACGGAAACTCGCCTTGGCATAACTGTTACGGTCTCTGGTATTTACAATTCATTTTAACAAAAACTGTAATATTTTTATTAATAAAAATCGGTATTCGAGATTTTACAATCCCAAAAATTAGGGATCCAGTAATATCATTGTCAACAATTTCATCATCAATTTATACATAAAAATATAACTATTTTCATACCAGTAAGTATGTGATTCACAAAAGTGGATCAGATTTTACAGTCTTGCAATTTTAATCACAGTATTTATTGGTTTATTTATTAAATTTCAACAAAAATTTTCATAAATTTCATAATCAAATATTTAATCTTTTTTGAAATTTATTGCCACCTCGACTTTCTGATATGAAACAAGTCCCAAAAAAAATTGTCATTATAAATCATACCAAATAAGTAATAAAACTGCATTAACAGATTTCAAAAATATTTAAAATATTTTATTCTTGAGTATGAAAAGGAACTTAGAACCCTAAGCTAACAAAATGATTAATAAAATAAAATTTTAAGAAGACAATAGAAACTAATGAAGTCAAATTTATTGAAATAAGGTATGTACATCAAAGATATGCATGTAAAGGGTTCTCCAACAAGAGGTGTTATTTTGGTATTCAAATGATAAATGATCGGATGTTTATTACATAATAAAGATGAAGGTATGCCGTTAATAATGAAAAACAACATCAGCCAAATGGCCACCACGACCACTCTTACAGCAGCATATCCTTTTCATGAAATTTTCCATAACCAAATCGCAAAGTGGCTGTCCTATATTCTCGATAGCCTCACGAATTCTATCTTTGAGGTCTTGAATCGACGCTGAGCCCCAAAGAAAGAAGTCGCAAGGTATTAAATCACAAGATCTCAGTGGCCAATTGTGATCACCTCTTCGAGAGATAACACGGTCCGGAAACTTTTCCCGTAAAAGAGCAATGGTTTCGTTGCTTGTGTGGCACGTAGCACCGTCTTGTCCAGATCAATATCATCCAACTCCTTCCATAAGATACGGTGTGATGACGCTTGTGAAATGCCCAATTCCAAAGAACGACAAGGAATGGACAAACCTGGGTTTTCTTCAACACTTTGGGCTACAGCAGCAATGTTCTCAGTTATTCTTGAGCGACGTGCACGGGTTTTATTCTTCACATCACTAACGTGTCGCAACAGCTCGAATTTTTCCACCAAGTTTTGTATTGTGGTCGGACAAGGAGCTTCACGACGACCCAAAAATGCTTTAGTTTTGCGAACTAAGACTGCATGATTTTCACCATTTTTGTAGTGAATTTTAATAATTTCAATGCGTTGTTGAAGCGTGTATCGTTCCATTTTTAGTAATGGCGTAGTTTTTACTTGTCAAATGTCAAAGAATAAATGCTTCAAAAGTGACAGCTACCGAAATACCGGGTGACTCAAAATAACACCTCTTGTTGAAAAACCCTTTGCATCAAATTTAATTTAACGTTTGGTAAAATCATCACTAAGTTTTTAATGAATCTGAAAAAGTATTTAAGTAAACTCATCGGCATCTACTATTAAGAATCAATGTAATTCTTAAACATTTGTTTGATATAATGTGTAAACAATGAATATAAAAAATTCACCAAATCATGAGATTTATTATGTTTAGTCACAAATTTTAAAAACCGGTTAACCGAGTGATATAAAAAGGTTCGCAAAAAACCGAAATTTCTTAGAAAACCCGGGTATTCGGTTAAACTGTTAATAAACACTACATTTAAAACACATTTAATATAACTTAAACTAGTAGTAACACATACAAGTCAACTTAACCTTACTTGTATGTAAACACTTTTTTTAAAGAGACAAACTTTACGAATCTTAATGTAATCTATAACATAACCATTCCTTTAGTCCCTAATCACAAAATTTTACAAAGGTAACTTGGTAGATTTCTTTATAAATGACATTATCCTTTTTATCTATGGCTTTTATTAAATACATACACACATATTTGCTGTTCTCATTATTTGCTATACAAATACATCAAGGTATAAATATGCTATTGTTAAATAATTTGCATAGAAAGAAAGATACATATGTATGTATGTGATACAAAGAATATAAAATATGTAAAAAAAGAACTGAACAGAAAAGAGTAAAATAAATATTTATCGTTACATACACTTGAAATAACAATAGACAGGACAGTGTGGATATATGAATATGTAGGTAGCTAGGTAGCTGTGTATTATCTAATCAAACTTTAAGTAGGAGAGTATCTATGTGTATTAAGGATTTGCCAATACAAACAAAGATTTACTAATAAAATAACTAAGTATTTATTTATGTTTGCTGGATTGTAAGTTTGATAAAACTGTAAGTTGGCTTTTGAGTTAAGACAATAAAAGTATGTGTGTGTGTGTGTAAACGGAGTGGGAGTAAGAGACTCCCTTATTTTATCTGTTTCTACTGGCTATAAAAATTATAATATGGTTAAAATGAAGTGATTAAATTACCTCCTTATAAGGCAATATTTAATGGTGGAAGAATTGTGGACAAACTTGTTTGGATTTTTAAAAGCTTAAGAACTTTTGTTTTGTAATCGATTGATTAAAGAATTTTAACTATGTTAACTTAGTAGTTTTAATGTAGGAAAATAAAATGCATTACAAATGTATTTATATTGTTTTCAATTTAGTACCTCAACAGTTTTAAAAGTACTACACGTTGGGTCAGACTCAAGATATCTAGGAAATAAGTCTGTCATTTTAAACTGGCTCATCCGATTAACATGCAAGTTACTAGATGTAGTGCAGGAATTACAATTTTAACAGTCTAGGGACCACATTTGGTCCCAGACTTATAAGAAGCTTACATATATATTCAAAACATAGTAGGTTATATGAAACTGTATTCCGTTGGGGATTCTATGCTATTGGATTTTAGGTAAAATAGGATAAATACGAAACATAAAATGGGTTAGATTTAGAAGGACCTTTATCGTGAAGATATACTGAAAGTTCTCATACAAAAATTATATTAATTGGAAGTACATATATCGTTATGAAAAACGATAACCAGAGATTTAAAAAATGGGGCTAATAATGTGATATATTCACCCCTTGATGCAAAAATAAAGACGAATAATTGTTTTATCAAACATTTTTTATAAAAAATGTCGTCCTTCGGTTTTTTTAGATTCACGGGTATAACATATAACTTTATTAAACTTCTGAACTTTTTTGCATTTATTTGATACTCATTTTAAGATCAAATATATTGACTTTATCTAAATTTTTGAAAACTGTTTAACCTTTGAAGTTCTGAAGTCCATTTAGAAGGACATCAGATCCGATAAAGAAAAACTGATGATCCAGTGGTACTATGTGTGGTCTCTACTTTTACTTAAATATCGATTTTGCAAAAAATACGAATATTACAAGCTTAGTTTATCACTTGTAATATTAAGTCAGAACTCTATTTCTTCTCTACGGCTATATGAAATTGCGTATCAATCGGATAAGCCGGTTGGAAATGACAGATTTATTTCAAAAATATTTTGATTCTACCCCACAGTACAGCGTTGATCTGATAGCACAAAAGAATGCTTTCATAAGAAACGATTAATTTCATTCAATAGAAAAATAGTTCATAAATTCTAAAGTAAAATAAAACAAGTAAGAGAGCTATATTCCGCTGTGCCGAATCTTGTATACCCTTCACCAAATTATACTTTAAAATAAAATTTAAAAAATTCTTATTTTTAAAAATTTTTTTTTTAATATAAAATTTTTTTTTTTTGAATTTATTAGTGAAAAAAGATTTTTTTGTAAAAAATTCGGGTTAAAAAATATTTTTCCCGATTTTGACCCATTGTAGGTCCAACTTACTATAGCCTTATATACATCGTTGCAATAGACTTTGAAATATCTATGACTTAGTAATCGTGATATAGATCAAAAATAGGCAACAAAAATAGAGGTTGTCTCGGATTTTTGCTCATATCTCCGTTATTTATGGACGGATTTTGCTGATTTTAAATAGAAAACTTCTCGAAAGCATGTCTGACAGAAATATTGAAGATTTGGATCCCGACAGATCGACTCCGCTATCTATAAGGATCCAGAATATATATACTTTATATGGTCGGAAAATTATATTGTGGAAATTACAAACTGAATGACAAATTTATATATACCCTTCTCACGAAGGTAAAGGGATCCAGAGGGGGTGAAATATAAATCCCCCCCAAAAACGGAAAAAAGAAGAAAAATGTAGAACAAATTTTGATTAACACCAACCACGCCCCAAATGATTGACCTGGATCTGCGCCTGAAATAAACTCGAAACATAGCATGAAAATAACATGAAAATATCGAAAAACCGAATTTATTCAAACTTTAGGTTAAGATATCTCAAAGAAGGAACAAGATATAACAAAGTTTTGAAGGTAATTTGCAAACAAATTTTATAAATAAAGGTGAATTCGCGCTGTTAAAACGTCCGACCCTATAAAGTATATATATTCTGGATTCTTATAGATAGCGGAGTCGATCAAGCCAAGCCCGTCTGTCTGTTGAAATCAATTTTCTGAAGACCCCAAATAACTTACAAACTGGATTCATACGTCAATATATTTTTCCGGCTCCGTTGCTATTTAAAATCGAGAAAATCGGCCTACAAATAGCTGAGAAACCGGGCCATCCTCGATTTTTGGCCTACTTTTGATTATATTTGGCTTACTAAGTCATTGATATAGACAATATGGATATATAATGATAGATATTTCAAAGATCTATATAAGGCTATAGTAATTTGGACCTACAATGGGTCAAAATCGGGAAAAATATTTTTTAATCCGAATTTTTTTTTTACCAAAAAAATTTTTTTGCATAATTTTTTTTCACTAGTAAATAAAAAAAAATTTAAAAAAATAAAAAAAAAAATATTTCGAAAATAAAATTTTTTTGAAAACTATTTAAAAAAAAAAAAAAAATAATTATTTTTTAAATTTTTAAAAAAAAAATTTTTAAATTTTGAAAAACAATTTTGAAATAAAAAATTGATTTTGTTTACCCAAAAATATTTAAAATTTTTATTTTAAAGTAATTTGGTGAAGCGTATATAAGATTAGGCACAGCCGAATATAGCACTCTTACTTGTTAAATTTAAATGTGTGTGAGATATCATCTAAATTCGGAAAGGTCTATCGATGAAATTATGTATGGAATATAACATCATGCAAATGTCTGCCGCGGCTTCTCTGGGTTGTGCTCATCCCAAATGTACAATTTTCCATGACTATGGCGCATAAATGTAAGGTCAACATGGCAAATACTTACTCAAAAAAGCGTAACCAAATGTTTTGTAAAATCAAACAGCATCAAATAAAATAAAACTAAATATTTGTTTTGAATTATTCTAAATAAAATGCGTTTCTGATAAATAATAAATAAATAAAAGAATTCAAATATATTTTATTTAGTGGTAACGTCTTTTTCGCCAAATATTTGCCATGTGTGACCCTACCTTTATTCGCATAGACCTGAGACTTAAGAAAACCGTACAAGAAAAAGTCTAACGGGGTTAAATCGCACGATATCGGTGACACCTTCACGTGTTATGACTATGCCCTCAAATTGCTCGTGCTGACTGTCCAATTTGGCATGAGCTGTGGGGCACGTTGTGCCGTCTTTTTGAATCCACATGTCGTTGGTGTTCATATCATCCAATTCAGGCTAGAAGAAGTTGGTAATTTTCAATATATGACGTTGAGCGCTTGGCTAAGGTCGTTCTCAAAGAAATAGGGACCTATGATAATGCCAACTAACCGAACACCCATTTTGATAAAACAATTTTATCGTTTGTACGTGTTGCTTATTTGGCAAAACAAACTGAAGAAATGACAGCCAGTTCGATCGATTTAGATTCAACAATATGTTCGCTATCAACTGTCAAAGTTCAGAAGTCCCCATTGGTAGAATATGTATTGAGGAATGTATTGATTAGTCAACTCGTTAACAGAGCTCAGTTAGTTAAATCGTAATTCTTTTGTGTCAATTGATTTTCGATAAATCTATCATTAGATTGGGAACAAATCATTATGAATCTATTACATCAATGCAGAAATAATACTGTGACTTTAAAAAGAACACTTATCACTAAATTTAAAAATTTTACAAGAATTTGTTAAAATACATTTCCGCTTAGGAACCCTATGTCACACTTTGGAGTAGAGTACAACGCTTGAAGACTCTTTTTACACTATTTAATATTTGTCCTAACTTTATTTAATTATAAACTATTTTATTTAAGTATTTTTTCATACTAAATAGAATTCACTACAAAATAACGTTTTAGTGCCCATACGTGTTTTTACTTACAAATAAATTATTTAAATTGCCACATGAGTTTATTGTAGGCAACTTTTCTATAATTCTATGCCACCATAACATTACAAAGTTTGTAAATTATATGTAGAACTATTTAAATATTTTAGTTTCTACCACTTCTCTTACTCGTACTATGATGAATGTAACTCCACTTTATACTCTTATGAATTATTAGTTAAAAAAAAACTTATATTTCGTTCTACAACTATTTTTAAAAAACACCGTGCTACAAAACCAAGAGACTTTACTGACAATATATAAGGCTATGTGGGAGGCCTTACCGAGTATTTAATAACCCTTACCCAAGTCACCTAAAGCAATTTTTAGTCATAATTCCAAATTTTGAAATTATTGTTCAGTGTTTTCTATCACTGCAGCACAGTGTAAGTTTCCTTTAGCTATAATTAATTTACCAACAAACATCAGCATTAAAACTAAAAGCACAACTTGGTCTGGTTGCTGAATATGTGTATGTGCGGTAAAATTACTGGGATTTAAGTCCTACTTGGGGTTTGATAAACGACATGCAATTGAGGCATAAAAATTTGTTTAAGAAGTTTCTAATACAAATTGCTATAGATGCCCACCAACTTTATGATTTAAACATGCACAAATAGCTACGAGTAATAAAGAAAATTGGTTGTGTTGAAGGAAAAACAAAACGATTTGTTTTTTTTTTTTTTTTTTTGTTTTTCTTTAAATAAGTTTTTTATTGTTAAATGTGTTGCAGGAAAAACATACGTATTTTCTTTCTCATTTATGTTCACTTAAGCGTAATGTATGAATGTATATGTATATCCTACTACAGAAGTAAACGGAAATTAATTATGTGAGTTTATTATTGCATAAATTGATGGTAATAAATGTGGAACATATTAAATGATGAAGCGATCTGTATAAAATATAGGTATTCAAAATATAATTTACTGAGATGCCATATAGTTAGAAAGAATCCTGTCCTTTTCAAACAAATTGTTTTGTAAATTTCAGTTATAATATCATATTATTCCAAAAACATACATAAGTATTTGTTTAGATATGAATTTCATATCGTTAGTCCCTTTTCATACAAAAACATTATAAAATACTTGGTTTTAAATATTTTTGACATAGTTTTATTACTTATTTGGTATGATTCATAATGATACAAAAGTGAACGAAAACAAGTAAGAGAGCTATATTCGGCTGTGAGGATTTTACACACCCTTCACCAAATTATAATTTAAAATAAAATTTTAAATATTTTTGGGTAAACAAAATTAATTTTTTTTTTCAAAATTGATTTTCAAAATTTAAAAAAATAATAATTTCTTTTCAAAAAAAATTTTTCTTCTAGTTTATTTTTTAATTTTTTTTTTAATTTAGCTTTACTAGTGAAAAAAATGTATGACAAAAAATTTATTTTTGGAAAAAGAAAATCGGGTTAAAAAATATTTTTACCGATTTTGTCCCATTGTAGGTCCAAATAACTATAGCCTTATATAGATCGTTGACATGAACTTTGAAATATCTAACGATGTATTGGTATGACTCAATAACTGCGCAGTTTGTAACAAGCGATAGCTACCGATTTCTGGTGATGTGTTTCGTCAGTACAGGATCGGGTGATTACTAATACTACATTCCGAACAGCAACGATAATACGTTCAGATGCAGGCGGTTCTGGTAATGTGTATTTTCGGTACAGGATAGGGTGATAACTAAAGCTTTAATATTTTAGATACTTACCCCCATATGCATAAACAATTTATTTAAAGGTTTATAAAACAAATTTTGTATGGAAATTTTGTTTGATAAACCTTTGATAAATTTATTAACTGTTTATGCATATGGGGGTTAGACTATAATACAAATAAATGAACTTAAGTAGGGAACAGTTGGCCGAAGCCTCTGTCTTCAACAGACGACTAAAGTCAGGCCTCTGTCTTAAACAGACTACCGAAGTCTCTGTGTTTAACAGTAGGCCGACGAAGCCTCTGTCTTGAACAGTCGGCCGAAGCACTTGTATTGAACAGACAACCGAATGCTCTGTATTTTTTTTTTTTTTTTTTTTTTTTTTTTTCTTGGACCAGCACTCAGGGGATGACCCCTACTCATGCAAAGCATTGTGTTGGAACTAGGAAAATAGGTTATGGGAGGGAGGATAGAGGGAGTAGTGTTTGTGGACATTTGATTTGAATTTTCCTATATTGAAAGTGACAGGAAAGACTTCAGGAGGAAGCTTATTCCACATACGGACAGTACGGCTAAAGAACGAATTTTCCCTGTAATGTGTTGTGCGATCCACTGTCCAGTCGACAACGAATTGGTGAGCCCTTGCCGAAGAACGTGTGTTGCGAAAAAAACTACGGGTTTCGGGAACAAGTTCCCTAATTTCAGCAGAACACATACCATTGTAGTATCGGTAGAACAGTGAAACACAACCCACATTGCGTCGATGTTCCAGTGGGTCAATAGAGCTGGATACCCTACTGTCACCGATGAGCACCTTCGCCCTCTCCTGTACGCGGTCGAGTAACTCCAAAATAGACTTCGAAGCACCGGCCCACACATGAGAGTTGTATTCCATTTTCGGTCGGATATAAGTGGTGTAAATAGTAAGGAGATCAGATGAAGTGAAATATGTCTTACACCGTTTTAGAAAACCGAGGCACTTAAATGCTTCTTTCGACACTCGAAAAATGTGTTTTGTCCAGCGGACATCGCACTGAATACTCATGCCTAGAACATCAAGAGCTTCTGATTCCTTAATATTTATACCACCCATAGAAACAGATGGAGCAACATGATCTGTTGTGCGTTTGTGTGTCAACATACAACATTGAGTCTTGCGTGCATTGAAATCGACTCTATTCGCACAACCCCATTTAGAGATTATCATAAGATCTTGGTTAAGCGTATCATTCATGTTTTGCCTCATTGCCCCAATCTCCGAAAGGCTTGGCCTATAGTTGAATGAATATGAATGGCAAATGTTGCTGTCATCTGCAAAAGAATAGATAGGGTTGGAAGTTTGACATAGAAGGTCGTTTATAAAGATAAGAAATAGAGTAGGAGAAAGGACGGAGCCTTGCGGTACCCCTGAATTGATCTTGAACTCGTTTGATGAGATTCCATCTATAACAACTCGTATAGTGCGATCTCTGAGAAAGCTCGATATAAATCGAGAGAAGTTATTACCGACACCAAAAGCAATAAGTTTTGCTAAAAGCGCACCATGCCATACTCTATCAAACGCTTTAGAAATATCTAGAGCCACCACTTTACTTTCGCCAAAACGGTGTATGGAACGACACCATTTTTCCGATAGGAAGGCTAGTAAGTCTCCCGTAGAGCGTCCTCTACGAAAGCCATACTGCCGGTCGCTGAGTAAATTGTTGAACTCCAAATGTTTCACAAGATGGTGGTTAACCATACTTTCCATAACTTTGGAAAGTGCAGAACAAATTGCTATTGGGCGATAATTTTCAGGGTTGTTTGCCTCTCCCTTTTTAGGAATTGGCGTTACATTAGCAACCTTCCAACATACTGGAAATTTGCCGGCACGGTATAAAGTGCTGAAAAGGTTAGCTAATGGACGAGCTAGCGTCGAAGAACACTGCTTCAAGACCAGTGCTGGTATACCATCAGGCCCAGGAGACTTATTTATGTTGAGATCCGCTAAAACCTTTTTAACTGCTCGAGCCCGAAAGAATATATTCGGCATAGTAACTGATACTCTTTCGAGCTCGGGTAGTGGTTGATTGCTTTCCGGTAAGTTCGAATTATTTGCAAATAATTCAGCCAAAAGGTTAGCTTTATCAACCGGGTCAGTGAATGATTGGCCATCCCTTAAAAGAGTAGGAATTGATGAACTAGCATTATCCTTAATTCTTTTAACGAATGACCAAAAGCTTTTACTGCCCCGGGGAGCAGTAAGAACTTTGGCTCGGAGGCGCTGCTCGTGTAGAGATTTTTCACGCCTCAGCACTTTGGCACACGAAGATCTCGCCCTTTTGCGTAGCGAATCAGTTTCGGCATTTTTGTCATCACGCCAGATTCTGAATGCTTCCTCTCTAGATCTGATTGCAATTTTGCACTTCTGATTAAACCAGGATTTTTCCATAGTTTTAATCGAAATTTTCTTTGATGGAATGAAGGTTTTCATCCCCATCATAATTATGTTTTCGACCATTTTCGCCATGGCATTGACACTATTGTCTAAGAAACAGAGTTTCCAATTAAAATGCCGAAAGAACTCATTGAGCTCAGCCCAACGAGCCTTTTCGTAAATAAAAGCTGAACGTTTCGTAGCTGGTCGTGAAACGTTACGAAGTTCAGAGAGCGAAAAGGAGGCGGAAATAGTACAATGATCTGAATTACTGCAAATCTGAAATATATTGGTATCCGACCTAGGGATATAACCAAATATTGGCCCTGGAACCACGCGATGGCAAATGTTGTGTTATTTACGATAACAGTTTTTTCGGGTCGTTTTGGAATAAAAACCTCACCCACAAAAAAGATTTTTTAAAGTAAACCTTTTCACAAATTTGTATTTATTTTTTCTCAAATTTGTATTAACATTTTTAGCGTTAGCGCAAATTTTAAACATTGATTCGAGCCAGGTTGATATATTTATAAAAAAAAACTATTTGCGTTTTTTAGATAAAAAAAAAAAAATATCTCCAAACTTTACCGCGATTTGTGGGTTAACTTTTTTGACAACCGCGAAAAAGTAATACCATTTTTTTAAATATTCTACTTTAAAAAAGTTATAGCCCTAACCCACACATTATGTACCACAATCGATCCATAATGTACCATAGCTTCTATGTAAGACGCTTTTCCGAAAATAGGACAAGGATCATCATGGAACATTTAAGGTGATTTCAAAAGTCCTTAGATTCAGTTTTTGAGCTATACTTCACAAAAACTATTGCTAGAAAAGAATGTTCATGAGTTAGGAAATAAAACACACACGTTTTATTTATAAAACTATATTTCTATATAAAGTACAAAAATAAAGAAATTTCAGTTAATCGGTTAATGGACAGAAATTAATCGGTTTATTTGTTATATGAAAATCGTAAATTTTAAATTATTAGAACAGTTAACCGACCAAAATTAATCGGTTTACCGATTAACGGTTAGTTGATTGAATGCCCTAATAAACATCCTCAAGCCGATTTTTATTCAAACAAATTATAAAGAAATTTATAAAATGTACACAGAGAATAAAAATTCGTTGTGACCTTAGTGACCGAATTTTACAGTTGTGGCTTCAACATTTTAGAAGGGGTAACAAATGTTTGGTTGCTTCAACCGAAATTCTTCTTTGTCAACTGAATTTCTGTTGATATAACCGAGAAATTCTATGTGTGCAACCGAATCATTCTATTGGCAACAAATTCGGTTGCTATTACGAATCTGTTTTCTCTGTGTATGTATTTTTTATACCTATTATGAATTGAAATCAATGAAGGTAATTCATTTTATGTACAAAATTTTCTCTGTGTCTAATAAATTTTTAAAAAATGTCGTACATTTTGAGAAATGGTATCTTAAAAAGATATAAACTTTCATTTCAGTTGGGGCCAGCCCAATATATCCTTATGGTAGTGGAGGGCATAACAAAATAATTGAAAACTCAATTAAAAACTTCAAGTTTAATTCTGATGGAATAAAAGTTAATAATAAAAGTTAATACATTAAAGTTAAATTTTTTTTTGATTACATTCTTAAGATATTTAGATGCTTGGGGAAAAACTAACTCAGGAAAAGAACAACATCCAAAAAAAATTAAAATTAGAAGTTGAATTTACTACTCAGAAGTGCTGAAAATAAATTCCAACGAAACTTGTTTATGACATGTAACTACTAATTAAATGATATTTTGTTATATCTTTAAATCAAATACAGTTATCAATTTATTATTCGAATGATCGATTGATTTTAAACTTTCCTCGATTATTCGAACGAATAACGATTAAAAATATTATTCGAATAATTCAATAAAATTTATTTAAAACCAGAAAATTTCTTATAATTTGTTTGTTAATAATTTTTGATCTCAACGTAATTTTAATTCGTGTAAAGTGCCCTGGAGACGATAAAATAAACACATCAATCACATAGTTGTGTGCGTAAGGCTACACGTACGCGTTGTCGGCAATGATGGGGAAAATCAAAAAGTTTTTATTTTTTTTTTAACGACTGATTATTTGATCGTCTCCTGTTGTGATTGACAATCAAATTTCATTTGCTTTGTGTTTGCTCTCAAGTGAAGTGCACGGTTACAGCATTTATTTATCAAATGAAATGTACGGTTACAGCATTTATTTTTTATTGCCTTTGAAAACTGACAGTTTTATTGGTACTGTGTTCAAGAATTGTTCAAAAATTAGTATACGATACTACACATATGCACTGATTGACGGGTTCATTTGATCGTCTCCAGGGCACTTAAGGCTAGGGAAAATCAGTTATTAAGTCTATCTAAATTGTTATCATTACTTTAAAATACACTTTATTCGTTTGTATGTATTTAATAGTCACAAGGCTTTCATATTTTAGATTGTTGATATTGTGCTCTTGGTCTTGAATCCAAAATCTATTGAAAAATAAATGTACAACGTTTTTCTAATAAAATGTCTTTTTTTCTGTTTTTTTTTTTTTTGTTTAACATAACAAATTAATCGTTTTGTTCCTATGAGATATTTTCTACAATATTTTAATAAAATAAATTTATTCGAATATTGGACAATTATTGATAGAATAATTTTTATTCTAAACTGAAAAATTTCTATCATTCGAATAAAAAATATGTTTCTTCCTCGATTTTTATTCGAATAACAACCCTAGTAACATCTTTTCCAAGTCAATGATGTACAATTGAAAATATTATTATTATTTTTAGGTTTTTCTAAAAAACTTTGTACTGAAACCTTTATCGCAGACTATAAATCTCTTTTAAATCTAGAGATTAATTTTAACAAATATTTTCAAATTCGCTAATATTTAATACGCCCGTAAATTCTAGTAAATTATTGTTTTACATATGTATATTAATATAAATTCTTTTTTATTCATTTTGTTAAAGTTACAGAGAAAAAAAAAAAAAAACTGTTGCAACACAAGTGGGCTGTAACGTATTTACATGTAAACACGTGTATTTCAAAGTGTTGCAGTGTTTGTTTTTTCTATTAAATTTGTTAAATATCAATTTAAGTTCACATGTAGTCTTTTGTGTAATTTCAACAGATAAATTTAACAATAGTTTAAGGTGTTTTAAAGAGATAAGTAAGTAATGTTGTGTAGTTGTTGTTTGCCACAAATAAATATTACTTTCTATGTATAGAAAGTCATTTATCATTTTCAGCAAACAAGTTATGAATTTTAATTGAATTTCTTTATTTCATTATTTGTTTGAAATTTTGTATTATTTTGTTTTTGTGTTTTCTAACAAAAAAAAAAAAAAAAAAAAAAAATAGAAAAAAGAACAAACACAAAACAAAAAGCAACAACTAGATAACACAAATCTTTGCTAATGACCAGTTTGTTGTGTAGGATTTTCATACACTTGTCCAAAGTATGAGTGATATTTATTCATTTCTAGCTCAAGCAACATTGCGTATACGTATTTTTTTTTAATAGAATTCCATAGATAGAATAAAAACCACATGACGTATAACTGTGAAAGAATTAATGTTTATGACAATTTTTTATTAAATAAAATGAAGCTGCACAGCGGTTAACTGTTTTTACTAAAACTTTCGGATGTTATATACAGTAACTAACGGTTCTCACTATGTAGTCTAAAAACTTTTGAAATTTTTGAAACTGAATTCTTTTATACATAATATTTGAAACCTTATTCCGTGTTTATTTGTTATATTTTCAACAAAAACTAAGCCTTAGTAAAATCCTACACGTATTTGATTATGCTTGCTACATTTCCCTTATAAAACATTTGTTTTATGTAGAAAAATTAGTTTACTTTTTTATATTTTAATAATTTATCCAACAAGTTTTAGTTGGTTTCTTTGTCAAGCCTTTAAGCGGCTTTGTCGCTTATACAATGTTCAATTCTCTACACAAATATAGACACACAAAATTTTGCCTTTGGCTGTTATATTCGTACTTTTTCCTTTTGTTAGTGAAGGCAACATCTATTTCATAATTGTTTGCTTAATTTTTTAAAATAACAGAAATTGTTTAATTTACTTTTTCTTAAAAAAAACTTTTCAACTTGTAAATATGTATAGGTATATCGTTACATCCCAAAATATTTGCTTATACTATCAAATAATCTCTAAATAAGCGAATTTAAATAGATTATGGTTACACTTCTGCTGGGTTCCGTCCTCGCAAATCATGCATTGATCATGTCAACAGCTACGGATCATAATCTGTTGAGTGGGGGAGTGCGATACCATGCAAAGGCACCCCAACAAAAATACTTGATATTGATAAAGCCCTATATCACAACGCAGACTGTTGAATTCTTCTTGATGGCTGCATTAATGACTCATTCAGAATTAAAACTGGAGTGAGACAAGGCTGTGTTCTGTCGCCCCTAATTTTTAATATTGTTACGTTTTTACCTTTTTAAAAACGTGGGTTTATTTCCTTTAAACAAACCGGATCCTTTTGATTGCAAATAAAAGCAGTTTTAGTAGTTTAAAATTGTAACAACTCTTTTTTTTATTTAGAATGTACAACAACAACAGAATTAAATAGTCACTCAGTGTTTTATACACGTTTATTAATTCCCAGAAATGCACACACACTCTATAACGTACAAGTATACACGTACAAGACAGTTGATGTTAACTCTAACAGCGACTATGATCAACTCAACTCACGACTGCCAGCTCTGCCACTATTTATACACGCGCCATCTATCGGGAATCATCTACAATGTTCTTAACGGACATACTAGTACATTCGATTTCTAGAGCTTTTCGATGTCATTGCCAGCAGCCCAAACATTTAGTGTTGCCATACTTACAAACAATGTCAATGATGGACGTGCCTTCAAACATGATGAATGCTGCAGGCAGTCGTTACAGACCGTTGAATTCAAATCGTCATTGAACATTCGTAACAATATCGTCCTGGACAGCATAATGAGAAGAGCCTCGTCTGAACAAAGGGGAATAACATTACGATTCATCAGAAGGCTAGAAGATCTCGACTATGCCGACGACATATGTCTACTATCCCACAACATCAATGATATGCAGGCTAAGATCAAAAACTAAAGCAATGAGAATTAATGCTTCCAACAAAGCATTCGAAATAGACGAGAAGACGTATCAACGTTCTGCTATCTCGGAAGTCTTCTTGTAAATATTCGTTTGGTATCTTAAACTCCATATGACAATCAGCACATATTTTGAAAAGAACCAAGCTAAACATATTTGTTTCCTGATATGTGATTTTATATATTTTCTTTATGTATGCGATTCTTGAAATGCATCGCAAATAGATGATAACTCGCTACAGGTCTTCGTAAATCGCTGCCTGCGGAGAATTTTAAAAATAGTCTGGCCTCCCAAAACCCCATACATGTCGAGATCCGATAAAGAAAATGTCACTGGCTATGGTATACCCTACGAAAGCCCGTAGAGGATATCACAAGACAAGCTATCGAATGGAATCCCCAATGAATCCGTAGGAAAGGAAGACCATCACACACCACATATTTTAATTAAAGATGCACACATCTTTCGAATCTTCTTCATATTTTTAAATAACTTTAAGTGTTTTCAAATGTTTTATAACAAATGGTCAATACTGTAAGTCGCACGGAGTACGGAGGAATTTAAAAAAAAGTTTCCCTTCATGCAACCGTAACTTAACTTTAATCGAATGGAAGGTGACAATGAAGAGTGACAGGTCTACAATGATTTTGGGGCCACCAAAATTAAAACTAATGTTAATTATGTTCGATACCCTAACTACCTGTATTTTTTCAATGCCACGTGTAGTTTATTGCGCCTATTCTGGGATGTATATATTGTATCCCTGTGAAAATTGACCATTGCACTCTTTTATTTTTTATTGACAGACGCTTCTTGTATCGATGGCGAGCGAGTTATCATCTTCTAGGGACACGTTTGTCATCTATACAAACGGCTCTAGGTCTGCGGTTGGGGTGGTTGATAGCTTCTATATTCCCCGTTTTAAGATGAGTGTATGTTTCAGGCTACAGGATCAATGTAGTGTAATTCAAGCTGAGATTTCAGCCATCAAAGGGGAGGTATAACTCGATGACGCACTACTGGTTATTTGAAGTGAATATCCGAATTTGTACTGACAGCAAGCCTGCTATCAAATCTCTTTCTGGTGTCCATTCGACATCCAGATTGGTATCTCTTAACGAGACGGCCAGACATTCTAACCTGGAGTTATTCTGGGTGTCGGATTACTCTTTTGCGGATGAACTGGCCAAAAAACAGGCTCACGTCTGCAAGCTGACGAGATCGATCTTTTGGCCGATTTACATCTAGCCTGCTGTAAATCACTTATACAGCGTAAATTGTTTGAGTCTTCTCAGCTCAAATGGTCTAGTTTGCCAAATTGCTCGATCACATGGCCCGTTTTTGACCATCATAGGTCGATGTTCCTCACGGGTTCGGCTACGAATTTTGATATCCATACTTACTGGTCATTGCTTAATTGGTGCGCATGCTAGGAGACTGAACACTCCCTATATTTTAACATCTGTAGAAGTTGCCATGATGAGGACGAGGAGGAAACGGTTGAACATCTCCTCTGTCTTTGCCCTTAACAACCTTGAAGTACGTTCAATTGTGAGAGGAGTGAAGAAAGAACACACAGAAAGTACAGTAAAATTATTAAAAGAATTAACAGATTCGTCTGGAGCGAGAGTAAGTGTCAGTACGGTTCGCCGAGCGCTACACGCAAATGGTCTATATGGTAGATATCCAAGAGAAAGCCTCATATTTTCAAACGAAATAAAGGGTGACGTCTAGAATTAGCAAACAAGTATAACAAACAAGAAAAATCGTTTTGGAATAATGTGCTTTTTATGGAAGTAAAAAAAGAAGCAAATTTTGGAAAAGCAAAAATCAAGCGTATGACTAATAAATGCACTATCCACCGTAAAGCATGGTGGAGGTTCGGTGATGGTGTATGGCGACAATTGGCGTGGGAAAACTAATATTTATTGATGGTTGGATGAACAAAACCGATTACCTAAACATTCTAAAATAAAATTTGGAACCCAGTGTCAGAAAATTAAATCCAGATCGACCCTGAATCTTACAACAGGACAACGATACAAATCTTACCTCTAAACTTTGATTTTGTTGCTGTTGAACTAATTTAGTTTTTTGTTTATATATTACAAAAGAACAGTTAAATATTTTGTAAAATATAATAGAACTGGAAAATAAAATTGCTTTTAATTATGTCCAACAAATTAATTAAAAATGTCTGGATTATTCGAACAACATTTTTTACTCGTTGGATTAATCTAGAATATTCAAAATAATACTCAAATAATTGGAAACCCTAATCTAAATTTTTATCCTGTTAATTTTTTAACTGAAACATACCAAAATCCATTTATAATCACCAACATTTTTAGTTAAATAACTTTTTTTTGGATTTAAATAGCAATTGTCTTCCTATGCATTTCAATTTCAATATAATATAATAACCGCAAATAAATAATAAAACACAGGTATGCTGGAAATATTTTAATATTAGCAGAAATTAAAAAAAGTTGTAGCACTGATTTTGAATATAATGACTTCTGTGTAAACTACTTCGATGATTACAGGGAGGTAAATATTCGACAGTTATTATGCCAATGTAACTACATAGTCTCTTGGGATCTAAACTTCTTATTATTGATCAGAGTGGATCGTGTGGGTATGTTTTATGTTCATTATAATGGTAAACAAGTACGTATGAGATTTTGCTTGAGAAACGTCCCGTAGTATCACAATAAATGAACTAATTATAAAAATAATTCTAAAGAAAGTTGCGTGGAAAATTTTAAATATTTTAAAATTTTAAATATTTTATTGTAACAAATCGTCTTTTGTTACAAGTAAATATTTAAAAATTTGCAAATCTGGACCAATTACAATACTCATTTTATACTCTTGTTATTAATTGTTATTGTTAAAAATGAAAAAGGAAATGCATTAAAAACAGACAATACTGATAGCTAAAATTATTATCAATTGTAAAATACACTCTATATGAAATATTTGGTCTACTAAATGTTGCTGTTCATATAATATCTGTATTTATAATGTTTTTTAAATGATCATTTTTAAAAGTAGCAATTTAATTTAATATATCTAATCTGTGGCTTATCATGTTCTAAAACTAAGTATTCCATTTCAATACTTCCGGAAAATTTATATGGAGCTTTCAAACGAAATCTTTATAACGTTCCAGAAAGTCTATGTCACCAACTACATAAGAAATAAACAAATAAGAAAGTATAGTCGGCCAAACCCGATCACACTGAGTTAATGAACAAGACCTTGTTTGTGCTCTCTAATTCTCTTTTAACAAGAGCCCAATATCTACCCACTGTCCTTTGCTCCAGGCAGTTTAGAGGATTTGCCTCTCTTGGTACAAATACCACACTATTGTTCTTATACAATTTTCTGCTTTTGGGGCCTAAACTTTTCTACAACATTCCCTCGAAGCTGCGAAAAATCTTCAATATGTACGTTCATCATCCATTATGCAGCAGGTATATTTTTGTATAAAATTTTACTTCAATTTCCGTGCTCTGTCGTTGGCCTCTAAATTTTTAGCAGAGTTCCTGTCAGGAACTTTTTGAGCCTTGTATGCTTTTAAGCCTTCATTGGCTTTAACTTTTCGTACCAAATATTCCGAGTACTTAGCTAACTGGACTGCTTTTCTACCGGATGCGTTGGGAGCTCTTTTGAAATTGCTTTCTATTTATTGGCTTTAGAAACATATTGTGGACCATTCCTTCTACATGAAAGTTTCATGATGAAACAGGTATTCTATCAACGAACAAGTTCTCTCGATACTGTTTAATAACATTGGAATCAGTTTGACGGCTGACCTTTGATTGTTTGGCCAACTTTTTGTAGGACCAAGTTGGGTTTTCTTGAAAATATTTAATAATTTTAGTACACACTTTTTTCTGGTCACTCATTTTAATCAGATTAACAACAAATGAACATAATTGACATTAAACATAATAACTGACATGCTTTACAAAGGTAACTTATTCAAAAAAATCAAGTAATACTTGGGTTAAAAGTTTTAATGAAAAACGTGTGTTAAGAATTTTACGATCTCACTCCTTATGTACCGATCGTGGACTGACGGACAGACCGACGGATGAACGAACATCGTTAAATAGGAAAGTGATTCTGAGTTGATCGCTATACTTTAAGGAGGATGTTGGAATAATATTTTTGGGCGTTACAAACATCAGCACAATCACAAAATACCCTGTAGGGTATAAAATTAAACGAATAAATAAATATTCAACTCATTTCATAATGACACAATAATTAAGCAGCTCGAGCAGCTTGCTTATCAGTTCACAATTGAAAATACAACAAACAAGTGTAAGAAGAAATCAGTGCAATCAGTTGGATTTATACGTTTCGCAAGAGATCAACAAATGTTTATAAAAATTGTATTAATATTAATAATTTGCGCATTGTTAAAAGCCAATGAACTAGATTACAACAACAATAATAATATCAATAAAAATTATAATTATAGCAACAACAACAACAATAACTATATAACAAATACAACACAATTAAATACAAACCTCACAAATAATTTGAATGAAACATTGAATATTGAATCAAACACAAATCCGCAAGAAGTGAGTAAATTGCAATTAAAATAAATAAAAAAAAAATACTGTATAAAATCTAATAAAATATTTAAACTATTAAACACAAAAAAATATCTCTCAAACAGAATCGCCGACGAAATAAATCAATATTTATACCGCCTCCCCGTCAGGCAGCCAACTGTGGTTACAAACACAATGGAAAATTATTAAAGTGCTGATATTTATTTCCTTTGTCAAGTAACAGTTTTTTTTAAAAAAAAAAGAACTTTCATTGTTATTAAATTGCGAAGAACAAAGACAATGTATTTATTTAATGTGAAATTATTTATTTTAATTTATATTTTATTGAAATTTTCGATGGCCAATGAGGAGGAAAGTTTGGACACAAATGCCTCCCATGATTTTAATGTAAATATAATAATGATGAAATAATTGATTTGTTCAAGTAATAGTCAGATTTATAGAAATTATTCCACAGCATAAATTTGTTTTATAATTTCGCTATTGTTTAACTAATTTAGTTTTAAATCAGTAAATCTGACTAGTACTTGAATATTGTGTAATAATAATCTATTTAACTATACAAAATAATAAATTGTTATTTTTTTAAGGATACCTCATCGGAATTAGTTTACTTCATAGCCCAAGCACCCCGCAGAAGTGACAAGAATTGTGGTTTTAAACACAATGGAAAGCCCATACCCTGCTCCAGCGATAAGTTATTGTGAATTTAGTTCGAAATTATGATTAATAAACTTCAATAAATGAATTTTTGTTTAATATTTTTGTATTTAAAACAAATATTTTTTTAGAGAAATATAATTTTTAATACGCATTTTGCTATTCTGAAAAAAAAATCATCTGCAAAATATCAGATCCAATATAGGCTAATCGTTTTTATGGTCCTGGAACCTTTAAAATAGAAAATATATAAAACCACGTCCGTATGAGGGTTTAAATCATGTGTAGGACGGTAGAAGAGTAGCAGAGCAAGGAGCTAAACCGACGCGTTTGATGTTAATTGAAAACAATTATATTCCGAATCATCAATTTGGATTTATAAGAAAACACAGCACTATCGAACACACTCATACCCCCATTTTCTCAATTTCTGGTTATTTTTATCGTGACAATATACTGACAGTTCTCATACAAAAATTATACTAATTGAAAGTATATCGTTACGAAAAACGATAACCAGACGTTGAGAAAATGGGGGATAGACTGTAAGACTGAAATGTTGTAAGAAAACTGTTTGAGGAAAAGAAATATTGTTTTGTGCTCTCTTCATCGTCATTTCTCAAGCGTTTGATAAAGCAAACTTTAAAAAGCTTAAAAAAAAGTTGTCGAATAATTTTTTTGGGGTAATTATGACCCAAGAAACTCAGAACAGCCATCAGAAACTAATTTACAAATTAAGTTAAGGAACCAGGTGCAAAAAGGTGAAGAGTGCCTCAGGGCACTGTTTAGGTGGTTTAGGTGTAAAAAACAATAAGATGTATGATACGATTTTATTGAAAAACTAATGAAAAATATACAAAAAGTAAGAAAACATATTTTACTTTCTACGATGATACTCATAACAACAATTTTTGGCTTTTGAGAAGCATAAATGAAGATCGAATTTTGAGCAAACTCACTGTATTTCCGACTTTTTGCATAGTTTGCACCATCTTTTTTGCCTAACCAGTTTGGAAAGTGGTTGATACAGTCATAATGGACGACATTAACTGGATGTTTTGCTTTTTCGCCAATTTTTTAAATTCCTGGCTGTGGATCTTTTTAGGAGTACCAACTGATCATGAGTCAAGGCGGATTAAATTATCCGTATGCGGTCTCTATCTGCTATTCCTATAATTTTTTTTGTATAACAAAAAAAAGTAAAATCCTATACAATATAACACGCCGATAAAATTAGTTGCAACCCGCAACAGTGCCCTGAGGCACCTCTTAGCTTTTGCATTCTCAACACACTTTTTGGTAATTGTTTAATATTTACAAATCCATAGATTGAAAGAAGAATGTCTTACCCTTAAAAAAAAATATTTCGAATAAATCGGGCGATTGAAAGTTAGTAAAACTTTGATTTAAAAAAAAATCTCACAAAATTTTTCTTGCTAAAATTATGAGATCACTCACAAAACAGCTGACAGAACAAAAACTAAAAGTCAGAATGCATTTCGACCTTCGAGGGAAATGTTAACAGATCTGTAACTAAAGATACCGTTAAATTTAAAAAAATATATATGTAATTACTTTTTGAGATAATTGGTGTTTTGTAGAGGGTTAGTTCAAAATTTACCCGCAAAAAACTAATTGAAGCTGGAGTCCCCCAAGTGACATTTTTATTCTTGATATATACGTCTGATATGCCAACCAATAATCGCACTCATAATTCAACAATCGGAAGTTAAATACCTCGATCGTCGCCTTACATGTTAAAGTCATATAAGTAGATGCAAATGATATTGAAATCAATTCAAACTAATTGGCTCTTTGCCACAGAACTCTACACTTTGTTGGGTTTGTAAACTTTTACTTTTTAACTCAATCATAAAACCGATAGAGTGTTATGGAATCCAGCTATGGGGCACAGCCTCAGCGTCAAAAGTAGAAAAAATCTAAAGACTTCAAAACAAGTTTTTAGAAATAATCACAGTTGCCCCCTGGTATATCAAAAACGAGAATATACACACAGATTGTAAAAGCTGAGATCACGAAAAATGTAGAAAAATATTTAAAAAAGCTTGAAATTCACTGGCCCGCAACATATTGTTATGAATTTGAATTAGCGATTTGAAGCTTGTACTTATCAAAAAATGTTGATAGCACGCAGTTATTTCCATTGTTTGTAAGTATGGCTGCTAACATTAACATTGAAGCTGCTAAAAGCTCTAGAATTCGAATATTCTAGGTTTGTACGTTAAGACATTTCATGAAGCTACTCGAAGAAAGATGTATAAATAGTGGATGATATTGCAGTCATTAGTTAGGTTATGATAGACGCTGTTAGAAGTAACATCAACTGTATTAACTGTTGTTGTGTAAATTTGAATAAATAAAGAGTTGTTACAGATTGTAAACCACTAAACTGCTTTCATTAGCAAACAAAAGTATCCGGTTTATTTAAAGGAAATAAACCATCGTTTTTAAAAGGTAAAAACGTAACAATATGATATAACAAGGACACAGCAGGAGTATTTGATTAAGAAGGAGAGACACAGCAGACCTAATCTAAAGACTAGAAGGAATAATATGAATTTAATTAAATAATTGTTATCAGATATAAGATTTGAAATACTTATTGTTTTTTCATTAAGTAATAAAAATACAATATATAAATGAAAATGAAAAAAAGAAGAGCAACGCGAACGCCAACAATAATTTCGGAGCCTTCTTCATATACAGATACTACGATCCCTGGAGTTCAAATTAGAGCCATTTATGTAAAAGTTAACTATTAATGCGTTAAGAGTAGAAACTGGCAAAAAAGGTAAAAATGAATTTAAAGAAATTTAAAAGACCGAGAACGCAGCTCGATAGACAACAAAATTTTACATCATTTGTATATTGCATATTTTGTTTTTAAGTCAATTACATAGTCCCACAGCATTTTTGGAACAGAATAGCGACCCTAAAATTCTGAAAGGGCATGTTAAGTAGATCATTTTTGTAGAATAATCTTATAGTCCAGCTGGTCTGATTTTTTTAACAGTGGGTCAAAGTTTTCATTCTTTGATTGAAGGTAGTTATACTAAGGACTGAGATCGTAAAATTCTTAACACACGTTTTTCATTAAAACTTTTAACCCAAGTATTATTTGATTTTTTATTTTTGATCAAGTTACCTTTGTAAAAAATGTCAGTTATTATGTTTAATGTTAAGTATATACATTTGTTGTTAATCTGATTAAGCAAATTATTAAATATTTTCAACAAAACCCATCTTGGTCCTACAAAAAGTTGGCCAAGCATTCAAAGGTCTGCCGTCAAACTGTTTCCAATGTTATTAAACAGTACCGGGAGAACTTGTCCGTTGATATAATGATAATATACATGATGTTTCTAAAGCCAACAAAATAGAAAGCATTTTCAAAAGAGCTCCCAGCACATCCGGTAGGAAACCAGTCCGGTTAGCTCAGTGCTCGGACTATTTGGTACGAAAAGTTAAAGCTAATGCAGGTTCAAAAACATACAAGGCTCAAAATGTTCCTGACAGAAACGCTGCTAAAAATTTAGAGGCCAAAAACAGAGCACGGAAATTGAAGTTAAGAATTTTTCGATCTCACTCCTTAAATAAAAAAAATGTTGTAAGTTATCCCTACTCATGCAATGCAATGTGTTGGAACTAGGAAAATAGCTTATGGGAAGGAGGATAGAGAGAGTAGTGTTTGTGGACATTTGATTTGAATTTTCCTACATTGAAAGGGACAGGAAATACTTCGACAGGAAGCTTATTCCACATACGGACAATACGGCTAAAAAACAAATTTTCTCCGTAGTGTGTTGTGCGATCCACTGACCAATCGAACACGAATGGATGAGCCCCCGCTGATGAACGCGTATTTCGTAAGAAACTACGGGTATCGGGAACAAGTTCATTAATTTCATCAGAACACATTCCGTTGTAGTATCGATAGAACAGTGAAACACAACCCACATTGTGACGATGCTCCAGAGAATCCATAGAGAGGAATACCCTACTGTCACCGATAAGCACCTTCGCCTTCGTTGTATACCATTTCGGGTCGGATATAAGTGGTGTAAATCAGCTGAAGTGAAGTATTTCTTACAACGGCTTAGAAAACCGAGGCACTTGAACGCTTCTTTCGATACTTGAAAAATGTGTTTTGTCCAACGAACTTCAAACTGAATTTTCATGCCTAGAACATCGAGAGTTTCTGATTCCTTAATACTTACACCACCCATAGAAACAGATGAAGCAACATGATCTCTTGTGCGTTTATGTGTTAACATACAACATTGAGTCTTACGTGCATTAAAATTGACTCTGTTCGCATAACCCCATTCAGAGATTGTCACAAGATCTTGCTTAAGTGTATCATTCATGTTTTGTCTCATTGCCCCAATCTCCGAAAGGCTTGGCCTATAGTTAAATGAATATGAATGGCAAATGTTGATGTCGTCTGCAAAAGAAGTTGGACTTAGAAGCTGATTTAGAAAAATAAGTAATAGAGTAGGAGAAAGAACGCAGCCTTGCGTTACCCCTGAATTAATCTTGAACTCATTTGATGAGATCCCATCTACAACAACTCGTATAGTGCGATCACTGAGAAAGCTCGATATGAATCGAGGGAAGTCATTACCGACATCAAGAGCAAAAAGTTTCGATAAGAGCGCACCATGCCACACCCTATCGAACGCCTTAGAAATATCTAGAGCCACCACTTTATTTTCGCCAAAACGGTGAATGGAATGGCACCATTTTTCCGATAGGAAGATAAGCAAGTCCCCCTCTACGAAAGCCGTACTACCTCGACTCTAAATATTTCACAAGATGGTGGTTAACCATACTCTCCATAACTTTGGAAAGTGCAGAACAAATTGCTATTGAGCGACAATTTTCAGGATTGTTAGCCTCTTCCTTTTTAGGAATTGACGTTACATTAGCAATCTTCCAACATTCGGGTCAAATACTCCTCTGCGCACCCCTTCTTCTACATTGAATAGTTTTTATCCTAGTAATAAGAATTACTTCTCACCTTTCGCTGGGAAATAGAAACAGTTTGTGGAGATTGTGTCAGGCTGAGAAACTTCCCGTGGCTCTTTCTATTTTATTTACATTAATTTTGTGAAAGATTAGAACCTCCTTCATGACATTTACATTACAATTTAGTTTTATCAAACTAGCAGCATAACATATTCATTATAATTATTTTTGAGGTTGGACCTACCAGTGCATTGCTACGACAAATATCATGTAACTGAACCCACAATAAAACTGCTGCACCTAATTCAAGATTACTTGCACTTACTACAATATAAGGAACATACAGATTTGTATGTTCATTCACAAACTGTAATTACATTAAATTTTATTTTATTTAAAAACACTACTGATATGTTTTTTGTTTACAGTTGAAAATGTTTTTTTTTTTAAATTATTCTAGAATAAGAAATCACATTAAAACATCAAGAAAAATAAATAGGCTTTAAATAAAACTAAAATAATAAAAGACAGATTGTAAATAATTCTTGTTTACTTTGCATCGCATCCTATAAAGTGGCAGTTGCAAAGTGTTGCTTGCTTATCAGTTCAGTTGAAGGCTGTCTTTAAAACTTTATGGATCAGTAATTGTTGCTTGTCTTCGGCTGCACTAAAGCAACTTAAATCGAAACAGAACAAAACACAAACTGAAATAATCATGGACTTATTCAAAATCTTAATAATATTTACATGTTTCCTGTTAATTGTGATCGCGGCTCAAGGGAGTACAATCAATACGGAATTTTTTAAAATCAATAGACGATCACAGGTGAGCCAACGAAATAAATAGAAATGTCATAACAGTGAAAAGAAGAAATGTGTTATAGAGTTATGTTAACAAAAAATGGAATAAAGAGATTTTCAGTTTTAATAATTAATAATTAATAGTGATAACGGGTGAAGTCCATAGTATTTGTTAGAAACATAATAAAATTTATACAACAAAGAATTTAATCGTTTGGATTTATGGAAAGACTTGTAAATTTTATTATTTTCATAATTATAATAATAACACAAATCATAATCGATTATACATTTAAAGAATACATTTCAAAACAATTTATTTTAATTTAAATTTCATTATTACAGACAGTCCAGAAAACTCGCAAATTAAGCCCCATGATTTTAACTGTACGACATCGTTATATCTACTGTGGTGTAACCCACAAAGGCAAACCTCGACGTTGTTTTAAAAATATAAATTAATTTCTTAACGTTTAGTTTTAATTTAGTATGTAGATATGTTTAAGAATAATAATAATAAATAAATATATAAAATACTTTATAAAAACAAGTAGATCAGCAGGAAATTGTGGTTTCAAGACAATAAGCAAATCATCATCAATATGTTTCAAGACTTTTTCACTCTAGGTCGAGATATTGATTTTTTTCAAAAGTTTGAAAATAAATCTATATATTCGATAAATTTAAAATATACAGTGCAAGCTCGGTATTCGCGACTAATTAAAAAAAAGACCTGTCGCGAAAACTGAATTTTCGCGAAAACAGAACCCAAAATTTTATTGAAAAAATTTATGTAATTTTTAAAATTAAAATCCTTTTTATTGGTAAACATATTACATATTAAACATTTTTAAAGAGATTGTAGATTTTGAGTTGCTTTTTTGGCAAATTATTTTCCAAAATAACAGCTGAATCACGTAGTTCATATAGTGCTGTTGTCGTCTTATCATTTTCCAAAGCCCATTGTATGTTAAGCTACGTACACACGGTTGTCAGATTTTACAATGTTGTCAGATCTGGCAATGTGCTCGCAATGTACTGCCAATGAAATATTATTAGCAAAAGGTAAATTGTCAGTTTAGACGATTGTAAGAAAACCTTACAATTTCATTGTCAGACAATTGTCAAACAATAAATTTATCTGCCAACAAAAATTGTCCGTTCACACGGTTGCTTCACTTTTGTTTATTTTAAATACATATGCACAGTGTTGCCAATAGAAATTATTTATCTGACAATGATGCCATTGTCAGATGTATAAACTTCACACATATGACAATAAAAAGTTTCTGACAATGATCTTACAATGATCTGGCAATGGCAACGTAAGGTTTTTACGCGATTTTCAGATGTCTGACAATAGTATTGTCTTACAATGTACTGACAAATACTTTTTCTGACAACGTTGTAAGACAAAAATTGTGAGTTCACACGGTTGTTAGACATTTTCTGAACATTTTTCTGACAACATTGTACAATCTGACAACCGTAGCTTTAAACAATCGTCCACTTAAATTTTGTTTTCTTCATGACCACTATCGTACAAATCCTCCGACTCCATATCTGATAATTCCATTTGCTCCTCATTACTTTCCACATGAAATTCTTCTTGAATTCAGTTGTTTATGTCAGCATTCGTGAAAAAATGTTCCGTATTAATTTGAGCAACAAGTGTATCAATAGTAGAAAGATCTTCGTTTTCTTCCTGAATAATATTTTGTAAAAAATTTAAGGGCATGTTATCCTCTTCACTTCATTAAGTACTGAATTCGAGCAAAACGTTCCAGGATTTTCGGATATTGGACACAGATATTTTATCCCAGGACGTAGCAAGAATCTGAGCTGCATTTTTGAGTTTGTAATTTTTTAGTTTGATCTTCAAATTTGTTCCCTTCTGGTCAAGCAAGTGGATGAGCAGTTGTTTTTTATAATTTAATTTGACCAAGTTGATAACATTTTGATCTAATGGTTGAATAAGCGCAGTGCAATTGGGTGGTAGATTCATTGCTGTAATTAAACCGTCATCACTCTTTAGTTCCTCAACTGGGTGACACGTCGTGTTATCTAAAAGCAAAACTGCTTTTTGCGGCAGACCTTTTGAAGGCAAAAATTCTCGGACGTAAAAAATTTTTACTTATGAACAACTTACTTTTACTAATTGCTGAAAATTAACTTACGTGGGTAACAAATTCATGATGGAACCAGTCCTTGAGTATAAATGGTGTCATCCAGGCATTATTACTGGAGTTGTATATCACAGGATTATTGAAAAAGCCTTTAAAGGCGCCTGGGTTTTTTGATTTTCCAACAACCAACCATTTCAGTTTGTCTGTGCCATTCACACTTGAACAGAGCAAAAAAAGATATTCTTTCTTTACATATTTTTCTTCCGGTCGCAGTTTTCTCATTACATGTGACAAGAGTGTGATTTGGAAGCATCCTATAATATAAACCAGATTCGCCGGCATTGTAGATTTGGTGAAGAGTCAACCCATGCTCATCAACATAATCCTTAAACTCTTTCACAAATTTTAAAAAATCTAATTAAATTTCTTCAACCATCCTTCACTGGCATTAAAACCTGAATAGGTTTGATAATTTTTTGAAAACAAATGAGTGGTTTTTGTTCGTAAAATCGTTGTTGATATTGGAACATTTTTTTCTCTTTGTTTTAGAAACCACTTATAAAGCATTTTTTCCATTCTTGGGTACTCAGCTTTCTTTAAGGTGCAACATTTGCCAGGGCCACTTTCTGTTGTACGTATGAATTTTTTTATTGAATTTTCTTGCTTTATAATGCGGTAAACCGAAAACTTATGTAACTTGTTATTCACGCAAATTGAATTTAAGGAATCTCCACTTTTAATTTTTTTTTAAATCTCAAATTTTTGAGAAATCGTTGATTTTACAATATGTTAAACTTTTCCCATATTAAAAGATGTATTTGCATAACAAATGACACGAATAAACTGACCAAAAGAACCTACAATGTTAAAAAATAAGCCGTCGCGATAATGGATAGTCGCGAATACCGAGCTTGCACTGTACCTCCGAATGATCTATTTTTATTAAAATTTTTTATGTTTTAAAAACCTGTTGAATAGTATCCCAAAACGAACATCAGTTTTATAGACAATGATGCTTTTCAAATCATTCTTTTACCAGTCCCGGACAAAATGAGCAATTTATGGTCCAAATTCCAAAAAATACAAACATTGGCATTTGTTTTTTGGAAATTTCAGTATGATTTACTTTTCCTATCAAATGAACTTTAATTTTTAATATTGTTCATTCTTAAAGAAACTTAATATTACACAGAGAAAACAGATTCGTGATACCAACCGAATTTGTTGCCAATCGAATGATCCTACCGTAGTGACCGAATTTTACAGTTGTAGCTACAACATTTTAGAAGGGGTAACAAATGTTTAGTTGCTTCAACCGAAATTCTTCTTTGTCAACTGACTTTCTATTGATAGAGCCGAAAAATTCTATGTGTGCAACCGAATCATTCAATTCTGTTTTCTCTGTGTAGTAATAAAAATTTAAATTGGGCCACTAAACGCAAGATATCTAAAACCGTTCCAAATTGCATTTCCAACGAGATATAATTTATATTATTAGGGTATTCAATCGATTAACCGTTAATCAATTAACCGATTAAGTTTGGTCGGTTAACTGTTCGAATAATTTAAAATTATTGATTTTTAAATAACAAATAAACCGATTAATTTGTGTCGATTAATCGATAAACCGATTTTTTTTTTTTTTTTGTACTTTATATAGAAATATAGTTTTAAACACTCACATTTTATTTCTTAACTCATGAACATTCCATTCTAGCTATAGTTTTTTCAAAAAACTGAATTGCTCACCGAAGCTTAGAGCGAATGCGTTTCATCCGTTTCAATGTGCGAGAGATGGTTTGTTGGGTACAAAAGTAGTCATATGGGAGCGATTTCTAATTACACTGAATTTCGAATGGCCATGTTGAGTAGATAATTTTTATAGAATAATCTTATAGTCCAGCTGGTCTGAATTTTTCTACAGTGCTTTAAAGTTTTCGTTTTTTGATCGAAGGGAGCATTATACTAACTGAATAAAATGTTGTTAGTTAATGAATGAGAGAATTCTTATTGTCAGAATTATATTGTGGAATTTTATGGGGATCATTTTTGTGGAAGATCTTAACCCTCTATCTCCTCTCTTTGGGGTTCAATTTGACCCTTTTATAGAGAAAATCAAAAAAAGTCCTTTCAAAAAGGACATTTAAGGATTAAAATATTCTACAAAAATGTTTGCCGGAAAATTTCAGTGGGGATCACCAAAGATACAAAAGTTGTAAATAAAGCTCTTTATGCTTAATTAGCAAAATTACACATTTTTAAAAAAATCGCCAAAAATCCAAGTATGATCCGAATGAGCTGAAATTTAAAAAAACGTAAAGAGCTTTATTTACAACTTTTGTATCTTTGTTTGTAGAATATTTTAATCCTTAAATGTCCTTTTTGAAAGGATTTTCTCGAAATTAGGGTAAAATTTACCCCTACAGAGAGGAGATGGAGGGTTAAAATCTTCCACAAAAATGATCCCCATAAAATTCCACAATATAACTATGAAAATAAGAATTCTCTCAGACATTAACTTACTACATTTTTTTCAGTTGGTATAATGCTCCCTTCGATCAAAAAATAAAAACTTTGACCCACTGTAAAAAAATTCAGACCAGCTGGACTATAAGTTTATTCCACAAAAATAATCTACTCAACAAGCCCTTTCAGAATTATAGGGTCACTGTTCTGTTCCAATCAAAAAGTCTCAATTTGTTGGACAGTGTTATTAACCGATCATCAACAAATTAGGCGGCATGAATTCCATATAAATTAAAGTTATTTAGCGACATTTTTGTAGATAAATAAATAAACATTTATTACCGATAAAGCCCTATTTCGAGGGGATATTTGTTTCATTTAAATTTGAATTCAATTCATATTTTTAACAAACAGAATGCTTAAAAAATGTTTATTCATGATGAATTCATTCAGAATTTTATTCAATTCATTGTTTTGGAAAAATTATTGCATTCAATAGTTTTTAATTCATAATGAATTCATTCAAAATTCAATTCCATTCATATTTTTTTATTGCATAAATGATTCAAAAATTCATTCATAAATTAATCATTATTTTACAGCTCTGTTACATATAAACATATATACGTTACAAACCATTCTAAAAATTGAGTCGCAATATGATATTTGTAAACATTTAAAAACGAAAAATAATTTTGATTAGATTTGATTAGAATTATTCATCACAGTATATTTAATTAATTTTAACATCATCGATGTCTGTGTATCACTACCGATTGGTAAATCTAACACTCAATCGGCTTGCCATTATGTTTATATCCACAATCGTTTAAACGCCTTGGTTGCATAAATAATGACATTGAAACTTGTGGTTGAAAACGCTCCTGTTGGAAAAATTTTATAATATTGTTGAGTAAAAATTATAAAATTTTGGTAAATTTTGCAACTCACCTTGCTGTTCTAAATATGTGGGTACTGATGTCTCAGCTTCCGTATTATGGCTTAAAACAAAGCATATTATTAGAATTGTCAATAATATATGAGGAAAGAATAGAAAACTTTTAAAATCCATGTTTACAGTAGCAAAGTTAGCGACTTACTAAATAAAATAGTCTTTATAAATTATGAGAATTTAATGGCGATATCAAGGCGAATTTGTAGAAGGTGACCACAGAACTACAACAAATTCAGCATGTACAAAAACAACAGGTACCTTGTTTTCTTTAAAAGATAATTGAACTGCCAAAGTTGCCTGTTGTTGTTTTTGCACTTGGGTTTTTTGTATTTTTTGCCACAACAAACACAAGTGAATTGACCGTTCAATTGTCTAAACAACTGAATAATACAAATAATCTGCTGTTCTTTTGAGGTCACCTTCTATAAATTCGCCTTGGGCGATATAGTATTTTGTTTTTTAATTCTCAAGTTACTTAATATTCTTGATTTATTTCTGAGAATTGTCTATACTTATATTAGGCAGGCCTTTATTTTGCATATTTTGGTTTTTCGATGCTCGCGTTATTATAAACTTATTCTCCGTTATCTAAAAATCAAATGCTGAAATATGAGCAAAATCGTATAACGTTTAGAGCATAGGATAGAGTAAAAATGATTACTCTCTTATGGCTCATACAACAACTAAATATATTGATTCTATGGTTTAGAGGTTGCACTTTTTATTTGAAATTTGAAATGTTACGTACTAAATTTGAAATTATCTTCCAAACATTTTAAAATTTAATTGTTGAAAAAAAAAAATTCAAAAAAAATAGCTGTGTCCAACATCATTTTTGGAGCAGAATAGCGACCCTATAATTCTGAAAGGTAATTTTGAGTAGATCATTGTTGTAGAATAATTTTATAGTCCATCTGGTCTGAGTTTTTTTTTACAGTGGGTCATAGTTTTAATTTTTTGAACGAAGGAAGCATTATACTAAATGAACAAAATGTTGTAATTTAATGTCTAACAGAACATCTTAACACTCTAACTCCTTTCTTTAGGGGTCAATTTGACCACTTTTTCGATAAAATCAAAAAAGTCCTTTCAAAAAGGACATTTAGGGATTAAAATATTTCACGAAAAATTTTGCAGTGGTGGTCATCAAAGATACCAAAATTATGCTCTTTACGCTTAATTAGCAAAACTACACGCCACCTTGGGTTTAAAATATTTATTTAAAAAATCGTCAAAAATCCATTTATGATCAGAATGAGCTGAAATTTAAAACATAAAAAGTCCTTGAGAAGACCTACAAAAACATATATACTTATGTAAGTTATCTCTTTAAGTTAATGAGATATTTAGGTTTATTTATTTATTATTTTTATTTTGCTCTTATGTACAAATTTTTATATGACCCGGAAGGAGAACTTAATGCAAAAACGTCTAAAGTAAAATTTGGCCAATTTAAAAAAAAAAAATTAGGTTTGAGTAAAAAATTCTACAAACTATGTTACCTAAATACGTTCAAAGTTATTTTGCTATCACATGATTAATAACGGCACAGAGGGTACATTTCTAAAAAAAAAAACTCAGTTTTTGGAACATATTTTTCCTGTTTTAGGAATTTTGGTATTTAAAAATAGAAAATGTCAAAAATTATAATTCTGTTGATTTAAGCACAATTTGATCTATATTAGTTTTAAATATTAGTTTACCGTTTAAATTTTATATTAATTCAAATTGTATTTATTTCTTCATGGAAAATACCTATATTATCATATTTTAGTTTCTAAGGTAAATGACGTCCGAAACATTTTTTCATTTTACTAGTCTTAAGGTTTTCACCAATAGCAAATACAGTGCAAGCTCGTTATTCGCGACTACCCATTATCGCGTAGATCCCGTTATCGCGACGGCTTATTTTTTAACATTGCAGGTTCTATAATCGCGACAGTTTATGAAAAACAGGTTCTATTTTCGCAACTTTTATATGTTTGTTTTAAATTTGATTACAATGTCTATGACCAAAAAAGGGAAATCCCCGTCTTTTTGGTATATTAGCCTTTTTGGTTGATTTTGATCTTCAATTTTGTCAGTTTATTCGTGTCATTTGTTGTGTAAATACATATTTTAGTATGGGAAAAATTCAACATATTATAAAACCAACGATTTCTCATAAATTAGAGATTTTAAAACAAATTTAAAAGTGGAGATTCCACATATACAATTTGCGTAAATTACAAGTTACATAAGTCTTCGGTTTCAATAGAAAAGAAAATTCAATAAAATAGTTCATACGTACAATAAAAAGTGGCCCTGGCAAACGTTGCACCTCAAAGAAAGCTGAGAACCCAAGAATGGAAAAACTGTTTTATTAGTAGTTTCTAAAACAAAGAGAAAAAAATTTTTCAATATCAGCAGTGATTTTACGAACAAAAGCCAGTCATTTGTTTTCAAAAATTTATCACACCAATTCAGGTTTTAATGCCAGTGAAGGATGCTTGAAGAAATTTAAACGTCGACATTGAATTAGATTTTTAAAAAATACGGGCGAGATATTGTCTTCGAAACCTCAACTTATTGACCCATTTGTGAAAGAGTTTAAGGATTATGTTGATGAGAATGGGTTGACTCTTCACCAAATCTACAATGCCGACGAATCTGGTTTCTATTATAGGATGAAATCACACTCTTGTCACATGTAATGAGAAAACAGCGGCCGGAAGAAAAATATGTAAAGAACGAATAACTTTTTTGCCCTGTTCAAATGCGAACTGAAACAACTGAACAGGCAAACTGAAATTATTGGTTGTTGGAAAATCGAAAAACCCACTCGTCTTTAAAGGCTTTTTCAATAATCCTGTAATAAACAACTAAAGTAATAACGCCTGGATGACATCATTTATATTCAAGGACTGGTTCCATCACGAATTTGTTACCCACGTAAGTTAATTTTCACCAATTAGTAAAAGTAAGTTGTTCATAAGTAAACATTTTTTAGGTCCGAGAATTTTTGGCTTCAAAAGGTCTGCCGCAAAAAGCAGTTTTGCTGTTAGATAACGCGACGTGTCACCCAGTTGAGGAACTAAAAAGTGATGACGGTTTAATTATAGCAAATAATCTACCACCCATTAGATCAAAACGTTATCAACTTGGTCAAATTAAATTATAAAAAACAACTGCTCACCCACTTGGTTGACCAGAAGGGAACAAATTTGGAGCTCAAACCAAAAAACTTAAATCTCAAAAATGCAGTTCAGATTCTAGCTACGTCCTGGGATAAAATATCAGTGTCCAGTATCGGAAAATCCTGGAACGTCTTGCTCGAATTCGGTACTGAATGGAGTGAAGAGAGTAACATGCCCTTACATTTTTTACAAAATATAATTCAGGAAGAAAACAAAGATCTTTCTACTATTGGTACAATTGTAGCTCAAATTGATACGGAACATCTTTTCACGAATGCTGACATAAACAACTGGATTCAAGAAGAATTTCATGTGGAAAGTAATGATGAGCAAATGGAATTATCCGATATGGAATCGGAGGATTTATACGATAGTGATCATGAAGAAAACAAAATTAAAGTGGACGATTGTTTAACATACAATAGGCTTTGGAAAATGATAAGCCGACAACAGCACTATATGAACTACATGATTCAGCTGTTGTTTTAAAAAATAACTCAAAATCTACAATTTCTTTAAAAATGTTTTATATGTAATATGTATATCAATAAAAAGGATTTTAATTTTAAAAATTACATAAATTTTTTCAATAAAATTTTGGGTTCTGTTTTTGCGAAAATTCAGTTATCGCGACAGGTCTGGTTTTTAATTAGTCGTTAATACCGGGCTTGTACTGCACTTGTATAAAAAGCTTATATTTTATCTTCAGAAGCTTCACAAACCTGGCTCTCTTTCACAAATTTTAACGTTTTTTTCATATATTCTTTTTTGGGAAAAAACGTTAAAAATACGGCGATTTTTGGCGATGTTTTAAAAATATGTGAGACCCAAGGTGGCGTGTAATTTTGATAACTAAACGTAAAGAGCAAAAATGTTCGTAGAATATTTTAATCCTTAAATGTCCTTTTTGAAAGGACTTTTTTGATTTTCTCGAAAAAAGGGGTCATATTGACCCTTAAAGAGAGGAGATAGAGGGTTAAGATCTTCCACAAAAATGATCCCCATAAAATTCCACAATATAACTCTGACAATAAGAATTCTCACAGATTTTAACTTACAACATTTTTTTCAGTTAGTATAATGCTCTCTTCGATCAAAAAATTAAAACATCGACCCACTGTAAAAAAAAAGTTCAGACCAGCTGGACTATAAGTTTATTCGACAAAAATGATTTACTCAACATGCCCTTTCAGAATTATAAGGTCGCTATTCTGTTCAATCAAAAAGTCTCAATTTGTTGGACAGTGTAATTTTAATCGTCTATTCGTAAATCAAATACAAAAACTATTTTTAATTGTTTTTTTTAATTTATATATTTTTTTTTTTTTTGCAAATACTTATTGCCAAAACTTGAAATCTCAAATAAAATATGCAACGTTATACGATTTTGCTGAAATTTGCAGCATATAGTTTTTAGATGACAGAGAATAATACATAGTGTTATTGTGTAAAATAAGGGCCAACCTATTATATATATATAATATCTTCTTAATCCGCAATATTTTGCTTACAAACATAAACTTTCTTTCCTCATTACCGAAATCTTTAAATAAACTTGCAAAAGCAGTGCGAAAATTTCAAACAAAAATACTTTCCTTCTAACAAAGCCAAAGCTTACTACTACATAAGTACTTTGATGTTCTTTTCTTTATTTTTGTGGGATTAAAATTAATTTGAACTAGTTCCAACACATCAAATAAGTAATAAAACTTTTTATGTCTATTTAAGGCAGATTTTTAATTGGCTTAATTGCATAAAATCATCATCATCATCATGTACATATTTTAGTGTTCATTATAATAAATTATAAAGCATTTTAATATAATTTCATTTCATACAACAATTTCACATAAAATGGAAAAATCCTTTTTTCTAAGCGTCACAAATCCACGACTGCTATAAGTATTTAGGAAGTTATAAAGCAAAGCATTAAAGAAACTAAACAAGTCAAAGCAAACCACAACTTGGTCATGAATAATTAAAAACTTTATTATGATAAACAAATAAACTCGTAAATAATACAGTATTTAAATAGAATAAATGAAAAACTGGAGATTCCTATGACCACTTCTTTAAGGATTAAAGAGCATGCTACAAAGTAACTATGGTAAGATAATGCTATTGTACTTGCAAGAAAATAAATGAAAATAACATGTTTTTTTTTTTTTTTTTTTGCTAAGCTGAAAGATGTTTTTGTAAGATAATTATTATGAAATTAAAAAGGATAAAAGTTATAATTTGATTGTGAATCAAGGGCAAGCTCTCCCTGCACGAGTTTTTTTTTATGAATAAAATCTGATTTACTTGTTCTTTTAATCAGTTTTTAAAGATTAATATTTAAAAATAAGAACATAAAAAAGGGTTACATAGAAACGCATTTATATAGAATGTTAAATATTAAACAAAGTATTTGAAATGATTTCAAATAATCTTAAATAGTAAAGCACTTCTTCCAAGGGTTCTTTAGCATTTTAATCCCTTGGAATAAATATATTAAAACCTTAAAAATACTTAGACTCTCATTTCCGTTACGAATTTATCGTTTAAATAGAATTTCTTACTCAGGTGTCACCTAAGTACATATTTAAGGAAACCACAAAAACATGTAAATAAGCAAGTAGGGAAAAAGTAATATACAATACAACAGATAAATGTTAAAATGCCAAGAAAATTTTATATCTTTCTTATAAAATAATTAAAATCATATGATTCTGAAATGAGTAAGAATGACGCGGAAAAGGTAGGAAATAGAAACGAGGGAGTAGTGTTTGAACTTTCCTACATTGAAAACGACAGGAAACACTTTAGCGGGAAGTTTGTTCCACATAAGTACAGTACGGCTAAAGAACGAATTTTCTCTATATTGTGTTGTGCGATACACTGGCCAATCGACCACGAAGGGATGTGTTCTTGATTAAAAACGTGTACTACGTAAAAATCTGCGGGTATCAGGAACGAGTTCCCCAATTTCATCAGAACACATTAAATTTTAGTACCGATAGAACAGTGAAACGCAGCCCACATGGCGACGATGCTCCAGCGAATTAACAGACCCTACTGTCACCAATAATCACCTTCGCCCTTCTCCTGTACGCGATCGAGAAGCTCCAAAATAGACTCTGAAGCACCGGCCTATACATGGGATTTGTATTCCATTTACGGTCGGATATAGGTGGTATGAATAGTGAGCAGATCAGATGAAGGGAAGTAATTCCTGCAACGTTCTAGAAATCCGAGACACTTGAATGCTTCTTTCGACACTTAAAAAATGTGCTTAGACCAGCGGACATCACATTGTATTCTTATGCCCAGAATATAAAGAGCGTCTGATTTCACAATAGTTACACCACCCATAAATACAGATAAAGCGACATGGTCTGCCATTACACAGTGGGTCAGAATCAAAATTTTTTAGAAATAAATCTGGAATTTCTAAACGGTTGGTCCGATCGGGATAAAATTTAACATTGGCGTAGCCAAGGAGTATTCGACTTTAAGTTATAAAAATGGGCTCTACAAATACTCCCGGCGCGGCGCTATGGGGGCTCAAAGTAGGGTACCTTCGACATATACAATTTTTACACACGTGGCGGTTTTTTGTTTCCCATCTGAAATCGAAGGTTTTTATATTGAATGCTCCTTGGCTACGCCAATATCAAATTTTATCCCGATTGGAACAGCCGTTTAGAAATGCCAGATTTATTTTTAAAAAAGTCTTGCTAGTGTTCAAAGCGACCCTATTCACACCACCCCATTCAGAGATTGTCAGAAGGTCCCGATTAAGAGAATCATTCATGTTTCGCCTCATTGTCCCAATCTCCGACAGGCTTGGTCTGTAACTAAATGAATATAAATGACAAATGTTGCTGTCATCTGCAAAATAATAGATAGGGTTGGAAGTTTGACGTAGAAGGTCAAATCCGGATTTGACCTAAATCAAACAGGATTTATCATAAAAAAATCGCATTTAGTCAAAGGATATCCATCTAGCATTTTTCAAATACTTTGTAGTTTCGGGTGCCCCGATAGCCAAGTTGGTAGTGTGTTAGTCTAGTCTGTATCACTACAACGCGCTTATGCTCTTCGTTAAATTGCTCGGTAAATTAAGTTACAATATTCCAAACTGAACAGAACTCATTTCCGACTGTAACGTAATCTACCAATGTTATTATGTATTGCAAGTGTTTATCAGATCACAGACTTTTGGACTCGAGACCCTTTTACAATTTAAAAACATTTAAAACATTACACATAACTTTTAAACTCTACAATGTACAACATTTAACTTTAATTTTCAGAAACCCAGTTTTTCGGTCTTCGATAAAACTGATTAACCGACATTGAAATGAATTATTATAGATGTTTTAAAATTGTTTTTTCAATATTTTGATATTGTGGCTTAACGAGTTATTTCTGTTAGCATTTGTAAAAGTTGTATCAAAAGAGCTTTTAATATCGCGGTAATACGAAAAACTTGATTCGCTCTCATGATTGCGAACCATACTGTTGAGACAATGGTTCTTGTTTCATTTGGAAAACTAAAATCCGGAACACATCAAAATACGTTTCACATTTTTTCTTTCCTTTTTTATATAAATACTTACATATGGGCAATTCCATGTTATCGTACGTGACATTTGTACGCCTATAGAGTGGAATAGATTTTGCAAATATAAGAGTATGTGAAAAATAATTTTGTCTTTATGTTCCATTCAGAGGGTACTATATTTTAAGCAACTAATAAGTTCTTTTGAAACATTGTTGTCCAAAAAATAGAGCGAAGTAAGGATATATCGTACGTGACATAAAACGGAAGTAATTTTGAAGAACATGTAGAAATATGCAAAAATTTGCATATTTCTACATATATTATATTTTCTTTTGATTTCTTACACTAAACCAAATATTACGCCTAAGAAGAGCTTCGTTCAAGAAAGGCCAATAGACCTATACCTACGTTTAGGAAGCCGGAATTCTGGAACTCAGCTCCTGAGTTTTATGGTCTCCAAAATACAAAACGAGTTTTGTTTGGTACACCTTCATGTATCAAGTATAACTCAGAGGTTATAAAACCAAAATCGATTACATGTGGCCAATGCAAACTTAGAGAAACCGTAATGCGGTACAGTTAGACAACGCCAAACATTAACCAATGCGAGAGAAGCGTAAAGCTCTCGAAGGTAGCGAAAAAAGGACGGTCTGATTACTCTAAAATATTCGCAACAACATCAAGCAACTAAATGAAATATTTGTATTTTTACGGTCTATTACGCTCTATAATTTATATTCGGGTTGTATACGTGTAAATTGACGAAAATCTTCGTAACCTGAACAGTATGAACGCGTACCACTGCTCTAAAGCGATAATGGTAATAATGCGCGAGTTCTTCCTCCACCCAGAGCTGAATTACGAATTACTTTGTTTTGATTTTGTTTTGACAGCTAGTTCAGATAAACTAGCAATAATTTGCTATCAAAATGAGGGATGATAGCAATTTTTTCGTTGTTAGCAGCAATATTCAAAATTATACAAAATGGTTCGCCTTCAAAATTTTGTATATTAAAACAATCAAGATTCGGGCGCAACCCGTAAATGAGAGAGCAAACCTCGATATTTGCTGTCTGTGTGAATGAAGATGCTATTTTAAATCAGAGCTAATATTCGATATAGGGGACGGATTTTCATGCATTCATAAATAAAATTATACGCCTAAAAATAGGCAAGATATTTGTTAAGCAAAATAGTTACTAGAACGAAGATCACCTAAAACAAAACAGATCAATACTCGTTCTGTTTAGTGGTTTTCATCTATAATAATGTTTTTTTTATACCCTCCACCACCATAAGTGTATATATAAGTATATATAAGTTTGTCATTCCGTGTGTAACATTGAGAAATAATCATCTAAGTCCCAACAAAGTATATATATTATTGATCCTTATGAAATTCTAAGTCGATTGAGCTATGTCCGTCTGTGTAAAAAAAATGTTATTATTGTCCTAAGCAGTTTGTTATTGAAAATCAGCAAAATCAGTACAGTAGCCCCAAAGTTATGAATCAAAATGTGAGACTACATACAAAAAAAAAATTGATAATTTTCATATATTTTTCGTTATTTCTATAAATATATTGCAGATAATACCATAAAATTTCATACTCGTTATTTTTATCATAAAAGGACTAACTCTGTTGAAAATTGAAAGAATCGGTCCATGATTTCTCCTAGCCCAAATACGAATTTCTTCCGGAAATATGATGATATAGTCTATAAATGCGTACAGAATTGCAGTATCCATACAAAATTCAGCAAAAATAAGTTTCGAGCTAAGAGAAATCACAAGACTAAATTTTTCGTGGATCGGTTCATATTTTACAATAGCCTCCATATAAAGTTCACTTCCGAAAATCACTTAAACATATCGCTATTAAGTTGAAATTCGACACAAATAATTCCCATATATACAAAAGTCGCTATGCCGAATACTATGAAGATCGGTTCATATTTGTTTATAGCCTGCATAAATATTTAAAAAATATCAATATCAAACTAAAATTTTACACAGATCCGTAATTTATATTTGGAAGTCATACTACAGGATTTTGTGAATATCGGTCCATATTTGACCATAGCTTCCATATAAGGTAACCTTCCGAAAATCAGTTAATTGCTCACAAATCTCTTATAAATATCTTTATAATGCTAAAATTCGACACACCTAATACTCACATATATAGAAACAACTGTACCAAATTTTGTGAAAATTGGCCCATAATTGGTCATAGCTCCCATATAATGACCACTTCCGAAAAACACATTAACCTGCATAAATATCTAAAACATATCGATATCAAAATAAAATTATACACAGATAAGTAATTTGTATCCAGTAATCATTCTACTGTATTTTGTGAATATCGGTCCATATTGGACCATAGCTCCCATATAAGTTCCACTCCCGAAAATCAATAAAATCCTCATAAATTTCTTACAAATATAGTTGTATCAAGTTGAAATTTGAAACAAAAAATTACAATACATGTCAAATTGTATGATGATCGGCCCATAATTAGTCATAGCCTCCATATAAGTATCACTTCCGGAAAACACATTAACCTACACAAATATCTAAAAAAATATTTGTACTAAAACAAAATTGTACATCGATCTGTAGTTTGTATCCAAGAATCAACATTTTTTAAATATCGGTCCATAATTCGATATATTTATCACATAAGGTCCACTTTTGTTAATAGCGTTGTTTAAATTAAGTTTTCTTAATTTTTTTTTATTTTTAAATTTTACAAAAATAGCCCTCAAATACTTTGAAATCCCGTTACAATAACATATGGCAATAGTCCCATAATAGTTCTGCTCCCATATATTGAACCAAAATAATACACAGATCAGTTATTTGAATCCAAAGATAATACTACTGAATTTTGTGAATATCGGTCCATAATATTGTTAAGTATGAGTCACAAACATATACATGTTTACTGTAACCATATATATGGTTGAAATATTCATGTGAATCGTAAATTAACCATATTATTGTTACCACAAATATATATATTGTTTCTGTGACTATAATATTGTTAAAAATGTTGAAATGGTTACAGTAACAATGTACAACTATATTTTTTTTCTGCGTGTGGACGCATTTTGCTGATTTTAAATCGGAAACTTCTCGAAAGCATGTCTAACAGAATTATTGAAGATTTGGATCCCGAAGATAACTGGGGTCTTCAGAAAATTGATTTCAACAGACGGACAGACAGACAGGCATACATGGCTTGTAAAAAATGGACAATAAACCTTACTTTCTTCCACTACATTTAATTGGCTTACTTTAAGAATCGTTTAAGAAATAATCGAAAATATATTAATATTCACTTAATATCATTGCACTGAATTAATTAATATGATCTAAATATTCTATGCAACAAAGATTAAACCAAATGCAAACAAAGTCTGCTGAACTTATTTTGGGTTAAATATAAATAAATTTGAAGCATTAAACCTCCACATTAATTACAAACATCATTAAAAATCAATTCAAAAAGAAAAAGTCCCTTTTAAGTGTTGGTGTTTTGTATTCCTAACTTTTTAAAATCAGAAATAATTATGGACAAAATGCTACACTTCATTATTTAAACCCTTTTAGTATGTTTATATTCTTGCTTTAATTACTTTTTCGTTTTTCTCAATTTTCTACCCCAAAAAGTAAATATGACCCTTGTGATATGAGTTTTGCAACAGTTTCTGTCTTTTTGCAACATTTATTGACTTGAGTGTTTTTTAGGTTTAAGGGCTTCTTGAAATATTTCTATTAGAGGAGAGTTACTGAAGTGTATTGAATTTAAACAGATAGTAAACATGAAGTGACGCATTGTTCTCATGGTGACACAACTTTAACAACGATTCTCAATAATATCCTTCAAAATATTCTTGCATTTTTTTTTTATTTTTTTTTTTTTTGTAAGTGCTATATAATTCTTGTACAAACAGTACCATGCATTTAAGTGTATCTGAGTGCAATAAACTAAAGTGTTTGTCTGCAAGTGTAAATATTTTTTATAGCATTATAAAATTTGTTAGAATATGGACAATAAGATGCATACATTTTATTGTTGAATTTAGTTATTGTTGAATAATTTTGCCTAGCGGTTTAAAATCAAGGAGAAATATATAGAACTATCGGAAAAAAGAACCAAATTGCCTTTTCTCTCATGAACGTTTTCAAAAGGTACCAAACTATTTACCCGGATTTGGCCCAATCTACACCTTTGCCCTCGAGTTCCAAATGAAACTATGTTAGTTAATATTTGTATGACTATAGGAACAAATATTTAAGATTTTATCAAAATTGGCTTAAACATTTTTAATAAATGATATTTTCCCTTTAATTTATATTTTGTATTTTTGATAAGTAAATAATACGATTTAATATGTATTTATGTTTTTAGTGGTTTAAAACATACATAGGATGCCAAAAGAGGAGTAAAACATGGTTTTTACTAATTTTTCCCCATAAAGGGTTTGAATTTCAAAAAAGTACCAAACACCTATCTGCTCACTTTTTAAGTGTATAAAGATGAATTTTAAATGTTTTTTTGTTTCTGCCATTCGAATTTCCAAAAATCCCTTCTTAGTGGATCTACATAGGGAGAGGGGATCCTATAGTTCAAATTTCATGTCTCTACCTTTTGATGTTTGGACTCAACCACTCAGTAACCACTGTAGTAGATTGTAGGATGTGGATTATGAGTTTAGTAAAGTTTAAAAAATGTGGCTCTATGTGGTAGAACTGAATACTCAGTTTTTCCATATAGTGATGGTTTGTTTTTTAAGGGACATTACAATTTCTAGTACAGTATTTTTGTTTACCCAAATATGCCGTTATTTCCATAAATAATTCTAAAACAATATTAAGAGAAAATATATAATAATGGAGTACCTAACTCACACATTTGTTCCTTTTAGCTCTATTTAATTATTTTTTATAGAATTTATAAAAATCAATTAATAAATTAATTTAATTTTCCCCATTCGAAAAATAACGAGTAAGACAATATGACATGATAGGAGACCTTGTGAATTTATCAAATATGTGTGATACAAGACTTGGAAGCCAACATTACTCGTGTAATTCTGTCAGACATGCTTTCGAGAAGTTTCCTATTTAGAATCAGTAAAATCCGTCCATAAATAAGTGAGATATGAGTAAAAATCTGAGACAACCTCTGAAAATTTCATCAAAAAAAGAAAATTTATTGCATGCTTTGACATTAAAGCAACAAAACGTATGTTTGGATGTGTGTTGGTTTCATTGCTTTGAGTATTTTGTTTTTTGGTGTTTGCAACGATGTATATAAGGCGGGAAAATCGGGAAAAATATTTTTTAACCCGATTTTTTTTACCAACAATTTATTTATCTCTAATAAATAAAAAAAAATTTAAATTAAAGAAAAATTAAAAAAAAAAAAAAAAAATTGGAAAAAACATTGTTTAAAAAAAGTGTAAAAAAAATTTTTTTTTTAATTTTATTTTAAAGTATAATTTGGTCAAGTGTATATAAGATTCGGCACAGCCGAATATAGCTCTCTTACTTGTTACATATAAGTATTCCATTCAGATGATTTTGAATAGTTTAAAAGTTTTTTTTTTACTCGTTTGGGAATCAAAATGAGTTATGTTACTGGCAGAATAAAAAAGTTTTAAAATACAAGCAAAATTTATTTTTTGTTTGTTACCAACTATTATAACTAAATAATATAACTCCTGACAACTTTCACGAAAAATTCCTGTATTCCCAAACGGATTTAAAATACACATTTTTGACTTTGAATTTATGTATATGTTTGTAAAGCAAAATATTGAAATATGAGAAATATATATTTACTATTATAACAATACAGAAAAGTAAGGTGACCATCAAAATTATAAGGTTACACATTTATATTGATTAAATAAATTAATTTAGTTTATACTGTGTGCTTTAATGGGTTCAGCCCAATTCCATCTTAATCATATTAGCTTTTCGTACAGTGTTTTAAGCCATTATTTAAGCTGCACGAATTTCAATTCTAGTTGACCTGAATTTTTATTTTTACCGTAATCATTTAAATATTTCTGCACCACACCAAACGAATGTCCTAATTTTCGGACAATTTTTCGTATCTCCAATTGATGTTTAAAAATGCTCCAATCTAAACATTTTTAAGACAAAAATAAATGTTTACAATACAAATATTTGGTCAATTTACAAGGTCTCTTATCAGTCATATTGTCAAAATGTCCTAATATATCATAACTCGACGGCTCGGCTTAACCGACTCTTAGGCATTCGGCGTTGATCTCTGCTGATTGGTTACGATAACACAATAAACATAGCATAGAAAGTAGTATTATTTTAGGACATTTTTTTGCTTGAAAAGCAATAAAAACCATTGTGAAATATTAGGGCATTATGAAAATATGACATGATAAGAGACCTTGTGAATTGACCAATTATAAAGATAACAGTTATCTTACATTGTTTGCAGATCTGCTAGCAATAAACTTATAATCAAATCAAATTAGAACAAAGGATTCTTATCCGAACAACAAGTACTCGTATTTTAGCCAATCGCAACATTTCTATTTTTGAATAAACAAAACGAAAAGCATTTGACCTTATAATTTAGACAGGCACCTTATAAATCTTTAAAAGGAAGGAATAATATATTATTAATATGAACTATGTATATTTAACACAATCCCATCAAGTAAAATATGAGACAGATGCGACATTCACGTAGGTTTCATTCATTTCATAATTACAAATAAACACTTGTAGTTCATAATATTATGTTTATTATACTATTCAGTTTCAATATTTGATTAAATACTTGTGGATTTATTATTACTTATTTTGATTATTTGTATATCATTTGAATATGTTTATTCTGTTATATGTCAATCATTTTGCACACATTTTGTGTGTGAACAAATGAAATCCTTAGAGAGAAACCACATAGAAATTATACAAATATTAAATGAATGCTTAGAGTTATTAAAATTCAATGTGATTGTGTTTAAGTACATACATATAATACTAACTATATTTTAATTATTTAAACTTTGTATTTACAGGCTTGGCCAAATGTTAAAAGAACATTTGAATTGTACCCTCAGGCGAACGCATATGAATTTCATACAATAACAGGTAATTAAATTTTAAGTTTTCTGTGTAATTTTGTAGATTAATTATAAACTTATTCATTTAAATTTTGATAATTTTTTAATATTCTGTTAAATTTGACTAATTGACTTAAATTAATTACAAGAAAATTTACAAAAAGAAAATCATTAAATAATTCTTCATTACATTTTCTAAATCAAAATAAATTGTATCTCTTAAACCTTCAATATTGTCAGAAAAATGTTCAGAAAATGTCTAACAACCGTGTGAACTCACAATTTTTGTCTTATAACGTTGTCAGAAAAAGTATTGTCAGTATATTGTAAGACAATACTATTGTCAGATATCTAACAATCGTGTAAATACCATACGTTGTCATTGCCAGATCATTGTAAGATCATTGTCAGAAACTTTTTATTGTCATAAGTTCGAAGTTTATGAATCTGACAATGGCATCATTGTCAGATAAATTATTTCTATTGGAAACACTGTGCATATGTATTTAAAATAAACAAAAGTGAAGCAACCGTGTGAACTGACAATTTTTATTGGCAGATAAATTTATTGTTTGAAATTGTTAGGTTTTCTTACAATCGTCTAAACTGACAATTTACAGATGTACAGCAATGTGCCAGATCTGACAACATTGTGAAATCTGACAACCGTGTGTACGTAGCTTTAGCATGAAGCTAAATATTCAGATGTTGGGAGTGGATTTATTGAATGAATGGCTGACATTTTTCAAATTCTGAATTATGATTTTAGTGATTTAAGCTCAAATTGAATTAGAATTTTATGAAAAATAGGTTTTATTTATTTTTCATCTACCGGCACACAATTTTCCAATTTAATAAAATTTTTCAGGGCTATAGAGAAGGTGTATTTGAGATTAAGTTTTGAATTGGGACTTTAAACACTAGGGAAAGGGGGCGTAGCCTCAATACCCCATATAACGGGTATATAAAAAATAAAAATTATGCTAAATTTTGCTCTTGATAGATTTGTATACAGAGTTTACCAACAAGAGGTGTTATTTTGGTATTCAAAGAAAAATAGTATATTTGATGAAAATGATCGGATGTTTATTTCATAATAAAGAGGAAGGTATGCCGTTAAAGATAAATGGATAACTTTTGACTCAGTAGTGATTTTGAAATAATTCTTTTAATGAATACTTATACATTTTTTGTTGATTAACCCTCTAATGCTTAAGCATGCCTCAAGGCACTTATCGCAAAAATGTCAATAAATGCAAATATAACTGATTTTTCATTTCAAAAACTCTTGTAACTGTTTCTAAAAAACGTAATTAAATATTTTAATAAGGCCTGAAACGTCTTCAGAGCTCTCTTCTTTCTAATTTACTGCACTTTTTACAAACTAAGTGCACTAACAACCAAAAAAATATGAGAAGTCCGTGTTGTGTTATCAAACGTTGATTAAAGTGTTTTAAAGTTTCCCGATTGCAATCATATTCTTTTTTCATTTTTATATATTCGAGTCAAGATTTATGTTAAACAAGCAAGAGAGCTATATTCGGCTGTGCCGAATCTTATATACCCTTCACCAAATTATACTTTAAAATAAAATTTAAAAACATTTTTTGTTTCAAAATTGTTTTTTAAAAGTTTTTTCCAATATTTTTAAAAATTCTTTTATTTATTTAAATTTTTTTTTTTGTAATTTACGACAAAAAAATGTTTTTTGTGAAAAAAAAAAATTCGGGTTAAAAAATATTTTTCCCGATTTTGACCCATTGTAGGTCCAACTTACTATAGCCTAATATACATCGTTGCAATGGACTTTAAAATATCTATCATTAGATATCCATATTGTCTATATTTATGATTTAGTAATCGAGATATAGATCAAAAATAGGAAATTGATTTCAACAGACAGACAGACGGACATGGCTTAATCGACTCCGCTATCTATAAGGATCCAGAATATATATACTTTATAGGGTAGAAAAATTATATTGTGGAAATTACAAACGGAATGACAAATTTATATATACCCTTCTCACGAATGTGAAGGGTATAAAAAGGTAAGCTACTCTTTAGAGACGTGATTAAATGATTAGTGCCTTCAGGCACTCTTGGGCATTGCAAAATGTTGTTTGGTTTTCTTTGCTTTGATTTGCAATTTTTTACATAAAACTTTAAAAAATGGCTGGTCGAGTGAACAAAAGTTTCAAATTAACTGATTTGAGTGATGAATAATTAGAAAAGTTGTTTTCAATAAAAATTTACAAACTATACTAACTAAAACCCGACTATGTTTCAATCTCTAAAGTCCCAAGGGTGCATTAAGGCACTAATTTAGTTTTTCCCACCTGTCAGGTAAACCATTTATTGTACAAACTTTTAAATGTTGTTTTTGAAATCAGATGCCCAAATTTACCATAAAAAAATTATTATCAACGTTTTTAGCAATTTTTTTAAAAATTGGCATTAGTGAGTTAAAGAAACATATTAAAAAACAAAGATTTGGATCCGCTATTAGCAAAAATCTAGACTAAGGTAGGTAGAAATGCTATTGAAATGATTTTTGAAGGCCTCTTCTAGTCGATTTTACGTATATAAAAACCTTTCCCATCATATACCCGAGATATCCCACTTAGGCCTTAAGGTCCTTATTTAATAAAAAAAAACTTATCCTATAACTAGTGTTTCTTATCATTTAGTATAATTTCTTAATAAAATAAATCATTCTTAATTAATAGGGCCATTCAAAATATTCTTTTCTAATTCATAATTGGCCATTAAACTGCAGACAGCTTTAATGTGTTGGTATTTAGTTAAAATGTGCTAAGCACTCGTATATATTTCTATTGCTATTCAAAACAATTAGTTTTATACTTACTAAAAAATTACTAAATATTAATGGCATTATTCTCACATGCTGAATGTGTGGTATTAATTGCTGATTTTTATAGCAATTTCTTTTTAATTTTCCTTTTTTGGTGCTCTTAGCAATTGTTTAACAGAGAAACGAACTTTAAACATAAACTGACAGCTGGAAAGCAAATACGATTGTATTTCAATATTGTATAAATTTCAACATGTACATATGTATTTGTGTGTGTATGTCTTATACAAAGCTCCTTCCTTTTTCCTATTCCTATTTTGTCAAAAGCAACATGTAAGGAGTATGTAAGTTTGTAGTGGTACCTCCTTCCTGCAAAACATTCTCTTACTCCCACATTTCAAATTTCATTAGACATAAGAAGATGAAGATTGGGCCAAAAAAAAACAAACATATTGACTTTGTGGCTGCCACAAGTTTTCACACACATAGACCCCAAAACATTACCCAGCAGTTTTAGGTGAGTGTCGGGCTACATGACTACCATACATGTATTACAAAGAGACATGTTATTCACATTTCGGTTACATAGTGTCAGTTACCTTACTAGTTACATAACTGGCTACATGACTATCTAAAAGGCAGCTCCTAGTACTCAACCCAACCAGATACCAGCTACAAAGAGACAGTCAAATAGCCAGTTCGTAGTAGTTGACTCAGGGAATTCATGTATTAGTTAAAAAGAGACATTTCAATAACCGGCTTTGGATTACTACAATGTGACTAATATACCAGCTACAATACGACTGTCAAATAGCCGCTTCAAAATAGTCTACGAATAAAGGTTTATAATTTTCGAATGGCAGAAGTCTACTTTATGGTCATACAAAATTAAAATTTTTTCAATAATTTTGAATTCGCTTTGGTTTGTCTATTATCGAGGTTAAAACTTTATATAAGAATTGTGGAGAATCGCTTAATTTCAATTGTATACAACTTTTTTAAACGTTCATCCAAATATTGACAATGCTGATGTACCCTATTTTCAATATAGTTTCCTAAAAATTATTTTCTTATGAACACAGGATATTAAATCCAAAAAAAAACATACGATTCATTAGCTTTATTACGAAATAAAAACCAGTAAGAGAACTATATTCGGCTGTGCCGAATCTTATATACCCTTCACCAAATTATACTTTAAAATAAAAGTTTTAAATATTTTTAGGTAAACAAAATTAAATTTAATTTTTTTCAAAATTTAAAAAAAAAAAATTTTTTAATTTTTTCGAATTTTTTTTTTTAATTTTTTTCCAACTTTTTTTTTAATTTTTTAAATTTATTAGTGAAAATAAATTGAAGAAAAAAATTTTTTGTAAAAAACAAAAATTCGTGTTAAAAAATATTTTTCCCGATTTTGACCCATTGTAGGTCCAAATTACTATAGCCTTATATACATCGTTGCAATGGACTTTGAAATATCTATCATTAGATATCCATATTGTCTATATTAATGACTTAGTAATCCAGATATAGATCAAAAATAGGCCAAAAATCGAGGTTGTTCCGGTTTTTCCTTATATCTCAGCCATTTGTGGACCGATTTTCTCGATTTTAAATATCGACCGAGCCGGAAGAATTCCCGATATATATATGTTTCAATAATGTTTGTAAGTTATTTGGGGGCTACGGAAAGTTGATTTCAACATACAGACGGACAGACGGACATGGCTATATCGACTTCGCTATCTATAACGATCCAGAATATATACACTTTGTGGGGTCGCAAATGAAAAATGTGGAAATTACAAACGGAATGACAAACTTATATATAGCCTTGCCACTCATGGTGACGGGTATAAAAATGATAAAATATGACTAATAGTTCAAAAGCTATATGGCTGACCTTTGAACCAATATAAAATTTCGAAATTCTGGAAAACTTTAAATTTTGTATGGCCATGAAAAACATACATACCAAATGTTATTGAATTCAGAAGAGTAAAGCCAATAAAATTGTGTAAATTGACTTCGTCAGATAATATTAGTGATGAGTAAAGTAACAAGTCCTTATTACAATTTACAAAAAAATATTGTTTTTTATAGTTCTAATCAATAGTGATGAATTTATGAACCTTTTCCGGAAACCCTTCCATTAAGGTTCTAATAGTGCTAGTTCATCTCCGTTTAAAATCTACCAAACTTTTGGACACCTTCTTTGTGCTATTCAATTCTTATTTAACAAGATGCCAATATCTTTCCACTGGCGTTAGCTCCAGGCAGTTTGAGAATTTGTCTCTCTTGGTACAAATAACACATTATTGTTCTTGTACCACATAAGACCTTGCTTACCATAGTAACAGGATCCTAAATCAGGTCAAAAATAAGTGGACACATTAAGAAGTCTTATAAATGGAAGCACCCTCTTTTGTAAACATTCCTTGATGTAAATTTCGGTATTTATAGAGACCTTTGTAACAAATGTTTGGCTTCTTTTGCATCAGCAACATAAAAATATTGACCCGGAAACTGCGAATAATTTTCCATACATACAGCAGGTATATTTATTGTATAAAATTTTACTTCAATTTCCGTGCTCTGTCTTTGAGCCTGTAAGGAACTTTTTGAGCCTTGTATGTTTTTAAATCTGCATATTGGCTTTAATTTTTCTTACCAAATAGTCCGAGTACTGAGCTAACCGGACTGTTTTTCTACCGGATGTGTTGGAAGCTCTTTTGAAAATGCTTTCTATTTATTGGCTTTAGAAACATCATGTGGACAATTCCTTCTACATGAACCAGGTTTTCTATCAACGGACAAGTTCTCCCGATACTGTTTAATAACATTGAACTCAGTTTGATAGCAGACCTTTGATTGTTTGGCCAACTTTTTGTAGGACCAAGTTGGGTTTTGTTGAAAATATTTAATAATTTTAGTACGCACTTTTTTCTGGTCACTCATTTTAATCAGATTAACAACAAATGAACATAATTGACATTATACATAATAACTGACATGCTTAACAAAGGTCACTTGAATAAAAAAAAATAAAATAATACTGGGGTTAAAAGTTTTAATGAAAAACGTATGTTAAGGTTTTTTCGATCTCAGTCCTTAAAATAGCTTATCCCAAAAGTACACTTTGATTATAAAGGGAAACTAAGTAACAATGGACTCTCCAATAGATTACTTCTGGTGGATAAAATAACTACTTTCTAAAGTACATTACAAAATAAAAGTTTAAAGTGACTTCACCCTAGATTACTCAAGTGACAATTGATTTCATGCTAGATTTCAAAGAACACATATATAAATTGGAGTCAGCCAAGTGATCAGATATTAGTGGAAATTACTATTAATAAGAGATGCATCGACTACTTATAAAACTACTGGGTATTTACACACATGTACACTTGTCTGCTATAATTCCCAACTGACCAGAGCATTTGAAAAATGTTTCAGCATCGAACTTTATGAGAACGTTTTCTTTAAGATTATTCGAGAATAACTACAGCAAACGATGGCGGGTAAATTCATTTTGTTATTCCGTTTGCAACGTATTGAAATATTGGTCGTACCCCTATAAACGAATATATATTCTGATCCTTATGCAATTCTAAGACGATCTAGCTGTGTTCTTCAGTGTGTCTGCTGAAGGCACGATAGGGCCTAGATAGAAGGATCAAGGAAGATGAAATTTTCCGCAAATATTCTCCGTTGATCCGAAATGTTTGGAAAAGTTTGAAAAAGGATACAAATTGGAGTATAAAATCAATTAAAACATGATAAACCAAAAACGCGGAGACCTAAAAAGTATACAGTTATCGCTAATAGCTAACTTAAGTATCTAAAAAATTAACAAAATAGGTTGAACTAGTAAAAAGTTTTCCATCCAAATACATAAACAATATTCTTCGAACTTACCACTTTACTTATTTTACTCCCTATAACATTTAAATGCATGGACGAAACTGACCACTAATATTTTCTTGTAATATTATATACAAGATTAACGAAATAGAGTGAACCAGATAAATGTTTTTATACAAAATATACAACAATCGGTTTCTTTATTCGGATCAGCCGAATATATCACTCTTACTTATCAAAAAATTCCCATTATATTTCGAACTTAAGAATTATTTGAGAAATTTCCATTGTTTTGTCAGGTGGGAAGTGACTAGTTGAAGTAGTCTTAACGTTTTAACATTTCCAATACATATTGGAATTGTTTGTGAAATGTTTGTAGGGTAAACATAGAATAAATGAATTTTGAATTGTAATCAAAACCCACGAACAATATATTGTTGTTGTGCTCCTTCAGAGTAAAATATTTCAATGGTTTTGGTACGAAATGAAATCATAAGCAAATTAATTTTGTCATATTGTTGGAGTCGTTAAATTAGTAGAAGAAATGCCAATATAAACTCAACATTTATAATCAACCAAGAATATTAAATGCATAATGTAAGTAGTTGGATTGTGTAAATCCCAGCAAACATTAATAGCATACAGAAATCTTTAGATTAAAATTGATTATTTAAGACCGTGTCTGTAACTACTGAGTGCTTAATATAATTTATTAGGTTTTGAATCTTTATAGCAGAAGACTTCTTATACCCAGTGCCATTATCATAGTACTAAAAAGAATTGTACTCTGGGAAATAAATATGCCATTTATAACTTACTAAACTCAATAGACGACAGACTATACCGACACACCTCAACCCCTTCAATAAAAAGCATTTGAAACTTTAAATTTCATTATATATTTCATTATATAGAAAAAACTTATACACACTATTGCAGCCAAAACTTATCCTTGGTCCAACAAATTATTATATTTTCAACTACGTTAGCTTTTAAATGTATGTCAGATATTATCATTTCTAAATCAATTATTTTTAACAGCTGTTTCGTCCAAAATGGAAGAAATAATTTAAACTTTTCAACAAAATCCAATAGTGACTAAGCAAAAGATCTGAAGGTTAATTGTCACACTTTTTCAAAAGCCATGAAAGGAGGAAGACTTGAACATTGAAAGAAAACCTGGATCAGGAAGAACAAAAGGTCTAATAGATATTGGTAAGACAAAAGAAGTCAAACAACTCTTTCGAAGAGCCCGAACACTTCTATCAGAAAAGCAGATCGTGAAGTTAAATGTTGTGATTCTTTTGTGCGCAGAGCCAAAGCTAATGCTGGATTGAAGTCGTATAAAGTTCAGAAAGTTCCACATCGCAATACGATAAAGAAATTAGAAGCAAATAAACGAGAGAAAAAAATTGAGCTCAAACTTTATAAAAAATACACCTGTTGTGTGATGGATGATGAAACTTATGTACTGGCAGACTTTTCACAACTTCCGGATCAAGATGTTCAAGAACAATACCGGACAAAAAACAAACAAAATTCCCTAAGAAGTTTCTTGCGTGGCAAGCCATTTGCAGTTGTGGCAAAAGAAGTCGATCATTTGTGACAGCAGAGACGATAAACAACGAAATATATATTACGACTTTTAGCTTTCTTAAAACAGTACAGAGTGCCTTCACCTCGCCCAAAAAGGTAACAGAAGCAACTATAAAATCTTTAATGGGAGGATTTCCGGAAAAGATGGATAAATTTATAAATACCCAGTAATATTCCAATATTTTAATATTTAATGAATTTGTACAGTATTTCAATAAATTTACGTATTTGTGAGAATTTTTATATTAAACGGTTTAAGTTTTATTTAAGGTAATACAAGTATAAGTTTTTTCTGGCTCACTCTTTATTACATCAACATATGATTGTAATATGGGCAATTCCATGTCATCGTACGTGACATTTGTACGCCTATAGATTTTTCAAAAATAAGAGTATCTGAAAAATAATTTGTTATTTATGTTCCATTCAGAGGGTACTATATTTTAAAAAAATAATAAGTTCTTTCGAAACATTGTTTTCCAAAATATCGAGCGAAATAAGGGTATATCGTACGTGACATAAAACAGAAGTAATTTTGAGGTACATGTAGAAATATGCAAAAATTTGCGAATCGTGAGAGGCGCATCTACTTATGGAATTTCGTCGTGAGCAAATAAGGCTAATTGTTTACTTTATTACAGGACACTGTATAATTGGAACACATGCTAAGGACTGAGATCGTAAAATTCTTAACACACGTTTTTCATTAAAACTTTTTTTAACCCAAATATTATTTGATTTTTCTTTTGATCAAGTTACCTTTGTAAAGCATGTCAGTTAATATTTAATGTCAATTATGTTCATTTGTTGTTAATCTGATTAAAATGAGTGACGAGAAAAAAGTGCGTACTAAAATTATTAAATATTTTTAACAAAACCCAACTTGGTCCTACAAAAAGTTGGCCAAACAATCAAAGGTCTGCCGTCAAACTGTTTTCAATGTTATTAAACAGTACCGGTAGAACTTGTCCGTTGATAGAAAACCTGGTTCAGGTAGAAGGATGGCAAGCAATATGCAGTTGCGGCAAAAAGTCAAACTTTTGTGACAAAGGGCTCTTGAAATACCGAAATTTACATCAAGGAATGTTTACAAAAAATAATGTTTCCATTCATAAGACATCTTAATGTGTCCACTTATTTTTGGTCTTTTTTGGCATCTGTCACTGTGGTAAGAAAGGTCTTGAGTGGTACAAGAACAATAATGTGGTTTTTGTACCAAGAGAGGCGAATTCTCCAAACTGCCTGGAGCTAAGGCCAGTGGAGAGATATTGGGCTCTTGTTAAAAGAGAATTGAAGATCACAAACAAGGTGTTCAAAAGTGTGGTAGATTTTAAACGGAGATAGAAAACCTGTTCGAACAAAGTGACATAAAGCACTATAAAAACCTAATGAAATGGTTTTCGAAAAAGGTTCAAAATTCCATCATTAGTGATTAGAACTTTAAAAATATTTTTTTTTGTAAATTGTAACAATAATTTCAATCAAACAAAAACAATCAAAACTGTAATTTTAGTGGTTTCATTTTTATTATCATATATGTATGTTAAGAATTTTTCGATCTCAGTCCTTATATGAGACTGTACAAAACAGGTGAACCAATGAGCCTTCCTGTGTTATAAGGAGGTCTACTTGGTCCGTATATGATGACAGTACGACGAATCTACTTATGGAATTTCGTCGTGAGCAAATAAGGCTAATTGTTAACTTTATTACAGGACACTGTATAATTGGAACACATGCTAGAAGACTGGGCCTATGGTACAATGACTACTGTAGGAGCTGTCATAATGAAGAAGAGGAGGAGACTGTGTCTCACCTATTCTGCCAATGCCAGGCTCTGATAAACCTGAGGGAACCCATCTCGGAATTCCGTTCCTATTATGCTTGGATGAGCTATAAAGGACGAGTCTTAGACGAATCTACTTCTACATTAGGGAATCTGGTTGGTCGTGTTTTATATGTTGTTAAAAAATTCCTGAAAATCGAATTCTGTTTTTTTCTAACAAAATATTTATCATGTGCTAAATAATTCCAAGCAATTGAGGACATTTTAAAATCTACAAAGACAAAAATATAGTCGTTATTTTGAAGGAAACGAGCAATAGAGCTAATAACTTCTGCATAACTTAGTCTCTTTTGAGCTCTATGGAGTCAAATCTCTTTCCGCCGAGACATTTCTTCAGGTTTCCTAACCAGAAATAGTCACTCGGAGCTAAATCCGGAGAACAAGGCAGAAGAAGGAGCATTTTGTAACCTAATTAATAGATTTTTTCCATGGAAACTGCCCGATTTGTGCACCCGATTATGAGCAAACGCGGCAGCCATCTTGCAGAAAGCTTTCAAAATTGAAACGCACTTTCAATCTCCGATCGGCCAACGCCATATTTTTCAATTGTTTCGGGTGTAGAGATCTCAACTGAGCGTCCAGAAGGTTCGGCATCATGCGTGCTTGTATTTGATGGTGCAGAGTTCCCATAGTATTTATCAAGCTTAGCCTTTATTTGAGGGATGGTTTTTTTCCGCAAAAAATAATGCTTAATGGTCAGATGAAATTCACATTTTCCCAAATTCTCCTCAAGTCACGAGGTAGTCTGATATCAATGGCAGCCAAATTTAAACTAAATGACGCAGCTTGTTCAAATTTTGACACTAGACCAATGACAGATGACTGTTGACAGGACCCTTTCAGTTAAGAGCCGATAAATTAAAAAATGCGGGGATTCAATAACTACAAGTTCAGATGGCAAATTACAGGAAACCGCAATATTGAACTTTTGGTATTTAAAAAATTCTCAGTTAGCCATGTTTCTGTGAATACAAAGTTAAAACTTTCCATATTAGTATATAGTGATGGTTTTGTTCTTAAACCACTAACATTTTGGTAAACGATGAAGTCATTAGTTGGATTTAATATTTTTGTTGGGTTATTATTTTATTACCATGAGATTTACTATTTTATGGAAGGGATATTTATAGAGCATCACATATGAAATTATTACTGTTACAAATTAACTTTAATGATTTCAATGACTTAATAACTATTCTATATAGACGTCATAATTAATACGCAGTCACAGAGACTGCTATGTTACAATAACATATTGGGGAATTAAGTGGCCAAAGGAACGTTGAGGATAATTATGTTACGTGGGAACTTACAAATGACAGTAAAGTGGGTTTTATAACCTATGTATTCGTAATAACATTAATAAGTACAAAGTTGATATTTAAGATGAATAAAAAAAATTAATTTAAAATTTGTTGTTAATTTAATATAATAAACTAAATTTAAGTATGACTTCTTTACAATTAACCACTAAAGCTAGAATAAATATTTAATCCTACAATAATAACTACAATGTTTGTTTATGTTTCATTTTTTGTTTCGCCAAAAGATTGCATGCACGTTGCCTCTGAATCCGGTGATTATGCCTTTAAGAAGCAACCAGCTCGTGCATCATTGTTCGCCAATACCAATGGAAATAACAACGAGGATAGTGAGACGGCAGCAGCTTTACTGCAATTAGAAGATTCCCTACAAGTTTGTGGTCTATATATTGTGGGCGAACCTGATACCATTGTGGAAATAACGATGAAACACTACGATGTTAATTGTGAAAGTGGTGGTTTAATGGCGGTGGGTGCTAGAAATATGATTTATTTAATATTTTATTAAAAGTTTTGCTTTAAATCTTCTTTTGTATGTTGCCTTTGGTTTTGTTTTGTTTTCAAATACAGTTTGTGGATGGTTGGGAATTAAATGGTGAATATTTTCCCAGCATAAAGGATCATCATCGTCCATTAGAGGAAAGAGTACAGGAGTTTTGCAATAATAACAAACATTGGTAAATACTAAAGCGTTTGAGCTTATTAAGTATGAAAGATTTCCTTTTAAATTTATATTTGTATTTTCTATTTCAGGCCACGTTTAACTAACAAAAAATTCTTCCGGTCTAGTCAAAATGCTGCTCTTTTGCAATACCGTATACCCCTCAAAGGCAGCTTTATAGCCAATGTGCGTTTCCATAAAATTACCCAACGTAAGTTGTTGAATGAAACACAAACAATTATCTAAACCTAATAGCAATTAGTAGTTTTAATTGCAATTTCTTGCTATTTGTTAGAGAAGTTTTTTAACGTTTTATCTTTTTTCTTTTTCATTTTAATTTTAGCTTGCAATATTTTGGTTCAAGACATTGATGCCTTATACCACATGGCCAACTATGGTCATAATCGTAATTGTTCCATTTCTGCTTTATTTCCGGCTGCTGTGTCTGTGGCAAATTTAAAGATTGGTGGCAAGGCAGTACGACAGGATAAACCAAATTATGATGTGAGTAGAATGTAATTACTATGTATATTGTACTGCAAAGTATGAAACCAAATGGTTGTTTTAAATGAACGTAACTTAACAATTGCTAAACATCGAAGTAGTAAAAAAATTGAAAAATTAATGAGGACGAAATGAATTAAAAATATTAATTTTTTAACCTTTACTCTTCTGAATTCGATAATATTTGATATAAATGTTTTACATGGTAATACATAATTTAAAATTTTCCAGAATTTTTAAATTGGCTTTAGTTTGGCTTTTATATAGGTTCAAAGTTCATATCTTATGATCAAGGCAAGGATTTTCATGCACTAAAAAATTCAAAATATGCGCTTATAATATGTACTATAAAGAGAGAAAATATGCACTAAAAATGACAAAAATATGCAATAAAAACAAGTTTTTTATTTGAGGTCACATTTTCAATATATATGTACATATAAAGCAACATAAAAGGTTTTAAATATATTTTTTCAAAGTAAAAGTAAGAAAATTCATGTATGTATGTAAATTATACAATATTTTTAATTTATTTATATTAAAAAAAATCAGTCAGTTATTTATTTTCATGTTACAAAATTACTTAATTTAGATTTCTATTTGTATAAACAAAAATTTTTTTTTAAATTTCCAAAAACAAAACTTTGTCTGATCGGACGAAAAAAGCTTTAATACATTGAAAATGTAAGCTCAACGTCAACAGAAGTTAAAAGTGCATATTTAAATGAAGCCAGTTCAATTGGAGAATATTCATTTTCAATTTAATTTTTTTCGTTAAAATTGCTATCTAATATGTCAAAAATTTTCTTTATTAATGAAATCCAGTGTTTTTCTAGAATATATTCTTTAGTTTTGTTTTAATTTGGTAAGAAATTTCTCCGTTTACATTATTAATTTTATTGGCAGCATCATCAATTAATTTTAATTGTGCATTCACCGAATTGAATCCCTGTAGTTTAGTAATAGTTTCAGAAAAAACATGTAATTTGAGCACAGAAATGCTAATTGGCTTTAATGTGTCACAAAGAGAACAATGTCGAAAAGTCGATATAAAAAAATTTTCGAAAAATCGAAAAGTTGACAATTTCAAAAAGACTTTTTCTTTCAAGAATAGAATTCTAGTGTCAATATATTTACTATTTTTACAACACTAAATAGAGTTGCCGAATATAATGTATGTACAGTGTACACTGATATAAAAATATGTCCAAAAGAAAATTAAATATGGAATAAAATGGAAAAATATGCTAAATATATGCATTTAAACGAAAAATATGCAAAATATGCATTTATAACAAAATATGCAAAAATATGCAACAACAAATCGATGCCATTTTGTTGCAAATTCTTCGATTCGGAAAGATAAATTGTCAAAAGTGATTTTGAGTTACTGACTACAAACATGCATTTTCATAGAAATCCTTGCCCTGCTTATGATAGATGCGTGCAAAATACCAAAATTAACTATTACTATTCCACCAATATGCATCGCATCTACATACATGCCATGGAAAGTATTGAGACAAGTTATTTTAACACGTGCATGTCCTAAGCAGAGGCTCAATTGACCCTTTTGGATTACAATAAGACTCTCTGATAGCTGGTCCAAAGTAGTCAACTCATTGAATTCACATACCGGTTACATAGAATCAGTTACCCTACTAGCTACATAACTGGTTACTTGATCAGCTACATAACTAATTATTTTAACATGTACGGGTGTTAATTGACCTCAAATAGTCGATAAAATAGACAGTCCAATAACAGATTGTTTGTAAATAAACCTTTCTCCGAAAACTCTCCAAGAAATTACTACTGGTGGGTAAAATAACAACTTTTGAAAGTGTACTACAAAATAAACGTATAAAGTGACTTCACTATAGGTTACTTAGAGACACTAAAGTGACAATTGACTTTACGCTAGGTTACTGCGATGTCAGTATAATTAGGTAAAAAGAATTATATCAACACAATTTGTATAAAATCAATTTGTACGAATTACATAAAAAAAGTGCAGTGAAAAATAATTGTTTAAAGTGACTACACTCTAGATTACTTAAAGACACTTAAGTGACAATTCTATTCACGCTAGATTACCTCGGATGGATAAAGTAACCAATTGTCTAATCTCTGCACTACAAAGAACACATACGTGACAAATAACCCAAAATATATAAATTGGAACCAGCTCGTGACAATTACTGCCTATAAGGGATATACTGACTACTTGCTTAACTGCTGGTCCCCTTGTACAAAGTTTAAAGACTTTCGGAACTGTAGTTGTCCAGATATTCGAAAATAACTATTTACTCTGTATAGAAGGTACACGCCTACTAATACCAATACCGTCCGTTTTCTATCTAATTACGTACAAATAAATCACACAAACTTTTAAAGTTCCCACTGTTACTGATCGCAAGATATTCGCTAATAACAAATTTTGTTTGGGAGCTGTCACGACAACTTGGAATTTAAAAAAAAAATAGCTTATAGTTCCTTTCAAAGGCAGACATTGTCTCGGTCCTGAAGTTTAATAAATTAATAAAGCCTGATACATGATTTTCCCAAAATTTACATATTTTTGGACCGAATTTCGTATGTCGCAAGTGACATTGCAAAAATCAAAAAATTCATGTGCCCCTAAAAAATATTGAATAAATCTATTTTGCAAAAATCTGATTGCTACTCTTATTACAATCAGATTTTTGGTTCAGAAGATATAGCCCTTCTAAATTGAATTTTGTCCGCTTTTAGATACAGTATCTCAAAAACTAGGTAACGGATCGTCATTCTTTTTGATTCCATTGATAGATATATTTATTAAGAAAAGAATAGATAAAAATTGTATTGTTTGCTTTGTGTTTGTTCTGGTAACTCGAACCAATTTTTTCAGGTGGGAATGTGGACCATTCCTCCTACCTGAACCAGGATGTTTGTAAAGCCAAAAAAAAATAGATAGCATTTTTAAAAGTGCTCCCAACCCATCCGGTAGGAAGGCAGTCCGGTTAGCTCAGTACTCGGACTATTTGCTACGAAAAGTAAAAGCCAATGCAGGTTTAAAAACATACAAGGCTCAAAAAGTTCCTGATAGGAACGATGCTAAAAATTTAGAGAGCACGGAAATTGAAATCAAGTTTTATAAAAAAAAAAATTCTTGCTGCATAATGGATGACGAAACGTATGTTCTGGCAGATTTTTCGCCGCTTCCTGGTCAAAAATTTTATGGTGCTGATGCTCGAGGGAATGTAGAAGAAAAGTTTAGGACCCAAAATCAGACAAAATTTCCCAAAAAGTTCTTGGTATGACAAGCAATATGCAGTTGTAGCAAAAAGGCAAAACATTTATTACAAATAACTCTATAAATACTGTAATTTATATCAAGGAATGTTTAGAAAAGAGGATGCTTCCATTCATAAGACTTCTTAATGTGTCCACTTATTTTTGGCCTCATTTGGCATCCTGTCACTATATTTAGAAAAGTCCTGAATGGTAAAAGAACAATAATGTGGTATTTGTACCAAGAGAGGAAAATTCTCCAAACTGCCTGGATCTAAGGCCAGTGGAGAGATATTGAGCTCTTGTTAAAAGTGAATTGAAGTGCACAAAAAAGGTGTCCAAAAGTGTGGTAGATTTTAAACGGAGATGGACAACTTGTTCGAGCAAAGTGATAGAAAGCACTATGAAAATCATAATGGAAGGGTTTCCGAAAAAGGTTCAAAATTTCATCACTAGTGATTAGAACTATAAAAATATTTTTTTTTTTTTTTTTGTAAATTGTAATAATAATTGCAATCAAATAAAAAACAATCAAAACTGTAAGTTTAGTGGTTTAATTTTTATTAACATATATGTATATTAAAAATTTTACGAACTCAGTCCTTAATAGAATCCTCCTCGAAAAGAGGAGATCTAGAAGAGATTGGCAACACAACAGATCTCCTGCTGCTAAGCAGAGGCTGTCCACTGCAAGTAAGAAACTAAAAAGAGCTTTTCATTCGGAAGAGGATCGTAGATATTGAAACTATATTAAAAGTTTAACCACTACTAAGCACACAAACTTCTCCTTTGGACGGCAGCTAAGAACATTAAGCCACGTGTAGAGAGTCAAGGTCCGATAAGAAATTCTAATGCTAGCTGGGCACGTAGTGCAAAGGATAAAGCCATAGTTTTCACTGAATATTTAAGTAATGTGTTCCAACCAATCCCCCCAACAATGTATTTTGTATTAGGAGACTTACCTATCCCCATAGAAACAGACTCTGAATTAATCAATGTTAGTCTAGAAAATGTTCAGAAAATCATAAAAGACAATTTTAAACTAACACAATCTCCAGGTTATGATATAATTACACCTTCCATGATTGGAAACCTACCAGATGTGGCAATTATTGTGCTCACAGTATTATTCAATGTGATCTTGTCTCTCCTCTCTTGTCATTCTAAATAACAAATTGTAAAAAAACTTGTCAAAAGGTGAAAGGGCATCCCGCAATTCCTAAAAATTGTTCTAAAATGTTCTCCGCAAAGATGCCTTATAGAAACATATAAAACTATTATATGTTCTTAAATAATGATTTTTTTTTAATAAAAAAAGAGTTAAGCCTAATTTTTAATATTTAAATTGAAAATCGTTTAGTTTTGAATCCGTAATTGATATTGCTATATTATTGGTAATTAGTTGCCTAACTAATAAACAAATTTTGAGTCCATTTGGTCCAAAAGTAAGCTCTAAAAAAGCAGAGATAAATAGCACACGCAAGCATGTTTTTTCAAGACCTAGCCGAGCGCTTTTTAAAAATAAACAAATCTTTGAAATCGGATGGGAAACAAACAAAAAGAACGTATTTAAAAATTTTACATGTCCAAGGTACCTTTTTTATGCCTCCATAGCTCCGCCCCTGGAGCATTAGTAGGGTCCATTTTAATTACTTAATTTCGAATCCTCCCATGTCAAATTTTATCCCGATCGGACCAGCCGTTTAGAAATTCCAAATTTATTTCCAAAAAATGTTGATTCTTAAGTAGTCAAAACATTATATCAGATCATCAATTCGGCTTCCGTGACCATCACGGAACAATTGAGCAAGTTAAGACAGATCAAGACTGCGTGGAGCTGATTTACAACTCAAAATTATCAAGCAACAGTGGATATCAGTATTTATTTTTGACATATTTATTTATTTTTTGAGACATCCTCTGTTCATGGAATATTTTTTGCTTGAATGTCCTGTGTGCAAAATAAACCGATTATTAAGTAGAAAAATATAGAGTACAGCTTAAAATTGAGGAATTTATATAAAATTTGAACTTTGAACCTCGATAAAAGACAAACCAAAGCGAATTAATATTTGCAACTCCAAATTTTGTATAACCATAAAAAACCTTTGAAACCTTGTCATGACTTGTCGAAAATGTTTGTTTCTTCCCAATAATAAAAATATTGAAATGTATTTTTAATTCTAGTGTGGTATATTTGCTGATCGTTTGGAAATCGGTGGTTCTTCTGGCTTAGATTCAACGGCTATGGAAAAGTCCAGTGATATATGTGGTTTCTCCAATGAACCTGGTAAGCATATACTTAAACTAATCACACGTTTCACAAATAATTAAATTAAATAACTCTGTTATCTTCCAAATAGGACCCGAACAAGCTATATTCTGTGGTGTTACCACCATACGCTTACTCTCAACCGGACGTTTTCAAAATCAAGCTTCTATTATGATACGTAAAGCCGAGGAGCATGATTTGGATATTGCAACATTAATTTGTGCTCTCTAAATTAAAAACTCAAAACAAACATAGTATACAACAAAAAAATGTATTTATAGTCCAAAGAAATTAATTCAAAATGTTCCGAACCAAAAAGAAAACTATAAAAAAAAGATATATTAGCACAATAAAAATTACAAAAAATAAAAAAACAAAAACAGCAAAATTGAAACAAATACACTGCACTCAAAAACAAATACACTAATGCAATTTATTAAAAATAAAAATTGATGGATATAAACATAATAACAAGATCGATGTTGAAGGAAGGATGTTGTCAGTTTATTTAATTTTTGAGTGCACTGTATTTATAGCCGTAGTATGTAAAAATATTTTAATTTCACTTCATTTAAATATTTAAGTAATTCATATTAAAATGTAAAATGTATATAGCAGCATATTTTTTTCGGTTTTAAAGTAGTATGAATTAAATATAGCAAAAATTTAAAGAAAAATGTTTCGAAAATCATTATATGAATTTTATGTACTGTTTAAGTGTTTTAATTGAAAAATTCCAATATTTAAGTACTCCATATAAACAACAAAACAAATCAGAAATATTAAATTCATAATTAAGAAGCATAATTTTAAAAGGAAATAAATAAACTAATAATCTTGATGTATTAAAAAATCAAAGAGACTCTTTTATTGTTACAGTTTAAAGTATTCCCCAAACTTTTTTGAGAATTTTCTGGCTCTAAAAATAGAAAGTTCCTTCAGATCTAAGGCAACCGAATGCTAGTATATGGTAAGTACTACTAATATATAAAAACAATAGATTCTTTGCCCAATATACGGCCGATTACACAAGAATTTGTAATAATAATTAAACAAAAATTATATGAATTTGTGGAACTTGAAAATTTTTGTAAAGCAGACTATAAGACAAAGCAAAGGCAGTACATGCGTTTTTACAGTTCAACAGATAATAAAGAACGAATAGATGTATCTAAGATTCCTCGTCGACAGCTCGTCCAAGCGATCACTCATTGTTACCTAGTCCAGACATTAAAGGAACAATTGTAGTATCGTTGAACCGTATTTCAGTGTGGCCATCACTGATTATCTGAAATTTCATTAAAATATCTGTAATACTTAATTCACAAGCTACCGAATTATTTCCAAAATAAAAAGTTTCTAAACCACTGTGCAACAAGCGGTTTGTATAATCGACCTTCGCTAAACATGATAAATATCACTTTCGATGCATTATCACGAAAAATTCAATTGATAAATACGATGTATTCAATTGACATTTGGACAATCTCGTTACTACGAATAGTATAAACTCTAGCGTTTCATCCCCTATTCAATTAAATGGCTTGAAAAGGTCCCAAAGAATCCAGAAGTGTCAGGAAACAGAAAATAAAGAAGTTTCATATGTCTCTCTTTCTTTTAGAACTGCAATTTTTATACCCTCCATGATAGTCAGAGTCAAAATTTAGTATACAACATGCATTTTCATCTATGATGCTAAATATTTTAATAGGTGCAAATTGATTTCGTGGAAAATTTATGGGAAAAAGGAAAATGTATCTAAAAACAAATGTCAAAAATTAGTATACAGTTGAGGAGAGGTGTTATTTTGAATCACCCGATATTTCGGCAGCTGTCACTTTTGAAGCTTTTATTCTTTGATATTTGACAAGTAGAAACTACGCCATTACTAAAAATGGAATGATACACGCTTCAACAACACACTGAAATTATTAAAATTCACTACAAAAATGGTGAAAATCTTGCAGTCACAGTTCGCAAAACTAAAGCATTTTTGGGTCGTCGTGAAGCACCTTGTCGGACCCCAATACAGAAATTGATGGAAGAAGAATAAAACAAACCCGTGCACGTTTCTCAAGAACAACTCATTAATATTTTGCTGGTCCTCCATTCAGCTTAATTACGGCCTCTAGTCGTTGTTTGATGTTCACTTATATCTTTAGTAATTTCTCTGGCCTCTTCCTTTAAAGAGGGTTCGGAGTTCGTCCTTAGATGAAATGCTTCGTTTTCCACAGTTGCTCTATTGGGTTAAGGTCTGGAGACTGCAGAGGATAATTTAACTGCTTAGGCACGTTATACAATAGCCACTCCTTAACAATTCTGGCGTTGTGTTGTATACTAATTTTTTACTCTGACTGTATAAGTTTGTCATTCCGCTTGTAATTTCTACATGTCCGTCTGTATGTTGAAATCAACTTTACGTAGTCTCCCTGCTCTGTTGCTATTAAAATCGGGAAAATCGGCCAACAAGTGGCTGAGATGTAAGGAAAAAACCATGACAGCCTCGATTTGTTGCCTATTTTTTTATCTATATCAGGATTACTAAGTCACTATTATAGACAATATGAATATCTAAAGATAGATATTTCAAAGTCCATTGCAATGATGTATATAAGTCTATAGTCATTTGGACCTACAATGGGTCAACATTTTTTTAACCAATAAATTTACTCTGTCATAATTTTTTTCACTAATAAATTCAAAAGAAAATTTTGAAAAAAAATTAATTTTGTTTACCTAAAAATATTTAAAATTTGTATTTTAAAGTATAATTTGGTGAAGGGTATATAAGATTCGGCACAGCCGAATATAGCTCTCTTACATCTTTTATATAACATTTTTCTACCAAGCAACATAAAGCGAATTCAAAATGGTTCAAAGATAACGATAGTACTAATTCAAATTATTTCCTTAACGGTATTTTTCATTATTTAAGTTGACATTTATATGTACAAATTCTGAGGAGAACCATGTATGGGAACTAGGGACAAATGATGCCCGATTTACGCCAGACTTTGCAGTATAATTTCAGAGTAATTAGAACAAATTTTTGCAAAATTGTATCAGGATTGTCGCATAATCATCATATTAATGACTGCTCAAACAATATTCCGCGAGAACATTTGTATGGGGCCTAGGTGAAATCATGGACCAATATTGCTCTTTTTTATTACCAAACAATCCTTATCAACAGAGAGTATTTGTGGAAAATTTCAGCTAGCTAGCTCCTTTAGTTTGGGTTCTATTGTGTTTTCAACAGACGTAAAGACTGACGGACATAGCTAGAACGTCTTAGAATTTCATAAGGACCCAGAATATATATACTTTTGTGGGTCTTCGAAGAATATTTCGATGGTATACCCCCCCTCCCCCATCTATTTTGATGGCGGGTGTAATAATGGTAGCAGTATTTTAAAGATAACGGTAGCCATATACACTAAATTTTTTGTTGAAAAATTTTATATTTTTTTTAACTGTGCTAAAAATTAGTAAACTACTATAGACATTTTGTAGTAGACCTAATTGTAAAACTACTACTTAGAATTTAAAATTTTTAGCAAATGATGTTAGCTTTTTGTTGACTAGTGTTAATATTTATTATTGTCCAACACCAAATTACTATAAGATAACGCACTAACTAATCAAAAATGGTTAATTTTAAATTATTCTAGCAGATTAACAATAGTTTTTTTGACTTGGTCGCACTGTGCACACCCTGCCCACTAAATTATTTCAAGGCTACTGGTAAAATTATTGGCTTAATTCGCTACAAAAATATAATTAATGTTATAAATTTAATTTAAACAAAGTAACGTATGCGGAATAAAATTGCAACTAAAATTTGACACTGACCAAAGAAAAAGTACATGAGTTATTAGTGTTTTAGGACTTATTTTGATTTACGTTATGTTTTGCCTTAATACTTTAAAACACCATTTGAAAATCTGGCTTTTAGTTATTTTAAAATATTAACAAAATAAGAACTACCTTGAAAAAATATTTGCAAAGTTTCTCCATATTTTATATATTTTCATCGGAAACAATTTGTTATATTTTACATAAAATCGCAGTGAAAGGCAGAGAAGTTGCAAATTTTGACTTTTAAATAGAAGAGTTTTTTTAGATTATTAAAAATAAAAAGCGACCTTCAGCATTCATCATGTTTATAAACACGTCAATCAGTAGAAGCTTCTACTTATCAACAATGTTGATAGCATGCGGTTATTAGCATTGTTTATAAGTATGGCAACACTAAATGTTTAAGCTGCTAACATTGACATCAAAAGCTCTAGAATTCCAACATACTAGTTTGTCCGTTAAGAGCATTGTAGAAGATTCAAGAAAGGCCATCTTTCTTGTGTGTATAAATAGTGGCAGAGGTTTTTAGTGAGTGAGTTTATAATAGGCGCTGTTAGAGTTAACATCAACTGCCTTGTACATTTAAGTTTATACATAATAAAGTGTGTGTGCATTTCTGCGAATTGATAAACGTGTATTAAGACACTGAGTGACTTTTTAATTCTGTTGTTGTTGTACATTTTAAGTAAATAAGGTGTTGTTACAAATTTTAAACTACTGAAACTGCTTTCTGTTTGCAATCAAAAGTATCCGGTTTATTTAAAGGAAATAAACCAACATTTTAAAAAGGTTAAAACGTAACAATATTCATATAGTTTAACACTTACTAAGTTCGCTTACAAATATTAAAAATTGGCAAAGAGATTATAAAAAATCCATTTAAATGAAAAAAAAAAAATTAAATAGATTTGGATTAGATTTGAATTAACAACAATATAACCATGAAAAGTTTGAATGAATTTTATTATGAAGTTCATGTCAGACATTACTAAACTGCTTCTAAGTAATACAGGTGGTATGTAGTAGTTATTTGTCCAGTAATTACAAAAAGTTTTTGCTGCGTAGTTTAAGGAGCAGAAAAACCTGATTAGTTTTATAAAACGAATTTCTTGACAGTTGACACCATGCCGAGTATTTTTATGAATCGATACCGCCATGTTACCATTGATTTAATAAATGGAAAATAGTGCATTTTGCAAATATTGAGGGGCTAAAAGAAACATTGATTAAAATTAAACTGATAAAAACATGGCTAATCAAATAATCGGATTATAAAGTTAAAATATTCTAAGAGCCTTAGTAGGTATTGAGTTTTCTTCTCAGTACAATAGAAACGTTCAAAATGTGGCGTTCTTTAGTGTTCGGAGCACTGTTAGCAACAACTTTTGCCTTCAATTTACCAGGCATACCCAGGGATTTTACCGCTAATGATGCAGTTTTAGCAGCTATATCCGGTAAGTGTTTTCTTGATTGTGTTAAAGTTTTATAAGTGAATTAGTTTTAGAAATTTCAAAGATAACGTATGGACGATGCCATAAAACTAACTACTGTTTTTTGTTTTCTAATCTAGTGTGATATTTCGTTATACTTTGTCTACTCAACATAAATAATAGTTTTTTTGTATGACTCAACTTCTTACAAGCATCGATAATTAAGTTCCTTGTAAAAATTTTCTCTACAGCCGGTCAATTTGCCTAGCGGGCGACAAGTTCGGAGAAGATATTTCTCAAATCACGTTGATTTAACATTACTAATACCTTTCTTAGATCTATAAATTAGCAAACAATAGATTAACAGCTGAATATGGAATTGACCAATTAAGAGTACTGGTTAAGTGGCAGAATTGTGAGTTGTTAAATGTTTATATGGCGAAAAAGTTAGTATTGAGCTAAATTTTGAATGAAGACAACAATATAAACATTGGGCCCAACAGAGTATGTCCAAGACGGTGAATTTTTAAAGCGAAGTTTAAAGATTTAAAGCTTTGTATAGAAAAGATAGTGCTATATATTACTGTGCCGAATTTTATATACCCACTACCAATATAATACGGGCACCGATTGTTGTGCATTTTGTATACAAACATTTAATATCAGTTTTTCATTTCTCTAGATTTATGCATCCTAATGCTATCGGGATCATAGCTTTTCTTAGATTTTGATCCAAATATTTCTACTGGTTCCACCTATTTTTGGATATATGTATAAATTAGCTATTAGTAATAATTTTTTGGTTTCCTATGTGTCCTCGTATTTGAACTGTTTTTAAACGTCTGACGGAAATTTTGTTCTAATTTGTATACCCTTCACCATGAGTGGCAAGGGTATATATAAGTTTGTAATTTCTACATTTTTCATTTGCGACCGCACAAAGTATATATATTCTGGATCGTTATATATAGCGAAGTCGATATAGCCATGTCCGTCTGTATGTTGAAATCAACCCAAAATAACTTACAAACATAATTGATACATCAATATATCGGGAATTCTTTCGGCTCGGTCGCTATTTAAAATCGAGAAAATCGGCCCACAAATGGCTGAGATATAAGGAAAAAACTGGGACAACCTAGATTTTTGGCCTATTTTTTATCTATATCTGGATTACTAAGTCATTAATATAGACAATATGGATATCTAATGATAGATATTTCAAAGTCCATTGCAACGATTTATATAAGGCTATAGTAATTTGGACCTAGAATGGGTCAAAATCGGGAAAATTATTTTTTTACACAAATATTTTTGTTTTTTTTTGCACAAAAACTTTTTTTTTTTAAAAAAAAAAAATTTTAAATTTAAAAAAAAAACAATCTTAAAAAAAAAAAAATTTAATTTTGAAAAAAAAAAAAATTTTTAAATTTTGAAAAATAATTTTGAAAAAAAAAATCTATAAAAATGAAAATTGTTTATTTTAAAGTATAATTTGGTGAAGGGTATAAAGATTCGGCACAGCCGAATATAGCTCTCTTACTTGTTTTTTTAGCTTGATTGATATTGCACATGTTTGATCAACAAAGAATATTTTCAGAAAATTTCATTCCCCTAAGTCCGTCCCTCGGACATAACTTTATGGTCTAAATACTAGTATACACGACCAATAATTCGGTGTGTTAACAACTTAAACACAAAATCAATATTTTTAGTGGAGGGTTATGTATTTTCAGGATGTGGTCCTTATATAGTAGCTATGTATACTTGGATTGATAGTCACAAAACCCAATAGCAAGATAAATGCAGTAGGGTGGGAGGAGCTGTTATTGATACTACGAAAAATTGTAAGCAACTTTGCCCTAGAAACCATATGTCTAAAATTAGAGTGGTTAAAGTGATTTTCGAATTATTCGAAAAACCGGTTTTTTCCAATTTTCCGCTTTTTTAAAACCGGTTTTTAGAAAAGGACGGTTTTCGAGTTATTCGACAAACCGGGTTTTTTTGTCTCGAATTATTCGACAAAATCGAATATTTTTCAAAATTTATCGGTCGGTTTTACAAAGATGAAATAACCGGTTGACCCGTTTTCGGTTTCGGTTTTGGATACTCTAATCAAGACCAAGGCGCAGTCGCAAAGTAGCTCTGGGTTGATTAACAACTTGCGCCTCATTGTCATTATTTCTTAAAGGCCTGATTGCCTCGTTTTTTTGCCTTCGACAACTTTGCGTCACGTTCTGGCGCGTGTGTGATGTAGCTGCGTATAACAGTTCCTGTTATTCGTATTTTATACCAACACGTGGAGACCCTGGTGGAGACAATAAAATCTCATTGATACTGGTGGAGTAACAATTTTACTCATGATTTTAATAACAACGTTTAAGCGTTCCAGCTTCCTATATGAAGATATATGTAAGTCGACTAGGGTCTTACTTGAGTCGACGTGGGATAACCTGGTAATTTGTGTTATATTTAAATTAACAAACAAATGTAAAAAAACTTTGCAGATAAAAGTCAGAAAATATTTCGAGCAAAAAATAATCAGCTGGCTTGTTATACAGTATGCAGAAAATCTATTTAATAGACTTTTTGGAAATTTTAAATAGTCAGAACTAAATGAAAGTTCATCTGATTTAAAAGACTGAATTAGTTTTAATAAAAAAAAAATATTTAAGCTTAATATATACCTCAATTCATAAATTGACAAAAAATCTTTGATAGAAATAAACGAAAACCGGTTTTTAAAAATAGAATTCTTCGTAGAATCATTTCCACTCCACGATTGTTCATTTTTTGTTTGGATCCATACAAATCTATACTTGAAACAAATTTGTGTTAAAGCTTTCATCAATATTGATATTTATGCGCGTTAATGCATTTTTCGGATAAGAGCCTTATATGGGAGCTATAACTCATTAAGAGGTTTTGGCATACAATTTTGTCTGTTGATATCTATGTATCTTATATGGACTGATCGACACAAAAACCAATAGCATGATCAAATATGTACCGATATACACAAAATCCAGCGGTTTTATTTGTACAAAATTTTGTTTCGAAATCGATATTTGTAAGACATTTATGTAAGTGAATGTATTTTTCGGAAGTGGTCCTGGAAGCTATTACCAATAATCGACCAATATTCATTGCACTGGCGCATAATTCAAGATGAATTTGAAATAAAATTTAGTTTAGGAAGTTTTTACATAAAACTCATGTTTGCTGAATTTTGCATGGATGCTGCTATTATATAGGCATTTTTGAACCATAAAGCCATATTTCAGGAAGAAATTTGTATGGAATCTGGGAGAAATCATGGACCGATTCGTTTTATCAAAAGAACAATGTGTACAAAATGCCAAAATATTTTTTCCCATTTTCAATAACAAACATTTCTGATCAACAAAATATATTTAAGCAATTAAAAATAACCCTATTCTATTCCTTTTCAGATGATGTGGCTCGTAAATTTGAGATTGAATACTTAAAATACCTAAAAACAGGCATTGAAACACCTGTTCTAAAACAAATCACCACGCAGTTGGCCAATTCTCACAGTAAAAAAGACATTTTGGTTAAAGAAATCCATGAATTGGCAGCAGTTGATGAATTTTTCGTCTGTGTCACTTGCCGTGCTGTGGTCAATGTTATTGTAAAGACATTCCGTGACGAAGATGGTGAACTAAATGGTCCCCATAATAAAAATGTAGTCAAGAAAATCGTGCTGGATGTTTGTAAACGTTTGAATATTCAAACCGAAGAAGTATGCTCGGAAATGTTTGAGTCACATTGGCCAACCACAGAGTACATAATTATGAACAGTGAACAGGATTCTCGATTTTTCTGTGGCCTATTTATGCAATGGAGTTATTGTAATCTAAATAATCACACGGAATATGAATGGTCTTTGAATATAGATAATTCCGCTGAAGCAATTACTGGCTCTAAATCTGAGTTTCCCGGCAAAAGTTCCAAGGATTTGAATATATTACATTTGACAGATATACATCATGATCCTCTATATGTACCAGGATCTTTGGCTGAATGTGATGAACCATTATGTTGCCAAAGACATAAAGAGGAAGTTGTGGGTACTTCAAAGGCAGCTGGCTTTTGGGGAGATTATCGTGAATGTGATTTACCTTGGCAAACTATTGAAAGTTCATTCACACACATAAAAGAAAATCATAAAATAGATTATATCTACCAAACTGGTGATATTATCGATCATATGGTTTGGAGTACTTCCATGGAAAAGAACAAGGAAGTATATAGAGATGTTACTAACAAAATCTATGACAGTTTTCCTGAAGTGCCTGTCTATCCAGCTATAGGTAACCATGAACCTCATCCCTTAAATATGTAGGTAAAATTAAGATTTCTTTAATACACTTATTTGTTAAAGCATTTATTTAATTACATAACACAGGTTCAGTCCAGATTATGTACCCGAAGAAGTCAATACCAAATGGTTGTATGAATATTTATACGAAATTTGGTCCAAGTATTTACCACACGATACCAAAGAGACCGTTTTAAAAGGCGGCTATTATACGGTTTTAGCTAAACCTGGTTTCCGTATTGTGGCCTTGAATAACAATGATTGTTACACCAGCAATTGGTGGTTATATCACAGTGGTTCAGATATGAAAACCCAATTAATGTGGCTGCATGATGTTCTCTTGGCCGCTGAAAAAGCCCATGAATATGTTCACATTCTAGCCCATATCCCTTCAGGGGATGGTACTTGCTGGAATGTTTGGTCTCGTGAATATAATCGTATTATTGCTCGTTTCCACAAAACCATTAGTGGTATTTTCAATGGTCATACCCATAAGGATGAAATGAATGTGCATTATGATGAGAATGGCTATGCGGTGGCTTTGTCATATAATGGTGGTGCTTTGACCACCTACACTTTCAAGAATCCCAATTATCGCATTTATCAAGTTGAACCTGATAGTTTGGTATGTTATTGCTTGCTGTTGATCGCTCTAAAAGGTTTAATGTTTGTTTTACTCTTTATGTTAGCAAGTGGTTGATCATGAAACTTGGATTTTTAACTTAACTGAAGCAAACTTAGCTGGTGAAACTCAAAAACCTAACTGGATAAAAGAATATACATTCACGGAGGAATTTACAAAAGATTTGAGTCCAGCGGGAATGGATAAATTACTAAATGAAATGGCTGATAATCCAGATTTGGTAAGAAAGGTAAGTTGATTTAAAAAAAAAATAATATTGATTGTGACAAAGAATAGTTCAAAGCTAACTACTGTATTATGTGGAAGTTGGTTTTCTTTAAACATTTTTTATTATGTAAATATTAAATACTTTACAGTTTTGGCGCTACAAAATAACTTCGGCTGATCCCCAACTCACTAAAGGCTGTTCCAGATCTTGTTTACTGAACACCATTTGTCGCCTGGCAACCACTGTTCACGATCAAACTACACGATGTAAAGAATTGAAAGCAAAATTAAACAATGCGGTAGGTATTTCCTAAATGTAAATGAACTAAAGACTCACGAAGAAGTGATAATTTTATTTTTAGCTGGATGAGGAAAATGCTGCCACTGAAACAACTACAACAAGTACAACTGAAGCAACTACCAACAAACCTACAACTCCCGAAGATAATGGTGATAATGGCGCCATTTCAATGGCCGCTTTTAGTTTAGCAACTCTATTGACAGTGATCTTGAGCATGCAATATTTTGTGTAAATTAAATTATTGCGTTTAATAACGTTATTTTTAAATAAAAATCATTCGTTGAAAATCTGTTTTTATTTCCCCACCACTGTAAAAGAATTCCATACACATCGAATTATGCTTCTTCAGAGAAAGTAAAACTAAAATGTTTATGAAAAGTTTTAGTTTTCTGATTGCAATTGATATTTGTTATTATTTGTTTTTCTCTTTACATTAATGTTCGTTTTAATATAGAGACGAAACAAAAAATTTCGTTAAAAAAAATAATTTTTGAACCTCTTCTGATTTCGATAATATTTGGTATACATGTTTTTCATTCCATACAAAATTTAAAGTTCTCCAGAATTTCAAAATTCACTTTAGTTTGGTTTTATATAGGTTACAAGGAGAAATTTATAAAAAAAATTTGATGGCTCACAACAACACCAAACAAACATATTTGGGTTCTAAATTAATGAATCTCAGAGGTAGACAGCTGTACAAAGTTCTAGTTGATCGCAAAAACTGCTCAGATTTAGTGGCTCTTGGACATTCAACTTTGTGGCCAACTGATCCTAGAAAAATTCCTGATCTAAAAGACTTCGCCATATCTACGAATATTAATCGATATTCAATATCCAATTCAATTCATTTCCATAATTTTTTTTATTTTGTTTTCATAAAAATTTATTAATACTGGGATAAACGTGCCAAAAATTGGAAATGGGATAGAGTACAGATTTGGATAGAGTAGAGATTTGAAAACTACATAGCATATTTTCAAATATTCTTTTCTCTTTAGAATGGTATTTTTATTCAATATATAAAATATATTACAATCTTTTGATCTAGTAAAATACAGACACATATAATTTATAATATTTTAATATTATCTGTATCATTCATTAAGGACTGAGATCGAACAATTCTTAACTACATACATGTTAATAAAAATGGAATCACTAAACTTACAGTTTTGATTTTTTTTTTTTTTATTTATTTGATTGAAATTATTACTACAATTTACAAAAAAAAAAAAAAAAATATTTTTATAGTTCTAATCACTAGTGATGAAATTTTGAACCTTTTTCGGGAACCCTTCCATTATGATTTCTATAGTGATTTCTGTTACTTTGTTCTAACAGGTTGTCCATCTCCGTTTAAAATCTACCACACATTTGGACACCCTTTTTGTGCTCTTCTAACAATTCTCTTTTAACAAGAGCCCAATATCTCTCCACTGGCCTTAGCTCCAGGCAGTTTGGAGGATTTGCCTCTCTTGGTACAAATACCTCATTATTGTTCTTTTACCACTCAAGACCTTGCTTACCATAGTGACAGTATGTGAAATTAGGCCATAAATAAGTGGACGCATTAAGAAGTCTTATGAATGGAAGCATCCTTTTTTGTAAACATTCCTTAATGTAAATTTCGGTATTTATACAGCCCTTTGTAACAAATGTTTGGCTTCTTTTGCCGCAACTGCAAGCAATATGCATGCCAAGAAGTTTTTGGGAAAATTTTCTGCTTTTGTGTCCTAAACTTTTCTACAACATTCCCTAGAGCATCTGCAATATAAAATTTTTTACCAGGAAGTTGCGAAAAATGTTCCATGCGTACATTTCGTCATCCATCATGCAGCATGTGTTGGGAGCTCTATTTTTTTGGCTTTAGAAACATCATGTGGACCATTCCTTCTACCTGAACCTGGTTTTATATCAACGCACAAGTTCTCCCGGTACTGTTTAATAACATTGGAATCAGTTTGACGGCATACCTTTAAATGCTTAACCAACTTTTTGTAGCACCAAGTTGGGTTTTGTTGAAAATATTTAATAATTTTAGTACGCACTTTTTTCTGGTCACTCATTTTAATCAGATTAACAACAAATGAATATACTACTTGACATTAAACAAAATAACTGACATGTTTTACAAAGGTAACTTGATTAAAAAAAATCAAATAATACTTGGGTTAAAAGTTTTATTGAAAAACGTGTGTTAAGAATTTTACGATCTAACTCCTTATTTGAAGTTTTTTGATTATTTGAGGATATTTTAACTAATTATTTATTATCTCATTATCCCCTCAAGGTTCCACTCAGAATTTTGTATATGTTGTTAATCATCCCGTGTCTTATAATTGAGGAATATGGTTAGAAAATGGAATATATCATTTCAGAGATACACTTTCTTTAAAAAAAATTTTTGGCTCAGGCTATTGAAAGAAAAATTAAAAGGTTTTTTAGGAAAATATATTGTCAAAATTGGATAAGTAGTTAAAAATATATATATACAAAAGAAATTGAGCGATTTGACATCATTCGTATACAAAATTTGAACTTCGAAAAAAACGAACCAAAGCGCATTTAACATTTTGGGCCTGTGTACCAAGTTTTAACTAATTTGGTACGGTTGAGCTCCGATTCCTTGTAGAACATTTTTATTTCTTCCCAGTGATGTTATTAGATGTTTTCATGTAGAAGTTGCTGTATTATAGATAAACAGATTTTCAGATCATATGACTATAACACGGTGCTACAATGGAAAAAAAAAACATGGATAACTACCTAACTTGGGTTATAGTTCTTGCTGAGTACATTACAAATTGTGTCTAAAAATTTGAGAAACACCTTCAAGTTCAGAAGTTATTCTAAAAAAAAAGTTTTCAGTGATGTTCGTCAACTTATCGACCTGTAACTCAGTCAGTTTTTGTCCAACTAAAAATTTTTTAACGGGTTTGGAAAGAAAACTGATTACGCTTTAAAATTACGAGCATTTTTGATATATTTGTAAAACATAATTATTGTTTTTGTTAGGAATATCTAAAAAAAAAAAAAAAATTATCAACTTTTTTGATTTTAGTCGCTTTTCATTGCTTATTTTTATATGAAAGCTTATACAAATTTACACCCAATGTATAAAGAAAATTTAGTCTTAACAAAACATGGTTTTAATATTTCAAATCGGATGAAAATTGTAAAAGTTTTTCAACTTTTCATTAACACCTTTTTTAGTATTTTCTCCCCCAGTGCATATGAATAAAAAAAAGTACAAAGAACTATACAAAAAAATGCTGCTGTATTATAGATATACAGTATTTCAAATCATATGATAATAATTTTGACAGCTTTAAAAAATAAATGTTCAAAATCAATGGAATGCATCTGAGAAATCTGTAAGCAAAAATTACTAAAAATTACATAAAAACTGTTGTACTAAAAATATACAGGATTGCAATCACAGTAGGTAAAATAAAACTCCTTTCTGTGGTGTTTCTCCGATTATACTTCTCCTTATTACAGGTATGATCAAATTGATATTCTTTTAATGGACATATTAAATATAAATTTTACCAAGAAGTCCTGAACGTTAAGTTCCTCCAATTCTTATTTAAGTTGTTCATAATTTAGTTATACAAATTACGTAAGCTACTCTCTATCTCTTGGATATCTACCTCGATTATGAAAATCGAAAAATATAATATTTAAATCGGTATGAATATGAATTATTTATTTTAGTTTTTTTAATGAAATATAAGTATTATTTTTTAAACATAACTATATCAGCTTAAGGGGGTCTAATATTCAGTTTTGTTTATTATTATTTTTTTAATTTGTAGCTCATAAATTTAAAAATATATTCGGTACTTGTAAACCTTTGTATGTATTTAAATTATTTTTTGCTTATTTGTTTAAGTATCTTATCATAGAATGTATTAAATTTGTATATACTATCGCAAACGATTGGGGTGTATATTGATTTTGTCATTCCGAATGTAACATAACGAAATATTGGTCGTAGAACCACAAAGTCTCCATAAGATTCTAAGACGATCTAGCTGTGTCCATCCGTATGTCTGTCTGTTGATAAGGCAATAGGGCTAGCTCGCTGAAATCTTCCACAAATACTTTCTGTTGATACGATTTGTGTGGTATTGAAAATTGTCAATATCGGTTTATGATATCACCTAGCCCCCATACAAATGTCCTCCCGGAATACTATTTGAGCACCCATAAATATGCTGATTATGCGGCAATCCTGATAAAAATTTGCACAAAGTAGTTCTAAGTACTCAAAAACTATACTGTTAATTATGGCGAAAATCGGCCAACATTTGTCCTTAGTCCGCATACAAGACCCCCCTCATAATTGTTTTATAATAATTAATATCGTGATGAAATTGGACATATGATCGTAAATCCTTCTACCAATTTTTCTGAGGATCGGTCCATAATTGACACCACCCCCATATAACCCCTATAGAAGAAAAATATTTTATTGTCAATTAATAAAAAAAATTACCCTCATATTGATGGTGGGTATACAAGATTCGGCACAGCGGAATTTAAAAACCCTTACGTGTTTTTTTATTTTAGTTTAAATTAACATCAATAATAACTGCTGAGATAAGCAGCCGTTTCGAATTATTTGGTGTTTAGATAAGCAAATTTTATACACTTTTATATGCCATTCATTAATCTGCCTTTGTAGTTTAATCTATTTTGTTAACAATTTTAGTTAACTGGTAAAAAAATATTAGTTTATTTACTGTGTGTAGCAAAAGTTAAGACTTTATCTATTACTTGTTTATAAATATAAATAGTAAAAATATTTACTTTATTTATACAATACTATGAAAACAAATTATTTTAAGCTTCCCGGCTGTCATTTAACAGCCATTAACAGAGTTTCAGTCAAGAGTAATTGCACTAGTTCTGCTACGTCGAATTAATTAGCCACTGAGAACTACTACTAGTGAATTTTCAACCCACTAGCAACGTTATTGACTTGTGAATTTAACACGGGGATGTCATTGCAGGTGGCCGATTCGCACACTCTGCATAACACTTCACTATTAAATTCAATAGTACAAATACTCCAGCATTTGAGAAAAAAAATAAGTTTTCAGAGAGCGGGGTTGAACTCATAGACTCCCGTTTTTTATTCAAATGCTAGTACTGCTCTCTATTTGTTATTAAGAATTGCATGTGAGTCTACTCTCATTTTATGCATTTTCTGCATCATTAGTGAGTACCAAAATACCAACGGTCACATTCAGCATTACATGTGACCATCGAAGTGGTATATTTAAGAGGTTTTTATTTTTTTTGAATTTATTTTAAAAAAACTGACTATTTTTTATTACTGAATATGCTGGTGAAATGTAATGCAACTGATAACCATTTAACTACCACTTTAGCAGCGACAGCGAACTAGTTTGTTGTACAAGTAGTAATATAGCTAGTGCAAGGTTTCCAATTGACACTTTTCAAACTGCTGGTATAGTTATTTCACTTTTGCTCCTTAGTGTAGATTTAAAAACTTGTTTGCATAATCCGATATATTTGTTGAATAGTCTATTGCTAAATTTAGTCCGCTTTTAGACTCGATCACATACGGAACGCGAGTTGGATAGTGATAAAATAAATTATAAAATGTTAAGAAAATTTGTACTTTTAGCCTTGTTGGCTGTTACTGTAACTGCATTCAATTTACCGGGTGTTCCAATTGAATTTACAGAAGATGATGAAGTTATTTCAGCCATTTCAGGTAGGTTGAGAGTCAATGTTCACATATTTTTTTATATGGAAGTTTTCATAAAATCGTAATGAACAATTATATAATTATTGGGAGATTTAAAATAAACTTTAAGTAAGAGAGTCTTATTCAACAAATTATACTTTAAAATAAAATTCCAAAAAATTTTTTTTATAATTTTTTTTTTAAATAGTTTTTTAAAGTTTTTTTAAATATTAAAAATTTTTTTATTTTTTATTTATTAGTGAAAAAAAATTATGACAAAATAATGTTTTTTGTGAAAAAAATTCGGGATAAAAATTTTGATCCATTGTAGGTCCAACTTTGTATAGCCTTCTATACATCGTTGCAATGGACTTTGAAATATCTATCATTAGATATCCATATTGTCTATATTTATGACTTAGCAATCGAGATATAGATAAAAAAAAAATAGGCCAAAAATAGAGGTTGCCTCGGATTTTTGCTCATATATCCGTTATTTATGGATGGATTTTGCTGATTTTAAATAGGAAACTTTTCGAAAGCATGTCTGATAGAATTATTGAGGATTTGGATCCCGAAGATATCCGGGGTCTTCAGAAAATTGATTTCAACAGACAGACGGACAGACAGACGGAAATGGCTAAATCGACTCCGCTATCTATAAGGATTCAGAATATATATACTTTATAGGGTCGGAAAATTATATTGTGGAAATTACAAACGGAATGACAAATTTATATATACCCTTCTCACGAAGGTGAAGGGTATGAAAAGTAAACTAAGTTGATACTAAATTTCATAATGAAAGGAACTAAACTTAAAACTCATAGCTTGAAGTATTGGTCGCAGATCCATTATGGGTCCCTAAAAAATTATAAGACACTATAATGTCCGTACGTCTATGTCTATCGAAGGCACGATGAGGCCTAGAGGGAACGACCTAGAGGGAATGAAATTTTCCCCAAATATTCTATATTGATCAGAGATGTCCGTCCGTCTGTATGATGTTTAAAAACAAAACACGTAGCTAAAAAATAGGCACTACCGCTATACCTATTTTGTTTCCGATAACATTTAAATGCATGAATCTAGCAAAATGAAATTTACCATTGATATTTTCTAGTAATAGAAAAAATAAAATTAAACAAATCGTGTAAACTATTGTAGGTACAAGTTTTTATACAAAATGCGCAAAACTATGTGCTCTTTAAAGAAATTGTTTAAAATAAACTCTTTTCATTATTTCTGCATATTTCACAATATTTAGCTTTATTATTTGTATTAATATTCAGTTGACATTTTTCAAGACACAATTGACAAACACTCTGCTAGATTACTAGAAATACCTCTTTATTTTTATAACAAATGCCTTAGATTTCATTTAACAATTTCCTACTTAAAATCGTAATCAGGTTTCCTTTCACTATACAATTCTTATCAGCAATATATCTTTATAATACGGCAGCTATTTTCCGTTTAACTACTGAGTTTAAGTGTTTAAAACAACTAAATGTTATTGATTAGCAACATCAGTACTGCTATCAAAAACAAAAAGTTTTAAGCATTAAACCCCCTAGGTAGCAATTCTCTTAACTTATCTCCAAATAATACCCCATAAAATATTAATTTATAATACCCATATGTGACCTTTGTATAGTTAAATTTGTAATAACTTATTTTATATTTATTTACTATCTTTTAGATGACATTGCCAACAAATTCTCCCAAGAATATATTAAATACACAAAAACTGGCCATGAATCGGCCACCCTAAAGCAACTCTCCACACAACTGGCCAAATCACACAGTAAAAAGGATATTTTCACCACCAGCATAGCGGAATTGGGAGCCATTGATAAGTTCTTCATGTGCACCACCTGTCGTGCGGTAATAAATGTTATGGCTGAAACTTTTAGAGCTGAAGATGGTGAATTGAATGGTCCAAATGCCGAAGCCAATACCAAGAAAATGGTTTTGGAATTGTGTAATCGTTTTAAAATACAAACCCCAGAAGTGTGCAGTGGTTTGGTGGACTTAAATTTACCAATTATACACTATATTATTATGAATACTGTGGCTGATGCTCGTTCATTGTGTGGCACATTGCCCATTAGTTTCTGTAAAGTTCAACAAAGCAACTTTGAGTGGAGTGTTAAGGTCGATAGTACTAAAGGAAACTTAACAGAAGCTAAAGCTGAAGTGCCCAAGAAAACCAGTAATGATTTAACAGTGGTTCATCTAACGGACATACATTTTGATCCTGAATATACCCCCGGTTCTTTGGCTGAATGTGAGGAACCCATGTGCTGTCGTCACACCCCAGCCAGTGGAATTTCCGATGAATCGAAGGCCGGTTACTGGAGTGATTATCGTACTTGTGATTCACCTTTACATATGGTGGAGAATGCTTTCGATCATGTCAAAGAAACGCATAAAAAGATTGATTACATCTATCAAACTGGTGATATTGTGCCACACAATGTTTGGTCCACGACCAAGGAAGGAAATAAAGCCACATTGACGCAAATTAATGATTTGATAGCGGAAAAATTCCCCGGTATTCCAGTTTTCCCCTGTGTTGGTAATCATGAACCTCATCCTACTAATGTGTAAGTATGAAATATTATACATACTTTTTAATCTTCAGGTTAAATTTGTATTTCTCGGAAAGGTAATTTATGTGATATATATATCATGTGAATGGTATTTCAAAGACGTATTCACGCGGAAGTCCACAAAAATTCAAAGTTTTATAATTTTTGGCAAGAATTTAATTTAGATTCAGCTCAGCAAATACTGAACGGTACTTAACCAATTTTTCCCATTATCTGTCCGTCTGTCTGCTGTTGGCTCGGCCCTATCGTGCCGGACTGGCATAGCTAGATCGTCTTAGAATTTTAATAGGACCAATATTTCGAGAAACTAAAAAAGCTTAATTAACAAACAAAAAACACTTTCTTTATTTTCAGATTCGGCCACGAAGATGTACCTGCTGAACTAAATGTCAACTGGTTGTATGAACATTTGTGGACCAACTGGCAACGTTGGTTACCCGCCGAAGCTAAGGCAACCGTCTTGAAAGGTGGTTACTACACAGTATCTCCTAAACCCGGTTTCCGTGTAATTTCTTTGAACAACAATGATTGTTACATTTACAATTGGTGGATCTATTTCGATGGCAGTGTCACTAGTCAACCTCAATTAGACTGGCTGCAAGAAACTCTATTGGCTGCCGAAAAGGCTGGTGAATATGTGCATATTTTGGCGCATATTCCTTCGGGAGATGCTGATTGCTGGACTGTGTGGGCTCGTGAATATAATCGTATTATTGAGCGTTACAGTCATATTATTGGTGGCATCTTTGGTGGTCATACACACAAGGATGAAATGAATTTGCACTACTCACAAAATGGTCATGCTATGGCCATTTACTGGAATGGTGGCAGTTTGACTTCTTACTCCTATAAGAATCCTAATTATAGAACCTATGAAGTGGAACCAGCCACATATGTAAGTAATTAAAACAAAAAAAAATAAATCAATGAAAATTTTAACTTAATTACAAACATTTCAGCAAGTTGTTGATCATCATACTTGGATCTTTAATTTAACTGAAGCCAATGAACATGGTGATCATCGCAGTCCTCAATGGGTTAAAGAGTATCAATTCACTGACTTTACCAATGATTTAAGTCCAGCTGGTATTGATGCTTTATTTGAAAAAATGGCTGAAGAACCTGCCCTATTGCGCCAGGTACGTACATATGTTTATATAAAGGCTTTATGTATACATTTAACAATGTTTATTATTTTATTATTTAGTTCTGGAAATACAAAATGACTTCTGCCGATCCCAAATTGGCCGCTGGTTGCAATGAACGTTGCCTGTCCAATACTTTGTGCAGTTTGGTTAAAACTGTTTATGATGACAACGCTCGTTGCAAAGTTCTAAAAGCCAAATTGAAAGAATCGGTAAGCTATTGAAATATGATTTTATTAAAAGATTTTTAACATTAATAACTATTTAGTTGGCCAATGAGGTAACCACTATTGCACCCACCGACAAACCAGATGGAGATAATGGTACTGCTACTCTGACGGCTTCTATTACCTCTATTGTAGCTTTATTGTATATGATTAATCATTTATTTTAAGGAACTAATTAGGAAATTTATTTGTATTCTTTAAAAAAAAAACAATATAAAATATTGAAAAAATACTATTTTTATTAAATAAAATTTTACAAAACAATAACTTTTAGTGTATTGGCTAAAAAGAGAATTTCGTTGCCTAACAAATAAAACTTCATATTCATCTGGCCTCGAAGAATCTAGTTTTAAATTACTTCTTTCGATTTTTTGTAAGATGTTAAGGCTTAATTAATCAAAAAATCGCATCGTAATCCGCTGATAATTAGTCTAAATCATCAGTAAATTCGTATTGTAGCCGATAGTAAGAACCGAAATAAAATAGATTTCTGCAATACGATTTCATATTGATATGAGTCTTTTAATTATTCAAAAACAAATATATTAAGCTAACCCTCATTAACACGAAGCCTGGTTATGCGTTAACTAATAGTTATACTGTCGGCTAAAATTATTTTTGTATGAAAACTGTACGTGTAACTGGAGGTAAGATCACTTAATCCAAAGCTTATTTTTAACTTAACCCTCTAATGCTTAAGCATGCCTGAAGGCACTCTTCGCAAAAATGCCAATAAATGCAAATATAACTGATTTTTCATTTCAAAAACTCTTGTAACAGTTTCTTAAAAACGTACTTAAATATTTTAATAAGCCTTGAAAAATCTTAAAACGTCTCATCTTTCTTATTTACTGCACATTTACAAACTAAGTGCATTAACAACCAAAACAAGTAAGAGAGCTGTGTTCGGCTGTGTCGAATCTTATATACCCTTTACCAAATTATACTTTAAAATAAAAATTTTAAATATTTTTAGGTAAACAAAATTATTTTTTTTTTTTTTTTTCAAAATTGTTTTTCAAAATTTAAAAAAAAAAATTTTTTTTTTAAATTTTAAAAATAATAATTTTTTTTAAAAACTGTTTTCAAAAAAAAATTTTTTTTTCGAAATAGTTTTTTTTAAATTTTTTTTAAACAATTTTTTGGAAAAAAAATTCGGGTTAAAAAATATTTTTTCCCGATTTTGAACCATTGAAGGTCCAAATTACTATAGCCTGATATACATCGTTGCAATGGATTTTGAATTATCTATCATTAGATCCATATTGTCTATATTAATGACTTAGTAATTCAGATATAGATCAAAAATAGGCCAAAAATCGAGCTTGGCCCGGTTTTTTCCTTATATCTCAGCCATTTGTGGGCCGATTTTCTCGATTTTAAACAGCAACCGAACCGGAAGAATTCCCGATATATGAATGTTTGTAAGTTATTTGAGGTCTTCAGAAAATTGATTTCAAAAGACAGACAGACGGACATGGCTTAATCGACTTCGCTATCTATAAAGATCCAGAATATATATACTTAATTGGGTCGGAAAATTTTATTGCGGAAATTACAAACGGAATGACAAACTTATACATATATACCCTTCTCACTAAGGTGAAGGATATAAAAATATGGGAAGTCCATGTTGTGTTATCTAACGTTGATTAAAGTGTTTTAAAGTTATCCAATTGAATTACATTTTTTTTCTTAAAAATTATACTTATGTTTTATATATTGGAGTCAAGATTTATATAAAAAAAATGTAAGCTACTCATTAGAGACGTAATTAATTGATGAGTGTCTTCAGGCACTCTTGAGTATTGCAGACTAGTTTTGCTGCCTCAGTTTCCCCTCATATAGCAAAATGTTGTTTGGTTTTCTTTGCTTTGATTTGCAATTTTTTACATAAAATTTTAATTTCAGTTATGAACAATTAGAGAATTTGTTTTCAATAAAAATTTACTAACTAAACTAACTAAAACCCGACTGTGTTTCAATCTCTAAATCGCCAAGGGTGCCTTAAGGCACTAATTTATTTTTTCCCACCTGACAGGTAAACCATTGATTGTACAAACTTTTAAATGTTGTTTGTGAAATCAGATGCCCAAATTTACCATCAAAAAAATGATTACCAACGTTTTTAGCCATTTTTTTAGAAATTGGCATTTGAGGGTAAATGATTATCAATAAGAAAATTATGCGTTATTGAACATCAACAAACAAGAGACTATATTGCATCCACATCAAGTTAGTGAGTATAGTCGGATAATGAACACAATCTAACATATTAGAGATTTTGTATATCATTCGAATAATTCGAAAACCCGGTTTTTTTCAAATTTTGCGGTTTTTTAAACAGGTTTTTACAAAAGAACGGTTTTGGAGTTATACGACAAACCGGGTTTTTATAACCAACTCGCATGTAAATGTAATGATTTCTTAAGGACAATCAGGCTTGTATTCGTTTGTATGCTTTCGACAATTTTGCGTCTCGTTCTAGCACGTGTGTGATGTAAGGTTTCGTATAACGGTCTCTGCTCTACGTCGTTTACACCAACTGCGTGTCTTTTAATTAGGATAAAACCTGGTGGAAACCATAAAAACACATTGATACTGGCGGAGTACCATTTATAACTGAAATCGTAAATTGGTGAAGTACCATTTATAACTCGACGTACATACTATAACAAGGTCTAAGCATTCCAATTCCTATACGAAGATATAAGTCGACAAGGGACCGTCTTGAACCGACGTAGGATAACCGAAAAAAAATATCAGCTGCCTTTTTAACGTCACCAGTAATAAATTTGCTTTGTTATACAGTATGCAGAAACACTGTTTAATAGACTTTTTGGTAATTTTAAACAGTCAGGACTAAGTTAAAGTTCATCTGATTTGGAATATATTGTAAGTGACTCGCAAAATTTAGAAGCTTAGCTCAGTTTAACATTGAAAGAAGTTAAAAATCCACTTTAAATGAACGTGTTTTTTCTGTTTCTTCTTTAATACAAAATAAAAGACCTCAACTCATTTAAATTGATTTCTCTTCTTGAAATATTATTTTATTAGTATTTTATAAATGTAGGTATTAAGTAATATTATATTAATATACATATGTACATCCTTTCTTTTGATTTAAAATTCTGTGTTATTTGTATCTCAAAAATATTGAATACGGAATGATTTTTTTAATTTGTTTTAAGAAAAACACAATTTAAGATTAATTTATACGTCAACTGGTTTTTGATATAAGAAACTAAAAAACGGTTTTTAAAAATTACGCTTTTTTGAATTATTTGAAAACCGGTTTTTTGTATATTTCGAATATTTGATAACCCTAATCATGGCAATAAATTTTTATTTTAAATGAAATCCCTAAATTAGGCTACATTTTTCGAAATATTTAATACTGCAAACAATTCGAACTCCATAGTTAGCTTTTTAGCATGCAGTAGTTTACTAAATATCAAAGACCGAATGTAACTCGTCCATTAATCTAAATGTTAAAAATTACCACTTATTTTCTGTTATAATAAATAAATCACTTGAAAATTCTGGTTTAAGATCCGAGTAATAATGGTCCACTCTTCATTTTATGTTAATGAATAAATTTTTAATATTTGAGCGAAGAAATCTTATTTATTTTCATAGTAAGAATAGAATAGACATTAAAAGTGTGAATTCACAGAAACAAACTTCAAATAACGGTCTATAAAGTTATATGATTTCTTGCGTTAAATAATTGTGTATTGTTATTAGGGATGCCAAACGCCTTGAATACCCAGCTGGAGAATTAACTCTAAGCTCTATATATTGCCCACTACGTTTTTCGATGACCAAGGAGAAATTTGAAGAATTCTTTATAACACTAGGAGATCGGTTTCTGACATGTGGAGACTACAATGCCAAACATACATATTGGAGTTTGCGATTGGTGAATCCCAGAGTTAGAAAGTTGTATAAGACTCTAGTTGATCGCAAAAATTGCTTAGATTTCATATCTCCTGGATAGACAACTTATTGACCAACTGATCCTAGAAAAAAATCATGATCTAATAGACTTAGCCATATGTAGAAATATTAGTCGAAATACAGTATCCACAGAAAAATCCTATGATCTATCTTGTAATTATTACTTATCGCAAGAGACCCAACAACCCAAACTTTCCTAAGGACCCTTTGTATTTTAAGACAAATTGGTTAAATTATAGGAAATATATCAGCAGTAATATCCACACAAATCCTAATTTACAGTGTTAGCAAGACATAAATAAAACCGTCAATGACTTCACGTCATTGATAATTTCGGCTCTGGAACACTCTAGATGCCAAATCCCTCCAACAACTAATACGCCTATTTCAAATTCGGATATTGAAAGACTTCCTCTCGAAAAGAGAAAACTCAGAAGAGAATGGCAACATAATAGATCACCTGCTGCAAGCAGAGGCAGTCCACAGCAGTACGAAAACTGAAAAGAGCCCTTCATTTAGAAGAGGATCGCATAAACGAAAATTATATTAAAAGTTTGACGAGTACTAAATATAAATATGTCTCTCTTTGGAAGGCAACGAGGAACATTAAGCCACCGGTAGAGGCACAAAGCGCTTTAAGAAAAGCTGACGGAACTTGGGCACGAAGTGCTATAGAAATCGCCACAGTATTTGCTGAACATTTAAGTGAAGTATTTCAACCTAATTCCACGACAAATGAGTTCTAGCTCGAAGAATTCCCGGTTTCAACAATGGCTAATGCAGCCCAATTCGAGATTGGTCCTGAGGATGTTAATGGAGTAATTAAAAATAAATTGAACTTGAAAAAATCACCGGGATATGATTTAATAACTCCATCATTGACTAAAAACCTACCAAATGTGGCAATAATTGTGCTTTCTATATTGTTTAATGCGATCTTGAAAATTTTTCAAATAATAATGATACTGAAACTGGGTAAAGATTTAACCCTACCATCTTCTTATAGACCTATTAGCCTACTTCCTTGTTTGTCGAAGCTATTCGAGGAAATATTCCAGGAAAATATCATACCTTTTTTGAATGATTGAAACATTATTCCAATTGGTTTCCGTAAACAATCGTTTAACTGGAGAGATTAGAAAATCTTTTTAATTAAACAAATATTGTTCTGCCGTCTTTTTAGATGCTGCTCAGGCTTTTGACAAGGTATGGCATAAAGGTCTAGTACATAAATTGCTGCAGTCTTATCTATCGAATAGACTTTTCAGAGTTAAGTACAATGATTATGTGACGAGAGAATACAAGATTAGAGCTGGCGTTCCACAGAGAAGTGTACTAGGATTTGATTTACAACTCTGACTTGCCTACGTGCAATAAATTAACAATTTCTACATTTGCCGATGATACCGGCATTACTAGCTCACACGAAAATCCACTCATAGCATCTAGTCAACTACAAAATTATCTCGTACGTGTAGACATGGTTGAAAAACTGCCTTCAAACTTGCGAAAGTTTGTGAAAAGAAATCTATACTGATATAATATCTTTGTATCAGTTAGACAATATGGCTTCAACGACTTTAAAACATACGATTTTCTGTGTTTTATACGTATCAGTATTTTATTGTATTTACCTCTAATCCAAAGGTGGGTGTATAAAAATCAATATGTATTGATTTAGATTCAATTGATAAATAATGGCCAGCCATAAATTTTGCAGATAATTAATGAACACGTTTAAATGTTTAAATGTTTCTGTTTTGTTAACTGTTTGCAACATTGTTAGCAACAGCCTTTGTCCTAAACTTGTAGGGAATTCCAACAAAAATCACGTCTACTAAAATGATATTTTTAGCGCTATCACGTGAATAGCTAAATGACTTAAGATTTACATTATATTATTAACATAAATGGTTTAAAGTTTCAAGTGTTTAATGGTTTTATAGTTTTAGTATTGTTTTGAAAATTAAAAGTATTGCAAAGGTAATGATTTGATTTTTTAGATAAGTAAGTACAGTATTTTTAATAGCTGATTTAGAATCGTTAGTTTTATATAAGAAAAGAATGACCACATGTGCACAAATCATACATGTCGGATTTTGTGGTAGTCATAACTCAATTTCAAGTTTAATTGTCAGGATACATGTTCAACATTTTAAATGAATGAATTCTCTATTGAAAGGTTTCCAAATATAGATTAGAGGATCCTTGTCTATAATACGTTCAGTTCAGTATGTTACTTCACCTTAAACAATTAATGTAACACAAGTGTTATTGCAAAGGAATCCATTCAATTAAATTTATACATCGATTTAGGTTTATAAATCAATGATCTGTGTCTCATATACTATTATCTGTTCTAAACTTGAAAATATGTATTTAGAAAATCATACTTTTCACAGTTAATTAAATACTATAGACAAATAAGGACTGAGATCGAAAAATTCTTAATTCACAATTTCATAATTTTGAAAATGCTATTGCAAAAATGCTATACTGATTCTGAATATATGCTATACAGTTCTGAAATCTATGAATACATGGCTTTCGACCCCATTAGTTAGATAAGGAGCACCTTTCCATTTTTGGCCAATTTTTCGGATCTCAAGAGGAGATAATACGCTACAAGCAAAGGCATCAACTACAAATTTAACTTATTTTTTTTAATTTCCAAAAAAAAAAATTATTATATATTAAAGCTGAATTTTTTTGTTGGTTTTTAATCATAAAATCATTACTGAGTGCAAAATAAAGCAGCTCTGTTAACTTAACATTCTTTGAGTAAGAGGTATGTTAGTTTATACATTAACATAGGTAATGTTAAAAAACGGAGCTAACTTCGGTAGCTAACTTCACCCACTTAATAATATTTTCAGTCAAATAAAAAAAATCAAAACTGTAAGTTTTGCGGTTTCATTTTTATTAGCATATATGTATATTAAGAATTTTTCGATCTCAGTCCTTATGGATCCTGAGTTCCTTTTTCTTGCCCTATATAAGCTAACTCGTGTGGATACTTCAAATTCCTCACAAGAAATTTTGTTCAGAAGCTATGAAACTTCTTTTAATTTGGGTTTTAGTGGTCAGGTCTATGCTAATATAATGTTACTGTTCAAACAATCTTCATTACGATCAAGAAAGATATACAAGTAAGAGTGCTATATTTGGCTATTCCGAATCTTAAATACCCTTCACCAAGGCATCGATTTCTAAAGTTTGTTCACTTGACATGAAATACTCCATATGTATATGCTGATAGCAAATCGGCCATTAGAACCCTAGAGAGTGTGTACATCACATCGAAAATTGTCCAACAATATCAGGTGTCTTCGTATGAGTTCCTTGATACGGGGACATGACAAGGCTGATGCACTTGCATAATCCGGCACCACAATAAATTCCAGCATTCCTTTCTTGAGTGGTAAACAACTGATTTCACACAAACTTCATTTAATCACCAAGGAAAGATGGGAAAGAGAACCCACTTGCAACGAGGCCAGAATTATCTACAACTCTGTAATTATCTACAAATCTGTAATTACTGGACACTGGCCTCTAGTTGTTCTATGGACTGGACTGACTTCTGAAAAATATTAGGATGATAGTAAAACGTTAACTTATAGCACAACGGCTCTGAAGTTAGGAGATGGATTAATTATCGTTCCAATGAAATATAAAAGACAAAAATTGGTTAAAAATTTTTAAAGTTATAAAAAATTTCCAGGCCGTGTCTCAGACCACTTGAATACGAAATGTAGGGAAAAATTAGAATATTTTAAGAAATATTATAATAAAAGCATATCTTTACTTTATATATGTATATCGTTATTTACTCGTATATGAGTTTTTGTCATCAGCGTAAACCTATGCGCAGGTATGGCAAAAAAAATTTTACCAATTTTGTTAAACAAATTTTAGAATTTTTAGAACATTTCTTTAGGATTTATAGGGCTATATGATGGAATAACAAGTAAGAGTGCTATATTCGGCTATGCCAAATCTTATATACCCTTCACCTTTGTTGTGGATGCATTAATTGCCCATTTTCAGCGTATAGCATCCTAAATATATCAAGAAAACTTTTAAAAAATTTACATTTAATTGCTGTCGAACAGATTATATTATAGAAGTTGCAAACGAAATAACAATCTTATATATAACCTTCTCACGAAAGTGAAGCAATGAAGCCAACACACATCCAAGCATATGTACGTTATGAGGATTTTGGCTCATATCTCCTTTATTTATGGACGGATTTTGCTGATTTTAAATAGGAAACTTCTCGAAAACATGTCTGACAGAATTATTGAAGATTTGGATCCCGAAGATAACTGGGGTCTTCAGAAAATTGATTTCAACAGACAGACAGACGGACATGGCTTAAAAGACTCCGCTATCTATAAGGATCCAGAATATATATACTTTACAGGGTCGGAAACTTATATTGTGGAAATTACAAACGGAATTACAAATTTTATATACCCTTCTCACGAAGGTGAAGGGTATAAAAATTATGTTGATAGTTTATAGTTTCGCTGTACTTGCGATTTAAATTCTGCTTATTTCATGAAAAACTATTTTTTCTAATATTTGGCGAATATGCCCAATTTCTTTACTGTTATGGATTTTAAATATTACCTTTTTAGAATATTATACTTCAGATAATTTAAAATATACCCCGAAAGTTTTACTAAAATCGGACAATATTAATCCTTTAATGGCGGAGGTCAAAGATAAAATTTTGTAATATTAATATATTGGCAAAATCATTAGAGCAACAGGATGGCTGGTGAATAAGGGGGCAAAAAAAACATATGACTAATGGTGCGATCGGCATAATGTATCCCAACGAGCCCTACGCTTGGAACAAAGTGAGCTATGATTCCGTTAGCTGCAAATAAAACCTAACCTACATTTGGTAAAGTGTATTCATTAATCAATAAATGGAAATTTCACAAAAACATCAAATATGAATGGTACCGAATTCTTATTTTATTTCCACACTCCGCGAAACTACGACCATAAAGAACCCTTCAAAGATGCTATCAAAGATGTAATCTCGATGTGTCATATTTGCGTAAAATTTTGTCCAATTGTGTCAAATATTTGACAATTAATACATTTTAAACAAAACTGTTACAAATATTAATTAATTTTCAATCAAACTGACCCGTATAATACTTAAAACAGAACAAGTACTTTTTTGCATAGGACGTCGCCATCTTATTCCTTCTAGAGCTAAGGTATTCTAACATTTTGATTAAATTAGATAAACATATGTGTCGATTATGGATGGCAACCGAACTTAAGTTGCGTTGTCAGTTGCCTAAATGGTATTACAGATGGCAACTGACAGCATCATTTTCTGTTACCAAATGGCAACCAGAAATTTGTGGTTGCCCTCTGGCAACCCAACTGAAGTTCGGTTGCCATCCATAATCGACACAATAGACTGTGTCGATTCCCTAACCTCCAGAGTACTGAATAAATTGGCGTAAAATTCTAACAAATGATATATTTAAGAATTTTATAAAGATCTATAGCTACCCAAAGTAAAGAACAGAAAAGAAAGTTCCCTGAAATTCCAGGATACTTCTAAAATGTTTCTCTATACACATGGTCTGATTTTCACTATCTTTTAGGCCAGTTTCACTTTTCAATCAATTTCATTCATAAATTTACTAAATTTTCTAATATCAGTACATAAATTATTAAATATATACTTATATTTTGGTTGATTATTTGTTTAATTTATTAAAGTCTAGTTTGTTTTTTTTTATTATTAAATTAACTTCGATTATAGCAGTTAAGATAACCAAAAGAACATTTGGAATTATTTTGCACTTTTTATATTTTTGTAATTTAATCAATTTTCTTCAACTACATATAAATAATAAATAATTTTCTATTTTTAAAACACCTTGTTAGTTTTACAAAATTCAATATAAAACTAGTACGGTCGAAGAACAAATTTAGTCCATTTTTAGACTCGAACACGTAGAGAGTAGGTCTAGTGGGAAATTGGAAAAAGTATTTCCAGAAAATGTTAAGAAAATTAATCTTGTTTGCCTTGTTGGCTGTAGCGGTCAATGGTTTGAATTTGCCAGGTGTGCCGGTGGATTTTGATCAGGATGACGAGACTCTTTCAGCCATTTCTCGTAAGCTAAAGTTTTAAGAAAAAAAGTGGATACTTTCTAAAAAAAAAAATTGTTTCTTTTTTACCCTTTTGCTTTTAGAGGAGATTGCCGATAAATTCTCTGAGGAATATATTAGATTCCTAGAAACTGGTGTGGAATCATCCGTCTTGAAGCAACTCTCCACCCAATTGGCCAAATCGCACAGCAAAAAGGACATGTTCACCAAAAGCATAGCGGAATTACATTCAGCCGATCAGTTCGTTATGTGCACCACCTGTCGTGCTGTGGCCAATGTTGCCGTCGAAACTTTCCGAGCTGAAGATGGTGAATTAAATGGCCCCAATGCTGAATCGGATACCAAAAAAATGGTTTTAGAATTGTGCAATCGTTTCCAAATTCAAACCCCAGAAGTGTGCAATGGTTTGGTGGACTTGAATTGGCCAATTTTGCATTACATTATCATGAACTCTTTGGCTGACACACGCTCGTTGTGTGGCACTTTACCCATAAGATTCTGTAAAGTTAAACAGGATAACTTCAACTGGAGTGTTAAAGTTGACAAAAGCAAGGGACTTTTAACGGCTCCCAAATCAGAAGTGCCTCAGAAAACTGATAACGATTTGAATATTGTTCAAATTACTGACATACATTTTGATCCCGATTATAAGGTAGGTGCTTCGGCGGAATGTGAAGAACCTTTGTGTTGTCGTTTGAATCCGGAGGGTGGAGTGCCTGAATCCGCTAAGGCTGGCTTCTGGAGTGATTATCGTTATTGTGATGCCCCTTTGCACATGGTTGAAAATGCTTTCGATCATGTCATGGAAACACATAAAAAGATTGATTACATTTATCAAACTGGTGATATTGTGCCACATAATGTCTGGACCACCTCTAAAGAAGGAAACAAAGCCATGTTGACCCAAATAAATGATTTGATGGCTGAAAAGTTCCCTGGCATACAAATTTTCCCATCTGTTGGCAATCACGAGCCACATCCTACCAATGTGTAAGTAACAGAGAAAAACTAGTTCTATATATAATTAATTACGAAACACTTTCTTGTTTTCTCAACTTATAGTTTTGGCAATGAAGATGTACCAGCTGAGTTAAATGTTTACTGGTTGTATGAACATTTATGGAGCAATTGGCAACGTTGGTTACCTGCTGAAGCTAAAGAAACCGTGTTGAAAGGTGGTTACTATACTGTCTCTCCCAAACCCGGTTTCCGTATCATTTCCTTGAATAACAATGATTGTTATATTTACAATTGGTGGATCTATTTGGATGGTAGCGCCACCAGCCAACCTCAATTAGACTGGTTGCAAGAAACTCTATTGGCTGCCGAAAAGGCAGGTGAACATGTACATATTTTGGCTCATATTCCCTCTGGAGAATCTGATTGCTGGACAGTGTGGGCTCGTGAATATAATCGTATTATTGAGCGCTACAGTCATATTATTGGCGGCATCTTTGGTGGTCATACACACAAGGATGAAATGAATTTGCACTACTCACAAAACGGTCATGCTATGGCTATTTACTGGAATGGTGGCAGTTTGACTTCATACTCTTTCAAGAACCCCAATTATAGAACCTATGATGTAGAACCTTTAACTTATGTAAGTTTTCTTTTAATTGTTCTGCCTTAAATTGCAAATTCTAACTTCTGCTAACTTTTTAGCAAGTTGTTGATCATCATACTTGGATCTTCAATGTGACTGAAGCCAATGAACTGGGTGCTCAAGCTACACCCAAATGGTTTAAGGAATATCAATTTACTGAATTTACCCAAGATTTAAGTCCTGCCGGTATTGATGCTCTATTTGAAAAAATGGCTGCTGAACCGGAAGTATTGCTGCAGGTTTGTTCAAATTTATTTTTAAATTATACATTTAAAAAGTATGCTAAATGTTATTATTTTAGTATTGGAAATATAAAATGACTTCTGCTACACCCCAATTGGAGGCTGGTTGTGATGAACGTTGCCTGTTAAACACCATTTGTCATTTGGTTAGAACTATCTATGATGAACCCGCCAGATGCAATGAATTGAAGGCGAAGTTAAAGGAATCTTTAAATTATTAAAAATAATCAAGTTGTGATAAGATTTTTAGAAATAGTAATTGTGAAAAATATTTTAAAATGCAATAAAAAACGTTTGTGCAAACTCGTTTTCCAGAAACTTAAATTACGCAATTTATTATTGAATCACACAAATTTCGTGTGCTAGCATTACTTGTTTTTTGCAAAATTTAACATATATTTTGGGATTGGGTAATAACAAGTTTTATCAAACTGCGTTCGTGTTGTTTGTGTATAAAACTGATTAATGTTCATGCCTCGGTTATGTGTTTCGTTCTCATTGGTCTATACGCAGTGTAAGAGATTACATTTATCATTGTTGGCAATTTACTTTTTAACATCAAAGTTAATTTTAGTTGTAATAAAGGATCACTTTCTGAATCTATTTAACTAAATCCATTGGTCTGTCCATCTGCCTGACTATCCATGTAAAACTTGTGCAGAAAGTACAGGTCATAATTTATTTCGGTCCCAAGACGGTACATTTTTTTACCTAACCCTAAATAAAAATCTTTCCGAAATAGGACTTTATTGGTAATAAATGTTTGAAACAAAAGGCTGCGACAGGTTAACTGAATCCAAAAAAGATTTGCATATAGATCATGAAATTTTTTCTGGGGTTAAACCACAAAATAATTTTCTAATTACATCGGCATGTTTTCTTTTATAAAAAATCTATATAAAAGCAAATTTGTTCCTCTAAATATATTTGTATTTCTGTTTAATGTGCCGTTTAAAACCTTTTGAAGATTTTGTTATCTTCAACTAGGCAAATAAACAAGGCAAAAAAAATTGTTTTATAAATTGTATTAAATAATTAATATTGTTTGTGGTTCGACATACCTTTTTATAGTACTTCAATAACTTTAACGTTAGGTCCGCAGTTAATTCAATTGATGTCTTCCTGTTTTTACAAAAGATTGCTAGCAGTTATAAGGTTCAAACATTTTTTTTTTTTTTTCTTTTTCTTAAGCATAATTTTTCCAACTATCGCACAATTTGTTTTGCTTATACAAAATTTTTGCATTTTTTATTTCATTAGCTGTTTACTTTTTGTATTTGGTAATTTCGATAGATCTTCAAGCCGTATTCTCAACCGTTTTATCGAAATATTCTTTATACTAACACTTTTTTATTTGAAGCCGATCTCGTATCAATAACTATTACCGAACCAAATATAATCACATTTTTTAATTTAAACACAAAATCGCAAACATTAAACTTAGTTTCCTTAACCGATAATTAAAATGTTGCAATAATTTGGTAAAAATCTTAACTAAGCCAAGCATTTTGTCGGCTGTCTATTCCGTTATTTTAATTGTTCAAATTATTTAGCAACTGTCTTGACTTAGTCAATGCCCTTTAAAAATGCTTTTTTATTTAAACCAAAACCGGAAAACTATTCTTGACTTAGTCAATGCCCTTTAAAAATGCTTTTTTATTTAAACCCAAAACCGGAAAAATATAACCTGAATTTATGAATCTTCCCATAACTGTTAATTTAAATTTTTGAATAATTAGGTAAAAATCTTAGCTCCTTTGAAAATACTTTTTTATTTAAACCCAAAACCGGAAAAATATAACCTGAATTTATGAATCTTCCCATAACCGTTAATTTAAATTTTTGAATAATTAGGTAAAAATCTTAGCTAAGCCAAACACCCACCCTGTCGGCTGTCATTTTCGGTTTCTTTCATTTATACTTTTATCATTTGCCTTCTACACCATTTCTTACATTTGCAACGACCACAATTGTAACAATTTTTACTCAATATTTTATCTTATTTTTACACAACATTTCATAAACATATTCATAAACATAACGTCACTATTACGCACCGCACTTTTTTTTAATTAAATACAGAGTTTTACCCGATTTATTTAAGAAATAAAAAGCAACCATTACGAACACTTGCTGACTGTCCGGAAAACCGCGAAAACTGAAGTTATACACAGGGTGAAGCTAAAATATATTGACATTTCATTTTGTTGAACAGTTTATAGAGCTGTATTTCAGTCAATGGAAAATGTCATGTGCAAACAAAAAAACAAACAACACACAGTGTGTGTGAATGTAGTGGCTGTCGTAGTAGGAATTGATGCAGGAGGAAGAGCAAACGAAAACGAAAAAAAAAAACATAATTTCGTACAAATAATTACAAAGCAATCGCAAGTGACGCCATTTTTTACATAAATCACACAATTTTATTCAGTTTTTAAAAAGAACAATAGACACATAAAGAAAAATCCATATTCCAAAAGCCCTGGAAGTGAACTGTGTATATGAAATAGTGTTTAATTTTTTTTAATTGTCGAGGCATTTACGAACAATAATTCATTCGTTTTTTAATGAGTTTAATAAATTTCCTCAATCCCAAATTAAAACCCACGGTTGAGTGTGATGCCGTCTGTGAAGATGGTTATGGGGTCTCCAACCTAATAGCCGACGATGCCGAACAGTTGCAGCGTGGCTTCATGGCCTTCTCGGTGAGCAAGCCACCGATTGAGATTGTCTTTGAATTCCCCAAGGCCATCGACTTGAAGGTGATTAAACTCTGGAACAGTCAGGGTGCTTTAAGGTCAACAGCATTTGAGCTGCACGGTAAATACGAGGGTATTTGGGAGCGTGTTGCGTATGTGCGTGATTTGGCCAAAGATGTCGATTCGTTGACATTTTGCTATCAAAGTGACTACAGTTCGAAGAGTTCAGAACAGCAGTCGAGCGAGAAAGTGTTTTTCTTTAAGACAGCTCACAAAATGCTGTCAAACACCAAAAGTATTAAATTGATTATACGTGCCACACAAAAGTGTCCACCAGTTTTGCGTAAGGTTCAGGTATGGGGTTTGCCTGCTCGCTCACTGGAAAAAGCCGATAGGGAGTTGGTGAAGAGTATATGGAATGAAATTACCAATCCCTATGATTATGGTGGCTTGCGTCAGCGTGATGATGATGCCGGACAAAGATCACCATCGAGGTCGATACCAGAATTGAATAAGAATTCATCGCTTAAAATACCGGAAGAGTTCCTAGATGCTATAACATGGGAACTGATGGTGAGTTAGAAAATGTTTGTTGAAAATTAATGTTTTGGAAATCTGTGTGCATGTATCTTTAGTTGCAAGAGACAATAGACAATCCTTATCTTTAGAAAAGTTTTGTAAATGCGTTTACAAAGGAAAAATTAAATTTTGTATAACATTTTATCATAGGCTTTATTAAAATATAGTAAATCTTTGCTTTTTTAAGAACTAAAATTTAACAAAAATACATTTATAGAATGTGGTTATATTTATTATTATTATCATTGTAAAAAATTTAAACTTTTAAGCATCTGCGGAACAAAATCACAATATGTGTAAAATTAGTTTCGCAATAGAACTTTGAAAGCTTATTTTTATGTGTTTTTGAACATGTGTTTTGGGTAAGAAACTTTTCATTTGGTAGTTATTGAACTTTAAAACTCAGATATATATTGCTATAGCTCTATGATTTGTGATCCGATCAGGAAAAGATATATGTATATGATTTGAAAGTGCTTTGAAATATCTTTCAAATGACGATAATTTATTATTAAGTAGAAATTCTTACAAGCTTTTATTTGATATACATTATGTAGGTACTTATATCTTATTAAACGGGGAGGATACCTATTTAGTAGAGTTGTGCCTCCTTGAACTAAAATAAACTAAAACGCCTACCAAACAATTACAAAAACAACAGACACATTGTTTTACAGTATCACAAACAAAGTAAGAAATTGGATGTCGTTTTTGTAATTGTTTTGTAGGCGTAGTATAACCTTTTAATTGAATCACTAAAAAAGAGCGTTTTAGTTCAATTTAGTTCAAAGTAGTAAATGGTAAATCGATTACGATTATGGTCAAACATCGATTTTCAGGGTCTAAAAACGAGTTTTTCGTGATCGATTATATACTCCTATTTTTATGCTGAACTCGATTTTAGATGACGATTAATAGAAATAAAAATCAAATTCCGGAATTTTTAATATTGTCTACGTTTTAGCTTTCATTAAATTTTACAATATATTAATCTTCAGCTGACAGCGAAAAATTTTCACGGAGGACCTCATATTTTAAAGAGAATTTTTTTTTTCCAACTTAGGAAATTTGTAAAAAAAAATTGCTACGAAATATTTTCCATAAAATTGTCAAATGTTTGCCGTTACGGTTTATAAAATGATCACCTCAATATAAAGGAGTTATAATACTCTTCCAAAATAATCCTTAACTATAGCGTAAAACCGAAAATCGATTTTTAGCTATTCATACTATTCACTAGTTCAAAGCGGCACAACTCTACGATTCAGGTTTAAAAAAGGAAACGTTTATAAAGTGGATTGTTTTTCATAAGCTATTACCTATTTAATTATAAAATTTTTGTTGTCATATCGCTCATTTGCTGCAACAACGTCATAATTCAAAAAAAGTCGTTTCGAGAAAAACGGCTTTAAATGTTTTATGACATTTGACTATTTCTTAAATAAATTTGTAACAAATCATGAGATTTTAGAAATAAAACCTGATTTGAATAGTAGATCTTAATATCCTTCTAATCTGTATTTAACCCAAATTTTTTCTTGTCAAATATACGAGAAAACATGAATTTTGGTTTTGACGTTTACAACAAAAAAACACTCTCAAGGAAAAAATTATTGACTCTTTTGAAAACTGATAAAACTATATGAATGACTATAGAACGGCGCATATTTCGTATTATTCAGTTCAAAACACACGGATTTTGAGTTATGTCGTTGTTGCAGCAAATGAGCGATATATCAAAGTCAAAAATTGTTGCCATAAAGCAAAGTTAATCTACGTTAGAATATGATATTGCTTTCCATATTTAAGAAACTTTTCTGGAAGTTTTGACACATATTTTAGTTATGGTTTATACATGTTACATGTTATAACAATAACTACGTGTTTGCACCTTATTCGAGGCAATATTTTCAGAGATCTACGTCTCACTAAATTTGAATTTATTTTGCTTTTATTTATTTTTTATATATATTGCGGATATACGCCGAACAATGCTATAGAAAACCTATGAGAAATTTTATATCGCAAAATATGTACAATAAAAGGTTTCCATTGTATTGTAAAACACTGTAGAGCAAGACAGTTCCGTAACATGAAAATATTACGAATTGTTAAAAATTTTACAGTTGAACATTTGTCAATGCCATTTTGTTTCCTGGGAAAGAATTTTGGCATTTTTCTATACCCTGCTTATACGTAAACAAAGAATAAACTACGTAAAGTACTGGGTGTTGAAATGAATTAAATGTATTTCAAGACCTATTAAGAAAAATATATTTTTTAAATGAAGAATAACTTGTTAAAATTGTTGAAAGAATTTTTTAATAATTTTTATTACTTATTTAGCCATATTTATTTATTTATAATTATTAATTACAGTAAAACAATTAAGTAATTAAAAGATTTAAAAATGTACTACCAGCTAAGTCTTTCGACTCCGATTTTACTATTATTATAGGTATATATAAAAGAAAAAGATATTGGTATAGAATACTTTAAAAATTATAAAAGAGTCCAATTTCAGAGATGAATTTATGAATTTGTTTAATATCATGTTCTGACAAGTTTTTTAGGCATACAGTTGGTTGTTGTGATCCAAATATTTTTACTCTAGTGCTGTTGAAGGATGGGCAATCGTCGAGTATGTGTTTTACGTTGAGTTGGGTATCACATGTGGAGCATATTTGAGGCATAGTTTTATCCAGTAGGTATTTATGGGTTGCTTTGGTGTGCCCAATTCTCATCCGTACAATTAGGTGTGATACATTTTTCTGACACGATTTTGATAAGTTTGGTTTATTACCCATAGGATTTATGTTTTTGTATGCATATTGATAGTCAACCCAATTCTGACATTTGAATTTTACATAAAAAGAATAAATAAGATTTAAAGTATCACGATGTTCATATGTAGAGAGAGTAAATAGAAGTCTGTTTTTTGCTTCAGTGGCTGCTTTATTCGTTGCCTGGAATACCGACGTGAGAGGGGATCCATAACAATTTAATTTTGTTGGTGTTTTTAATGCAAATGTTTCTAATTTGAGTAATCAACGGAGAATCATACATAATCAGCCCAATTATGAATAAAAAATTCCCCTAGAGTTTGTTCCCAGAGAGATTTTTCCCATTGAATTTGAATAGGAAAAATGGGAAAATAGAAAAAAAAAACTCCGGTGGAATTATTATTCGCAATTGGGCTGAATATTTTTTATAACCATGATAACCGAAAGGCTTTCGGTGCATATGACAAATATTGATGGGAGCTGAGTAGCATTTACGGCTGCTGTATATATTGCTGAGGCTTCAGCTACTTAGCCATATACTTAGCATATAATTTATAGAAAAAAAAATTTATAAGTTAAATTCAAGGTTGAAGTACAAAAAATTATTTTCTTATTTTTAAATGTATTTATAAATAGTTGGGGTTTTATCAAGGGGGTCAACAAAACTGTTTTATTGTGTTCAAATATTTTTAATTTATAATGTAAATAATAGTAGGTCTTAAAAATACATAATTACATTTTTCTTATTTATTTTCCTGTTCATTTAACAAAATTCTCTTCTTCAAATCACCACCCCAACGATATTTGTGCAAGTCACCCGTTTTAGCTTTGACACGATGACAAGGTATGAACATAGCAATATTATTGCTACCTACAGCACTTGCCAATGCTCTAACAGCTTTGGGATTTCCAATCGCCACCGCCAAGTGCGTTCTTCGCCAAAAGGTATTTCCAGTAAGGTCAACCATACCTTCCTTTGAAAATCAGTGCCATTTAAAACCACACAAACTTTCTGCTGTACTTTTTGCTCCATCATATATTTGTCCCAAACTTCTTTTGTTAATTTATCATCATGTTCTAGTTGTGATTTTGGAAAAAGTTTTTGCAAATCATTTGTAAAGTTATCCATAGTTTTACCATTTGTAAAGTGGGCATAGCAAATGTATAGATTTTTCTCTAGATAGTAGGCAAGAAATAGCTGACCATATTTGGGAGTTTCAGCGAAACCATAGTATATTTTAGTGGGTGAAGTTGTAGAAATAATAGGTTTTATAATTATATTTTTGTGCATTTTATTAATTTTTTTAGTATTTATTTTACGCGCTTATTTTGCGAAATGTGTTTATGTTTATTGAGAACTAGATTGTTTGCTTTTTGTATAAATGTCAATTGCAAAGTTTTTCGATTATTAGGGATGATAAATTGTGTATAAAAAAGTACTGTATAAATGTTGTTTGCTTAAATTTTGGAAATAACTTAAATTCTACACAAATTCAAATAATAATACACTTATAATTTTAAATTATGGAAGTTGTATAACAACATCCAACAATTATTTTATTACTAGTAGATACCCGGTGCTGCTACTACGATAAAAAAAATAAACTCATTTCGTTTATATTATTTTAAGTTTTTTCGGTAGATGTGTAAACCTAAAGCTTTCTCGGCGTTTCAACTGGTCGTTCGAAAAACAGGCATTTTCTAAGTTCAAACCAACAATACTTAGCTCTTTGAGTCTTGCTGATGGATATGTCAAAAGCAAGACGCATTGGAAACTGTAACCGCTGGAAATCGATGCTGATGATTGAGGCTTCGATTAAATTTAGCGATAGCTGGCAAATCTTGGTGGATCTAAGTTGCGAATGAGCATCAACGGTGAACCAACTTTTAAAGTTAAAATGTGTGGTGAAAATTCCAAAGAGTTAAGAAACTGGATAGTTGAAGGCTTGTTCATCATATAAATATGTGTCATCGGAGTTCCCCGAATTTGATGATTCAATTGAATTTGATAGTTATCATTCTACAGAACCAAAATTGTCGATATCATTTTCGTTTATCTTAAAATTTTCTGGGCCATTTTAAATGTTAGGTGCGAAATTCTGATTACTTTTAAGATGTGACCTCATCAATACTTTTTAAAAAATACATATCACGAAAAAACGGAAAAAAGTACAATAATCAAAAAGTAACACTCTTATGCAGAGATCTACACATCGGTAGTGATGCCTACATACAAAATTTCAAGCCATATAAATTTACAAAAAATCAAAATTCGGAAAAATTGTTGTATGAGAAAATTTTTAAATCTGCTTTACGAACCCCTCAAATATTTTACATACATGATTGATTCATGAATATATCCGGTATAGTCCTAGTTCGGTTGCTATTTATGTTTGGGTAAATCGGCCCACAATTTGTCATATGTATATGGATTATTAAGTTATTACCAATGCAATATAATTATCTAATTATATTTCAAAAACCACTTCAATTACGTACAGTGGCTCACAACCACCAAATTTTAAAAAAATAAGCTCATATAATTTTGAAACGAAACAAGATATTAATAAAATTTGAATAAGAGTTTATAGAACATGTTCAAAATTTAAAAAAAAAAAAAAAACTTTTACTCATTCTCAAATTTACACTCTAATAAACATACATACTAAATACCAAAAATATAGGAACGCTTATTTCAACCATCAACTTTTAAAATCTGTTAAATTGACATCACCTCTCGAGTAACTGTAAATTTCCAAACATTTTTGTGGTTATGTGTATTTCTAATTATTTAAATTAACATTTAGTGTGATTTCGGTAGTTACGAGGGCAAGAAGTGTATTTTTTGACAATGGAGCGACGCACTACAATAGAAAAGAGGGAATTAGTTATTAGCCAAAAGGCATTCTCGACGAAAAATTGCGGAAATGGTTTGCCTTAGTGACTCCATAGTGCAAAGCATAATATATCGGTTCGTGCACGAAAATAGGATACGCGATAAGGGCAGAAGCGCGCCCAATAAAATTTTTAGTGCAACAGATGAGCGCTACATTGTCAGAAAACTATTCGCCGCGTTCTTCGAAAACACCACTTTAATGGTAGAGTAGCCCGAAAAAAACCATTTATAAATAAGAAAAATCAAGCAGCACGCCTCAACTTCGCTAAAGAACATATTAATAAGGACTCAAGTTTTTGGGAACCAGTTATTTTTGCGGATGAGTCCAAATTTAAAATCTTTGGCTCGGATGGTCAAACTTATGTCTGGCGAAAGCCAGTATGTCATCAAGTGGTGTAGGAAACTTGCAGTTTATTGAGAGTACAATGAACAAAGATGTATACCTCGACATTCTAAAAGCCAATTTACTACAGAGTGCCGAAAAACTGGGTATAAGGGACCAGTTTCGGTTTTACCAGGATAACGACCCGAAACATAAAGCAGGTGTCGTTCAGTCATGGCTTATTTGGAACTGTCCCCACTTGATGCAACCGCCAGCACAATCACCTGATCTAAATGTAATTGAAAATTTATGGGCAAATTTAGATCAAAACGTCCGCCAACACCAGATCTCGAACCAGAATGACCATATAGCAGCGCTGAAAGAGGAATGGGCAAAAATAACCCCCCAAACCACTAGAAAGTTAGTGGAATCCATGCAAAAAAGGCTGAAAGCTGTAATTGAGCAAAAAGGAGGTCATACTAAATTTTGAAATTAAAAAATTAGCTAATTAATGATTTAATTGGTTTTTTATAGTAAGTGGTTGAAATTTACGAACGCACCGACTCACCCAATAAGTTTTTCATAATTTTTTTAATTCTTTTCAATCTTTATCTTCAATGGTATGTATTAGATTCGGCATAGCCAAATATAACTCTCTTACATGTTTTTTATTTAGTGTGTATCATCACCAAAAATTCCCTGTTGTTTTTGTAATTGTCTTATAAAATATGCATCTGATGGAACATTTTCCCGGGCTAAGAATTTTTGACAACATTAGACACATTAAATAAATTGTATTTATTTTTTTAATTTATTTTCTCTTTTGTTCATTTGACAAAATTTTCTTTTTCAACTCACTACCCGAACCAAAGAATAACACCCATAGGGTAACATAGAGACGAGACGGAATTGTCAAAAACCTAAGTCTGTTATCAAAAACCTATCTCTTGCAACAACAAAATACATGCTACCATAGAGAATTATACATAGAGACGAGACACTCCGATTTGTCAAACAAAAATACAACAAATCATATATCTCATACAACAACAAAATACATAGAATAGCATGTATTTTGTTGTTGCTAGAGATAGGTTTTTGACAATTACGTCTCGTCTCTATGTTACCCTATGCATGCTACTCTATGTATTTTGTTGTTGTACGAGACATATAATTTGTTGTTTTTTTGTTTGACAATACGGAGTGTCTCGTCTCTATGTATAATTCTCTATGACCCGAACCATATTTATACACATCATTACTGCTAGCTTTGACACGATGACATGGTACGCTGAAAGTGGACAATTAATGCATCCACAACAAAGGTGAAGGGTAGATAAGATTCGGCATAGCCGAATATAGCACTCTTACTTGTTTTTTATTGAGTGTGTAACATCAGCTAAAAATTCCCTGTTGTTTTTGTAATTGTCTTATGAAAGATGCATCTTTTCCCATTAAATAAATTAAGTAAATTGTATTTTTTGTATAAATTTATTTTCTCTTTTGTTCATTTGACAAAATTTTCTTTTTCAACTCACTACCCGAACCATATTTATACACATCATTACTGCTAGCTTTGACACGATGACATGGTATAAATATAGCAATATCATTACTACCAACAGCATTACCCACTGCTCTAGCAGCTTTTGGATTACCAATCATTGCTGCAACTTCGCCATAAGTTCGTTCCTCTCCAAAAGGTATACCCAGCAAGGCCGACCATACTTTCATCTGAAATTCACTGCCATTTAACACTACATAAACGTCACGTGTTTCCTTTTGTTCTTGTAAATAATTACGAAATACTTCTGTTGTTAGTTTATTATCCTGAACACATTGCGATTGTGGCCAGGATTTTTGCAAAACAATTGCGAACTCTTCTATAGTTTGCTTCAATGCAAATTGAAAACGGCAAAGGTATAGTTGTTTTCCTTCCACATAATACGCTGCATATATTTTTCCATAATCAGGCGATTCAATGCAACCATACTGTATTTTGTTGGGTGGATTTTTAGGAATTATGGGTTTGACTAAAGTATTTTTGTACATTTTGTTTGATAAACTCTATTACGTGTAATGGAGGTAATGTTTGTTTTTGCTTGACAAGTTTGTTTACTTTTATGGGTATGTAAATAATTCGATAATTAGAGATGTTAACTTTGGTACTGTATAAACTTAATTTACGGCTGATGAACAAAAGTAATTGTAAACAGGAAAAAATGAATTTATAAGCCCCTGTCTATACCTGATAAATTTTTATCATGACAAACGTCAAAATGGTTATCAAGATAAAAAATTATCAGGTATAGTCTCCATTTATTAGTATTATTGCTTCGTTATGACAAAATTGTTAGTGCTTTTGCTTAGACAACTTTGTCTTGACAATAAACGTCATTAATTGCTATGATAAATATTTGTCAAGTATAGACAGGGAGTAAGATTAAATGCAGAAATCATACGTATAGTTATGGCGTTTTCTTTTCTGACACAAATTGTTACCAACATATATGGTACGATTTATTAAAGCTTACACACATACCCTTATAATGTGTTAAATTTTAAACGATTTTCTTTTATGTACCTATATAGCTTCTAAATATTCTATAAATATGGTAAAATATGGTTCAATTTTAACACTTAACAATAAAATTTAAACAAATTTTTTTTTTAATTTTTTTAACAATTTTTTTTTTCGAAATAGTTTTTTCCAATTTGTTTAAAAATTTTTTTTTTAATTTAAATTTTTTTTTAATTTATTAGTAAAAAAAAATTTTATGACAAACTAATGTTTTTTGTGAAAAAAAATTCGGGTTAAAAAATATTTTTCCCGATTTTGACCCATTGTAGGTCCAACTTACTATAGCCTAATATACATCGTTGCAATGGACTTTGAAATATCTATCATTAAATATTCATATTGTCTATATTTATGACTTAGTAATCGAGATATTGGTCAAAAATATGCCAAAAATAGAGGTTGTCTCAGATTTTTGCTCATATCTCCGTTATTTATGGATGGATTTTGCTGATTTTAAATAGGAAACTTCTCGAAAGCATGTCTGACAGAATTATTGAAGATTTGAATCCCGAAGATATCTGGGGTCTTCAGAAAATTGATTTCAACAGACAGACTGACCGATATGGCTTAATCGACTCCGCTATCTATAAGGATCTAGAATATATATACTTTATAGGGTCGGAAAATTATATTGTGGAAATTACAAACGGAATAACAAACCCTTCTCACGAATGTGAAGGGTATAATTACAAAAACTATTTAACACAAAGGAACTTCAAAAACAATAACAAGAAAAGCTGTTTAAAAAGTGGTGTCTTTCTAACCCTTTGATAAAATTGAGGGTGAAACATGTAGCATATTTTCGGAGTTTCGAGGCAACATTATTTAAGAAGAACACGTTATACGCTTACCAAACTACATTTTTCTCATAAAAGAACACAAACAAGGGTAAAAGGTAGAATAAAGGCATAATTTAAGCCTGAAAAGAAAACGCTATCAGTCGAAAAACTCTACATACTGTTACGAAATTGCATAAACGATTTGAATTTAACGGTCTGTAACGGCTACTTGAAACATTGATAATGTTGATAACACGATGTTATTAACATTGTTTATAAGTATAACAACATTTAACAGTTAAAGCTGCTAACATTAATTAAATCTGCTAAAAGCTCTAGATACATTTATACATACATAATTCATGAAACTACTAGATGATGTCACTGTGTATATAAATAGTAACAGCAAGTTGTAAAGTTGAGTTTATTGTGGATCTTTGTTGAGACAACATAAAGCGGTTAAAAAATATCAGTCAGAGTTGGTTTTTGCTTCAATGTGTTTCACTTTTACTCATTTGTTTAACTACAACTACGAGGAAATGAACAAGCAAACAGCAGAAGTCAAAAAATAAAAAAAAATACTTATTAGCTTATAGTGGTACAGTGAGATGTTATCTGCTTGCGCAGCCAGTCAGATTACTAAGATAACATTTCACTGTACCACTATAAGCTAATGAGTATATTATTTATTCGGCTTTGCTGTTTGACGCAATTGCTGAAAAACTATAAGCAAAGCATTTTTTAGGCGCTTTTACTAATTTCAAGCAAGCAAAACGTAACAATACGTTATATTTCCTATAATACATTTGACTTTTTCTTCCTCGCTTTCTCTAAACTCTTGCGTGACCATCGTTTCCCAAAAGGTTAAACTAGCATTTTTCTGTAAAAATGACCATAGAGCCCATATTAGGCCTCTACCGAAAATCATTTTAATTCTCATAAAATTATTACAACACAAATTATGTGTGAATCAGAACTTCGGCTTTAAAGTTCTTCAAATATTTTCAAAAAAATTAATTTCAAAATAGAACTATATTTTTTTATGAATAATCCGTGTTCACATATTTAAGCTTTTACATTAGCTCTGTTCAATAACTAAAAGTTGTTACTAGTTAGTAACAATTGTTACTGGAAAAGCGTTCATTAACTCAAAAAACTAGCAAGTAGAGAAAAAATCAAGAGCGTATAAATTTTAGAGAGTGTTTTTTCGTTGCAAACTATTACAAGTTCTATTTTGAACTAGTAACTAGCAGCTTATATTTCATATGTTTTGTGTTATTGTTTATTTATTTACAATTTTATTTTTGTGGTGAAAAAAATAAAATTGAAGAAAATGTGAATATTTATACATTTTAAAAGGAAAAAATATGAAAATTGTGTGTATAAATTTTTTGTTACTGGAAAAGCGTTCATTTACTTTTTACTATTTTTGAGAATTTAAGAGAGTAATTTTGTATATTTTGATTTTATTCTCTCGTTGCAAGTATTTACTGGGAAAGTAAATGAACAGACCTATTATTAAACATTTTAATAACTTAAATAATTTACATTTAATCTAAATTTTCTCACATTGCAGATCTTTCCAACCGTTTTACCATCCGGCAAAGTGGTCGATCAATCCACAATCGATAAACACTCCGAAGAAGAAGCTAAATGGGGTCGTTTACCTTCAGATCCCTTTACAGGTCTTGAATTTACACCTCATCGCAAGGCTATCTTGAATTTAGCCCTCAAAGCACGCATTGAAAAGTTCCTAATGGAGAATTCTGAACACTTTAAAACTGTACCACGTTCTCTGGGCAGCTCACGAGTACGACGAAGTAAAAATAGACATGCCTCGCAATTTGCCAGTCTATGTCATCAACACACACCCGGTGTTTATTCATCTCTATCGAAAGCTTATAAAACTTCAGCCACAGCAACATTATCATCCACAGACAGCAGCAGCACCATTGGTCTTATTGGCACATCCTCGACGTATGCCTTGCCAGCCAAACGTGCCCGACTTATGGAGTCAACAGCTATTGCCCCCTACACCACAATCACAGCCAGTAAATCCCGTCTAAACAAGAAATACACTACCTCGGTCACTTCCTCCACCACCTTAACTTCCTGCTCCAATCCCCTGCTGTTGACATCCACAGCTACCCAGACTTCAGCCACAGCAACAGCTTCATTCGCTAAATGTTCCACTTTAACCAGGGAAGCCAATGCTGCCAACACCACTACCACCAGCACTTCTGCCACAGCAACATCCACCTCCTCCGGCATAGATCAGGCCATACAGCAAGCTTTACAGAAAATAACACGATTTTCACAATTGCCCCTGGCGCCCACACCACAGCCGGTGTGTTGCATTAAATGCCAGACCACAGAGTTTTCGTACGAAATACAAACTTGTCGCCATTTGGTGTGTCGTGAGTGTTTGGTTACGCTTACGCGTGATGAAAAATGCATTTGTAGTATAACATTTCGTTCTTCGGATGTGGAACGTTATCATAAATTGTGAATGAATAGCAAGAAGAAGGAGGAGAATTAAATTTTTATTTTGTTTGTTTTTCTTAAAAAGGTTCAAATAGCCAGCACACCTCCTACATAGGAGGAGGTTTTAAAGAGTATTATTTATAGTTTTGTTTGCAAAAAAGGTTTTAAATATGTACACTTCTCATGCAGTTTACTTTCAATAGAGTTTTCCCGAAATTGCAGAAAAAAGAAAATATAAGTGAAGACCAACACGATGTCTTATCATAGATTATCAAGGGCAGATCAGCAGGTTGTTAAAAGTAATGGACCTAATAGAGCAGCACAAAATTCAAAAGTTGTTGCCACCTAAATTTGTAAAAGTTTTAGTGAAAGTTATGTACCAAATTCTATGAATTCTTAAAATTCCATTGTAAAAATATAATTTTTGTGCATTTTACCATTTTTTAAATGACTGGATTACAGCTAATATAAATCCTCCCCTCAGCCAATTTAGCCGGCACAGTTCTTTAAGTGTAAGTAAAATATTACACCCAGTATTCCATTGGAAAACTACTAACATTTTGTTAAACGTATAAGAAGCACAAGAGATGACCTCAAATTTTACATAAGAGTGCAAGGATAAACAAGTTGAAATCCTATTGATTCTGACCTTATTTCAAATTTCAAAATAACCCGCAGAATAGTGCTGAATTTGCTGAACCTAAACAAACATTTTATTTAATTTATTTGCTTTCATTAGTCGTCAAATTGTTTAATCTAGTTTATTGTCAAAAGCAGGTTATTTTTTTTTTTTTCAAATAATTTTGTTTAAGCTTTAGAAATTAGATTTTTATTAAGATTGGATATATACGACTTGGTTGCGCTAAATTAAATTTGAAACATGAAAGAACAAAGAAAGAGAATTAGCCTATAAAAATTAAGAAGTTTTAATACTCAAAACTTTTAAATTAAAATTGAGAGAAAGATTAGAAAGCGGCAGCTTAAAATAATCATTTTAATGAAATCGTCAGCGAAAGCTTTAATAAATTTTCAATACTCAGAACTATTTAAATAAAATTGAATAAATGATAAAAAAAAATAAGGCAGCTGAGAAGAATATTATAGAATAGAAATATTGTTTCATTCGACTTACATTAACTAGCAGTCTATTTTAATTGAAAAATCTTTCATATTCTTATTTACGCAACCATGTTCCATATTACAGTGAATTATAGTTGAGTTTTTTTTTATAAGTAAAATATGCTGTAACTGAGTTTTTAGTTGATTTATTTAAATAAAAATGTTTTACATATTATGTTTATATTATTTGTTTCTTAAATTATTAAAGAAATCATAGAAAAGTGTTAAAATAAAATAAAAAATATTCAAAAAGTTAAATTTATTTTACTTAAATTGGAATTATGCTAAAAATTTGTTAATTTTGTTTTTAAAACTCAGTTTAACAGTATATTTTGTGTATACAAACATACATATTTTTTGTTTAAACAATTTATCTCATATTCTACCACCGTGCATTAAAGCATAAATATTAATTATAATAATTTTTGTTTGAAAATAAAAACCTTCATTTATAGCTTTATTAAATTATTTTAAAAACCTTTGTAATTTGTGTTTTTCTTTTTTTACAACACACTAAAATTAACAGTGCAAATTATCAATATACACACAAGATATAATTTTATGCTAATTTTCGTTTATTATTTCATTTAATATAGTTTAGTAGCAAGGTTTCTTTACGTTAGAGTGCCGAAGAATGAATAAGCGAGCGAGCGAGCGAACCAACAAGAAAACCCTCAAATAAATGAAACGTATGTTTCCTTAAATCAACCACAACTTAATTAATAAGTCAACAGAAATCTAATAATTTGCTAAAACATACATATAAACCATGTTATAAAATATATCATATATATTTTTTCATAAAAACCTATTTTACATACATATAAATACAAATAAATTAAAGGTAAACAAAATTAAGAAACATCATTAGCTGTTTAGAAAAGAAATTTAGCATCAACAATTCATTTAAAATAATTAACAACACATACAAACATATAATCTAATATACATATATAGAAAACCCATATAATTAGATTTATCATTATAATGCATACAACATAAATATGTATTTGAATAAATATTAATAAACAATAATACAAATTAAATATCTATGAATAAAATCATATAGAAAGAAAACTTTAATATTTGCATATCGCTCATTTGCTGCAACAACATCATAATTCAAAAAAAGTCGTTTCGAGAAAAACGGCTTTGAATGTTTTATGACATTTTATTATTTCTTAAATAAATGTTCAACAAATCATGAGATTTCAGAAATAAAACCTGATTTGAATAGTAGATGTTAATATCATTCTAATCTGCATTTAATCCAAATTTTTTCTTATCAAATATACGAGAAAACTTGAATCTTGATTTTGACGTTTACAACAAAAAAAATACTCTCACGGAAAAAATTATTGACTTTTTTGAAAACTGATAAGACTATAGAACGGCGCATATTTCGTATTACTCAGTTCAAAGCACACGGATTTTGAGTTATGTCGTTGTTGCAGCAAATGAGCGATATGTATTTTTATTTGAAATGCTACATGTGAGAAGAAATTACACAGAAACACGGCTGAAATATTACTCAGTGGAACAAAAATGAACGGAAAAATATGCGGGGTTCTATTCTCATGAAGCAATTCTGTTTTGTTGGAGTCCATAGAGTAGGAAATTTTTATAGTTTATCTCGATTTCTTCGTTTTAGTGAAATAATGGTATTTTTAAAGTTACAACTTCAAAACATTATCCTTTGATAAAGATTTAAAAATGATTTATTTTGTTTGAAAGATGTGAGTTTTGCCTTTTAAATAGAAAATATATGAAAAAGTCGTTTGTGAAAATGGCTGAGTTACGGTTCATTGTGATTTATAAACTTTTTTTTGGAAATAATTCGGTCTCGGGAACTACTGGAGTTATTTAAAATTTTGTCGCCAATATAGCGGATCACAAATGGATTTTTGTAGATTTTTTTTTTTAAATTTAAGACCCGAGGTGACCAACCATTAGCGCTAGGAGCTTAACAAATGTAAATTAACTTAAAAACACCTCAGCTCCAACCAAATGGCATTTCGTAACAATATGTATCTCAAATAGTTCCCGAGATACCGAATTATTTCCAAAAAACGTTTCTATTCCACTGTGCGGTAGTTTAAAGTCAAATACGAAAGCATTTCAATGAAAAAACTGAAAATCTTGGTTGTATAACTCATTAGTTGTTTAATCGATTTTTAGTTACGTCTTTTCGAAAGCAACTTTAGTAAGCTTTTTCATAAAAATAAGAAAAACATATTTTATCTTCTCATGATCAACTTAGAGCGTGAAGAAAATTAAAAATTGTGAAAAAAATTAAGTTGTTTGAAACTTAAACGGCCTTAACTCAACCAGTCTTCTGTTTGAAAGGTAGAACACATCGAAAGACTATATTCAAACCCCTCTTTCTTAGAAACTTTAAATGTAAATTCTTCTACAAAAAATTTTTTTAATAGTTTATTAAAGATAGCGGGTTTTTCATTTTAACATGGTATAACCAATAGATAGAGGATTTTCCATTGTAATAAATACATTTTAAATTGGACTTAATTTGTGACTTCGGTCAATTCCAGCACGTTTTACTCATAATATTTAATGGATATGACAGTACTAAAGGTACATAATATGCATATTAAGTTTAATTAATTTTTTTCTCGGTTCTTACTGGATCAAATTATTTCTTGGAAATTATTCCATTTATTTAGGGTTATTGTAAGTGAAATGAATATTCGAATAGGAAGGTCAAAATTTGTTTTATACTTACGCTACAATTTGGAATATAAAAAAGTGGCCTTGTTTCAGATATCTTAGGATCGTTCTTAACATGAGGGTTATACAGTATTTTTTCTGTCACAAATATATCTTAATTTATATATAAACATAAAGTAGGTGATAACTCGAAAACGTTTTGGTCAATTTAAATTAGGTCAGATTCGGGATCAGAGTGTACAAATTATTAAGAAAACATGTTGAAAATGGAAATTACTCATTAAAGAGTATTTATCAAAAAGATAGAGGGTTTTGCATCCTAAAGCAGACAGCATTCAATATCGAGCAAGAAATTTTATTAAAATTTCGATATCGCCCCACAATTTTAAAATTTGTTTTAAAAATATATTTAGTTTACTTAGCCCTCTTAAATATTTATTTACATTTTTCAAGATGGACACTGGTCAGTATGAACACATTATTTGTTCATAACTTCTAAACAAAAAAGTGTCAAGCTAAGCATTCTTATAAATAAATCGACTTGGGTTATTAGCAAATAATTTTATGAAGATTTTTAAAGCAGTGGTTTTTGAGTGGGCCTGAATATTTTACTATTACAAACACTCTTTCAAGGAAATCTATGATAGAGGATATTGAAGTTCCTTGATATATAATTTAAAGGAAATAATAAGAAGAATTTACACACATAAACGTAAGTAAATTTCGTCTAACTTATCGGGTTAAGGAGGCGGATCTAAGCTTAATAGACGATATTTACCATATATATTGACAATATTGTTGCTGACGACCTTGACAGGGTAGAAAATACATTCCAATTTGGCAATTGTCTTAATTACTTTAAAATGGTATATTATTGATATATATTATTACAGAGGAATTAAAATTAATGAACTCGAGACAAATAATAATTAACTTTCAAATTACGAAAAGAAACAATTTTAAAATAAATTTCAAAACAACAAACTTATGATGTTTTGAAGATTTAACTTTGATAAAAAAAAGTATTTATGACCTCTATGCATATTTTTGGTGTTATTTTTAAAATTGTGTATAATAAAACATTTATGAATTGGGACTAGGTTAAATAATGGAGCGATTTCAACTAGTTTTAGTATGTTTATCCTTGGGCCAAAAAAAACACATGTACCATATTTCATTCTCAAAATTGATAGCTGCACTTTGCGCACAAGGTTGATGTTATTTTAAATAATTTGGTTAACGATATTTGCTAGTATTTTGTAATAATAGTCTAAGGATAACTGAAATTTAGGTACGCACGCACACCCAGTTCAAAAGTTACACAACTCAAAATTCATTTTTCGGGTTTATATGCTTAAAATATGCTCAATACACTTGTTTGTCTATAAAAAAAAATATCAGTGAATTTTGTTGTTGTCAACTGTTGCTAAAAAAACAGTTATATCTTTCATTATGTTTCAATTGGTATATAATTTTTTACGATTTCTTAAAAATTAAAATTTTGAGTTGTGTCACTTTTGAACTGGGTGTGCGATATCATTTAAATTATTAAGAGCTAGTTTCTGGGATAAAGATAATCTACATTATTCGTTTAAACCTACATTAAACTAAAAATTGGGTTTCCCACTTATTGTTTATTTAGTATATAATCTAGGTTTAACTGAGCATAATTGGCGAGTTAAACCTAAGTATAAAATACCAAAGAACAAACAGCTTAAACTTGCTACGTTAGTTTAGCGTTTAGGTCAAAATTTGTAACTGAATTTGTAACTAAGTTCAAAGAATTAAATTCGAAAACTCGAACTTATGTTCGACAATTTTTTAAAGCTGTTAAAATAATCTCTTGAAAAAATACTTTTAGTTTCATTTGAGCCCAATTTTTTAGCTTCTCCACTTTCGAACTTAAACATTTTGAATAAAATAAATTTTAAAGCTTTTTAAAATATATTCGAAATATTCAAGAAGCTCTAAAAAGAAGAAAATAATAATAAAAGAACATTTTTAAAAAAAGCTTTTACGCAGAATAAATAGTTTTGAATTGATCTCATTCTCATTCATAAAATTTATAAAAAACATTTAAATTTTCTATTATAATTGTTGTTCAATAATGTTTGAAATATTCCTTGAGCATTTTTTTTATGATTTTCAGCATTTTTTGAACAAGATGAAATGCTTTAATGTTAATGGGGGCTTAATTATATTTTTTACGTTTCAGATTTTGTTGATTCATCTTGAAATATTGGCCAATATAAGTTTATTATATACAAATATACTGCAAATTACTGAAAATAAAAATTTTTAAGACGACTAGTAAACCACATTTTTTACTAACATTATTCTTTGAGGCTCTTAGAGATGACAATATGGTAAGTCCTGTTTATACAGTACTTTAATGTCAATGTCAATAAGAATTTATATTCAGAAAAAAACTTTCAAATAGTGTATTTAATTTGGGAGTTTTGCGCGTAAATTTTTCTGTGAGACTTTTTTTTGTCTTTACCTTGTGAATTAAGCAAGAAATTGTAACAAATTACCAAAAAATGAATTCTACAAATGATAATTTTTCGACACCGAAACAAACAAAAAGATTGGGTCTAAGACGCAGCAGTAGCATCATAAAGGACAACAGTTCAAAGAAAGCATTGGGATCTGTAGCAAAAAATAAATTTATAGAAATTAAAACTCCCGCCTCCACACCTAGGAGCAGGTTGCCACAAAGTGATGTGAAAATAAATTATAAAAATTTAGAACAAAAAGAAGGGGCGACGACGCATGCTGATAATACACCAGGAACTCCCAAAAATACAAACACCTCAGATTTACAAAGACTAGCCGTAAGTACAAATTGTCGTCCCTATAGATTAGCGTTGAGTAAAAAGGTTAGAGAAAAAATGACCAAGAAAAGATTAGAATTTTTTTTGGCCAATGAAGTGGAGCACGAAGAAGCAGAAGAAAAAGTGACCATAGAAAATCAGGAGAAGGATAAACCTCAATTAAAACCAACTACTAAAGAAGATCTATTAAAACAAATTGAAATTGCGCGTAAAGAGCTTAAGTCCCGTCAAGAGCATGTGAAAAAAGTTCAAGATCTCCAAGAAGCTGTTAATGTATGGAAAACTGGATTTTGCTCAGCTCTGCTTGATTTGCAAGAACAAATTGAACCCCGTTTAGCAACAGACATCCTTTTACAACGATTGCATATACCACAAGAAATGATTAAATATATAAACGAATAATTTAAAACGCTACGCAATTCTAATTAAATATTAAACAAAAACAAACTGTATTTTATTCAAAATATTAAGTTAATATTTATGTGGTCTGATGGGCTTCTCTGGATCAAACAATTTAGGATCCTTCATAAAATCTAAATCCTTATGGTACGTTGGCATCATGGCGCAATTTTGGGCTCTTATTATGGCTTTCTCCACCTCTGTTTGCTTTTGTTTACATAATCCGGTAATGTGGCGACCATAAATACGGCCGGTGTATGGCGATTGGAATTGTGACAACAGCTTAACATTCTTGTAGTCGGGCGTTATGTCATGTTTACACAATAGGCACACTTTACGTTCCTTTTCGAAGGGATTTTTGATATCAACAGGTTCATCTGGATTTGTAGATGTTGAGGCCTTTACAGCAGAAACTCCCAGCGTACGTATGCCCGCTAAATTGCTGATATTCACTAACAATAAAAAAAAGAAAATAACATTTATTAATAAACTTATGTGATGTTTAATTAATAATTTACCATTTTGTGCTACGAATTTGCTTAATTTTAACATTTTCATTTAAAAACTTTAAACAAAAATTGGAAAATGCGACCAGAGAAAACCTGCTGTAAAAATGTTTTGTTCAACAGCTGTTCAAAGCAGTGTAATAAATGACAGCTAAGGAAGTGTTCGGTATTTGTAAAAACCATCATTAAAAATAACAACCTTGTTCAAAGGTTTTTGTCTCGAATAAACAGCAACCATTGTAAGTACTGTATTAAAAATAAAATTATAAAAGTTCCAACTCATTAATAAAAATAAGTTTTAAAATTAATAAAAAGTACATAAAAAATAATTAAATTGTGTTTATATTTAATAAAATATATTAAAAAGGTTATAAAGAATAAATTTAAAACAAGTGTTTGTAAGTGTTTACTTATTTCGGACCTATTACTACCTTGCAGTGTAGAGGTTTTTGCAAAGACTTCTCCACTTCGATATATCTTGTGCCGCTGTTTTGGCAGTCCTAGGCTTGATTCTTTGTTTTGTCAGAATATTGTTGATAGTGTCCTGTCACGTTATTTTTCTTCTTCCTCTGCTTCTCGTACCACTCGATCTTGCTTCTGACACTTGTTTCGGCAGACGATTCTCTGGCATTCTAGCCACATGTCCAAACCATCTTAGCTTATTGCGTTCGATTTTGTTTTTCAGCGGTTCTGTATTTAAGCTGGCTTGCATAGTGTCGTTTCGTATTCTGTCTCGTCTTGTTTTACCGGCCACACGTCTTAAGTATTTAATTTCTGATGCCGGAAATCTGCTTTGATTTTTTGTTGTTTCGCATCTACATATATGTAAGGGTTGGTATATACGTGGAGTTATAGTTAATTGAGAAAAATTAAATATTTTGTAGTATTGGTGAAACTGAATTCGGATGGCTTGTATTTTGTGTTTCGAAATGAGACCATAAAAAAACCCTGTGAGTCTGAAATCTTATGTTACTAATCTTTCACTTCTAAAAGTTAGTATTAAGGTTTTTATCCCGGGAATTTAAACCTGACGAAAATACACAGAAAACAAATTGGAATTCAAATTTTTTCACCAAAAAAAGTTGAAAATATGTTTTTACATATTATTTAAAATTTGTATACCAAAATGGGGACATCTTTCTTTAGATCCTGCTAACAAAAAATATTCCCTTTAGATACCACAAGGATGTATTTAATTCTATTAAGACACTTAAATCATGTTTCGATTCTAAAACAGGAAAAATAATATTCCTAATTTACATTATAATTATATATTTCGGGAACTCCAGGGTACCCGGAAACTTACGAAAAAATTAACTGATTCCCTGGAATATAAAAACTTCGGGAAATTAAAAAAAACCTACCTATAACCATCTAAAAGTTGAAGATTTTAAATATGCTTTAAAACAACAAGAATTTTTTCATTAATCTAATAACTTACAGTTTCTAACAGATTAAATCCAATATAAATTAGAGTAGGTGGTATAAAAACGAAACCAATATTTATTTTTGACAATAGCATTTGATAGATGTTGTAATTAGCAACAGTTTAAGGTATATTTTGTCGATGGCTGAAAATCAGGAATATAACATGAACTTCTCACTAAGCTGTTTCGACGTGAACTGATGATGGGGGATGTGCTGTGTGGCAGCTACTCGAAATTGTGGAAATTCTGGATGCTTATAGATAGCGGAGTCGATTTAGCCATGTCCGTCTGTCTGTCGAAATCAATTTTCTGAAGGCCCCAGATATCTTCGGGATCCCAATCTTCAATAATTCTGTCAGACATGCTTTCGAGGAGTTTCCTATTTAAAATCAGCAAAATCCGTCCATAAATAACGGAGATATGAGCAAAAATCTGAGACAACCTCTATTTTTGTTGCCTATTTTTGATCTACATATATCTCGATTACTTAGTCATAAATATAGACAATATGGATATCTAATGATAGATACTTCAAAGTCCATTGCAACGATGTATATAAGGCTATAGTAAGTTGGACCTACAATGGGTCAAAATCGGGAAAAATATTTTTTAGCCCGAATTTTTTCACAAAAAACTCTTTTTTCACTAATAAATTAAAAAAAATAAATTTTTAAATTAAAAAAAATAAATTTTTAAATTAAAAAAAAAAATTTTTTAAAAATTGGAAAAAACTTAAAAAAAATTTCGAAAAATTTTTTTTTTTAAAAATAAGAATTTTTTAAATTTTATTTTAAAGTATAATTTGGTGAAGGGTATATAAGATTCGGCACAGACGAATATAGCTCTCTTACTTGTTGGTTTTTTAAATTGCTGCCGACATTAGGAACAAAAATGTCTATGATTTTGAATAGTCGGTGGTGCCGAATTCTGGTAAATTAGTATTTTTATACCCTACACTCCGTTTGTAATTTCCACAATATAATTTTCCGACCCTATAAAGTATATATATTCTAGATCCTTATAGATAGCGGAGTCGATTAAGCCATGTCCGTCAGTCTGTCTGTTGAAACAATTTTCTGAAGACCCCAGTTATATTCGGGATCGAAATCTTCAATAATTCTGTCAGACATGCTTTCGAGAAGTTTGCTATTTAAAATCAGTAAAATCCGTCCATAAATAACGGAATGCTTTCGTTTCTATTATTTTTTCCAACACTGTATGTCTGATACAACAACAAAATACATTGTCTAGCATGTATTTTGTTGTTGCAACAGTTAGTTTTTTGACAACAGACTTAGGTTTTTGACAATTACGTCTCGTCTCTATGTTACCCTATGGTTTTCAATACCGGCTCCAACTGATTTCGACACAAAGTAGTAAATTTTATAAGTAAATTTTATTAAAAATATTAATTTTATATTTGAAATTACTTTTGACAAACTTTCGTGATCTGGAATAGAACTAACGGTGTTTGTTTAATTGATAATTAAAAACTAATTTTCTTTAATATTATTTTTTTTTATTTATTTTTTGTTTTTTTCAGACAAGTCGTATATCACGGTGGACGTCCGCGTAAAAGCACACAATTAAAATAACACAGCACAATTGGTGAAATAGTTCTCGAATTTCCGGTGAGTACTTTTATTTGTTTAAAAAAAAAATTATCTAACGGCAATTTTAAATGATTGTAGATTTTAGGAAAAAACTCTGAAATTTATTTTTTTAATTTGTTTTAAAAGTTCTGAAAAAAAAAACTATAAAATTTAAGTTCAAAATTTTGTTATGGACAAAAAACTGAAAAAATCGCTAAAATTAAAAAAAAAAAAAAAAAATCAAAAGTGTGTAACTTTAACTTTTCATAACTCTTCAAACTGTGGAGAGATCTTAATGATTTAAGTTGTATTTGAAAGTTCAGGGTGTTTTCCTCTTAATGCAAGTTTCAAATATAAAAATTCGTTGTTTGGATACACAATAATTATGATATAAGATTTAATGCAAAATTAGAATTTTGAAAAAATTTAAATATCAAAAAATATTTAGTTTTTCTAAATAAATTTTTAGGGCTAATAATGAACTTACATTTTTTATAAAAATTAACAACAAAAAAATATTGAAAAATTTTGAAAAAATTAATCAAAATTTTAAAATTTTATAAAATTTTTTCTTAATATACATAAAAGAAAATTATATTTTCTTCTAATAAAAACGAAATTTTTTCAATATTACAATTCCAAAAAAAAAAAAAAAAATTTAAACAAATTTTTGAAAATTATTATTATTAATTGGATTATTAAAATTAATTGGATTATGGATCGGTTCATGTACCGTGATATATTAAAATATATAATGATAGGGAGGTTCCAACAGGATCCTTAGTAAGACTTGGCTACACAGCAATAAGATTCAAGTTCTTCATTGACCTGCTCAACCCCCGATCTCAATCCTATTGAAAACTTGTGGGAGATTGTTAATATGAAAATAAATAGTGAAAATTGCCGAAATAAGGATCGACAATTTTTACGATTTATTTCAAGCTGTTATTATATCCTGGGAAGGAATATCGCAAGCCACCAGCTTCAAATTTCTAAGCCTGCTGTGGAAAATATTTGACCAAAAAAAGAAAAAAAAATGGGAGTAACAAATTATATTTATATTTGTGCGGTATATTAACCTTTCACGGGCTAAAGATGTTAACTAAAAAATTACATTACACGTTCTCAAAAAAGGTAAAGATAGATAATTAAATGTAATAAGTAACGAGTAAACTTGGTGGTTAATCTTTCTCTGCACAATGAGATATACATATTATAATAGAAGCATTATAAATTCTATGTAAACAACTGTTTTATACTTCTTTGGAATGGCCTTTGAAATCACTTTCCTTTTATATACTTATTGTTAAAAATCAGAATTTATTATGGAATGAGATCAAAAAAATCTTGACATACATATATGTTAATAAAAATGAAACCACTATACTTACAGTTTTGTTTTTTTTTTTTATTTGATTGAAATAGTTCTAAACAATAGTTATGAATTTATGAACCTTTTCCGGAAACCCTTCCATTAAGGTTTTTATAGTGCTATCTGTCACTTTGTTCGAACACGTAATCCATCTCCGTTTTAAATCTACCACATTTTTATTTAACGTTTATTATAATATTGTTCCTGCCTTTAATGTCTAGGCCTTACAATAAGTAATTAAATCTTATAACTAAACAATTATTGTTCTCTCAGTGGAGAATCATATTTGGTATATTAGATGAGTGGTAAATCAGCTCTACGCAGCCTTGTTACTGTAAGCAGCCTTGCGAGCGGGTTCGGATGATGATGTAATTTTAACAAATAAGCTTCACGAGTTTTTCTAAATTCGTCCTTGACCAATGGTACATCTAAGTCTCTGTGGATGTTCTCATTTCTTATGTACCATGGAGCTCCCGTCATGGTTCTAAGAATTTTGGATTGTGCCCTCTGTATGAGATCTATTCTGGTACCCATACAGGATGACTTAATTTCAATTGTTGATGAATTAGCCAGTGTAAATTAGAAGCTTTTAGTTTCATGTGGAGCCGCTTGGCTTCTATTTGCCGACGCCAAGTAAGACGTCTATCTAAATGAATGCCAAGGTATGTAACGTGATCAGACTGTGGGATGTTCACACTGTTTAGTGTCACTGGTGGACAACTTGCTCTCCTAAGTGAAAATGTTATGTGCTTGCTTTTGATTTCATTTACTTGTATTCTCCAATTTCTTAACCACGTCTCTACGTGCCTGAGATAATTATCAAAGTTTCCAGACGCTTCATTTAAGTCCACATGAGAACTAAGAATTGCAGTGTCGTCTGCAAAGGTGGAAATGGTTAATTCTTCGGACTCGGGCAAATCAGAGGTGTATAATAGGTACAGGGTTGGTCCTAGAACACTTTTCTCAAATAGTTTAGATAAACAAGGCAATAAGCTAATAGGTTTGTAGGATGATGCCAATGTCAAATCCTTTCCTGACTTGGGTATCATTATAATTTGGGAGATTTTTCAATCATTCGGAAAAACTCCTAGAGACAAGATCGCATTGAATAATACTGTGAGCACAATAATTGCCACATCTGGTAGGTTTCCAATGATGGAAGGTGTAATTTAATCATAACCTGATGATTTTTTTAGTTTAAGATTCACCTTTATGATCTTCTGAATATCTTCTATACTAACATTGATTAGTTCGGAATCTGTTTCTATGCGAACAGTATAGATACAAAATTATTTGTTGCGGGGTTTGGTTGGAACACATTGTTTAAATGTTCACGGCTTTATCCTTTGCACTACGTGCCCAGGTACCATCAGATTTTCTTATCGGACTTTGACCCTCTACCGGTGGCTTAATGTTCTTAGCTGCCTTCCAAAGGGAGAAGTTTGTGTGCTTAGAACTGGTTAAACTTTCAATATAGTTTCGATTTCTGGGAACCTCTCCAGATTGAAGGGCTCTTTTTAGTTTCTTTCTTACCTTCTTTTGGACACCATTTTCGTGCTCTTCAATTCTCTATTAACAATAGCCCAATATCTTTCCACTGGCCTTAGCTCCAGGCAGTTTGGAGGAATTGCCTTTCTTGGTACAAATACCACATTATTGTTCTTGTACCACTCAAGACCTTGCTTACCATAGTGACAGGATGCCAAGTGAGGCCAAACATAAGTGGACACATTAAGAGGTCTTATGAATGGAAGCATCCTATTTTGTATACATTCCTTGATGTAAATTTCTGTATTTATGGAGCCATTTGTATCAAATGTTTGGCTTCTTTTGCCGCAACTGCCTATTACTATCCTTCGAGCATATGCAACATAAAAAATTGACCCAGAAGCTGCGAAAAATTTTCCATACGTACGTTTCGTCAACCATTATGCAGCTCTGTCTTTGGCCTCTAAATTTTTAGCAGAGTTCCCGTCAGGAACTTTTTGAGCCTTGTATGTTCTTAAACCTGCATTGGCTTTAACTTTTCGTAGCAAATTGTCCGAGCACTGAGCTAACCGGACAGCTTTCCTACCGGATGTGTTGGGAGTTTTTTTGAAAATGCTTTCCATTTATTGGCTTTAGAAACATCATGTGGACTAGAGTTTCCAAAAAACCGAAGAATTTCAAAACCGCGGTTTTAAAAAATTGAAAACCGATCGGTTTCGGTTCGGTTTTGTGATAATTTATTATCTATTAAATCAGTTGATAATATAGGAATTGCTAAACAAATTTTAAGTTCAAATTTGACGAGTGTTTACGAGGATAAAGGAAAATTGGTACTTTTTCTTGGCTAACATGCTTCTCAGTAAAGAAATAATCAAGAATAGGATGCTCAATTGTATTATGATACCAAAAATGGAGAACTAAACCAAACTAAGGAGTACTTTTTCGTTCTTCAAAATAAATTTTCTATAATATTGAACCTAGAATCAGGAAATTGCTTTGAAATTTCAAACTTGACAGTGGTTTTTCTTCTAATGGTACTTTTTATTATTTTACTTATTGTATATACATAATAGTTGGCTTATATGCTTCTGAGTAAGAAAAGAATCAAGGATAGAGGGCATAATGATATTGAGGTAACAGAAACTACAGTCGAACTTCTCTATAGTGAACTTCTTTACAATGAAGCTCTCCCTATTATGAATTGATTTCAAACACACAACTTTTTCCGTTCCAATTTCATTGTTTTTGATCTCCTTATAATGAATTTCCATACAATGAAGTTTTCTATACAATGAAGCAATTTTGCAGGTGTAATATTTGACTCACATGCGTTTTTGTCTCCATATAATGAATTTTTCAAACAATTTTCTGTTACGCATACTAATAACTCTGTGTACCGAGAAAGATGCCACATATAATGAGGAGATTCCCAAAAGAGGAAAATAAGAACAAAAAAAAAGAAGAAAGCCACATTAATAACAATTTTGACATCAGTTGCCGGTGTTCAGTGATCGGAAATGACGCAGCGAAGTAGCATTTCTCTTGAAAAAAATTATTAATTATTAATAAAGTTGAAGAAGGATTAAAAAACAAGATGTGGCTAGGCAGTTTGGAATTCTTCCCAGCACATTATCAAATATTTTAAAAAACAAGGCTGTGATTCTAAAAAATGTAGAAGACAAGCAATTGAGGACTAAACGCAAAAGGCTTCGAACCTGCCTTTTTTAGGATATTGATGAAGCAATGCTCAAATGGGTAACTGCCGCACGTGATAGGAATCTTCCTATATCTGGGCCATTAATAAAGTAAAAAGCCAAACAGTTCGCTGATGCATTGGGACACGAAGATTTTGAAGCTAGCACAGGATGGTTAGACAAATTCAAAAAACGGCATGGTATTGTAGCAAAAAGTACTTTTGTGGAGATGAGGAGTAACGTGCCGACTAATGTAATTAAATCTCTTAATGTATTAGAAGGTTTTGTTGAGGAAGAGAAATGTAAGAGTGTAATCCAAACTAAAATACCTGATTATTTAAAAAAAATGGAAAAAAATATAATTTTTATATAATAGTTTTGTTATTTGGTATTACAAGGTTTTGATGTGGAAGAAAAATGGAAAAGTGTAACCCAAACTAATATTCCTAATTATTTTAAATAAAAAGTGGGGGAAATATATAATTTCTGTATAATGAAGTTTCTATATAATGAAGTGATTTTCTGGTCCCGTCAAGATTCATTATAGGGAAGTTCGACTGTAGTACTATTTCTTTATTCCAATTGAGGTGGCGAATCGCATCGGTTAGCTAGTACTCCATACTTTTATCGGATATTTGAAAATAACTAAGACTTTGTTACAAAAATTTTCATTATTTAGCCTGCGAAAGGTAGCCTGCTACATCATCTGAAGCAATTATTGTAATACAATTTAAAAAATTTAAACAAATCTTAAGATATTTTTACCGATCTGTGTTTAGAGATATTGGATGAATAATTGGATGAACAAGTTTGTTTCTATTTTCTAAATTTGGAATTTTTCTGGTGAAAATAGATTAAAAGTGAAAACCGAAGAATAATTGTCAGTTTTGGTTTCGGTTTTAGGCCTTGAAAAACCGCGGTATCGGTTTCGGTTAAAACCGAATTGGAAACTCTAATGTGGACTATTCCTTCTACAAGAACCAAGTTTTAAATCAACGGAAAAGTTCTCCCGATACTGTTTAATAACATTGGAATCAGTTTGACGGCAGATCTTTGATTGTTTGGCCAACTTTTTGTAGTACCAAGTTGGGTTTTGTTGAAAATTATTATTAGAGGAAAAAATAATAGTTTAATAAGAAAACAAAGATTAACTTTAGTTAAGCCAATTTGAATTCCTTAGACTTATTTAAAAATAATAATTTAAAACCTTTCGAAATATTTAATTTAGCAAAAAGGGTTGTTTATATGAACCCCTAAAAGTTAAACAAATCAAAACCATATTTGGTAAAAACATCACATGCAGTTTCCAAAGTAATTGAATTTCAAACTTTTTTTCTCGAAATTTTTTTATACAAAAAAAAGAAACTTATCTGCTGGCTGCTTATTAACTTCCTTTATAAAAATTTGTTTACAAAAGAAATCTAAAATAACCTGTAATAAATTTTAATATGGTGTTTCCTGCCTTTCATACTTAGTTTTTTTTTCGCTTGCAAGGAAGTTTCATTTCGCGAAATAAAGTAACATTATTAACATAATTTTCAATTTAAAGTGTATCATAGGAGGGGTATGCAAATTTCAAATTACCAGCACATAATAACCCATTCATTCATATTGGCACCCTTTGCTGTCTGTATTTCTTATTCTTCTTGGGTTTGGTGGCAAACTTGAGCAAATATAACCCAATTTTAGCTGTTGATGATAGTATGGAATGAATATGTGCAGAAGTTGTTATCAATAGGGCTGTGTTGATGTTTCATTATCATGTAAATCCCGCGAGATTTTTTTTTTTTACATTTTGTTATTTTGCAACAATGTAATTTGTTGGCAAACAAAATTTATTTGACTTTTTTTTGTCGCTGCTGATAAACACTGACACGGTTTATTATATAAAAACGTATTTTTAAGAAAATAAAATTTGTTTTCTATTTGAAACACAGTTACCGAAAAAAAGGAACTAAATAAAGTTTTATGCATACGATTATTACGCGTTAAGCAAAAATGTAAGTAAAAAGAACTTAAATTTTACATGTTTATATCCGTTTCCGCATTTTTGCATAGAGGAAATGTTTATTCATGTGTCAGTAGGAGGCATAAACAACCCTTTTTATTTCAGTTTCCAAAATATTTTCTATTGTTGCATAGAGATACACACATGTGTCTGGGTGAGTGTGTTTGTTGTGCAGCATATTAGAGCGTTTGTTGTGGGTTTATGGTTTGAAATGGGTTAAATGAGTGTCTACATTCGTGTATTGTTGTTGCCAATACATTGGAAACTGGCTGGGTAATAAATCTTTCAACGTCTATTGTTGCACTGTTGAACAATTGACATTCGATTGCCTCTGATGACATTCATTGTAAAGTCAAATATTCTATTTAATTTAGAGCGCAGGCATTGGGGAACGTGGTGTACCGTGCATTATTTACTGAGAATAGGGGTTTAAATTTTGTACAAAAGGTAACTTGATTTGAGTCTAAGGGTTAAGTACTGGCAATTGAAATAGTTAATTAGAAAATTTACAATGTTTGCTATTTAAAATCATTAAGAAATGGAAATGTGGTAGAGTGTTATATTCGATATCTGTCTATAAAATAGTTATTTAAAAAAAACGTATTTTAGCAGAAAAAACTTTCAAACGCTTTATTCATAATATTCCATTATTGTTAAACATACTTTACATTGAGTTTTACATACCATCCAACCATTAATTTCAAAAAGTTTAGTACTGGCTGAATTTTGATCGAATATATGTGGGGCATTTCATGTCAAGTGAACCAACTTTTTAAATCGATGTCTTCCGATTGCGCTGAAATTTGCACCATAGTTAGTTCTAATATAGTAATTATGACACAATTTTTAAACAAGATCGGTCGAGAATTTTCTGAGTTAGAGGGGTCAAAATTTGACATTTTGGCCAAGCGGGTTTTTTTCTCATCTATGTAACTTATTACCTATTGTTCTTAGCAAAATGTGTCCCAAATAGTTTAGATAGCTATTTCTTCAATCTTTCGGAAAAAAAATAAAAATAAAAAATGTTTGTAATTTTTTTTTCCAAAATCAAAAATTTTGTTGACTTTTTTTTTAAATGGGCCCTTTTTTCTCTCAAAAGAAAGCTTAGATATTTTCCTTGAAGACCTATTTGTTCGCTTAGTGGGATGCGAGTGGGATATATATCAAAATAAATGTTTTGTAACTCAAAACATACAATTTTTTACTCATTTTTCAAATTTTTTTAAATTATTTTTTTTTTGCTCAAAAGAAAGCTTAGGTCCATTCCTTCAAGAAGCTTTTGGTCGTTTAGTGGGATGCGAGTGGGATATCTATCAAAATAAGTACATTTATTAGACATCTACATGAGCAGTTCTATTGTAAATTTACTTACCATAACGAATCTGTTTTATCTGCGTACCTGTTTAAGAAACTTTGGTCACGTGTGATGATCTTTGATTCCAATTTATAATCAGGATTTCGAAGACCGACATTTACGTTTCATTTAATTTTTGTATGAAATATCGACTCATAGCCTCGTTTATTTGAGTTCCTTTGCATATGAAAAAACCATCTTTGGTTGAACATGTAAGTGATCACAGTTTATCGTCCATTTTCCATTTGGGCCATAATTTACCGACATGTAGCAACGTTTTAGTTTCAAGGTTGGCCGTTACCGGTAGCTAGCCAACCTTGTTTTTATACCCTACACCACCATAGTGGGGAGGGTATATTGTGTAAGTGCTGATGTTTGTAATGTGCAAAAATATTGTCACAACACCCACCTTAAAGTATACCAATATGCTCAGTATCACTTTCGGAGTCGAAACTTTGCATTCAAACTGAAGGTGCAAAGATACTTCTAGAATCGGTCCATTATTTTCCTAGCCCTCATACGATTGCCCTATCTGAAAATAGTTAATCTCTTATAAATATCTTAGTTATATAGATATCCAGACCAAACTCAGCACAAATATTTTTCATATAAGCCGAACTCGCACTACCGGTTCATAATTAGTCATACTTCCATATAAGGTCCACTTCCGAAAATCACTAGATTTCATAAAAATTTTGTTATTCAGATAAAATTCAACACAAATTATTTTTCGTATATATGGGGCATTTTGGCCAAGCCGGTGTTGATTAAGCCATGTCCGTCTGTCTGCCTGTCTGTTGAAATCAACTTTCCGAAGCCCCCAAACAACTTACATACACGATTGGCTGAGATATAAGGAAAAAACCCGGACAACATCGATTTTTGACCTACAGTGGCGAGCAGAAGTGAGTGCATGTTCACGACACTGACTTTCGTCATCCATAACAACAAAACCATACAAGCAAATCAAAAATATTTTTTTGTTTTATTTTTATTATTTTATTCGTAACAAATAGGAGTAAAGAACAATAATAAATGATATGATTTCAAAGAGTTTGGAAGAAAAAACGAAAATAACCCGCATAAACTCAATTTTGCACGTTTTATGAATTGCACCTATTTTCGAACTTTCACTTCTCTTATCAGCAGAAATCATGCAGATTTATCTTTATGTTTGTTGTTATCTTATTCTCCTTGTTCGTAGAGCAGTTTAAAATTTGTTTCTTGCGAATTAATGCCGATTTTGTCAATTACTATCATATTTAAAATAAATTATTGATTTTTTGTATAAAAATTACAAAAATATCTGAAGAAATTTAAAATAGTGTTGTGTGCCTGACCGAGAAAGGCTATTCTTCACGTACCATTTCCGAGATACTTGGTAGTAGTCAATCGGCGGTGATCACAGCTCAAAAGAGACGAAATGTGCTTTCGAAATCGCAAGTCAAAGGTCGCAAAATATTACTAACGGACTCAGATGCTCGAATAATGAGGTCCGAAATGAGAAAAAAATACAAGCTGCTAACACCAAAGGGTGTTTCTTTAGCAATTAACATAAACGAAATCGAATGGACTGCTAGAAGAGCGCTCCATGATATCGGATATGCCTCAACTGTTAAAAAAATCAAACCTGCGTTGTCCGATAAGAATGTTAAAGCGTGCTTGAAATTAGCAAGGGAGCATAGAAATTGGCCCATTGATGATTGGAAACGTGTTATCTGGTCTGATGAGTCCAAATTTAATCGTTTTCAGTCAGATGGAAAGTAATACTGCTGGCGTAGATCCGGGGAACGTGTTCAAAGACGCCATGTGAATCAAACTGTTAAAGTAGTTAAACTCTTCTAGTCGCTTACTTTTTTGTTAATTGCCAGAGAAACACCCTTTGGTGTTAGCAGCATGCGTTATTTTCTCATTTCGGACATCATTATTCGAGCATCTGAGTTCGTTAGTAATATTTTTCAACCTTTGACCTGCGATTTCGAATCACATTTCGTCTCTTTCGAGCTGCAATCACCGCCGATTGACTAATACCAAGTATTTCGGAAATAGTACGTGAAGAACAGCCTTTCTCGGTCAGGCACACAACACTATTTTAAATTTCTTCAGATATTTTTGTAATTTTTATACAAAAAATCACCAATTTATTTTAAATATGATAGTAATTGACAAAATCGGCATTAATTCGCAAGAAACACATTTTAAACTGCTCTACGAACAAGGAGAATAAGATAACAACAAACATAAAGGTAAATCTGTATGATTTCTGCTGATAAGAGAAGTGAAAGATCGAAAATAGGTGTAATTCTTAAAACGTGCAAAATTGAGTTTATGCGGGTTATTTTCGTTTTTTCTTCCAAACTCTTTGAAATCATCTCATTTATTATTGTTCTTTACTCCTATTTGTTACGAATAAACTAATAAAAATAAAACAAAAAAATATTTTAGATTTGCTTGTATGGTTTTGTTGTTATGGATGACGAAAGTCAGTGTCGTGAACATGCACTCACTTCTGCTCGCCACTGTATATCTGGATTACTAAGTCATTAATATAGACAATATGGATATCTAATGATAGATATTTCAAAGACCTTTGCAACGAAGTATATAATACCGTAGTAAGTTGGACCTACAATGGGTCAAAATCGGAAAAAATATTTTTTAACCCGAATTTTTCTTTTTCACCAAAAGTTTTTTTTCGCTAAATATTAAAAAAAAAATTAAAAAACAAAAAAAAAAAAAAATAATTTTTTAAAATCTAAAAAATTTTTTTTTTTTCAAATTTAAAAAAACAAATCGAAAAAAATTTTCCAAAAAATTACAAAACAACATTGGAAAACAAAATAAATTTTGTTAACCTAAAAATATACAAAATTTTTATTTTGAAGTATAACTTGTTTTAAATTTGTTTTTGCTCAAAAGAAAGCTAGTGGGATTGGAGTGGGAATACATATATCAAAATAAATTTTCAAGACAAATAATTGTGTGTCTTGAGTTACAAAATAAATAAAATATATCCCACTCGTATCCCACTAAGAGCCCAAAAAGCTCTTAAAGGAATAGACCTAAGCTTTCTTTTGAGCAAATAAACATTTTTAAAAAGGGCCCACTCGCATTCCACTAAGCGACCAAAAACCACTTAAAGGAATAGACATAAGCTTTCTTTTGAACCAAAAAAAATTTTTTTTTTGAAAAAAGAGCCCATTTTGAAAAAAAAGTCAACAAAGTTTTTGGTTTTGCAAAAAAAGTAAAAAATTGTATGTTTTGAGTTACAAAACATTTATTTTGATAGATATCCCACTCGCATCACACTAAGCGACCAAATAGGTCTTCAAGGAAAATATCTAAGCTTTCTTTTTAGAAAAAAAATGGCCCATTTTTTTCCGAAAGATTGAAGAAATAGCTATCTAAACTAATTGGGACACATTTTGCTAAGAACAATAGGTAATAAGTTACATGTATGAGAAAAAACACCGGCTTGGCCAAAATGTCAAATTTTGATCCCCTCTAACTCAGAAAGTTCTCGATCTTGTTGAAAAATTAAGTCTGAATTACTATCCAATAGAACTAACCATGGTGCATCATCCCAATCGGAAGACATCGATTTCAAAAGTTGGTTCACTTGACATGAAATGCCCTATATATAAAATACATGCCACCTAATTTTATAGCGATTGGTCCATAATTTGTCATAGCTCCCATATAAATTTTAAAAGAAAACTGGTCTTTTTTTGCCTTTTCGTAAATTTTTTATTTTTTTGAAAAATTTACTTAATTGCAATATTCGCTGTAACTTTAAAACGAAAAAAAAATTATAAATTAAACTGCAAATCAAAACATACTATTTAAAAAATTGTTTTGGATAAATTTTAAAAAATTTTTTTTAAAAAATTAAAAAAAAAATTTTTTTAATTTTATTTATAAACGGTAAATGGTATATAAGATTCAGCACTGACGAATATACATAGCACTCTTACTTGTTTTTAATAATATATTCCCACCACTGAGGTTTTTGACAACTGAGTTCATAAACAATTTTTAAAATTAAACAAAACACAGTGGGTTCGATGGTACCCAAATTGGCGATTAATTCACAGAAACCGTAGTTTTAAAATATAATATTTTTTATTCATGAGTTATTATGAGCACAGCATTTTAGAAAATTATGGTTTTTTGAAAAGTAAGACCTTTGTTCACAATTTATGATGTAACTTTGGAATAGAAAGCGATAAATTAATGAATAAAATTAGAAATTAAAGCATACTTAATGTGCTATTAAAAAATTAAAATTATAAATTAGTAATGGAGATGGTTTTGGGTCTTGTCCCTAAAAAAGATGTGAAAGTTTTGTTCAATTTTCCCATTACCAAATACCGAATACCTAATTGTATGTAAAATACATTAAACACATTAAAAACACTTGACATTTTGAACATCAAATAATATCATAGAAATACAAAACAAAGAAAACAAAATACGAGTAGAGATGGACGCTTGACATATTTTTTCAGATATCAAGCGTTATTGTAGAGACGAGAATAAATTAATAAAGGTAATTTTAAAACTTTGTTTAAATTATTTAAAACATGTTTGTTTAAATTATTATCAAATAAAATTAATATAACATAAAGTATATGGTGATAATTGCTTTTGGTTACGAAAATTTTAGTACGTGAGTATGTGATTGTGATTAAATTAAAATCTATTCACTTGAATTTAGCTAAAAGCATTAAAAATATGATTACTTCCTGTAAATTGTTCGTGATTCCATTTTTTGTTCGTGAGCTTAAGTGACGGAAATCACTCACGCACTCATCTCTAAAAAAATAAAATGCATCAACAAAAACAATAAAATACTAAAAATAAAGAACAAAATAATATGACAAAAACACATCTTGTCAAATAAATGACAATCAGAGTTTATACACAAAAATAAAAATAAAAAAAGGGCCGGGCATTGTCTGGACTTTTTTTTAAATATTAGCTGATATCCTATACTAAGTATTTTAAAATCCATAAAACTAATTCCAACTTTTACTAACTTAATACTTGTGGCCCATTAAATGCGGAAATTATCCCAATTTTTTAAAAAAATTATTGAATTTGAGAATAAAAGATTTACTTTTAATTGATTTAATACTAAAAATAAACGCTTGAATTGTAAAAATTTCCAATTTTTTCATTTTCTTTAATAACAGCAATAATTTGCTAACTTTGACCGCTCACTGAAAAGAAAGTAAACAACTTAGTGATTGATTTTTACAGCTAGTGATGTAGAATTTTATCTACTTTTAACCCATGCCAAAATTTATTATAAAAATTTTATTTCTAAATTTCAATAAATCGCCACTTTTATACCATTTGAACCCAACGTGAAACGTTTTAAAATCAAATTTTGTATGGAAATTTTGCTTTAAAACATTGTTTAAATTTAATATTTTTTTATGAAATACTTTGAGCTCATTTCTATGAAAATCTAAAACAAAAATTATTTAAAAATTGTTTGTTATATTATATTAAAATAAAGAACATGTGTTGCAACATATGAAGATATTTAAAATGGGAAATTGAAATTGTAGGTGCGGAGTTCAAATAGTATTTATCAAGCTTAGGTTTTATTTAAGTGACGGTTTTTTTCACATAAAATAATGCGTATGAGTAGACGAAATTCATTTTTTTTTTCAATTTCTCCTCAAATCATGAGGTAGTCTGCTATCAATGGCTTGAAATTTTGACAAGAGTCAACTAACAGATTCCATTTGACAGGAGCAGTGTTGCCCTTTCATTTAAAAACTGGCAAATTCAAAAAGTCTCGGACTTATTAAGAAGAAATCCGTTATTTTTCCAAATATTCTAAGTTAACAATTAACTGCTATAGAACGTAGGTCCATCAAACATACAAAATTTCCCAAATTTTATAGCTTTTTTAAATAATATAACAAAAGTATTTCTTTAAAAGTACGACATTATTTGTATACACCTTAATACCTGAAGTTGAAGGATCCGTCATTAAAATTAAACTTTATAAATATTACCTTCAAAAATAGGCACTTTTTTGTATTCAATTTCAATCTATATAAAAACTTCAATATTTATTTAAATTTTTCAGCTAACGTCGAAATATGTTAACATGTTACATGGTAGACACTTCATATAGTAATGTAGAATTTTATCTAGTATTATCTAACACCAGCAATAATGATAAAACTTAATTCCTAAATTACATTTAAGCGCCACTTTGGACATATTTGAATGTGGGGCGGTTTGTATTGTTCTTTAATTAAAAGATTGTAATAGATTCAGGGTTTTTACAAACTACTAATAAATGCAATTTTCCATTTTCAATACTTTTGGCTTGTATTGATTTTGATTGGAATTATTAGGTCATCTCTTTCCAACCCTTTCACTAAATTGCCAACAAAATATGATTAAAAAAATAACTTTTGATTATATATTCCATAAATTCCTAATTTTTATTAAATTATACATTACAGCCACTAAACAATGACAATTTTTACACAATAATGTTTGTTCTACATTTAACATAAACATAAATTTATTAATATTAAAAGCAAACAAAACAACAAACAAACCCACGAATAAAAATGTCATATTTTTTTCAACAACAATGAACAAAAATCGAAAAGATGATGACATGTAATTGAAATGGTACGAGTTTGTCAATATTGTAAAAATTTACCGAACAAAATCATGCATTATCCTTTTTTTATTTAATATCCTAACAATGAATACAACTTAAAGTCAACCCCTATGATGAGTACAACAAAAAAGAAAAAAAAGTAAAATTCTAGAATCAAATATATATGAATGAAACAATAAGGGACAATATTAAACGACGACATACATAACTACTTGTACAAACATGAGTAGTCGTCATAACTATTCATTATTGTAAACTATGCATGAATAGCTTGTCCTGATAAATACAAAAGGACGAACAGGGCAAAAGTTGCAGTCAATGGAAAAAGTGAAAGTCCCTGTACATACTTATGTGTGAATGTATGAATTTATGGCACTCCCCTTGTTTAGAGAATATTCTAAAGGAGGAAAAGGAAACCATGCTGGGACCAAACAGCATACATACATACATACATACACTTACTGTAATACATAATTTCTAATAATAATGTGTGTATGACGATGCAAACAAATATCCTGCAATCGTACTTAACCCTTTTTTTCTTGATTTGGTTTTTGGAAAATGTAACTGCGTTACTTCATAATGCCATCATCATAATTTAATATCAGAAAACTATTATACATAAATAACGATTTAGAATTATATTTATGGTCATGGTTTTATTAATATTTTCATCCTTTGTGTCACATTCCCGGTAGGGACACGCGCTAGTGTTTTTCTTTCATTCTCGTTTAAAGATGATTTCTATTACTATTTGACTTGTCAGAGCATTATTATTAAATAAATACGAGTATGAAAATTTAATTTTTGATTTACTGTGTGCGCCACCCAAACCATACAACCCTTTTTGTCTCACATCCTCCTCCTCCTCCTCCTCTTCGTCCTTAAATATTCATTTCAAATCCAAGATAGTTGATAGTTTATTTATTGGGTTTTCAAGTGTGCGTATGTGTACTTGAATAAATGTTTGTTTTTCTAGTTGCAGGATATTGATAAAATATCGAAATTAAATGGGAAATAATACCACATGCTGATTGTTATTTTATTTGAATTTGAAGAGCACATTGTGTCATGATTGTACCAGTATTGTTAGTAGTTTATTGGAAAAAGGATTGATAATGAATATTTTTATTTTAATAAAAATATTGATTATGTCGCGGTAAATATTGTTTGAGGGTTAATTTTTAGGTGTATGACTGAATTTTAATTAAATATGCAGCAAAACTAGATAAATCAGAAACTATTGTTCAAAATAAAACTGTATAATCTTGAATTCTTACTTCTAAATAATATTTTTATCATTTTTAATATTGCACACAGAAGTTAGTATACATATAATTGGCTTAAATTGCCATATTAGATGTTTTATTGTACCCTCTCGGATTGTTATTGATACACATTTTCCCACTACCATATCACTTATAAGGAGTGAGATCGAAAAATTCTTAACATACATATATGTTAATAAAAACGAAACCACTTAACTTACAGTTTTAATATTTTGCATTTGATTGAAATTATTGTTACAATTTACAAAAAAAAAAAATATTTTTATAGTTCTAATCACTAATGATGAAATTTTGAACCTTTTACGGAAACCCTTCCATTAACGTTTTTATAGTGCTTACTGTCACTTTGCTCGAACAGGTTGTCCATCTCCGTTTAACCTTTTTTGTGCTCTTCAATTATCTTTTAACAAGAGCCCAAGAGTCCACTGGCCTTAGCTCCAGGCAGTTTGGAGGATTTGCCTCTCTTGGTAAAAATACCACATTATTGTTCTTGTACCACTCAAGGGCTTGTTTACCATAGTGATAGGATGCCAAGTCAGACCAAAAATAAGTGGACACATTATGAAGTCTTATGAATGGAAGGAGCCTTTTTTGTAAACATTTCTTGATGTAAATTTCGGTATTTATAGAGCCCGTTGTAACAAATGATTGGCTTCTTTTGCCGCAACTGCATATTGCTTGCCATTACCAAGAACTTTTTGGGAAATTTTATCTGATTTTGGGTCCTAAACTTTTCTTCAACATTCCCTCGAGCATCAGCAACATAAAATTTTTGACTAGGAAGTTGCGAAAAATCTGCCAGAACATACGTTTCGTCATCCATTATGCAGCAAGAATATTTTTTTTTATAAAACGTGACTTCAATTTCCGTGCTCTGTTTTTGGCCTCTAAATTTTTAGTAGCGTTCCTGTCAGGAACTTTAAACCTGCATTAGCTTTAACTTTTCGTTCCAAATAGACCGAGCACTGAGCTAACCTGGCTGCTTTCCTACCGGATGTGTTGGGAGCTCTTTTGAAAATGCTTTATATTTTTTGGCTTTAGAAACATCATGTGGACCATTCCTTCTACCTGAACCAGGGTTTCTATCAACGGACAAGTTCTCCGGGTACTGTTTAATAACATTGGAAATAGTTTGAGGGCAGACCTTTGAATGCTTGGCCAACTTTTTGTAGGACCAAGTTCGGTTTTGTTGAAAATATTTAATAATTTTAGTATGTACTTTTTTCTGGTCACTCATTTTAATCAGATTAACAACAAATGAATATAATTGACATTAAACGTAATAACTGACATGTTTCACAAAGGTAACTTGATAAAAAAAATCAAATAATACTTGGGTTAAAAGTTTTAATGAAAAACGTGTGTTAAGAATTTTACGATCTCACTCCTTACAGGGATTTTCAACAAGAACTTTGTTTTTCAATTGTGGCAACACCAACAACACGATAGTTTTGACATTTAGTTTTTTCACGTATTCGTAGTAGATGCATTGGCAATTGTTACAATGAATTCAATTTCGCTCGAAGATCGCATTAAAATATTAAAATCCACTATAAAAATGGTGGTTCTGTTAAAGTTACGTCATTTGTCGAATTTTGCGTTAGGATTTGGCTTTGAAGCCATACAAGGTTCAACTGGAGCAGGAATTGAAGCTGACCGACCATTTACATCGCCGTAGATTCGCTCAATTCATTCAGGAACAACCCGAAGCCAATTTTCACTTGTCAGAGTATGTCAACAAGCAAAATTGCCGCATTTGATCTTCTGTCAGCATGGTCGTGGTGGACATTTGCCAGATATCATTTTTCATTCACAATTGACGAACTTTTCTCTTCGTAATACAATAGAAATTTGAATCATCTTCATCCAAATTTTTTGTTTTAGAAAACAAAGTTCTTGTTGAGAAAGCCTTTATTAAAAAGTGGAGCTGATTGCATAATAGTAATAAACTACTAATCCGATCTGTAACAAAATGATATCATGAAAGTTACAAGGTCAGAAATGTGATTAACAACCAACCAAGCTGATCAACTTTGTTGGCCTTATGTCATGTATTTAAATTTACATTTCGGTAGACATTATTCTGAAAGAATAATTTCCTCCTCTACTGGCACGCTAAATGCCCAATTAGCAACATTTATTTAAGAACTTAAGTTTAAGGTATCTGAAAACGCGGATTCACAGAGAACTTTTGGAAATCTGTGCACCATTAGCTTTTGAAGATTTCAAATTAACAAAAGCACAAAAGTGAATTGTATTTGAGGTAATTTCAATATCCGGACACTGCAACTATCGGTCTTGACATTAATTACATTAAGTAAGGAAAGACGGAGTTAAAACTCTACATAGGCTATGTTCTGCTGGTAGCCAGCTGTCCAACGGGCTTTCGTCTCGACATCAGGGCCGTAATAAATGGTGATCCTCGGGAATTCAAGTCTGGAACTCGAGGTACTTCGACCGACGATGCCCCCACATGGAATGTAACAACACCAGAATTCGTCACATCACGTCCTAGTCTGATTAACAGTGCTCTCTGGCTGGCACTGGTATCAGAAAAGTTATCTCCATAATTGTTCACCTCGATCGATCCGACAATTTCATTCTTTCTGATCGCAGAACTTACTTACTACCCAAGACTAAAGAAAGTAGTCTTGGGTAGTTCATAAATGAACTACACACATACTCAAAAGTGAGTAAATTATTTGATTTTTTTAAGATAATGAAAATCATAGAATCTATCCATTGATTAAAATTTAAAAAGTGCGGTTAGTTGCAGATTCGGTCGAATATTAGGTGCGGTTCTGAAAAAGAAGGTTTAGTTCGTCACCTGTTGAAAAGACACGAGGATTTCCCCTCTTCCAACTAAACTGTCACCTACCAGAAGCTCCATTATGGTTCCGAATTCAAATCTAGCTAGACATAACTATTAGGTACCTTTCTATATGGATTTGTTTAAAAAGCTCTGTATTACATGTATTTCAAAATACAGTAAGGTCTAGATATAAACAGCTTCTAAACTAAAAAAATATTATTTTACTGTATAAATTTGGAATACTAGATTACAATTAAGTTTTAAAAGTATTGTTATCTAAGGTACCAAAAGTGGCGATTAATTGAAAATTTAAAAAAAAAAAACACTTTATTAAAAAAATTTATAACGAAATGAAAATAGACAAATTTAGTAAGCATCAGCAATAAAATCAGTAGAATAACTAAATTTAACTGGAATTTTTGTTTTTCTGTATAGTATTGCCACTGTTAAGGAAATAATCGCATTTAAAAAATCGTGATAAAAATGTAAATTTAACACATTTCAAGCTAATTTTTTTTTACTTAATACTTATTAAAACTAAAAATTTCAGACGGAAATCTTAACTTCAGGACCATTAGAATGAAACTAGCATAACCCGGTGCGCTTCGCTACCCCCATCGTAGTAAAATAAAAAAAATATGAATGGATTTCTGATACAACCTAACAGCGTACAATGGTATGAAAATAACACATGCAAAATATTGAGAATCTCTTAATTACAGTACACTTCATATTCGAAAATAACTAACAAACTCTGTATGGGAGATACCACTCCAATTTCAGCCAAATATTGTATAAATTTAAGTGATTCTTTGTCTGAATCACTGAAATTTTTACAATATTAAAGACTCTCGAAATTACAAATTTCTTTGTAATGGCGGTCCCATGCCCATTGTTCCTGTCTCGCTTTTTTTAAACCCTTACTGCCTGTTCCACGATGTCGAAAGAAAACTGAGTCGAAAAAATTTGTATGAAAAACACTCAGTTTTTAAATTTCTTTCGAATAGTTTTCATACAAACTTGTTCGAATCATTTTTCTTTCGACATCGTGAAACAGGCCCTTAACCTTCGTGAATAGGGTATATGTATATAAGTTTTTATTCCGTTTGTAATTTCCACAATATAATTTTCCAACCCTATAAAGTATATATATTCTGGATTCTTATAGATTGCGGAGTCGATTAAGCCATCTCCGTCTTTCTGTTGAAATCAATTTTTTGAAGACCCCAAACAACTTACAAACTTGATTTATACATCAATATATCGGGAATTCTTCCGGCTTGGTTGCTATTTAAAATCGAGAAAATCGGTCCACAAATGGCTGATATATAAGGAAAAAATCGGGCCAACTTCGATTTTTGGCCTATTTTGGATATATATCTGGATTACTAAGTCATTAATATAGACAATATGGATATCTAATGATAGATATTTCAAAGTATATTGCAACGATCTATATAAGGCTATAGTAATTTGGACCTACAATGGGTCAAAATCGTGAAAAATTATTTTTAACCCGAATTTTTTTTTACCAAACTAATTTAAAAATGAAAATAAAAATATAAAAAATACAATTTCGAAAAAAAAAAATTTTTTTTGAAAACAATTTTGAAAAAAAAAAAATTAATTTTGTTTACCTAAGAATATTTAAAATTTTTATTTGGAGAAGGGTATATAAGATTCGGCACAGCCAAATATAGCTCTCTTACTTGTTTTTAGTTCAACTCGGTGCAGTGATCAGAAATAAATTCGTGTTTAGCTAACCTCCGTATAATGATAAAAAATTCATTAATACAAAGTTTAAATACTTTTAGAATTATAGTTCTCCAGATATTCGAAATTAATTATTTACTTTGTATGGGAGGTGCCACGACCACTAATACAATCCTGACCATTTTCAGCCAATCTGTAAAATGATAAGAATCTTGCAATAATTACTTTACATGTAAGGTGACTGATCTCCTTTTCCGACCCCTCCCATTTTGGTTCCCCATATATTCGAAATTAATATTTACTTCGTGCTATGGCCTCTAATCTAATTCCGCCTATATTAAGCTAAGAAAATAATTCGTGAAAAGTTTAAACACTTTTACAGTTATAGTTCTCCAGGTATTCGAAATTAAATATTTTAGTATATATATTGAATATAAGGCCGGCCCACTTCCAAAAATTTCATACAAAATGTAATTTATTGAAATTTTAAAAGAAAATATTTTGCTCATTTATTCAGTGTAGGGTGATTTAAAAGAATCCATAGTTTTCGATATACAACTGGATTTTACAGTTCATATTATTAATTTTACTAGAAAACAAGTAAGAGAGCTATATTCGGCTGTGCCGATTCTTATATACCCTTCACCAAATTATACTTTAAAATAATTTTTTTTTAAATTGTTTTTTAAAAGTTTTTTCCAATTTTTTTAAAATATTTTTTTAAAATTCAATTTTTTTAATTTATAAGTGAAAAAGATGTATGAAAAAAAATGTTTTTTTGTGAAAAAAAAATTCGGGTTAAAAAATATTTTTCTCGATTTTGACTTATTTTAGGTCCAATTTACTATAGCCTTATATACATCGTTGTAATGGACTTTGAAATATCTATCATTAGATATCCATGTTGTCTATATTTATGACTTAGTAATCGAAATATAGATAAAAAAAGGCCAAAGATAGAGATTGTCTCGGATTTTTGCTCATATCTCCTTTATTTATAGACGGATTTAGCTGTTTTTAAATAGGAAACTTCTCGAAAGCATGTCTGACAGAATTATTGAAGATTTGGATCCCGAAGATATCTGGGGTCTTCAGAAAATTGATTTCAACAGACAGACAGACATGGCTTAATCGACTCCGCTATCTATAAGGATCCAGAACATATGTACTTCATAGGGTCGGGAAATTATATTGTGGAAATTACAAACGGAATGACAAACTTGTATATACTCTTCTCATGAAGGTGAAGGGTATAAAAACTGTACAGCAAAACAATTGTTGTGAAGTGTTGCGTTTTGTTTGCATTTAATAAATTAATAAATTTTAAAATTGTTCGAATCTATTAAGATTTATTACCACTAACATTCCCATTAATACTCGTAAATCTCAACATTTAATTGAAATGTTAACAGTTGTGAAACTTTCTAACAATATAAATCAAAATTATGTCTATTTTATAAATAAAACATAAAGCGTTATCCATGATAGTAATAATTTTTCATAAATACATTTTTAAAATACAATGATAAGAGTTTAACAACACGAAATTTGCTAAATATTGAAATACATATTTATAAATAATGTTTAAAATCATATATAAATTTCTCTGAGTTATTGAAATAAAGACACTTTCTATTTTTACACACGATTAAATAATTTTAATGATAACGAAAGACAATGTCACACACAATGTAGGGTGAGGAGTTAAAGAGAGGGCGCCAAACATATAACACCCCATTTAATAACCATAAAATTGAAACATTTCTGTTACTATCATATGAAATAGATTTGAGCAAATAAAACTTTTAATACTAAATTTATGGAAATACAACACATAAATAAAAATGATATATGGAGAAATGTATACGATATGAAATTACTCGTATTTATTTATAAATTTATAAACTTATGTATATGTTTTATAATACAAGTATGTATTTCCATTAACTATACGTTTCTGTTTCCTGGAAAAACTTTACTTATATGATTAATCAGGGTTAAAAGAATATAAAAACAAAAAAAAAAAAAAACAAAAAAAGGTTAATAAAAGTTATTGTTGTTTGCATACAACTTAATGACTTGTAATTTATAAAGATTTTTACTTCAATTCAAAACATTGAGACATTTATTAATATTATTTAGGGGTTTTTATTTGCCATATACCGATTACACATCTACCTTACGTAGATGTATGTTTGTATATTGAAAGGCTGTGTTTAAGTTTGCGAAAAAATGAAACATTATTGTTTGCTAAATAAATATTTTTTGACACTAACGCAGCTATTTTGGTCAAAGAACGTTTTTTTTTTGTTTGTTTGTTTTACTGTAACCAACACTAAGGAAATATTGTCCTCAATTTGTCAATATAGAACCGTGACGAAAATCCAATCAACTCGATAGACAACATTAGTTCTTTTTTTATATTGCTTTAGTATTGTAAATTAAAGGCATTTTCGATTTATTGTGCAGTTTGTATTTATATATTTCCACAAAATATTAAAATGTAAATTTGGGTACGAATTTTTACCTCAAAAGACTTCATCCATAATATATAGCTGGCCTTTTTCCTTTCTGGCTAAGTACTATAGATTAATCTTAATGAATAGCTCTATTTCGGCCGAGCATATGAGATTCTCTCCTGTCTCATTTTTAAAAGATCTGCGGAGAGAGATCGAAAAATACTCAATACAAATAAATTTTAATAAAAAGTAACTTTTAAATTTGAAACCTGGATTCAATATTTTATTTCAATTTCTTCAAGCAAGAATGGATTTTTTTAGAACAGGCTCTCTGTACAATTTTCATATTATGGCAAAATCTTGATGGCAACAGTATGTTGCCACATCAAATCTATTGAATGTTTGCTAATAGTTTAATCTCGCAAATTGGTGCTGTCGAATGTGCACCTAGCTCATCCGGTTTATCGCCGTTCCAAAGCTCAGAAACAATATCGAACATGAAATGACCAATGTCACGGGCGTTGTTATTTTGAAAATGTAAGAGCTTGTCGTTCTTTTGTAATTCCTGTATGTAGAAGATTTTAACTATTATAGAAACATCTATTTTTATTAGTGTACCATTGACGACGCTTATTTCAAGAATCTCCTACACATTCGATAATTTTACTGAGTCGAATGATTTTTTTCAATGAAAGCATGTGTGTATTTTACCGTCGTATTATAAAGCTTTTACCAACAATTGGGCCTAAATCCTCATTGCTCTTTTTTAATCTGGTGCTCATCTTCGTCCTTGAGTCGCTATGTTAGGATTCAAGATTATATAGTTGCAGCAACACACACAATAATTCATATTTGTATGTTTTATTCATGGATATTCGGAAATGTTTTCTTTCAGATGGAATTATATAATAACCCCCTGATTATCACCTTTTTATACCCTTCACCATGAATGGCATGGGTATATATAAGTTTGTCATTCCGTTTGTAATTTCTACATTTTTCTGGATCGTTAAAAATAGCGACGTCGATATAGCCATGTCCGTCTGTATGTTGAAATCAACTTTCCGTAGCCCCCAAATAACTTACAAGCATAATTGATACATCAATATATCGGGAATTCTTCCGGCTCGGTCGCTATTTAAAATCGTGAAAATCGGCCCACAAATGGCTGAGATATAAGGAAAAAACCGAGACAACCTCGATTTCGGGCCTATTTTTGATCTATATCTGGATTACTATGTCATTAATATAGACAATAGGGATATCTAATGATTGATATTTCAAAGTCCATTGCAACGATTTATATTAGGCTATAGTAATTAGGACCTACAATGGGTCAAAATCGGCAATTTTTTTATAATTTTTTTTTAACTAATAAATTTAAAAAAAAATTTTTTAAAAAATTAAAAAAAAAATTTTAAAAAATTAAACAATTTCGAAAAAAAAAATGAAAACAATTTTGAAAAAAAAAATTTTTTAAGTTTTGAAAAACAATTTTGAAAAAAAAAAATAAATTTTCTTACCTAAAAATATTTAAAATTGTTATTTTAAAGTATAATTTGGTGAAGGTTATATAAGATTCGGCACAGCCGAATGTAGCTCTCTTACTTGTTTAAATATTGAATTGATAATTAACGTCTGTCATTGGGGCCTGTAAATGACTTCCACGCAATGTTTGTTATCTGATGGAGTAAATGTTCACCACCAGCAGTCCAAACTCTTCTCATGGTTCACTTCTTACTAGTCTCACCATATCTATGACGTTGATATGTTGTTCCTTATGCTAGTTTTGCCATTTTTTTGTTTTTATTTTACTAATAGAATTGTTCCACGGATTTCGCATGTCACAGGTATCTTTCGTAGCGTTTAACATTAAATTTTTGAAGTAAGTCCATACGTTCTTCAGATTCTTCTTCATTTATTATACCCTTCACCTTCGTGGGAAGGGTATATACTTATAAGTTTGTCATTCGATTTAGCCATGTCTGTCTGTCTGTCTGTGTGTTGAAATCAATTTTCTGAAGACCCAGATATCTTCGGGATCCAAATCTTCAATAATTCTCTCAGACATGCTTTCGAGAAGTTTCCTGTTTAAAATCAGCTAAATCCGTCCATAAATAACGGAGATATAAGCAAAAATCCGAGACAACCTCTATTTTTGATCTATATCTCGATTACTAAGTCATAAATATAGACAATATGGATATCTAATGATAGATATTTCAAAGTCCATTGCAACGATGTATATAAAACATTTTTTCACTAATAAATTAAAAAAAACAAATTTTAAATTAAAAAAAATTTGAGAAAAAAATTTGAGAAAAATTTTTAAAAAACAATTAACAATTTTACAGCTTAATTTGGTGAAGGATATATAAGACTAGGCACAGCCGTATATTGCTCTCTAACTTGTTTTTAGGTCAGGTTAGATTCCTTGAGCAGCCACTCTCAAAGTTGCTCACCTTTGTCCATTCAGAACTGATGTCATTGTGATGCCCATGAAATAAAAAGCAGGTCTCTCAATTGACATGCGTTGTTTCCATATCGAACCATTTAGATTCTCTGTTGAGGGAATATATGCATCTGAGATTCCTTATCGACAGAAACGCGAAGGCAGAAGTACTCTTCCTCGTATTGGAGAAGGCCGAACATTGGCAGAGAATATGTGACACAGTCTCTTTCACTTCCTCATTATGACAGTTTCTATAGTAGTCGTTGTTCCGTAGAAACTGTCTCATAGCATTCATGCCAATGATGCAGTATTAATAAAGTCTTGCCAGCATTAATATAATGGTCTAGTCAACATTCTCATATATTTAGATACAGATTTAGTGTCTTCAATCAGTGTCTTTGGTTTGTCGACCTCGTTGCACTCTATTCCTTCTTAAGACTACATGTCAAACCCATCGCCTTTGCTTGAGGTATTATATCTGTTGTCGCTTCGTTAGATGCTCAGGAAGACCCTATGGGTCTCGGCACTCTTTGAGAACTTTCCGGAACATCACGATCAGTTTTCGTCTCAACATATCCCAAATTAATTGGGATATGGTTCCATCACTGGCACTTCTGTCAATGACATCCCGTAAGTGATTGATTTTGATAAGTCCCTATTTGTTGGCTTTTGAATGTCGCATCCCTCTCTTAAAGCTGCTGTTTACAGGATGCTGCTGATGTTCTTTGATATTCATTTAACTTCAGTTTTGCAAATGTGTGCTTTGGTTATTTGTTTTCAATATCTCTACAGTTCTTAGTACGTCTAAGTAGTGATCGCTGCCTATTTCTGGTCCGCGTTTTAATTTCACGTTATGACATCGTGATTCTCTTCATAGCATAGTGTAATCGATTTTTGATTTCATGACGGCATTTCTCTGTTCGTTAATATTTCTGTGTTTAACTTTAGTGCTTCTCCAAAATATGTGAGTATAAAAATACAATTCTTTACAAATAAGCTTTTATATTTTATTAATTATGTAGAGTTCTTTAAATTCGACCTAAACATATGTTATACCTACATGAATTTTACTTGTATGCACAAAGTACATATTTATGACAAAATTCTTCTGTTTTATATCATATAAAAACATTTATTAAATAATGTTTTTCCCCCTTCATGGTGTAAAAAAGACAAATATGTTTTTCTATATTGTTTTTTTTTTTTTCAGACATTTTTACGCTACACATTCTGTTTTTATTGCAATTTGTTTGATTTGCCTTCTGTTTTTTGTTTAAGGGTCGCAGGCGTTAAAAATGTAGATGAATGTTGCAATTTGTGTATGTTTTCTTGTCTTTCGATTACATTGTTATTAGTTTGCTATAATTTGCTGATTATGCCATAAATATTTGGGATTTTTGTGTTGTCTTAATAGCAATAGATGAATATTTTTGCCTATGGAAGAAATTGTTTGTTTTGCATGACATGTAATAGGAATTGGGGTCTATGCTTAGACGAGTGTATTAGAAATAGTAGCTACTTCACATAATCTAGTTGTAACAACCACAGAACTTGGTAACTACCAAAGATGATCAGAAAAAGTAGCATGACTTTAAAACTAAGGGAACAATAAATATTGAACTATGTATATCATTCATCTAGCTGGCTTAAGGATTTCCAAAAACTAATTAAAAATTCATGAATTTCAATAATATATCCCGAAGGACCATTTGGTTCATATTTTGGTATGTAGTACATTCAAGACTAACAACAATTTGACATTCACCAAATGTGTTGCGATGTGAGATGGTGTGTTACTGTCATGTTGGCGGTTAACCATACAACATAATTCCATTAAAATAAGTAAATATAAACATACGTATGGGGTCATAATTAATAAGAACATTATTTTAAAATTCAAATAGCAAATGTATATATGTAAGATTGTTATATGAAAATGATAAGGAAATTAACGACACCAACGGTACTGCGAAAGCAACATATAAGTAGATGCGTATTAAACCCGTTATGAGAAACAGAACAGGAAACAGATATGAGTACTTTGAATGCCGGATGTTGTGGTACACACCAACACCAACCAGCACACAGAGTGAAACATAAATGCTGCCGCCAAGTTGGAAAATTTACAACCATGACAACTTGAAAAGTTGTTAAGTTGTTTTACTATTAGAAACCAGAAAAACAATAAATAAATTCCCTCCTGGAAATTCATTAAAAATTCAGCTTCTACGTACGACTAAGTAACATTGGTTGGATGGCTGGCTGGCTGGCTGACTTCAACGAGCATTAAAGCATGAAATATGCCCAACAATACTTCTATGTAGTAAGCAAAATTTTGTATAGAACTTTACTCCAAGTTGCAAACAAGTGGGCAGGAGGAGATGTAGAAAAATTTAGAAATTATTATCATGTTGGTGTCTATTACTTTATGTAAATGTGCGATATCATCAGTTTTTTTTTCAACTTTTCATTTCGATAAAGTTAAATAAGTTAACAACATTAACATAACATGGCTTTAATTTTAATCACTTGCCAAATATTTGAACAGCAGGAGTATGCATGAATTGTATTTCCAAATTAAAAAGAAGTGGGTGTGAATTTAAGTATCTAAATGTGTACTTCATCATCTGTAGCACATCATTATAATAAAACCATTCTTTAACAATCTAAATATAAGAACAATTCCAGTGAAATCTTTTTTAGCTGAAGGGGTTGCGTTGTTGGCTTTGCCTTAAAAAGCTGCTTAATTTCTAAATGCTCGCCATTTTTTCTATTATGTGAATATTTAATTATTGCATGACTTTGTAATTTTATTACGTTTCTATGAAACCGTTAATTTCATTAATAAATATTTATGGTTTTTAATATTTACGTTAAGACCAGGCGAAAAGAACAAGGATTTATTAGCCAGAAAAGTTTTTCGTAATTTCATTAAGTCTTTTCGCTATCATTTTGAACTTTTTTGTCGTTGTTAATTTAAAAATTGTTTTATTATGGAAATTAACAAGATTAAAATTTGTAGTAAATTTATTTGAAATCATTCAACTGCATGGTTTATTATTAAGAAACAAAGTGGTTGTATTTATTTTTGTAAGAGGTTTACAATCTTACGGATTTTACTTGCCATTTTTAATCATACACTTACACTTTGTCTCTACAAGTAAAAAAACTTAATACTGGTCGAAATTGTGACCATTTGGCACATATTCCACTTTTGGCAAAGAAGCTAAATTGGTTGGCTCTTTATTTAACTGTACAAAGTCGGCCGTTCAATCGTACTACACTTATTAGGCGAAATAGACATAGTGGCAAAGTGTATGGTATTATCTGTATTTTAACTCGTCGGAATATGAAATTTCACGTGGCATCACGTGAGAACGGCTGGAGCGATTTGGATGTTTTTTTTTATTCGATTCGAAATTATCACGAATTTTAAATTTTTAATATATTGCCTCCTATTCACTTCTAATTTTTCTTAATAAGATACATTTTTGGGAGCTACCGAACTACTAAAATTGTGTCAGTACAAACCCAATTGACTAAATAATGGGAGCCATATCAAAAAATGTTCAACCCATAAATAGTGCACAAAACCCAAGTAGGAATTGATAGGTACTGAAACAAGAACGCAGCCCAAAATTCTCAGAAGTTGCATCTACCGCAAAAGTACCAAAAGATAGGGAAGTTGATATGAAAACTACCGAAAACAGATTTTCTATTCTGCAAGATGAAACAGCTATTTGAGAAGATACTCATGAACAAGTTGTACCCGATGTTAATTGAAAACAATTGTATTCCGAATTATCAATTTTGATTTAGAAGGAAACACAGTACTATCGAACAAACCCATTGACTTGTAAATATTGTAAGAATTATTATAACTCGAATTATTCCCACTCGAATCCTAAGCTTTCTTTTGAGCAAAAAAATAATTAAAAAAGGGGCCCATTTTGGAAAAAATTTCGATTTTGCAAAAAAGTGTCAAAAATTTTATGTCTTGACATTTATTTTGATAGATATCCCACTCGCATCCCACTAAGCGACCAAATAGGTCTTCAAGGAAAATATCCAAGCTTTCTTTTGAGAAAAAGGGCCCATTTAGAAAAAAAGTTTTTGATTTTGGAAAAAAAATTAAAAAAGAATTTTATTTTTATTTTATTTTCCGAGAGATTGAATAAATAGCTATCTAAACTATTTGGGACACATTTTGCTAAGAACAATAGGTAATAAGCAACATGGATGAGAAAGTTCACGACCGATCTTGTTGAAAAATTGTGTCTGAATTACTATCAAATACAATTAACCATGGTGCAAATTTCATCCCAATCGGAAGACATCGAATTTAAAAGTTGGTTCACTTGACATGAAATACCCCCGTACACAAAATATAGAAACGTATTTTAAAAAGATGGACAAACAAATATTATTATATATTTGTCCCTCTCTTCGAACCACCACCATTTGACATTTATTTATTGTTTGTTTTTTGGTTGATATATTTGTAAAAACAGCTGATTCATATCTGTATTCTATATATCTGTATCTATTATATCTTATAGCTTAGGAGATATTCAAATTTGAAAATAAAATTTTACACATTTTAACAGTGGGTTCAAATATTTCCCGATTTTTTCCATTTATATTTTATTGGACTAACAACAAATGTTAGTTATTTTACATGTATTACTAAGTAATTATTAAACTATTCTTTTGTTTGTTATAACTCAAAACTTTTTAATTTATCTTAAAAAATAATCAAAATAATAATAATAGATTAAAGCTTGAATTCAATTACTTTTTCGACTTGAATTTCATTATAATTCAAGGCTTGAATTCAACTGTATTGATAATGTAATTTTTGACATGAACCCAAGTATCTTGTTCACTTAAAAAATGCTATTGAAATAAAGTGAGACACAAGTGTATTTCAACATTTGAAATTTGAATATATGACTGGAATTCAATTTGCTTTCTACTTGAATTCCAGCCAAAATACTTATTGGGCGTTATTTGACTAAAACGAAGTGATCGAGAAAAACTAAAAGTATTTTTGCATTCTTGGACTCCAACAAAATATAATTGCCGCATGAGAACCTCAGCATATTTTTGCGTCCACTTTTGTATCTTTGTGTAATTACCCAGCAGTTAAGCATGTAGTCAATGTATCCCTTCGTCACAAATGTCTTATCACTTGGATGACTCCAATTTATATATTTTGGTCATTTGGCACGTATGTGCTCTTTGTAGTGCACCAATTGTCTGTTTACTTTATCCATCCCAGGTAATCTAACGGGAAGTCAATTGTCACTTAAGTGTCTCTAAGTAATCTGAAGTGTAGTCACTTTAAACGTGTTGTGTGATAATTCGTTCAAACTGGTTTTATACAAATTGTGTTGATATAATTCTCATACAGTTAATTTTTATTTTTGCTTAAGTATACTGATATCCCATGTAACATAGCATGAAGTCAATACTTACTTTAGTGTCTCTTAGCAATCTATAGTGAAGTCACTTTAGATGTTTATTTTTTACTGCATTTTAGACAGTAGTTATTTTACCCACCAGAAGCAATCAATTGGAGAGTTGTCGAAGAAAGGTTTGTTTACAAGCTATCGTTTATTGGACTGCCTATGATATGTATTTTAGCTAACTATTTGAGGCCAATTAGCACTCGCACATGTTAAAATAACTAGTTATGTAGCTGATCAAATTACCAGTTAGGTAGCTAGTAATGAAACTGACTTTATTTAAACAGTATATGAATCCAATGCGTTCCCACCCTAAATGATGGGTAAAATCACTAGTTCGGGACTGTCTCCTAGAACAGCTGGGTATTCATAGAGGAAGAGCTATAAGTCTTTTGTTTAAATACTTTCCCAGTAAATTGTTAACAATTTTTCAATTATCATATTTTGCAATAAAAATAAAATCTTCAAAATATTTGTATGTTTTATTTGCATAGAACTATATTTTACTATATTCAAAATATTTATTAAACATACATAATTTATACAATTTTAAAACACCAGTAACATTTTAATAAATCCGCAATGAAATTCATCTGCAACATTTTCAATTTATTTAGCATAAATTATACAATTTAAAGAAAATTAATTCTAAACTGACAAATGAAAATACACACTATCTACATACATAGATATGTATGTAGGTATTTGTGAAACCAAATGAATAAAGTTAAAAATTTCCGCTACAGTTTTGTTAGCAAATTATGATTATGTATTTTAAATGTTAAAACCGAAATACTACTTTCTCTCTAGGGAAACAAACATCAAGCCGGCGAATAAAAGTCATAAATCTCTTACAGATGTCAGCGAATATTATTCTCATAAGCATTTGTAGGAAAATATTCCACAAAGAAATTAAAAATATGTAGTACAATGAAATAAACAAAATTTGTATGCATATTAAACAAATTTTGAACAGAAAATCGAATCAAATATCAAAAAAACCTAAAAGCTGATTTTTTTTAAATGATAAAGCCACCACAGTTACACAAACACACATTTATTTATATCCTGTTTTCTAAAATTTTAAAAGGAAATGTAATTTTCAACTTCAAATACAAACAACGAACATTAGAAACCAACCCTAAAGTAATGGGGAAAGAACTTTAAAGTATAATTTTTATATGTTGCTTTTTGGTAGGACCAACGTTTAAATTTAATGGCAGTGGGTGTAACTCTTATTTGTTGGTTGTTGTCATTTGTATGAGTGTTTTTAAATTATGACTTTTTAATTCCCAACAAAAATACTCGTATCTATAGGATCTCATTTTTATTTATTTGAAAGCACTAATAGTTGGTCTGTGTTACAGCATACACACTTTCTTTGGTTTCAAATGCAGTTTCAAAAGCAATAAAAATTTTGGGAATTAAAAACAGGAAAAACGTTGTAATTTAAAAGTGCGTCGTGTCGTGTCTGGTGTCTGTATATCACACCAATCAACACCAACAGTTGCCACGTTTTGTAGGATTTTCGTTTTTTGATTTTCTTAGATTTTGTTGGATAATAAATAACATATTTTACATACATTTAATTTGACTATCCTGTTGGTACGCAATTTATTTGTTTTGTAAAGGGGAGAGAGAATGAGGGGTCGACTGGTCAATTTGTAAGGTAATAAACACCTTTTTTGCTGTTAACGTTTTTGTAACAAGGTGTAAACTGTTTTTTTTTTTTGGAATTGTAGCTGTAATTAAATGTGATTTTAAGGGGTGTTGGTTTTATAAAAAATTTCGATTTACGTATGTTTATATAACACTACTCCACAGCCAAAAAGCGATCCTCGTACAAAACATAATTATACCCTTCACCTTCGTGAGAAGGGTATATATAAGTTTGTCATTCCGTTTGTAATTTTCAAAATATAATTTTCCGACCCTATAAAGTATATATATTCTGGATCCTTATAGACAGCGGAGTTGATTTAGCCATGTTCGTCTGTCTGTTGAAATCAATGCTCTGAAGACCACAGATATCTTCGGGATCCAAATTTTCCATAATTCTGTCAGGCATGCTTTCGAGAAGTTTCCTATTTAAAATCAGCAAAATCCGTCCATAAATAACGGAGATATGAGTAAAAATCCTAGACAACCTCTATTTTTGGCCTATTTTTGATCTATATCTAGATTACTAAGTCATAAATATAGACAATATGGATATCTAATGAAAAAAACATTTTTTGCCATAATTTTTTTTCAGTATTAAATGAAAAAAGTAAAATTTTTTTAAATAAAAAAATTTTTTTTAAAAAAATTCGAAAATACCTTTTAAAAACAATTTCGAAAAAAAAATTAATTTTTTTTTTTAATTTTATTTAAAAGTATAATTTGGTGAAGGGTATATAAGATTCGGCACAGCCGAATATAGATCTCTTATTTGTTTTTATATAATAATAGTCCATTCATACATGGACCATTTCATTTTTATATTTACACGCAGAAAAAAAAAAAAAAATATGGTTATGCATGTTTATTGTAACCATTTCAACATTTTCAACAATATTATAGTCACAGTAACTATTTATATGATTGTGGTAACAATAATGTTTGTGACAACCATTTTAATGAGTGAATGTAAAACATACTTTATAAAAACCAAAATCAAAATTTATCATTTGCTAACACGTCCATTCATGTTTTACGGGTTTTCCAAACGTTTCATACCACTTTAATGCTATGTCTCTAACAGGACTCCGACGATTTTGTTTGATTATAGCCGCTAAAGCTATTTTATCGCCAAATGTAATATTGGAGAACCGCCCTCTGTTTGCAATGTTGTTGATAAATTTATCACTTTCTTTGTATTTTTTAACAATGCCTGGTAATGTTGATCTGTGTTGATTAAGATTAGTTAATATTTCGCCATAGCTCTTGCCGATTTAAATTTATTATTGTAATAATTATGATTCGAATTTTTTCGCAAACTGGCTTACCACGTGCCATTGTTTAACAAACAGTTAAAATTTAATCAAAAGAAGATAAAAACTGACTTTTTTTGTAATCTGACATTTCTCTATTCATATTATAACGGTATATTTATATATTTTTAGTGTTACTTTCTAATGAATTTATACACTGTACGAATTAATAGTGGTGAAATATTTTTTTATAATTATAATGAATTTTAGCTTTAGTTTGTGTTTTAAAACATTATCATAATACATCAAATTCTTTTTTATAAATTTTGAGATCATAAACATTTTTCCATAAAATTTTTTAAAATATGTAATTTTGAACGCTGATTGGTGTACGAATTAATAGTGGTTAGGGCTCGTATACATATGGGCAATTTCCTGTCATCATTTGTACAGCTCTAGAGTGCAATAGATTTTGCAAAAATAAGAGTATCTGAAAAATAATTTGGTGTCTATGTTCATTCAGGGGGTGCTACGTATATTCGAAACATTGTTGCCCAAAATTTATTTTGAGGTATTTGCAAATAGTGACAGGCCTTTTTTCTTTTAATTTCTTACACTAAGCCAAATATTTTTCCTTGGAATTTTAACATCGATTTTCCGACTATATTACACTTTTTGAGCACTTTGCAGCACAATTTTATTTCCAAAAAGCTTGCATTTTGAACAAATGAAAAAATTTATTTCTTTTTATTTTTGACGCAAATTTTATTTGTGGTAGAATTTCAATTATACAACAGAGTTTAAATTTTTGATATTGAAAATCGGTCAAATTGAAACTTAACACAATTTTATAAAACTCTGTAGGTAGGGTGAAAATTAAAAAGGTACCAACACATACATATACATTTTTTGTTACTAACACATATTTAGACACACCCTGAAGGAAACCTGGGGACTGTCTGTCCGTCTTTCTGTCTGTTGAAATAAATTTTCTTAATACCCCAAATAACTTACAAACTTGATTCATACATCAATATATCGGGAATTCTTCCGGCTCTGTTGCTATTTAAAATCGATAAAATCGTCCCACAAATGGCTAAAATATAAGGAAAAAACCGAGCCAACCTCGATTTTTGGCCTATTTTTTATCTATATATAAGTCATTAATATAGACAACATGGATATCTAATGATAGATATTTCAAAGTCCATTGCAAAGATCTATACAAGGCTATAGAATTTGGACATACAATGGGTCAAAATCGGGAAAAATATTTTTTAACCCGATTTTTTTATTACCAAAAAATTTTTTTTGTCATAATTTTTTTTTTTCACAAGTAAATTTAAAAAAAAAATTTTTTAAAAAATTAAAAAAAAAACTATTTCGAAAAAAAATTTTTTTAATACAATTAAAAAAAAAAAAATTATTATTTTTTAAATTTTGAAAAACAATTTTGAAAAAAAAAAAATTTATTTTGTTTACCTAAAAATATTTAAAATTTTTATTTTAAAGTATAATTTGATGAAGGGTATATAAGTAAGAGTGCTATTACTTGTTATATTTGTCTTTGATGAGTAAGAAAAACATGAATTTGAGACGCTCTTCCAACTGTTATGTATTCGTACCTTTTTGTTTTTTAATTTTTTAAAACAAAACATGCAGTTTCATTAGCGACATCTACTTCAGAAGAGTACCAAAAGTGTAGACTAGAATTACTTAAATGTATTAGTGAGTCTCTGGTTCCAATGTCTATATATTGTCCCAAAAGAAGTACCTTGTCAATAGGACTATCTTCAGTAGTAGTCTTCCAAATGTCTACAGTAAATATCATTGTCTATGGTATAATAAGTCACTAGTACTGGTTACTGTGTCAATATTAAGTCAATACAGTTTCACTATTGACATTTCCTGCAGGGTAGGTACCATAGAATAATATATCCATAGAAGCGTTACTGAGAGGGAAAAAACCTATGTCTGTTGTCAAAAACCTAAGTCGTGAGAATGTATTAGTACATAGTTTTGAGGTTGTATTGGAGCCTTTTTAATTTTCACCAGACATACAGAGTTCTATAAAAATGTTTAAATTTATTTAAATTTTCTTCTATTTTCAATACCAAAAATTGAAACTCTGTTCTGTAAATAAAATTCTACCACAGATAATAAAAAATAAATTTTTTCATTTGAGCAAAATTAACGAGTTTCCGAAATAAAAGTGTCCTGCTAAGCATTACAAAAATTTGCCAAAAATTGTGTAGAAGTGTAAGAAAGTGGTTCGGTCTATATTTAATCGGAAAATCAAAGCTAAAATTTCAATTATTTTGATGTGTTTAATTCTCTCACAATTATGTTGAATTCACATATCTCAAGTACGTGTGAAGAGAGTAATTATTGTTACACTCAGCTTACTCTCAGTTGCGCCTCTAGTTGTCCACTATGGTAGGTACTTTTTACTAACACTTGATTAGAGTTTGGTACTGTTGTCGGACTACTTGTTATACTTTGGTTACAAATCTGAACGATTTCAAATAAATTATTTAAATTCTCTGTAACTTCTGTTTTTTATTTGTTTATTTTATTATATGTTTTATTCTTTTTAATTTTTCTGAACAAAAATATTCATATTTGAAAAATCAAAATTCAAAATTAATTGATTAATCAGAAATGTTGTGTAATCGATTAATGAGTATATTGATTAATCAGAATGTTTGATTATTCTATTAATCTCACATCCCTAATTTTCACAGTTAATTAAATGCTAGAGTACAATTAGTATATTTTCCAGCTCAAAATTGTTGAATTTTTCAGCCAAAAATAGTTCAAAAAGTAAAAGTCGCTATACTAGGCGATCCTTGCCTCATTGGAGTGGTGCAAGTTCTATCAAATAGCACTCGTAACTCCTCATTTTCATCATCAAGTGAATCTTCTATATATATAAAAGAGTAACGTTACTGACTGACTGATTCATCATCGCACATCCCCAACGACTGAAATTTTAACTGTGGGTTCCTCCCTCCCCAAAACGATCCGATAAGATGGGATTCTTCGAAATTCGAACGTTTAGGGGGTAAAAAAGGGTACATTCGGTAACCTTATATCTTCAAAACTAATAAAGATACAAAAAAACTTACAATATCATGTTACTCCATTTAAAAAATAAGCTGACAGGTGTCTGGTACTTTTGCAAAATTGCATTTTTTAGGGGAGAAAACGGGTAAAAACTGTATTTTGGTACTTTTTTGGCACCATATGTATCTTTATTTATAAAAAAATAACAAATACAAGTTTGGTACTTTTTGGAAATTCGAACCCTTAAGTGATAAAAATTGTGTTTATTTTTGGTACTTTTTTCATAAACTATGTAAAAACGGAAAAATACATTTTATTTAACATTTTAAGCCAATTTTGATAAATTTTTAACATTGGTTCCTGGATTCATGCAAAAATTAACTAACAGAGTGCTATTTGGAACTCGACTGCCAAGCTAACTACTAATAATACTTATTGACTATTTTATAAAATTAAACCTAAAAATTCAAAATTAGGCACACATGATTCGGAATGAGTTAGAATTCACAAAAGGTGACTTTAGTGGTACATTTCTTTAGCATTTTCTATAATAATGGACCCAGAATCATAATGTTGAGTGGGAATACAAAATGTGAGTCGAAAATGGTACTTTTTTATTATAATAATACGTTTCGAATGAGCTAAAAGCCACATTACAATGATACAATAAACATGAAACTAGAGGCATGTTATCCTGAATTAGCAATAATTATTAAAGGGAGACTTAATAGTACTATTTCTTTCATCCAATTGGGGTGGCGAAGCCCACCGGGTCAGCTAGTTATATATAAACTCAAGTTTAATTTCTTTAATGTCGTATATACTAAACTATTTAATACTTCTCAATTTCTAACTCTACCCAGCAGTTAAGCAAGTAGTCAATGTATTCCTTTTAGAAAGTAATCGTCACAAATGTCTTATCACTTGGCTGACTCCAATTTATATATTTTGGTCATTTGACAAGTATGTGCTCTCTATATAGTGCAGAGAGAAGACAATTGGTTACTTTATACATCCCAGGTAATCGAGCGTGAAGACAATTATCACTTAAGTGTCTCTAAGTAATCTGTAATTCGTTCAAACTGGTTTTATACAAATTGTGTTGATATAATTCTCATACAGTTAATTTTTAGTTTTGCTTAAGTATACTGATATCCCATGTAACATAGCATGAAGTCAATAGTCACTTTAGTGCCTCTTAGTAACCTGAAGTGAAGTTACTTTAAACGTTTATTTTGTACTGCACGTTAGAAAGTAGTCATTTTACCTACCAGAAGCAATCAATTGGAGAGTTGTCGAAGAATGGCTGACTATTTGAGGTCAATTAGCACCCGTACATGTTAAAATAACAAGTTATGTAGCTGATCAAGTTACCATTTACGTAGCTAGTAAGGTAACTGACGCTATTTAACCAGTATGTGAATCCAATGCGTTGACTTCTTTGGACCAGCTATTAGACAGTCTCATTGTAGTCAAAAAGGGTCAATTGACATGCACGTGTTAAAATAACTAGTCACATAGCTATTGAAGTAACTAGTTCTCACCCCAAATGATGGGTAAAATCACTAGTTCGGGACTGTCTCCTAGAACTGCGGCGTAGTCTTAATACCATAGATAAATACACATGTCGAAAACCTAAGTGATGAGATGTATTAGTAAAAAAACTATGTGAAAACAAAAACAACACTTTTATATGTGATTTTTTCTTGAGTTTTTTTTCAGTTTCCGCTCTATGTGTATTTCTCTAAGGTTAACTCTATTCTAAAATAAAACAGTGTATTCTATATTGATTTTCGCTTCCCCTATTTTTCAATCTCAATCTAATCAATTTTAAAATTACACACATCGTCTTCAAAACAAAAAAGTTAAAAGAAAGATACATTATTTTTTTTGGTTTCGCAATATTCCCAAATGCCAAGCCATGGTCTTAATGTGGTAGTAAGAGTGACCTAATCGAAATTACGTGCTCTGTTTGTTTACGTGTTAAAATCGACAGGACACATTAACATCCTTAAACACACTCATACACCCCCCCCCATACGCAAAAACACTTAGAGACCAGAGCAAACAACAGAATAGAAATTCTAAAAAAAAAATATTCTTGTTAGAACATTTGATTGATTGAAAATGAAAACGACGCATGAGACTAATACACACTTGTTAAACAATGGTGTGATGTTGACAATCAAGGATGATGATGATGAGGAAAATATATAACAACAAAAACAAATGTATTACAGGAAAACATTTCCTGCAAAAATGTTGATGAAAGAATTTTAAATGAAAATTGCAAAAAGTACTTATCACTCCTACAAGTGAAATTTGAAAGAACAAAAACATGAGAGTGCTCCTGTTAAGGACCAAGTACAACTCGAACAACTGTATTAAACACACTAGTAAGTGGGTAAACAAACTCACATAAAGGATACTAAAAACAAATCATTGTTAGTCCTTTTTTTTTGCGCATTTACGGATTATTGAAATGGATAAGTGGGTTGTAGCACGGCAGAAATAACGAGACATGAGAATTAAATTTAGTTTAGATTTAAATAGAAAAGAAAAGCTGATAAAATCCTTAAGGATTTAGCTAGAAATTATCAACACATACAAACAGATTCGATAGCAAACTATACAAAGATAATAAAACTTTTAAATATTTCATATCAATATTTGACCATTTATCTTTCGTTGTTCGTGGCAAAAGTAAATAGTCTGTGTAATTATAATATTAAATGCAGATGTGGCAGAAACCTACAGATTCCATTCATACATCTTCTTTCTTCCTTTGTATTGTACATGTTCAGACAAAATGTCTTCAGTTTCAGTTTCTTATTGTCGTTTTTCTATTCGTATTAATGTTTTCACAAGGAAAACTTTTATTTTTGCTTAAGTTTGCAAAATAATACAAAAGCAATAGCAGTAAGAAGAAAACATTCTTCCTGTATTTTACTTTATATTTTTTTTTTAGTTTTTGCTTGAACGTGGCTTTAACAACATTTGGCAATGCTGCTGGTAAAAGGATTATCCAACAACCAACTGCATATACAAAATGAATTATGAGCTCAATGTTTGTGTTTTTCATTTTCTACAAAATGTTTCATTTTCCCTTTTTGAAAGTGCGCTATTTGAAAGGAAAAGGTAGATTTTATAACACAGTTATTTTGGCATCAAGAGTTCATTCGTTTTTGAACATTTAGGGAGTTTTTCCACAATCTAAATTGTTGATTTGAATTGTATCTGGATTGTTCATATGTAAGAAAATGAATAAACGTGTGATAAAAGCTAAAGTGCAATATTTTTGAAAGACGGAGTTTTAAAGTGGGATACTTTTTAATCTAATTGAGATATTGACATGGAATTTTTTTTTATAAGACCAAAATCTAACTTATCTAAACAAAAATGAAAAAAAAATTGTTCGGAAAAATGTGGATCAAATTGTTCCTAATAATTGCAATCCTATCAAAATTTTAATACAAATTTTAGTTTTAGAAGCTCAATAAATATGTAATAAAATCTTTATTTATTAGCAAAACTCAATGAAATTTTCAACGTTTTTTAAATTTTTCATTCTGAATAACAAAGTGTAAAAAAATTGTCAAAAGCTCAAAGGGAATCCCGCAATTACTAAAAATTGAAGCAAAAATCCCAAAAATTATAGATTTTACTATTTTGCCCATAGGGTCCACATTTTCTTCGGGGCTGGGAATAAATAGGGATCACATCAAGGTTTCCAAAACTGCTTTCCATTTTCTGATCCCAGCTTTGGGATTTTAGAACATGTGGCCCAAAGTTGAAATTTTGATAAAAATTAGGTCAAATTCCAAAAGGCGTAGGGACGACATATTCGAAAACTTTTTATACCAAAATGTTCTCCGTAAAGATATTTTACAGAAAAACATAAAATTGTTATATGTCCTTAAATAAAGTTTTTTTTAAATAAAAAAAGAGTTATGTCACCTTTTCGTCCAAAAAACTGCAAAAATGTTTTACATGTCGAAGGTACCCTAATTTTAGCCCCCATAGCGCCGCCCCTGGAGCATTTATAGGTTCCATTTTAATAACTTAAACTCGAATACTCCTTGGCTACGTCCATGTCAAATTTTATCATGATCGGAGGAGCCGTTTAGAAATGCCAGATTTATTTCCAAAAAATTTCGATTCTGCCCCACTGTGTACCGGAGAACACTACAAGATGAAACTAATTACTGTGAGTTTTGTGTTTTGAAGCCATTAATGAGACTAACGGAAAAGAAAAGATATACATATTATATATCAACGTGTAGAAAATTATGTTTTCAAAAATGTACACAATTTTTAAAAATTAAACAAATTATAGAAGAATTTTTCAAAAATATGAGAATAAAAAATGGTAGCTGATTTTTCCTGAAAATTTTAATTTTTAAAATGCAATAAAAGTTTTGTTTATGAATCGTTTTTAATGAAATTTTACACTTATATAGAAACTTTTTATCGAAATACAAAAGTGAAAAAGAAATTAGTGAAAAAACTTTTAAAAAATCCCAAAATTGTGATTTTTTTTGATTTTTGGATCTATTGAAGGCACCAAGCTCGGGGCTATGAAATTCCTTTGCACAATATTAAGGAACATATTGGGACATACAAAGCAGGTCTTAGTTTTTTGAAAGCAGCTATGCGATTTGAGAAAATGTTGTCTAAAGTTGAAATTTACATATAAAATACGAGTACTTCGGAAGGCTCTGGACCACGCAATAATATGAATTTTGATATTATTTTGCTTCCCGTAATGTTATCTTTCAGAAAACTATAAACACATAAATTATCTTCTTCTTATATTCTGTATAATTTAACATTATTGTAAGTACGAAAAAAAAAAAAATTGCGAAAATCCGACATTTTTATTTTTTTGAAATTTGAATGCACATAACTTTAGACTCAGTAAAGGTTTTTTAATAATTTTTTCTCATTATTATTAATAAATTTGTTTTTAATTCAAAAAAAGACATTTCAAGAAAATCGAGAAAAAATTGGATCCGCTATTAGCAAAAAAGCAGACAAAAGGTTAAACAAATATTTTTTTTCTTTTCAAATGCGAATAACTTAAACTATAAGAGATAATATATGACTTACCCCCTGTCTATACTGGACAAATATTTATTATGACAATTAATGACGTTTGTTGTCAAGACAAAGTTGTCTGAGCAAAAGCACTAACAATTTTGTCATAACGAAACAATAATACTAATAATTGGAGACTATACCTGATAATTTTTTATCTTGACAACCATTTTGACGTTTATCATGATAAAAATGTATCAGGTATAGACAAGGGCTAAAGCAGCGAAAGGCAGACTCACACCACTACAGATTGTAGATATTGTAGTTGTATGAGTTGAGTAAAAAGTTGTGAAAAAAAACAAAAACAATAACTGAAATAAACAAGCATAAAAGCGAAAAGCGTAAAACAACCTGCTTCTATCAATGCTCATGCGACACTGACTGGTTTTGATTGTTTTTATACAATGTGTGTGCTTGCGTACATGTGAAAACAAAAACAAGAGAGCTCATTTGAGAGCTCAATGCCTTTCGCTGGACTAAAGCAATGTTTTTTCGCGTATTACTTGAGTTATTAAAATTCGGTATTCGATAATATTTTTTTAATGCAACTACTGAATCTCACATATAATTGGTTTTTAAAATTTTGCATTATTGGGAACTTTATGAAAGATAGCTGGGCTCAGTTGGGCAGAGAATTTAATATAATTTAATAGCCTGGACAGTTAAGCGTTGTTTCAGAAAAAAAGGTTTTGGGAAAGATCTCTATTATTCACCCTCCCATTACTACTTAATATAATGATATCATCTTAAAACAATATGGTAGTTTTTTTACCAATAACATGCATACATTTAGTGTGTCTCACTGATGTAGTTCTATAGATATAGGAGAATTAATAATTTATTTCTATGGGGGGAACCCGATTCCACCTTCGTACACCCTTCCGATTCTGGTGGAACGTGTAGTTTGATCTTAGAGTTAGCCACATCAAATTTAGTGTTCATACTTATGGCAGTTTTATATATTTGCACAGTTAATAAATATTTTATATGTTGGGTAATTGACTTCCCCCTCCTTTATCCCTAAAAGTTTGGTACAATATGCAGATTGGTCTAAGAGCTACAAAGGTAAAATTTTGCGAGTGTCGCTATTGTTGTTGTTGAGATATTAATAAATCCGTGCGTTGGCTAGAATGTCTATCGGAATTATTCACGCTAAGACATACGCTGCGTCTTCTGAGGTAGTTCAAAATGATAAGCAAACGCGTAAGGCACATAACCTATGCACTGATGGGACTTTCCTTGATGTGTATTTCACCGTAAGGGCTGCATAAAGAATCACCGAACTGACGACTGTAGATACTGTTTTCCTTTTCTTTCGATTGCCGATCTTACATTTGATGCTTTTCGGGAAAGTAGCTACCAATTATCCAAATCGCAGAATTGAATGCGTTTTTAACATCCAGAGTAATTGCTCTTTGTTCTTTTTATAATTTATGTCTGTCTGTCTGTCTGTCTGTCTGGATTTTGCATTCGGAAAAAATTAATTGTATAAAATAGAGAAATAACAAAAAATGCAAAAAATATATGTTTTACTGTTGTTTTACTGAACATTTTACCATCAAAAAGTCATTTTCGTGAAAATCAAAGATAGAGGGTTTTGAATATAGGCCCTCGATATAATAGATATTATAGGATCGCAGTACAAAAACTCTAACCGCTTAGTCCAGTGACTAATCTACTTGCTTCGTTATGTCGTCCACTGGATTCCTTATTATGTAACCCATCCATTTCAATTTAAGATATTTAATGTCTATTTTGGTTCGGTCATGTTATATAATATTCGAGACATCGATTTAGGTTTCTATATTGTCCATGCCTCATATTCGTAGAGGAGGATTTAAGGTTCTACAAGCTTGGTTCCTTTTTGCACAATCGGCACTGTTGGACACTGCTCGTATTCTCTTTATTTACTATGCTTTATTTTGTCTTGCTGGTGTTAATTTGTTCAATAAAAACTTGAATTATTATGAAACTCAAAGTATTCAAAGAACTGCTTAGTAGTGATCGGAACTCAAATGTTTATTCGACGTTTGGTCTTCTTAGTCAGGTTTTTATGGCTTTTACAAATTGTCGAATTAGAACACAAGCGACGACCACGAACTGAACGTGGCAAGAAACAACTATCAATAGGCGACAATGATTGAGTATATCAGCATTCGTCACACGGAATTACAGATATTCACATTGCACTCGTCTGTGAATATCAGTTTACTTGTACTGCTGTGTATGCAATCAGGATAACGAGATGCTTAAGTATCACATACATATACGAGCTGTTTTCTACCAGCTTAAGACATTTCGAAAGGAATACAATAACCAATCTTGAACATAGAAGTATATAATGGAGATCTTCGAAATGTCATATAGTAAGAACTACAATCTTGACAAATTACATATTTCCTGAAGAAAGCTTAAAAAGAGAAGCGAGTCCTATAGGACGTTTGAACAAATGAAGTCTATGGCTTTCCCGACAGAATGTAATCTTCATATATTACATAAGAACTTAGAAAACGGAAATATATACATTAGGGTGGCTCCTAATAAACGAAAGCTGGATTTTTGCCATTCTCACCAGTTTGGTAAACATTGGTAAAAAAATCATCCTGAAAATTTTTTAGATAAATCGGTTGAGTTTAAGACGTGCCGCAGCTCTCTGAAGTTTTGCGATGCATTTACAAGGGGGAAAAAATGCATTTTTTTTTAGTTTTTGTAAAAATTTTGCCATTAAATAATTACTTTTACAATTTAATTTTAAAGAATTGAAATGTGTACGTAATTGTCGTTCGAATGAGATATAGAAAACAGAAATTGGTCAAAAACTGTTAAAGTTATTAAAAATTCCCCAGGCCATTAACGTGTCTCAGGGCACTAGAACATGAAATGTAGGAACAAAATTAACATATTTTGATAAATATTTAAATAAAAGCTCACATTTACTTAAAATATATCCATATTTACTTGTATATGAGTTTTTGTCTTCGTAGGATATCGTTAACCTATTCGCAGCTATGACCAACAAAATAAAAAAATTTTAACGGCAGTTTTAAAATTTCATTTTGAAATTTTTAAAAATTTTTTTAAACAAATTTCAGATTTTTTTTTATCATTTTATTGGGATTCATTGAGAATATAATAGGGAATAAAAATATGAAAAAATTATCAAAATATCTCTTATAGTTTTTCCGTACCTGCGATTTAAATTTTGAAACTTTCAAGAAAAACAAATATTTGGCCATTTTTTTTGGCGAATAAAACTATTTCCTTACTGTTATGAATTTTAAGTAAAACCTATTCAGAATATTATAGTCCAGATAATTCCAAATATACTCTAAAAGTTTTACTAAAATTGGAAAACGTTGAAACTTAAATCGTGAAGGTCAAAGGTCAAATTTTTCAATATTTGGAATTTCTAATTTAAAGACAGCAAAATGTTATTTATTTTTGGGGCAATTTTGATGAAACTTAAGAAAAATATAAAATGTCTAGTATTTATAACAACAGCACAAAAATGGAAATTAACCCTTAATGCACTTTGTTTATTCGCAATATAGAGTAGCCCCCCAGAGTCCAAAATACCCTATAAGAGAGATTCAATTGGTTAAATTTAGACAAAGTTATCAATTTGGTATTATTGTAATGTTATTTATAGCATACTTTGCGTGACCAGCCTAACATACTTACTATTCTCCATGTAGCATCACTAAAAAATCAAAATGTCTTACTCGAAAGCCAAAAAATCTCAATACAAAGAGAAAGTTCTTTTGTTGCCGTTTTGTACAAGCAGATTTTTCCTGAAGTCTTTTATTTTTAGAGTTTTTGTTTTCATTGCAGCAGGCAGATTAAATAAAATTTGCTAAACTGCGGCCTGCAATAAATTTTCCACAAAAAAACACACAGAATTAAAAATTAAACTTCTACTCGTACATGTTTTATTTATTTATTTCTATCTCAAAAACGCAACAAAACGAAAAAGCTTATCTTAATGACTTGTTTAACACAACTCATAGAAATGAAAGCTAAAAAAAGGGTATTAAAATCCTGTTAATTCCAGGATTTTCTTTTTTTTCACTTTTTAACATATAAATTTACCTGGTAAAATAAAAATGTCACGCCTTTGCATATGTCTGATGCTGGAAAATTTATGGCAGTTTATTTTAGACTTACGGAAAAGATTTACAACTTAAAGTACATGGCTGTACAAGGTACAAATTTACTTTTGGTTTTGTTGGCCAGCCTTTTAAACAAATTAGTTTTGAAAAGTTTGAAATGTTTTCAGATAAGAAAGCAAAAAAATTGTATTTAAATTAAAAAAAAATGAAAGTGAGGAATTTATTCCTTAGGCAATTAACAAATTGCCTTAATCTTTAAATAGTTTTAAATCTGATAATTTTAATTTTGTTACTGTTATTAAAATCACAACTGTTACGTTTTTTTACAAAACAAAAATTACATGCTGATAAACATTTTTACCACAAATGTCGCAAAAAATTACTCAAACAATCGCACAAAAAAAAAAAAAAAAAATATATGACAAGTTTTGAAATGTAATCAAATTTAGAGATTTTATAAGCTAAATATTCAATATCACACATGCAACAACTACAACAAAAATCCCTCAAATCCTGATAACAAAAATAAAATACAACCAGAGTTAAACTGTGCAAATCATAAAATGTTTGTAAAGCAACATGTGACCACACATGTTAAAATATTTTTATTTTTTTCCAAATTCAAAAAAAAAAAAAATAAAATCATTGATAAAATTTCAAAATTGACACATGTAAAAAACAAAATATCCTTGTAATGCGATTAAATAATATGTATGTATGTTTTTGTAAAACACTACATGTGTATGTTTGAGTTTATGAGAGTCCTTTTGTCATCATTGTTAAGATGTTTATTTGTGACCAGGGTTAGAAAAATTGACATGGCATGTCAAAAGAAAATTTTTAAATCCAAAATGAAAATTGGTTCAATTTGCCAATAAGATTATTTGTAAAATCCCCCCATACATATGAAACAAATAGCAAGAAATGACAACCACGTTTTATTAAATTTAATTTGTTAAAAGAAAAACCTCATATGAGACTGATGACACAGGAAGAGGAAATAGGAAATACTAGATTTAAAGGAATGTATTCTATATTATTCAAGAAAGCTGTGTTCACTAACATAAATTGGGAAAGGTATGATCTTTAAGAGACCTGAAGGCGTAATTGTCAAAAACCTAAGTCTGTTGTCAAAAACCTAACTCTTGCAACAACAAAATATATATGCTAGTAAATTTTGTTGTTATATTAGACATATGATTCGTTTTATTTTTGTGTAAAAAGACGGATTGTCTTGTCTGTATAATTCTCTATGCCTGAGCATTAATACTGTTGCCCTATCCTGAACACTTTTGTCAAAATGTCTCCTGTTTTCCATAGCAGATTCTTCTTATCATATGCAGTATACTAACACCGCGGAAATGATGACGGCTCTATGAATGTTGTTAATAACTATAAAATATTAGCTGGGAACAACTGGATCATCTACATACCTTTATATGCTCTCATCGTAAATATATCTCGGAGTGTGATGCAGAAATATGAAATAACTATTGTGTGAGTTTGTACTCCGACCGAGAGAACCTTTGATATATTGTTCTCGAGTTATTTAGGTCCTTAAGGCTGCTTTGAATATTTCTCCAATGACCTTCAATAAACTGGATAACCGTAACTGATCACTAAGAAAGTGACATCCGTTGGCACTTTGAACACAGTGGCATGTGCTGGATAGATAAAAGGTCTGTCAAGATTAGGGTTAGGAAGATATCCTGGTGTCAGAACACACAGACGAGGAAGAGAATTACACCTAGTAATACTGAACGGATTTTCGACTTGGTGGATAAGCTCATACTAATATAGAATCACCCTAGGTCCTTTGATAGGATCTCTACATCGTACTATCTAGGTCATTATTTGCCATGCTTAACTTTCTTCCATGAGTATGAATACCACTAACGTATGGAACCGGAGGAATTTTGGTCAAGCAACCATATTTAGCTTTTTCGGTAGACACCATTGACTGCAAACCCAGACTTTTCTTCGACAGAGACTACTATGTATCGATTGCGGATTGGACGAACTGGAAGGTTACAATCTCTCTATTTGAAATCTTCACTGATGGCTCAAAGTCGACTGAAGCGCGTGTGTCTTTTAAGCTAGAGGATCAGGCTGAGATCTCAGATTATGGAAGGGTTGCACACTGACTGAGGTTTTGAGTATGCGGTGAGAATAGTCGGATTTACACTGAAGATTGGCCGTTTATAAGTCTCATACGGGTGTCTATATGATATACAATCTTATTTTAGAATGCCCGACATTTCTGCACGTGACATTCTTTATTTGAACTTTATAGGTGGCTCTGGAAACTACTGCATATTTACTGACCAAATGGGGTGACTCGCTTCTGTGTCTTTAAAACTACCGGGGCAGTGTAGTGATGCTGAGATCTCAGCTGTGGGAAGGGCTGAGCATAGGCTGAGGTTTTACCGAGACTGGTAATGCTGGGCAACTTTTTCGGTATACACCATTGACTACTGCCAACCCAGACTTTTCTTCTACAGAGACAAATATGTGTCGATTGCGTATGGACGAACTGGAAGGATACAATCTCACCAAGGGAATCTGTTTGAAATATTCACTGAATGCACAAATTCAAAGTCGACAGAGGCGCGTGTGTCTGATAAGCGACATGATCAGGGTGAGATCTCAGAATTTGGAAGGGTTGCATAGGGGTGTCTACATGACATCCAATCTTATTTTAAAATGCCCGGCACTCTGCACGAGAAAATATGCATTTGAACTTTATAGATGGCACTGGAAACTATTGCATATTCATTGGCCAAATGGGGTGCCTCGTTTCTGTGGCTTTAAAACTACCGGACCAGTGTAGTGAGGCTGAGATCTCAGCTGGGGGAAGGCTGAGATCTCAGCTGGGGGAAGGCTGAGGTTTTACCGAGACCTGACTGATCTATTGTATATGGTCGTCAGAAGATTGGACACCTTTATAAGTGCAACGGTATAGTGTGGTCGATGACTCGAATTAATCGGAAGACAGAATTGCTTTCCTATTCTTGACCTCCTATTACCCGGCTATCACATCGGGACTCATTAAGTTTCCACATGCGTCACTCAATAGAGTTGCCTGTTGTATCAGAACCCAATTTATAGTGGTTGTCATAGTTAAATCCAGCACACTTAGATCTATTGACCCATTGTGATACTTCGGGATACTGTTCCAGCAGAGTCACCTCCGTAGCAACAACCACAGCTCGTTATAAAACTCTTAACACAACCCAATTCATAGGACAGACAGTTTATCGAAGACATCCGAACCCACGAAAATCATTTGTTTCATCGCCAACAGAGTTTATTCAACACCCAGTCACTGCTCATGCCGCCCATGAGCAAGTGTCCGCTTGTTAAAGATACCAGCATAGATTAGATGGAATAATCTTTAAGTGTTGAGTAATAATATGCCCTTTATTCAGAGGTGGCCACAGTTGACTAGCTGTCAGTCAAAGCGTAAGTTTGCGAGATATTGCAGAATACTCTCGTATTCCCGATCTGATTAAACTTATCCTGATATTCGTCTATTTGTCCCATACATCACACGATCGTGCAACTAGGAACCATCTGTGAAAAGTGAATGCCTCTCATTGTAACAGAAATATTATTTCGACATGCATATGTACGGTAACGGGGTTGTATTGAGAAGTTCGAGACCACTCAAGACCTTTCTTACCATAGTGACAGGGTGCCAAATCAAGCCAAAAATAAGTGGACACACTAAGAAGTCTTATGAATGGAAGCATCCCTCGAACATCAGCAACATCAAAATTTTGACCCGGATGCTGCGAAAAATCTGCCAGAGCATACGTTTCATCATCCATTATGCAGCAGGAATATATTTTTTTATAAAATTTGACTTCAATTCCCGTGCTCTGTTTTTGGCCTCTAAATTTTAAGCAGCGTTTCTGTCAGGAACTTTTTGAGCCTTGTATGTTTTTAAACCTGCATTGGCTTTAACTTTTCGTACCAAAAAGTCCGAGCACTGAGCTAACCGGGCAGCTTTCCTACCGGATGTGTTGGGAGCTCTTTGGAAAATGCTATTTTTTTGGCTTTAGAAACATCATGTGGATCATTCCTTCTACATGAACTAGGTTTTCTATCAACGGACAAGTTCTCCCGGTACTGTTGAATAACATTGGAAACAGCTTGACGGCAGACCTTTGATTGTTTGGCCAACTTTTTGTAGGACCAAGTTGAGTTTTGTTGAAAATATTTAATAATTTTAGTACGCACTTTTTTCTGGTCACTCATTTTAATCAGATTAACAAAAAATGAACATAATTGACTTTAAACATAATAACTGACATGCTTTACAAGGTAACTTGATAAAAAAATCAAATAATACTTGGGTTAAAAGTTTTAATGAAAAACGTGTGTTAAGAATTTTTCGATCTCAGTCCTTATAGCAGTAGATCTAGGAATATTCATCCTATACGACGTCATTATCTGCATCATTCCTAGGCAAGACTAGTGTATACCATTAAACGACAACCATACATTAGAATCGGATGAATAATGTCAGTGTAGACCCATTGAACGAACTTTGGAGCATAGTTTTCTTACACGAGTTAAGAGCGATTGTTGGCTTCTTAAATCTTTCCATGATATATTTTTAAATTCAAATTATTATCCAGAATGAAACCAAGATATTTGGAGTTGTATAAAACGATGGTTGACCTTAATAACAACATATTCAGTTTAAACTTTAGAGTCACGTCTATCCAGAGATTCTATCGTTTGTTTGTAGATCCCATAAAAGCAATGAGAGGACCCCCTCTCGTGATGTAGCACTATTGATAATGTGGGTAACACTAGGAGAACTTACTTTAAACTGAGCAGAACCATCTGTGAACCTACGAAAATACTTCTCAATTTTTTTTTAACAAACACAAACTACGAAGCGTTTTGTTTGTCTGCAGATACACCCAGAGTCGGGAATCGAACCCGCAACCCTCAGATTAATAGTCCAGCACACTAGCGACTAGTCTATCAGGGCACCCATGCCCATACTAGAGATTAATTTTCGGTTGTACCAAAAACTATCGTCCAGCTATTCCTGGTAACTTCATCAGTGAACAACGGGTAGATTTTGCTGAGGTCTGCGTAGTACCATTTTTTTATTTATTCAACTTTTGATATTGTCCCATTCAAGTTAGACTGTTAATTTAAACACAACGCAACTTTTCCAAATATGAGAAATACAGGATTTATAAAATTCAACATTTATCAAATACATACCTTTAAAGACTTCAAAGCCTCACCTCAAAATAAATATCATTAGAAAATTTTTCAATAAACTTTTCCAAATAAAACAAACATGTTTTCCTTTAAAAAACATGATGAAAGTACCACATAAATACTGGAAAAGATGGCCTGAAGCATACAGCACACAATTTAATTTTGATTTATTGTGTGAAAGAATATGTGAAAATATCTAATTCACTCGCAAAGCAGCAGCACAATGTGTAGAAGGGGCGATTGAAGTCCCTTTTTTTGTCTATGGTATTTTTGAAATTGTCGCATGGTCACTTTAATGTTTGAATTATTACACGTACGCAGAGGTTGATTTTAAAGTTTTAATATAAAATATAAATACAAATAAAAAAGAAAAAAAACAACGAGGGGATGTATAAAATTCATAAAAGGGATGATAAAGAGAATGATGATTAAGTTTTGTATGGCGCATAATAGTTGAGCAAATTTCCTACAAAAGATACATGATGCTACTCAAAACACAAATAATCATGTGTCTGTATTAACGGAAGTGAATTATGTCTTTTCAAATAATTTTCATTTTTTGTTCTTTTGAGGTTATTTAATGATGTTTACACATTTACTCTCACACACTTATTTCTACATATATAAGGTGCCTGTCAAAATTATAAGGTCACATAGTTTTTCTTATGTTTATCAAAAAATACCAATTGTTTAGACAAGAATCCTTTGATATCATTTGATTACTGTTAATCTGAAATATCTAAAATGTGCATTTTAAAACGCAACAAAATTATAAGGTTAAGGCTAGACAATTGTTATTTTTGTAAAACTTTATTGTAAACATTTGTTGTGTTCAATTTGAGACAGGAAAAAGATTTGTCTGAACTTTGAAATGGTTAGATTAGAGGATTTTTCGAACAGCAGTTGGAGATACGAAAAATTGCACAAAAATTATTTAAAAGATGAAGAAAATTACGGTAAAAAACTAAATTCTGGTCGACCAAAAAGGGGTCGAAATTCGCAATCCTTTAAATTTTAATGGTCGGACGGTATTAGAGTTCTGGTGAGATTTTAAAAATGAAATCAGGTATTAATCATAGTGCATTTTCGGTGGCGGTTCCCTAATGGTTTGGGTTACGTTTATAATATGGTTTCTCACAAATAGAATAAATAGTTTGGAGTTTCAGGAATGTTCTCAAACAATTTTGGAAGAACATGTCGAAAAAAAATGTATCAACAAGACAAACGTGCAATCCATGTTTCCAAATCATTTATGGAATAGTCGTCACGTTCACTAGATCTTAATGCTATAGAGAACATATGTGAAATGCTTGTGCGGCAGTTTATTCTAAAAACAATCAGTATAATAAGAGCTGATAATTACATTTTTTAATGATTGGTGAGAACAGTAGAAAATTTCATAAATTCTATGCCTTTATACTTATACGCGTATATGGGTCCCTGGCCACGATGGAAATCGGTGTAATTGTATACCAGATGAATTGGCCAAAAGGTGTGCGATGATGAGGTGATCGACCCCTTTTCTGGTATTTTCCTTGTTATATGCAAGATGACTGTACAGCAGAAAATATATGAGACTGCACAAAACAGGTGAACCAACGAGCCTTCCTGTGTTATAACGTGGTCTACTTGGCCCGTATATGATGCCAGCAGGACGAATCTACTTATGGAATTTCGTCGTGAGGAAATAAGGCTTATTGTTTCCTTTATTACAGGACACATGCCTACGGTTCAATGACTATTGTAGGAGCTGTCATAATGAAGAAGAGGAGGATACGGTTTCTAACCTATTCTGGCGATGCTCGACTCTGATAAACCCGAGGGAACGCATCCTCGGAATCCCGTTCCTATCTTGCCTGGATGAGCTGTCAAGGATGAGTCTTAGACGAATCTTTTCCTTCATCAGGGAATCTGGTTGGTTTAACTTGGAGACAACGGACGTATAATAAATACCCCGCTGTTTAGCCCTTGCCTATCACAATGGGATCAGTTTTGAATGGAACCAAGTGAGTTGCTTGCTCAATTATTTTTTGACGCAATTTGGAAATGCACATTTTTGATATTTTTTATAAATAGAACTAACAGTAATTAAAAGGGTGGAAAGAATTCTTATCTCAACAACGTTTAAGCAACAAGTATTTTACCCAATAATACCAATCAATACTATTTGTAATTTTGGATAAAAACAACGAAAAATATGCGACCTTATAATTTTGACGGGCACCTTATAAACAAATAAATACATTTAAAATAAATGTGTTAACTGTACTCGTATTGGCAAATTGCTAACAAGCATCGTTTGACTAACTGACTCACTGCTTGACTAACTGTACTTTTGACCGTGTGCTTTTTGTTTTGTTTTTTCACATTTTGTTAGGGATTAGAAAAGCTGCCTTCGTTGCTGAGCAGAGGAAAAACAGCGTTAAACACACTTACGCTTCCACATGTTGATATTTGGTTCTATGTAGTGCGAGTATTTAGAATGTTACCAAGTCAAAGGTTTTCCCAAAAATCATCCCCATTTGGATGAAAATTATTTGTTTGCCATTTGATTTAATGTTTTTTGTTGAATATTTCACAAGTAGTACTTGTAAGTATTGTTTTTCAATTTTCTATGTAGCAGAATGTTCGATGAGGTTGTGAATGAATGAAATGTGAAGCTGTAAAATGTGTGATGTTGTTGAAAAATGTTGATGGACTTAGTGTCAGCTTAGAAGTGTGATTATGTTGAGTGTCAATGGTTGGGAGATTTTATCGCATGTGATGAGAAATGTCAATAGATTTGTTGAATTACAATTGGGTAATTTTTAAGTTTATTTTGGAAGACAATTATTATAAACTAAACCCAGAATCCTTGTCCCATTGAATCTGCTATGATAAGGTCAAGTTTGTATGAGAACATTCTTAAAAAGGAGATTATACTGTGTCCCTTTGTAAATGTTCAAAGTTGGTAATAAGTAATGTCTCAGCAATATTATTTAATAGTTCCAAATCGCCAATGAAGCGTTGTTAATTTAAGCATGTACTGTGCTCAGTCAGTATTTTATCAGTTTAAATTTATAGTGTATCTTACGGATATTGTTGCCGTAAAACATTACGAACATAACTATCTGGCAGAGGACACAATCGAACTCACTCATAGAAAATAGATTTGGTTTGGACATGCCACATACCGATATTATTAAAAGAACATTGAATAGAACCCACAGGGAAGCCGCCATCGTGTATAAACAGTGCATACTTGGAATCGTCAACTGGTTATGGCGATCGATATTAGAGACCCCCATGAATAGTTTAGTTGTGACAACGAATAGGCAATTGAAGTTTGTAGTATCTGAGAATACAGACAAAATTGTTAATAAATATTTGACAGTCGATATTTACATGACTTTAAGATTTAGCGAAGTGAGTTTGGTCAGGCAGAGAATGTACAACCGCCTATCATTCTTTGGCGCAACAAGAGAGAGCGGGGCTTTTGATTAAAACACTCTTTAATAAAATAAAACAACACTCAGAACGAAGGAGATGGGACTCTTGGTACACACAAATTACAAAGTATAAAGGTTTTTTTTAGCAATAGCCGATAGCACTTGTCCAACTTTGTAGAGTAAAACCTAGTGTATTAAAATTGAAAGCTACCAAAATCAGCTTACTACTACATGAGAAAATAATTTCAGGGATCCACTTTATTTTAGCGGCTACTTACAACTGTAAAGAGACAGCAACAATTTCTAGTTTACAGGGTTAAGCATGAATTTCATACCTTGTGACAACAATGAGCATCGATATGTAGAAACTGGCAGAATACCTTCTCGGTCTCTGCAAGCAGAAAACACCAATAGTGTCATCTCCTTCGTTCTGAGTGTTGTTTTTTTTATTAAAGAGTGTTTTTATCAAAAGCCCCAGCTCTATCTTGTTGCGACAAAGAATGATCGGCGGTTGTACCTTCAGTGAAACATAGGCATTAGTAATTCTCATGACACTTACAGAACAATTTTTATTCTCAAACTCATTGTTAAAGACACTATTGAATAACGTAGAGCCTGTTTTAGTTCTGTTAAAGAAGGATATAATCAAAATTATTATAAAATCCTTCAATCCGATCAAAACTCAGGATACGGATAAATGTGGAAACTGATTGACATTAACAGTAACATCCGGATGTCCATAGATAGATTCTTATTGTGCTCTTATCTTTTCTATAAATTTTTTCTTTGGTTTTTATTTTTAAATTGACCAACTTGATGTGATTGAGTCAATCTCTCATAGTCAATCCCTTGTTAAACTTGAGCTTGTTCGGTGTATAGCTAGTTTAATGACAATTTGCTCTCCTGGTGGATCATTCGATTCACAGTAGGAGACAAAATTTTTATTTATTTGACAATGATGACCCTACTATATGGTTGAAAACTTCCTCTCCTACTACGATACTTGACCATAAATAAGATAAGAGATAGATCGGAAATGACACTAAGAACGCTCAGTAGATGAAGTATAAGTGTAAGTACTAGCAAGAAAAAGTAGTCCCTCTTTTTCTATCAACCACAACTCATCGAGATAGAAATGACATTTTTTGTCAGTGCGAAATTAGAATTTGTGGTTATAAAGGAGTTTGGATAACGTCGATTGGCAAATCCTTCCACAGTGTCACATATATTGGGATAATAAAAATATATACACATGCGAATTATTGATAACTGTGAATACTGATAATTATAAATAGGAATAGAACTCATGAAAGACATGTGTAAAAGTAACTACAACAATGGAGATTCAACGGCGTGAGATAATGGGTTAAAATTGGATAAATGGTTTCATTGAATTTTCAAATTGGTTCACCTGATTTGGATGATTTGTTACTCGGAATTGAAAGAGGTAGAAGCTAACAATAATGTTGGGAAAATGGTGGCTCTACATATTCATTTCTTCATATTGTTGGACATTGCGGACTGCAGAATGTGCTAAAGTATGGTATGATGATTGTCAGCTTAAAGAACATCTGGTGGTTTGGTACACAATGAGTATTTTCAAGTATTTCCACTCATTTCTAGTTAAAGCTATGTCCAATCTGAGAGTGGTCCCAACGCAAGTAGTTCATCTTTTTAAGACCCTGCAAAGTGATCAGCATTGATATATCATTATCACCAAATATCTAAAAATCTTTGTTTTGTAATTTATTTATGGTTGTTAAATTGCCGAACAAGAAATCGTTTCACCATATAACTCTCTGAATGCCTAATTAAAAGCCGCTTCCATGCATCCTTTAGAACGTATTTGTTGGTTTTAGGAGTCTTTATCGGAAATATAATGAGTTAAAGATAGATTTTTGTTTAGACCAATATTCGCAACTCCAAGTTGCAGGTGTTTAAATAACCTATCTAAAATATACGCTCTTTAGACATTTTGTCATAGCTTTATTGTCAATCTATTTGTATTGGTCATCTCTCCAGGTGATAGTTTAACAAATTGTTCCTTATTAATATTTCAGATCCAACTAATAGTTTAGAAGTTTTATAATTAATGCCTTTGATTGAGTGGTCGATACCTCCTAAATTCATGAATATTTTATTTTGTAAGTTTAACCAAGAGGTTTTCTTGGTTAAAGTTACAAAAAATATTTAACTAAATTTGTTGTCGCATGTTCTAAGAACATGATGCGGATTTAGCAAGTTTTTAAAATAGATCACAATACAACAAGTTTTAGGTATACACTTCAAATACTTCATAACTACAGGTATTGATGAAATAATGTGAATGGATGTCAGTAGATCGATCTCTAACCAGTTGTAGGAGACAGTCCCTAACTAGTGATTTTACCCATAATGTAGGGTGGGAACTAGTTACTTCAATAGCTACGTGACTAGTTATTTTAACACGTGTATGTCCTAAGCAGGGGGTTAATTGACCATTTTTGACTACAATGAGACTGTCTAATAGCTGGTCCAAAGTAGTCATCATTGGATTCACATACTGGTTAAATAGCGTCAGTTACCTTACTAGCTCTTGTAAACAAACCTTCCTTCGACAACTCTCCAATGGATTGCTTCTGGTGGGTAAAATAACTACTTTCTAAAGTGGAGTACAAAATAAACGTTTAAAGTGACTTCACAATAGGTTACTAAGAGACACTAAAGTGGCTATCGAGTTCATGCTTTCATGTTAAATAGGATATCAGTATACTTAAGCAAAAATCAAAATTAACTGTCTGAGAATTATATCAACATAATTTGTACAAAACCAGTTTGAACGAATTATCACACAACACGTTAAAAGTGACTACACTCCAGATTACTTAGAGACACTTAAGTGACAATTGTCTTCACGCTAGATTACCTGGGATGTATAAAGTCTTCTCTCTGCGCTACAAAGAACACATAAGTGTCAAATGACCAAAATATATAAATTGGTGTAAGCCAAGTGATAAGACATATGTGACGATTACTGTCTATACGGGATACATTGACTAATTGCTTAACTGGTGGGTACTAACATAGTTACTGAGAGACATAAAACCTAATTCTGTTGTCATAAACCTAAGTCTTCCAACAAAAAAATACATGTAAATCAATGTATTTTGTTATTGTGTCAGCCATAAAAGAGACTGATATTTGTACTCTTAGCTTACTCTCAGTTGCGCCTCCAGTTCTACCCTATGCCTACTATCCTACTCTGAACATGCAGACGCGAGAAATCTCCTTAGTTCTCCTTTTTACATATCCAAGGATAAATGACGTTTCCCAATTTTGGGGGTCCTTTTGCCAAGTTTTTCTTATAAAATATTTATAAAGATAAAACTGAATTCTTTGAGAAGTCAAATAACGCGTTGCAAAGTTTATTCAATCCTGAACACTGATAATTTTTCACAAAAATGTCCGCGATGTCTAACTTTAGAGGCCTATAAAATAAAATGGTTTACATGTTATCAATTGGACATTTAAGAGTAGAATACATGATTTGAATTTTAACAAAATCAAATAAGAGAAAAATTTAAATCTCTAATTTTGGGCCGATATATTTTATCCTATATAGAATTATGTATGACCCGAAAGGACAATCTCTGATATTAACTTCTTAAAGGTAGTTTAATTCAAATGTTGCGACCAAGCTGAAGGTGGGTCTTTCTTAAATCGTGTATTGCTTACTGACGAAGACTTTTGAGCTCACATAACTCCAAAGACAAAAATCCTGAGGTGTGATATTGCATGATTTAGGTTGCCTGACGCGAAATTAGCAAAGGTCGATGATGCACACCATATGTTGGTCGAAGTGCACGAAATACATTTCTTACAAATCACTGATTTTTATACCCTTCACCTTCGTGAGAATATAAAAGTTTGTCATTCCGTTTGTAATTTGCACAATATAATTTTCCGACCTTATAAAGTATATATATTCTGGATCCTTATAGATAGCGGAGTCGATTAAGCCATGTCCGTCTGTCTATATGTCTGTTGAAATCAATTTTCTGAAGACCCCAGATATATTCGGAATCCAAATCTTCAATAATTCTGTCAGACATGCTTTCGAGAAGTTTCCTATTTAAAATCAGCAAAATCCGTCCATAAATAACGGAGATATGAGCAAAAATCCGAGACAACCTCTGAAAATTTCATCAAAAAAATACAATTTATTACATGCTTTGACAAAAAAAGCAACAAAACGTATGTTTGGTTATGTGTTGGTTTCACTGCTTTGCGTATTTTTTTTTTTTTGGTGTTTGACAAAAAAACAACAAAACGTATGTTTGGATGTGTGTTGGTTTCATTGCTTTGCGTATTTAGTTTATGATTTTATGGTGTTTTGTTTCGTTTGGCGTTGTTGTTTTTATACCCTTCACCTTTGTGAGAAGGGTATATATAAGATTGTCATTTCGTTTGTAACTTCTACAATATAATCTGTTCGTCAGCAATTAAATGTAAAATTTTTAAAAGTTTTCTTGATATATTTAGGATGCTATATGCTGAAAGTGTTCAATTAATGCATCCACAACAAAGGTGAAGGGTATCTAAGATTCGGCATAGCCGAATAATTTGGATACGATGTTGCGGTGTTAGTCTTTCCATGATAAATAAGATGACAGTATGTCACGTATGCTCTGTGAAAAAACAAATAAAAAACTCTAAATGAATCACCCATTATAAGAAGCTTTCCATAATGCAGAGCAAGTAAGTGAATGCCTGCGTAGAATAGAAGTGTGATCGATCTATAGGTGTAGAGAATTTCCTCTCAAACATGATAATTTACGCGACAATAGGAAATATGTTTATTACTAAATTTGCCATTACTATTTTACATTTAACATTTTACGAAGAAGAAAATATTAAATGTTCCACAACACAATCAAGTATATTTCAGTCAAGAGTTATTATTATTGAACGTGTTTAAAAACCATTTGCTTCTAAAAATCTTTTCGCTGTTAATAAATTTTCAGAATTTCATTAAAAACTCATAAATATCATATTAGTAACGCCCAAAAGAAAATCACACACTCTCTTTGTAATATTTACTGATGACCCAGGTTCTAATGTTTTTCATGAAAACAATACAAAACAAATGTTGAAAACAAAATTGTGCGATTATTTTTCTAATAAACAGCCCAAAAAACGAGGCCGCTTTATTGTTTATGAGTCATTTATTTTGTAATGAAGGGCTACACCCAACTGCTGACACTGTTGTTCTTTGACTGCTGCTGTTTTTATTTATTTTATTTCTTTGTTACAGATTTTATGGATGATTTTTTTTTTATCAAGCTGTTGCTGACCCCATCACAAAATAGTGAATAGAAAAGTACCAGGTATTTTATGTAGCCTAAGGATACATCATGTGATGATGTTTTACCCTTATTAGTGAAATTTGTTAAAATATTGTTTGTGAGAAAGAAAGTATAAAAAATTATTATGAAAATATACAATTTACATAATTTATTGTATTGGGCATGTAATCAGCATATGCTTTTTAAACAGTTTTTTTTTTTAATATTTTTTTTATTATTAAAAACATTGTTTCTTTATTATAATTTACGAGGAAATTTACGTTTTTTTTTGTTTTCTTAGGGAAAAAAACTAAGAATTGTGATCATTTTTTAGGGGTTTTTTATTCTGCCATAAAAACGTTTTCGCTTTTTTTTAATGAATTTTTTTCTAACTTCATTAAAAATGTTGGTTGTTTTAGGGATTTAAAAGACTAGCTGCTTGGCATTTTAGGGATTTTTCGTTGGTTTTTTTGCGTTTCTGTTTTAGAAATTTTAACACGTTTTTAATTTTTATAATTTTTATGTTTATATTTTTAATTTCTTAGTTAATTTTGTTACTACGATTTTCTTTTTTAAGGGTAAAATTTTAGCTGCATTATGGCTTGATTTTTTTGTATTTTTTTTTTTTTTTTTATTTAATGATATTTACCCTCCTGCCTTGTTTTCATTGCCTGGAATACTTGTTGAGTTTTGCTTTCATCAACTGGTGTGACAATTCAAGCACTAGCAGTCAAACAGTATGCCTGTCTGCTTGTCCGTCCGTCCTTCTCTTCATCATCTGCCATCAGTACATTAAATAAACTTCCCTTTCTTCCGTTTAAAATATGGACAGAAAGGAATACCAAAAATAAAAACAGCTAAACTTTATTGTTTTTATGTATTTTACTAATTAGTTACGAAGTCATAGAATTCATTTCATCATTAAATTTAAGTGCTCACTTCTTGTACACACACTTAAATTTAGAGTAATTTTTATGTTAACGGCAAACTGTTGGTTGGTTTTTTGGTTGTTAATTTCTCAAATCTTGAAATTTTGTTATCCGCGATGACTAATGAAGGAAACCGCTTAATGATTGTGAGTGAGTTTTATTATTTGGGTATTTTTATGACATTTTCATAAATTCTTGAGTATCGTTAAAGTTTAAAAGCCATCAAATGGGTTAAACGTTTTGATATGTGGTTTAAATGTTTGCGGATTAAGAGTTTCTTCTGCTTTAGGAAATTGTATTAAAATTCATTAAGCTTAATTGTGACAGAATCTTAATTTTAAATTCGAATGCTGTGTTTTTGTCTAAGTTTTTGCTATGCAATTTTTAATCGAAAATGTTTGTTTCCTCCCTTTAGTAATATTTAAAATAAAATATAAAAGTATTGTTTTATTTTATAACAAAAAATGTTCGTCTCTCTGTCTGTCTGTTTAAAACACGATAGTCCACAAACGAAAGGAGCCAGCAAAATTTTCCACAAATACTCTCTGTTAATAAGGTTTGTTTGTTATTATAAATGGTCCATGATTTCCCCTAGCCCCATTCAATTGTCCCCCGGAATACTGTCTGAGCAGTCATAAATATGTTGATTATGCGCAATCGTGATACAATTTTCCACAAATTAGTTCCAAGTACTCTGAAATTATACTGTAAAGTATGGCGAAAATCGGGCTAATGTTCAAGTCACTGAAGGGGACTAGGGACAATAATAATTGTCTTATAATAATTAATATCGTTATGAAATTGTAAATAAACGAGACCTGCTGCTCCCTGATTAATATTAAAAAATCTGGCTCCGTTTGGATTTGAAGCGAGATAGTTTTAAATTCAATTAAGTATTCTAAATCATATTATTCTTTCACTAGAATCGGACTAAATGTGGACTTTTTGTGTTTTGGGAATTAAATGTAACGAATTTTTTCCACATTTTAATTAGTCGGACCTATTAAATCCTTAAATAAAAGTAAAGTTTCCAAAAAACCGAAGAATTTCAAAACCACGGTTTCGGTTTGAAAAAATTGAAAACCGATCGGTTTCGGTTCGGTTTTGTGATAATTTATTAACTATTAAATCAATTGATAATATAGGAACTGCTAAACAAATTTAAAGTTCAAATTTGACGAGTGTTTACGAGGATAAAGGAAAATTGGTACTTTTTCATGTAATGGTACCTTTTTAATATATTAAATTAGTTAATGTTGGCTAATATGTTTCTCAATAAAGAAATAATCAAGAATAGGGGGCTCAATTGTATTATGATACCAAAAATGGAGAACTTAACCAAACTAAGGAGTACTTTTTCGTTCTTCAAAATGAATTTTCTATAATATTGAACCTAGAATCAGGAATTTACTTTGAAATTTCAAACTTGACAGTGGTTTAAGTGTGGAAAATTTTTACTTTTTCTTCTAATGCTACTTTTTATTATAATAAATTATTATATTGTATATACATAATAGTTGGCTGATATGCTTCTGAGTAAAGAAAGAATCAAGGAGAGAGGGCATAATGATATTGAGGTAACATAAACTATTATTGAAATTTCTATAATAATGAACCTATAAGCAGGATATTAAACACACATGATCCTGTTTGAGTTAGAATATAAAAAAGGGAATTGCAGGTACTTTTTCCAACTAGTAGTACGTTTTGAATATTTTATAACGATGGACCTAGAAACGCGAATTCATAACGTATAATTAATGTTACTATTTCTTTATTGTAAAAGTACTTTTTGAATATTTTATAATAATAAACCTTAAAATTAGGCACAAATGATTCTGAATGAATTAAAATTCTCGAAAGGTGATTATAGTCTTACCTTTCTTTTGTATTTTTTATAATAATGGATCCAGAAATATGAAATGAAACATTCATGATGCTGAGTAGGAATACAAAATGTCGGTCTTTATGGTACTGTTTTTATTCTAATAGAATGAGCTACAATCCACATTACAATGAATCAATAAACATGAAACTAGACACATGTTTTCCTCAATTGGTATTGATTTACAAAGGGAGACTTAATAGTACTATTTCTTTATTCCAATTGAGGTGGCGAAGCGCACTGGGCCAGCTAGTACTCCATACTTTTATCGGATATTTGAAAAAAACTAAGACTTTGTTACAAAAATTTTGCACTATTTAGCCTGCGAAAGGTAGCCTGCTACATCATCTGAAGCCATTATTGTAATACAATTAAAAAAAATTTAAACAAATCTTAATATATTTTTACCGATTTGTTTTTAGAGATATTATCCAATATAATTGGATGAAAAAGTTTGTTTCTCATTTCTAAATTTTGAAATTTTCTAGTGAAAATAGATTAAAAGTGATAACTGAAGAATAATTGTCGGTTTCGGTTTCGGTTAAAACCGAATTGGAAACTCTAAATAAAAGTATAGATTATTGAAAAGTTTTACTGGTGTTTGCCACAATTTAGTTAATACTTGACTCCAAATATAATTCCATAAAACGAAATCCAATGATGGTTAATCATACTATCTAGAAGGTAAATTTTGAGCAGCGAAACGAGAGAGCAATCAGGAAATATCTCTGCAGTAATTGCATAGACAGCATTTGTCACGAATGTCTGGCCACTTGGCTGATTCCAATTTGTATAATTTCGGTCATTTGACATGTAAGTGCTTTTGTAGTGCAGAGAGAAGTCAATTGGTTACTTTATACATCCCATGTAATCTAGTGTGAAGACAATTGTCACTCAAGTGTCTCTAAGTAATCTAGGATGTAGTCACTTTAGACATTTATTATACCCTACACCACCATAGTGGGGAGGGTATAATGGATTTGTGCAGATGTTTGTAACGCCCAAAAATATTAGTCTAACACCCACCTTAAAGTATACCGATCGACTCAGAATCACTTTCTGAGTCGATTAAACGATGTCCGTCCGTCCGTCCGTCTGGCTGGCTGGCTGGTTGGCTGTCCATGTAAAGCTTGTGCGCAGAGTACAGGTCGCAATTTTGAATATATTTCGATAAAGTTTGGTACATATAATTTTTTCTGCCCAAGGACGATCCCTATTGAAACTGACTGAAATCGGTCCATTATTTGACCTAGCCCCCATACAAATGTCCTCCCGAAAGTGGATTTTATCCGTCACAAATGTTTAATTTATATAGGTATCTACACAAGTTTTTGTCCAAATAAGTTTTATATATAGGGAATTCATGTCACCAAATTTTATGATGATCGGTCCATAATTAGTCATAGCTCCCATATAAGACCTGCTTTCGATAATCACTTTAACGAGCATAAATCTCCTATAAATGTTGGTATACACATAAAATTCAACATAAATAACTTTCATATAAACATTAATCACGTGACCAAATTTCGTGGTGATCGGTCCATAATTTGTCATAGCTCCCATATAAGGCCCACTTCCGAAAATCGCTCACGAACATAAATTATTGAAATTTTGAAAGAAAAATGTTTTTGCTCATTTACTTAGTGTAGGGTATTATCTGGTCGGGCTTGACCGACCATACTTTCTTACTTGTTTTGTACTGCACTTTTTGTGAGTAACTAATAGTGAAGTCACTTTAAACGTTTTTTGTACTGCACTTTAGAAAGTAGTTATTTCACCCACCAGAAGTAATCTATTGTAGGGTTGTCGGAGAAAGGTTTGTTTACAAGCAAACGATTATTTGACTGCCACTAAGATGTCTTTTAACTGACTATTTGAGGTCAACTAGCAGCCGCATATATTAAAATAACTAGTTATAAAGCTGATCTGGTAACCAGTTAGGTAGCTATTAAGGTAACTGACTCTATGGAACCGGTATGTGAATACAATGCATTGACTACTTTGGACCAGCTACAAGACAGTCTCATTTTAATCAGAAGGGGTCAGTTGACCCCCTTCTTAGGACATGCATGTGTTAAAATAACTACTCACTTAGCTAGTTATGTAACTAATTGTCACCCTAAATGATAAGTAAAATCACTAGTTTGAGACAATCTCCTAGAACTGCTGAGATTGTTTCACGCGCTGTGTGGCATGTGTCACTGTCTTGTTGTAACCGTTGTGGTCCTCATCAATATCACAAAATTTAGTTAGAAAGAACTCTGTTATGATGAGCACTAGCAGCATTCACTGATAGAACAGTCATGTTTACGAAGATTTTTTTTCCTCGATTATTCGCATGACAAATCTAATATTCATTGATATTTCCCGTTTTCGTCTTAAACGAAAACTTAATAGCGGAAACTAAAAAAATCTCAAACAAAAAAATTACTCAAAATAATCAAGCATAAGAGTGTTGTTTTCGTTTTCACATAGTTTTTTTAATGCACTCCACCTTGGTGAGATAGGGAATATATAAGTTTGTCATTCCGTTTGTAATTTCCTAAATATAATTTTCCGACCCTATAAAGTATATATATTCTGGATCCTTATAGATAGCGGAGTCGATTAAGCCATGTCCGTCTGTCTGTCTGTTGAAATCAATTTTCTGAAGACCCCAGATATCTTCGGAATCCAAATCTTCAATAATTCTGTCAGACATGCTTTCGAAAAGTTTCCTATTTAAAATCAGCAAAATCCGTCCATAAATAACGGAGATATGAGCAAAGATCCGAGACAACCTCTGAAAATTTCATCAAAAAAGACAATTTATTGCATGCTTCGACAAAAAAGCAACAAAACGTATGTTTGAATGTGTGTTGGCTTCATTGCTTTGCGTATTTTTATTTTTTGTATTTGACGAGAAAGCAACAAAACATATGTTTGGATGTGTGTTAGTTTCATTACTTTGCATATTTTGTTTTTGTTTTTTTTTTTGGTGTTTCGTTTCGTTTGGCGTTGTTGTTTTTATACCCTTCACCTTAGTGAGAAGGATATATATATTAGAGTGACAATCAGTTGTATGGAAAAAAATTTGAGTTCGATTTTTAAAGAGTGCCGGGTGAAATATTGTGACACTAGGTCTAAAAGATAAGTACTGAAAATTTGAGCCAAATCGGATAACGATCTCGGGACGCGCATCGAGGTCAAAGGTCAGATATATGTAAAATTTTAGTATTTATATGAAATAAATTTGTAAAACTCCTTAACTTTCTGCATTATGTTACAGAAATATGTAGATTTATTTATATTTGTGAAGATTACAGTCAAAAAAATATTTTTCAGATTAAACCTATATCTCCTTTGGGTCAAATTGACCCACAAACTGTATTATCGTTAAAATTCGGAAAAATGCAAATTTTTCAGTTTTTGTAAAAATTTTGCTACTAAATAATTATTTTTGCAATCGAATGAATAAGAATCGAAATGTGTACGTAATTTTCGTTCTAATGAGATATAAAAGATAAAAATTGGTTAAAAAATTTTAAAGTTATTAAAAATTCCCCAAACCATTAACGTGTCTCAGGCCACTTGAACAAGAAATCTAGGAACAAAATTAACATATTTTAAGAAATATTAAAATAAAAGCTAATTTTTACTTAAAATATATCCGTATTTACATTCGTATGAGTTTTTGTCTTTGTAGAATACCGTTAACCTATTCGCAGGGATGGCCAAAAAAATTAATTTTTTTTAACGGCAGTTTCAAATCTCCATTTTCAAATTTTTAAAAATTTTCTTAAACAAATTTCAGAATTTTTTGATCATCACATGGGGATTTATTGAGATCATAATAGAGAATAAAAATATGAAAAAATAATGTCAATACCTCTTACAGTTTTTCCGTACCTACGATTTAAACTTTGTGATTTTCGGGAAAAAATGTTTTTTTGGCCATATTTTGGCGAATGAGAGCAATTTCCTTACTGTTACGAATTTTAAGTAAAACCTATACAGAATCTTATAGTTCAGATCATTTTTAATATACTATGAAAGTTTTACTAAAATCGGACAACTTTAATCCTTAAACCGTGAAGGTCAAAGGTAAAATTTTTCAATATTTGGAATTTCTAATGTAAAGATGCCGAAATGATATATATTTTTGGGCCGATTTTAATGAAACTTGAGAACAGTGCAAAATGGAAATCAACCCTTAATATAATTTGGGGTCCAAACTTTTAAAATCGTGAAAACCACAGTCAAATATAGAGTGATTTTGACCCCAAGTCCTTTTAAGGGTTAATTTCCATTTTCGCACTGTTATTGTATATTTAAGACCTTAAAGTATATTTTACGCAACTTTCGTTGAAATTTGTTCAAAAATGTATAATATTTCGCTATCTTTAATTTAGAAATTCCAAATATTTCAAAATTTTACCTTTGCCCTTCACCATTTAAGGGTTAAAGTTGTCCGATTTCAGTAAAACTTCCAGAGTATATTAAAAATGATCTAAACTATAAGATTCTGCATAGGTTTTACTTAAAATTCGTAACAGTAAGAAATTTTGCTCATTCGCCAAAATATGGCTAAAAAAATATTTTTTCCCGAAAATCACAAAATTTAAATCGTTGGTACGGAAAAACTGTAATAGGTATTGACATAATTTTTTCATATTTTTATTCTCTATTATGATCTCAATAAATCCCAATGTGATGATCAAAAAATTCTGAAATTTGTTTAAGAAAATTTTTAAAAATTTGAAAATGGAGATTTGAAACTGCCGTTAAAAAAAATTAATTTTGTTGGCCATCCCTGCGAATAGGTTAACGGTATTCTACAAAGACAAAAACTCATACGAATGTAAATACGGATATATTTTAAGTAAAAATTAGCTTTTATTTTAATATTTCTTAAAATATGTTAATTTTGTTCCTAGATTTCTTGTTCAAGTGGCCTGAGACACGTTAATGGTCTGGGGAATTTTTAATAACTTTAACATTTTTTAACAAATTTTTGTCATTTATATCTCATTAGCACAAAAATTACGCACATATTTCGATTATTTTGCATTCAATTGCAAACATAAGTATTTAGTAGCAAAATTTTTACAAAAACTGGAAAATTTGTTTTTTTCCGAATTTTTGCGATAATACAGTTTGTGGGTCAATTTGACCCAAAGGAGATATAGGTTTAATCTCGAAAAGATTTTTTTTAATGTCATTTTCATGAATATAAATAAATCTACATATTTCTGTAACATAATACAGAAAGTTAAGGAGTTTCACAAATTTATTTCAAATAAATAGTAAAATTTTGCATATATCTGACCTTTGACCTCGATACGCGTCCCGAAATCGTTGTTCGATTTGACTCAAATTTCCAGCACTTAACTTTTAGACCTAGTGTCACAATATTCCACCCGGCACTCTTTGAAATCTAAAAAAAAAATCGGCTGCACCCTAATATATATATTGTCATTTTGTTTGTAACTTCTACAATATAATCTGTTTTCTTGATATATTTAGTATGCTATGCGCTGATAGTCGGTAATTAATGCATCCACAACAAAGAGTAATCTGATTAAAACAATTTTGTGTGTGTAGATTTTTTTTATGATTTTATATTTTAATTATTTTATGAACATCTCTTTTCAATAGTTAAATATGTAATGATTAATTTATACAAAATTCAATATTCTTAAAATAATATCACTTAAATTAACAGTAAAGACAGGTTTTAGAGAATGTAAGAAATAACGATAATAAAACTAAGAACTAAGATGATAAAAATAGTAAAAGAAAATATTTGATGATTATTAAATAAAGATAAAGTTAAATAAAATATGTTGAATAGAAAACTAATAATAAAACAATATATAAATAAGAAATAAAGTAAGGATATTCACGTACATATATTAATATGTAACTAAAGGTGAAGGGTATATAAGATTCGGCATAGTAGGTTTTTGACAACTGAGTTAGGTATTTGACAGGATAGTTGCCGCTTTAGATATGTGTCTCTATGGTTAAAACCATAGAGAAAATATACATAGAGAGGAAACTCTTCCGCCGAAGACCTAACTCAGTTGTCAAAAACCTACTATGCCGAATCTTATGTATTAGTATAAAAAACTATCTGAAAACAAAAACAACATTCGTATGTGTAACATTTTTGAGTTATTTTGATGTTTGAGTATTTTTCTAGTTTCCTCTCTATGTACATTTCGCTATGGTTCAAACTCATAGAGAAACATAGAGCGGAAACTAGAAAAAAACTAAAACAAAAAAATTAATCAAAATAATACGAAAATTAATCACATAGTTTCACATAGTTTTTTTTCCTAATACATTCTCACCACTTAGGTTTTTTGACAACTGAGTTAGGTCTTTGACAGGAGAGTTTCCGATCTATGTGTATTGATCTATGGTTCAAACTTTATTAGTTTTGTTTTAGTGTTAACATTGAGTTTTTTAAATTTAAATTTCGAAAATATTTAATGAATTTCCCATTAACTTTTGTTCATCGTAAAAATAAAAGCATTCCAAACGTTTGCGAAACAAAATTTTCCGGCCTGCAGCAGTTGGATGCGTGTAAGAGAAAGTTTAACTTTTATTATTCATTCTCACACATAAAGTCTTACCATATATGCAAAGTTTTCAATACACAAACGCTTTTGCAGCCTTTTCCGTTGTCATAGAGTGTTTTTTGAACGAACTATTTGTGGTAGAAAAAAATACTATGTCTGTGTGATTATTTCCCTTATAATTGGTTATTTCATGCATGTTTGAGTTTTAGCTAAAAAACAAAAGACAGACGAAAGACGAAGTCACTTAGACAGACATATTCGGAAAGGCGGATCATAATTAAATTGATACACTTTTTTTTGTTAAGTAAATTCTACATATTTTGTTTAACTCTTCATTACAAACAATTTTTAATGGTTTTCAAATTTAGTAAATTGTCAAAAAGCACAAAATCTGCATTTTTCAGGGTTTTTCAATTTTGTAGTAGAAACTAATTTATTAAGGAAAAAAGGGTTTGTTTCAAATACAAATTCTAAGCATGAATGCTTATTAAACTTAAGTTATGTTTTTCAGTGATTTATGTTTTCAAAGAGAGTTTCTATGGTTGTCAGGTAGAGGAGTATTTGAAACAATTATTTTAATTCAGATTTTAATTAGTTAAGGAATGGGAAATGTTGCTTTGGAAAATAAACTTGACTGCCTTTTCAAAGGATATTGTTTGCGTCTGACCAGTTGGGGATGCAGTAAATTAACTTTTAAGTTTATCTAAAGTGTTCATTTTTGTATTTTAACCAAGTACAAAATACTTAAATAAAAAAATAAAAAAATTCCATTATCTTAAACTTTATAACGTTAATATTTTAATAAGATAAGCAGACGCTTTCTACACGATACAGACATTTACTTAGTTACACAAAATCATTAAAATCTTCTTACTGCTTTGGATACTTGTTGTACATTTACTCTGTATGTACAATTTTACACCCTTTGACTATAAATTGTATTGGAATTGTCCGTTTTTGCTTCCTTTCCTTATTCATTTTGTAGAAAATCTCGATTTCTCTATTATCCTGTTTTTTTTTTCATGCAGCTGTGTATGGGGTATATTTTAACATTAACACTTTTTTTTATTTTTTATTTTTTGTATAAGACTCCAAAAGCAAAACTCCCAAAAATGTTTCCATTGTTAATTTGCCAATACCAAAATGCAGCAAAAGCACATTTATTTATTTCATTCATGCTCTGTTGAAATGGAATTATTTTATGTTTAAATTCTTTAACTGGAATGTTTCTTTTTCAAAAGATTACATTTCCTATTTATGTTATGGTGGGTTCATATTGTAATTATCAAGTTACTGGGATGTTATATCCACTGGGTAATTAATGAAATTTATTAAAATATTTTAATTAACATTCTGTCTTCTTTTTTTTTTCTTTTCTAAAGATTTGCAATTTGAAAGGGTTTTGCAATAAGAATTTCCATAAAATTAATTACAAAACCTTTATACATAAATTGGACTTTAAAGTGATTTAAAATTTCGTGTTATCTTAACAGAGAAAAACTGTTCATCTACTCACAACATGGATATAAGTACTTATTAGGGTGACAGCCGATTTTTTTTTTTGTTAGATTTCAAAGAGTGCCGGGTGGAATATTGTGACACTAGGTCTAAAAGTTAAGTGCTGAAAATTTGAGCCAAAAAATATTTTTTTTGCCATATTTTGGCGAATGAGAGCAATTTCCTTACTGTTACGAACTTTAAGTAAAACCTATACAGATTCTTATAATTCAGATAATTTTAGATATACTATGAAAGTTTTACTAAAATCGGAAAACGTTAACTCTTAAACCGTGAAGGTCAAAGTTTTCAATATTTGGAATTTCTAATGTAAAGATACCGAAATGTTATATATTTTTGGGCCGATTTTAATGAATCTTGAGAAAAATATAACATAAAGTCTAAAATATACAATAATAGTTCAAATGGAAATTAACCATTAATAGAACATGGGGTCCAAATGACCCTCAACTTTTAAAATCACGAAATCCACAGTCAAATTGAGAGTAATTTTCACCCCAAGTGATTTTAAGGGTTAATTTCCATTTTGCACTGTTATTGTATATTTTAGACCTTAACGTATATTTTTCTCAAGATTCATTAAAATTGGTCCAAAAATGTATAATATTCTGCTATCTTTCATTTAGAAATTCCAAATATTGGAAAATTTTACTTTTGACCTTTCATTTAAGGGTTAAAGATGTCCGATTTTAGTAAAACTTTCAGAATACATTTAAAATGATCTGAACTATAAGATTCTGCATAGGTTTTACTTAAAATTCGTAACAGTAACGAAATTGCTCTCATTCGCCAAATTATGGCCAAAAAAATATTTTTTCCCGAAAATCACAAAATTTAAATCGTAGATACGGAAAAACTGTAAGAGGTATTGACATCATTTTTTCATATCTTTATTCTCTATTATGATCTCAATAAATCCCAATATGATGATCAAAAAATTCTGAAATTTTTTTAACAAAATTTTTAAAATATTGAAAATTGAGATTTTTTTGGCCATCCCTACGAATAGTTTAACGGTATTCTACAAAGACAAAAACTCATACAAATGTAAATACGGATATATTTTAAGTAAAAATTAGCTTTTATTTTAATATTTCTTAAAATATGTTAATTTTGTTCCTACATTTCTTGTTCAAGTGGCCTGTGACACGTTAATGGTCTGGGGAATTTTTAATAACTTAAACATTTTTCAACCAATTTTTGTCTTTTATATCACATTACAACGACAATTACGTACACATTTGATTCTTTTGCATTCGATTGCAAAATGTTTACAAAAAGTGAAAAATTTGTATTTTTTTCGAATTGTAGCGATAATTCAGTTTGACCCAATTTGACCCAAATGAGATATAGGTTCAATTTCAAATTTTTTTTTTACTGTAGTTTTCATTAATTTAAATAAGTCTACATATTTCTGTAACATAATGCAGAAAGTTAAGAAGTTTTAAAAATTTATTTCATATAAATAGTAAAATGTTGCATATATCTGATCTTTGACCTCGATGCGCGTCCCGAAATCGTTACAACACTTAACTTTTAGACAATGTTCCACCTGGCATCTTTCAAAAATCGAACACACTTTTTTTTCCATACAACTGATTGTCACTCTAATACTTATATATATATATTGTTACGTTTTTACCTTTTAAAAACGTGGTTTATTTCCTTTAAATAAACCGGATACTTTTGATTGCAAATAAAAGCAGTTTTAGTAGTTTAAAATTGTAACAACTCTTTATTTATTTAGAATGTACAACAACAACAGAATTAAATAGTCACTCAGTGTCTTTATACACATTTATCAATTCGCAGAAATGCACACACACTCTATTACGTACAACCTTAAATGCACAAGACAGTTGATGTTAACTCTAACAGTGCCAATGAAAAACTCAACTCACTACTGCCAGCTCTGCCACTATTTATACACGCGCCATCTATCGTGAATCTTCTACAATGATCTTAACGGACATACTAGTACATTTGAATTCCAGAGCCTTCGATGTCATTGCCAGCAGCCCAAACATTTATTGTTGCCATACTTATAAACAATGCCAATAAACGCATGCCACTGATGGACGTGCCTTCAGACATGATGAATGCTGCAGGCAGTCGTTACAGACCCTTGAATTCAAATCGTCATTGCACATTCGTAACACTGTCCCCCACTTAAGGCTGTTCGACCCGAATAGGCACAGATTCACCTTTCCAGTGGTCAGCTAGTCGTTTCAGATGTTTAACCTTAATTCTCGATATCGGTCTTCCACATTTCCGTATTCTATAGACCATGTCGTCCAACCTCTTAACCACCCTATGTAGTCCCTTCCAGTAACTCTGTAGTTTGGAAAACTAACCTTTAACACGTTGTTGACTACATCTGGCCTTCACTTGGTCGCTGGTCATTTTAATTCGTCTCCAAATGAATTCAATTATTTTTTTGGCGAATTCATTGGCAGTATTTTTCTCACAATTATTTACTGCCTTTGCTGAAGCACATTCATCCATCCTGGAACCCGGCCTGATTAACTTTTCACCTCGGGAAAGACCAAGCACTCCAACAGGAACCATTTCATCGTTGCACTGATCAACGAGAGCCTCTATCTTTACATGGCCACTTTTCACATCCGCTGGTTCCAACACCAACAAACCATTTTCTATACAATCCTCCTCTTCCTCACGTGCCCATACCAAATACTCTCCCTCAGTGCTACTAGCTCTTTTTAAAGGTGGTTCTTGTAATGCTTGTTGATTCGCTTCCATTTCAGCTAAGTGTTGAATTGTTTCTTTTACATCAGCTTTAACCTCAGTTTCTTGTTGTCGACAAGAAGTTTCTCGTTGTTGACTCTGGTAGTCTCTTGAACTTCAACTAGATGTTTATCGTTGTTTACTCTGGACGTTTCTTTAACTACAGCTAACAGCTTCTCGTTGTTTACTTTACAAATTTCTCGAACTTCAGCTAGAAATTTCTCGCTGTTGACAAGAAGTTTCTCGTTGTTGACTCTAGAAGTCTCTAAGAAGGTTTCTAAATTTTCGTTCAGTTCTTGGAATTTTAATTCCATTTTTTCTATCATAGCCGCAAACATTGTGCTTAAATCCATGCTGCTTGTTGTTGCACGGTTAGAAATTTCCATTTCTTCTTTATACTCGAATTCGTAAGCTCCGATGTCAATATCTCGTCTCTTAAATTCATCTATTAGCCTATTTTGCAATTCTGCTTTGTTACATGCTGTTGGTAGCTCCAACTTACTCAATTCTTTCTTGAGTTGTTCAACTTTTAGTTCTTCAAACTTCATGCTTTTTGTTCGGCACATCCGAATACGGACTCTTACTGGTTTATTTATTGTTTAAGTTAAAATGTTAATGAAATCGATTATAAATTGTCCGAATTTTAAGAAAAACAGACCAAATTAAATTTTTGAATGCGCATAACTCGCTTACTATAAGACGTTCATAAATAGCACATAAATATTCGAGAGCACCAGAAAATATTTAGTTTCTGATGTGCCCTGATTTGATATCCCACAGAGCCACTCCTTGGGGTAAAATTTCATGTCAATGGGATCAGCCAGTTTCAAATAGCAGGTTTATTTCCAAAATATTTTGATTCTGCCCAATTAATACATTATGAAAAATATTTTGTAAAGCATATTTCTGAAAATATTAGCTTTAATATCTCCAGTTGCTAATACTTGAAACCCTATAAAGAAGCAATATCTTTTCAAAAACTTTTTAATAAATTAATATTTTTAACTTTAGTTCAAAAACCTACTTCACCATGAAATTGTCTCATGAAATATCAACAAAAAAGTAAAAGTTTTTTTTTCCAACTTTCCAAAGTACTTTAAAATGATATTAAGCGTATAATTAGTAGTCAACAATTGTCAAGACATAAAGTAGTTAGTAACCAAAGTGAATTTCTTGCTAACCAATCCTCCATATGTTTGATGTCAACATTAAAAATTCAAATTAAATAAAAACTAAACGTCGTTTATGTCCCTTTGATGGAAAAATAACATTGAGAAAAAAAATTTAACAAAAAAGCAACAAAATTCAGCCATAAGTAAATATTGGCCAGTAAAAGACTGAAAAGGAAAACACTATTTAACTTGACTAAATACCCAAACCATAAGAAAATAAGAAAACCAAATAACACCGACAAAAAAAAAAAAACGTATTCAAACTTTTAACAGCAAAATGTAAAAAGGGAAAAATTACCCCAAATGAAATAATATAAATAAGACAAAAAAATAACAAATTAGAAAAACTCAAGAGACCTGTAAGAACAGGGAAGTTAAAGTAAAAAAAACTTGAAACGTAAATTAAAACACACAATAATTACACATTTAATTGAAGAAAATCCTCGGGCTAAAAATATGCAAACGTAATTTCCACTTCCCCTTCCTATTCGCTCAGTAGCTAATTTACACCAGGACATTGTTGTATTAAGTATGCAATGCTTATATAGAATTTAAAAATATGCTAATTTCATAATCTATGCCCCATAAAATATGCAAGAGAAAAAAAAATTTAATGTTTTTAGAGTATCGCTTGATAAGGAAACAAAAAAATTTTAATTTACGTGTTGTGTTTCTATAAGAGCTTTTCAATTGTAATTGAAACTAAAGAAAATATTTAGATTTTTTTTCTTTATCAAAAAAATACACTTTTTTTAAGGTGGTCCGGTCCCTTTGTCCTTTTATTAGATTTGTTATAATTTGTTGCTGTTGTCTTAAAAGCATCTGTTTAATGTTGTTATGAGTGGTTGGCGATATACATATATTTTCTTAACCTGTTTATTTTTTAATGAAATCATGTGGATTTAAAAGAGTTTCCCAGCTAAAACTTGGCAATGATATGATAATACTGATGTCTACGTTCTTTTTATTAGACATCTATCTGCCTAATACAATATATCGCAAAAGTCCAAAAATTTCTTAAACTAATATGAGCAATGTTTTGAATAAGTATTTTCAAATACACATAACTAATCCAACGCACAGTAGGACACAATCAAAATATTTTGCAAAAAAAACTCTTTAAGTTCCCTTTACATTTGGACTCCCACTTTATATTGTGAACTCTCCCAGCAAAAATTATTCTTGATTTGGAAGCAATAAAAATGACTACTGCATCTTTAACAGCTTCCTTTATTGCTTCTTCAATTATTGCCTTACGATACTGATTTTTGGAAGGCATACATTCAGCAAATATTGTACGTGGTGCAGAAATTAGAAAAAGGCAGCACTATTTGTCAAGCAATTACTACTTTTATTGCTGGATTTTTTACAAAATCAGCCTAAAGTATGCACTTCTGACGCATGATATTATCAATTCTTCCATGTGCTCGTAAATGCACATTCCGGATTTCTTAAGCAGAGCTTCTACGCGAGGAATCCTATACAAAAATCATGTAATCTTTCATAACAAGTGGAAGCAGTAGCAACTGCTCTCTGCCTTACATTTCTGCTTCCGAGGAAGCACCATTTTTTGCTGGGCTATTAATATTGTTTTTTCATTATCAACTATAAAGCTTTTTTGACGGTGCGGTTTTTTTCATGATACTTAGACATTTTACAACAATATCCAAGTTTTTTTTATTCTATGAACACAAATGGATTTGTTAATTTAGGCGTCTAGAAAAATGTTGAAATAATTCGTCAAACATTTGTTTTATTTATTAAAAAATAAAATACAAACAAAATTACTAAAATTGGAACAACAAAAAATAAAAAATGGGGAGGGTAAAATTGGGTTAGTGCTGATGTTTGTAGCGTGGAAAACCAATACCCAACTTAAAGTACACCAATCTTCTCAGAATAACATTATAAGTCGATTAAGTGATGTCCGTTCCTCCGTCCTTCATATCGCCCGTCCTTGTAAACCCTGTAATCAAACTGTAGGCCTCAATTTCAAAGACAATTCGAAAATATGGCACAATCCTTTATATTGCCTCAAGGACGAAGCCTATCGAATTTGGTTAGAGTTGTCCATTATTTCTATTATCCCCCATAAAACTGCCCTATCTGGAAATAGTTCAGCTATCATAAATATAATTTTTATATAGATATCCAAACAATATTACATGCGAATAAGTTGTATATAAGCTAAATTAGCAATATCAAATTTAGTACCGAGCGGTCCATTATTTATCATAGCTCCCACCAAATTTTATGCCACCAATCAGTACGTAATCATTCATAGCTAGCATATAAGGCCCACTTCCGAAAATCATTTTAACGATCATATATTTTTTAAAAATGTTGGTATCCAAAACCTAATCAACACAAATAAGTTTCATATAGAAAGAAATCACGCGACTAAATTTCATGGTAATCGGTCCATAAACAGCCACAGATAGAGTTATCAAATATTCGACATATACAAAAAACCGGCTCTCGCATAATTCAAAAAAGCGTAATTTTTAACAAGTAAGAGAATTATATTCGGCTGTGCCGATTCTTATATACCCTTCAGCAAATTATAGTTTAAAATATAAATTTTTAGGTAACCAAAATTAAAATAAAACTCGGGATTAAAATATATTTTTCCCGATTTTGATTAATTGTAGGTCCGACTTACTTTTGCCTTATATACGCCGTTGCAAAGGTCTTTGAAATATCTGTTATTGGATATCCATATTGACTTAGTAATCCAAATGTAGATCAAAAATAGGTAAAAAATCGAGGTTGTCCTGGTTTTTTCGATTTTAAATAGCAACTGAGCCGGAAGAATTCCCGATATATTGATGTATGAATCATGTTTGTAAGTTATTTGGGGGCTACGGAATGTTGATGGACATGGCTATATCGGACGGACATGGCTATATCGGACGGACATGGCTATATCGCTATACATAATGATCCAGAATATATCGAGCCCTAACCGCGAAAATAACGTAAGCGCCAAAAATCTAATTTTAAAAGAGAGAGTTTTATTCGTTTTTCTTAAAAGTTGTGCGAAGGATTTCTTCGATACTTAAAATGTAGTCTATTAATGGTTTCATATATGTGATAAATCCATTTTGAAGTTAATTTTGTGAGCAATAAATTTGTTTTTGCCCTTACGTTATTTTTACCATTACTATTACAGGCAGCTGAGAATAAAAAGTGGCGCATACGATAAATGCTTTACAAACAAAAAATATTGTCTTAATTTTCTTTAATTTTTTAAAAATCATAAAAAAAATTTAACCTAATATAGTAGGTGCTTAAGGAATTAAGGCACATCTTCTTCATCTGTTTAGTTTAAGGCGTCTTTAATATTTTGGGAATGTTTTGGACCAATATATTCGTTATGACAAATTTGAGGAATTCTATTTTTATTGCAAAGAGCTTTTGAATCATTAAATTTATTTAAGGACATTTTTAATTCTAAGGACTGAGATCGAAAAATTCTTAACATACATATATGTTAATAAAAATGAAACCACTAAACTTACAGTTTTGACTTTTTTTATTTGATTTCAATCAAATAAAAAAAGTCAATTATTACAATTTACAAAAACCAAAATATTTTTATAGTTCTAATCACTAGTGACGAAGCTTTGAACTTTTTTTGGAAACCCATCCATTAACGTTTTTATAGTGATTTCTGTCACTTTGTTCGAACAGGTTGTCCATCTCCGTTTAAAATCTACCATACTTTTGGACACCTTTTTTGTGCTCTTCAATTCTCTTTTAACAAGAGCCCAATATCCCTCCATTGGCCTTAGCTCCAGGCAGTTTGGAGAATTTGCCTCTCTTGGTACAAATACGACATTATTGTTCTTTTACCACTCAAGACCTTTCTTACCATAGCGACAGGGTGCCAAATCAGGCCAAAAATAAGTGGACACACTAAGAAATCTTATGAATGGAAGCATCCTTTTTTGTAAACATTCCTTGATGTAACTTTCGGTATTTATAGAGCCCGTTGTACCAAATGTTTGGCTTCTTTTGCCGCAACTGCATATTGCTTGCCATACCAAGAACTTTTTGGGAAATTTCGTCTGCTTTTGGGCCCTAAACTTCTCTTCAACATTCCCTCGAACATCAGCAACATAAAAAATTTTACCCGGAAGCTGCGAAAAATCTGCCAGAACATACGTTTCGTCATCCATCATGCAGCAGGAATATTTTTTTAATAAAATTTGACTTCAATTTCCATGCCTTATTTTTGGCCTCTAAATTTTTAGCAGCGTTCCTGTCAGGAACTTTTTGAGTCTTGTATGTTTTTGAACCTGCATTGGCTGTAACTTTTCGTACCAAATAGTCCGAGCACTGAGCTAACCGTGCTGCTTTCTTATAGAATGTGTTGGAAGCTCTTTTGAAAATGCTTTCTAATTTGTTGGTTTAATAAACATAGTGTGAACCATTCCTTCTATCTGAACCAGGTTTTCTATCAACAGGTAAGTTCTCCCGGTACTGTTGAATAACATTGGAAACAGTTTGACGACAGACCTTTGATTGTTTGGCCAACTTTTTGTAGGACCAAGTTGGGTTTTGTTGAAAATATTTATTAATTTTAGTACGCACTTTTTTCTGGTCACTCATTTTAATCTGATTAACAACAAATGAACATAATTGACATTAAACATAATAACTGACATGCCTTACAAAGGTAACTTGATCAAAAGAAAAATCAAATAATACTTGGGTTAAAAGTTTTAATGAAAATCGTGTGCTAAGAATTTTTCGAAAATCAGAGTGCTTTAACGATATACACTTATAACCGTAAGGGTTTGTTCTTGCACTTCGAATAACTGTAGGCCACACGCTAGGAGCCCACACAGATCGGTTTCGAGTAAATGATTCTATTGTACTTTTTCACCCCATAAAAAACACAATCCATTTCTACAATACACATATTTTCTTAAATAAAACTGTGTAATATTTTTACTATGAGGCGTATTCAAATCTTTTTGAAGGTCGAAACTAGCACATAAAAACAAATAATTTTCAGTCATCTGTTTTTGTTCCTTCAAAAAAAAAAAAAAAAAAAAAAAAATATGCTTGATTTGACCTTTGTCCAATAAATGGGACTTAAATTTATATATATTTTCCCATTAATCGTATTTCAATTACTTTTGACTTCCTCTCTAGTTCTTCGGCTATTCTTATTTTTATTTACTGCCCCTTTTTTGCTTTTATGACGCTTACGTTATTTTTGCGGTAAAGCAAAAAGGTGAGTGTCGCTTACGATATAATTGAATTTGCGTTATCTCTGTATATATAAACACTTAAATTTTATTATTTCGGTTGTTGCAACGCACGACACTTTTCTATCGATTTTTATTAAAAAGTTCATTTCGAAAAAAATGTCGCTTACGTTATTTTTGCTGTTAGGGCTCGATATATACTTTGTAGGGTCGCAAATGAAAAATGTAGAAATTACAAACGGAATGACAAACTTAAGTATATAAACCCTTGCCAGTCATGGTGAAGGGTATAAAAATAAAATATCATGGTGAACAAATGTACCTGTTTTTTTGCCTTTTTATATAATAATATGAATGCTTTTTTTTTCAAAAATGCGTTTTAGTATGATATGTAAACTGATCTTTTAACAATCTCCGAATAGGATCGTGAAAATGAATTGCTTATTATACTTAACAAACAAGGATTAAATGCCAACAATTACAACTGCCTCTAAGTTTAGCATTAGAAATGGCCATCCCCTTTTGATAAAAATTTTGAAAAAAAAAAAATTGTTATCTTCTTAATTATTATTTTAACAGCTTAAATTCAAAATTCTTTTATTTTTTACAACTGTCAGTTGAATTGTAATTAATTTGTAGACGTTAATGTTTAACAATAGATAAGAACCACTAAAATCCAGCACATTCAACAATGAGATGCAAGTTTAAGTTTTTTTCTTTAAAATCCTTAAGGCAACGAATAGAATAACAAATAAAGGTCATCGGCCAAAACTAATTTAAGCTAAAAAAAAAAAACACTTCTTGAATAAATAATGATGCCTAGAGATAATAATGCTGACGATGATGATGATGATGTTGTGCATTTTATGTTTTCTGCATCAATAAATAGCAAAACATTTTATAAATTAGTAATTAAAGTTAAGTCTATTCTGTTCTATTCTCATAGTCTTATTAATATTGGGATTAATTTTGAAAGAATATCGACAAAAAAAAAAAAAAAAAAAAACGAAAGGAAAGGAAAAACATCATTTAGCATCTCTAATGAACTCAAATACAAGCGAGTTTTATCTTAGTATTTTGAGAGTGCTGCTTTTTTTTAGATAAAACCAAAATGAAAGTTTGTTAACTTGTTGGAATATTAAGGTCATTTATATAGATTTTGGTTTTTAAGAATATTAATTCAGTTTACTTTTTTTTTCTAGAGGCTTTAATTATTCATTATAGAATAGATATTGTGTTATTATGGATTTCCAAAGAAAACACAAGACTGGGAAAATATATTGTTAAAAAACATGTGTTTTTTTGAAAAAAGATTACAGGGATTAATTTCTATTGACTCAGGCATTTTCAATAGTAGTCGGGTTTTTTTAATTTGCATTAATTTACACTTGTTTTTTTTTTTTAAATGTATTGTATTAATTTTTAAGATTAATACAATACATTTTCATTGTTTCCGGGAAAAAAGTTTCTTAAGGAACATAAAATGTTTTTATATTTGTGTGAAAGGTTTCTGAATAGTTACCCAGCAGTTAAGCAAGTAGTCAATGTATCCCTTATAGACAGTAATCGTCACAAATGTCTTATCACTTGGCTGACTCCAATTTACATATATATTTTGGTCATTTGACATGTATGTGCTCTTTGTAGTGCAGAGAGAAGACAATTGGTTACTTTATAAATCCCAGGTAATCTAGCGTGAAGACAATTGTCACTTAAGTGTCTCTAAGTAATCTGGAGTGTAGTCACTTTAAACGTGTTGTGTGAGTAATTCGTTCAAACTGATTTTATACAAATTGTGTTGATATAATTCTCATACAAGTTATTTTCTTTTTGCTTAAGTATACTGATATCCCATGTAACATATAGCATGAAGTCAATAGTCACTTTAGTGCAGCGAAAGGCATTGAGCTCTCAAATGAGCTCTCTTGTTCTTGTTTTCACATGTACGCAAGCACATACATTGTATAAAAACAATCAAAACCAGTCAGTCTCGCATGAGCATTGAAGCAGGTTGTTTTACGCTTTTTATGCTTGTTTATTTCAGTTATTGTTTTTGTTTTTTTCTCAACTTTTTACTCAACTCATACAACTACAATATTTAAAAACTGTAGTGGTGTGAGTTTGCCTTTCGCTGCTTTAGTGTTTCTTAGAAACCTATAGTGAAGTCACTTTAAACGTTTATCTTATACTGCACTTTAGAAAGTAGTTATTTTACCCACCAGAAGCAATCCATTGGAGAGTTGTCGAAGAAAGGTTTGTTTACAAGCTGTCGTTTATTTGACTGCCTACGATATGTCTTTTTAGCTGACTATTTGATTAGCACCTGTACTTGTTAAAATAACTAGTTATGTAGCTGATCAAGTTACCAGTTAGGTAGCTAGTAAGGTAACTGACGCTATGTAACCAGTATGTGAATCCTACTTTGGACCAGCTATTAGACAGTCTCATTGTAGTCAAAAAGGGTCAATTGACCTCCTACTTAGGACATGCACGTGTTAAAATAACTAGTCACGTAGCTATTGAAGTAACTAGTTCCCACTCTAAATGATGGGTAAAATCACTAGTTCGGGACTGTCTCCTAGAACTGCTGGGTAGTTTTAAAATTGAATCGTTTATTTCAGAAACCAGCCAAGTAACAAAAAATCAAATACAAATATGGTGAAGCAAAGCCTAGAAATCCTTATTTAGTGCAGACATTTTTTTTACTTTTTTCAAAATATTCTGTTTTAATGCTTTAACAAATTTTGCACTGGAATTGTTAAGACGAGGACAAAAAAAAAAAAAAAAATGACAACCATAACAAATTAACAGGTTAAAAGTCATGTTTTCACATTTTTCTCCAGCGAAGCATGAACCTAACAAGACGACCTCATAAATTCTCTGGCTGATAAGTGGAAAAAATCACTTGAGATATTTGCAACACACACACACACGTTGCTGCCACAAACAGGATTTACATGTGTGTTGTAACAATATGTAAATGAGATTCTATTTTTTTTTTTACAAAACTTGCAAACAAAGTTACTGGTATTTGTTAACAAATAAAGGATACGCGTAGCAACAAAAGGACCAAATAAAAAAGCAAACCGAAAACATGCATATGTGACGCATTATCCTTAAAATTGGCTACAGACATAAGGAAAAAATAGAAGAAAAAATAAGAAAACATGTCGTAAATCTTGGAAATGCCATGAACTACTTGATAACAATAGGAATAGCAATATTACACACATATTAATGATATGAAACACAAGTTATAGTACCAGCATTACAGCATTATAGCAATCGAACGAGTACACTTCCTCGTTTTGTACTCTCGTACAATAAAATCATCATAAATCATTAAGTGTCAAACACAATTTAAATATTTACTATTTTAGCACGGTGACATCACAATCACGTGTGGTTGACTTTTTTACTCTGTACCAACATTTGTCCATTTAAAAGGGTGGGTGGGGTGTTTGTAAACTCAAAGGATTTAACAAATCTACACATGTGTTATATACGTTTTCCTTTTAAAATTTCAAATTAAACTGCAAAAAAGGTATTTAAAACTGTATTCTCTGGAGAAATGTCAGTATTTACTTATTGTAACAAAGTCTTTGTCTATTTGATCTTAAGATTATTTACAGAAATTGTCAAATTAAAATTTTCTAACCCCTTTTCTATAAAGACTGTGTATATTCTGCCTGTATCCTTTTATATATTTCAGATTGAACATGTAAGTAGTTTAGCTATCCAGCTTGTCATGCTGACTGTTACAAGTTTTCTTTGAATTTATCTTGTTCTTGTTAATGATGTCGATATTTTATTTTGCATATTATTACGCCTTGTTTGATAAATGTAACACAATTATAAAAGAAAAACTTAATTAAAAGACATTTTAGCAATTTATTTTATTCCCTTAAACAAACAAATGATGAAATCCTTCAATGTCTAAGGCAACACAATTTGGTGACAATTTCCTTAAAAAGGTAATTAATAAACTATAAAATTTGCTTGCTTGTGAAGATTTGCTGATGCACTGAAAGAAGAGTATAATAAAAAAAAAATACGGAAATATTTTCAAAAGAAAGTAAAATGTTTGTAAACTATGTATATTTTTGTGATATCATCACAAATGATAAAAAAATCTCCATCATAGATTGGATAACATCACGATTCTCTGGGTTAAGACATATAAGATGATATTCGTCAGTGACATATCTCACATAATGTACTGATCGTAAGGCAAACTCAGTATGCATTTCTGTAGATTTTCAAACAGTAGGTGTTAACTGAGAGTAAGCAGAGGGTAACAATAATTACTGTTACTTGAATTCGAGTCCATTCGGTTCAAAAGTACGTCCTTTATTTTTAAAAAAGCGGACCAAGGTATGGCAAAATTTTAAAATTTAAATTTTGAAATGCTTATATCTCGGAAATTATAAGAGATAAAAAGCACATGCAAGAATGTTTTTTCAAGACCTAGCCGAGCGCCTTCCAAAATTTTAAAAATCTTTGAAATCAGATGGGAAACAAAATAATGGCACGTGTTTAAAAATTTTACATGTCGAAGGTACCTTACTTTGAGGCCCGATAGCGCCGCGCCTAGAGCATTTGTAGGGTCCATTTTAATAACTTGAACTCGAATGCTCCTTGGCTACCGCCACGTCAAATTTTATCCCGATCGGTCCATCCGTTAAGAAATGCCAGATTTATTTCCAAAAAATGTTGATTCTGCCCCACTGTGCACAGTTTCTTAATGCTGGTATTAGTGCTTTACCACCCTACTTCGTTAAAAGTATATTGCTTAGAAAGTACAAGGTGGCGCAAAAGTAAACTTCCGATGTTTTTTGGCTGTAATTAAAAAATTAAAAACTTTGATTCTTCTTGTGGATTATTTTTATTTGGTCTTTTAATTTTTTTTACATCAAGTCGAGAATATGATGTCATGTAAATGGCCGCCGCCACAGTTGATTGTCATTTGAGCCCTTTTTATGGCATTTTCCATCACTTTGGCCAAAACTTCCGGCGATAGGTCCTCACATTCTTGACGGATATTGTCTTTAAGAGCTGCAAGAGTCTGAGGCTTTGTTGACATAAACCCGCGACTTCAAAAAGCCTCACAAAAAGAAGTCTGGAGCGGTCAAATCAGGCGATCTTGCTGGCCAGTGCAAATCGCCAAAACGGGAGATTAGGCGCCCGGGAAATGCATGCTTCAGCATATCGGTTGTGGCACGTGCAGTGTGTGCCGTTGCACCGTCCTGTTGGAACCACATGTTTTCCAATCCCAATTCATCAAGTTGCGGCAAAAAAGAACTCGTTGATCATTGCTCTGTAGCGCTCACCATTCACAGTAACCGTTTGGGCCGCGACGTCTTCGAAGAAAAAAGGTCCGATGACTCCTCCAGCGAAAACAGCACACAATACAGTGACTTTGAGCGGGTGTAATGGCTCTTCGTGGGTTACACGCGGATTTTCAGTGCCCCAGAAGCGTAAATTTTGCTTATTTACGTACCCGCTAAGATGGAAATGGGCCTCATCACTCATGATTATTTTTGATGAAAAATCATCTTCCTCTTGGTGGTGATTAAGGATGGCTTGAGCGTATGTTAGACGCGATTGGCGGCTACCAGCTGATGCACCGTCTGGACTTTGTACGGAAACATCTTCAAATCTTGTACCAAAATTCGCTGTAAAGACCGTCGACTGATACCCATTTGCGTGGCACGTCGTCTGGTCGATGTCGACGGCGCTTCCATGACATCCTCGGCTACTGCAGCAATATTCTCTGCAGAACGGCTACTCCGGGGTCTGCCACGCCTGGCAGCATCTCATGTTGTGCCAGTCTCTTCGAGGCGAGCGGCTAAACGTCGCAGTGTTTCACCAGTAGGCGTTGGACGGCCAGGAAATCTGCGACGAAATTCACGTTGTGCCGATTATTGGTCAAATAAATAGTCAGCAATATTCCGCGTTCTGGAGCAGTGTAGCGTAACATTGTTTATTAACGTGTATTTCGCATGTGTTTACTACACAAATGTCAAAACAGAACTGACATTAGGGGCCAATCGCAAAATTTATAGCATTTTCTGATAGGAGAATTACTTTTGCGGCACCTTGTATATGGAGAAATGTTTGGCAGTGAACATTTTGTTGTCCAGACAAGTGTAGAATGAGGTATATAATGTAAAATCTTTGATCAGGAGCATGATTTTTAGTTTGAGTTGTTTAAAAGTAATAGTTACTACTGCCGAAATTATAAACACAAAAGCCTTCCTTAATTTACAGCTTTACTCCTTTCTGTTGATATAAAATCCGTGTTCATACTTTCCATATAGGTATATATATTAAGATTCTATAAATGTTGAACTTTTTCCAAGTGTACTGAGTTTCTTCATTATACCCTACACCACCATAGTGGGGAGGGTATATTGGATTTGTGCAGATGTTTGTAACGCCCAAAAATATTAGTCTAACACCCACCTTAAAGTATACCGATCGACTTAGAATCACTTTCTGAGTCGATTAAACGATGTCCGTCCGTCCGTCCGTCCGTCCGTCCGTCTGGCTGGCTGGCTGGTTGTCCATGTAAACCTTGTGCGCAGAGTACAGGTCGCAATCTTGAAGATATTTCGATAAAATTTGGTACATATCATTTTTTCTGCCCAAGGACCAAGCCTATTGAAACTGGCTGAAATCGGTTCATTATTTCACCTAGCCCCCATACAAATGTCCTCCCGAAATTGGACTTTATCGGTCATAAATCTTTAATTTGTATAGGTATCTACACAAGTTTTTCTCCAAATAAGTTTTATATATACGAAATTCATGTCACCAAATTTTATTATGATCGGTCCATAATTAGTCATAGCTCCCATATAAGGCCTGCTTCCGATAATCACTTTAACGAGCATAAATCTCTTCAAAATGTTGGTATACACATAAAATGCAACATAAACAACTTTCATACAGACATTAATCACACTACTTAATTTCATGGTGATCGGTCCATAATTGGTCATAGCTCCCATATAAGGACCACTTCCGAAAATCGTTCACGAATATAAATTATTGAAATTTTGAAAGAAAAATGTTTTTGCTCATTTACTTAGTGTAGGGTATTATATGGTCGGGCTTGACCGACCATACTTTCTTACTTGTTTTCTTATTATATATTGCATGTATGTGTATTGAATACCAGTCAAATATTTATTTTTCTAATCCCCAAGGATACTGTATTTTAACAAGTTTTTCTACATATGACAAACTTATAAGATTTCATTACTTATATCTTTGCATTTGAATATACTTCAGCAGGTCTCAACTTACATACGTATGGTCCTTCGGTTTAATATTATTCCTCATTATATGTTTTGTTTCATCCACAGCGGTATGTCAACATCAAAAGATGCCAAACTATATTTTTAATGTGTTGCAATTAAATTTACATATTACGCGTTTTGCTTACTTTACTATGGCCTCAAACTATTTTAATCATGTGAACAACCCTTTGAATTTGTTTAATATTTAAATAGTTTTTGTTTTGAAAAATCCCTCTGAAATTCATCACGTTTTTAAATCCATAATTTAAAAGGAATTTCATTAGGGCTTATTTCTTTGAAACATGGTTGTTAGGATGTTGATGTTGCTGATGGTGGTGGTGGTGTTTTGTTTAATGTAATTGTTGATCCAGTACAGTGTGACCAATGATATTGTAACAGCAATATATTTTTACGTTTTTACCTTTTAAAAACGGGGGTTTATTTCCTTTAAATAAACCGGATACTTTTTATTGCAAATAAAAGCAGTTTTAGTAGTTTAAAATTGTAACAACTCTTTATTTATTTATTTAAAATGTACAACAACAACAGTTTAAATAATCACTCAGTGTCTTTATACAGGTTTATCAATTCGCAGAAATGCACACACGCCAATTATCAACTCCACTGACGACTGCAACCTCTGCCACTATTTATACACACGCCATCTTTCGTTAATCTTCTACAATGATCTTAACGGACAACTAGAACATTCGAATTCTAGAGCTTTCGATGTTAATGTTAACACCTTAAACATTTAGTGTTGCCACACTTAAAAACAATGCTAATAACCGCATGCTATCAACATTGTTGATAAGTAGAAGCTTCTACTGATGTTTATAAAAATGAATGTTGCAGGCAGTCGTTACAGATCGTTAAATTCAAATCGCTGAATGATTTTACGAGCACCTGTGTAGAGTTATCAATTATTCGAGTATTTTTTTAACCGAGTAAAAGTTTATAACTTCTTTATTATTCGAGTGATCTATAAATTTTTAAAATTCCCTTGATTATATGAACGAATAATCAGTAAAACATTTTCGAATAATTTAATAATCAACAGCGGACATTTTTTACGATGTTATATTCTATACATAATGGCATCGAATAAAAAAATGTCGGTGATATCTCACACATACTTGCAGGACACTTTATAAAGTATTTTTGTTAAATTTTAACTTGAAAATAATTGTATTCGAATAATCAACAATTATTGATCGAATAATTTTTTTTCTGAATTGAAAATAAAAAATATATTTTTTCATCGATTATTCGAATAATTTTTATTCGAATTACAAACCTAAACCTGGTGCTTGTAGAATATTTTGTGGTAAATAACATCTCTCTCCCTGTAATATTGACATATTAGTCAACAGCGTTTGAAACAACAATTACTAGTTACGCCTTTGAAATCTTGTAAGTTTTGTTTTCTTTTCTTTTTGCAAAAGGATAGTTTGTGTTTTGCTGTTTAAACATGATTAATAAGGAAATTGCCGGATTTCTGAAGCGTGTATGTGTTTGCTTTGAAAAAATATTATTTTATTTCATGTTTATTTTCCACGTATATTTATTGTTTACAATTAAGTTAGTGTTTGTTAATAGTATTCGTTTGTTTTGGCCACAAAACACGCACATGTTAATTGAGGTAAATCACTATGGTGTTAACACTTTCTTTTTTTTTTTTTTTTTGGAGGGTTAAATTATTTCCGGAGTTTAGATGGAAATATGACGAGGTAGTTTTTACTATAACTACACTTTATTAGACAAAGGACATTGGGTTAAAACTGACAGAATTCCAGAGGTATAAAAGATAAAGAATAAATGTAATTGATAAGCGGTCTATTATTGCTGAGATATAAGCAAAAAACTGTAAAAAACCTTTTCACGTTTTTTTTGGTGAAAAAATAGTGTTCTAACTTGTTTTTTTTGTAGTTTCGTCAGTTTTAAATTCCCGGGATTCCTGATTAAAAATCCCGGGAATCGGGTAGTGAAAAATTGGCAAAATTCCCGGGAAATTTGTCTCGGGAATTCCCGGGATAAAACCCTAGCTGGGGGAGAAAATACTAAAAAAGATGTTGATGGAAAGTTGAATAACTTTTCAAAACTATTTTCTTCTATAGCGTTCTCGTGTCAAATTCACCATTTTCTTAATTAATGTGCCTAGATACAGGATATGAATCATATGTTGGCCAATGTGGACCAACGAAGTACAGGAATAAATGGTAGTATTCTCATAAAAATTAGTCCTTGGGAATATCCAATGAGCCAATCTTTACATAAATTACTTTTCAATCAAATTCCATATACTTAGTTTGTCGTCAATCACAACTACTTATTATTGTTATAAGTTATACTCTTTAAACTCTTATAACAAACAAAAATTGTAGAAATTCTATAATTTGAAGCAAATCTCCTTTAAGCACAATATTAAAACAAATCCATTAAATATGTCATCAAAACTATCATATCCCTTGTCAGGACATACTTAAAATCCATTAAAATCGCCAAGAAAAAAAAACAAAACAAAACAAAAGAAATAAATGGATTTTCTATTAAAGTTTTGTACATGAGTGGTTTTATGAGTTTCTCCCTTCAAATAATGAAATGAAATTATTTTTGGTATTTATTGTGAAAATGACAACAAGTGACATATATAAAAAGGAGGACATTCTCTTCTGCTAAAATGTTTCTTAAGATAACAAAACATTTCATCTTATAAGTGGCGAGAATTTAAATGTTTTCTTTTAGCCCCATATTATCGTCATTGAAGATTTGATAATTAATGTTTTAATTCTTTAGTCCTCCTTATTGTAGCTTATGGATACAAATAGGAAACAATAAACATGAACATAAATACTCATAGTTGTTGTTATTTGTTAAGTATCCAGATCTATTTGTTCGATAAGCACAATCGTTAAGTTGTCGTTAAGTATTTTAATGACCCAGTTTGGGAGGAAATTATACACGACTAAAGGAAGTAATTAAAATAAGCTTATTTATATCAGAAGTAACAAACAATTTATGACAGTGAATTCATACGACATCTTATCTATCTATTGATAACAATTATTTAAAGACTAACGTTTAATAAGTCAAAGTTAAAATAAAGAATCTTACTTAAGTATTTTATTAAGTAGTACAAGTCTGTACTACTTAAGTATAAAGCAATTTTGGGAGTAGTGCTCTAAATGTTGATTGAAATAAGCATTGATTGCACTATCACAAGTCAAGTAACGGAATAATTTGTTGCTTTAATCATTCAATTGAATGGAAAATGATAGTGATGATATCGTCTTGGACCCTACATACGTTAACGATGATATACAAACTATATCACGGTTTTTAAAAGGAAAGTGAGAAAGTTTGTTATGAAATAAAAATACAAATCTAAGAGCAGTTGTAGTATCACCCACATCTTAAGTAAATTTTGATGCTAAAATAATTTCAAAATAATTCCAACCTTTTGAAATATTCCAATTCTAAATTGAAATAAACTATCCAAATGGAAATGACAGAAACAGAATCAGAATCAGCGGAGCAAATGTCTTTTTATACTTTAATACAAGGTGTCGCAAAAGTAATCCTCCTATCAGAAAATGCTATAAATTTTGCGATTGGCCCCTAATGTCAGTTCTGTTTTGACATTTGTGCAGTAAACACATGCGAAATACACGTTAATAAACAATGTTACGCTACACTGCTCCAGAACGCGGAATATGGCTGACTATTTATTTGACCAATAATCGGTCGGTGACTTTGGCACAACGTGAATTTCGTCGCAGATTTCCTGGCCGTCCAACGCCTACTGGTGAAACACTGCGATGTTTAGCCGCTCGCCTCGAAGAGACTGGCACAACACGAGATGCTGCCAGGCGTGGCAGACCCCGGAGTAGCCGTTCTGCAGAGAATAAAGCTGCTGTAGCCGAGGATGTCATGGAAGCGCCGTCGACATCGACCAGACGACGTGCCACGCAAATGGGTATCAGTCGACGGTCTTTACAGCGAATTTTGGTACATGATTTGAAGATGTTTCCGTACAAAGTCCAGACGGTGCATCAGCTGTTAGCTGCTGACCGCCAATCGCGTCTAACATACGCTCAAGCCATCCTTAATCACCACAAAGAGGAAGATGATTTTTCATCAAAAATAATCATGAGTGATGAGGCCCATTTCCATCTTAGCGGGTACGAAAATAAGCAAAATTATATAAGTGTAACCCACGAAGAGCCATTACATCCGCTCAAAGTCACTGTATGGTGTGCTGTTTTCGCTGGAGGAGTCATCGCACCTTTTTTCTTCGAAGACGTCGCGGGCCAAACGGTTACTGTGAATGGTGAGCGCTACAGAGCAATGATCAACGAGTTCGTTTTGCTGCAACTTGATGAATTGGGATTGGAAAACATGTGGTTCCAACAGGACGGTGCAACGGCACACACTGCACGTGCCACAACCGATATGCTGAAGGATGCATTTCCCGGGCGCCTAATCTCCCGTTTTGGCGATTTGCACTGGCCAGCAAGATCGCCTGATTTGACCGCTCCAGACTTCTTTTTGTGGGGCTTTTTGAAGTCGCGGGTTTATGTCAACAAGCCTCAGACTCTTGCAGCTCTTAAAGACAATATCCATCAAGAATGTGAGGACCTATCGCCGGAAGTTTTGGCCAAAGTGATGGAAAATGCCATAAAAAGGGCTCAAATGACAATCAACTGTGGCGGCGTCCATTTACATGACATCATATTCTCGACTTGATGTAAAAAAAATTAAAAGACCAAATAAAAATAATTCACAAGAAGAATCAAAGTTTTTCATTTTTTGTTTTTTTAATTACAGCCAAAAAACATCGGAAGTTTACTTTTGCGCCACCTTGTATAAAAAAGAGAAAACGCAAGATATTTATAGGGAATGGGAGGAATAATAGCTCAATGCAGAATTTGTTTGAAAATAGTAAAAGAATCGCTACGTGTTACTTCCAACTTTATTCGCCACTTGCGAATTCAACACACAAAAGAATATGATCTATATGAAAAAAAAGTAGCAAATGAAGAAAATTCAGTCAAATACGTCGACAGGCGAGTTTTAATGTCAATTTCAGAAACTGTTTAATGGATTTCCAGTAAAATTAAACAGTAGAGGAATAATGGCAAATATATTGCAATAAAACCGTGGTTTGTGGCAGTTTTTAAAAAGCTACGATAACTAGAGAATGTAAGAAAAGATAAAATCACTGTTTATTGTTGGTGTTTTGTTTAAGCTTTGATATTTTTACAAATAAAGCTTGAGTGTCTGTAATTCTCATTCACTCTATAGTTTTATTTGTATAATATCTTTAGTTTTTCTAAAGCCTTTTGGGAAAAGGTTTCCTGATGATCTGGCCTAAGCAACCAGTGAAATGCGCATAGGAACTAGCTTATCCCCCAACAATAAATTTCAGTGGATTTATCAATAAAAATTGGGAATTTAGCATAAGAAGCTCTTACTAAAATAAAACATTTTTAACTATTGCTAAAACTACTACTTCAGAAAATGTTTAGTAGCGTTAGCAGTAGCATTTATCTATTTTTATGTTCATGTTTTTTCTAAAACTAGTACAGAAGTACTGAGTAGTACAGAGCAGTAGTAATAAAACATGAATTGTAAATGGAGTAGTAGCATTAAAATACAAATCATTGCTAATCATTGATTTATATTATTTAGAAGTAGCAGCAAGAAGTTAAGTAGCAGTTGAGGTAGCAATAGAAGAAATCAAAAAAGAAAATCTTCAGCCGTAATACCAAAAATATAAGAAATATACTTAGTGTATTGTTGTTGTTTTGAGAGTGCACAGTGGGGCCTAGCAAAATTTTTTGGAAATAAATCTGGCATTTCTAAACGGAATTTTTTTTTTGTAATATCAGAAATTAACTTATCTAAGCAAAACAAATTAGTTCCAAAAAAAATGTGGACCAAATTGTTCTTAATATTTGCAATCCTATCAAAATTTTGATAAAAATTTTAGTTTTAGAGCTCAATAAATATGTAATATGTAATAAAATCTTTATTTATTAACAAAACTAAACGAAATTTGCTGGGTTTTTTAAATTTCTCTTTCTAAATAACAAAGTGTAAAAAAACTTGTCAAAAAGTCAAAGGGAATCCCGCAATTCCAAAAAATTGGAGCGAAAATTTCAAAAATGGTATTTTTTAAAATTTTGCCCACAGGTTCTACATTTCCTTCGAGGCTGGAAAAATGCTTTAAAAATAAATAGGAATCACATCAAGGTTTCCAAAGCTGCTTTCCGTTTTCTGATCCCAACTTTGGGATTTTAGAACATGTGGTCCAAAATTCAAATTTTGATAAAAAATAGGTCAAATTCCGAAAGGCGTGCGGGCGACATGTTTGAAAAATATGACATGTTTTTTATACCAAAATATTCTCCGTAAAGATATCTTACAGAAAAACATAAAACTGTTATATGTTCTTAAAGAAAGTTTTATTTTAATAAAAAAAGAGTTAAGTCACCTTTTCGCCCAAAAAACAGCAAAAATCTATACATTTTTTAATTTTTTAATTGAAAATCGTTTATTTTCGGATCCGTAATTAATATTGCTCTGAAATTGTTTGCATATTATTGATAATTTAGTTATCTAACTAACGAAAAAAATGCGAGTCCATTCGGTTCAAAAGTACGCTCTATATTTTAAAAAAAGCGGACCTAGGTATGGCAAAATTTAAAAATTTCAATTTTGAAATGCTTATAATTCGCAAGCATATTTTTTTAAGACCTAGCCGAGCGCTTCCCAAAAATTTAAAAATCTTTGAAATCGGATGGGAAACAACAAAATGGCACGTGTTTAAATATTTTACATGTCGAAGGTACCCTATTTTGAGTCCCCGTAGCGCTGCGCCTGGAGCATTTGTAGAGTCCATTATAATAACTTCAACTCGAATACTCTTTGGCTACCCCCACGTCAAATTTTGTCCGGATCGGGCCATCCGTTTAAAAATGCCAGATTTATTTCCAAAAATTTTGATTCTGCCCCACTGTGGAGTGTTTGAAAGAATAATTCGTTTTTATTCGTCTGAGATGTTCGTGTTGCTAACAGAATGATTCCATATGTATCGGGACTTGTATTCTCATATACTTTCAGCACTAAACACCAACAAAATGATTGCAATAACTTTTTGTTCTTTTGGGTCCAAGGAAGAACCCTACTGAAATTGGTTGAAATTGGTCCTTTATTTCACCTCGCCCCCATACAAATGTCCACCGGCACTTTATCAGACATAATTATTTAATTTATATTGGTATCTACACAAATTTCACCTATCTTTATGTCGATCGTTCAATTATTAGTCATAGTTCCCATATAACTCCCACTTCCGAAAATAACTTTAACAAGCATAAATGCCTTAAAAATGTTGGTTGGCAAAAAACATAACTGAAATAAGCTCCATATATGTATACACAAATTATGCCACCTAATTTTATGGGGATCGGTCCATAACACACTTCCACAAATTAACACTTTTTATTTATATTACCTAACTTGCCATATCTTGGTTCCTTTTTTAAAAATATTGGTCATACTTTTGGACAGAATGGACTTGATTTTTTTTATTAGTTAGGTAACTGAATTACCAATAATATACACAAGATATCAGAACAATATCAATTATGGATCCAAAGATAAACGATTGTCAATTTAAAAATTCAAAAAATAGTATATTTTTATGCTTTTTGGGCGAAAAGTAAGTCACCTTTTCTTTTTTATTAAAAAAATACTTTCTTTAAGAACATAACAATTTTATGTTTGTTTGGATATAAAAATCAAGTTAGAAAAATATTAATATGTCGCCCGTACTTGGGGCCACATAATTCAACTTGCGGCCACATGTTCTAAAATTCCAAAGCTGGGATCAGTAATCGGTCTGTCTATCTATCTATCTATCTGTCTGTCTGTCTGTCTGTCTGTCTGTCTGTCTGTCTGTCTGTCTGTCTGTCTGTCTGTCTGTCTGTCTGTCTGTCTGTCTGTCTGTCTGTCTGTCTGTCTGTCTGTCTGTCTGTCTGTCTGTCTGTCTGTCTGTCTGTCTGTCTGTCTGTCTGTCTGTCTGTCTGTCTGTCTGTCTGTCTGTCTGTCTGTCTGTCTGTCTGTCTGTCTGTCTGTCTGTCTGTCTGTCTGTCTGTCTGTCTGTCTATCTGTCTGTCTGTCTGTCTGTCTGTCTGTCTGTCTGTCTGTCTGTCTGTCTGTCTGTCTGTCTGTCTGTCTGTCTGTCTGTCTGTCTGTCTGTCTGTCTATCTGTCTGTCTGTCTGTCTGTCTGTCTGTCTGTCTGTCTGTCTGTCTGTCTGTCCGTCTGTCCGTCCGTCCGTTTGTCCGTCCGTCCGTTTGTCCGTCCGTTTGTCTGTTGAAATCAATTTTCTGAAGACCCCAGATATCTTCGGGATCCAAAGTCCAAATAAATAGTACATTGAAATTTTGACATGCCTTAAAAAACCCTAGTTAATACAAATATTCACATCAGAAAACTTATGTGAAAAATTATTATGAAAAATACCTTAGGAACAAATAGATATTAGTAGAAAAATAAATATTCTTGATTTTATCAGAACACCTGGCGTTCTCAAAAAAACCTGCTTCCAAGACGAAACTCACTATACAAAAATTATGTCTTCTGTAAGATGGTCAGCGCTGCGGAATTAGAAAGTACATAATATTTGAATGGTGAGTTCTCATATGGAAGCAGGTTTGACCTTAATATTCACAATAAATTTTTTAATTTATCAAAGTTTCAACAGATTCAACAGAAATTTCCATATAAAATTTGCTTAATAAACCTTTGATAAATTTAAACATTGATTTTGAATAAGGCCTGTTTTTGGATTTTTACAGGGAAAGAACTTCATCTTCGACGAGCTTCAACTATGCATATTTGTATTATTGTTCCTCAATTCATCTTGTTTACATTAAATACACAAATTTAATTCATTTTATTAAAATTTTTATTTTATTAAAAACCAAAGTTAAAATTTAAGAAAATATAATAATATCTGTTCTTGTCGGGCAGAAGGATCAGTTTGAATAAATATTATTAAAATATATTATATGGATTGGTCGATTACTTTGTAGTTCACTTTGTTGCAAATCAGTAGTACCCTCATTTATTTTCCAGTTGATATCATTACTGGGCTTGTTTTCTCTAAGTTCTACGGCGTGTTTTTGTTCTTCTTTAAGTTGCTTTATTTGATCTTGCAGCTGATCTTGCAGCTTTTGCTGACTTTCCAATTGCTGTTTCAGATTCATTTGTTTTATTATTTCTGCTTGCAAATCTTCTTCAAGTTTTAATTTTTGTTTGATTACAACTTGATGTTCGTTTTGCTGCTGTTGTAGTTCTTTCTGTAGGTTACGATTCTTCTCTATTTCTGTTTGCAACTTTTGTTCTAAATTTTGAATTTTTTGACTAGTTCTTTGTTCTAGCCTGTTTTCACATACGAAACCATTTTTTGATGAACAGTCATAGTTACGCCATTGCCAATCAAATACTGCCACAATTTCGAGACAAGTTTTTGATTCGTCTTCAGAATTCGGATAAATACTATACCAATTAGTGTAATTAAATTGTTCACCCGTTGAATTCCAAACGAAATTATCAATCGGAAGTTCATTCCGTATGCCACCGGTCCAAAGATAACTTCCATTAATATTATTTTGTTTTTCAGCATTATGGATCAGCGTAAGCAGTTCTAGAGATTTTGTATTCGAATTAATCTCAACTAAAATCATATTCTTTTCAGAGCAGATATGATGAGCTTCAAACCAAGTAAACTGAAATCATATTGTAGTTAGAAACATTATTATTTGATGTATGTGTATTAAACTTAATTTAGGTACCTCATTCAGCAATTCTATATAATACGTGTTATTTGTCTCTGATGTATATAATTGACTTATGGCATAGGTGCCATCAATTTTCCAAATTAATAAATTTATAATCACTATGGGAATATACGCAAAACTCATTTCAGTTGTTTACAATGGAGTGAATGTTTTATAAAAGGTTCTCAATTTAATTAACACTGCCTTTATACCTCAAAACTTCTTGGGAATAATCAAGCTAAAAATAAAGTTTAATGTATAAAAAATATAACTGAAGTTAACTGATAAGCTAAGCTAGAGTATTATGGATTTGCAAAACATTTTGTACTTGCTGTATTCTCCTTAAAAACATGATTAAAAAGCACTATTCCTACACTGGATTTGTTTGTCACTCTCGTAACTTAAGTGACAGAATAAAAACTATGGAATTTCGCTGATAAAGTCCGCATTTGATCCGGAGCTGGTAAAATAATAATATTAATGACTTTGGCATCTCAGCTTTAGAATTATAGAACACTTTGCTTAAGTTCGGTAGGGCCTAGCATATTTAGGCCGTTTTCCGAGTTAAAGTTATCCCTGTTGAAATGCCTTTAAAAAATATATAAAATAATAGCTGATCTACAGAATAATATAGATCTAGTCACTCCTTGGCTGATAAATATTTATCATGCCTGTCTTGTATGGTCGTACATACCAAAACGGTGGACCGAATGTACTGTGACATTCATTCCGAAGGGTGGGAAAGTGTCACTCACACACAAAGGCAAAAGATTTCAGACCAATAAGTCTATCATCATTTTTCCTGAAAACCCTTGAAAGAATCATAGACACCCACATACGAGCGTCTTTGAAACAAGGATCATTATCTCCCTCTCAACACGCCTACATGAAGGGCAAATCTGTTGAGACAGCACTTCACTCCTTAGTGGGATATATTGAGAAATCCCTTGAATTTGGTAATTTCTCATTAGTGGGCTTTCTGGATATAGAAGGAGCATTCAATAATGTAAAATCTGCAAATATAGTTTCAGCTCTACAAGACTTTGGTCTGGACCTATCAACTGTAGGGTTCATCATGAACCTTCTGCGATATAGGATCATCTGCTCCGAAAAGGGAACGGCGGTGATCGCTAGAATGGCCACTAGGGGTACGCCTCAAGGAGGCGTCTTGTAACCACTTCTGTGGAACCTGGCCATAAATTGGATCTCAGAAAATTGGATCTCTTATAAAACTGTCGCCTACGTGGATGACGTCGCCGTGGCAGTCTCTGGAATCCATTTGGGCACGATATCACAACGTCTGGAATATGCACTCGGTGTACTAAGTCGTTGGAGTACAGACAGTGGATTAAGTGTTAACCCAAGCAAAACCTAACTTGTACTATTCACAAGAAAGTACAAGATTCCTCATTTCTCGCTTCCCCGATTAAATGGTGTTGAGCTAACACTGGATAGCAAACTATCCTGGAAACCCAATACCCTTTCAAGGACGTCGAAAGCCTTGACAGCTATGTATTTCTGTAAGAAAGCGATAGGTACTCAATGGGGAATTAGACCCCAGTTCGTTAACTGGATATGTGATACGGTCATTAAGCCGCACTATTCTATGGAGTTTCTGTCTGGTGGAAGGCATTGGACAATGGCTCAATTTACATGCTATTCGAGAGGGTTATGAAAAGAATGGCAATCCTGATAACAGGAGCTCTAAGAACGACCGCAGCACAAAGCCGCTCTTTACTATATTGAACTGGATCCCCGTGGATCTAATGGCCGCAATAAAATCTCTAACAGGTGTATACACAACATCTAATTTGGTCCAGGAATGCCGGGCATCCTTAAACAGTCGTACACGGAGATACTACAGGCGTTGCTGATGATTTGGCGAAAAAAGGCGCCATGTTACCTGACGGAAACATAGACTTCCTATGTGGAATTCCGCTATCCAAGTGCAATCTACAAATTAGTCATTTCTACTATGAGCTCGCTCAGACAAGATGGGGTTGTGAAGCCACATGCACTATAGCCAGAATATGGTCCCGACTGAACATATCTTCTTGGCTTGTCACGCTCACAATTGCGTGGCGTAGTGGCGGTCATTACCGGACACTGCACTTTTGACAACCACGCGAGGAGACTTGGCTTGCCCTACAACGACTTCTGTAGAAGTTGTCAAAACGAGGAGGAGGAGGAGGATGACACCATTTTTCATCTTCTTTGTCGCTGTCCGGCATTAGGTGATCTACGCTTACGGTTTCTGGGACACCGTTCCATAAATAGTCTTTCTGAGCTCTCGAATATGAGGCTTGAGGGCATCAACGCCTTTATAAGGAGTAGTAATTGGTTAATAGGACCAGATATGGGAACCTCTCGAGGGTAACCTAATAACCGCTATCTTATTGATATGCAACTGTTTTAAATCTCCTTCTCTCTTCCTTGAACATCTTCTTCTTAACTACTCAATCTTCCACTTCCTTCATTTCATTTCTATCTGTCCCTCTTTCTTTCTAACTTCTAATTTCAGGTTACACAAAGGTATCATTGCCACGTGAGCTGTTCTTCTACTTTTCAACTTAGCACTTTTTCATCTACAAAATATGAAAATTCAACATTTACGCATTTTTCAAATACAAAATAGATAATTTTTGGAATCCTAAGAGATATGAAACCTTTTTTTGTGATTTTTCTATTTATTGTTTAACTAGCAGGAATCGGTCATACATTGTGCCCGATGTTATGAAAAAACTGGAGAAATTTTTAAATTTGAATTTTCAAATGTGTATAACTTAATAACTATAAGAGATAAATAACACATAATCAAGAACTTTAAGAATATATTATAACTGTTGCTCTTCTTTGAGACTGTTGTGAGTGTTGTGTGTTCCTACAAAAGTCATGTAAGCTTGAATAAACATTTATTAATAATTTTGTTTCGTTTTGTATTTTAGCAATGAGTTCGTATCCAGCACAGCCAACTCAGCCAACATAGTGTTTAGTTTATGGCCATAGGGTGATTTAAAGCCAGTGAATGCATAAAAACATATAATTCAAGCATTTTAATAGGAATTCAAACAAATGGCATTTGCGGTTTTGTTTATTAGGTGCGATTGCATCAGATGTTATTTTAAATTTTACAAAATACTTTTTGCTTTCGCTTGATAGAAACGCTAGAGTTGCACTAAGAGTTAAAAATCCAAAAGAACCTATTCTAAGTTATTAACACACATCTACTTTATTGTATCAAATGCATTAGATTTAGCTCTCCAAGGATTTTGTTATAAGTTTTTTTATTTTTGTTTTGAAATACGTCTCCCAACGCCCACAGATATCCTAATGATCGACTTTGTAAAAGTAAAGTTTTGTAAACTTCGGTTGAGAATTGGATAAATACAGTTAACAGTAACTTTGGAAATCGTTATCCGAAACTGAGTATTAGCCTAAATTCGATGTACTTATACTGGACTGAATCAACGTAATTGTATATATTCTTTAATAATTGGTCAATTCACAAAGTCTCTTATCATGTCATATTGTCATAATGTCCTAATATTTCACATTGCTTTTCAAGCAAAAAATGTGCTAAAATAATACTACTTTGTATGCTATGTTTATTGTGTTATCGTAACGAACCAGCAGAGACCAACGCCGAATGCCTAAGAGTCGGTTAAGCCGAGCCGCCGAGTCTTGATATATTATGACATTATGACAATATGACTGATAAGAGACCTTGTGAATTGACCAAATATTTTTGTATTGTATAATTGTATTGGGAATTAAAATAATACACGGGAATCCCGGTAAATAAAAACTGACGACAATACAATAAAAATAAATTAGAACTCTATAGCTTACATCTCAATGACAACTACATACCTTCTGCATTACATAGATGTTGTCTTATAACGACTTATTTATTATCTGTTATATAACTGCTTACTTTATACGACTTCGGCGAGACTTAACTAGTAGTGATTTATTAAACCAACAAGTTTTTAACCGTGTTAAAAATTAGTTAAAATACTCTTGTGTAAGTAGTGAAGTGCCAAAATTAAGCATTTCAGTTCATTGCTTGGTAATGAAAATTTTAGCTGGAAATAAGATAAACTAAAAAAATTTTATTACAATTTTTTCAACGGAAATCTCAAAAAATTGTATACTGCTGCCGCTTATCCAATAAATATTTGTTGGTAACAATGACAGTTTTCTAATGAGTGTGTTTTGCAGACATTTGGTTAATTCACAAGGTATCTTATCAGTTATATTGTCATAATATCCTAAGTAATCCCTGTACGGGACTAAGTTACCTCGACGAATGCTAAAATAGCACCCTAACTTGTTGATATTGACATTTATAAACAAGAAAAAATCTGTATGTTAATGAGCAAAGCTGTACGCAAGATTATTTAAAAATTTATTATTTCTTTCAAAATATCAAAATATTTTTGAAATAAATCTGCCATTTCTAACTGGAAATTTTAAACAGAACACAGTGGGGCAGAATCAAAATTTTTGGGAAATAAATTTGGCATTTCAAAACCGCTTATGCGATCAAGATAAAATTTGACATGGGCGTAGAGAAGGAATATTCGAGTTTAAGTTATTAAAATGGAACCTACAAATGCTCCAGGGGCGACGCTCAAAGTAGGGTACCTTCGGCATGTCAAATTTTTAAACACGTGCCATTTTTTTGTTTCCTATCTGATTTCAAAGATTTTTATATTTTTTGAAAAGTGCTCGACCAGGTCTTGAAAACCATGTTTGCTTGTGCTATTTATCTTTTATAATTTTCGAGTATAGGCATTTCAAAATTGAAATTTATAAATTTTGCATTAACTTGGTCCGCTTTTTTAAAAATATGCCTCGCACTTTTGGACCGAATTTACTCTAAGTTAGTTAGACAACTAAATTATCAGTAATATACAAAAGTTTCGAAGCAATATCAATTATGGATCCAAAAATAAACGGTTTTCAATTTAAAAATTAAAAAAATAGAATAGAATAGATTTTTGCTGTTTTTTTGGGTGAAAAGGTGACTTAACTATTTGTTTTATTAAAAAAAAGACTTTCTTTAAGAACATTTAACTATTTTATGTTTGTCTGTAAGATATCTTTACGGAGAACATTTTGATATACAAAACATGTCCTATTTTTCTAATATGTCGCCCCTACGCCCTTCGAAATTTTACCTATTTTTTCTCCAAATTTCAATTTTGGGCCACGGAAAACTGAAATCAGCTTTGCAAACCCTTATTATGTGTTCCCTATTTATCCCCAAAGTATTTTCCCAGCTGCGAAGGAAATGTGGACCCTATGGGTAAAATTGTAAAAAATACCATTTTTGGGATTTTCGCTTAAATATTTAAAAATTGCGGGATGCCCTTTGACCTTTGGCAAGTTTTTTTACACTCTGTTATTTAGAATGACAAATTTAAAATACTTTGAAAATTTCATTGAGTTTTCTCAATAAATAAAAACTTTATGACATATTTTTTTGAGTTTCTAAAACTAATACATATTTGTATCAAAATTTTAATATTATTGCAAATATTAGGAACAATTTGATCCACATTTATTCCGAACCAATTTTTTTTTTTTTTTGTTTAGGTAAATTAATTTTTGGTATTGCAAACAAAATTTAAAGTCAATATCTCAATTAGATTCAAAAATATGCCACTTTAAAACTCCGTCCTTCAAAAATATTTCACTTTTTCATATTTTAGTATAAAATGTCAGAACCATTGACATTTTTTTGGATCCATAACACTGTACAACAAAATCGATTTTTTCCAAAATTTCAAGGTCCGACCTATAAATTTTGATAGAAAAGACAATAAAAAAAATACACGTGTATCGGCGTTTTGAAAGTTTACATCTGAATATCATTTGAGGGGGGGTTAATCGGCATAAGAAACCATGTGACCCTTACATTTTAGGTATAAAATGTGTTCAGAAAATTTATGTAAAATGTTATGGAGAACATATTTTTTTGGAATATGTTAACCCTCTAACTCCTCAAGGTATGGGTCTTTTTTGTGCTTCTTTTAAAAAAGAGCAAAAAACACCTTTAGAACAGGGATTTAAGGGGTTAAAATGTTCCCCAAAAATATTATCCGTGGAATTTTACTATAAGTTCCTGAATACACCAAAACGAAAAAGTCAACCAGATAGTCAGAAATAAGACACTAAAAAAGACAGCTTTGGGTTAATTTCGCATTTATTAAGAATTTTATTTTAAAGTACCCCAAAAATGTCCAATTGTTTGGGAACATTTGATTTGTTTTGCTATATCTACGGTGTATCTACATGAATATTAAGTTAGTTTTTAGTTAGGTATCCTATCCTAAGTGCATAAAAAGCATCTGTACTTAACGTATCGTAACTTGATTGGAAATTAAATTCTTTGTTAATTTAGAATATTTTTTAACAAAAATTTGAATTTTTTGCTTTCCTTGCCTTAATTGTCTTAATTGTACGAATTTTTCTGGGAAATTCTAAATTTATGTAAATTTTTATTCACATTTCAATATTAGTTTTATTTTTTTTTTTTTTAGAAAAATAAAAAAATAACAATACAGTGTTTCTCCTATTTGGTTTTAGTGCAGGTGACTGACTAATTCAATTTATTTTCTATTAATTGTGTCTTCAAGCTAATAAATTTATTTAAAGCTTCATAATAAACGTTTAACATTTTTGTTTACCTCCAAACTGATAAATACTACGTGCCAAAGCTCCTGATTATTGTAAGAACGTGTATATTTTGTTATTTTCACATTGCTGATTTGTCAATGAATAATTGCTAAACAAATAAAAACCAACTGATAGACTTAAAATATGGGCAATAACACTTTTATTTTAAAATCTATGCAACCGTCAGTAAGTGTACATTATTTCTTAAGTGTTTATGATTTTGACAAAGTTGCAAATAATTTTGGACCAATGATACTATTAGTTATAGTTTCCCAAACAAATTTCAACTTTTGGATTTAGAATGGATAAATGAACAGTTCAGCAGATATGTAGGAGCTATATTGTTATATGAGTTATTACTTAATCACCATCCGGTAAGTAGTTAAAACGTGGTAGATTTTTAAATTTTTACCAGTGTACAAAGTTAGACGTAAAACCAACTGAAATAATTATGCTTCGTCAAATAAATATGTAAATGATATGTCCTTGCTCTTGTTAAGAACAGAGCATGATCGCTTTAAAAACTGTAAGAATTAGCGTGAATTTTTCACGTGGCACAGTGGTTTAGAAACGTTTTTTTTTTTGTAAATAATTCGGTATCTCAGAACTATTAGAGATATTGTTACGAAATTTCACATGGTTGAAGCTGAGGTGTTAAGCTTCCTAGCGCATTTGTTAAGCTTCCTAGCGCTAATGGAGGCCAGCGCGTGGCCCCTCAAAGTTGGTAACCTCGGGTCTCATTTTTTTTTTTTTTAATATCGCCAAAAATTCATTTATTATCGGAATGATCTGAAATTTAAAATGTAAATAGTCCTTGAACAAAATACACAAAAAACCCGTACATATGTAGGTCATCTCTATTAGTTGAAGAGATATATTTTGCATGAAATGTATAAAAAAACGTAAAAATTTTTCAAATGGGGCAGGGTTTGTGGAACTTCTGAGGAGTAAATAAAGTTTTTTTTATATAAGTATTTGATATTGTTGAAAACCTTAGGACTTGAATATTGATATTTTAGTAAAATTAAATAATTTTATGAATTTTGGGGACATAATTTACCTTAAAAACTAAAAAAATTATAGTATGGCGATTTTTCATGAAGAAAAATATAAAGTTTGAATTAATGTAAAATTTTAACGATTAAAGATATCATAACAAAATTTGGAACTAATATAGACTTAAATGTTCTAAAAACAATCTCATTATAATTTTTGACATTTTTTATTTTCAAATACCAAAATTCCTAAAACGGGGAAAATATGTTACAAAAACTAAGTTTTTTTAGAAAAGTGCCTACTGTGACGTTATTTACCATGTGATAGTAAAAAAGCCTTTGTTAGTATTTAAGAAACATATAGGGTTATACAAATATTGAGACTTTTTGAGGATTGCTGCTTTGCCTTTTTAGAATTTTTTACTCAAACTGAATTTTTTTTTTTAAATTGGTCAAGTTTGGTTAGATCTAGGGGGTGCTAGATTCGCTTAACTGAGCCAAATTTTACTTTTCACGCTTTTGCATTAAGTTCTCTTTTCAGATCCTATAAAAACTGTATATAGTCCCGAAGAAAATTTTTTTCTACAAAAGAAAAATATAGGGACTTTTTTGGCAAAAAACTTAAAAAATACGGTACTTTTCACATGTTACAACTTTGGATGCGTGTCACTTTTTATAGGGACAAGATAACTGTTAGCAAGTTGTTTTTATTTTATTTAGAATTTTATCGCCAATATAGCTGATATCTTAAAAATAAATTTTGGCCCCTCCATATCTAACAAACCATAAAAAGATCGAGCTAAATTAAAAAAAATAAATCATTAAACCTTAATATCTCTTCAACTATTAGAGATAACCTAAACATGTAAGCATATTTTTTGTAGATCTTCTCAAGGACTATTTATATTTTGAATTTGAGATTATTCGGATCATAAATGAATTTTTGGGGATTTTTTTAAAAAAAAGTGAGACCCGAGGTGACGAACTTTGAGGGTCCACGCACTGGCCCCCAATAGCGTTAGAAAGCTTAACAAATGTAAATCAACTACAATCGTGTGAAATTTCGTAACAATATCTGCAATAGTTCCTGAGATACCGAATTATTTAAAAAAAAAAAAAAAAACGCTTCTAAACCACTGTGCAACGCCGAATGCCTAAGAGTCGGTTAGACCGAGCCGCCGAGTCTTGATATATAAGGACGTTTTATATGAACTACGTTTTGTTCATACAAAACGCTACTAAGGTGCTAAGAAATAAAAATCGTGAAACAAATTAATTAAAATTTCATCCAAATTGTGTTTTTGCCACATATATATATTAATTACACAAGACTTACAATATCGTATCGATAGAGAAAACTTTATTTTAAAACATTTGTTAGTTTTAGTTGAGCACAAGAAATTTCACAAAATTTATAAATTCTCTTAGAGCCCAACTACGTTTTCTATGAAACCCCTCTGCATAGTACATTCAGACTCGTGTGGTTCTTGGAAACCTTTAATGTTTATTATCAACCCCAAACCTAAAATATTTTACAATAGAGTAGTGTTTGTTTTAAATCCTATTCGAAACTATTTTAGCATTATTAAAAGAGCCAATATGCAACGATATTACCGTCATCATCTACAGTGTTACAAGTAGCGTTGCCAGGGTGAATATTAGACACATACACAATTATTTTTGCACATACTCCATGTTTAAATTTACAATTGACTGGAGTCAATTATTTCAATATTCATATATACATGTCTACATAAATTAGACTGCTCCAAACTTATATGAATTTACAATAAGTAGGATGTGCTTTTGGGTGAAATGCTAAAAATTTGAGAAAAATCGTATAACGTTTATAGGTTGCTGAAATAAATTAAATTTTTTGTTTTTCATTTACTTTTAGATGTTTAAATCATAGATAATATACATAGAGTGATAACTCTCCTGTCAAAGACCTAACTCTGTTGTGAAAAACCTTAGTGGTGAGAATGTATTTGTAGAAAAAAACTATGTGAAAACAAAAACAACACTCGTATGTGTGATTATTTTGAGAAATTTTTTTGTTTGAGTTTTTTCCTATTTTCCGCTCTATGTTTCTCTATGGTTTAAATCATTTGGGTACCATCCGATTTCAAAGATTTTTATATTTTTGGAAAGCGCTCGGACAGGTCTTGAAAAACATGCTATCTCTTAGAATTTCCGAGTTATGGGTATTTCAAAATTAAAATTTTAAAATATTGTCATACCTTAGTCCACATTTTTTAAAAATATAGGTTGTACCTTTGGACCGAATTGACTCGAATTGCTTTTGTTAGTTAGACAACTAAATTATTAATAATATGCAAAAGATTTCAGAGCAATATCGATTATGGATTCAAAAATAAACGATTTTCAATTTAAAAATTAAGAAAATAGATTTTTGTTTGATTTTTGGGGCGAAAAGGTGACTTTATTCTTTTTTTTATTAAAAAAAAAAACTTTCTTTAAGAACATATAAACATTTTATGTTTTTCTGTAAGGTATCTTTACGGAGAACATCTTGGTATAAAAAACATGTCATATTTTCAAATTTTTCGCTCCTACATCTTTTGGAGTTTGACCCATTTTTTTTTTTTATCAAAATTTTAACTTTGGGCCACATGTTCTAAAATCCCAAAGCTGGGATCAGAAAACGGAAAGCAGCTTTGCAAACCTTGATGCATTTTCTATTTATCTCCAAACTAATTTCCCAGCTGCGAAGGAAATGTGGACCCTATGGGTAAAATTGTAAAAATACCATTTTTGGGATTTTCGCTCCAACACACTGTTATTTAGAATGAAAAATTTAAAAAACGTTGAAGTTTTGTCAATAAACAACGATTTTATAACATACTAGCTTGACCCGGTGCGCTTCGCTACCCCTGTCGATGTAAAAATCGGTTCAGCCGTTTAGTAATTATTGTTTAAAAACTAAAGGTACCAATTTTACCCATTTCCCCCCCTTTTTATCCCTTTCTGGTCCAAGTATTGAAAAAATGTATAGCCTATTGACGCTTCCAAGTAAGGATCTATCTACGTTCCAAATTTCAATAAAATCAATTCAGCCGTTTAGGCGTGATGCTCAAACAAACAAACAAACTTACAAAGACATTTATATATTTACTAGCTTGACCCGGTGCGCTTCGCTACCCCTGTCGTAGTCTATGTTGGAAATTTCAATAACATCGTTTCGGCCGTTTAGTATTTATTGTTTAAGAACTAAAGGTACCAATTTTACCGGTTTTCCCCCTGTTTACCCCTTTCTGGTCCAAGTATTGAAAAAAGTTATAGCCTATTGACGCTTCCAAGTAAGGATCTATCTACGTTCCAAATTTCAATAAAATCGATTCAGCCGCGATGCTCAAACAAACAAACAAATAAACAAACTTACAAAGACATTTATATATTTATATAGATATAGATTACATATTTATTGAGTTTCTATAACTAAAATTTTTATCAAAATTTTAATGGGATTGCAAATATTAGGAACAATTTGATCCATATTTATTCCGAACTATATTTTTTTTTTTTGTTTATATAAGTTAAGTTTTGGTCTTACTAAAATATTTCAAGTCAATATCTCAATTAGATTCAAAAATATACCACTTTTAAACTCCGTCCTTCAAATATTTTCAATGGTTGTGGTAGAGCGAGAGCAAAAATACAATTTTCAATAGGCAATGAGTGTGCTATATATCTGTCCCTTTTTCCAAACCACAACCATTTTTACATTTTCTATTGTTTGTTTTCTATTGTTATATTACTGGAACTAACTGATTCATATCTGTATAATTTGTGCCAGTCAATTTCAAAATCTTTCGTATTTCCCAAATATATTTTAAACAGCAAAGAATTGTTTCTTATGGTCACAATAAATTTTTAACAATTTGTGCTACCCTTTTTATCAACGCACTCCATAGTCTGCTTCTACTTTATATTTTTATTTATTTTTTTGCATGCAAAAACGTACAAGATACAAAAAATAAAATAAAACTTTAAATCTACTTACTAACTTGGAAAAGTTTTGCTACGTGATTTGTCGCTCATTTTGAATACTAAGGATTTGAATGTATTTATTTTGACACTATACAGGAGGAGTATGGAAAACAAGAAACCTAAATATGGGTAACAATCCACATTATCATTGCAGTGCACGGTGAAGCAGAAACAAAATATTTTGGAAATAATTCTGCAAATTCTTGGCACAACCAGATTGATATAAATGATAGGCATTTGTTTCGTTTTTTTCTGAATATTTTAATTAATTTTGTAATGCTACACAAAACATCTGCTCATTGTTCATTTATCTCTTACAGTTTGCGAGTAATACGCACTTGACAATGCAAATTTCAAAATTTTACCACAGTTTTTCTTCAGTTTTTTAAAAATATCCCTCAAATTGTATGTCAATCCAAACAGTTAGTTAGAATAGACTGATTTATTTCCAAAATATGTTGATTCAATCAACCCCACAGTGCATTACATGAGCAGTCTATAATGTACGATAAAAACAAATATTTTGAAGTTCAATGTTCATATTAAGACATTTTCAAAGGGTATTATTCTTTCTGATATCTATTTCCACATAAATTGTTACATGAATTTCACAATATTAGATATGTAGTGTACTTCTACTTTAAATTATTTTATGTTCTGGTAATCTATTATATATATAAAAGAGTAACGTTACTGACTGACTGATTCATCATCGCACAGCCCAAACGACTGAAGCTAGAATCATGAAATTTTAACTGTGTGTTCCTCCCTCCCCAAAACGATCCGATAAGAAAGGATTTTTGGAAATTCGAACGTTTAGGGGGTAAAAAAGGGTAAATTCGGTAACCTTATATCTTCAAAACTAATAAAGATACAAAAAAACTTAAAATTGCATGTTACTCCATTTAAAAAATAAGCTGACAGGTGTCTGGTACTTTTTCAAAATTCGGACTTTTTAGGGGAGAAAACGGGTAAAAACGGTATTTGGTACTTTTTTGGCACCATATGTATCTTTTAAACCAATAAACAAATTTAAAATCATATTCTTTACTTATAAAAAAAAACAAATACAAGTTTGGTACTTTTTGGAAATTCGAACCCTTAAGGGATAAAAATTGTGTTTATTTTAGGTACTTTTTTCATAAACTGGTATGGTATGGTAATAAGTGAGTGAGAATTTTAGGGGGAAACTTTATCGCAGTTTTTCTATATTAGAGTGGTACTTATGGTACTTTTTCTTTATTCTAATGGTACTTTTTGAATTTTCTATAATAATGGACCTAGAAACATGAAATTAAGCATATATGGTAATAAGTAAGTGAGGGTAGACTTTTTGGTACTTTTTCTTTATTCGAATGGTACTTTTTGTAATTTCTTCACGAATGAACCTATAAACATGAAATAAAGGTTATATGGACCCGAATAAATGGGAAACCACAAGTGGGGGCTTTTTGGTACTTTTTCTATATTCTAATGGTACTTTTTGATTTTTTTGTAATAATGGACATAGAAATACGAAATTAGGCGTATATGGTAATAAGTGAGTGAAAATTCAAGCGGACACTTCATGGTACTTTTTCATTATTCGAATGATACTTTTTTGACTTTTCTATAGCAATGGACTTAGAAACATGAAATTAAGCATATATGGTCCTAAGTGAGTGAGAAATCTAGGGGGATACTTTTTGGTACTTTTTCTTTATTCGAATGGTACTTTTTGTAATTTGTTCACCAATGAACCTAGAAACATGAAATAAAGGTTGTATGGACCCGAGTGAGTGGGAATCCACAAGTGCCTGCTCTTTGGTACTTTTTATATATTGTAACGGTACTTTTTGAATTTTCTGTAATAATAGACACAGAAATATGAAAATAAGCGTATATGGTCCTAAGTGAGTGAAAATTTAAGGGGATACTTCATGGTACTTTTCTTTATTCTAATGGTCCTTTTTTGATTTTTGTATAACTTGGAAACATGAAATTAAGCATATATGGTCCTAAGTGAGTTTGAATTCTAATTTCTTCACCAATGAACCTAGAAACATAAATTAATGTTATATGGACCCGAGTGATTGGAAATCCACAAATGGGGGGATTTTTGGTACTTTTTCTATATTCTAACGGTACTTTTTGAAATTTCTATAACAATGGACTTAGGATCATGAAATTAAGTATATATGGTCCTAAGTAAGTGAGTATTCTAGGGGGAGACTTTTTGGTACTTTTTCTTTATTGGAATGGTACTTTTTGTAATGAATTAATAAACATGAAACCGGAGACATGTTATCCTGAATTAATATTAATTTACAACATAAGACATAATAGTACTATTTATTTCATCCAATTGGGGTGGCGAAGCGTACCGGGTCAGCTAGTTTACTAATAATTTTGTGTTTATTTTTTTATCTATAAATGTGTTTATTATTGCTATAGTTATAGTTATAGTTACTTATAGTTACTTCAGTAGCTACGTGACTAGTTATTTTAACTTGTGCTTGTCCCTTATTGACTACAATGAGACTGTCTAATAGCTGGTCCAAAGTATTCAACGCATTGGATTCACATATTGGTTAAATAACGTCAGTTACCTTACTAGCTACATAACTGGTAACTTAATCAGCTACATAACTAGTTATTTTAAGATGTACGAGTGCTAATTGACATCAAATAGTCAGCTAAAATACATATTATAGGCAGTCCAATAAACGATAGCTTGTAAACAAACCTTGCTTCGTCAACTATCAAATGGATTGCTTTTGGTGGGTAAAATAACTACTTTCTAAAGTACAGTACAACATAAACGTTTAAAGTGACTTCACTATAGGTTACTAAGAGACACTAAATTGACTATTCAATTCATGCTTTCATGTTAAATGGGATATCAGTATGCTTAAGCAAAAATAAAAATTAACTGTATGAGAATTATATCAACACAATTTGTATAAAACCAGTTTGAACGAATTACTCACACAACACGTTTAAAGTGACTACAGTCCAAATTATTTAGAGACACTTAAGTGACAATTGTCTTTACGCTAGATTACCTGGGATGTATAAAGTAACCAATTGTCTTATCTCTGCACTACAAAGAGCACATGCGAGTCAAATGACCAAAATATAGAAATTGGAGTCAGCCAAGTGATAAGACATTTGTGACGATTACTGTCTATAAGGGATACATTGACTACATGCTTAACTGCTGGGTAGTGACTATTTAAACTGTTGTTGTTGCACATTTGACTACTGAAACTGCTTTTATTTGCTATCAAATGTATCCGGTTTATTTAAAGGAAATAAACCATCGTTTTAAAAAGATACAAATGTAACAGTATTCTTTGTGACAAGAAGAATCTTAAGTTGCAGCTTCTTTTTGAAATCCTTTATATGATATGTAAGATATTAATTATATTTCTTGATTTCTATGTAACTATGCATTAACTTAATTAATCTTATTGCATGTTTCAGTTGAATAATTAGCTTCAAAGTTTGTCGGAAAAAAGTAAAACATGTCACTTTATGCAGATGTATTCGACGCGGTAAATTGAAGATATGTAGATTATAAACTAATTGTCGATCACAATAATTTTGCATTTGTTATTCATAATGTATATTATTATGTTGACTCCAAATTTAAATAAAAATTGTCGACAAAAAAAGTTAAATTTTTTATTAGCTTTAAAAAAAGCTTGAATGCCATTATTTTGTCGACTTGAATTGAATTATTTTTTCAACTTGATTTACATATAAATTCAAGGCTTGAATTGGACTGTATTCACTTTATTGTTTGACTTGAATTCAAGTTTCCTTTTAACTGAAGAATGCTATTGAAATATGTAAATAGAATGTATGACTGGAATTCAATATGTTTTATACTTGAATTCCAGTGAATTGGGTTCCATTTGTATACAAAATGTTCTCTGTGTACAAAAACTGTTAATTTATTGAAAAGTAAGAATTTGTAGCAAAAAGTTCTAAAAATAAAAAATATACTTATTTAATATATAAAATAAAATCTAAATAAATGAAACCGCAAATATTATCGATAATTGAAATGGAATTTATGCTCACATAACTTTATTTAATAAAGGTAATTGTAATTGTGGACATTAAAATACCCTATGAGAAATCTTAAGATTACTCTAGAGCAATATCTTTCATATTGTAAATATTTAACAATATAGTGTTACAAATCAAATAATATTCTAAATAAGCTGTTGCAGTAAGTAGTTCTCTCGTTCAAAAAAAAAAAAAAAACAAAGTCCGCTTAATCTTGCTTATACAAGGTGGCGCAAAAGTAAACTTCCGATGTGTTTTGGCTGTAATTAAAAAAACAAAAAATGAAAAACTTTGATTCTTCTTGTGGATTATTTTTATTTGGTCTTTTAATTTTTTTTTACATCAAGTCGAGAATATGATGTCACGTAAATGGCCGCCGCCACAGTTGATTGTCATTTGAGCCCTTTTTATGGCATTTTCCATCACTTTGGCCAAAACTTCCGGCGGTAGGTTCTCACATTCTTGACGGATATTGTTTTTAAGAGCTGCAAGAGTCTGAGGCTTGTTGACATAAACCCGCGACTTCAAAAAGCCCCACAAAAAGAAGTCTGGAGCGGTCAAATCAGGCGATCTTGCTGGCCAGATGCCAGGGAAATGCATCCTTCAGCATATCGGTTGTGGCACGTGCAGTGTGTGCCGTTGCACCGTCCTGTTGGAACCACATGTTTTCCAATCCCAATTCATCAAGTTGCGGCAAAAAGAACTTGTTGATCATTGCTCTGTAGCGCTCACCATTCACAGTAACCGTTTGGCCCGCGACGTCTTCGAAGAAAAAAGGTCCGATGACTCCTCCAGCGAAAACAGCACACCATACAGTGACTTTGAGCGGGTGTAATGGCTCTTCGTGGGTTACACGCAGATTTTCAGTACCCCAGAAGAGTAAATTTTGCTTATTTACGTACCCGCTAAGATGGAAATGGGCCTCATCACTCATGATTATTTTTGATGAAAAATCATCTTCCTCTTGGTGGTGATTAAGGATGGCTTGAGCGTATGTTAGACGCGATTGGCGGTCAGCAGCTAACAGCTGATGCACCATCTGGACTTTGTACGGAAACATCTTCAAATCTTGCAGCAAAATTCGCTGTAAAGACCGTCGACTGATACCCATTTGCGTGGCACGACGTCTGGTCGATGTCGACGGCGCTTTCATGACATCCTCGGCTACAGCAGCAATATTCTCTGCAGAACGGCTACTCCGGGGTCTGCCACGCCTGGCAGCATCTCGTGTTGTGCCAGTCTCAGTGTTTCACCAGTAGGCGTTGGACGGCCAGGAAATCTGCGACGAAATTCACGTTGTGCCAAAGTCACCGACCGATTATTGGTCAAATAAATAGTCAGAAATATTCCGCGTTCTGGAGCAGTGTAGCGTAACATTGTTTATTAACGTGTATTTCGCATGTGTTTTCTACACAAATGTCAAAACAGAACTGACATTAGGGGCCAATCGCAAAATTTATAGCATTTTCTGATAGGAGGATTACTTTTGCGTCACCTTGTAGTTTATCGATAATTTAAAGCATATACACTTTTGCTTGGCCATTCCATGGTTATATAGGCAGAGAAAATTCTATTTAAAATCATTTATTAAGAATTGACTCAAGATAAAACAACTGAAATGTGTGTTGGCTCCTTTCATATAGTGATCGTGTTACTAATAATTTACAAAATTAATCCTTTATATGCGGGTGAATTGTATACATCAGGTGCTAATAATACGTTTTATATAGAATTCGAGCATAAGGTATGTACCCAAAATATGTTTTATATAAAATAAATAAGAATAATAAATTGAACAAAAAATCAAATAATAACAATATTATTATTTTTTAGTTCAATTGGTTTGTAAGTCAACATGAATGCTCAAAAATGAACATGTCTCTAGTGGAATTGAAGACGAGTGCAAAATCTCTGGAACTGATCACGTTGCTTGAAAGTGTTTATGAAAATAATAATATTACTGGTAAATATCTATGGATAGGTGGCATTCGGAACGAATTACCAATTGAAAACTTCCACTGGCATACATCGGGTGAACAATTTACATACACTAATTGGCTTAGCGATTATCCAAGTTACGATAGCAATCCACAAACTTGTGTTGAAATTGTATTACCTTTTGGTTGGGAATGGCGTAACTATGACTGTTCCTCAAAAAATGGTTTCGTATGTGAATTCAACAAAGAAAAAATAGTTCAAAAGGAAGATTTAAAAGTTCAGAATCTTAACTTACAGAAAGAACTAATAAAGCAACAAAAGGAACATCAGGAGCAGTTACAAAAACTTAAAGAACAATATTTAGAACTGCAAAATAGTTCTCGTTATATCAACATTTATTTCAATAACATTTATTCCATTTGATCGTTTACTATGTATTGGTTTAGAATCAATGTTCTAAACACTATAGTTTTTATGATAAAATCGGAAATTAAAAGAAAATAAAAATGGTAAAAACAAATAACGAAGCATAAATGTGTTTTCATTAATATTACCGACATCTTGCCGATGTTGGTGATATGTGCAATTACAGATTTATCTCAAGCTTAATGCCTCCCCGTAATTTCAACAAATTACATATTGATATGTATATTAGAACAGCTCTTAATAACATTTTTCCCCGAAACTTCCTCTGCTGCCTCTGCTAAAATCGCGATGAAACTATCTACGCAAATAACTGGTTTAAGCTTAGAACTTATTGGGTATTTCATTAAGCGTTTCCTATCTTTAAATTTAAATAAAGCAAAGTGTGTATGAGATATCAACGATTTTTTTATTCTTTTAAAAAGGACTATCGATGTCATTATTGTACGGAATATCGTGAAAATGTCGAAATGTTAAATCCGTTAAATTTCCCGTGACTCTGACGATAAATCAGGCTAAATTTGACGATGACTTGGGTTGGCAAAAGTCAGACATGATGAATTAAGGAGTGGCACCGCCTACATCCTAGAAGACTCTACACTTGGAAATATCCACAGGACAATAGAGAAAACTTTGTGAGAAGCCAAATCGATTAAATATTAATAAAGAGATAATATTGCACCTGTGTGTCAAAATGATATGCGTACCCTGGAGCACAACCTCCTTCTAGCAAATGTTCGCACCAAATTTCCTATTGTTCGAAAACAAAAACAACAACCCAAAATTAACATTAGAAAACTTAACGATTCACTAATTAGAAACGAAATTAAGGAATATGTTAATAACTAGCTGACCCCGTGCGCTTCGCCACCCCAATTTGATGAAATAAATAGTAGTATTAAGTCTCCGTTTTTGAATTAATACTAATTCAGGATAACATGTCTCTAGTTTCATGTTTATTAATTCATTACAAAAAGTACCATTCGAATAAGGAAAAAGTACCAAAAAGTCTCCCCCTAGAATTCTCACTCACTTAGGACCATATATGCTTAATTTTATATTCCTAAGTCCATTGTTATAGAAATTTCAAAAGGTACCATTCGATAAAGAAAAAGTAAGAAAAAGTCTCGCCCTAGAATTCAAACTCACTTAGGACCACATATGCTTAATTTCAAGTTTCTGGGTCCATTTTTATAAAACATTTGAAAAGTACCTATAGAATAAAGAAAAGGTACCATATTGTCCCCACCTTCAATTCTCTCTCACTTTTGACCATATATACTTTATTTCGTGTTTTTACGTCCATTATTATAGAAATTTCAAAAAGTACCATTAGAATAAAGAAAATGTACCATAATTCTCCCATTTGTGGATTCCCACTTACTCCTAGGGTCCATATAACATTTATTTCATGTTTCTAGGTTCATTGATGAAGAAATTACAAAAAGTACCATGATCATCTCCACATGAGATGACCATGCCCTCAAATCGCTCGTGCAGAATATCATATGTTCCTTGAGCTGTATGGCATGTAGCACCGTACTGTTGAAACCACATGTTGTTAATATCCATATCATTCAATTCAGGTCTAAAGAAGTTGGTAATCATTGACCTAAAGCGCTCGCCGATGAGGGTGATGGCCTCGACAATGTCGTTCTCAAAGAAATATAGCCTAAAATCCACACACAAAAGTGACTTTTTCGGGATGCTTTGAAAGCTCTTGGATTTCATGTGGACTGGTATCGTCCCAAATGGGACTTATCACTGAATATGATTTTTTGATGAAAACTTTACCCGAACAGAACACCCACTTCGATAAAACAATTTTGTCATTTGCACGTATTGTTTAACGCTATATCCGTCCATGGTGGTTTAGCAAAACAAGCTGAATAAACGACAGCCAATTCAACAGATATGGCTTCAATAATATGGCCGCTATGAACTGTCAAATTCGTAAGTCCCTATCGGAAGACCCTTAAGATCAAATAATCGAGTATAGTTCCGAACCAGAACTATATCCTAATGTATGAATTATTTGTTTATGTTATTTCTGGCTTTGGAAAGTTAATTTCAACAGCCAGACGGACAGACAAGGCTATGTCGACTACGCTAGTTGAAATATCGCAAATGATAAATGTAGAAACTACACTCTGGTAAAGGGTATAAAAACTATTTTGTTTACAAAATACCGCTTTTCTATTTTTAAAAAACTGATTTTAAGCGAAGGAGATATGGGGATGAAATCTTGGAAACAAATATTCTCTATTGATCTTTTCAAAAGAGAATATTCTCTAAAAATCTTTTATCCGATCATTACTCACCATCACTAAAGGTGAAGAAGCAACACGTTACTAACTCCTCTACGAGTTAGTTCTGCGGCAGTTGAACTAAATTTGACCCAAATATACGTTTTTTTTTCCTGCGTTTAAAATTAAACTCCCAAGCTTATCCCAATCTTTACAATATACAATTTATTTTAAACCCAATATCAAATAAATGTTTATATGTTCAATAAAAATTCATTCTAAAAGTTTATCTTAAATGTAGCAGACTTGTAATATAATAACATGGTTAAAAAAAACAAAACAACACCACAAATACTCTATAAACTAAAACATTAGCAAAGATCTAAAGACAATAAACCATCTTTATTCCTGTTTTGTATCTTAAAAGTGACACGAATTCAAACCAACATCAAGTCCTTAAAGTGTATTTAAGCAGCATTGCACGCTCTAATAAAACATTCCAAATAGACATTTGATGTCATTTTTATATTTGTGGCATAACGTTTGTTAAATAAAAAAATAAAATAAAATTAAAAACAAAAATGTAAATGCCGCAAAAATGACACACGCAACAACAAGAACAACATAACGCTGCAAACAAACACCTTTAGGCTTTAATAATAATTTTGATTGTTATTTTTTTTTTGGCTGTTTTGTGTTGGTTTTTATAGGCCTGCTGCCAGGGGGCGTAGAATCAAAAAACAATAAAGTGCCAAAGAAAAGAAGGCATTAAAAATCAAATATTGTTTTTGATAGAAATGAAAATTTATACAATTAGACGTAAATATTATGCACACAACATAAAATTGTTGTTATTTTTATAATGTATTTGACAAATATATGTACTACATGGGGACATGTATAAACCATCTTCTTAAAATAATGACACTAAACACCCGGGATATATATAAATTTTATTTGCTCTTATTGCAAATATTCTTGCAGTTATTGTTAAGAAAAATTACGCGCTAAAGTGGGTATGATTTTTCAAGCATTCTTCTTTATACTCTACATCAGGCATATTAACCCTCTAATGCTTAAACATGCCCAAACAATAACTGATTTTTAATTTCATAAACTCTTGTAGGAGCTGCTAAAAACGTACTTAAATATTTTAAAAGGCTTTCAAAGTTTTTGAAATGAAAAATCAGTTACATATATTTGCATTAATTGGCATTTTTACTATGAGTGCCTTGAGGCATGCTTAAGCATTAAAGGGTTAAATACATTCTTAAACTGGTAGTAAGGTTGTCACAATATTAGCTTAGACTTTTTTTTTTAATTATGAATACAGGCAAATACCGGTATAACGACCGATATGTTGTCAGGTCCATTCGTTAAATCGAAAAATTCGTTATATCGAGATTTATTTTTTGAATAAGTTCTAAGCGGTGTGACATTAGGAGACATGACTAAAATTGTTTCACATTCAGCCCAATTATGAATAATAATTCCCCGGGAGTTTTTTCCCTTTTCCCATTTTTCCTATTCAAATTCAATGGGAAAAAACTCCCAGGGAACAAACTCCCGGGGAATTTTTTATTCATAATTGGGCTGATTATGTAATTTTTATTCATTGTTCTTCGGTAGGTTGACTTGGGGCATTACCAAGGATTAATAAAGCCTTCACTGAAACGGATTTCGGCTCTAAACCTGATACTACCATTAAAAATATCCATTATTTCAATAAAGATATTTTACAAAAACACTTTGTTACGAAACAAGAGGCATTTCTTTGGCTTTCAAAGATTATTTGTTCCTCATTCCGTAGCAGCAAACCAAAATTGTTAGTCTATCCTTTGATAACTTTCTTCCAGGAGCACTGGTTTCTCTAGCGTGAACAAACGTTTTAGCTCATATCATTTTCCATTAGATATCAGTTTTATTTGCATTGAGAATAAAATCAAGAGTTAGATTGTGCTCAACTATAATTGTATGCTGATTCTTTAAGAATTTATTTTATTTGAATACAGATATCACTTGCATGTAATCCACAAGTATAAAGCCTATTTTATTTATAGGGCTTAGATATCAAAGAAATTCTATTAACCGGAATTGTTTTTTCTTCTGGTCGAGTAATAAACAATTTAACTCCTTTTCCACAAGGGGATACACATCATTTTTTAGATATAAATGATTATTTGAGCCATTCATGATAGATTGATATAATTGTCAATGTTAAAAATTTGATTGTTCGGTTCCTTCAACCGAAATTCTTCTTTGTCAACTTAATTTCTGCTGCTAGAACCAACAAATTCTTTGTGTGCAACCGAATCATTCGATTGGCAACAAATTCTGTTGCTATCACGAATTTTTCTCTGTGTGTAGAAATTAAAAACGGAATAGCAAACTTATACTTATATATGTTTACCATTAACCCTTTCACGACCTTAAGACTAATTTTTGAACAATTCTTGAACGCAGTACCAATAAAACTGTCAATTTTCAAAGACAATACAAAATAAATGCTGTAAACGAACTTGTTTTAATCTAAACACATTAATAAGAGACACGTTGACGAGCTAATTAAAATTAAAATGGATGTTTTTGTGTTGGGACACCGGTGTTCCCGTAGTCGTCAAAGAGTTAATGGTGAAAGGTATAAAAAGCATGCAGAAAAAAACTGTTCCCTCCAAAAACATTAGATTGGATCGCTTATGGCATTTCAAAACATTGTAATCGTTTCACGGTGCACAGTGGGGGAAATGAAAATAAATCCGTATCTTCTAAGCCGATAGTCCGATTTTAACTTCCCCTTGGGCCATGTTTGGACCACTCGCTGAAGCTATGCTTCAAGGTAAAATATGGAGCGAAGCCGGGGCTCCGATGTGCACGAACCTCATTCCTGGTAAGAATATAATCCTTTTAAATCCACAGCTGACTAGAGTCTTATCTAGTACTAAGGGAGTCAGTGTCCTAGGGACTTGTCCTGACTGGCTATTGGTGAGGTGGCTTAAAACCCAAAGTACTGATATTAGTGCTAGTAGCAAATTTCGGGACACCAATTTTATCTTACTAGGTGCTGTTTCCCAAAGCAACTGATTCATAGAAAGTAGAAGATATCAATTGGTGTTGTGCTCAGGAAACGTATTGGGGTGGTGGCATTCGTGATATACTAATCGCTAGGCTTGGTTCTCGGTCGAGGTCAAATGTGTGTTGTGACTTTGACTTTTATCGGCCACAGCTTTCGAAGTTAGAGATCATATATTGGTCTGAGTTACCAAGCTGGTATTTCCATTTTTGCACTGTTATTGTATATTTTAGACTTTATGTTATATTTTTCTCAAGTTTCATTAGAATCGGCCCAAAAATATATATAACATTTCGGGATCCTTACATTGGAAATTCCAAATATTGAAAAATTTTACCTTTGACCTTCACGGTTTAAGGGTTAACGTTTTCCGATTTTAATAAAACTTTCATAATATATCTGAAATTATCTGAATTATAAGATTCTGTATAGGTTTTACTTAAAATTCGTAACAGTAAGAAATTTGCTCTCATTCGCCAAAATATGGCCAAAAAAATATTTTTTCCCGAAAATCACAAAATTTAAATCGTAGGTACGGAAAAACTGTAAGAGGTATTGACATAATTTTTTCATATTTTTATTCTCTATTATGATCTCAATAAATCTCAATGTGATGATCAAAAAATTCGGAAATTTTTTTAAAAAAATTTTTAAAAAATTGAAAATGGAGATTCGAAACTGCCGTTAAAATGTTTTTGGCCATACCTGCGAATAGGTTAACGGTATTCTACAAAGATAAAATCTCATACAAATGTAAATACGGATATATTTTAACTAAAAAATAAGCTTTTATTTGAATATTTCTTAAAATATGTTAATTTTGTTCCTACATTTCTTGTTCAAGTGGCCTGAGACACGTTAATGGTCTGGGGAATTTTTAATAACTTTAAAATTTGTTAACCAATTTTTGTCTTTTATATCTCATTGGAACGACAATTACGTACACATTTCAATTCTTATGCATTCGATTGCAAAAATAGTTATTTTGTAGCAAAATTTTTACAAAAACTGAAAAATTTGAATTTTTTGCGAATTTTAACGATAATACAATTTGTGGGTCAATTTGACCCAAAGAAGATACAAGTTTAATCTGAAAAATATTTGTTTGACTGTATTTTTCATTAATATAAATAAATCTACATATTTATGTAGCATAATGCAGAAAGTTAAGGAGTTTTACAAATTTATTTCATATAAATAGTAAAATTTTGCATATATCTGTCTTTTGACCTCGATACGCGTCCCGAAATCGTTGTCCGATTTGGCTAAAATTTTCAGTACTTATCTTTTAGACCTAGTGTCACAATATTCCACCCGGCACTCTTTGAAATCTAAAAAAAAAAAATCGGCTGTCACTCTAATGTGCATGAAAAGAGAACAGTTTTAATACATTTCTCTTATTGACGTTTCCCTTTCCTTCCGTTCTATATATTTATTCTATGGTAGAGTCGAGTCTTTCATTTAAAATTCTTGTACTTAACAATGGTTTATTAAAAACCTATACAAGACCTCTAAACGTTATTTGATTTTGAACAATTTTGGGAGCATCGAAAATCGGAAATGTGTAAAAATAGGAGCCAACCATTAAATCAAATAGTGTTAACTGATCATAGTCGTAAGACCCAATGACAATTTATTTCTGATGTCTTTTGAAATTGACGATATGCTTTTAATGTAACATCAGGTCGATCTTTACCACTTACTCTTACAACATACTAAATATAAAACATTAAATCCTGTATTATGCCTAAAATATTTACGGTATTTCATTCATTGTATTTATCCTTAATACATTCATTTGCACATGAAAAACGTGTCACTTTACGTAAATTCGTCATTGGCAAAAGCAAAAAAATGTCGTAAATTATTTTGACATTTTTACTCAACATTTATGGCTCTGCTCTCTTTTGGTAGCTGCTAAAGAATATAAGTATACCAGCATAAGCTGAAACTGTACGAAATGGTAATTTTCTTGCTTCTAAACAACCTATTAAAATTAATATCCTTAACCAGAAATTTTAAGCATCCTTAACTGAATATCTGGCGTTTTGTTTTAACGACACATTCATCATAAATTTGATTTTTATATGTGCATAGAAAACAAAGAACATTTTTACTGTCCAAGCCTGACAAATTTGTGGTGAATTTCTGGTTTACATCAAATGCAACTAGATCATAACTTTTGGGGGTTTGGTAATTACTTGGAATAAGGAAGAAATTTATTTTATGGTTTCTTATGCGGTCGAAATTAGTTGTCAAATTAAATAAAATACTCAACCACTTTAATTGTAAAGATTTTCTTAGAAGCCCAAATTGTCTTTTATTAAAAAATTGTTGCACAAATCAGGAAAATATAAATATTTTGTAGTTAAAATTACTTTATTTTTACTTTAAAAGCTTTTTTCTATGCTCTCTTTTTTTTGTAATAAACTTTTAACTTTCGTAACGTAAAGGAAATTAACTTAATATCCTGCTTCAAAAAAGTAATAGAAAGAAAAACTAGAGAGTTCTATAAATTCAATGAAACATGTATACGGTAGTAAATATAGAAGGAGACCACAATTTACATCATGTTTTTGTGTCGACCAACATTCTTGAAGTTGTCATCTGATTACATTCGAACTTGTCGAAGAATTGCATTGAAGTATGAAAACAGATTGGGGCTGGTGGAATCCTCCTCAAAAATAAACATGCTGAAGTAAATGAAAACATCAAAACCTTGACATTGCTGCAATCTTTATACAGACTTGATATTAAATGTTCTGTAAATGTATGTTTGTATATTAGGGTGGGCTTTATTTTGCACTTTTCTATTTGGTAGTTCAGTCGAGTCCAGAGTAGACTTGCGGATCCTCAAGCCTTAAGTGATAACATAACTGATTTACCCTTTATTGATTTAATATTTAATACAGTTTTAAATATATCGAATTGCGAATAGCTACGATAATACGTTCGGATGCTGACGGTTATCAGATTCTCAGATTCTTCGGAACTTCAATAATCGTCGGCGGTACGATGTTTTGGCATGACTGACTAACTGGGGGACAGTTTTGTCAAAAGCGATAGCTAAGGATTTCTGGTGATGCGTTTGGTCGGTTCAGGATCTGGTGATTACTAATACTATATTTCTGTGTTGAACAGTTGGGCGAAGCCTCTGTCTGGAACAGACGAATGTTAACTCTAACAGCGCCAATTTTCAACTCCACTGACGACTGCCAGCTCTGCCACTATTTATACACAAGCCATCTATCGGGAATCTTCTACAATGCTCTTAACGGGCATACTAGTGGATTCGAATTCTAGAGCTTTCGATGTTAATGTTAGCAGCTTAAACATGCAGTGTTGCCATACTTACAAACAATGCTAATAACCGTATGCTATCAACATTGTTGATAAGTAGAAGCTTCTTATAAACATGATAAATGTTGCAGGCAGTCGTTGCGGACCGTTAAATTAAAATCGCTATTGCACATTCGTAACAATATTTATAAGAGCTTTATGCATATTTAAGTGATTTTTAAAAGTGGACTAAATATGGAAGCTATGAAAAAATATGGACTGATATCCACAAAATCCAGCCGGTTTATGGACCGATCTTCACAAAATTTGGTACGGCGAATTCATATACATTATGGTGACAGCCGATTTTTTTTTTGTTTAGATTTCAAAGAGTGCCGGGTGGAATATTGTGACACTAGGTCTAAAAGTTAAGTGCTGAAAATTTGAGCCAAATCGGACAACGATTTCGGGACGTGCATCGAGGTCAAATGTCAGATATATGCAAAATTTAACTGTCTGCATTATGTTACAGAAATATGAAGATTTATTTACATTAATGAAAAATACAGTAAAAAATCTTTTTGAGATTAAACCTATATCTCCTTTGGGTCAAATTGAGCCACAAACTGTATTAACGTTAAAATTCGGAAAAAATTCAAATTTTTCAGTTTTTGTAAAAATTTTGCTACTAAATAATTATTTTTGCTAAAGAATCGAAATGTACACGTAATTATCGTTCTAATTAGATATAAAAGACAAAAATTGGTTAAAAAATGTTAAAGTTCCCGGACCATTAACGCGTCTCAGGCCACTTGAACAAGAAATGTATTAATAAAATTACCATATTTTAAGAAATATTAAAATAAAAGCTAAGTTTTACTTAAAATATATCCGTATTTACATTTGCATGAGTTTTTGTCTTTGTAGAATACCGTTAACCTATTCGCAGGGATGGCCAAACAAATTTATTTTTTTAACTGCAGTTTCAAATCTCCATTTTCAAATTTTTAAAAATTTTGTTAAACAAATTTCCGCATTTTTTGATCATCACATTGGGATTTATTGAGATCATAATAGAGAATAAAAATATGAAAAAATTATGTCAATACGTCTTACAGTTTTTCCGTATCTACGATTTAAATGTTGTGATTTTCGGGAAAAAATATTTTTTTGGCCATATTTTGGCAAATGAGAGCAATTTCCTTACAGTTACGAATTTTAAGTAAAACCTGTACAGAATCTTATAATTCAGATAATTTTAGATATACTTTGAAAGTTTTACTAAAATCGGAAAATGTTAACCTTTAAAACGTGAAGGTCAAAGGTAAAATTTTTCAATATTTGGAATTTCTAATGTAAAGATATCGAAATGTTATATATTTTTGGAACGTTTTTAATGAAATTTGTATTTCAGAAATTTCCAATTGAATTTCAGAATATTCTAATTATATTTCAGAATATTCCAATTGTATTTCAGAAGTTTCCATTTATATTTCAGAACTTTCTAATAGTATTTCAGAATTTTTTAATTGTATTTAAAAATTTTCCAATTGTTTTTTAGAAATTTCAATTTGTATTTCAGAAGTTTTAATTTATACTTAAAAGGTTTCTAATTGTATTTCAGAAATTTCCATTTGTATTTCAGAAATTCTAATAGCAATACCAATGGAAATTTCTGAAATACAAATAGAAAATTCTGATATACAATTGGAAATTTCTGAAATACAATTAGAAACTTTGTAAGTATAAATTAAATCTTCTAAAATACAATTACAAAGTTCTGAAATATAAATGGAAACTTCTGAAATATAATTGGAATATTCTGAAATATAATTAGAAAATTCTGAAATATAATTGGTAATTTCTGAAATTCGGTTGAAAATTTCTGAAATAGAGACTTCTGAAATACAATTGGAAGTGGTGTAGAACCATAATGACCCAAAACAAATTTAAAATTCAAAAAAAATTATATTTTCTTTGCAGCGTTTGTACAACCTTAATATTCAAATGTGCTCTAATAGCAGCATAAATATAAGTTAAACTAAAACGATACATACTACAACAAAATTAGCAAACAATTTTGAATTCTATATACAATTGTACATAGAAAATGAAATTTGTATGTGGTTTAATTGAAGAAAATATTTGCATACAATCGATTTATATTTTGAAATGATTTAGGTCTACTTATATACTTGTATGAATAAATATGAGCTCGAACTTGGGCGTGAGAGCTTTTGCAAATAGAAAGAGACAACATGCAACAAAAGATAAATTCTTACACAATTGCCAGACATGTATCTACATGTATGTATGTATAAATATACATATTTACAGTATCGGTCAAAACACATTGGACATAAATTAATTCTATACTATTTCTATTTGCTTGTTTTTATACCCTAAACCATAGTAGTGGGGGAGGGGGGTGGTATTATGCGTTTGTTCTGATAGTTGAAACGTCCTAATATATTAGTCTAACACTCGGAATCACTTTATGAGTCTATTAAACCATGTCCATCCGTCTTACTGGCTGGCTTTACATGCAAACTCTGAGCCCAAAGTACAGGTTGCAATTTTGAAGATATTTCGATAAAATTTATTTCCACACATTTAAAAGGTTTTTAACAATATTATAGTTACAGATACTATTTACATGATTGTGGTAACCATAATATGGTTAACTTACGATACACATGATTGTATCAATCATATATATGGTTACAGTAAACAAGTATATGTTTGTGACAACAAAGTTTTGATGGTAGTACACCATTTAACGTTTTCAAGTTCCAGTTTGAAACAGTTGCCATTAGAAACATGTGAAACAATGAAGAAAAAGCTATAGAGTTGATATTGGCCTTATAAGGGAATGCAGCAGTAGTTCTTGAAATCATACCAGCGAGCAACAGAAATTCTTATGATGAAATAATGGAGGCGCTACAACGTAAGTACGGTGGGAAACATAAAAAGGAATTATACCGAATGGAATTGCGTGGTAGAATGCAGAATGCCCATGAGGCGCTACAAGAATTTGCGATCGAAATCGAGCGTTTGCTATAGCTTTACCCAGGGGAAAACCATCCGATTTTTGAGCATTTGAAGATAGAGGCATTTGTAAATGCCATTCGCGATCCTGAAATAAGACATGCGGTCTGTTCCACACCCACATCATCATTCACAGAAACCGTCTCGTTCACACTGTTACAAGAAACAGCAAAGATAATTTCCAAGCCCCAAATATATAATGTGCGGCAAATCGAGATTGTCGCTGAAAATGAGAGAAATATAGCCAACGAATTAAAGGAATAAATAGAGGCAGTTTTAAAGTAAGAAACAAAGTAAAGCGAAACTGCAGAGCACCAAGACAACAAACCAGATCTGCCACGCCTCCAAGCAACAACCAGCAGGAGAATCATCAAGCATTACAAGAACCACCTTTAAAACCATATCAGTAATGCAGCAGGAAAATAACAATCTTACTGCTAGTGCGTATATCAACGATCAGAAGCACATCCTTACTATGGACACGAAAGCATCGCAGTCTATCATCAGATCAATGTAAGTCTATGCACCGCTACTGGAGAGCCTACCACTGTCCATGGTAAAGTTAATGTGAAACTAACTATTGGTGGAATTAGCATTAATCATATCTTTGTTGTTGCCGATATTGTGGATGAAGTAATCATTGGTGCAGACTTCATGATTAGTCACAGCATTACTTTGGATATGGGACAGAAAGTCATGAATTGGCGAAATGTTAAAATACCCCTTGACGTCGGATATGAGAGCAGGTCTCAAGTAAGAAGGCTAGTATTTGTTGAGCACCAAAAGTTCCCACCGCAGTCAGAGGATGATTGTATAGACAATGGTTTGTTGGTGTTGGAATCAGCAGATGTTCCAGTTGGAGTGCTTGGTCTGTCCCGCAGTGAAATGATCATCAGGACGGGTTCCAGGTTGGATGAATGTGCTTCAGCAGAGGCAGTGAGTAATTGGGAGGAAGATACTGTCAATGAGTTTGCCAAGGAAGTGCATGGGTGCGTTCGAAGATGAATTGGAATGACCGACGACCGGGTGAAAGCCAGATATAGCCCACAACGTAATAAAGGTTTGTCTTCCAAACTACAGAATCACTGGAAAGGACCACAAAGGGTAGTTGAGAAATTGGATGACATGGTCTAAAGAATATGGAAATGTGGAAGACCGATATCGAGAATTAAGGTTAAACAACGACTAGCTGACCACTGGGAAGGTGAATCTGTGTCTATTCGGGACGAATAGTCTTAAGTGGGGGACAGTGTTACGAATGTGCAATAGGGATTTGAATTTAACAGTCTGCAACGACTGCCTGCAGCATTTATCATGTTTATAAACACGTCCATGCGTAGCAGCTTCTGCTTATCAACAATGTTGATTGCATGCGGTTATTAGCATTGTTTATAAGTATTTCAACACTAATGATTAAGCTGCATTAACATCGAAAGCTCTAGAATTCGAATACGCTAGTTTGTCCGTTAAGAGCATTGTAGAAGATTCACGATAGATGGCGTGTGTCTAAATAGTGGCAGAGGTTACAGTCTGGAGTTGAATTGATCAGTGGCGCTGTAAGAGTTAACATCGACTGTCGTGTACATTTGAGTTTGTTCATTATAAAGTGTGTGTGCATTTCTGTCAATTGATAAACGTGTATAAAGACACTGAGTGACTATACATTTTAAATAAATAAAGAGTTGTTACAATTTTAAACTACTAAAACTGCAATTTATTTACTATTAGAAGTATCCGGTTAATTTTTGTTTTTTACTTGGACCAGCACTCAGGGAATGACCCCTACTCATGCATACATTTTGCTGGAACTAGGAAAATAGGTTATGGGAGGGAGGATAGAGGGAGTAGTGTTTGTGGACATTTGATTTTAATTTTCCTATATTGAAAGTGGCAGGAAAGACTTCAAGAGAAAGCTTATTCCACATGCGGACAGTTCGGCTAAAGAACGAATTTTCTGTGTAATCGGTTGTGCGATCCACTGTCCAGTCGACAACGAATTGATGAGCCCTTGCCTAAGAACGTGTATTGCGTAAAAAACTACGGGTTCCGGGAACAAGTTCCCTAATTTCAGCAGAGCACATACCATTGTAGTATCGCTAGAACAGTGAAACACAACCCACATCGCGACGATGTTCCAGTGAGTCAATAGAGCTGGATATCCTACTGTCACCGATAAGCACCTAGACTTTGAGGCACCGGCCCACACATGAGAGTTGTATTCCATTTTTGGTCGGATATAAGTGGTGTAAATAGTAAGGAGATCAGATGGAGTGAAATATGTCTTACACCGTTTTAGAAAACCGAGGCACTTGAATGCTTGTTTCGACAATCGAAAAATGTTTTGTGTCCAGCGGACATCGCGCTGAATACTCAAGAGCTTCTGATTCCTTAATATTTACACCACCATTAAAAACAGATGGAGCAACATGATCTGTTGTGAGTTTGTGTGTTAATATACAACATTGAGTCGTGCGTGGATTGAAATCAACTCTATTCGCACAACCCCATTCAGAGATTGTCACAAGATCTTGGTTAAGTGTATCATTCATGTTTTGCCTCATTGCCCCAATCTCCAACAGGCTTGGTCTATAATTGAATGCATATGAATGTCAAATGTTGCTGTCATCTGCAAAAGAGTAGATAGGGTTGGAAGTTCGACGTAGAAGGTCGTTTATAAAGGAAGTAAACCAACGTTTTAAAAAGGTTGAATACTGAAATTAAAATTCGTTGCTAATAATACTGTAGATGTATTAATTGTATATTTTAGAGTGCATTTATTGTTACCAAAATCTTTACATTCTTTTGAATTGCACAAAGGTTTTTAAACGAATTCTGTTCAATATGTTTTGATTGATACTGTAGGTAGGAATATGTATCTGCATTTGGTTGCAAGGATAAAATTGCAATAACAGACAGATAAAATACCTTAATTTGTTTTTGTTGTTTTTGCTATTGTTTTGTTTGTGAAAATCCTAAGGACTGAATAGTGCGCGCCTTAATATTAGTGCACATATTAAGACTAATATAGATGACGTTATTAGTTTACAATTGTCATTATTATGCAAATCACACAAATCTGCTAAATGTATTATAGACATTTATAACAAACATTATTTTCTAAAGCAAACTTGTGACGATTTTAATTTAACTTCCACAAAAATATGCTCAAACTTTACCGAGCGCACTCTTTTCTTACATATATGTATATGTATATAAGAATGGGCGGTTGATGTGTGTACATTTATATATAAATTGAGGTTCTGAAAGCAGTTGTAACTAGAAATTCAATTAATTGCCTTTTGATACAATAGCTAATTCAACACTTCCACATTCTCTCACACAACCAGCTTAAGCAGGTATTAAAATATCATTCTTATAATTATGTGTAAAGATGTATGAATGTATAAAACTGTACATTAGACTTCACCAAAAAAAAAGGAGTGCTGTTTGATATATAACTGCAATGCTGACAATTTTAGTCAAATCAGAAAATATTAACCAGTTCCCCCGCTGCTATGATGATAAAGGATACAAATAAGATTTATTCAAGCCTCTTTTAGGGCTGCTTAAAATAGGAAGAACAAAGCGTTGTAATCGTTGTAATTGCAAATTCAGATTCCACAGTTTCGTGCAAAATAAGACTCTTAAAAATTCAGCAGAAGTAAGTTTCATATAGAAAGAAAACACGTGACCTAATTTAATGGCGATCGGTACATAGTTGGTCAAAGCACCATTTAGGTCCAAATTCCAAAAATAACTCACGAAAACTATTTATTGACATTTTAAAAGAAAAGTGTTTTTGCTCATTTACTCAGTGTATTGTATCATTTGGTGGGGCTTGACCGACTTTCTTACTTGTTTCAATATCGAAGACAACTTTACACCGCCTTCCACCAAAATTAACCTTTTGTTTACAAAAGAGTTAACTAAACGAACAAAATTTCAAATCAATATTTTGTAAGAGTCCAAAATTAGATGACTTTGAACTTAAGTATAGAATTTCTGCAATAAATCTTAAATAAATTTTTACAAATGTACAATATTTATATTATTTTCTTAAATATAAAGGCAGATTCATTGTGAGGTTTGATTTTCAATACACTTTTTATTACAGATCACGCGTGAATCATATCAAACTGCTTTGTCATTTTTGTTCAGTATCGTTTGGCAAGTCATCATGGAAAGACTCACACCACAACAGAGTCTCAAAATTGTACTGCTTTATTACGAAAATCATCGTTCTGTGAGAAATGAAAATCCAGAGTTTTATATTTCTGGCTCAATGGATATGTTAATAAACAAAATTGCCGTATTTGGTCTGACGAGCAATCCGAAGAGTACTAAGAGCTACACGACAGTCGATGTTAACTCTAACAGCGCCAATGATCAACTCAACTCCCGACTGCAACCTCTGCCACAATTTATACACACGCCATCTATCGTGAATCTTCTACAATGCTCTTAACGGACAACTAGTATGTTCGATTTCTAGAGCATTCTATGTCAACATTAGCTGCTTAAACATTTAGTGTTGCTATACTTATAAACAATGGTTTATAGGCTGGTGGAATCATTCTTCCATATTTCTTCAAAAATGAGGAAAATCCGAAAATGTCAATTGTAACCGTTATCGCGCCATTTTAACGGACTATGGCTTCCTGAAATTCAAGTGCATGGCTTCGGTGAGCTTTGGTTTCAACAAGACGGCGCTACGAGCCAAACACCGCGTGAAACAATGATTTTGTTAAGAGATAATTTTGGTAAGTACTTAATTTCATGTTTTTCTATGGTAAATTGGTCACCTAGATCGAGCAATATCACACCTTTTGACTATTTTCTCTGGGTATGTGTAAAGTCTGAGGTCTTTAGGAATAACTCAGCTACGATTAACGCTTTGGAAGTCAACATTACTCGTGTTATTCGCGAGATACCAGTCGCTATGCTCGCACGATTTGCCCAAAATTGAACATTCCGAATGGACCACTTCAGTCGTAGTCGTGGCCAACATTCACATGCTATCATTTTCAAACAGTAAATGCCATAATGTGTTCTTTTAGCCGATAATAAACATTTTAAGTTCATTTCCCCAGCAAAAATCATTCATTGCCAAGTAATGTGTTAAAGGCAAGTACTTACCACAACTGCTTATAAATAAGTCGTTACTTTGATATCACTAAAAATAGTTACATGTAATCACTTTAATAACTCACTGATTAGTCAAGTCTCAGGAAAAAAATTCATTCTGAACGAACGCCAGGTAAAAAATTGTGAAGGCCGCCTGTAGGCGTTCTTGCCAGTTTACGTGTAATATAACACCAAAGGTAAATTTTATATATGAACAAATTTTATTAAGAGAAGGGAACAAACATTATTTTCGAAGTACCACTTCCAGAAACTATTTTCTCAAATTGACCGCATAAAGACAGGCGTCATTTGGAACAAACGACTTGGTTGTCACATTTTTTGCAATGTTGCACCTTTTTTTGGCTTTTCTCTCCACCCAAACAAGAACAAGATCGTCAGCATCGATCTGAACATCAGCTACTTAATGAACAGCTCTTTTCCCAACACCTGATATGTCAGGCTGTAGTGATAAAGGCTCACCGAGATTTTGAACAGATGGTCATCCTACAGACGATATATTTTTGAAGGAAACAAGTCCAACAGCTATTTCCTCCCGCAAATTTGGAAGCTGTAAAATCAGTTTTTTAATCGCACACATTGTTGGAAGCATTGGCCTCATTGGCATCATTTTTAAAGACCATGCCCACAAAATAGTAGAACAACCTAATTATAATATTGCGAGTCTAAGCTAAAATATGGTATCGACCCTGGAGACCATCCATGAGATCTACTTGACCCATGCCATCATTGTATTTTCGAATAATTTGAAGACAGTTGATTTCGATGAATTTTTTCAGCTTTCTATCATACTGAGGAACCTTTGATTGTTCTTCGCCAGGATTGGTTCTTCTGAATCGGGAAGACATATTTCTTATCCTTCCATAATACAGTATTCACATTGATTACATGTATTGAGGTCATGTATTTTACGCAAAATCATCTCTTCTCTTGGTTCATTTCACAGTTTACACAAAAGTAAATCATGATCAACAAGAAATGTGACAAAACAAAATTAGTACCTCTCATTGTGCCCAAACCATTAATTCCTCTGGCTCGTAAATAGACTAACAGCGGGTTCGATTTGTAATAGTTATTAAAATAAATGTGATGCATGAAATTAGAAATCTCCAAACATTTTAGGTAGCTCCAATGTCCGTTATAACAGGTAAAATGATATTATCTTCGGATCCATTGTAGATTTAAAACCGGTAGGCAAAACCGTTTGAATCACAAAGCATGAACAATTTGATCCCTCTTTTATGCGGCTTATTGGGCATGCATTTTCGTCTTAGGAACATTAGTGGAATCTGCAACACTGTCATCGCTATCAAAACTTTCCTCCGTGCTGTCTACAGAACTCTACAGAATCGTTGAACTCTAGAAATTGTTCATCAGACATTTGCTCCAAATTGATATTTTTCTTATAAGGACGTTTAGTAATATCCATCTTTAACACAATAGTAAAATAAAAGCAAAAGTAATAGAACTATAAGCAAACAATAGAATTTTATGAACAAAATGTGAAAACTACAATATAAGAGAGGAGGACATTTTTGTACACGAAAACCGGCAAGACCGCCCTGAGGAGGCCTTCGCTATTTCGTTTTTAAATCAAACTTTTTACTTTTTTTCACTTCAAATACGTTTTAAAACTTATATATAAAATGTTATCTACTTACCGTAAAATTTTGATGTCGATTATTTTATTCTAAATGTTGTTTTTTAATAGTTAAATTTGCGAAATAATTTTCGATGCTAATTTGATGACTTTTTGCACTTGATTGATCATAGCTGACAAACGACTTGTCAAAGTATATTGGAAGGTACAAAGAAAATGTATAAAAGTGTTGTCTAAAGACAGTTTTCACTACTTTGAAGCGAAAAAATGTTTAATACAGCACTGGGGCCCAAAAATCGAAGACCGCCTTGAGGTGGTCTTACCGGTTAGAGGGTTAATATTTACATGTATTTTACCAATGGTCACACATTTGAATAAAATTTGGTGAGAAGGTGATTAATTTAATTCCCTAAGACATATCATAAGCACAGTTTTGACACAGTTTTCAAAATTATTGGAATTAACATTAGTTTTACAAGCTTGTGAGCTCTCCTCCACTTTTTCAGCAAATTGTATTCAAATTGGTGACCATTGGTAAAATACATGTAAATATTAAATGGATATACCCTATAGAAATGACTAGAAAGTAACTTTAATATACTCCTTTTTTATTTGATATTTTCCTCTCCGTAAACTCTACTTGATTTAATATGTATGTTAAACGTATTTTTAGGTACATAAGTAGATCTAAAATATATTTGGTCAATTCACAAGGTCTCTTATCAGTCATATTGTCATAATATCCTAATATACCATGATTCGGCGGCTCGGCTTACCCGACTCTTAGGCATTCGGCGTTGATCTCTGCTGGTTGGTTACAATAACACAATTCAATTATATTGAAAAATTTTGTAAAAAATTTATGTGGCCAAGTATTATTCTAACCTGTGTTTAATTCTCAAATCTTAATTGTAGATTATTTGAATTTTTGCAAAACTTACTCGAAAATTTATCTAATTTATCTGATATTTTATGCAAATTTATTTACTTTTTCATTCAGTCATCATCCTCTTTATCTTCATCCTCTTCCACCACACAATCATCTGCATTTGTTGTGTTGCATCCCAGTTGGCAGAGTCAAATAGCTAGGTTTGATGCTGTTGCATCTTTAATTAGAGTGTGTCTCGTTTGGTATGGGTTCTGTGTATGTATACTAAGTATATATGTATTTGATGGTTTAATATTTTATAACTCTAGTCTTCCTAGTTTCAAGATTAAATTTACACAGTCTGTGTTGCAATGGCAGCTGTGGTTGCAAATGAATCTCTGCAACTACTGTATGTGCATAGGAATGTGTGCAACTGTTTGATTTGTGTTCTTGAAATGAATGCCTCTAATACTTCGATTAATATCTAATTGCTGTTTATTTATTGAGTCTAAAGCACAAAGGCATTAAACTTCTTTAGACAATTTTCAAATATTTGAATTTATTTGGTATGCACGTAGTAAATTTAAACAGTTGTTTACACATGCAAATACAAGTCTGAGAAAGTCAATACAATTCACACTTTTAGTACCAGCTGCTCAACTGTTAAGACAATTTGCAAGTCATGCAAACAAATAAAGGGCCTTGCAATAGGAACTTCCGAACTTTGACAGTTGAAGCTTCATCTGTCGAATTTTCTATAATTTATTTAGTTTGTTTGCCAAATCTGACGAATGGATAGATATTGCGTTCAAAAACACATGCACACGATAAAATTGTTTTATCAATATTGGTGTTCTGTTCGGCCAATGTTCCGCGCTCTTCCTCAATTTTGCGGTCGCCATAATCGTCCTACCGAGAGAACTATTCGCAGTTTGGTCAACACTTGTACTACAACGAAACGCAAAATTTTCCGAAAACATCGTCACTGTCCGTGAGGGTGTGCAGAAGAATAAAAGGCAGTCGAGTCTTTTCAAAAATCTCTACTTGGCACCCGTACAAGCTGAAGGTAAACGACCATAGACAACATCGTGAGTTCGCTGAATGGGCCTTCTGCTGACTTTAAAATTTACGCAAATTTTCATCAAAGAATCATCTTTAGAGATTTTAGTATCAATGGGTACGGCAACAAAGAAAATCATTGAATTTGGGATGATACCAATCCACATAAGTTCCGAGAGCTTCCAATGCATACAGAAAAATTCACTGTTTGGTGTTGGACATTCCATCACCATCAACGGCGAGCCTTATATGTAGATAATTACCAAATTCTCTTGGCCTGAATTGGATGATATGTACTCCAACAACATGTGGTACGCGCCACACAGCTCTTGCTGTATTGAACATTCTGTTCAAGTGGTTTGAGGGCATGGTTATCTCACATGGAGGTGATATGAACTGGGCTCCGAGATCTTGCGATTTGAGTCGCATTTTTATGCGAATAAACCACAAGCCACAGCTCATAATCAAAGAACCTTTATATCTAAAGTTTCCATACGCTTTTATAGCGACAACTTTCGTCTGCGATAACTCTTTAGAAATGAACTTGTACTAGCAACTTGCACCTCTTTCCAAGTACTCAGCGAAATTTTCATTTACAACTAGCATTTTCCACTTATACCAGGTTACCTGCATGAGTAAACTTTGGGTAAAAATCGAATTCAGAAATTATTGTAAAAGCTAAAAAGTAATTCTGGTCATAATTAAACTCTCCCATTTAATTAATGAAATAATTTGTATATTTTATATATTAATTTGAATTGTTATTATCTTAAGTTAATATAATCATTTAAAAAAGCAACCCATAAGAAATGAAACTATATAACAAACGCTAACATAAAATTAATTCAAATTACAAGCATTTCAACAATTTCAAGGGAAATTAAATTCCGATTAAAATCAATTTCTAAAATTTCCTTTACACGGACCGCAAAATAACAATTCAACCAAAAAAAAAAAAATTGGAGGAAAAAAACAAAACAAAAAGTCAAAAGCTGTATAAACAAAAAATGTAAATTTAAATCCAAATAAACATAAATGAATAGCAAGGATACTCCTTCAGAAATCCTTGTTTTTCATACTCATACTGACATTTGTACGAAAGTGTGGTATAAAAATCGTGCTGAAAGAACAAAACCAAACAAATCCATGAAAGTGAGAACATTGTCAAGTTCAGCTGAGAATTACTACAGGACTGGTACAGCAATAATTACAAATTTCTCTGGAAAAAATGGAAAAATTGTAGTAAAAAATTGTTATGATAGTTTAAGCAAATGCACATAGAAACACTCCTAAAAAATATGTATTATTAGATTTAATGTGAGCGTTAGAGAGAGGGTGGTTAAAAATTAATACTAACATTTTGGTGGAATGCTAAGTTCGTAATGAAACCAACTATTTCAGGATTTGGTTAATGTAGGCACTGATCCAGCTCAACCATTTGGGGGGGCGGATGTAGTGTGTGTTGTTGTTAATAAAGTAAAATTTATTTTACATTTTTTCCTTTTTTATATTAAAAATTTTCGGTTATGAGGTGGCAGGGGAATTTCCTTTTTTCACCCCCTGCATCCGCGCCTGGGTTAATACTAGGGTATTCAATCGATTAACCGTTAATCGGTTAACCGATTAATTTTGGACGGTTAACTTTTCGAATAATTTAAAATTGCCGATTTTCAAATAACAAATAAAACGATTAATTTATGTCGATTAACCGATTTATTCATGTAAAATATATAATGTTTTTTGTCTTACCTACGCAACTTTGACTAGAATTTTCGCTATAAACTTGTCTTTAAAACAATGTGCACAAAAAGTATGTTTTCATAGAAAAAAATTAAAATAGCTATTGTTGAATTTGAAAAATTTTAAACAAAAATTAAAAAATATCAAATATGCATTTTTAACCGTTCATTACTTTTTTATTATGATTCGATTTTTTATATAAAAAAAAGCAAATTAAAGCTTAAAGTCCCACCTATTCAACAAAAATAAATCTTACAAAAATCCTCATCCATTCAAAAGTTACAGATTTTTGATCCGAAAATGACCAAAATTTTGCACTGTGCAATGGTATAATTGAGAATTTTATAGGAGAAATTGGATATTCTTTACTTTTGATTTCTCAAGTTTTATTAAATCTAAAGAAAAAATCGTTAAAAAGGAAAACATTTCAATTATATTCTTTTTTAAGAGCTTTTTTCAGAAGATCTCACTAAAATCCTAAAGAAACTCACATGTGTATAAAAAAGGATCTCAGATACAATATTTTTTTTTTTATTACTTTCTTTGTTGAATTGTTATGATTTCTTTGTTTTTTATGATTTTCTTGTTTTTATTTATAAAATGCTTAAATAAGTATACAAAATTTGTGGTTCCATTTTCAATTTAAAATTAAAATAAAAATTCTTCGGTTAATCGAATAATTTAAAATTAACCGATTATTAACCGATTAAATCTAAACCCCGATTAATTATTTGCTCGATTAACCGATTAATCCAGAAACCCGATTAATTGAATACCCTAGTTAATACGTATACAAAACATCTTATATTACCATCAAAATTATGTAACGGAATCTTAGAAAGAGTATTTGAGACAGTTTGACCCGGATATAGCGAAAATATTTGGTTTAAACGATGTTCAGATAAGAATCTCTTCAAAAATAGGAATTTTGAAGTTCGTCACAATTATATGGTATAATTGTTATTATTGAAAAACTTTTATTGTAAATCTTTTTGTGTTTAATTTGACTAGAAAATGTTTTTTCTGAAATTGAAAAGTGTTTGATTGGAGGATTTTTGGAAAATCTACTGGAGATTCTAAAATTTGTACGAAAATTAGTTCGAAATATAAGGTAAAATACGAAGCGCTAATATGATTAAGATGGAATGGGATTTTGAATGCGTCAATATTACAGTTTTCAGAGCCAATAAACACTCTATATAAACAAATTTGCATTAGCGATTTGAATTTAACTGCCTGCAACATTCATCATGTTTATAAACATGTTCATTACTTACAAACACAGTTATTTAGGACTGAGATCGAAAAATTCTTAACACACGTTTTTCATTAAAACTTTTTTTTTTTTTTTTTTGATCAAGTTACATTTGTAAAACATGTCAGTTATTATGTTTAATGTCAATTATGTTCATTTGTTGTTAATCTGATTAAAATTAGTGACCAGAAAAAAGTGCATACTAAAATTATTAAATAATTTCAACAAAACCAAACTTGGTCCTACAAAAAGTTGGCCGAACAATCAAAGGTCGTCAAACTGATTCCAATGTTATTGAAGCTGCTAAAAGCTCTAGAATTCGAATATTCTACTAGAAGGAAAAGCTACTAGAAGGAAGATGGCGCTGTATAAATAGTGGCAGCGGTTGCAGTTAGTTTATCACACGCGCTGTTACACAGTGGGGCAGAAGCAAAATCTTTTGAAAATAAATCTGGTATTTCTATCAAAAGAAATACCAGATAAAAAAGTAACAATATGAAACACTTGAAATTCTGGAAAGCATATGACAACTAAGTGGCATCTATTCAGTATTTTTTCTTTAAAAGAATGTAAAATTTTTTGTTCTGAAAAATTATTTTTTTTTCAGATGAAACAATATTGAATTTTGATGGTCTAAAAGTTTTTAAGGACTGATAAGGTGTGAAAAATGAACCCATGCACAATAGGGCAGAATCAAAATTTTTTGGAATTAAATCTGGCGTTTCTAAACGGCTGGTCCGATCGGGATAAAATTTGACATGGGCGTAGGATACCATCGACATGTAAAATTTTTAAATACATGCCATTTTTTTGTTTCCAATCCGATTTCAATGATTTGTATATCGCAATTAGATTCAAAAATATCCCACTTTAAAACTCCGTTCTTCAATAATATTTCACATTTTCATACTAAAAAAATTGTCTTAATACTATTTTATTCAGCAACAATTCAATGGTTCTGACTTAATCACATTTTATACTAAAATATGAAAATGTGAAATATAGTGGGATATTTTTGAATCTAATTGAGATATTGACTTGAATTTTTTTTTGTAAAACATGGCTAAGACCATGTCAAATTTTATCCCGATCGGACCAGCCGTTTAGAAACGCCAGATTGAGTTTGAGAAACAGGTGTTTTAGCCTATTGTACCTATCAATACTAGTCCCATTTCCGTAAGTCCCCATCAATACTGTGAAACATTTGCTGCAAAACATTTGAGTTTGTCGATGAAAGGCGAAAGAGGAATGAAAACGGTTACTATGTTTCATGTACATGAAGTTTTTGTTGAGTATGTCATTCACATTTATTCGTTCATATACGTTCTGTACAAAAATGTCAAAAGCTGAAAAGCAAAAACTTCACCATGTGGACACGAATGCAGTTTCAAAAGAGAATTTAAAAATGTTTTGCAGCAAATGTTTCACAGTGTGGAACGGGACTAAGTTGAAAAATGTTTGGGTTATCTTAAGAGGTGTTTTTATATATATTTAGATTGACTTTCTTATTATTTTGCGAATTTTCGAATACTTTCGACTCCATCTGTCATGATTTGCTTAAGAACTCTTTTTCCATAATCAATAAATTATTAAGCAAATTTACAGTGTACAGTTCACACCTTTTTATAATGTTTCTTCTACCATGCTTGATTTCGTAGCGGTGAACAAAACATGGAAATATCACATCACACCAAAGATCATGGTACAGTCAAAGCAGTAGTAGTCTCTAGGTGAACGGGCACCAAAGAGTGCCGAAACGAGTCTGTCGGTCAACAAAGTCATGATGACAGTTTTTTGGAATGTATGTGGAGTCATTCACAATGGTTGTCACAAACATATACTTGTTTACTGTAACCATATAAATGGTTGATGATGTGAATCGTAAATTAACCATATTATTGTTGCTACTATCATATAAGTAGTTTCTATGATTATAATATTGTTAAAAATATTGAAATGGTTACAGTATACATGCACAAAAGTTGAATTGGTTACAGTAAACTTGCACAACTATATTTTACTTCTGAGTGTAGACGCCACGATAAGAATCCATAAATTATGCTACGAACTGAGACTATTTACTGTTTCCAAAACTGAAGCAATGGTTCGGCGATTATTTATATGGTTAAGCAAACGACTATTTAGAGGACCTAGAGATAACCATTATTTGGAAAGAATAACAAAATTGGAAAAAAATAATTAAATGTATAGAGCTAAAAGGAGACTATATTGTGAAATAAGACGCAAACAAAAATTGGTTGAGGTTGGCATTTTGATGATTTCATATTTTGTTAAACGTTTTCAAAATACTTGTTGGTCATTCTTTTTAATTTGGAGCCAAACAAAAATACATACATTTCTACATATATGTATTTGTGTATAGAAAAGTCTCACAACTATACAATCCAACAAAATATTTACGATTAATGCTAATTTGATTTTCAACAATTTCGAAAGCGTTAATATGCAACATGAGGAAAAACCGCAGAAAAAATATAAACGTTAATACTGGGCAAACAAAGCGATAAAAAAAACTGTATGTAGTATGTAAGTAGTTTCAAAATTTCCAGACATCGGCAAGCAGCATACAAACACTTCAAGCGACGTTAGGGAATGAGGGACTCATACAAAAAAATAAAGCAATTGACAAACAAAACAAAAAAAACGTGCATTATAACGGGCAACTAACTATAAAGTATAATAATCCTTTGCTGGATGACAATTGAGGCGGAGTGAAAAAAAAAACAAAAAATATTCATTGTTAACATTCTAGCTGTTGATGCGAATACTAAACGAATGGAGTAAAAAAATTGTACCACAGTAATTTGTTTATTTTTTTGTTATTGTTTGCTGGCTTATGATAGTGACTCTTGCAGCAGTAATAGCAGCAGGCGAAGCGTAAGAAAAACAGTTGCCAGTTGCAAAAACAAACATTAAAATGTAGTAACATCACAGTAATTTTCACATTTTTTTTTTTATGTATATATAAATTAGGGTGGACCGATTTTCGATGCTCCCAATTGTTGAAAATTTTATCAAATCGTATTAAGTTTAGAGGAGGTAGCACACATAGAGCGGAAACAAGAAAAAAACTTAAAAAAATTTATCAAAATAATCAAACGTACGAGTATTGCTTTTGTTTTCACATAAGCCCAATTCACAATCTTGTGCAAATAGTCTTGCATCATTGTATATGCATTGCATTTTTACTTTACACTAACAAAATATACAGAAATATACCATTGCATGAATTTGCAATACAAATGCACAAGATTGTGAATACCGCTATTGATGTCTATACTAATCCATTCTCACCACATAGGTTTTTGACAACTGAGTTAGGTATTTGACAGGAGAGTTTTCGATTTATGTGTATTTATCTATGGTTGCACATTTTAGTTGAAGTTTTGAGTTAGAGTCAAAAAAATTCAATTAAAAATAGTCTTTGTATTTCATTTACCCATAGATGTTTAAATATAAAATATAAATATTGTCTGGCATCGCTACCCATTATAACGTGATATTTGAAAATCATAGAATAACATGCATATCTCAAATTCCAAATTTTAAATTATCAACATTTTTTAAATAAATTTGTTCAATTTTAATAAATATACATGTTAACTGTTTCACCTGTTATTGGTTAACGTGGAAATTGGTGGAGATAAATTAAATTTTTAGTCACAAATTTGTTAAAATTATTTCCTAAAAATAAATTTCGTAGTCTATTTTCTAATATTTTTTTTGTTTCTTTGGGTTGCATAAACAGAGTTAGTATTCTTTACCAGGAAATATAGGGTAGGGAGTTGTAATTTTCCGGAAATTGGCGGCGTTGAGCTGACTTTATGAGAGGGAGACAATTATTTAACAAATTATCATGGAAGAAGAATACTCAGGATAGGCTGAAAAGGGGTTTCAATGCCTAGTACACCTGCAGGAACTCTATTGGTAAGAATTAGGTACTACAACCAGGCATGATAAACTGGATTTACACATCGGTTGTAAGGCCCAGTATTACTTATAATAGTTGGACAGTTTGGTGGGAGGCAATGAGAAAAAGTAGTTATAGGAAGATACTAAGGTATTCAATTAATCGGGTTTCTGGATTAATCGGTTAATCGAGCAAATAATTAATCGGGGTTTAGATTTAATCGGTTAATTTTAAATTATTCGATTAACCGAATAATTTTTATTTTAATTTTAAATTGAAAATGGAACCACAAATTTTGTATACTTATTTAAGCATTTTATAAATAAAAACAACAAAATCATAAAAAACAAAGAAATCATAACAATTCAACAAAGAAAGTAATAGCAAAAAAAAAAGAGATCCTTTTTTATACACATGTGAGTTTCTTTAGGATTTTAGTGAGATCTTCTCTTAAAAAAAAATATAATTGAAATGTTTTCCTTTTTAACGATTTTTTCATTCGATTTAATAAAACTTGAGAAATCAAAAGTAAAGAATATCCAATTTCTCATATAAAATTCTCAATTATACCATTGCACAGTGGAAAATTTTGGTCATTTTCGGATCAAAAATCTGTAACTTTTGAATGGATCAGGATTTTTGTAAGATTTTTTTTTTTTTTTGTTGAATAGGCAGGACTTTAAGCTTTAGTTTGCTTTTTTAATCTTAAAAATCGAATCATAATAAAAAAAAAATAATGAACGGTTGAAAATACATTTTTGATTTTTTTTAGTTTTTGTATAAAAGTGATATGTTAAGACAAGTAAAAGAGGTATTTTTATGTACTTTTTCATTAGTTTTAATAGTATTAACAACTGACATTTGTTAACAGCCGTTTAGCTTAGTTTCTTTTTTTGGAAAAATACAACCTTCGGCCCGTAGAGTTTGAAGCCCCAATATTTACAAAGCCCAAAGGTTGCATTTTTTGAAAAACATGTTCAGCTACAGTAGAATTAAAATAAAACTCCATTGGTAGCAAATGTATGATACTTTAAAAAAAATGCTTTCGAAGTTTAAAGTTTAAAACCGTTTTCAAAGATTTTGAAACACCCGCAACATTTTGAATTTTTTTAAAAACTATTTTAGGGTAGGCCGTAGTACTTTAGTACCTCTAATTCACACATTTTTAGAGCGATTTAAAAATTTTAAACAATTATGGAGAGGCAAGGAATTAATCTTTCATAAAATGTAAAAATGTATATTTCAAGAAATTATTTAAGTTTTTATAAAAAGTTTAGCATTTTCTTTATTTTTTGGTAATTTTTCAAATTCAACAATAGCTATTTTAATATTTTTCTATGAAAACATACTTTTTGTGCACATTGGTTTAAAGACAAAATTTGCAAAAATTATTAAACTTTTTCGAAAAAAGTTTGAATAAATTAAAAACAGTCCAAAATCCTAGTCAAAGTTGCGTATTTAAGCCAAAAATAAATTTCAAATCTGCTAACAATATATACAAAACTCATAACGAAAATAGAATCTGGACAAGATACCCTTTCCAACAAGGTAAAACAATTCTAAAACAAATAATTACAAATATTAAAACTACGCCCTTGAATATGGTATAATTTTAACTCCCCAAATCTTTAAAGTAGAAAGTAGTGTGTTCTGTCGCCATTTTCGAATACTTCAGTTGACATAATAACTATAATTTCTGCAAATAATTATTGCTTGACATCCTAGCTTTACGATAGAATTTGTTTTATTGCTAATTTTAAACATTTGCCAAAATCAATTATGAGATGCATACAGCTTATATTATCCACTGTGCATTGGAGTTCTTTTTGGAGTTTTTCAGATTGGGAATACTTTTAATAGTTTCTGATAAAAGACTCGTTTCAGTTATGTCTTTAGTTTCATCTATTATCATGTCGTCCTCCGACTCATTAGGACAAAGTTAATCATAATACATTCTAGAAAAAGTTTCATTTAAAAAAAGAGGGACAAATATATATCACTCTTGTTGCCTATTGAAAATTGTATTTTTTCTTTCACTCTGAAATCCACTTTTCAAAGATTCGATATTACTGTTCTGAGAACTGTCATTTGTTTCATATTATTACAGATATGGTCTGGGTGAGTTAAGAAATGAAATGTGTGTGCTTAAAACTATATTTCTATATAAAGTGCCAAAAAAATATAAATTTCGGTTAATCGATTAATCGACACAAATTAATCGGTTTATTTGTTATTTGAAAATCGGCAATTTTAAATTATTCGAACAGTTAACCGACCAGAAGTAATGGGTTTACCGATTAACGGTTAATCGATTGAATACCCTAGAAGATACTCAGTAAAGTTCAGAGATGTGCTTCCATGGGCATAACTGATGCTATCGGTAGCACACCTCAGGCATCATTGGATATAATCCTTATATTACTGCCAATTGAGCACTATGCGGCAAGTTTGGCGGCTAGGAACTTGCTTAGACTCTTTGAGTATTCTCTAGTAATACCAAAGAGGGCAGGTCACATGAAAATTTTGTACTAGGTAGGTCTAATTGGTCAGGCTAGTATCGCTACTGGGATTTCGAACCATATATATTTCACCTCCAATTGTGTTTCCAAGTAGGGACGAGTGGGTAGGATCTGAACAGTTGTTTAAAGGGGTCGCAGTTTTCACTGATGTGTAAAAAATGGAATCTGACACGGGAGCCGGAGTAGATGCGAACATCAAACTGTCATACATACTCCCAGACGAATGCAGCATCTCCCAGGCAGAGATCCTAGTCTTCGGTATTTCTCCTCTAATTGTGTTTCGAAGTAGGGACGAGTGGGTAGGATCTGAACAGCTATTTAAAGGGGGTGCAGTTTTCACTGAAGGGTCCAAAATGGACTCTGACACGGGAGACGGAGTTTACGCAGTAGATGAGGACATCAAAGTGTTATACATACACCCAGACGAATGCAGCATCTTCCAGGCAGAGATCCTAGCGATCTGGAAAGCCACGGACTTGATAAGGGCACACGACACAGAGAGGTCTGTCGTGGTAATTTATGTAGATACTCAGACAGCACTGAAGGCTTTGAAATATCATATGGTACACTCGAGCGTAGTGTTGAACTGTAAGAGGGTTCTAGAAGCGTTAATGGAACTATACACAATTAGATTGTATTGGGTACCAGGGCACTGTAACATATAGGGAAATGAGATAGCAGATGATCTGGCCAGACAGGGTTCGGATCTGAACTATATAAGTAGGGATGGGGATGGTAAACCTCTTATATGTCACTATTAAAGATTGATCTTCGATAGATTCCGGGACTCTACGAACCAATCCTGGTGTAGTAGTATGGATTGCAGAGTGTCCAGGGCTATTTGGCCAAAGTTGGATGGAAAAAGCAAGTCTCAGATCTTTAGTAGGAGTGATAACCGGGCACTGATCAATTGGAGCCTTCTCATTGGTAAATGGGATATGGGTGCACAAGACTCCTAACTGTCCTAGACTACAGGGTCTCAGGCAAAAAGTAAAGTAAACCAAAGAAACAATCTAAAATTTAAATGAAATAAAAAGCCATTTAAATTGGATTTTTTTTCAAAAAAATTTTTTTTTTTAAATTTTACTATAATTTTCAGCATTTGGTCTTCAGATAACAGAGACATATTTTAGATCTTGAAAGCATCGAAAAAGTACAAACACAGGGCTACACTAATAAACATATATGAGTATGGATATATGTATGTATGTAGGTATTTGTGTTTGTTGCAGATGCAGTCAGTTTGTTTGTTGCCAGCTCTTAGTCCCTGTTGTCTGTTAAATGCGTGATATTGTTTTCCATGTTTTTTTCCTCCCCCCCCCCCACTCTGTATGTATATTTAAATTGGGGTAAGGATAACACAGAAAATGGAAAATTGTTGCAAAAAAAAGTCTAGGATGGATGTTGTTAGTGTGTGTATTTGTATAAATGGTAACTATTATCTCTTAAATTGTCTGCCACATCACAAGAAATATGGATTAAAATGTTTACTGCCACTGAAAGTGCTGGCAATCTTGATTTTCATACAACGAAAAAATTATTTGAGATTGGCTGTTGTTGGCATTAAAACGGCTTTCTTTTCCACAGCTTATAAGTTGTTTGTTAAATATACAAAATATTTTTAAAACATCTACGAGTGAAAATACACTTCTACACTTATTATCCTCTTTCCCAATTTAATTCTTTTAGTTTTGTTTTTTTTTTTTTAAACTTCGTTTTATTATAAATTTAATTCGTTAACAATTATTTTATATTCTAGCCGCGGTTCTTGAGCTCCATTTGGCTTTTCTCTTCTCGTTTTTCGCATGTTGCATTAAATGGCTTTTCTTTTTTTCTTTTTTTTTTTTGGATTGTGTGTGTTTTTTTGGTTGTTACCACAAATGTTTGCTGTTCCTTTCCTCATGCAACTTTAAATTGTTTTTGCCACTGTTGTTAATGTTATTGTGATTTTTTTCCCCCTTATCCATGTTAATAATATTAAACGGTTTGAGGAGGTTTGAGTACTTCTTAGTCCTGCGTTTGCAGTAATTCTTTCTTCAGTTCGTTCAAATATATACTTTTCGTATTTCATGCATACAAAATTAGTTTAAAGCATTATTACGAAATGTTTCCTTTTTGTATTGTTAGCTTTTTTTGTAGTTCTTAAATAAATTTAATGAATTGTAAATAAGAAGCTTATGTGAAAGAAAGAAAAGAAAATAATTCTAATGTTTAGTTTTAAATCTTTAGAATGTGAAATAAAGATCCCTAAACAATATCAGTTCCTGTTATTAATATTTCAACAAGGTCTATCGGTTCTACACAGATAATACAGATTCGTGATAGCAACCGAATTTTGATATTGCTGGAGCATTTGTAGGGTTCATTTTAATAACTTGAACTCGAATACTCCTTGGCTACGCCAATGTAAAATTTTATCCCGATCGGACCAGCCGTTTAGAAATGCCAGATTTATTTCCAAAAAATGTTGATTCTGCCCCACTGTGCAGTGTTCAAAAGGAAATGAGTTTTTTAAACTTCACTATTTTACACTATTCTTATATACAACTTTAATTTTGAACAACGATCAAATTCAAACCATAGCAAATTTAAAAATGTTAAGGAACCTGTCGAACCTGAAGTAGAAATATTTTGTTTCCTCTGTATATAATGTACACTATACATATTGTTACTTAGAGAAAAAAACTCTAGTTATATCAAATATAAATTGCAAAATTAGATAAAATTTTTAAACATTTGAAATACAATACCTCAAAAACGCATTTCCTAATCTGTGTAATCAGCGGATGTAAAATTTGGAAATTACAAACCCTTGGTGAAGGCTATAAATAACACAAATATTTTTTAATCACAACCACAATGTATTTACGCAATGGGTTTTCCGTTATAAGGAACCGCGATACATGCAATTTGACACACATACTTCTGGGTAAAGTGTAGAGTTACCAAATATTCGACATATACAAAAAACTGGTTTTCCTATAATTCGAAAAAGCATAATTTTTAAAACCGGTTATCGGTTTTTCTATCAAAACCCGGTTCGAATAACCGGTTTTTAAAGTTTTTGCCAATTTAGGAATTAAGGAATAATTTGGTTTATCAAAACAAATGAAACATCTTGCAATCTTTTATCAATTAAGGACTGAGATAGAAAAAACCTTAACACACGTTTTTCATTAAAATTTTTAACCCAAGTATTATTTGATTTTTTTTATCAAGTTTCCTTTGTAAAGCATGTCAGTTATTATGTATAATGTCAATTAAGTTCATTTGTTGAAAATATAATTAAAATGAGTGATGAGAAAAAAGTGCGTATTAAAATGATTGAATATTTTCAACAAAACCCACTTGGTCTTACATAAAGTTGCCCAAACAATCAAAGGTCTGTTATCAAACTTTTTCCAATGTTATTAAACAGTACCGGGAGAACTTGTCCGCTAATAGAAAACCTGGCTCATGTAGAAGGAATGCTCCACATGATGTTTCTAAAGCCAAAAAAATAGAAAGCACTTTCAAAAGAGCTTCCAATACATCCGGTAGAAAAACAGCCCGGTTAGCTCAGTTCTCGGACTATTTGGTAGGACAAGTTAAAGCCAATGCAGGTTTAAAAACATACAAGGCTCAAAAAGTTCCTTTAGAAGACAAAGATAGAGCACGGGAATTGAAGTCAAGTTTTATACAAAAAATATACCTGCTGCATAATGGATGACGAAACGTATGTTCTGGCAGATTTTTCGCAGCTTCCGGGTCAAAATTTTGATGTTGCTGATGCTCATGGGAATGTTGTGAAAAAGTTTAGGACCCAAAAGCAGAAAATGTTCCCAAAAAGTTCTTGGCATGGCAAGCAATATGCAGTTGCGGCAAAAGAAGCCAAACATTTGTTACAAAGGGCTCTATAAATACCGAAATTTGCATCAAGGAATGTTTACAAAAGAGAATGCTTCCATTCATAAGACTTCTTAATGTATCCACTTAGTTTTGGCCTGATTTGGCACCCTGTCACTATGGTAATCAAAGTCTTGAGTGGTACAAGAATAATAATGTGGTATTTTTACCAAGAGAGGCAAATCCTCCAAACTGCCTGGAGCTAAGGCCAGTGGAGAGATATTGGGCTCTTGTTAAAAGAGAATTGAAGAGCACAAAAAAGGTGTCCAAAAGTGTGGTAGATCTTAAACGGAGATGGACTACCTGTTCGAACAATGTGACAGATAGCACTATAAAAACCTAATGGAAGGGTTTCCGGAAATGGTTCATAAATTCATAACTTCTTACACACTGCAGTTTGTATCGGCAAGAAACCAACCAATTGTAGTAGATAATGTGAGAAAAGATAAAATCACTGTTTATTGTTGGTGTTTTGTTTAAACTTTGATATTTTTACAAATAAAGCTTGAGTGTCTATAATTCTCATTCACTCTATAGTTTTATTTGTATAATATCTTTAGTTTTTCTAAAGCCTTTTGGGAAAATGTTTCCTGATGATCTGCCCTAAGCAACCAGTGAAATGCGCATAGGAACTAGCTTATCCCCCATTAATAAATTTCAGTGAATTTATCAATAAAATTGGGAATTTAGCACATGAAAACTATCTTACTAAAATATTAATTTTGTATTCCCGAATAACCTTTTAAAAAAAATAATATTTTTTTGTAAATTGTAAAAATAATTTCAATCAAATAAAAAGAAAAACAAGACGTTCAGTTTAGTGGTGTCATTCTATTAAGTTAAGATTTTTTCGATCTCAGTCCTTAATTTAACATATTGGGTGTATGACTTAAAAATTCGTATTTTTTTTTTTTAAATTTTCAGCTTTTATTTTGATGGATTTGTACAATATAAATTTATTCAGCTATGATCTTTTCACATCTTTCTTTCAACATATGGATTCCGCCTTTTGAGGCCAAGAACGAATCAAGCCCCGAAATTGGCTCTGTTTTGAAGCGAAACATATTCCAGGGACAATGTTTTGCATCGTTCGAAACAAATAGTAATCTGAAGGGGCAAGGTCTGGACTATAAGGCGGGTTTAGCAAAACTTTCCAACGACTTATTTCTAAATAGTTTTAACAGGTATTGCAACATGAGACGTTGTCATGATGGAATATTTCAGTTTCATGTCTGGTCGCATATTCTGGGCGATTTTCGAACAATGCTTCAAACGAAACAGTTGCGTTCCGTACTGGTTCTCTGTGAAGGTCTGGTCAGATATCAGCCACTCATATTAGACTGGAACCTTTTGGTACCACCAAGTACAGAGCATTACCTTAGCGCCATGGATATTTGGTTTTGGTGTGGATTTGGCTGGTTGGCCGGGCTTCACGTATGATCTCTTAAGCGATCTCTTATCGTAATGTAACCATTTTTCATCATAAGTAATGATTCGCAACCAGCATTGAGGACATGCAAAATCGTCTTTCAAGATTTCTCGGCTTTAATTCTTATGGTACCCAGTTGTCCTACTTTTGGGATGCATCCTGATGCTCGGAAACGTTTTGAAATTGCTGCTTATGTAGCTCCCAATGATTGTGCAAGCTTTTGTTGAGTTTGACAAAAATCTTCATGGGGTAATGTCTCCAAATCTTGGTCTTCAAATTTTTTTGGCTGGCCTTGGCGATCTTTGTCTTTGTTCCGTGTAAAAATCACCACTTCTGAACCGCTAAAACCATCTCTCGCACGTTGAAACTGATGGAACACATTTAGCATAAGCTTAGGTGAGCAATCGGTTTGCTTCATCGGCACTTTTTTTCAAATTAAAGATGCAAAACTTCCCGCATAAGTAGTTGGTACAAAATTCGACAGTTTCGATATTTGTTATTTACTCTATTATGTTCAGTAACTAATTAAAACAGCGTTAAAAAGCTACGTCCTTTTTGTAAATCCTTCATTCTATGTAAATCCCTTATCGCTGTTGGCGTACGCCTTTGATAGTATCGTACTAGATTAAAGAAACAGGTGGTTGCATTTTATCTTTAAGCTAGTATGAAACTGTCTATGGTGTAAAACACATACTCTAACTCCTATAAAGGTGATTATGACTCTTGAAAAGCTTAAAATAGCCATAAACTGTAAAATTTACCAAAACGAGTAACATTTTGTCTTCATTTTTTTTTTTTACATGTAGCCTGGGACACACGCACTTGGAGGAGTTTTGAATAGCTTATAACTTTTCTAAACGATTTTTTACTTGTTTACGATGTCGTTATATGACTAAAAGCAGAACATTTGACAACACTGTGTTGCAATTCAAATAATATTCTAAATAAGTTCATAAACTGAGTACTTCTTAAACAAACGGCTTATCAGTAAAACTCGCTCATACTTTACCATCCAAATATATTTATAATAAAAACAAAACCTCTTAATTGTTCATAATCAGCACAAGAGGAAACAACTAAAATGCGGTTTGCCTCCTATTATAAAGTGATCGTGGTTTTATTAATTTTGAAAATTAAAAACATCTATGGCAAGGACAACCTATATACATCTAATGCTAATAACACTTATTATATAAACTTCAATGAAAAGGTATGCAGCATGATTTAAAATTAAAAAATATTTAACACTAAATATTTTGGTTGTTTTCCAGTTCAATTGGATTGAAAGTCATATTGCATGTTTAGATATGAACATGATTTTGCTGGAAGTTGATACGAGTGAAAAATCTTTGGAAGTGAATACTCTGATCAGAGATATTCAAAGAGAAAATAATCTTAAAGATGTTAATCATTGGATTGGCGGCACTACGTCCGTACATCCCAATAAACACTATATTTGGTTTGCAACTGGTAAAGAATTCACTTACACCAATTGGGCTGCAAATACTCCGGACAAACACGAATTTTGTGTTGAGATGAGGATGGATACAAATTTGAAATGGCATGATCAAGATTGTTTGTCAAATTCAGGGTATGTGTGTGAACACAGTAGTCAACAAACATTGAATAACTTAAAGGGGACTGTAAAACAGGAAACTCAACATATTGATGTAGAGAGGCAAAAAGAACAATTACAGCGAGAATTAAGTAAACGTGAACAATTTTTTGGAAATTTGAAATGGCAATTGAAAAAGCGATATAATTTAAAGCAGGAATACCAAAATCATCAAAAGGAGCCAAATCGTTTGCCAGTATGGTTTCCTCGCAGGATGAAATTGTAGAAAATTTCGTGGCATTAAATTTTGGAAATTTTTAAAAAAGTTTTACATTGTAAAATGGGGTGCGGAATTTAGGAAAAGTAGTTCAGTATACAACTAACAAAATCTTTAATAAATTTATTAAACATTTTGAGTAAATTCTTTTAAGTTTAAGTAAATTTGTTCAAATGAAAAAAATTTATCTAAAATTGTAATAACAGTGTTTTGTTATTTAAAGGTTGTCAACAGTTTAGTAAAATTTCTTAAAGAAATATTCAATTTAACAAAAGTTATTACTAGGGGGCGGATTTATATGCAAATGCATGCTTTTTCTCGAACGTCCAAATACAATGTACACTAATTATGTATCCGAATCGCACATTTTGCTGTAAAATGACATCGATTTGTTAGTGCATATTTTTGCATATTTTGTTATATTTTACTTCAAAATGCATATTTATATGCATATTATCCAAGTTTTTAATAAAAATTTATTTTTTTGTCGTTAATGAGCAACATATTGTCTGGACAAAAAGCTTTTAGTCGAATTTGTTAGAGAAATAGCATTAAATGTTATCGACTAACTTATTTCAATATCGAGAAACTGGCATTAAGTCCTTCATTTCTCTATCAGCAATTGAAAATTATGATTTCAAAATATTTTGCTTCAAAAAAGTTTACAGTTTTTTTTTAAAGTATCAAAAATTCATTAAGTGTATCGAAAACATTCCTATTTGTTTTCTTTGCAATTTCGATTTATAAGAGATTTCGTTGTCGAAAGATTTTGTAACTTCACATACACAGTTATCGCTCCTGACAGTCATTTCCCAGCAGTTCTAGGACACTGTTCTGAACTAGTGAATTTACCTATCATTTAGGGTGACAACTAGTTGCATAACTAGCTACGTGACTAGTTATTCTAACACGCGCATGACCCTTTTGGATAACTTTTAGTCAAATGAAGTACATATGTAATTAACGTTTAAAGTGACTACACTATAGATTACCTAGAGGCACTTAAGTGACAATTGTCTTTACGCTTAATTACATGGAGTGTATAAAGTAACCAATAGACTTCTCTTTGCATTACAAATAACATATACGTGTCAATTGAGCAAAATATATAAATTAGAGTCAGCCAAGTGATCAGGCATTAGTGGCAATTACTGTCTATAAAGGATACAAGTAGTAAGAACGCTATTAAGAACACGCTTTGGTGTTGGCACATTTTGTATCGAGCCTGTGGACTCAAATTTAACAACCAAATTCTAATATCGGTCTCAGAAGGACAATTATGTTGTCTGAAAGTATCACAAATTTTACGAAATGTAATTTTAACAGAACCACCATTTTCATAGTGGATTTTAATTATTTTAATCCGATTTTCGAACGAAATTGAATTCATTGTAATAATAGCCAATGCATCTGCTACGAATACGTCAAAAAACTAAATGTCAAAACTATCATGTTGTTGGTGTTGCCCTGTACTTTACATCACGATCTAAATATTGGTAGTTTTAAAAGGCATGTCGCATGATAGATGCTTTAAAGATTATGGCTTTTAACAAGTATTCATACCAAGATATTATAATTAATAAATCAATCGTTTTTTCAGAAGAAGAATTATACTTTTTGAAACTTTAACAATTTAATTCGTGTTATAATTTAAAGAATCGTAACTGCTGGGAACACTGTGTGTATTTATATGACATTACGCGATCCATATTTATTGTTTTATAAGTGCATATTTTTTAAATTTTTAGGTCATATTTTGGCGCATATTTTCCAATAATAAATGCATGAAAATCCGCCCCCTAGTTATTACATATTCGTTTATAGAATTATTATTTACTTTATCTACCCCATTTTATTCAATAAATTTTGTTATTTTTAGCCTAAACTACTATTTGTATTTTACTATTATTATTTCACCATGAGAGGCAAGGTTAGTTGTCATTCCGTTTGTAATTTCCACATTTTTCATCTACTTTCCGAAACCCCAAAATAATTTACACATGTACATTGTACATGTTTCATACATCTATATATCCGTTGTATTTCCGGTTCTGTTGCTACTTAAATTCGGTAAAATCGACACACATATAAGCAAAAAAACCCCGACCACCTCGATTTGTTACTTATTTTTGATCCATATCTGGATTACTAAATCTATGCATAGACGGTTCTCAGATCTTACAATATTGTCAGAAAAATGTTCAGAAAATGTCTAACAACCGTGTGAACTTAAAATTGTTGTCATGCAACGTTGCACAGTGGCGCCCGTAGAACAAATGAGGTTGCAAAAATCAAAAATTTCATGTGTCCCTAAAAAATATTGATTAAACCTATTTTTTACAGGAAAATTGTCCAACGATTTCAAAGACAGTGCACTCGCGGTAACGTGAACTAATTAAAACCAAGGGAGTTCTTGTTAGTGAAATTGTTCACGTTAGCGATTGTCGAATTTCATGGAAAAAAATATAAAATTTTATAATATAAACCTGTGTTTAACACGCTTTAACATAAAATTCTTTTATTATTATTTTCATTATTAAAATATAAAACAAAAATTATTGATTAAATGCATTACAAAACAAAACGAGAGATAAAATTACTCAATTTAGTGGATATAAGCACATTTTTTTATATAAGAGAATTCCCAAAACTTTAAAAATCGAATTTAATGTATGTATTTCAGTATTGTCTACATGCTTAGAAAACAAATGGAGTGAACAAAACTGTTCACGTTATAGAGCTTTCTGAGTTTGTTCACGTTACAGAGTAATCAATGTAAACAAAAGCTTGTTCACGTTAGGCGGTGTTCACGTTAGACGGTGTTTACGTTACCGCGAGTGCACTGTATGCTACTCTTATTACAATCAGATGTTTGGTTCAGAATATATAGCTCTTCAAAGTTGAGTGATTTTCAGTTTTCAAAAAATCAGAAAATTTTTAAGTGATTTGGTCCGCTTTCAGATACAATATCTCGAAAACTAGGTAACAGATTGTCATTATTTTTATTTTAAAAAATTTTCATCCAAAACTCAAAATTTCAAATAAAATTTTTAACATTTAAGTGTCATCCGATTTTGCTTAAATCGGATGACATTTAGAAAAGTTCAATTTAAGTGTCCCCTAATTCTAAACAAAAATTGTTTAAACCTGATTACGAGTAAAATTCTCTGGCATTATTTTCAGTTTCCTTATTTAAATTTTAAGTTTTCTTTACACACAACAACAACAGCCACAAGTACACAAGTAAATTAAAAACCAATAAATCATAATTTGTAAATAAAATTAGTCTGGAAACAATGTGGATGCTGCAAAAGTTGCTATTGTTGTTTTTCTTCTTTTATGTTTGAACACAAACAACAGCAACACAAACTAAACTAAACTTCCTTGATATGAAGAGAAACTATATTGAAAATTCATTAGAGTCCATTGCAAAAGAACTAAACACATGCTAGTGTATGTGGATCTCATGTACTTTAAAATATGGTTAAGGGTAAATATTGACTATTTATATTGAAAACTTTTAATGTTTTTTTTTCTCTTCGTAATTTTCGTTAGATTTTGGGTGAAAGTGCACACTAATGCATTTAAAAAAAGTTATTATTGACCAAAACAAACATGTAAAAGTCCCCAACAGTTCTTAGACAACTAGTTATATAACTAGCTACATGAGAAGATATTTTAACATGTGCATTGGATTCACACAACGTTTACATAGAGTCAGTTACCTTACTAGCTACCTAACTGGTTACTTGATAGTTAAAACGGCATATCATAAACACTCCAATAACCGATTGCATCCTTAAGAGTTGTCGGATGCAATCGGTTATTGGACTGTTTATGATATGCCGTTTTAACTGTGCAGTACAAAATAAACCTTTAAAGTAACTATACTCTAGGTTACACTAAATTGACAACTGTCTTCACATTAGATTACATGGGATGTATAAAGTAACCAGTTGACTACTCTCTGAACTATAAAGATTACATACGTGGATCAGCTAAGTGGTCAGATATTAGTGACAATTACTGTCTATAAGAGATACATTGACTACTTGCTTATAACTGTTGGGTTATTGTTGGCCCAAACAAAAATATAAAAGTCTTGATTCTTGTTGTAGCTGGGAAAACTTTTATGTGTGTGTCTGGATATATGTATATCCCAGCAGTTAAGCAAACATACATATGTAGATGAAGTTTTTGGATTTAAAAATTTGAAATAAGTAAGGAAACACGAAAAATTACACTACTCGACAGCCAAAAAGGGCTCATCGTGTGAAACATGGCAAAAATCTTAAAATCATATTAATTTTTTTAATTAATTCCATTCCAAATAATGCATTTAAGTTTTTTGTTGAACACTACAGAAGCTAGACATTTTGCCGATTAATATTATGCATCAAAATTAAAAAAACACAAATATTTGGTGTTTGAAATATTTAAATAAAAATTTTATTTTCAAAAAACAATATTTTTTTTTGACCCCCTTCGTGCAGAAATGGGTTAAATATTAGAATTTTTGTAAGAATTTCCATATAAGTTTGAAACTACACACTTCATATAGTCAAACTGTAAATTAAATTTGTTAATCTCGTGATCTTTTGTTGCATTAAAATGACTTTCAATTTTCAAAGGAAGTGAAATTTGAATTCCTCCTTTTTTTAATATATACTTGCCCTAGTATAGCGATATGGATATCAAAGTGGAAGAGCATTATTTTTACATATCTATAGAAAAATTTGTTTTAATTTATAAAAATAAGAAACAGAGAAAAATGTCTATCAAAACGTTAATCCTTTAATATCCTTTAAAGTTTCCATTCCATTTGTCTATAAAAGAAATCAATCACCGAATCATTACTTGCGATGAAAAATGGATTCATTACAATATCCCGAAGCATAAGAATTCGTATGTGAAGCCGGGCGGAATCGACACTACACCCAAATAATCATGGTGTTCAGGTGTTGGTGGGACCAAAAGGGTTTTTCTATTATGAGCTGCTGACCAGACCATCTTACCAGACCATCACAGGGAACCTGTGCCGAACGCAGTTGATTCATTTGAAGCGAACATTTGCCTAAATCCCCCAAAATATGCGGACATGAAACCGTAATATTCCATGACTCACTCGCCTTATAGTCCAGACATTGTCCCATTCGAACACTATTTGTTTCAAACGATGCACAGTGGGGAAATGAAAAAAAAAAAAAGTGGAAATAATACTGTACCTTCTAAACGAATAGCCCAATTTTAATAAAATTTCCCATGGCTATAGAGCAGGTGTTGATATATTTAAGTTTTGGATTTGGGCTTATAAGAGAAAGGGGGTGCCGTGCCACAGTACCCCAAAATGCGGCACCTTGGGTATATAAAAAATTAAAAATTTAATTAAACAAGTAAGAGAGCTATATTCGGCTGTGCCGAATCTTATATACCCTTCACCAAATTATATAAAATAAAATTAAAAAAAAATTTTAAGATATTTTTTTTCAAATTGTTTTTTAAAAGTTTTTTCCAATTTTTTAAAAAATTTTTTTAATTCATTAGTGAAAAAAATGTATGACAAAATAATGTTTTCTGTAAAAAAAAATTCGGGTTAAAAAATATTTTTCCCGATTTTGACCCATTGTAGGTCCAACTTTGTATAGCATTATATACATCGTTGCAATGAATTTTGAAATATCTATCATTAGATATCCATATTGTCTATATTTATGACTTAGTAATCGAGATATACATACAAAAATATTTATTGCGTTATTTATGGTCAGATTTTGCTGATCTAAAATACGAAATTTTTCGCAAGCATGTCTGACAGAATTATTGAGGATTTGGATCCCGAAGATATCTGGGGTCTTCAGCAAATTAATTTCAACAGACAGACAGACAGACAGACGGACGGACGGACATGGCTAAATCGACTCAGCTATCTATAAGGATTCAGAATATATATACTTTATAGGGTCGGAAAATTATATTGTGGAAATTACAAACGGAATGACAAATTTATATATACCCTTCTCACGAAGATGAAGGGTATAATGAAGCACAACATAAAAGTATATAGTGGTCCAAATGGAAAAGGGACGATCATCTGTGATCACTTACATTTTCAACCCAAAATCGATTTTTTATATGAAAATGAAGCAAAACATAAAAATGGCTATAAGTCGGTAAATAGGGTCCAAATGAAAAAAGGACGGTCATCTGTGATCAATTACATTTTCAACCAAAATCGATTTTATATATGAAAATTAAGTAAAACATAAAAGTGGCCATAATTCGGTAAATAGTGGTCCAAATAGAAAAAGGACGATCATCTGTGATCACTTATATTTTCTTATACTTTCATATAAAAAATCGATTTTATATATGAAAATGAAGTAAAACACAAAAGTGGCCATAAGTCGATAAATAGTGGTCCAAATGGAAAAAGGACGATCATCTGTGATCACTTACATTTTCAACCCAAAATCGATTTCATATATGAAAATGAAGTAAAACATAAAAGTGGCCATAAGTCGGTAAATAGTGGTCCAAATAGAAAAAGGACGATCATCTGTGATCACTAACATTTTCAACCCAAAATCGATTTTATATATGAAAATGAAGTAAAACATAAAAGTGGCGATAAGGCGGTAAATAGTGGTCCAAATGGAAAAAGGACGATCATCTGTGATCACTTATATTTTCAACCCAAAATCGATTTTATATATGAAAATGAAGTAAAACATAAAAGTGGCGATAAGTCGGTAAATAGTGGTCCAAATGGAAAAAGGACGATCATCTGTGATCACTTGCATTTTCAACCCAAAATCGATTTTATATATGAAAATTAAGTAAAACATGAAAGTGGCCATAAGTCGGTAAATAGTGGTCCAAATGGAAAAGGGACGATCATCTGTGATCACTTACATTTTCAACCCAAAATCGATTTTATATATGAAAATAAAGTAAAATATAAAAGTCGCTATAAGTCGGTAAATAGTGATCCAAATGGAAAAAGAACGATAATCTGTGATCACTTGCATTTTCAACCCAAAATCGATTTTATATATGAAAATAAAGTAAACCACAAAAGTGGCTATAAGTCGGTAAATAGTGGTCCAAATGGAAAAGGGACGATCATCTGTGATCACTTACATTTTCAACCCAAAATCGATTTTAATATGAAAATAAAGTAAAATATAAAAGTGGCTATAAGTCGGTAAATAGTGGTCCAAATGGAAAAAGGACGATCATCTGTGATCACTTGCATTTTCAACCCAAAATCGATTTTATATATGAAAATAAAGTAAACCACAAAAGTGGCTATAAGTCGGTAAATAGTGGTCCAAATGGAAAAAGGACGATCATCGGTGATCACTTACATTTTCAACCCAAAATCGATTTTATATATGACAATGAAGTAAAACATGAAAGTGGCCATAAGTCGGTAAATAGTGGTCCAAATGGAAAAAGGACGATCATCTGTGATCACTTACATTTTCAACCCAAAATCGATTTCATATATGAAAATGAAGTAAAACATAAAAGTGGCCATAAGTCGGTAAATAGTGGTCCAAATGGAAAAAGGACGATCATCGGTGATCACTTACATTTTCAACCCAAAATCGATTTTATATATGAAAATAAAGTAAAATATAAAAGTGGCTATAAGTCAGTAAATGGTGGTCCAAATGGAAAAAGGACGATCATCTGTGATCACTTACATTTTCAACCCAAAATCGATTTTATATAAGAAAATTAAGTAAAATATAAAAGTGGCTATAAGTCAGTAAATAGTGGTCCAAATGGAAAAAGGACGATCATCTGTGATCACTTGCATTTTCAACCCAAAATCGATTTTATATATGAAAATTAAGTAAAACACAAAAGTGGCTATAAGTCGGTAAATAGTGGTCCAAATGGAAAAGGGACGATCATCTGTGATCACTTACATTTTCAACCCAAAATCGATTTTATATATGAAAATGAAGTAAAACATAAAAGTGGCCATAAGTCGGTAAATAGTGGTCCAAATGGAAAAAGGACGAACATCTGTGATCACTTGCATTTTCAACCCAAAATCGATTTTATATATGAAAATTAAGTAAAACACAAAAGTGGCTATAAGTCGGTAAATAGTGGTCCAAATGGAAAAAGGACGATTATCTGTGATCACTTGCATTTTCAACCCAAAATCGATTTTATATATGAAAATGAAGTAAAACACAAAAGTGGCTATAAGTCGGTAAATAGTGGTCCAAATGAAAAAGGGACGATCATCTATGATCACTTACATTTTCAACCCAAAATCGATTTTATATAAGAAAATTAAGTAAAACATAGAAGTGGCTGTAAGTCGGTAAATAGTGGTCCAAAGGGAAAAAGGACGATCATCTGTGATCACTTACATTTTCAACCCAAAATCGATTTTATATATGAAAATTAAGTAAAACATAAAAGTGGCGATAAGTCGGTAAATAGTGGTCCAAATGGAAAAAGGACGATCATCTGTGATCACATATATTTTCTTATACTTTCATATAAAAAATAGATTTTATATATGAAAATGAAGTAAAACACAAAAGTGGCTATAAGTCGGTAAATAGTGGTCCAAATAGAAAAAGGACGATCATCTGTGATCACTTGCATTTTCAACCCAAAATCGATTTTATATATGAAAATGAAGTAAAACACAAATGTGGCTATAAGTCGGTAAATAGTGGTCCAAATGGAAAAAGGACGATCATCTGTGATCACTTACATTTTCAACCCAAAATAGATTTTATATATGACAATGAAGTAAAACATAAAAGTGGCCATAAGTCGGTAAATAGTTGTCCAAATGGAAAAAGGACGATCATCTGTGATCACTTGCATTTTCAACCCAAAATCGATTTTATATATGAAAATTAAGTAAAACATGAAAGTGGCCATAAGTCGGTAAATAGTGGTCCAAATGGCAAAAGGACGATCATCTGTGATCACTTACATTTTCAACCCAAAATAGATTTTATATATGACAATGAAGTAAAACATAAAAGTGGCCATAAGTCGGTAAATAGTGGTCCAAATGGAAAAAGGACGATCATCTGTGATCACTTGCATTTTCAACCCAAAATCGATTTTATATATGAAAATAAAGTAAAACATAAAAGTGGCCATAAGTCGGTAAATAGTGGTCCAAATGGAAAAAGGACGATCATCTGTGATCACTTACATTTTCAACCCAAAATAGATTTTATATATGAAAATAAAGTAAAATATAAAAGTGGCTATAAGTCGGTAAATAGTGGCCCAAATGGAAAAAGGACGATCATCTGTGATCACTTACATTTTCAACCCATAATCGATTTTATATATGAAAATGAAGTAAAACATAAAAGTGGCTATAAGTCGGTAAATAGTGGTCCAAATGGAAAAAGGACGATCATCTGTGATCACTTACATTTTCAACCCAAAATCGATTTTATATAAGAAAATTAAGTGAAACATAAAGGTGGCTATAAGTCGGTAAATAGTGGTCCAAATGGAAAAAGGACGATCATCTGTGATCACTTACATTTTCAACCCAAAATCGATTTTATATATGAAAATAAAGTAAAATATAAAAGTGGCTATAAGTCGGTAAATAGTGGCCCAAATGGAAAAAGGACGATCATCTGTGATCACTTACATTTTCAACCCATAATCGATTTTATATATGAAAATGAAGTAAAACATAAAAGTGGCTATAAGTCGGTAAATAGTGGTCCAAATGGAAAAAGGACGATCATCTGTGATCACTTGCATTTTCAACCCAAAATCTTTTTTATATATGAAAATGAAGTAAAACATAAAAGTGGCCATAAGTCGGTAAATAGTGGTCCAAATGGAAAAAGGACGATCATCTGTGATCACTTATATTTTCAACCCAAAATCGATTTTATATATGAAAATGAAGTAAAACATAAAAGTGGCCATAAGTCGGTAAATAGTGGTCCAAATGGAAAAAGGACGATCATCTGTGATCACTTATATTTTCAACCCAAAATCGATTTTATATATGAAAATGAAGTAAAACACAAAAGTGGCTATAAGTCGGTAAATAGTGGACCAAATGGAAAAAGGACGATCATCTGTGATCACTAACATTTTCAACCCAAAATCGATTTTATATATGAAAATTAAGTAAAACAAGAAAGTGGTCATAAGTCGGTAAATAGTGGTCCAAATGGAAAAGGGACGATCATCTGTGATCACTAACATTTTCAACCCAAAATCGATTTTATATATGAAAATGAAGTAAAACATGAAATTGGCCATAAGTCGGTAAATAGTGGTCCAAATGGAAAAAGGACGATCATCTGTGATCACTTACATTTTCAACCCAAAATCGATTTTATATATGAAAATGAAGTAAAACATAAAAGTGGCCATAAGTCGGTAAATAGTGGTCCAAATGGAAAAGAGACAATCATCTGTGATCACTAACATTTTCAACCCAAAATCGATTTTATATATGAAAATGAAGTAAAACATGAAAGTGGTCATAAGTCGGTAAATAGTGGTCCAAATGGAAAAGGGACGATCATCTGTGATCACTAACATTTTCAACCCAAAATCGATTTTATATATGAAAATGAAGTAAAACATAAAAGTGGCCATAAGTCGGTAAATAGTGGTCCAATTGGAAAAAGGACGATCATCTGTGATCACTTGCATTTTCAACCCAAAATCGATTTTATATATGAAAATGAAGTAAAACACAAAAGTGGCTATAAGTCGATAAATAGTGGTCCAAATGGAAAAAGGACGATCATCTGTGATCACTTGCATTTTCAACCCAAAATCGATTTTATATATAAAAATGAAGTAAAACACAAGAGTGGCTATAAGTCGGTAAATAGTGGTCCAAATGGAAAAAGGACGATTATCTGTGATCACTTGCATTTTCAACCCAAAATCGATTTTATATATGAAAATGAAGTAAAACACAAAAGTGGCTATAAGTCGGTAAATAGTGGTCCAAATGAAAAAGGGACGATCATCTATGATCACTTACATTTTCAACCCAAAATCGATTTTATATAAGAAAATTAAGTAAAACATAGAAGTGGCTGTAAGTCGGTAAATAGTGGTCCAAAGGGAAAAAGGACGATCATCTGTGATCACTTACATTTTCAACCCAAAATCGATTTTATATATGAAAATTAAGTAAAACATAAAAGTGGCGATAAGTCGGTAAATAGTGGTCCAAATGGAAAAAGGACGATCATCTGTGATCACATATATTTTCTTATACTTTCATATAAAAAATAGATTTTATATATGAAAATGAAGTAAAACACAAAAGTGGCTATAAGTCGGTAAATAGTGGTCCAAATAGAAAAAGGACGATCATCTGTGATCACTTGCATTTTCAACCCAAAATCGATTTTATATATGAAAATGAAGTAAAACACAAATGTGGCTATAAGTCGGTAAATAGTGGTCCAAATGGAAAAAGGACGATCATCTGTGATCACTTACATTTTCAACCCAAAATAGATTTTATATATGACAATGAAGTAAAACATAAAAGTGGCCATAAGTCGGTAAATAGTTGTCCAAATGGAAAAAGGACGATCATCTGTGATCACTTGCATTTTCAACCCAAAATCGATTTTATATATGAAAATTAAGTAAAACATGAAAGTGGCCATAAGTCGGTAAATAGTGGTCCAAATGGCAAAAGGACGATCATCTGTGATCACTTACATTTTCAACCCAAAATAGATTTTATATATGACAATGAAGTAAAACATAAAAGTGGCCATAAGTCGGTAAATAGTGGTCCAAATGGAAAAAGGACGATCATCTGTGATCACTTGCATTTTCAACCCAAAATCGATTTTATATATGAAAATAAAGTAAAACATAAAAGTGGCCATAAGTCGGTAAATAGTGGTCCAAATGGAAAAAGGACGATCATCTGTGATCACTTACATTTTCAACCCAAAATAGATTTTATATATGAAAATAAAGTAAAATATAAAAGTGGCTATAAGTCGGTAAATAGTGGCCCAAATGGAAAAAGGACGATCATCTGTGATCACTTACATTTTCAACCCATAATCGATTTTATATATGAAAATGAAGTAAAACATAAAAGTGGCTATAAGTCGGTAAATAGTGGTCCAAATGGAAAAAGGACGATCATCTGTGATCACTTACATTTTCAACCCAAAATCGATTTTATATAAGAAAATTAAGTGAAACATAAAGGTGGCTATAAGTCGGTAAATAGTGGTCCAAATGGAAAAAGGACGATCATCTGTGATCACTTACATTTTCAACCCAAAATCGATTTTATATATGAAAATAAAGTAAAATATAAAAGTGGCTATAAGTCGGTAAATAGTGGCCCAAATGGAAAAAGGACGATCATCTGTGATCACTTACATTTTCAACCCATAATCGATTTTATATATGAAAATGAAGTAAAACATAAAAGTGGCTATAAGTCGGTAAATAGTGGTCCAAATGAAAAAGGGGTGATCATCTGTGATCACTTACATTTTCAACCCAAAATCGATTTTATATAAGAAAATTAAGTGAAACATAAAAGAGGCTATAAGTCGGTAAATAGTGGTCCAAATGAAAAAGGGGTGATCATCTGTGATCACTTGCATTTTCGACCCAAAATCGATTTTATATATGAAAATTAAGTAAAACATGAAAGTGGCCATAAGTCGGTAAATAGTGGTCCAAATGGAAAAAGGACGATAATCTGTGATCACTTACATTTTCAACCCAAAATCGATTTTATATATGAAAATAAAGTAAAATATAAAAGTGGCTATAAGTCGGTAAATAGTGGTCCAAATGGAAAAAGGACGATCATCTGTGATCACTTACATTTTCAACCCAAAATCGGTTTTATATAAGAAAATTAAGTAAAACATAGAAGTGGCTGTAAGTCGGTAAATAGTGGTCCAAATGGAAAAAGGACGATCATCTGTGATCACTTACATTTTCAACCCAAAATCGATTTTATAAAAGAAAATTAAGTAATACATAGAAGTGGCTATAAGTCGGTAAATAGTGGTCCAAATGGAAAAAGGACGATTATCTGTGATCACTTGCATTTTCAACCCAAAATCGATTTTATATATGAAAATGAAGTAAAACACAAAAGTGGCTATAAGTCGGTAAATAGTGGTCCAAATGAAAAAGGGACGATCATCTGTGATCACTTACATTTTCAACCCAAAATCGGTTTTATATATGAAAATGAAGCATAACATAAAAGTGGCTATAAGTCGGTAAATAGTGGTCCAAATGGAAAAAGGACGATCATCTGTGATCACTTGCATTTTCAACCCAAAATCGATTTTATATATGAAAATGAAGTAAAACACAAAAGTGGCTGTAAGTCGGTAAATAGTGGTCCAAAGGGAAAAAGGACGATCATCTGTGATCAGTTACATTTTCAACCCAAAATCGATTTTATATATGAAAATGAAGTAAAACACAAAAGTGGCTATAAGTCGGTAAATAGTGGTCCAAATGAAAAAGGGACGATCATCTGTGATCACTTACATTTTCAACCCAAAATCTATTTTATATAAAAAAATTAAGTAAAACATAAAAGTGGCCATAAGTCGGTAAATAGTGGTCCAAATGGAAAAGAGACGATCATCTGTGATCACTAACATTTTCAACCCAAAATCGATTTTATATATGAAAATGAAGTAAAACATGAAATTGGCCATAAGTCGGTAAATAGTGGTCCAAATGGAAAAAGGACGATCATCTGTGATCACTTACATTTTCAACCCAAAATCGATTTTATATATGAAAATGAAGTAAAACATAAAAGTGGCCATAAGTCGGTAAATAGTGGTCCAATTGGAAAAAGGACGATCATCTGTGATCACTTGCATTTTCAACCCAAAATCGATTTTATATATGAAAATGAAGTAAAACACAAAAGTGGCTATAAGTCGATAAATAGTGGTCCAAATGGAAAAAGGACGATCATCTGTGATCACTTGCATTTTCAACCCAAAATCGATTTTATATATGAAAATGAAGTAAAACACAAAAGTGGCTATAAGTCGGTAAATAGTGGTCCAAATGGAAAAAGGACGATTATCTGTGATCACTTGCATTTTCAACCCAAAATCGATTTTATATATGAAAATGAAGTAAAACACAAAAGTGGCTATAAGTCGGTAAATAGTGGTCCAAATGGAAAAGGGACGATCATCTATGATCACTTACATTTTCAACCCGAAATCGATTTTATATAAGAAAATTAAGTAAAACATAGAAGTGGCTGTAAGTCGGTAAATAGTGGTCCAAAGGGAAAAAGGACGATCATCTGTGATCACTTACATTTTCAACCCAAAATCGATTTTATATATGAAAATTAAGTAAAACATAAAAGTGGCGATAAGTCGGTAAATAGTGGTCCAAATGGAAAAAGGACGATCATCTGTGATCACATATATTTTCTTATACTTTCATATAAAAAATAGATTTTATATATGAAAATGAAGTAAAACACAAAAGTGGCTATAAGTCGGTAAATAGTGGTCCAAATAGAAAAAGGACGATCATCTGTGATCACTTGCATTTTCAACCCAAAATCGATTTTATATATGAAAATGAAGTAAAACACAAATGTGGCTATAAGTCGGTAAATAGTGGTCCAAATGGAAAAAGGACGATCATCTGTGATCACATATATTTTCTTATACTTTCATATAAAAAATAGATTTTATATATGAAAATGAAGTAAAACACAAAAGTGGCTATAAGTCGGTAAATAGTGGTCCAAATAGAAAAAGGACGATCATCTGTGATCACTTGCATTTTCAACCCAAAATCGATTTTATATATGAAAATTAAGTAAAACATAAAAGTGGCGATAAGTCGGTAAATAGTGGTCCAAATGGAAAAAGGACGATCATCTGTGATCACATATATTTTCTTATACTTTCATATAAAAAATAGATTTTATATATGAAAATGAAGTAAAACAAAAGTGGCTATAAGTCGGTAAATAGTGGTCCAAATGGAAAAAGGACGATCATCTGTGATCACTTGCATTTTCAACCCAAAATCGATTTTATATACGAAAATGAAGTAAAACATAAAAGTGGCCATAAGTCGGTAAATAGTGGTCCAAATGGAAAAAGGACGATCATCTGTGATCACTAACATTTTCAACCCAAAATCGATTTTATATATGAAAATGAAGTAAAACATAAAAGTGGCGATAAGTCGGTAAATAGTGGTCCAAATGGAAAAAGCACGATCATCTGTGGTCACTTATATTTTCAACTCAAAATCGATTTTATATATGAAAATGAAGTAAAACGTAAAAGTGGCGATAAGTCGGTAAATAGTGGTCCAAATGGAAAAAGGACGATCATCTGTGATCACTTGCATTTTCAACCCAAAATCTTTTTTATATATGAAAATGAAGTAAAACATAAAAGTGGCCATAAGTCGGTAAATAGTGGTCCAAATGGAAAAAGGACGATCATCTGTGATCACTTATATTTTCAACCCAAAATCGATTTTATATATGAAAATGAAGTAAAACATAAAAGTGGCCATAAGTCGGTAAATAGTGGTCCAAATGGAAAAAGGACGATCATCTGTGATCACTTATATTTTCAACCCAAAATCGATTTTATATATGAAAATGAAGTAAAACATAAAAGTGGCGATAAGTCGGTAAATTGTGGTCCAAATGGAAAAAGGACGATCATCTGTGATCACTTAATTTTCAACCCAAAATCGATTTTATATATGAAAATGAAGTAAAACATAAAAGTGGCGATAAGTCGGTAAATAGTGGTCCAAATGGAAAAAGGACGATCATCTGTGATCACTAACATTTTCAACCCAAAATCGATTTTATATATGAAAATGAAGTAAAACACAAAAGTGGCTATAAGTCGGTAAATAGTGGTCCAAATGGAAAAAGGACGATCATCTGTGATCACTTACATTTTCAACCCAAAATCGATTTTATATATGAAAATGAAGTAAAACATAAAAGTGGCCATAAGTCGGTAAATAGTGGTCCAAATGGAAAAAGGACGATCATCTGTGATCACTTACATTTTCAACCAAAAATCGATTTTATATATGACAAGTAACAGAGTTAAATTCGGCTGTACCGAATCTTATATACCCTTCACCTAAGTATACATATTTACATACACTGCCTTTACCCATGCAAAACTCTTCTTATATCATAATTTAGATTATATGAAAACATCCGACAATCATATTCACACGTTCAGTGCTCACTGATAACTAACCAAATAAACACAACAATTATTTTGCACAATTGTATGTTGAAAAAATAACAACAAAAATTAAAATAAACGAAATTATGCATGCGTGTGTTTGATTTATAATTCTTATTCATTCCACTTTGTAGAACAGAGGTGCGCAAAAGTAAATTCTCTCACCAACACATTCAATTCTTTATTTTGTTCAGTGCACCTACAAACAAACAAATACAAAAACTGAAAATATTAAGACAAAGTCATACACTCGTACTCATGCGCTTTTGTAGTTGCCTCGTTGAGTGGACAACCACTACTAAATTGTAAGACCATAAGAATATGTGTGATTTGATTTTGCACAATTGTGCTATGGGCTGCGCACCATTGTTGTAGAATGTTGTTGTTGGGTGTGTGTGGTGTTTACAAGGTGGTGTCGGTGGCGAATTCAGAAAAATACGAGCGAATTCATTCATTTTTTATATATGGAGTTTGACATTCGAAACAATGAGAGAGTTGTTTCGAATGTCAAACTCCATATATAAAAAATTAATGAATTCGCTCGTATTTTCCTGAATTCGCCACCGACACCACCTTGTATATAAATTCGTCTTGGGTGTTTACGTATAATAGAGATGCTCATATGAAAACTCATTATAAACAACTCTCTCTTTATATATACCCTTGCCTCTCATGGTGAAGGGTATAAAAACAAAAACAAAATACGCAAAGAAAGAACCAACACACATCCACACAAACGCTTTGTTGTTTTTTTGTCAAAGCATGCAATAAATTGTCTTTTTTTGATGAAATTTTCAGAGGTTGTCTCGGATTTTTGCTCATATCTCCGTTATTTATGGACGGATTTTGCTGATTTTAAATAGCAAAATTCTCTAAAGCATGTCTGACAGAATTATTGAAGATTTGGATCCCGAAGATAACTGGGGTCTTCAAAAAATTGATTTCAACAGACAGACGGACAGACAGACAGACGGACATGTTTTTAATGAAATTTTACACTTATATAGAAACTTTTGATCGAAATTCAAAAGTGAAAAATAAATTACAGAATTGTTTTTGACAATACCACAATTCTCAAAAAACTTTTAAAAAATCCCAAAATTGTGATTTTTTTGATTTTTGGATCTATTGAAGGCACCAAGCTCGGGGCAGCTATGCGATTTGAGAAAATGTTGTCTAAAGTTGAAATTTACATAAAAAATAGGTCTACTTCGGAAGGCCCTGGACTACGCAATAATATGAATTTTGATATTATTTTGCATTTATAATACTTCCCGTAATGTTATATTTCAGAAAACTATAAATGCATTAGTTATTTTCTTCTTATTTTCTGCATAATTTACAATAATTGTAAGTAGTTTTTTCGAAAAAAAATTGAGAAAATTCGACTTTTTTATTTTTTTAAACTTTGAATGCACATAACTTTTGACCCAGTAAAGGTTTTTAAATAATTTTTTCTAACTATCTATATAAATATATAAATGTCTTTGTAAGTTTGTTTGTTTGTTTATTTGTTTGTTTGTTTGTTTGTTTGAGCATCACGCCTAGATCCTTACTTGGAAGCGTCAATAGGCTATAATTTTTTTCAATACTTGGACCAGAAAGGGATAAACAGGGGGAAATCCTTACGGGTCAAGCTAGTAATACATATATACATACATATACATTATACATCAGTTCCCCTCTTCCTATAGCTTTCTACCATTAAATTCCCTACAAGAACAGTGACGGTCATTTTACCGGTCATATGACTGGCATTGTTGATAGAAATATCCATCATCGCGTAGAACAAAGTTTCTATCATTTTCTTAAGGCCAATATGAAAAAAGTGATGGAAACTTTAGTGTACGTGTGATTTTGCATCCTTCTCTAATTTATGCATTTAATCGTCCATTGAACATATATCTGAACTGCTTACTCTAATATTGTTTAATAGTCAACGATGATATAAATATTAGTCAAATGTGACTAGTAAAACTTGATGGATATATCGGTCACAGTTGACTAATCAACCTTGTTGGATATATTCGTCACTGTTGACGGACATATCAGTTGAAATAAAACAGGATTCATTTCATTTATTTTTTTAAATTTCTTTATATTAAATAAATTAAATAAAACTAATACAATTAAATACAAAATAACTGTTAAAACTGCTTTTGAAAAACATTTTAAATTTGAAGAGGGATTGTAACTTATGTCCGGATGAGGAGGATCGAATTTCCTGTTAAGGGAGTAACAAATTGTTTAAGATTATGTACTATTTAATTTTTAATTCATTAATCAACTTACTTTGCTTTCGTAGTTCTGTGTATTTTGCTATCATGCACCTTAAATATAGGCAGGCCCAATGTTTGAGTATGATATACACTAAGATCTTTAGAAATCCATCCTTTCTTGTCTTTAAGACCAGATATTTTGTCACAAAAATCTTCTGAGGGCGTAACATCGATCTGAAACAGGCCTTGAGTCAAATGTGCTGTAATTAATAAAAAAATGAAAAAATGAAAATTGTTGTGAACTATTTTGCCAACTTACCCAATCACTCTTTCGAAAATATTAATTTTTTGCACTTTGTTTTTGTAATTACAATAACTAATAGCGATTGTGCTAAAAAGATAAATATATTTAACTTTTTAACACTCGTCAACTATTCGCACGACACACAAATAAATGAAAACTTTTCGGGGATTTTCTTTTTAACATCAAAAAATGTCAAAAATGCAACTCTGCAACATACATTGGTCAACGATGATGGATATTTCCATCAACAATGACAGTCATATGTTCGGTCGAATATAAAATGTGTTAGTAAACATCTTTTGTGTGTATTAGTTTCGGTCATCTATTTCTTGTAGGGTTAATAACCTGTTACTGAAATTCTTCTATCAAAAAGAATTCCATTTGAACTGGCAACTCTGCTCTTTTAGTCAAACATTTTAGTTGTTACACGGTCTCCTCTAAAATCGTTCGTTTTAATTTCGTCGTTTTACGTAAATACTTTGTGTTGTCCGTAATTAATAGAAAATTATATACATAGTGTAAGTGTTAAATAAAATATTAAACGTTTTAGTGCAATTAAACAAAATAGCTTAAAATTATAAGAAATAATTGTGTTTAAATAAAGTTTTTATTAAAAGAAATTAGTGAAAAAAGGAAAATTATAACATGTGTTTAGTTGTTGTTGTTGTTATTGTTATTCAAAAATAAAGCCCTTTACAGTTGATTTGCGTGTGTGTTATGTGATGCTGTGCATTCAGCTGTGTTGTTGTTGTTTATTATTGTGTTTACATATAGAGAAAACATAAATGAAATAATAAGAGCAACATCTAAAATCAAGAGAAAAAGTGAACTTAATCTAGAAAATTAAGAGTTTTTTTTTTGTTAATTCTAAATAAAACGGTAATCGGTTCGGGTAATTAATTTTTATAATAACGTATTAATATGTAAAGAAATTAAATTGTATTTCAGGTGAGTTTATTATTTAAAATATTTGAAATTTTTAGCCGAAAATGATTTTCGCTTTATCTAATTTAAATACATACCTACATATCTATCTGTGATCTACTTTTTATAAAAAAATCGATTATTTGGCTGACAAAAACTTGTAATTTTTTTAAATTAGGTATATTCCTTAATTTCTGTTTTTAAAAGCATGACCTTTTCTAAGATAAATTACCATTTACTAAATTTTCTATTAAATTATACCTAGTAAATTTCAGAGTTTTTAAGTATTAAAGTTTAAAAAACATACATTTATAGAATATGTATGGTTATACTTCTTAGCATTAGCAAAATAATTGAAACTTGTATACTTCTGCAACAAAGCAGACCTAAACAAAAATAATATATAAGAAAACGTTGTAAAAATGTTTATTTTTTTTTTAGTCCAAAAATTTAAAATCATTATAAACGATTTTGAAGTAAAACACTATCTGTGATAATGATATTTCAAAGATCTATATCTGATCTGATCTTTAAGGCTCTGCAACTACCGAACTTAGAATTAAAAATTGCATAACGTATGCGGAACAATTTTACACTGGCAAAAGAAAAAAGTACATGAGATATTAGTGTTTTAGGACTTATTTTGAATTACGTTATGTTTTGTCTTAATACTTTAAAAATCTGGCTTTTAGTTATTTCAAATTTTTAACAAAATAAGAACTACCTTGAGAAAACATTTGTAATTTTTTCCATATTTTATCTATTTTCATCGGGAACAATTTATTATATTTTACATCAAGTGGCAGTGAAAGGCAGGCAGGGAAGTGGAAGTAAATAATCCTATTCAAATTCCAAAAAATCTATATTAAATATATAAATGTCTTTGTAAGTTTGTTTGTTTGTTTGTTTGTTTGTTTGTTTGTTTGTTTGTTTGTTTGTTTGTTTGTTTGTTTGTTTGTTTGTTTGTTTGTTTGTTTGTTTGTTTGTTTGTTTGTTTGTTTGTTTGTTTGTTTGTTTGTTTGTTTGTTTGTTTGTTTGTTTGTTTGTTTGTTTGTTTGTTTGTTTGTTTGTTTGTTTGTTTGTTTGTTTGTTTGTTTGTTTGAGCATCACGCCTAAACGGCTGAACCGATTTTATTGAAATTTGGAACGTATATAGATCCTTTCTTGAAAGCGTCAATAGGCCATAAGATTTTTCAATACTTGGACTAGAAAGGGATAAACAGGGGGAAAACCGAATTTTTGATTAAAAAATCGTTACATATTTTTTTTACTACTTACTACAGGGGTAGCGAAGCGCACCGGGTCAAGCTAGTTAGTAATAAATGTTGTTGTTAATTTCAAAAAAATCGAGAAAGTATTGGATCCGTTATTAGCAAAAAACCAGACAAAGTTAGGTTAAAAAAATAAAATTTTACTTTTCAAATGCTAATAACTCGTAAACTATAAGAGATAATATGTGGCTAAAGCAATGTTTTTTGTAGATCTCGTGGATTCCACATATATTAAAATCTTTCAAATCGGATAGCAAACTCAAATTTTGCATCATTTTTAATTTTTTATATAACCGAGGTGCCCCATTTTGGGGTACTGTGGCTCGGCCCCCCCTTTGTGTTGTAAGCCCAAATCCAAAACTTGAGAAATTTTATTAAAATTGTTCTATTCGTTTAGAAGGTACAGATTTATTTCCACTTTTTTTTTCATTTACACCACTGTGCGATGCAGAACGCTCTCTCTATGATAACTTTCACTTTGGAACAGAGTATCCGATATTGACTTGATTCGTTCTTGGCCTCAAAATATGAGCAGTTCTTTTGGCTGGTACTACACATGTTGCCAGAAAGATTGGAAAAGTTCATAGCTAACAATGACGAATACTTTGAAACAATTTATATTGTACAAATGTTTAGAAATAAAAGCTAAACATTTAAAAAAATCCCGCATTGCCTCCTTTTTACTTCTCATTTTTCTTAATAAGAGCTAAGGAGTTTTCGAGGTGATTTGCAGTTGTTCAGTTTCCTAGCGCTAATAAGGCCCAGTGCGTTGCCCCTCAAAGTTGATCACCTCGGGTCTCAAAATACAAAAAATTGCAAGCAATATATGAAAAACTGTACAAATTTTTCAAAGGGGGCAAGGTTTGTGGAACTTCTGAGAAGTAAATAAAGGCTTTCTATATAAGTATTTGCTATTGTTGAAAACCTTAGCTTTTGAAGATTTATATTTTAGTAAAACTAAATAATTTTATAAATTTTTGGGACGTCAAAAACTTAAAAAATTATAATATGGTGATTTTCCATGAACAAAAATATAAAATTTATATTAATGCCAAATTTTACCGGTTTAAGATATCATAAGAAAATTTGGAACTAATATAGACTGAAATATCCTTAAATTAACTACATTATAATTTTTGACATTTTTTATTTTCAAATACCGAAATTTCTCTACCGGGGAAAATGTGTTCCAAAAACTGAGTTTTTTTTATACAAGTGCCTACTGTGACGTTATTTACCGTGTGATAGTAAAAAAAACTTTGTAGATATTTAAGAAGCATATAGAGTTATATAAATATGAAGCTTTTTTGAGGATCAGTGCTTTGCCTTTTTAGAATTTTTTACTCAAACCTAAATTTTTTTTAAATTGGCCAAGTTTGGTTATGTCTGGGGGGTGTTGTGTCCACTTAAGTGAGCCAAAATTTACTCTACACGCTTTTGCATTAAATTCTCTTTCTCGATCATATAAAAATTGTATATAGTCCCAAAGAAAATTTTTTTCTATAAAAGAAAAAATATATGGGACTTTTTGGGAAAAACTTAAAAAATACGGCACTTTTTACATGCGTTTAACTTTTGATAGGGACAAGATAACTGTTAGCAATTTTTTTTTATTTTATTTAGAATTTTATCACCAATATAGGCAATATCTTAAAAAAAAATTCTATCCTCAGTAGGCCCGCCAAATCTAAAAAACGATAAAAATATCGAGCAAAATTTAAAAAAATAAATAAATAAACCTAAAAATCTCTTCAACTAATAGAGATAACCTACACATGCAAGCATATCTTTTGTAGATATTCTTAAGCCCTATTTATATTTTAAATTTCACCTCATTCCGATCATAAATGGATTTTTTGAGATTTTTTAAAAAAGATGAGGTGACCAATTTTGAGGGGCAACGCACTGGCCCCCATTAGCGCTAGGACGCTGAACAACTACTCGAAAATACCTCAGCTCTAATCATGTGAAATTTTGTAACAATATCTCAAATAGTTCCCGAGATAACGAATTATTAAAAAAAAAACGTTTCTAAACCACTGTGCGAGCGAAGACTAGTTGAATATAAAAATTATAAAATCTGACTTACAGTTCTAAAGTTATATACAGTTTTATTTCAGGTATTTTGCTTCTGAAACATGTACATTGTACATATGTATACCAAATATTATCGAATTCAGAAGAGTAAAGTTTGAAAAAAATTTTATTTAGTTTGCTTTTGTGGAATTCTTGTTTTCTTCTGGTTTAATGAACATAGCTTTTCAATACTTTCCAAATGATTGCATTAAAACAATTTCAATTACTACAATTGCAAAACCTTTAACAAAATCAAGTTCATTTTCTGTCATTGCTTTTTAACAAATAAAATTTGTTGCATTGTTTTTCAGAGAAGGAAAAGAACTTCGACAAAGATTAGTAAAAAGTAAGAGCAGTGTGCATATTTTGTTGAAACAAAGAAATTTACTGAGTGAATGCCAACCATTTTATCAATTACAAAATAGCAAAATCATACAATCATTAAAGAAATAGAAAAAGTTTAACAACAATATCTGAAATTTACAAACATTCTTAGACAATCAATGTAACTTAAAGGATCAAGAAACAAAAAAAAAACCAATCCAAACATCTAATTGGTAGCAACAACATTAATTCCTATAAGTAAATGTTACTAATTGCAGCAAAATGCCTCATAATTCTACTTATGTCTACTGTTTCTCCAACTACTGCGCAACAGCGCTTGAAATCATTAATGTTCGGTCAGTAGTTTTAATCACAATCGAAGACCAAGTTTGTGGTCATGGACGAATGAACACAGTGTACGGGTCGTTAATCATCAAAGTCTTGAATTGTAATTAATACAACGTGAGATTATTATGATTCGTATTATTGTGACAGTGAAAATAAAAGAATTCTTTTTAACTACACAGAGAAAACAGATTAAGTAGTTGTTGCCACCGCATTTGTCGCCAATCGAATATGTTTGGTTCCATTTACTTACTATCACTTAAATCGGTTCCAATTACTGAATGCTTCATTCCATATTGGTGGATAAAACCCAATTAAATAAATAACAAGTAAGATTGCTATATTCGGCTATGCCGAATCTTATATACCCTTCACCTTTGTTGTGTATGCATTAATTGCCCACTTTCAGCGTTTAGCATCCTAAATATATCAAGAAAACTTTTTAAAAATTTACATTAAATTGCTGACGAACAGATTATATTGTAGAAGTTACAAACGAAATGACAATCTTATATAAACCCTTCTCACGAAACACCAAAAAAGAAAAAAAATACGCAAAGCAATGAAACCAACACACATCCAAACATACGTTTTGTTGCTTTTTTGTCAAACACCAAAAAACAAAAACAAAATACGCAAAGCAATGAAACCAACACACATCCAAACATATGTTTTGTTGCTTTTTTGTCAAAGCATGCAATAAATTGTCTTTTTTTTTTTTAATTAAATTTTTAGAGGTTGTCTCGGATTTTGGCTCATATCTCCATTATTTATGGACGGATTTTGCTGATTTTAAATAGGAAACTTCTCGAAAGCATGTCTGACAGAATTATTGAAGATTTAAATCCCGAAGATATCTGGGATCTTCAGAAAATTGATTTCAACAGACAGACAGACATGACTTAATCGACTCCGCTATCTATAACGATCCAGTATATATATACTTTATAGGGTCGGAAAATTATATTGTGAAAATTACAAACGGAATGACAAACTTATATATACTCTTCTCACGAAATTGAAGGGTATAATTAGATTAAGAGGTCTGAAAGTAGATTCTATAAATTTAAATAAGTTTTAAAATTATTGTAAATTTGATGTAGCTTTTTTTAAATGTTAAATTCATACCCTGTGGATTAGTAAATCTTAATCGTTTAAATATTGACATTGATGTAACCTGTAGATACATTTCAAATTTCATTATTTGAATCTATTGTGACATATGATTGTAAATATTAGAGGTCTTTTCTGCATTTATTAACATCGGGACTTCTAATTAAGCAATTCAATTTGAGTTTAATTTACTAAAATCTTTATTCAGAATTAAAATAAAAGCCATTCAATCCATAAATCCATTCCCAATATCTAATTCTTTAGATTCATTCAAAAGGCTTTTATTTAAATAGAATTCAGTCATCGTTGAATTAATTCAACCTTTGAATGATTAAATTGTTGTTGATTGAAATTTAATTAAATTTAATGATTCAACAAGGAATTAATACCCCAATTCTGCTAGACAATTGAACTCAGTTTTACTTAAATTTTATCGAAAATCATCTTCCATTAGAAGATGCTGACAGAGGAACGAACACGGCACAGTGGTCTAGAAACGTTTTTTTTTTTTTGAAAAATTCGGTATCTCGGGAACTCGATATTGTTACGAAGGGGCAGGGTTTGTGGAATTTCTGATAAGTAAATGAAGACTTTTTATATAAGTTTTTGATATCGGTGAAAGCCTTAGCACTTGAAGCTTGATATTTTAGTAAAATTAAATAAATTTATAAATTTTTGGGACGTCATTTATCTTAAAAACTAAAAAAGAAGAAGTTTGAAACAAACAACGTTGGTATTTGGATTTTTATTTATACATTTGGTAACAAATGATTGAAACTAAAATTGTCAACATCATTGGTCATCAATAGAAAACAATATAAAAAAAATTATGAATGGAGATTTTCCACAAAGAAAAATATAAAATTTTAATTAATGTAAAATTTTCAGTGTTAAAGATATCATAACAAAATTATAATTTTTGACAGTTTTGATTTTCAAATACCGAAATTCCGGTAAAACGGGGAAAATGTGTTTTTTAAAACCCAGATTTTTTAGAAAAGTACCTACTGTAAGGTTATTTACCTTATGATAGTAAACATAACTTTGTAGTATTTAAGAAACATAAATGGTTATACAAATATGGAAATTTTTCGAGGACCGGTGCTTTGCCTTTTAAAAATTTTTTACTCAAATCAACATTTTTTTTTTTAATTCGGATCATAAATGGATATTTGGCGACTTTTTTAAATTTGAGACCCGAGGTTACTAAGTTTGATAGGCCACTCACTGGGCCCCACTAGCGCTAGGAAGCTTAACAAGTGTAAATTATCTCGAAAACACCGCAGCTCCAACTGTGTGAAATTTCGTAACAATATCTTCAATAGTTACCGAGATACCAAATTATTTAAAAAAAACACACACATTTCTAAGCCACTGTTCACAGGTAGAAAAAATTTATATGTCTACTCGAATACTCGAAACTTCAAATAAAATGTTCAAAAATGTGAAGAAATTTTGTTTTATAAACACTCTTTAATATATATATCCCCTCCTGTTCATAAAATCCTTCTATCAAATAGAATTCCATTTGCACTGGCAACTCTACTCTGTTTGCCAAACATTTAAGTTGTTACATTGTCTCCTCTGAAATCGTTCGTTTTAAATTCGTCGTTATAGTTTGTGTTGTCCGTCATTAGTAGAAAATTAAATAAAGTGTTAAATAAAATATTAAACGTTTAAGATAATTAAAAAAATAGCTATTGAACATTATAAGCAGTGGTTGTTGTGTTAAAATAAAGTTTTTGTTAAAATAAAGGGTAAAAAAAGCAAAATCATCAATAAGATGTGTTTGCAATAATATTGTTTTTGTTGTATCTAGTGGTTGTTGTTGTTTTTGTTAACTACAGCCCTTTGAACATGACCTTGTTTGTGAGTCGCCTGATGCTGTGCATTCAAAGGTGTTGTTGTTGTTAGTTATTGTTTTTAAATAAGAAAAGGAGTGAATGAGAATATAAGAGCGAAATCTTAATAAGTAAAAGCAGAGAAAGAAACAAAAATTTAAAGTGTTTTTTACACAAACAAAATCATTGTTTAAAATTGAGTAGGGAAGCAGCATAGAGTTGCCAATATTCGAGCTAGTGTAAATAAATCGGAAATCGGTACGGGTATTTAATTGTAACATAATAATGTAATAAATTCATATGTAAAGAAAAGTAAATTGTATTTCAGGTGAGTGTATTATTTAGAAACAATAATTTTTATGTATTAATTATTTAGTGAATTTATATTCTCAAATTTTAAAGTGATTATTCCAAATATTTCAAAATTTTACCTTTGCCCTTCACCATTTAAGGGTAAAAGTTGTCCGATTTCAGTAAAACTTTCAGAGTATATTAAAAATGATCTGAGCTATAAAATTCTGTATAGGTTTTACTTAAAATTCGTAACAGTAAGGAAATTGCTCTCATTCGCCAAAATATGGCCAAAAATATATTTTTCCCCGAAAATCACAAAATTTAAATCGTAGGTACGGAAAAACTGTAAGAGGTATTGACATAATTTTTTCATATTTTTATTCTCTATTATGATCTCAATAAATCCCAATGTGATGATCAAAAAATTCTGAAATTTGTTTAAGAAAATGTTTAAAAATTTGAAAATGGAGATTTGAAACTGCCGTTAAAAAAAATTAATTTTTTTGGCCATCCCTGCGATTAGGTTAACGGTATTCTACAAAGCCAAAAACTCATACGAATGTAAATACGGATATATTGTAAGTAAAAATTTACTTTTATTTTAATATTTCTTAAAATATGTTAATTTTGTTCCTACATTTCTTGTTCAAGTGGCCTGAGACACGTTAATGGTCTGGGGAATTTTTAATAACTTTAAAAATTTTTAACCAATTTTTATCTTTTATATCTCATTAGAACGATAATTACGTACACATTTCGATTCTTATGCATTCGATTGCAAAAATAATTATTTAGTAGCAAAATTTTTACAAAAACTGAAAAATTTGCATTTTTTCCGAATTTTAACGATAATACAGTTTGTGGGTCAATTTGACCCGAAGGAGATATAGGTTTAATCTGAAAAATATTTTTTTGACTGTAATTTTCATTAATATAAATAAATCTACATATTTATGTAACATAATGCAGAAAGTTAAGGAGTTTTACAAATTTATTTCATAAAAGTAGCAAAATTTTACATATATCTGACCTTTGACCTCGATGCGCGTCCCGAAATCGTTGTCCGATTCGGCTCAAATTTTCAGTACTTATCTTTTAGACCTAGTGTCACAATATTCCACCCGGCACTCTTCAAAAATCGAACTGAAATTTTTTTCCATACAACTGATTGTCACTCTAATGTATGTATGTTAAACACTTTTCGATCTCAGTCCTTAGTTGTCATACAATGACATTAAGCTTATGAATTAATTCATAATGCGTTCATTAAAGGAATATTGTTTAAAAGGTACAAGTTAATTTGATTTCGAAAATGGAATTAAGAATTAATTCCTTCGTACCTTTGGATAGGACATATACTCGTACCATTTTCAAATGGGATCATCGTATTGGGTTTTTATAATTATAACCGAGTGATAGATACTAATATTACTGTAACTGACAATTATTTAATAAAATTAAAAACAAACTCTGGTAATACTTAAACTTTAGGTTTAAAACATAACTATACCTTGTGTAATGATTAAATCAACCAATCTTTCAAATATGTGAATCGCAATTGCATCATGATTTTCAGGAATTTATAAATTTTGAATAATACAATAAAATTTCAGTTCAATCTACAAAAATTTGTATAATTGTAACTGATCCAATATTTTGTCTATGTGTAGGAAATGTATGTATTTCTATTGCAGATGATGTTATAGCTGTAGATTTTTGAAATAATGATTTTTTCATTTCTTTTTAACTTTTCATTTCTATTTTACCTACAAAACATTTTTCATTTTAATCTAAAACAAAGTCATTTAAAAAAAAAAAAAAATACCGAAGAAGTCATTACAGACACTACAAAAACTTTTCTCTGTTCTGCAAGCCATAAACACTGATTTTAATATCAACCACAAATGTAGAAAATAGCAACAGCGTTTTATAGTTTGAGTTGTAGTAACTATTTAGCTCTTTACCATTTTCCATACAGCATTTCCTTGTGTCTTTTACTTTCACTTTGGGGGATTTTAACCGAACAAAAAGAACAGAAAACGTTTCATCTGTCTTTTATATCCTTTTAGAGTCGTTAATTTTTATGTTTATTACTGCAGCACAGAAATATGTATTTATTTTTGCCTGGAAGCACACGTCGTCATCATTTTGAGAACAACATTTTTGATTGTTTTAATTTGTTGGCTGATTTCGTCGGTCGTATGGATTTCAACGCTTCCATTTTGGCTTTCAAACTGTTGTAACTGACATTTATGTGAGCGCCTCAAGTCACTTGGAAATGCACAAATTAACTAATTAATTAGTTGTATATTTTTAAGGTTGAATTAAGATGGAATTGATTGGTTTAATAGATAAATGAGCAAAATATGTCTTGTAGTTAAAATCAGGAAGAGAAAAGGAAAATGCGTTTAACTTTAATTTGATATTTGGTAAACTATCGTATTCTTGATTCAAATTTCTTGTCACTAGAATTATATAAATGTAATTTTATTTGTCAAACTATTACTACTAGAAGACTAAAAAGTAGCTAAAAGCATAGATAATATACCTAGAGCGGAAATCAAAGAGAAACAACAAGAGCGGAAACTAGAAAAAAACTCAAACAAATATTTTACTCAAAATAATCACACATACGAGTGTTGTTTTTGTTTTCACATAGCTTTTTTTTACTAATACATTCTCAGCACTTAGGTTTTTGACAACTGAGTTAGGTCTTTGACAGGAGAGTTTCCGCTCTATGTCTATTCTATATGCATAGAAAAACAACAAGAGCGGAAACTAGAAAAAAAACTCAAACAAAAAATTACTCAATTTCTCAAAGTTGTTGTTTTTGTTTTCACATAGTTTTTTTACTAATACATTCTCACCACTTTGGTTTCTAACAACTGAGTTAGGTCTTTGACAGGAGAGTATCCACATTCACTCAGTGTCTTATACATTTATATCTTTACCATTAGAAGTAAGAAAAAGTACCAAAAAATCACCATTTTGTGGATACTATATCATTTATGATCATGTATAATAATTTCTTATATTATTAAAGAAATATTCCAAGGGTATGTTACCTTAAAGTCCTCCCTTGTTTTATGCTCATATGAACCTAGTGAGATCATGTGAGCATAATTTCCTGACATTTCATAAAGTACCATTAGAAGGGGAAAAATAAAGGACCTGTTATATCACTTATTCACATTCATATAATGTATTAAATTTAACGGTTATTAGGTTCGTCATTATTAAAGAATTTTAAAAAAGTATCAGTAGAAGAACGAAAAGAAATTCTTTCAATTCTCCTTTTTTGGTATCATCAGTACTATTTATCCCCCATCACAATCATTCATATGAAACATATCAGATAATTATTACGTTGTTTTGTTCAATAATTTGACATTTCAAAATTTATCATTTTGGCAAATATTTTAGTGACACAGATGTGACTCACAAGATTTAATCGTGTTCATTTACTTGCGATAAAATAGGTTTTTAATAAAAGTACCAAACTGTTTACCCGTATATGGACTTGTCTACATCTTCGCGTTTTACATAAAATCCTGTTTGTTAATTTTTGTATAAAATTTGAATATTGAACCTCGATAAAAGACAAACCAAAGCGAATTTAAAAATTTTAAGCAACTTAAAATTTCTTTATGACCATAAGCAATCCATGTACCAAGTTTTAACAAATATGAAAAAAAAAAATTACTTTTATAGTTCTAATCACTAATGATGAAATTTTTAACCTTTTTCGAAAACCCTTCCATAATGGTTTTTATAGTGCTTTATGTCACTTTGCTCGAACAGGTAGTCCACCTCCGTTTAAAATCTATGACACTTTTGGACACCTTTGTTGTGCTCCTCAATTCTCTTTTAACAAGAGCCCAATTTCTATTCACTGGACTCAGCTCCAGGCAGTTTGTAGGAATTGCCTCTCTTGGTACAAATACCACATTATTGTTCTTTTAACACTCAAGACCTTTTTTACCATGGTGACAGGATGCCAAATCAGGCCAAAAATAAGTAAGTAAGACACATTTAGAAGTCTTATGAATGGAAGCATGCTCTTTTGTAAACATTCCTTGATGTAAATTTCTGTATTTATAGAGCCCTTTGTAACAAATGTTTGGCTTTTTTGCCGTAACTGCATATTTCTTGCCATACCAAGAATTTTTTGGGAAATTTTGTTTCCTAAACTTTTCTCCAACATTCCCTCTAGCATCAGCAACATCAAAATTTTGACCCGGAAGCTGCGAAAAATCTGCCAGAACATACGTTTTGTCATCCATTATGCAGCAGGAATATTTTTTTTTTATAAAATTTGACTTCAATTTCCGTACTCTGTTTTTGGCATCTAAATTTTTATTAGCGTTCCTGTCAGGAACTTTTGGAGCCTAGTATGTTTTTGAACCTGCATTGGCTTTAGCTTTTCGTACCAAATAGTCCGAGCACTGAACTAACCGGGCTGCTTCCCTACCGGATGTGTTGGGAACTCTTTTGAAAATGCTTTCTATTTTTTTGGCTTAAGAAACATCATGTTGACCATTCCTTCTACCTGAACCAGGTTGTATATCAACGGACAAGTTCTCCCTGTACTTTTTAATAACATTCGAAACAGTTTGACGGCAGACCTTTGAATGCTTGGCTAACTTTTTGTAGGACCAAGTTGGGTTTTGTTGAAAATATTTAATAATTTTAGTACGCACTCATTTTAATCAGATTAAGAACAAATGAACATAATTGACATTAAACATAATAACTGGCATGCTTTACAAATAATACTTGGGTTAAAAGTTTTAATGAAAAACGTGTGTTAAAAATTTTACGATGTCAGTCCTTATTAGGACATTATAACAATATTACTTAATAGAAGGCCGTTTGAATCCCCCAATAGTCTGAGTTAAATTATTTAAATTTTTATGTAAATATGAGGGTGGGTCAAAAAGTCCGTGCCTTTTTGACTGAAATACAGGTTTTTGTATCAAAAAATTATTTTATTTTTCAACATAGTGTCATTGAAGCTCTATGCACTTTGTTCACCTTTTCTCCAATTTTTTATCCCTTCCAAAAAATAAGATTTGTCGAGGTCATCAAAATAGGCATTCCTCTGTGAGAGGATTTCATCGTTGTAGTCAAATCTCTTTCCGCCGAGAAACAAGTGCTAAATCCGGAGAATAGTGTGGAAGAGGGTGCATTTAGTAGCCTAATTCATGGATTTTTGCCATGGAAACTGCACACGTGTGTACCTTTCTGTGCATACGATTATAAGCAACCGCGGCAGATATCTTGCGGAAAGCTTTCTCATACCCAAGTGATCATTTAAAATTGAATCCAATGAGCCATGTGTGATGCCTATGACCTCAACAATCTCTCGCACTTTCAATCTCCGATCAGCCAACACCACATCGTAATTTTTTTTTTCAATTGTTTCGGGTGTAGATATCTCAACTGGGCATACAGAACGTTCGGCATCTTCCGCGCTTGTACGGCCACGAATTTCAGTAAACCACTGTTTTACCATTTATTTGAGTGATGTTTTTTTCGCAAAAAAGAATGCTTAATGAATAGATGAAATTCACTTTTTTCCAATTTCTCCCCAAGTCACGAGGTAGCCTGCTCTCAATGGCTTTCAAACACAAACTAAATTAAGTTTAAATTTTGACAGGAGTCAACTGACAGATGCCTGTTGAAAGGAGTAGTTCAGTTAAGAGCCGGAATATTCAAAAAGTAGTGGACTTGTTAACCCATCCTCGTATGTATGTAGTATATTTATATCTTGTTGAAAATGGTTTGAAATTATTCATGAATTTTTTGGTTATTTTTTAATGATTTTCAAATAGAAAATAAGGAAATATGCGCGTAATTGATTACATTTTTTATAGATGATGAAATGGTTTAATGTTAAAGGATGTTTAATTATTTTAAGTGATCTTTCTTACGTTTCAGATTTTATATAATCATTTTGAAAGATCGGCCTATTAGATAACGCAATTGTAATGCAGTTCATAATAAAATATCATCAAATTTTCGTAAAAAAAGTATAAATTTCCGTCATGTACAATTTTATAGTATTTAGGAACATGTTCTAATTCTTAATGAAAAAAGTTTGGGAAATAAATTCATATTCGTTCGATTAATATTCGATATATATTAAAATATTCATTGCAAAGAGAAAACTTACAGTTCACAAGCTAAAGAAATATGTATTTCCAAAATAAAATGCTTCTTAACCTCGGTAGTCTACATTTGTAGCATTTTTGCAGACAAAGTTGAATAAATTTCCACAACAACAGGGTCCGAAATTTTCAGTAGCTTCCTAAAAATCAATTCTAAGCAGTTTTGGCCATTAAGACTTTAAAAAAAAAAAATACAGCTCCCCCGAGACACTACTTTTCAAAATGGAAATTCACATCACTCTTTTACTCAACTCAAATTTTTTTGAATTTGGCATGTCGAACACGTCATTTAGAACTTTTTTACTCGTTACTTTCTTGTGCACGTTTGTGTATGCATGTGTGTATGTGCCAAAAACGAAATGATATTTAAAGAAGACGATATACGATCCAATGAACAGATATACGACGTATTGTTCGTAGCAGATTATGAGGAAGATTTGGATTTCTAGCTTTTGATTTCAAAAGGCAATACTACCTGGCTTTCCAATCTGCTTAATCAAGCAATTCGAATGAGTGCTCATAATGTGTTTCGTGGCACTGCTGTTGGCCCATCTCATTCTACCAAATAACTCATAGAGCCAGCCGTATTTGATTTGATTTTCACCCCATCGATGCTCGAACATGTTCTGATTGATACTAACGCAAAAGCCGAGAAAACGTTTCAAAAGTGGAATGAACAAAACCGCACCGCAAAGGACAAGGTGTGGAATAAGGTGACAAATATTGAATTGAGAGAATTTATTGGGCTTTTATTTTTGTTAATAAATCAAACGATGAAGATGCAGATGTATAGCGAAGTACGGAAGGAGTTTGTTATTACCGTGCAGTAATGCTGAAATCTCGGATTAAAGAAATTTTGCGGTTCATTCGGTTTGAGCGTACTAGAGCTGCTCGACTGGTTAACGATAAGGCTGTTCCAATTTCTTCATTATGGGCTCTAATGAGCAACAATCTTCGCCGGTACTATCAACCATCGGGAGAAATATCGCGGAAGAACTAGATTTACGCAGTATATCCCATCCAAGCCTGCAAAGTATGGCATAAAAGTCTGGTTCGCATGCAATACCTAGTCATTCTATGCTCTCAACAGCGAGATTTATGCTGGAAAGAGCTCAAATGTAGGAGATAGTGTCGTGACTAGACTAGTCTAACTTTGGGGAAAACACCGTCAAAACCATAATCTGTGACAATTTTTTCACATCATTGAATCTAGGTAGGCATTTGATGTCCAAAAATCTCAATCTTCCTGGTACTGTTCGTAAAAATAAAACATTTGTGCAAAATGAAATGAAAGCAGACTTACAAAACAGTTCTTCATGCCAGCAATTGAACAGCGCTCTAAAAATCCAAGGGTATTAGGCCATGCCCCAACACGTCTGGCTATTGAAATGGCACTTGGTAGTTGTCCTGTTTCTGTGGGTAAATTCTGTACCATTAATGAAATTTAAACATTTTCACCTTAACTTTGAATTTAAAAATCATATATTTCTTAATAAATATGCATTCGAGTATAATACTCAGCGTACTAGTGTTTTTTCATATGCTGACATTGTTTTCCATATAAATACATATTTGCTACAAATGTAGACTCTCAAACGCCAACGTAAGTTTACAATCCCGAGCACATAAAGCTTAATCAGTTTCTAATTCATTTCAAAGTTTATCACATGACATATTGGAGTTTTTGTATATAACTTGAAGTATTATCTATTGCAAAGTAAAGCATTTATAGTCACTAGAGCTGTAGAATATATTCGAAATACATTCATCACAGAAAAATTACGATAATTGTATGTACATTAGGGTGGCCCTTAATAAACGAAAGTTGGATTTTTGCCGTTCTCAACCCAAAGTTTGGTGAACATTGGTAAAAAAAAAATCATCCTAAAAAATTTTTAGGTAAATCGGGCCGCAAGCCCTCTGAAGTTTAGAGATGCATTGACAAGGGGAAAAAATTAATTTTTTTTTTTAGATTTGTAAAAATTTTGCCATTAAAAAAATACTTTTGCAATTTAACATAAAATAATAAAAATGTGTACGAAATTATTGTTCTAATGATACATAAAAACAGAAATTGGTCAAAAAATGTTAAAGTTGTTAAAAATGCCCCAGACCATTAACGTGTCTCCGGCCACTAGAACAAGAAATGTAGCAACAAAATTAACATATTTTGAGAAATATTAAAATAAAAACTCATTTTTACTTAAAATATATCGATATTTACTTGCACATGAATTTTTGTCTTCGTTGGATACCGTTAACCTATTTTTTTTTTTTTTAAATTTTTATGATTTTAAAATTTGAGTGTCATTTTAACCCCAAGTGCCATTAAAGGTTAATTTCTACTTTTGTGTTGTTATTATAAATACTAGACTTCATGTTATATTTTTCTTAAGTTTCATCAAAATCGGCACAAACATAAATAACATTTCGCTATCTTTAGATTAGAAATTCCAAATATTGAAAAATTTTACCTTTTGTGTTTCAAGATTTAAGCTTTAACGTTTTCCAATTTTAGTAAAACTTTCAAAGAATATTTAGAATTATCTGGACTATAATATTCTGAATAGGTTTTACTTAAAATTCATAACAGTAAGGAAATAGAGCTCATTCGCCAAAAAATGGCTAAATAATTAGTTTTTCTCGAAAATTTCAAAATTTAAATCGCAGGTACGGAAAAACTATAAGAGGTACTTTAATAATTTTTTCATATTTTTATTTCCTATTATATTCTCAATAAGTCCCAATGAGGTGATCAAAAAATTCAGAAATTTGTTTAACAAAATTTTTAAAAATTATAAAATGGAGTTTGAAATTTCCGTTAAAAAAAATTTATTTTTTGGTCATACTTGCGAATAGGCTAACAGTATACTACGAAGATAAAAACTCATATGCAAGTAAATATCGATATATTTTAAGTAAAAATGTGTTTTTATTTTAATATTTCTCAAAATATGTTAATTTTGTTCCTACATTTCTTGTTCTGGTGGCCGGAGACACGTTAACGGTCTGGGGAATTTTTAATAACTCTAAACTTTTTTGACCAATTTCTATTTTTTATGTCTCATTAGAACCACAATTATGTACATATTTCTATTATTTTAAGTTAAATTGCAAAAGTAAATTTTTAATGGCAAAATTTTTACAAAAACTGAAAAAAAAAAAAATGAATTTTTCCCCCTTGTACATGCATCTCGAAACTTCAGAGGGCTTGCGGCACGACTTAATCCCAACCATTTAAAAATTTTTTCAGGATAATTTTTTTTTACCAATTTTCACCAAAATGGGGGGGGGTGAGAACGGCAAAAATCCAACTTTCGTTTATTAAGGGCCACCCTAATGTACATATATATGTATGTAAGCGTATGACTATGTTGAATATAAAAAAATTAGCATGCAACCCTCTTAATTTATGGATTCATGAATACTTTTTCACTTTATGCAGCAGCTCCAGCAACAGTGGCATTTGAAAGCAACATGCTTTTCAATCCAATCTATAGAACGACAGTGAGTGTGTGTCATTGTATGACAGTTTTATAGAACGTTCATAAAATTATGAATGAATGAATATTGGGGTGGTAGCATTTGTTTGAAATTAGTAAGGTTGAAAGAAAAAAACATTTTAAAGTACAGTTGTGTGCACGCTGCCTCCCTTCTTGTCGGCATAAAGATAAAAGTTGCAAAAAAAAAAACTAAACAATCCTTGCAACTTCCGCATGACCAAAAATTGACCAAATATCAAAAATTCAAAAAACACACACAAACAGACCGGGGCTAAAGTCATTGGCAAAAATTAAATCATACAAAAAAAATGTATGCAAATTTATTTGTGCAGCAAATGTTTTTAAGGTTTCATGGAAAAGGGGTTGTTTTTCCAAATGATTCAGGGGTTTAGGATAACAAGTGACCAATATTTGTGTTAAGAGTTTAATTTTTGCAATGTTTGCAACTGATGTGCAGAATTTTAAATTTTCAAGTGCAAGTTTTTTTTTTTTTTTGTTTGCTTTGAAACTTGTTGTTTGCTTATTGACCTTGAAAAGCGGCTTATCTAAATAAAAATGTATAAAAACAAAAGTAGCGGAAATAACTTGAAAACATCCCCGGTACACATTTATTTGCCAAAATTCAATTTTTATGCTGTTGCCGGTATTTTGCATGCCACTCAAGTCCTTTAAAACAAAATCCATTTGGCAAATAAAAAAAAAAAAAATAGCTTCACCCCTCTTTTAATTTAGCAAATCTCATATTTGCAAATTGTGTTTATCCCTTTTTTTCAAAATGTTTAGCCACCATACCATATTGCTTTTATAACAAATAACAAATTTTTTAAATCTTGTAATTTTAAAAACAAATGTTTATATTTTTCCTCTATAAAGGATTTTATATACAATATTTCTAAACATATAATAGATGTTACTTTATTTTGTTTTTTAAGATTTATCTGCAGATTACTTTGTTTTTGTGTTTATATATTTAAACCTCTTCAGCAATTGTTTTTATCCATTAAGCCTATTTTAGCGATTTGTATGATAAGTCGTATGTATGCATACATACATATATTTGCTAAAATATTGATTGACTTATAAAGGGATTTTATTTGTATTTTTTTATATGTATTTTCAATTGTTCTACTTTTTTATGGTATTGATTTCATTGATTTATATTTATGTTTTGAATATATTCTATACACAATGCAGCAGCAAACAGTTTTGAAAATTAAAAGCAAATTTACATATTTGATTGATTGTTGATTGAGATGTTCGGATGCCTTTGGTTCATTTAAAGTTAATTTTAAAAACATTATTTATTTCCAAAACCATATGTACCAATTGAGATAATATCGCAATACATATGTCTATTCAATAACATTATTGTTTAATAGAAACAACTAGAAAATTCATGTTTCTTTTATACAAGATACATTTTTAAAAATAAATTATTGTATGCTTAGTCATGAGTTTTTCCACAAGAGATATTTGACTCTTTGAATATGTTTATCTACGATCTAGAAGGAGTGATTAGGATGGACCATAAGGTGCAGTGTTTAGATTACACAAATTTACAAAAAAAAACATTATACAAGGTGGCGCAAAAGTAAACTTTCGATGTTTTTTGGCTGTAATTAAAAAAAAAAAATGAAAAACTTTGATTCTTCTTGTGGATTATTTTTATTTGGTCTTTTTATTTTTTTTACATCAAGTCGAGAATATGATGTCATGTAAATGGCCGCCGCCACAGTTGATTGTCATTTGAGCTCTTTTTATGGCATTTTCCATCACTTTGGCCAAAACTTCCGGCGAGGCTTTTTGACATACACCGCGACTTTAAAAAGCCCCACAAAAAGAAGTCTGGAGCGGTCAAATCAGGCGATATTGCTGGCCAGTGCAAATCGCCAAAACGGTTGTGGCACGTGCAGTGTGTGCCGTTGCACCGTCCTGTTGGAACCACATGTTTTCCAATCCCAATTCATCAAGTTGCGGCAAAAAGAACTCGTTGATCATTGCTCTGTAGAGCTCACCATTCACAGTAACCGTTTGGCCCGCGACGTCTTCGAAGAAAAAAGGTCCGATGACTCCTCCAGCGAAAACAGCATACCATACAGTGACTTTTAGCGAGTGAAATGGCTCTTCGTGGGTTACAAGCGGATTTTCAGTGCCCCAGAAGCGTAAATTTTGCTTATTTACGTACCCGCTAAGATGGAAATGGGCCTCATCACTCATGGTTATTTTTGATGAAAAATCATCTTCCTCTTGGTGGTGATTAAGGATGGCTTGAGCGTATGTTAGACGCGATTGGCGGTCAGCAGCTAACAGCTGATACACCGTCTGGACTTTGTACGGAAACATCTTCAAATCTTGTACCAAAATTCGCTGTAAAGACCGTCGACTGATACCCGTTTGCGTGGCACGTCGTCTGGTCGATGTTGACGGCGCTTCCATGACATCCTCGGCTACAGCAGCAATATTCTCTGCAGAACGGCTACTCCGGGGTCTGCCACGCCTGGCAGCATCTCGTGTTGTGCCAGTCTCTTCGAGGCGAGCGGCTAAACGTCAGCAATATAGTCAGCAATATTCCGCGTTCTGGAGCAGTGTAGCGTAACATTGTTTATTAACGTGTATTTCGCATGTGTTTACTACACAAATGTCAAAACAGAACTGACATTAGGGGCCAATCGCAAAATTTATAGCATTTTCTGATAGGAGGATTACTTTTGCGCCACCTTGTATTTTTGAGATAGGCTTGGTACGTGAAAACAAAAAAGAGGGAAATAAATCTGTAACTTCTAAACGAATAGTCCCCAAAGTAGGACACCTCTGGTATGTTAAATTTTAAAAACGATCCTATTTCTTCGTTTGTGTTCCGATTTCAAAAATTACATATATAAGTAGAATCTCCTCGTCAAACACTACAAATTTGTTATCAGGAATCCCGCAGTGGTATTTGCGTTGGCGCTCTGTTTTATAATTATTGTATATGGGGCATTCATGTCAATTGAACCAACTTTTTAAATCGATGTCTTCCGATTGGGATGAAATTTGCACTATAGTTAGTTCTATTGGATAGTAATTCATACACAATTTTTCAACAAAATCTGTCGAGAACCTTCTGAGTTAGAGGGGGTAAAAATTTGACATTTTGGCAGGTGTTTTTTCTCATCCATGTAACTTATTACCTATTGTTCTTAGCAAAATGTGTCCCAAATAGTTTAGATAGCTATTTCTTCAATCTTTCGGAAAAAAAATTAAAAATAAAAAATTTTTGTAATTTTTTTCCAAATTTAAAAACTTTTTTGACTTTTTTTTCAAAATGGCCCCTTTTTTTCCTCAAAATAAAGCTTAGATATTTTCCTTGAAATGATGCGACTGGGATATCTATCAAAATAAATGTTTTGTAACTCAAAACATAAAATTTATGTTTTTGTTTGCAAAATCAGAAACTTTTTTAATTTTTTTGCTCAAAAGAAAGCTTAGGTGTATTCCTGTAACAGGTTTTTGGTCGCTTAGTTGGATACAAGTGGGATATCTATCAAAATAAATATTTTGTAACTCAAGACATACAATTTTTGATTTTTTTTTTTTTTTTTGCAAAATCTAAATTTTTTCCAAAATGGGCCCCTTTTATAAATTTTTTTTTTGAATAAATTTATAGTTATTATTAATTTTCTGTTGAATTTACCTACATAATATTTTGAGTGTACTAGACTTCATGTTATATTTTTCTTAAGTTTCATCAAAATCGGCACAAAAATATATTTCGCTATCTTTCCATGACAAATTCCAAATATTGAAAAATTTGACCTTTGACGTGGCATTTTCCGATTTTAGTAAAACTTTCAGACTATATTATCAATTATCTGGACTATAATATTGTTACGTTTTCACCTTTTTAAAACGTTGGTTTATTTCTTTTAAATAAACAGGATACTTTTGATTGCAAATAAAAGCTGTTTAAATGTACAACAACAACAGTCTAAATAGTCACTCAGTGTCTTCATACACGTTTATCAATTCCCAGAAATGCACACACACTTCATAATGTACAAACTCAAATGTACACGTCAGTTGATGTTAACTCTAACAGCGCCAATGATGAACTCAACTCACGACTACAACCTCTGCCACTATTTATACACACGCCATCTTTCATGAATCTTCTACAATGCTCTTAACAGACAAACTAGTATGTTAGAATTCTAGAGCTTTCGCTGTCAATGTTAGCAACTTAAACAATGCTAATAACAGCATGCTATCAACATTGTTGATAAGTAGAAGTTTCTACTAATGGACGTGTTTATAAACATGACGAATGCTGCAGGCAGTCGTTACAGACCGTTACATTCAAATCGCTATAGCAAATTCGTAACAATATTCTGAATAGGTTCTACCTAAAATTCATAACAGTAAGGAAATTGGGCTCATTCGCCAAAATATAGCCATATAATTAGTTTTTCTCGAAAATCGCAAATTTTAAATAGCAGGTACGGAAAAATCTATAAGAGGCATTTTCATACTTTTTTTATATTTTTATTCCCTATTATATTCTATGTTACCTTACCCTATGTCTAAAACTATGACGACATCTGTCGATACAAAACAAACAATTGTTGTCCAATTTAATGCAATAGTTCTTGATTTTATAGAGAACAAACAATTTTTTACACTTTAAGGGCTATTATACTATTTCAAACGCATACTTCAGACATCAAATACAGACACAGACACTTATGTATACAGTAAACACTCGTTTATTTGTCAATTAGCTTTTTCGATTCCGTTAATACGATGTTTCTAGACCTATTAAGTTATGTTATTAATTCATTAATTATTATATTCTTACAATAATAAAAATCTAAGTGTCCAGTCTAATGACTCATTATTTTAATTTTTATAATTTACATGTAGGCAGACAGCCATACGTATTTGAATATTGTGACTAAAGATGTGGTTATCACTTCACTTGAAATTTGTAGTTTTCTCAATTAATATTTAGTACCTTCAAACAACGCCATTAAATAATAGTCGTATTCTTAATTTCAACTTGTCGTCTTATCAATTTCAACCATAATAATGCACACGGCTTTCGTTTGTATTTCCCCCCAGCATTTAATGGTTCTGCTAAATAAAATATTTTCCTATTAATAATTGATTTAGTGGTTAATCAACAAATAAACGCGCCGCCATGTTACTGTGATTTTATTTTTATAAATTTTTGTTTGCCATATTTGTTGTACTTTTTTTCTGTACTCGAAGTATTCTTAAACATTAACAATACCACACATGTGTTAAAACTTTAATGATAAAGTAAGTCATTGAATTCAGATTACGAAATGTTTGCTAGAAATGATAATATAAGATTTCTTATCAGGAATAGTATGTGTATTATAAATTAAATACAACATTTGCTTGGTAGAATGTTATACTCGGTTATAGCGAATTTGTTTGTCCCTGAGACATTAGTTAATAGTCAAAATAAAGTATTTTTGCACCATTAAGAATCAGTCCTTTGGTATTCCTAGATCTTAATATGTCTACCTTTTTGTATCGAAAGCTTTCATAGATATACTTTGTGTAGCATTATTACTGTTGGTCTCGGCTCAAATTAGGAACCAATTTCAAGGACTTTTTCCATACCCTGGATTTCCCGGTAATTTTTAAATACTTAATTAAACAAAATAAGTATAAAATATCTTTGTGGTTGTCTAACATTGGGGTTTTTTAGGGGTTTAAGGGATTAATAATAGTATTTGGCTAGACTTGTCACAGTAGTAGTTTTAATCGATCGAAATGTATTAAAAGATTTAATTGGTTTGACTAAGTTAAATCTAAAATTGCTACAATCTACTAAGTCTATGGATATAATCACAACTTTAAGAAGATAACTTATAAGGAAATTCCCGAAATATACAACAAATATTTGAAATTGTTACAAATTAAATTTCAAGTCAATATCGTATACCATTTAGTTGTAGCTTTATATTCATTCAAAGTCTGTCCCCAAAAAACTGGTGTGACATTTTGACCACATAAAATATTTACTTTGTTCCAGGCTACGGTTGGGTTGGTAACAGGTAGAAACTTTTGTTACTCCTTCTATAAATATTGTATCCACAACTGTAAAATTCGGCCACTAAGGTAAAATCATTCGATTGGCAACAAATTCTGTTTTCTCTGTGCACTACTGAGCCATTAGTAACTAATGAAACCAGTTATTTAATGACAATTTTAACCCTTATTTAATGGGAAATTACCTTAATTTTCTGCTTCAAATTATGATTATTTCTATTAAATTTCATATAGTTATTGTACACGTACGTTGTACACTTACACTACTCTACTCATTGTATGATTATTTAACAATTTGTTATGGTAATTAAGAAAATGTGTGCCTTCGTTATACTATTTTTAACAGCAATTACAACTACAATTTAGTGCACAATGAAATAATTTCTTAATCTTTAAATGAAATTTATATTTTACGCTTTAATTTTCTATTTTATAAAATGTCCATAATACACGACACGTAAATTGCACATTATATGTGGAATATTATGATGATACAATAGACGCACTTTGTACTTTTACTTACATACAGATATGAATATTTAGCAAGTATTCATATACATATAAATAATAATTATTTGATTGTTGCTTAGACTCATCAAATCGTAGTAATAAGAGTGTGTGATGTGACGCAATTGGCAATATGAAGAGCAATGAATTGAAAATTTTATGTAGAAATGGGAAATTCCAAACATTTTCTGATTATACTTTCTTATTGGTTTGTTTCTCTTCCAAATCTCATTTCGTTTTCCTTACCAATATATGTAATTTAGATGCTTTTTTCAAATATGACTCAAGTCAGGATATATATATTTTTCCACGACCTACTAATACCTCCTAATGATGAGTCCTTAAATATAAATATTTTTAGACTTTTGAAATGACCACATATTGATCTAACTAGGGACAGCAAAATGATAATAGACCCATCATTATATACATTATAGTGAATAAAATAATTAAACTCTAAAGGGAATGAAAATAAAAAATCTCAAGAAAAAATTTTTTTTAAATTTTTAACATAAATATATGTATGTTAATAAAAATGAAACCACTAAACTCACAGTTTTGAATATATTTTTATTTGATTGAAATTATTGTTACAATTCACAAAAAAAAAAAATTTATAGTTCTAATCACTAATGATGAAATTTTGAACCTTTTTCGAAAACCCTTCCATTATGGTTTTTATAGTGCTTTATGTCACTTTGCTCGAACAGGTTGTCCATCTCCGTTTAAAATCTATCACATTTTTGGACACCTTTATTGTGCTCTTCAATTCTCTTTTAACAAGAGCCCAATATCTATCCACTGAACTCAGCTCCAGGCAGTTTGGAGGAATTGCCTCCCTTGTTACAAATACCACATTATTGATCTTGTACAACTCAAGACCTTTCTTACCATAGTGACAGATGCCAAATCAGGACAAAAATAAGTGGACACAATAAGAAGTCTTATTAATGGAAACATCCTTTTTTGTTAACATTCCTTGATGTAAATTTCGGTATTTATAGAGCCCTTTGTAACAAATGTTTGGCTTCTTTTACCGCAACTGCATATTGCTTGCCATACCAAGAACTTTTTGCGAAATTTTGTCTGCTTTTGGGTCTTAAACTTTTCTTCAACATTCCCTCGAGCATCTGCAACATAAAAAAATTGACCCAGAAGCTGCGAAAAATGTTGCATTCGTACATTTTGTCATCCATTATGCAGCAGGTATATTTTTTGTATACAATTTGACTTCAATTTCCGTACTCTGTCTTTGGCCTCTAAATTTTTAGCAGCGTTCCTGTCAGGAACTTTTTGAGCCATGTATGCTTTTAAAACTGCATTGGCATTAACTTTTCGTACCAAATAGTCCGAGTACCGACCTAACCGGGCTGCTTTTCTGCCGGAGGTGTTGGGAACTCTTTTGAATATGCTTTCTATTTTTTTGCTGTAGAAACATCATGTGGACCATTCCTTCTACCTGAACCAGGTTTTATATCAACGGACAAGTTCTCCCGGTACTGTTTAATAATACTGGAAACAGTTTGATAGCAGACCTTTGATTGTTTGGTCAACTTTTTGTAGGACCAAGTTGGGTTTTGTTGAAAATATTTAATAATTTTATTACGCACTTTTTTCTAGTCACTCATTTTAATCAGATTAACAACAAATGAACATAATTGACATTAAACATAATAACTGCCATGCTTTACAAAGGTAACTTGATCAAAATAAAAACTCAAATAATACTTGGGTTAAAAGTTTTAATGAAAAACGTGTGTTAAGAATTTTACGATCTCAGTCCTTACTAGTTTTATGATTTTAAAAGTTTTGAGTCATTTTAACCCCAAGTGCCATTAAGGGTTAATTTCCATTTAACCCTTACTAGACTTCATGTTATATTTTTTCTAAAGTCTCTTTAAAATCGGTCCAAATGTATATAACATTTCGCTATCTTTCCATTACATATTCCAAATATTGAAAAATTTTACCTTTGACATTCACGATTTAAAGTTTAACGTTTTCCAATTTAAGTAAAACTTTCAGAGTATATTTAGAATTATCTGGACTATAATATTCTGAATAGGTTTTACTTAAAACTCATAACAGTAAGGAGATTGAGCTCATTCGCCAAAATATGGTCAAATAATGTGTTTTTTCTCGAAAATTGCTAAATTTAAATCGAAGGTACGGAATAACTATAGGAGATATTTTCATAAATTGTTCATGTTTTTATTCCCTATTATAATCTCAATAAATCCCAATCTATCTATCTATATAAATAAAAATCAATTGTCGTTCGTTGGTAATTGCATCAGTTGAGAACGGCTAGACCGATTTGGACAATTTTTTTACTGAAATGTTCGTCATAGTCCAACTTAGGTTTTTACGGAAAGAAAAATTGACCACGCCCACTTTTACGCCCACTTTTTTCCATTTATCTAAAATCGGAAAACGGCTGCACCGATATGGCTAATCTTTTATTTAAATGATCGTAGTAATCTAATTTAAGTTTTTACTGAAAGAAAAATTTACCACGCCCACTTTTACGCCCACTTTTTTCCATTTATCTAAAATCGGAAAACGGCTGCACCGATATGGCTAATCTTTTATTTAAATGATCGTAGTAATCTAATTTAAGTTTTTACTGAAAGAAAAATTTACCACGCCCACTTTTACGCCCACTTTTTTCGATTTATCTAAAATCGGAAAACGGCTGCACCGATTTGTCAAATTCTCCTTATTTTTCGGCTTATTTGTAAGTAAAGTTTTTGCTGGGATATTCTTATGTTGTAAATAACTCATTTGTTATTACTTTTGTATTGTTTCGCGATTTGTCCGAAAATACCGTTACTTTTTTATTTACATTCCAATTTATTTGTACAAATGTTGATTGACTGCTTATTGTCAAATTGTTGATCAAATTAATCGGTGGACGAAAAATAAAATAAGTGCAATTGTTAATTGTGAATTAAAAAAAGTTTAAAGTGTTTCTAAAAAAGTTAACTAACGGTGATAAGTTTTTTTTTGAATTAAGATTCCATTGTAAGTACATTGCAATCAATTCATTAATTGAAATAAGTTAAATCGTGTTACCTCAAACAAATTTATAGATTAACCTACTATAGACTGTGGGTTTTGAAGTTATAAACGGTTAAAAGGTAAGAGCAAAGTCAATAAATTCTATCGCATTGTAATGCCGCCAATAAGAAGGAGCAATTTAGGTCGCAGAACTCGCAATGCTTCAAATCAAGCGTATTTTCGATCTAATCAAACTGCGGAACAACTCGAAGAGCGAAATGAAATTGAACGAAATCGATTATCACAAACACGTTCTGCACGTACACAAGAAGAAAGAGAATATGCAAACGAAGTAGATATGCATCGAATGAGACACAATCGTTCTATAGAATCCAACCGAGTGATAATTAATTCAAATGTACGTGCAAGAAGAGAAACAAATGTTGCGTTAAATACTCATCGAGCTGCATTTCATTACAACAGGACAGTCGATTACAGTGCAGACCATTCCGTTGCTATTGGTTCGATGAGCGTTGTGTGCCCACATTGTAAGGCATTGAAATATAAAAATGAAACTCCTGGATTGTGTTGCGCAAGTGGCAAAGTGAAATTGACACCGTTGATTCCACCACCAGAGCCATTGCTCTCATTGGTTTCTGGAACAGGAGCTCATTCCAAGCATTTCCTAACACAAATCCAGAACTACAACAATTGTTTCCAAATGACTTCATTTGGCGCAACAAATGTGATTCGGGATAATTTCATGCCTACTTTCAAGGTAATTTCACCACTTACAGCATTTTATTTTGTTTTCTTATGTAAATTAAACATTACAGATTCAAGGTCAAATATATCATCGAGCAGGTTCGCTTTTGCCAGTTCCGGGTGCTGACTATAAATTTCTGCAGATTTACTTCATGGGCAATGCTCCACAAGAAGTAGAACAGCGTTGTGCATACAACAGTTCGGTAAAAAGACCAATTGTTGAGCAACTGCAAACTTTTTTCCATCAACACAATCAATTGATTGCATTGTTCAAAACCGCACTAGACCGCATGGCCTCTGATAATCACAAAATTGTTATCAGAGCCGATAAGACTCCTACGGGAGAACACGCAAGACGTTTCAATGCACCAACAATTGATGATGTCGCCATTGTCGTCGTTGGTGAAAATTTGGAATCACGTGATATCGTTCTACATCGACGAAATAATCAGCAGCAGCGTGTGTACGAAACTCACCGATCATATGATGCGTTACAATATCCAATCATATTTTGGCAAGGTGAAGACGGTTATCATTTCTCGATCAAAATGATAAATCCGCTTACAGGTGAATATCAAATCTATATTTTTTCTATTATAAGATCAATTAATTTTATTGACGCGAAAATTAATGTACAGGCGCTGAAACAAACAAAAAAGTAAGTTCAATGAACTATTATGCATTTCGACTGATGGTTCGTGAAAATGAGGACAATCACATATTGAAATGTCGTCGTCTTTTCCACCAATATGCTGTCGATATGTATGTAAAAATAGAAACAGAAAGATTGACATTCATTAGATTGAACCAGAAAAAACTGCGTTCCGAAGAGTACATACACCTTCGAGATGCCATAAATGTGGACGGGAACGCACACAATATCGGCCGGATGACGATTCTCCCAGCAACGTACGTCGGAAGTCCTCGCCATATGCATGAATATGCTCAGGATGCTATAACCTACGTTCGACACTACGGTACAGCAGATTTATTCATAACTTTCACTTGCAATCCACAGTGGATAGAAATTCGGCAAGAATTATTCCCTGGCCAATCACCCATCGATCGCCATGACGTCACCGCGAGAGTCTTCAAACAAAAATTAAAATCACTGATGGATTTCATTGTGAAGTATCGCGTGTTCGGCGAGACGCGCTGCTGGATGTATTCAGTAGAGTGGCAAAAACGCGGACTACCACACGCGCATATCCTCATTTGGTTGATTGAGAAGATAAGACCGAATGAAATCGATGATGTGATATCAGCTGAAATTCCTGATGAAGTAGAAGATCCAGGCTTGCACGAGGTTGTTACTAAAAACATGATTCATGGTCCCTGTGGATCATTAAATATCCTTTCTCCGTGTATGGTCGACGGCAAATGTTCGAAGCGTTATCCAAGGCCTTTAGTAGCTGAAACAATTACCGGAAATGATGGTTACCCACTGTATCGTCGCCGTTCAATTGCTGACAATGGAAGATCAACAATGGTGAAAGTGAATCAGCAGGACATTCAAATTGATAACCGTTGGATTGTTCCGTATTCGCCACTACTCTCCAAAACATTCAAAGCACATATCAACGTCGAATCTTGCCATTCCGTGAAATCCATCAAATACATCTGCAAATATGTGACCAAAGGTAGTGACATGGCTGTGATTGGAGTTAGTGCGGAGAATTCCATCGATGAAGTCACTCAATTTCAAATGGGCCGCTATGTTAGTAGTAACGAAGCAATTTGGCGCATTTTTTCATTTAGCATTCATGAAAGACATCCTTCTGTTATTCATTTAGCCGTACATTTGGAAAATGGTCAAAGAGTGTACTTTACTGAGGAGAATGTATTACAACGAGTTGATCGACCGCCACCTACAACATTGACCAGATTTTTTGAAATGTGCAGGAACGATGAATTTGCCCGAACGTTACTATACTCCGAAATGCCAAGATATTATACTTGGAATCAATCGACAAAGAAATTTCAACGACGGAAACAAGGAAATCCTGTTCCAGGTTTCCCCAATTTATTTTCCACCAACGCATTAGGTCGTATTTACACAGTTCATCCAAGAAACGATGAGTGTTTCTATTTGCGTTTGCTATTAGTCAACGTTCGTGGCCCAACATCATTCCAAGATTTGAGAACTATAAATGGTGAATTGTGTGACACGTATAGAGAAGCATGTCAACGCTTGCGATTGTTGGAGAATGACGCTCATTGGGAATGCACCCTCGAAGATGCTGTGCTTTCATCAAATGCTCATCAAATACGAACACTGTTTTCGATAATTGTTTCAACATGCTGCCCATCCAAACCGACTGATTTATGGAGCAAATACAAAGATGCCATATGTGATGATATTTTGCATCAGGTGCGTATTAGAACATCAAATCCAAATTTGCAACTGAATGAGGAAATTTACAACGAGGCTTTGATTTTAATTGAGGACATGTGCTTGATGATGGCGAACAAGGTATTGTCTGAGTTAGGCATGGCAGCTACCAATCGACCGATGCACGACGTATTTAATCAAGAGTTGCGACGCGAAATACAATATGATTGCGATGCCTTGAAGGAATTAGTACGAACAAACGTTCCACTGTTGAATCGACAACAAAAATATGCATACGACACTCTTATGAAAGTTGTGAAAGATGGAACTGGAGGAATTTTTTTTTTGGATGCTCCCGGTGGAACTGGAAAAACTTTTTTGATTGCGTTGATTTTGGCCACGATACGCTCGCAGAATGATATTGCACTTGCACTTGCTTCATCATGAATTGCAGCTACGTTGTTGGAAGGCGGTCGTACTGCCCATTCAGCACTCAAGTTGCCATTGAAGTTGCACATCAATGAAAATCCAACATGCAACATTTCCAAGAACAGTGCAATGGCCAAAGTTTTGCAGCAAAGCAAACTAATCGTTTGGGATGAGTGTACAATGGCGCATAAAAAGTCTTTGGAGGCATTAGATAAAACTTTGCAAGATTTACGAAACAATCAAAGCCGTTTTGGTGGTGCAATGATTCTGTTGGCAGGGGATTTTCGGCAAACATTGCCAGTGATTCCACGGTCAACGCCAGCCGATGAACTTAATGCATGTTTGAAGTCGTCCGTTTTGTGGAAACACTTCAAGAAACTCAAATTGACTGTGAACATGCGTGTCGAGCTGCAGAACGATCAATCTGGAGAAGCATTTTCCAAACAATTGCTGGACATTGGCAACGGCAAAATCCCGGTTGACATTTCGACCGGTTGCATTCAATTTCCCCCCGGTTTCTGTCAGTTCACCGAATCAAAATCCGAGCTAATCCGAAAGGTATTTCCAAACATTGCACAAAATTACAAAAATCATGATTGGTTGAGCGAACGTGCTATATTGGCTGCGAAAAACATTGATGTCGACGAATTGAATTTTAAGATTCAAGGTGAAATTGCTGTCGAATTGATGACGTACAAATCGGTGGATTCCGTTACTTCCCAAAATGATGTTGTCAACTATCCAACCGAGTTTTTAAACTCGCTGGAATTACCCGGATTACCGCCTCACAATCTCCAACTGAAAGTCGGATCGGTAATCATAATGTTACGAAACATAAACCAACCACGTCTTTGTAATGGCACCCGACTTGCGGTAAAAAACCTGATGAACAACGTCATCGAAGCAACAATACTTAAAGGAAAGTACAAAGGAGAAGACGTTTTGATACCACGGATCCCAATGGCTCTGACCGACATGCCATTCGATTTTAAACGATTGCAGTTTCCGGTACGGCTTGCATTCGCTATGACAATTAATAAATCTCAAGGGCAGTCATTGCGTGTTTGCGGCATTAACCTTGAAAATCCATGCTTCTCGCATGGTCAATTGTATGTCGCCTGTTCCCGTGTCGGAACACCATCAGCATTATTTATTTACGCGCCAGGCAACAAAACTAAAAATGTCGTGTATCATAAAGCATTGCAATGAAGGAAACTACGATATCACTGCAAAGCAACAGAAAAAAGTATTTCTTTATTTTAATTGGTTCCTGAACATCGATCTTTCAATCAAAATGTAAATATAACACCATATATTGTACATATTTTCAAATCAAATGTAATTTAAACACACCTCAAACCTACATAAATAAAAATTATCATTTAAAAGTACGTTGTTTGTCTCTTTTTACTATTTTTTCATAATTCAAACAGCTTCTCACAAATTCACAAATCGAACACAAACATTTTTTCTAATATATGGACAGGACAACGTCTGTCGGGTCAGCTAGTATGAAAATAAAAAAAACATTGAAATTTGTTTAACAAAATCTTTAAAACTTTAAAAATTGAGTTTTGAAACTAAGTATTTTTGCTCATCTCTGCGAATAGGTTAACGGTAGCCTACGAAGATAAAAACTTATATACAAGTAAATATGGATATATTTTAAGTAAAAATGTGCTTTTATCTTAATATTTCTCAAAATATGTTAATTTTGTTCTTACATTTCTTGTTCTAGTGGCCGGAGACATGTTAATGGCCTGGGGAATTTTTAATAATTTTAAAATTTTTTAAGCAATTTTTATATTTTATATCTCATTAGAACAACAATTATGTATACATTTCTATTCTTTCAAATTAAATTGCAAAATAAATTTTTTAATGGCAAAATTTTTACAAAAACTAAACAAATTGCATTTTTTCCCCTTGTAAATATATCTTAAAACTTCAGAGCGCTTGCAGTACGTCTTAACCCCAACCGATTTACATAAAAAATTTTCAGGATGATTTTTTTGACCAATGTTCACCAAACTGGGGGGTGAGACTGGCAAAAATCCAACTTTTGTTTATTAAGGGCCACCCTAATGTACTAACTACACTTCAGATTACAAATGGACACTAAGTGGCAATTGACTCACCAATAGATTACTTCTGGTGTGTAAAACAACTAATTATATATTCCAGTACTTATTTACAGTTACTAATGTGACAATTTAATTACCGCTAGTTTACCTTGGATGTATAAAGTAACCAATTGACTTTTAACTGCACTACTATGAGCACATCAAATGACCCAAATAATATAAATTTAAGTCAGCCAAGTGATCAGACATTAGTGTAAATTACTGTATATAAGGAATACATTGACTACTTGCAGCCATATCTGAAAACGTTGTAACTAGAGATGCCAAACGAAACCCGGGATTGTTTAATTTTAAATCCCGGGATTTTCGGGATTTTCTAAATCCCGGTTTTCATTAATAAATAGGGGAAATTGTAATTTCTGTGTGCATTTTTCATGCATTTTAACATTCTGCATGCTCAAATATTGCAAACATAGTTAATAAAGGAATGCGAGGAACCTGGGTCGGGATTTCGGAATTTTTATAAAAATCGTGAACCTTGGGATTTTTAAAAATTAGTCCCGATTAGCATCTCTAGTTGTAACGTTGCATTAGCAATGTTGCCAAAAAAAGTTACCATCGTTCAAAGTGCCTTAGACGTTACACCTCTGTCTAACACACACAAGTTAATAAATTATAATCACAATAACAATTAAATAAAATAGGAAATGTAACATCAAAACATAAATACATAGATATTAGGTAGGCCCTAATTTTTATATATACATTTTTTTCACTTTTCCAGTATGGCCTCCAGAAAGAAAGTGCTAAAATTTAAATATTTCCTATTTTCAAGTAGAGTTAAAGCTATTTATTCCGGATAGTCCTGGTGTAAAACCATATTTGGGTTTATCTTTAAAGTGTTCACTTTAAGGTAAATCAAAAACATCTCGCGCATTTTTACTACTGTCATAAATTTTTTCACTTTTTCATTATGACCTCTACTCTTTACCGAAAGAAAATTTTTGAAGAATGGATAAAAACTCCCAAAACACATCGCAAAAAAAAGTTGATTTTTTATAATCCTTTATATTGTTATGAATGTGCAATGACGATTTAAATTTATCGGTCTGTAACGACTGCCTGCAGCATTCATCATGTTTGAAGGCACGTCTATCAGTAGCATGCGGTTATTGGCATTGTTTGTAAGTATGGCACCATGTTTGGGCTGCTGGCAATGACATCGAAGGCTCTGGAATTCGAACATACGAGTTTTGTCCGTTAAGAGCATTGTAGAAGATTCCCGAGAGATGGCGTGTGTATAAATAGTGGCAGAGGTGGCAGTCGTGAGTTGAGTTGATCATTGTCGCTGTTAGAGTTAACATCAACTGTCGTGTACATGTGAGTTTGTACATTATAAAGTTTGTGTGCATTTCTGCGAATTGATAATCGTGTATAAAGACACTGAGTGAATATTTGAACTGTTGTTGGTGTACATTTAAATAAATAAAGAGTTGTTACAAATTTTAAACTACTAAAACTGCTTTTTATTTGCAATCAAAAGTATCCGGTTTATTTAAATGAAATAAACCCCGTTTTTAAAAGGTAAAAACGTAACAATATATTTGAACTCGTTTTTTATTTAATTCATAAGTGAAAATTGAACAGAACGCGACTTATAATTAGAATTTGATTTCAACATTTAAATTTTTGAAAATATTTCTACTTTGACCCAAAAACCGAAACTTTAAAACTCAATTTTGCTAAAATTTTCAGTATTTCGTGTTTAGATGACGGAAAACAATTTTAAACCTTGAGATCATCGAAAATCTAAAAAGGTTCAATATAATGGCCACCCTAATGGATACAAATTCAAAAATATACAAATAATATTAAATAACAGAACTGTCTCTCTGTTCCTTGCTGTCTATTTGACACGCAAATAGAGATGCGGACAATAAGCAGAAAATTAAGGTAGATGAGATAAATGGTTGGGTTAATGAGTCCTAGAAGGCAGTTGGTAAATACTCGTACATGCAGTAAAAGTAAAGTACAATTGTGTTGGGTCATAATATTATAATCCACTTAATATTAATTGGGATACTTAAAACATGTCCTGCTTCCCATAACACACACACACACAGTCATACCCAGAAAAAATCCTTTTTGATATAAGCCCTTAAGAATATGTGTGTGCGTCTATCAATGGTTGTATGATTCTATCTATTAAAGTGGTAAAAACATATTTTTTATTGCCAATATACTCTTACTTATATGACTTAGTGTGGGTTGGTTTTTCAGGTCAACATTAAGGGGAGTATTATCTATTGTTTCGTTTCATATGGTACTATAATTAAGTTCAGGGTCATAAATGTGGTCATTCATGTTTCATTTGTCTAACCAAACAAAAAAGAAGAAACAAAAAAAATATCCTGTTTTAACCAAAAATTATACAGAAAATCTCTGCCATTAATGTGGTCTCATGTGTTGCTCTTTTCCCATAAATTGACTGCTGTATCCACAACTATTGAATGTCTTTTAATAACCACAGAAGGTGTTTTTCTTTACAAATTAGTAGTATTTTCTCTACACTCCTTCGGTTTAATGTTCCTTGAACTCAGCTTGTAAGAAACATAAATTTTTGGTTTTAAATTAACCGATAGAAACTGAAAGGAAGGTGAACAAAAGAGTTTGTCATGTTTAAAATCTATTTGGGTTTTTTTTTTCTAAGCAATAAAAATTAATTTATGCATTTTAATAACAATAAAAGCAATTAAAATTTGCTTCTTTACATACGTACATATATATTCGTTTAAGTAAAATTTCTTGTAACTATAAAACTATTTATTAAACAACGCAGAGACCTAAATTTATGTTTTTGTGTATAATTTTAATAAATATTTTGAGGCAACAGATGTTGTCTAGATTTGAAAGGGGTTAAAATTGCACATTTCTTTTTTATTTTTTGATAAAAGAAACGTGCAATATTTTAAATATAGGTATAAACATGCATAAAGATGCTTAAAAATAGTTAATTTCCAAAATTTTAATCCCAATTATGAAAAATGTCTTGTTTAGGTTTGTGCAAACATTTTATTATTGTTAAATAACTTTTTTTAATTTACAACCTAACCCTTAACCCGGTGAGCTTCGCTACCCCAATCGTAGTAAAATAAAAAAATAACTGTTAAAGGTTTTTATAAAAAAAAGTAGGTGACTAATTTCATGCTTTCACGATTCCGCCCAAGATTTGTTTTTTCGATCGAAACGGTTATAAGTGATATCAACAAAGTTATTTTATATCTGTTATTTTGTGACTTAGTCTGTCCCTCTGTCTGTTGAAATCAATTTTCTGAAGACCCCAGATATCTTCTGGATCCAAATCTTCAATAATTCTGTCAGACATGCTTTCGAGAAGTTTCCTATTTAATATCAGCAAAATCCGTCCATAAATAAAGGAGATATAAGCAAAAATCCCAGACAACCTCTGAAAATTTCATTAAAAAGACTGTTTATTGCATGCCTTGACAAAAAAGCAACAAAACGAATGTTTGGATGTGTGTTGGTTTCATTGCTTTGCGTATTTTTTTTTTTTTGGTGTTTTGTTTCGTTTGGCGTTGTTGTTTTTATACCCTTCACCTTCGTGAGAAGGGTATATATAAGATTGTCATTTTGTTTGTAACTTCTATGATATAATCTGTTCTTCAGCAATTAAATGTAAAAGTTTTAAAAGTTTTCTTGATATATTTAGGATGCTATACGCTGAAAGTGGACAATTAATGCATCCACAACAAAAGTGAAGGGTATGTTAGATTCGGCATAGCCGAATATAGCACTCTTACTTGTTCTACGTAAAAAAGTTCGGATAAAACTCTATTTTTAAAAAACTCATTTTATATAAATTGAATCTTCTCAATATCGAACATCGCTTTTGGGGCAGTATTTGAACTATCTAAATGTATGTAGGGACTAAGCAAGCGTAGAAAATGATAATTAGAATAAAAAAATGCTTTCTATAAAATCGATAATTTTTTTTGCAAGGCCCTTAACGTTTGGTAAATCTCTTTACGAGTTCTGGCAGGAAACTAATTCCCTTATCCGAACTTATATAAATTGGTAAAAACTGTACAGTGTGTTCCTGCAACCATGGTAAGCGTGGAAAGAGGCTTCTCTAAATTGGTATTGAGCGACCTGCGTTCAAATATATTCGCAGAAATAAGTTTCTTTTCTGACGGGAAAAATAAAACTCCTTAAATGAGTTTAATTTTGTGACGGCTAATTAAAACTCTCTTTTTAATAGTTTCAATTGAACTTTTATTTTATCGTTGAAAAATAGCTGTTAAATGTGGAGTTGTGATCGTTTTTTTAGAGCACCATAGATTAAAGAGCACTTCAATACGAATCTATTGGTATATGACAGATATTTAAACTAAAAATGAGCCGACAGACTTCTTCCCGTTCAAAAAAAAATATAACAAAATGAAGTATTAATTTCATTGAGTTCTATTCGTTTTATTAAATTAAAAAAAAAAAAAATAACTAATCAATGATATTAGCCAATATGCATTTTAAGGCTTCGCGATACACAACATTTTTCGTTTTCTGTTCCGGAGCGTAAATAAAGAGAGGATGGTTTCCCAACTCGGGAACACGCCACATATCCGGATTTGTATCATACACTTCCAACGACTGCCTTTGTGACTTCTTTATGGTCATCACTGGGAACTGAATAGGTTCCAAATCATTGCCACTATCACATTATTCATTAGATTCATCACAATCAGTCGGATTTCATTGCACAGTTTCGAGGCATGAAGATTCCGTAGCATAATAATGACAGATCCATCTTTAAGACACAAATGTCAGGTAAATTTAAAGAGTTTAGGAAGTCCTCTAGATAATTGTGGAATTCTTCGTTTTCAACGCTCAGTTTGTCGATCAATTTGTAATGCTTGGGTATACATTAGTGATGAGTTCATCTTTCGTTGAAGTGGGTATAAATATTTTAATTTTTGTTATCGACTTTAAGTGCGATAGCACATAAACAAGGGGCCTAGGGATATGAAATTTGACAAAGAAAGAAAGAAATTGAAAAAGAAATAACACATAATATTGAGACATTTAAAACAGTAAGAAAACACCGTACACTAATATATAAATGTCTCTACAAAATACGTTTAATTTACCTACACATTTGTGTAGGCTGGAACTGAAAGGGTTATATTCTGTGTTTCTCAAACATTTTTCGAAAAATCGATTCAACAAAGATGGATAAAAATATGTGGAAAAACGTTGAGCAGCCAATAACCAAAAAAAAAAACGATCTCACAAGCTTTTGCTTCACGACCTCCCTGAATCATTTCATTGAAAGCATGGTCCACTTTTTTCATCTGGTGTACAGTTTATCTGGTGTACAGTTATTTCAACTTATGAAAACTCAAATTTAGGACATCTTATTTATTTTTTCATGGAATATAGCAGGTATTCCATCAATAACTTAAATTATCTTCCCAACATTCGGTGTTTTACAACATTCAGTATTTTAAATGTGCAGTTATTAAACATCTTATATTAACATTTTGGACATCAGCTTCACTAAATAATGAAAAAAATGAATAATTGGAATTGATGATCGAAGGCTACTTTTCACAGCTTAAAAGTGGTTTTATTCCGAAACTAATTTTCATTTTACTTTATCATAAGAAGCAAACTACGGAATTAATTCCACTTTCTACCGGAAAAGAATGCTGTGACGTGGCGTCTTATTGTGTTACGCCAATTGGAGATACCAAATGTTTTCAGATCTTGTTGCACCTGGTCATTCCAACGGCGATTTGGGCCGCCCTTTTCTGCGTTGCCCATCGGTGGGTTCCTCCTTGTATGCCTTTAGAGCTGGAGCGTCATTATCCAAAGTTGTAGTCTCCGAAAGTTTTGCATTTTTCGATACGCTGCGAAGTCTTACTACTCGAAATAAAGTACTTCGTTTTATTTTCGTTCACTTTTATACCCATATTATTTGACTGCTATTCGAGTTCAGCAAAGGCTCTGCTTACTTCTCGTGTGTGGCGACCAATGATGTCGATGTCGTCAGCATATGCAAGCAGCATAATACTTTTGTTGTAAATAATTAATATCTGTGGTTTTAATTTTTGTATCTTTCAATATCTTCTCCATTAGCAAATTGAAGAAATCACACGATAAGGCATTGCTCGCCTCGGAGAGGTTTGCTCCTATTTTGACGGCGCTTTGGGTATTTTTCAGCGTCATTATGCAAAGTCGGACGATCTCTGCAGAGATAAAAAGCTCAGCCATGGCGATATAAAACTTTTCTCTTATCGGGCTATCGAATGCAGCTTTATACTTGACGAATAGATGGTGTGAGTCGATTTGTTTATCCTTTGTCTGTTCCAAGTTTTGGCGTAGTGTGAATATCTGGTCTATGGAGGACTTATCAGGTCTAAAACTGCACTGATACTTTCCGATCAGGTTGTTAGTGTATGGCTTCAATCGTTCACATATTACGCTAGAACATATTTTGTATGCAATGGAGAGGAGACTTATACCTCGGTAGTTGGTGCAAAGGGTAGGGTCTCCCTTCTTATGAATATGGCAGAGTACACTGAGGTTTCATTCATCTGGCATGCATTCTTGAGACCATATTTTGCACAAGTGTTGGTGCATACGGCTTACCAACTCATCGCTTCCGGTTCAAGCCATCGGCTTTATTATTCTTCAACAGGGTTATAGCTGTTTGTAGCTCAATATAGTCGGGCGGTGGTATGTCGATGCCATCGTCATTTATTACGTTTCAGGTGCGGAATTTTCACTTGCGGTATTGTTGACTTCATGGCTTGTAAAATGCTTCTTCCACAGCCTCAGTGTGCCTTGTTTATCCGATACTAGATTTCCATTGGCATCTCATTCAGGAAAATGCTCCGCATTTAAATCATTCAGACTGACGCCTTTTTTTTTAAAGAATTTCCGGGTTTCATTCCTGTCGTAGTGCATCTCAATTTCTTCACACTCAAGCCTTTCTTGTTTCTTCCGTCTGAACAGGCGACGCTCATTCTTTCTCTTCTCCCTATACAACTGAATCGCAGCATTCCTTTCGACTTGCGTAGCAGCTGGCTGGTATGCATCAACAGTGCTCTTCAGTGGCATCGCGACACTCGTACATCTCGTACCCGAGTACATCTTCGGCCTGTGAAGATCCCCAATCCTCTCTAAGTTAATTATTATGTAAATTAATACTTAGGCTGATTTCACATTAATTAAAAAGTCATAATAAATATACGAATGCTTGATTGATTTAATGAAAAAAGATTTGAAATTGAAGTTTGTCATATAAGCGGTGTTATTTAAGATATCTTGTTTATTATGCTATAATATTTGCATTCTAAATTAACATCAAATCAATTTACATGAAGGTTTATTGGGGCTTTGACCATTGTTTTTAGCCCAACTACTTACAATAATAAGGAAGTAATTCATACAAAGTTTGAAGACTCTCACAGTAATAGTTTTACAAATATTTGAAAATAACTAAGTACTTTGTATCGGAGGTGTCACGCCCACCTTCCATTTGCATCCCAACTATGTACAAGGGCTACAAAATAATTCATGCAAAGTATTAATTTACTTAATACGAGACTGTTCATGGCAACTGTTCTGATTTAAGCACAACAATGGATACATGCAACAAGCTTTGTTCCGATTCCGCCCATTTTTATTCCAACTACGTACAATGGAAACAAAATAACTCACTCCCTTTATTCTTATTTCCCTTCATTTTCATTTATTATAGGTTATAATTACATAAACAAATATTTCGCCAAAGATGAAATTTTCGTCAGAAATTCCAACAATTTGAAATTACGTTAAGGACTTTTAATGATTTTTACTTAAAATCTGCAGTTTTTGTCTATTTTTGGATAAAATCATCAAAGAAATCAAAAATAAATAAATTATAAGTCAGTTAGTAATAGTACTCAATCTGGTGTACTTAAACAAGTACAACTGCACTGAATTTAACATTCCTGAACCCCAGCTTATCGCTTAACTCGCTTATATTTTATCATTTAAAGTTTTTGGAAAACCACACTTTGGATAATTAGTTTCTTCTCTAAACGGATGTGAGCATTGAACATTTAATTTTAAATAATTAATTGTTTGTAAACCGCACAAGAGGAAAGAACTAAAATGCATTTTGTTTGTTATTATATTGTGATCGTTAAATTGTTAATTTTGAATGTTTATAAGGCTCATGGCATGGGCCAACTGTATACCTCAGATGCAAATAAAACGTATTATATAGATTTTGAACGTAAGGTATACTAAACTAGACTTAATATATAGTAAATTAAAAAATTAATCTTCAATTTTCTTAAAGTTCTCTTGGTTTGATGGTCAAATTGCCTGCTTAAGGATGAACATGACTTTGGTGGAGATAAACACGAGCACAAAATCCCTGGAACTGAATACACTGATCAAAAATATTCAAAAACAGAGTAATATCAAGGGAGAGTATCTTTGGATTGGAGGCATTCTGTCACGATTTCCGAATAAAGAGTTTGTTTGGCTTTCAACGGGTGAACATTTAACTTACACCAATTGGTATGACAATAATCCAGACTTCTATAATGATAATGAATTTTGTATTGAAATGGTGATGGCAGAAAACTGGAAATGGAATGATGATTCCTGCATAACAAGAGGAGGTTTCGTGTGTGAATACCAAAAAGAAATAGAAATTCTTCAAGAATTGAATAATTTAAAGCAAAAAATGAACAATCATCTGCAAGTGCAAAGCAATCTACAACAAGAAGTGGTCAAGCAAAAGGAACAAATTAAGCATGAATTGCAAAAGCAAAAACAATTTGAAGAGCAAAAATTAGAAATGGAAAAATAAATAGAGAAGTATTTAAGAAAGATGAATCAAAGCATAGCGACGCAAGAAAAGCTTAAAGAAAATTTACAAACCGAAGTTAAAAATAATGAAGCTTTGGACAAGGACCTACAAAAGCATAAAGAGTTGCAACAGCAACTACAAGAAAAATTAGCTGTAAGAGAGGAAGAATTAAGAAAACAACAGGAATTGCAACAACAACTTCAGCTACAGTTGCAAGATCTCAAAGAAGAAAAGCTACAGCTTAAAAATCAATTTCAAACAGAATTATCGGCCCAAAAGGATCTAAATCAAGAAATGCAGGAAAATGTATCCAAACAGCATAAAAGCCTCTTTCAGATTTCACATTTACAAAACCTCACTAACGAGCTGTTGCAGTCAAGTGAAAAAAACAACTGGGAAACTAAAGATTTGCAGAAATATGAATTACACAATAATGGCCAAAACGTCATTATCGTATATTCCCCATACCGTGTGTTTTTTAATAACTTGTATCATAACCCTGATAATTCTACAACACATAATTAATTAATATGAATCAAATTGGCATTTTTAAGATAAAATCTTATTTAAATATTGCAACATAAGTATTTGTTTCAACTCAAATAAATATATGGACAATAACACTTTTCTTTTAAAATCTATGAAACCGACCTTAACTGTTCATTATTTCTTAAATGTTTATGATTTTGACCAAATAGCTTATAACCTTGTGTCAATGATACTACTACCAATAAAATTGCAAATTTTCCGAATCCAAGGTATTTATCTTTATTAGTTATAGTATCCTGTATCCTAAAGTTGAAAAATACTTATAAAAAAGTGATTAAAACAAATTGAAGATTTTTTCGTTTTTAAGAAGAACAGCTTAAAACACGCCATTTCAAGCTCAACTGAGCCTGGTTCAATGATGGCGAGAATTAGGCATCGCCTTGCTCAGTACGGATGACAGACCAGTCATCGATGTGGATGTTGGGGTTCTGCAGCTTCAAACGCTCCAACATCTTATGAGCAGCGTTTGCCATCTTTGGTAACCAAATACGTGCAAGCCGTCTCATAGGAATTTCTTGAGCAGGGATCAGTTTAAGACTTAAACCTTCTCATGCACCACTGATCTTTGCGATGCATTTTCTAAGAAAGTCCTTTGAGAACTCGTCTAGGCATTTGATCACCCTGTAGACCCGGTGCATTTCACCAGAGTCAAAACGAGGTTCCGGACCATTCCTATTAGCGAACAAGTATTCCATAACGAGTTCAGTTAATTTGGACTCGATATCACCCCATTCTGTTACCACAGGATTGATTGTACCGTCTTTCTCAGTCGCCAGAGCCATTAGAATATCGTCTTTAAACACCTCGTTGTCGGCAACCTTTCTTCGTTTGGGATATTTTCCCTCTGCCTGAGAGTGATTGCGCTTGGACATCTCTGTGTCTTCGGCTGCTGCCTTTGATGTGCTGTGTACGGAATTTAAACACTTTTGCTACTCATCTACCACAGTCTGGTATTGCGCGATCTTCCACATAACGTTCATGGGGAGCACCGCTGGCAGGATTCTTGTCAATATTGTCTAGAATGAATAGCGCCTTGGCGTATCGAGATTTGAGGATGTCTTTCTGACTCTTCCTCTTTTTTATTTCTTCTTCAATTGGTCGCCAGCTGAGAAATAGAGGCTTTCTGCAAACACGAAGACTTAATATTAAATTGATCATATGTAATATGATATCAAAATCGTTTTAAAAGTCAACATTTTCTCAATTTATTAAACCCTTCACCTTCGTGAGAAGGGTATATATAAGTTTGTCATTCCGTTTGTAATTTCCACAGTATAATTTTCCGAACTTATAAAGTATATATATTCTGGATTCTTATAGATATCGGAGTCGATTAAGCCATGTCCGTCTGTCTGTCGGTTGAAATCAATTTTCTGAAGACCCTAAAAAACTTATAAATTTGATGCATACATCAATAAAAAAATCGAGAAAATCGGCCCACAAATGGCTGAGATATAAGTAAAAAACCGGGCCAACCTCTATTTTTGGCCTATTTTTGATCTATATCTCTATTACTAAGTCATTAATATACACAATATGGATATCTAATGATAGATATTTCAAAATCCATTGCAACGATCTATATAAGGCTATAGTAATTTGGACCTACAATGGGTCAAAATCGGGAAAAATATTATTAACCCGAATTTTGTTTTTTACCAAAAATATTTTTTGTACACACAATTTTTTCACAAGTAAATTAAAAAAAAAAAATTTAAAAAAAAAAATTATTTTTTAATTTTGAAAAACAATTTTGAAAATTAATTTGAAAAAGGATTTAAAAAAAAAAAAATTTATTTTGTTTACCAAAAATATTTTAAAGTATAATTTGATGAAGGGAATATAAGATTCGGCAAAGCCGAATATAGCTCTCTTACTTGTTTTTTCTTACATGTTCTTCCTAGTTTTAAATTACATTTCATATACAATGAAAAAGCCACACATTTTCAAACCTTTGACCATAGAGAATTATACATAGAGACGATACATTCTGATTTGTCAAACAAAAATTCAACAAATCATATGTCTGATACAACAACAAAATGACTAGCATGTATTTTGTTGTTGCAAGAGTTAGATTTTTGACAATTACGTATCGTCTCTATGTTACCCTATGCCTTTGACTTTGGGTTGGCAGGGATATATATATTTTTCTAGAAAAAGCAAGAACAATGCCTACATACATACTTACATATATATTTGACAAACAAAATTGGTTGTAGCAACAAATAAATAATAACAGAAACGAAAACGAAAATAAATATAAACAAGTAAGAAAGTATGGTCGGTCAAGCCCGACCATATAATACCCTACACTAAGTAAATGAGCAAAAACATTTTTCTTTCAAAATTTCAATAATTTATATTCGTGAACGATTTTCGGAAGTGGGCCTTATATGGGAGCTATGACCAATTATGGACCCATAACCATGAAATTAAGTAGTGTGATTAATGTCTGTATAAAAGTTATTTATGTTGGATTTTATGTGTACACCAACATTTTTAAGAGATTTATGCTCGTTAAAGTGATTATCGGAAGCAGGCTTTATATGAGAGCTATGACCAATTATGGACCGATCACCATGAAATTAAGTGGTGCAATTAATGTCTGTATGAAAGTTCTTTATGTTGCATTTTATGTCTATACCAACATTTTTAAGAGATTTATGCTCGTTAAAGTGATTATCGGAAGCAGATTTTATAAGAGAGTCTGCCAGACGGACGGACGGACGGACATTGTTTAATAGACTCAGAAAGTGATTCTGAGTCGATCGGTATACTTTAAGGTGGGTGTTAGACTAATATTTTTGGGCGTTACAAACATCTGCACAAATCCATTATACCCTCCCCACTATGGTGGTATAGGGTATAAAAAAAATGTAAACAACCTTAGAAAGAAAACCATAACAACATGATAAAGCAAAAATTATTGATAAAAACAGAGAGGGAGAGCTGAAGAGCCGGAGAGTAGAGTCTATCAAAAAAGTCCAAATAATTTGTTTGTTCATACATACGTATTAAATACTGCCAATATGTTATCATTAAGATGTTGGATATTTTGGGGAAATATGAAAGCAATTTCAGGTTTTAATTGGTATTAGCATTTCTGATGAGGAAGGAAAGAAATTTAAACAAAAAAAAAAAACAATTGATTGTGGGGGATTTTCCATTTGAAATTTCTACGAAAAAAAAAAAATTGTTCAAGTGTAATTCCCACTAACATAATTTATTAATAGGTAGTTTTGTAAAAGATCACGGCGACGTATTAAAAGTGTCACAAAATGATAATGAAAACGAATGCGCATTTAAATAGAAAATGCTGACATTTGAAAATAAACAAGTAATTTGTAAATAATTTTGAGAGTAAACCAATGAACTTTTGTAATCAATTAAATGGAATCAAATAACATGTTGGCTTTTTATGTACTCATCTAAACAAAATGTTATAAATTTAGTTCCCCAGATACTGTCACATTTTTAACTTGGCATATACTAGTAGGGCAACTCATGTTAAGTGAAGAGAATAGAGAACACATATATATTTATTTATATTTCTCTATGATACAATAAAACACTTTTTGTTTGTATTTATATTTTTTATAGCTCACATACTTTTATTTAATGATTTATTTATGTTTGGTTGTTCTTTTGTTTTTAAGGTTGTAGAATTAACAAGAACTTTTAAATTATTGCAATAATAGTAACAAATATATACCTAAAGTTTAGATTAAAATCACGTGTATGTGGTAATATGCAAGCTAATATATTATTTATTTGTTTTTATTAAATTATGAATTAACAAAACGAAAAAAAAGTCGAAAAAAGTAATAATTTGTTTAATACTACTCAGAGAATTTAGTTTAGAGAAATAAATAAAAGAAAACAAAATTTTCAAAAAAGAAACTCCAATTGAAATGAAATAAAAAAAACTAAATGCTTTTTTTTAAACAAGAGCTGTAGACAGAGAATTTTTTTTTTTTATTAAGATGGTAATAATACAATTTCTATTTTATTAGTTTTATTCTTGATACTCTTTGTTGTTGTGAAATATAGTTTGTTATTATTTCATTAAAATATTAGTTTGGAAATAAATTTATTGCTTTTGCAAATATTCATCGAACAAGTAGATGGCCAATGAGGGATCTTGTTGGTCTATCAATTTGGCTAAATCGTTGGCATAACCAGACAATTTACGTACGGTTTCAGCTTGTTTGCCCAGGAATTTCTCTTCGATATATTGGGCCATTTCAGGGTCGCGTTCAGTAGAGTGGAGAGCATGAGAGTGGACATGGAAAGCACCAGTGGACAATTGTTTCTCAGTATCCAAAGCCATGGCCAAAGAGTGTAGTTCGTCAACTTCCAAGTTCATGGACTTTCTGCTGACGGTAGCGGGACTTTCATGGACAACATTGAAGTTGGCTTTTCCACCACGACGGGACAATTGTTTGATCATGTCAATAGTATCATCGAAAGAACGATCGGAGAGGCTTTGGTAGAGTTTTTGGAAGCCGGGACGGTTCTTAATGTAGGAGTTGAAGTGGGTAGCCAACAACAAGTATTCATAGGATTTAGTCAAATGGGAGTTGATGTAAGCTTGGACTTCGGGTTCGACGCGCTCAATGCCACCATAAATGGAGTTACAAATAGAGGGTCCTAAGGTGAATAAAAAGAAAGTAATGTTACCGTTATCAAAAAAACATATCGCTCTTAGGCTGATAGTAAAAGTAAAAAATTAATATTTTAAAAAATATTCCTCTCCACTGTTGGCATGTTTTAACAAATTAAACAAACAAAACAAAAAAAAGTGAAGCTGTAAAATTTAAATTCTTACTTTCACTAGCAAACATTCCGGTTATAGCTTCTTAAGGTTTTTTAAAAAGGAAAAAAGAATAAAAAGCATCCGGATTCATTATTAGCAAATATTGCAATCAATGGTCATTAACACAGCAACAACATAAACATTAACTTTATACACTAATGTTATAAAAGTTAACAGTTTAGCTTACATTATGTTACTTAATAACAGTATGTATAATGTTAAGTTTATTTAGCTGATTGTTAACATTACATTAAGACACTACTAAAATTAACATAAAGTACTCACCAGAGATTGTGGTTCCTCCGCATGCTTTCTCTACGTTGGTGTGACAGACACCATCGGTTTTTACTACGGCGCAAATAGCAGCCAACAAAGCAACAACAATAAAAGATTTCATCTTTTGTTTTTCGATTTTTCTTGTTTCTAAAAGATAGGAAAAATAAAAACACAATAATATTATAACAAATTTTGCTTATAAACTTCAAAATTATTTAAAACTTTATTTTTATTTTCCAATAATCACAAGTATTTATTTATTTATTTCTTTGTTTCAATTATATGTGGATATTTATTTCACACCTAAAAACTTTGTTTTCTTCTGTGTGTGTTATTTCGTTGAATTATTTTAAACGAATAATTTATACTCTCTTGTGTTAATTGCTATTTAAATAGAAATTTCATGAATTTTTTTTTTTTATCGATATAAATATAAAACACAACTCTAGAAAACCGTTATCTATTTTTGCCGTTGCATTTTTTATTAATTTACTTAAAACCCAACTTACAATTTGATTGCTTAATTCACAAATTCTTTATGAATATGATTTTTTAATATTCTTTAAATTGTTTTTGTTTTATTCAGTTTTTTTCTTATGGGTCTTGCTTGTTTAATAGACACTTTGGAACTGCTGTTTATACTGCTGTTTGGGTCGATACTTGTATACACACCACATTCCCAAAAACTTTGTTGGTATGTGTTATTTGCACTCACTCTCAGTGCTGGTTCTCTCTCTATTTTAATTTGTTTTGTTTTTTTTCGGTTTTATTTTTGTTGATATGTCAAATATGGCTTAACCAATATGGCTGACTTTTAACTAGAAGGCACTACACTAAAATTTTATGTACCTACGTACAAACATACAATTTAGCTTTGTGTGGTGGTGGGGTGTGTTGCCACTGAATCATAACGTTACAAAGTAATACTATAATTCATGTTTTTGAAGAGATTTTTTGTTGTAGAGTTATCGCTGTATACTTTTGATATACATAGTACATAAATTGTTTTATGTAGGTACTTAGTGAAACATTTTTATTGTCAATCAATTGTGATAAAATAATGATGCACTAGCTTATAATTTCTAGTTTTGTTTAGTTAGCAACAAATGTTAGCATAATTAAACAAACCAAAATAGGTAGGTAGTTATGCAAATATAAAATAATATTGTGATAAACAGGGTTGCATTTGGTTATCCTATATAGATACAAAATTTCAAAATGTACTTTATGTGTAGATCCGAAGAAATATTTGTAAAGCATGAAGGTCAAGTCTCAACAAGTTAACAAATTTTTCGTATAAGAATATACATATACAAAAGTTAGGTATTGGGTTTTCAGAATATGTATGTCATTTTATATCCTCCATCATGATTGGCAACGATATACCTACATATCGTCACCCAAAACAATTTCGAAATAGATTTTTTTTTTTTTTATTGATTACAATACCCCTGATGAAAAACTGGGGACAAGTGTCTCCTAGTCACCAGTTTTGTCGACTATTTTGGAAACATTGTCAATAAAGCGTCAACATTTTTTATATTTCTTTGATGAGAAAAAAAAAAAATACAAAGAAAAACATGAATTTTAAGACGACTCTTCCAACTGTTATGAATTGTTTTTAATACAATGTCAAATGTTAACGAAATATGCAGTTTCATTATCGAAATTCAGGAAAGTACCATAAGTGTAGACTAGAATTACAAGAATATACAAGATAGTCTTTGGTTCCATTGTCTATATATGGTACCAAAAGAAGTACCTAGTCAATAGTACAAGGTGGCGCAAAAGTAAACTTCCGATATTTTTTGGCTGTAATTAAAAAAAAAAAAAAAATGAAAAACTTTGATTTTTCTTGTGGATTATTTTTATTTGGTCTTTTAATTTTTTTTACATCAAGTCGAGAATATGATGTCATGTAAATGGCCGCCGCCGCAGTTAATTGTCATTTGAGCCCTTTTTATGGCATTTTCCATAACTTTGGCCAAAACTTCCGGCGATAGGTCCTCACATTCTAGACGGATATTGTCTTTAAGAGCTGCAAGAGTCTGAGGCTTGTTGACATAAACCCGCGACTTCAAAAAGCCCCACAAAAAGAAGTCTGGAGCAGTCAAATCAGGCGATCTTGCTGGCCAGTGCAAATCGCCAAAACGGGAGATTAGGCGCCCGGGAAATGCATCCTTCAGCATATCGATTGTTGCACGTGCAGTGTGTGCCATTGCACCGTCCTGTTGGAACCACATGTTTTCCAATCCCAATTCATCAAGTTGCGGCAAAAAGAACTCGTTGATCATTGCTCTGTAGCGCTCACCATTCACATTAACCGTTTGGCACGCGACGTCTTCGAAGAAAAAAGGTCCGATGACTCCTCCAGCGAAAACAGCACACCATACAGTGACTTTGAGCGGGTGTAATGGCTCTTCGTGGGTTACACGCGGATTTTCAGTGCCCCAGAAGCGTAAATTTTGCTTATTTACGTACCCGCTATGATGGAAATGGGCCTCATCACTCATGATTATTTTTAATGAAAAATCATCTTCCTCTTGGTGGTGATTAAGGATGGCTTGAGCGGTCAGCAGCTAACAGCTGGACTTTGTACGGAAACATCTTCAAATCTTGTACCAAAATTCGCTGTAAAGACCGTCGACTGATACCCATTTGTGAGGCTTCCATGACATCCTCGGCTACAGCAGCAATATTCTCTGCAGAACGGCTACTCCGGGGACTGCCACGCCTGGCAGCATCTCGTGTTGTGCCAGCCTCTTCGAGGCGAGCGGCTAAACGTCGCAGTGTTTCACCAGTAGGCGTTGGACGGCCAGGAAATCTGCGACGAAATTCACGTTGTGCCAAAGTCACCGACCGATTATTGGTCAAATAAATAGTCAGCAATATTCCGCGTTCTGGAGCAGTGTAGCGTAACATTGTTTATTAACGTGTATTTCGCATGTGTTTACTACACAAATGTCAAAACAGAACTGACATTAGGGGCCAATCGCAAAATTTATAGCATTTTCTGATTGGAGGATTACTTTTGCGCCACCTTGTACTATCGTCAATAGTAGACATCCAATAACACGCACATGTTAAATGTCTATAGTAAATAGAATTGTCTGGGGTATAATAAGTCACAGTTTCACTATTGACATTTCCTGGGGGGTCACTACATCATATTAGCAAATTTATCCGATTACATCCACAAAAAAACGGAAAGGAAATTTTATCATATTTTTTAACTAAAAAAATATTTGTTATTTCTAAATATTTTCAATTTCATTTGATAGTTAATAATCAACAAAGTCATGTTAATGAAACGATTTGAATGCTAACTCCAGAGTAAAACATAATCTACACTCTGGAGTTGAGATAATTAAATCTGAAATCAACTAGATACAGAGTGGAGTATTTCATCATTGTAAATGTACATAGCTTAAACATGAAATAGATTGCTGAGAAAATTTAGACTTGAAGCCGCCTCAAAGACCACCCCTTTCTCCTGTCGAGAATTCTTGACCGCACCACAAAACATAAACCAACTCAAAGTCTATAATTTCAAACTGAAAAACATTTAGGGCCTTTGTAAAAACTTACCTTTAAGTTTGTAATAGTAAAAGGTAACTTTAAGTAATAGAAAAACGTTGCTTTAAAGTTAACTTTTACTATTGGGAACATAAAGGCAAGTTGTAATAATGGGCCTTAGTCCAGAAGTAAGACAATGATCATGTAAGACAAACTTGCTAAAATGTCTCTCCGCAATGGTGGTAATTGCGTTTACTAAATAAAATGGAAACTATTTTTTTCTACAATATATTTTTGTCAGGAACTTTTAAAGAAAAAAACCTAACACAAGAAAACATTGCAGAACAACGTCAAGCATACCATAGATTTTTAACAAAATTCGATGCTATAAAGATTATAATTTATGGAGTTTTAGGTCGTCAGTTTTATATAAAAGCAATGTTTAATTATTATTTAAGTTCCGATATTTCGCTACTTCATTGAGTAACTACTCATTGTTTTTATATAAAACTGACCTAAAGTTCAATAAATATTTTTATATGATTCTAGTTTACTGGGAACTAATTTTAGCTTAATTTTATATCAAAAGTTTGAGTGATTTTTTGGAATGGGCCTTATATTGAGCCAAATATGGACCGTTTTTATTATTTTGATTCCATTAGTTAAAAATAAATGATATAAACCGATCTTCAAAGTTGTGTGATTCTTGTCTATTTAAAACTAATTTACAAAGTATGGGATATATGTATACCCTGCAGGAAATGTCAATATTGAAACTGTACTGACTTACGATTGACAAAGTCACCAGAACTAGTGACTTATTAGACATTTATCATGTGCGTGTCATTGGAAGTCTACTACTGACGATAGTACTATTCTCTAGGTACTCCTTTTGTGACCATATGCATACATTAGAATCAGAGACTCACTAGAACATTTTAGTCAACACTTTCGGTACTTTTCTGAAGTAGATGTCGATAATGTAACTGCATATTTTGTTAACATTTGACGTTATATTAAAAAAAAAATTAAAAACAAATAGGTTCGAATTCATAACAGTTGGAAAAGTCGTCTTCAAATTCATGTTTTTCTTTTTTTCTCTCATCAACGACAAATATAAAAATGTAGATACTTCTTTGACAATGTTGACAAAAGTGGTGACTTGGAGACCCTTGGAGAACTAGTGACTTATTAGACATTTATCATGTGCTAGTCATTAGAAGTCTTCTACTGACGATAGTACTATTCTCTAGGTACTCCTTTTGTGACCATATGTATACATTAGAACCAGAGACTCACTAGTACATTTTAGTCAACACTTTCGGTACTTTTCTGAAATAGATGTCGATAATGTAACAGCATATTTTGTTAACATTTGACGTTGTATTAAAAAAATTAAAAAACAAATAGTTTCGAATTCATAACAGTTGGAAGAGTCGTCTTCAAATTCATGTTTTTCTTTTTTTTCTCTCATCAACGACAAATATAAAAATGTAGATACTTCTTTGACAATGTTGACAAAAGTGGTGACTTGGAGACCCTTGTCCCCAGGCTTAATTAAGGGATAAGTATTACAACAAGTACCCATTGGAACCATTTCCAGCATTGTTTGTTCTAACATAATCTACGAAAACGATTAATATCACACAGTGGGGCAGAATCAAAATTTTTCGGAAATAAATCTGGTATTTCTAAACGGCTGTTCCGATTGGAATAAAATTTTTCGTGGACGTAGCCAAGGAGTATTCGAGTTTAAATAAATTAAAAAATGGCACGTGTTTACAAATTTTACATGTCGAATGTACCCTACTTTGAGCCCCCATAGCGCCGTCCCTGGAACATTTGTAAGGCCCATTTGAATAACTTAAACTCGAATACTCCTTGGCTACGACCACGTCTAATTTTATCGGACCAGCCGTTTAAAAATGCCATTTATATTTCAAACAATTTTGATATGTTAAATCTGTTAAAATCTGTGCATCACTAGAATTAGTACTCTGTATTTAGAGGATGCCCCTCTTTTTACATTTTTTCACAGTGTAATTATAATAATATAACTGAAAAGTGGAAAACCCCGAATTTTTTTTTAAATCAAAAACCCGGTTTTATAAATTGTCTAATAGTTAACAATTGTTGATAAAATAAGAAATGAAAAATCTGGAAATTTCCCTTATTTTGAGTCATTAAAAATAACTTTAAATAAATAGGGAAAATGACAAATTTATTTAAACCGTAAATGCGTCTTAGGAAAATGAGAAACTTTTCTTATAATTATATTAATCTACAGAAGTTCAACAAATGAATCATTAAATCAAAAATAACAACAAATTACCGCTACCTTTAAAATACCGAAATAATAAATATTAGCATTCCGAATCGTTTTTTCATAACTATTATTTAGATTTGTAGGAAACCGTTTCCGGAAGCTAGTTTTTTCTGCTCCTAAAAATAAAAAAATTACTTTATTCTGCTCGAATAAATAAAAAATATATATTTTTATTTTTGAGATCTGGCGAATTCAAAACAACATATCCAAACTAGGGACATATTTTTCTCAAAGTATGGATCGTTTAAAATTGATCTGTATCCGATTCCAGTCATGTGAATTGGACCCATAGCTTGCTCAAAAAAAAAAACAGACCAACACCAAAATATTTCTTGAAACTCCATAATGATAGCAGCTGTAATATCCAGGTCATCTGACATCACTTTGTTTTATTATCAAATGTTATGAAATACCTAAATATGTTTGTAGTTGGACAAACTACTTAATAATATGTTCTAGAAAATTCAAATGTTTGCAGATATTTTTCACGTGTTTAGAATTTTCATAAAAACAGTTGAGTTGCTATGGTCAACTACTTAAATTTTTGCTCAGTTCAATAACATCACGTAATTTCATTAAATACTGTTAATTAAATTTGCCTTAAAATGTCAAAATTTGACATAAAATACTATACCCAGGTTGATGAAATTTATTTGAAAACAGTCACGTTCTAGAATCTAGACTAAAAAGTGACGTGGTCATTGAAAAGGATTTTGCTGTTAGTCGGCCATATTAGTTTAAGTACATTTATGATGTTATCAGTAATTTATTTTTGCTTTTGTGATAAAACAACAAAACAAACTAAAAATAATACATATGTACATACAAGTATTAATCATTCCAACATGGCAACTCTTTAAGTAAAATTTCCACTACGAAGATGAATGCATAAACATGTAAAAGGTGTTTGTGGAGTGGGGTTTGTGGTGGGGGTGAGGTCAGAGAATAAAAACAAAGAACAGCTGACTGTAAGGCAGCCATATTGCAGTTTCAATTTATTGAGAATGCATTAAATATTTATGTATGTATGTTAAATAAAGCAAATATATCAAATATAGACAGACCGTGTGTATTTAAATTTATCAATTTATTATTAAAAGTTTCTTGTTGTTTTCAATAAAATTGGACGACATATTGAATTTTCAAAAAGTAACATACAAGATAAGAAATAATTTCACACGAAGAGAGAAAGAGTACCTAACATAACGTAGTATTAGTAAGTGGTAGAGAGCAAGAGCTGAGCAACATTTTAATGTGAGTGTAGTGCAGTGTAGTAGAATTTAATATTTAAAAGTGTTTAACGCCACTCTAGCAACAGACAGTTCGCATTTGTAACGCAAACAACAAAGAGAAATCAATATAGTAAGAATAAAAAAAAACCCTGCTACTAGTAGAGGAATTACTTATTAAAAAGATTTCAATTGTCAATCTATTAAGAAAAACTTAAAAAAACTCAATTACAGTCGCCTTCTATGCCAGTGCGTATAAAGGTTTTTGACAATTTAAATAAATTATAATCCCCAGAAAAAAACTAAAAAAATTCATAGTAAAGACATCTTATTTTTTTTTTGTTTAATTTGCTGCTTTCTGATAATTTGACCAGTGTGTCATTTTTTTCTGTGTGTGTATATATTTAAAATTGTGGAACATTAACAATATAAATTCATTTTCTTTTGTGCATTTAGCAAAGTGAGACATATACTCTCTAGTGGAAAATATACCAAAAAAAAAGAATTAAATTTAAAATAAAATAACTGTGATTTTATTGAAAACTTCTAACTAAACAAACAAATATAAAAGACATGATGAAATTCTTAGTGGGATTCTGTATTTTGGCCGTTGTGGCTCCTACCGTTTTCGGTGATTTGCAATGTAAGTATTATTATTATTATTTAGTAATTTACATATGTGGTTATATGTAAATTGTGTAATTATTTTTTAATTTAAAAACAAAATTAACAATGCGCATTAAGTTTTAATGGAAAAAAAATTAAACAAGAAAAAAGAAATCATACAAAGAAATTAATAAACAACAGAGTTGTATTTAGTATTAAAGAAATAAAAGAGTATTTATGTTAGTAGAGAGAGCACTCGCTCTCTTGTGTTAAATCTTTTCTATTAAAATTCAAAACAAATCCATTGTTTTTTATGTATTTATGATTTCTTTTATTTTTTGTTTATCACACTACTTCCGTGGATTGTTGTTGTTGTTGTCATAGAAACCAGTTCAATATTTTGTTTGTTTGTTTTTTTTCTCAGTCTTGTTTTATAATACATATGTTAATGGCTTACCGTTATTATATTGATTTTTCCCTAACTTTATAGAAATTTCATAATAGGTTTATTGAAAGAGAGAGTTGTTTATCTAAGATTCAAGGTCTTCTTTATAACAACACTAACAAATGTTTGTTTTAAATGTAACATTTATAAGATTGTAATACTGCTATTTAACATATTAATATCTTCAAGTATAGCTGTATTATGTAAAACTAACATGTATAAAGTTAAACATAATTTTGGTATAAACATTACTGTTAGTATTTACAGACATGTGTTACTTAACATTTTTACTGTTAATTTGCTGTATGCTCTCCTTATTTTATATAGAGAAGCTAAGAAGAGAACTTTTGTTTACATTTTTAGAATAATTTTGCGCACGACTTTTTCTTTGTTTATATGTAGCAAAACCGAACTTTGGTTTAGGGGCCATTCCTGGGTAAACATATACGTAAATGACTCATAAATGATGACGCTAATAATATGTAAAATTTACATATTGCATTACAGTTTTAGAAACATTTCCTAAAATATTGTGAAATTAAACCTTTCTCACGACCTTTAAGCCTTAAGTTTGCACACGGTTTTTTATAATTCAAAATACACATGGCGGTTTGATGAAATCAAAACAAATCAAAGTCGTGTGTATAATGCTTTGTCTAGCAAAGCAAATGATAAGAATAATCAAACATAACAGCAATATTAGAAATACATGAACGTCAGGCATGGGAAAGTTAATACAATTATACTTTTTTTTGGATACTATGTAGTTTTTCTATAGAAAAATTCGTGAAAAATGTTTGTATAACAGTTTTTCTATTCTACATTTTTGTTATAACGTATTTTATATAGACAATTTGTGGTTTAATAGTTTTTTTTATTGTAACATTAAAACATAAACCAGTTTTAATTAAAATTTCATTTCCCATCCCTGAACTACATACTCATACAAATTACTCCCTGTAGTAATTGATAATTACTCTCAGAGCAAAAAAAAAAAAGAAAATCTAGCGGAGAATCAATTACTTTTGCACACGTTACCAACAAAAACAAACCAAGAGGCAATAATTATTCTCTGTTTATAACAGCAGCAACAACAAAAAAAGTACCTTGATTATTATTCACAACAAAACAAAATACAATAATACCTATATGAAAAAATATCATACGAGATGAGGAAGTGTTCTTAATTTTTATAATGATGAAATTTTACCTAGAAATAGCGGTAATTCTTTGTTCAATAATGACCAATAAACCTATAATCTTCTTTGCAAAACAACAACAAAAACATTCCATAATAAAGTAAAGTTTAAAATTTTTTTTTTTTTTTTTTGAATTATTTCTAATTTTTTACTGACATTTTATAGGTTCTTTGGGTGCTCCTGAGTTGCCCACCGAATGGATTGATTTACGCGGTGACTGTGTGACTGCCATGCGCAATCAAATCCAAAAAGAAATTGATGCTTCCTATCAATATTTGGCCATGGGTGCTTACTTCTCTCGCGACACTGTCAATCGTCCCGGTTTTGCCGAGATGTTCTTCAAGTCTGCCAAGGAAGAACGTGAACATGGCTCCAAATTGATTGAATACTTGTCCATGCGTGGTCATTTGACTGAGGGTGTTACCGATTTGATCAGAACTCCTGTAAGTATTATATCTCCCATTAATCCCACATACTATGTTTTTTTTTTTTTGATAATTATTTAAATTAACTGTTATTGTTTCTGGTTTCATTTAATTTCCATTAGGCTATCCAAAAAGACGAATGGGTTAGTGGTGCTGATGCTTTGGAAGATGCTTTAAAATTGGAAACTCAAGTCACCAAGTCGATTCGTAAACTCATTCAAACCTGTGAAAAGAAACCCAACTTCTATCACTTGGTCGACTACTTGACTGGTGTCTATTTGGAAGAACAATTGCACGGTCAACGCGAATTGGCTGGCAAGTTGAGCACTCTCAAGAAGTTGATGACCAACCACGGTGCTTTGGGTGAATTCTTGTTCGATAAAGATTTGTAAAAAGTCTCTCTCAGCTAAATTCCACTACAGCTTAAACTACAACCTGAGATTTTTAACTAAAACTCATCAATAAATAGAACATTCTTTAGCTGTGCTTTTTATTTTATTACATACTTAGAAAACCTCAACAAAAAAAAAAACCATTGTTAAATTTACCAAGTATTCTTTTTGTTTTCATTAAAAAATAATTCTAATTTATCAGTAAAAATAACCACCCTACTCTGTTTTAATTATTTTGAATTGAATAAATTTTATATTATTCGGCTCTTTTGGTTTCATACGCACATGTCCTGGTCAACGTCATAAAGAGCACAGTGAAAATTCTTTGTTTTTTTTTTCAATAAATTTATGAACATTTAACAATATGTTTGTTTTTGTTATAAATTATCATTCAACTATTTCTTTATAATTTATACTCTCTTAGTTCGTTATCACTATAAACCTCATTGAATTTCTTCAAAAAGTTCTTTTTTCAAACAACCAGTTTTCTTCATGTGATTTATTTAACATAAGTTTAAATTGTACATTCATTTCGCGTCTTTTTTTTATCTTACCGCTACTACATACAATGGAAATTACCAGCTATGTTTGAACAAATAAATTATTAGTAGCAAAATTATGAATATAAATCAAAAAATAAAAAATAAACTGATAGTACCCATACAAATAAACATTAAAGACTAATTATCTTATTATTTTTGTCAATTATGCAAATATTTAAAGTAAATTAAATGAATAAACGTATATAACTTAATAAATACTTACAAATGAGTTTTATTGTTATGATTTAAAAGAGGAATTTGCATTTAGAATCATTTTATTTACTTTTCTTTAGAATTTCACTGAAGCGCTTATTGTCCACAAAAAGTTGAAAAAAAACTACTGATTCGACCCGTAAAAGTCTTGAACTTTAAATGGCAGAAATGTTTTACTTTTAGAATAAAAATTTGGTGAAAAAAAAAAAAATTGCTAGTAAAAAACTAAATTTGAAAATATCGAAGTAATAGCTGATTTTTGTCAGGCATTTGTTGGTCTATTTTCTCGGTTTTTAATAGCAACTTGAGTTGAACTATAGTGGATATATCAAAGAAATGTTTATTCCCCTCGAAGGGAAAACTGCTATAGTGAATCTGTTTTGGTGAAAAAAAATCGATTTAAAAAATATTTTTCCCGATTTTGTCACATTGCTGGTCCGACTTACTTTATATACGCTGTTGCAAAGGTCTTTGAAATATCTATCATTGGATATCTATATTGTCTATATTAATGACTTAGTAATCTAGATATAGATCAAAAATCGATTCTATCCATCCCTTATTTCTTTGGTACTCTGTCATACTTCATATAAAAATAAGCTATAAAAACCAGGGACCGTAACAATTATGACATTTATAATAAAAATCACAACATAATTGTTATTTTTTGATTTTTATTTTTTTTGTCAGAAATATTTGTCAAACTTTGATTTTTATTTTTTTTGTCAGAAATAATTGTTATTTTTTTGTGATACATATTTGTCAGACTATATAAATAAAAATCATAGTGTGACAAATATGTATCACAAAAAAATAGCAATTATTTCTGACAAAAAAAAATAAAAATCAAATTTTGACAAATATTTCTGACAAAAAAAATAAAACTCAAAGTTTGACAAATATTTCTGACAAAAAAAATAAAACTCAAAGTTTGACAAATATTTCTGACAAAAAAAAAATAAAAATCAAAAAATAACAATTATTTTTGACAAAAAAAATAAAAATCAAGAAATTAAAAATCATGTTAATTTATGAAAATATAGTTGAAAACGATCAAAATGGTATGCTTGACTTGACTCTCCGATATTTTCTAGTGATGGCTTTTTTCCTTTGAAATTTCAAGAATAATTATTATTTTCGGTCCCTGATAAAAACAACGAAATCATGCATTTAGTTCAAAGCGTACATATGAATCATGTTCAAAACTGATCTAAGTGAGCAAACGATCTGAACTAGTTCATTTAGTTCAAATAATTGAATGGTCAACTAGTTCGTTCATAAACTACGCATGTCTAATAACACTGTCCAACAGCATTTTTGGAACAGAATAGCGACCCTATAATTTTGAAAGGAAATGTAGAGTAAATAATTTTTGTAGAATAAATTTATAGTCCAGCTGGTCTGAGTTTTTTTTTTTATAGTGGGTCAAAATTTTAATTTTTTGTTCGAAGGAAGCATTATACTAAATGAAAAAAATGTAAGTTAATGTCTGAGAGAATTCCTCAGAGTATTATAGAATTTAATGGGGATCATTTTTGCGGAAGATCAATTTTATCATTTTTTCGAGAAAATCAAAAAAAGGCCTTTCAAAAAGCACATTTAAGGATTAAAATATTCTACGAAAATTGTTGACGGAAAATTTTATTGGGGGTCACCAAAGATACCAAAGTTGTAAATAGAGCTCTTTAAGTTTAATTAGCAAATTAAAAAAAATGCACTGTGTCAAGTATAGTAAAAAATTCGTTCACGGTAACTGTTAATAATAATTCACCAACCGGCTATAAATTGTCTAATTGCTGCTCACTATCCAAAATCACTAGGGGATATTCATTAAGTATATCCTATAGATATAATTGGCGTCATTTGATGCACGGTTTTTTAAGCATTCGTAGTATACGGGGGAGAGTAATCCTTGCAATAGTTTTATTTCTGGCCTCTGAACTCATCAAACTTTTCTGTTAAAGATAAAATTTGCAGTACAGCGTTTTACATTGTTGGGATGAGGAGTGGTCAATCATGACAAATACCTTGGTTAAAATCAAAGCTGAAACAACAGTGGAATAACATGATTGGTGATGATTAAGGCCCTAGTAACAAATTCCCTGAAACCATATTGGTGTGAGTTGAGCGAGATATACTGTTTTAGGGATGGCAATAGTTGTGATTATAAATTACACTGTGCATCAAATTTCGGGTCATTAAATCTTTCCCGAATGAGACCAACGGGAAGTGATAGTAGAACATCAGTAGATCAAAACCCCCAAAGGGTTTTAAAAAGTTAGCTCGTATTTTAAAGTTATGCGCCTTTAAAGTTCAGCTTTTTTGAGTAAAAATTTGTCATATATATTTAATTTTTAAAATTTAATTTGTATTTTTTTTTACATAGTTTATATAAAAATGAACTACATTATATAGTTCGAGGTCTTTTCTGCTCTGGTGGATGCTCTATAGAACCAGAATTTGAAGTAGACAAATTTTGTAGTTCACTTCCTGTGTTTTCTTCTCCTTCATCATCGTAATGCAAGTTCTTGCTCCACCAACAAATTTCCGCTAATACAGCATCGGGAGACTTTTTTCCTCGATATCTGCAAAATTTGTGTTAAATGTATTGGGAAAAAAAAATATATGTATATTAAAAATTACCTCATTTCAAATGGCATTGCAATTTGGTGGTACTGTTCACCTTGTTCATCTGATTCGGTCGCTAGTTGCTGACCGAAGTAGTCTAGATGATGATGTAGGTAATGAATTTTGAGCGACATATTAACGCCTATTTTAGAAAAAGCATTCATCATTGCGTTAACAGATCTCTGATAGCTGTCAGATCTATTTTTACCCAACAACCTGCCAATAACCTCTTTGATTGATTACCAAGCAATCAATTCGTTTTTATTTAAAATATTATCAAATTCCTGATTTTTGACCAGCTTCCGAATGTCTGGACCATTCACAACACCTAATTTTAAGTATATTAGGACTAGAACATTCAACTAAAATTACTTTATATAAATATTGACTTACTTCAATAGATTATTCATAAAATATATATGAAAAATTTTTACTCAAAAAAGCTGAACTTTAAAGGCGAATAACTTTAAAACACGAGCTAACTTTTAAAAACCCTTTGGGGGTTTTGGTATACTAATTATCTACATTCATTTCCCGTTGGTCTCATTCGGGAAAGATTTTCTTGCTGCACAGTGTTATTTGTTACAATTGAGAAAAGCGAAATCGATCGGTATGGGACCTCATTAGTTGCGAGTTTGGCTGCTTTCAGTCTAGGAATAATTCTAGCAACTTTTCAAATATATGGAATCATCAATTGGGGGATCAAGAATTCCTTCAAAAGTGTAATTCCTTTGCTACTGCACCTTTAATATTTATAGGATCAAAATTTTAATTAATCATATAAACAATTACTCAGTGGTTTTTTTAGTGAAACTACTAGCTATAATCGATTAATATCTTCTCTTAGCAGTTAGGAAATAGATTTTATTGTGGTTGCAATATAGAAATTAGATTATTGGTGATCATGCAGATTATATATGAATAAAATCATAATTGATCATATAAACAATTATTCAGTGGTTTTTTTTTTTAATAAAACAACTAGCTATAATCGATGAATATATTTTCTTAGCAGAAAATATTTTCTTGTGGTTGCAATATTTAAATACATATAAACAACTAATCATAAGTTAAAAAAAAGTTCTCAGAATAAGAAAAACAAATTATTGAAAATTAATCATCTAATTAAAACTCCAAATTCAATTCGTTAAATTTGTTTTTTTAAAGGATTTTAGAATTTTTAGAACAATTGGAATAAAAACCCCCCAAAAAAAAAAATATGTCAATCCTCCCACAGTTTAGCCGTACCTTCGATTTAAATTCTGCAAATTTCGGGAAAAACTCTTTTTTTCTCAATATTATGGCGAAAAAACCCAATTTCTTTGTTGTTGTGAATTTTAAACAAAATTTTTCTTTACAGTCCAGATAATTTAAAATACCCCGAAAGTTTTACTAAAATCGAACAACCTTACCCCTTAAATCGTGAATATCAAATTAAGAATTTTGTAATATTTTTGATTTCTAATTGAAGCATAATGAATTATTATATATTTTTGCAAATATTAGAAACAATTTGATCAACATTTATTCCCAACTAATTTTTTTTTTTGTTTAGTAGTTAATTTTTGGTCTTACAAAAGAATTTCAAGTCAATATCTAAATTCGATTCAAAAATATGCCACTGTCAGAACCATGGACGTGTTGTTAAATAAAATATTTAGAAAATTATTATTCTAAATAACAAATTGTAAAAAACTTGCAAAAAGGTCAAAGAGAATCCCGCAATTCCTAAAAGCGAAAATTCCGAAAAATGATATTTTTTACAATTTTGTCCATAGGATCCATACTTCCTTCGGAGCTGGGGAAAATACTTTGGGAATAAATAGGGAACACATCTAGGTTTCCAAAGCTGCTTTCCGTTTTCATATCCCAGCTTTAAGATTTTAGAACATGTCGCCCAAATTGGAAATTTTTATAAAAAATGGGTAAAATTCCGAAGGGCGTAGGGGCGACATATTCAAAAAATAGGACATGTTCTTTAAACCAAAATGTTCTCCATGAAGCAAACTTACAGATAAACATAAAATTGTTATACATACATATGTTCTTTTAATAACTTTTCGCCAAAAAAAAAACAGCAAAAATCTACTATTTTTTAATTTTTAAATTGAAAATCCTTTATTTTTGGATCCACAGTTTAAATCTGCTCCAATGTCTCATTTTTGAGCGTACATGTAATAATTATATGCCAGATCTATTCCAGCTGAAAACCTCGATGTGAATTTTTTAATTTAATGATTAGGGGGCGGATTTATATGCAAATGCATGTTGTTTCTCGAACGTCCAAATACAATGTAGACTAATTATGTATCCGAATCACACATTTTTCTGTAAAATGGCATCGATTTGTTAGTGCATATTTTTGCATATTTTATTGATAATGCATATTTTGTTATATTTTACTTCAAAATGCATATTATCCAAGTTTTTAATAAAAATATAATTTTTTGTCGTCAATGAGCAACATAAAAAGCTTTTAGTCGAATTTGTTAGAGATATAGCATTAAATGTTATCGACTAACTTATTTCAATATCGAGAAACTGGCATTAAGTCCTTCATTTCTCTATCAGCAATTGAAAAATTATGATTTCAAAATATTTTGCTTCAAAAAAGTTTAGAGTTTTTTTTGAAAGTATCAAAAATTCATTAAATGTATCGAAAACATTCATAATTGTTTTCTTTGCAATTTCGATATATAAGAGATTTCGTTGTCGAAATATTTTGTACTTCACATACACAGTTATCGCTTCGGACAGTAATTTCCCAGCAGTTCTAAGAGACTGTTCTGAAGTAGTGAATTTACCTATCATTTAGGGTGACAACTAGTTACATAACTAGCTACGTAACTAGTTATTCTAACACGTGCATTACCCTTTTGGATAACTATTAGTCAAATGAAGTACATATGTAATTAACGTTTAAAGTGACTACACTATAGATTACTTAGAGGCACTTAAGTGACAATTGTCTTTACGCTTAATTACATGGAGTGTATAAAGTAACCAATAGACTTCTCTTTGCATTACGAATAACACATACGTGTCAATTGACCAAAATATATAAATTGGAGTCAGCCAAGTGATTAGGCATTAGTGGCTATTACTGTCTATAAGGGATACAAGTAGTAAGAACGCTATTAAGAAGACGCGTTGGTGTTGGCACATTTTGTATCGAGCCTGTCGACTCAAATTTAATGACCAAATTCTTAATATCGGTCTCAGAAGAACAATTATGTTGTCCGAAAATATCGCAAATTTTACGAAATGTAACTTTAACAGAACCACCATTTTCATAATGGATTTTAATTATTTTGATCCGATTTTCGAACAAAATTGAATTCATTGTAATAATAGCCAATGCGTCTGCTACGAATACGTCAAAAAACTAAATGTCAAAACTATCATGTTGTTGGTGTTGCCCTTTACTTTACATCACGATCAAAATATTGGTCGTTTTAAAAGGCATGTCGCATGATGGATGCTTTGAAGATTATGGCTTTTAACAAGTATTCATACCAAGATATTATAATTAATAAATCCATCGTTTTTTTAGAAGAACAATTATACTTTTTTAAACTTTAACAATTTAATTCCTAGTATAATTTAACCCTTTGACGGACACTGACGTCTATAGACGTCATAACAAGGGTTTCTGGGGGGACATGACGTGTATACACGTCATAAATTGTTAGCTTCCAAATAACGGAGATACAGCAAGTGTCCCACGGGAAGACCTCCTAAAATTTTGGTGTCCGTCAAAGGGTTAAAGAATCCTAACTGCTGGGAACACTGTGTGTATTTATTTGACATAGCGCGATCCATATTTATTATTTTATAAGTGCATATTTTTAAATTTTTAGCTCATAAGCATATTTTAGGCGCATATTTTCCAATAATAAATGCATGAAAATCCGCCCCCTATTATTTATACACTTATAAAATGTTGGTTTAGAAAAAATCACTATATTCGACAACTGCCTGACGTTTATAACAATTTAAAAATTTATTATAAGTTATTTTTGAAGCCAATTTTAATTAATATTACAATTTTTTTTTTTTCAATCTCGAAGTAAAATTAAAAAAAAGCTAAATTTTTGTCAAAATGTATGAAATTTTCATAATCATTTCATAATTTTGAATTTGATTATTAGAGGTTTTGTAAAAAAAGTTTTTACATATTAGTCTAGATTTTATTCGATACATAAGTACATATATAGATTAAAAGAGCTTAGCATTTTTTGCAAAAAGTTAAAAGATCTTTCACATAATACCTACTAATATTTAAAATATTTTCGTTCTTTTCAAAGACAGAGTAAACTCTAAAACACATCAACTTTAAAACTGCGAAATTTCATTAAGATACTTCATACGATTCACAAGTTACAGAACTTACGAAAATAAAAAGTTCTGTAACCACTATGCAATATTTAACAGATTTTACTTCTATCTGAATAAACTTGAAGATATTTTCTTTCATCACTTTAGTACAAAAATTCCCATGGGCTTCGGTTTAAAGTTTTAGTATAAATAGCTGATGCACACGAGTTACATATAAGAATACGGACCCAATAGACGAATTTATAAGTAGCATTATACATAAGTAAAACTTTAGCATAAATTCATTTCATTTCCGGTCCGTTAAAATAAATTATTTTTCGGTCGCAATTCCTAGAATTAAAATTACAATTGAAATAAATTAAAATTAATCAATAAGCAATATTAAAAGAAAAATGTTAAAATTAATCAATAAGCAATATTAAAAGAAAAATGTTAAATAAGCATAATTATATAAGTTTCATTTTAACAAAATAAATTGAATAAAGTCAGTTGGTATTAATCCAAGGCCAAGAACGGTTCTCCTCCAAAAAACTTGTGTTTAATTTTAAAAAAAATCGGTTAAATAAAATCAATATAAAATTGGCGCAGTCGGTAGGATCCAAGTGTTAGTGAACAGGATCCAGTGATACGTACCTAAACGAAAATATAATAAAAAAAAAAATAAAATTTAAATCCTGCGAATCCCACGGGACCCTCCAGGATTATAAAGTAATAAAAATAAAAAGTGCAGTGAATAATAAAAAAATTAGACACCACTAAAATAAAAAGTGCAGTGAATAATAAATCTTTATTAAACACCACTAAAATAAACAGTGCAGTGAACATTAAGGCAAGTCGACACCACTAGAAGAAACAAATAGTGCAGTGAACACTCAAGCCAGTTGACACCACTAATAATAGTAAGAAACTTTAACCAGCAAAATCATACATAAACACAAGATAAAAAGGAACTCTGCGTTCGACCAAAGAAGGATGGAACCAACTCAAGCAATAGACACGTCAGTGCTAGAACAACTTGCAAGACGGGAGCAGCAATTAGAACAGCTGCGTAGTGCATACTTAGAACTACAACAACAACAACAGCAGCCACAACAATTGCCACAACAACATAATCAGTTGGATCGCATTTTAAAGAATGTGTCATACTTACCGACATTTACGGGTGTTGGGGACATCACCATAAATTCATTTTTGAGCAGTGTGGAGTACTTGTTATCAACGATAGGAGAGGAAGGCCTAAAGAAGGAAGCTATAAAGGCTATCTACTACCGCAATATCCAAGGAGAAGCAAAGAACGTCGTAATCAACGTACATCAACCTGATAATTGGATTATTATAAAGAAAACACTGAAGCTAAGGTATAGACCAGACGTGGAGCCACACCAAATCTACAGAAGGATAAATGAACTAAGAGTAAATAATGTAAGTGAGCTAGCTGTAGAATTACAGAATCTTAAGTATAAGAGTGATGAATTAAGTATTTATTATCAGGACGATCATTGCATAGACTTGACTAATGTGGATAGTTTATTAACGAACATAGCAAAGGAAATGACACAGGGAATATTATTAGATAAGATATACGATGAACGGGATTTAGGGACCATAATAGACACAATGACGAAAAGAAGGTACGAGGACAGTTGCATTAGGCCAGAATTTAGAAAGTTTCGAGGGACTTTAAATCGTTCGCAGGTAAACAGGTATAGGAATAATAATAATAATAGAAACCAATTCAACACCAATTATAGATACAATAATAATATGAATAATGATAATAATAGGAATACTAATGGTAATATGTATAATAATAACAATAATGGGAATAATAACATTTCGGGACGATACAGGATCCAAAATGAACTGGGGAACAACAATACCGTGGGACAATTCCGACAAGCGGGATATCCCAGGCCTTATTCTAACCAAGTTCGTTGGAACCCGAATAGACAGAACCGAATAGAACCCATGGAAATAGATAATATAGAAGTGAATGTTTGTAATCCTCAAGTAGCAGGACACCCTAATCGTAGGTTTGGCCAAGATCGCTTAAACCTCGATAGGCAAAGCCAGGAAGGATTGGAAGTTAATTATTATAATCCTCAAGTAGCAGGACACCCTAATCGTAGGTTTGGCCAAGATCGCTTAAACCTCGATAGGCAAAGCCGGGAAGGATTGGATATTAACTATGGTAACTCTCGAGTGGCAGGACACCCTAATCACACAGTTAGCCAAGATCGCTTAATTGTTGATAGGCAAAGCCCAGAGGGACCAAGGGGAAGTTATGAAGGAGAAGATAATGACATGTTTTTTATGAGGCAGCCTCGGAATGTTTGCCTAAAATAGAATTGAATATTGAAAATAAAAGATACGTAGCATTAATAGATACAGGAGCAAGTCTAAGTTTAATTGACAGTGGAATAGATGACTTTATGAAAATTAAATTAAAAAGACCAATAACATTTAGTACGATAACGAATAAGGATACAATAGATTATGAAGTACATACAAAAGGACCAGACGAATTTAACTTACCAGACAATGCAAGAATACGTTGGAAAGTCACATCATTAAGGGGAAGACTTTATGATTTCATTATAGGTATTGATACATTAAATTCGCTGAATGCTCAGATAAATATAGAAAAAGGAGAAATAACGCTTAATAGGAGAACATGCAAATTTTTGAATAAGCCTTACGATTTTAGTCACATATGCACACTTGAAATTAGTGATTCAAAATTTGAAAGACTTGCATTAGGTCATTTAAACGAGGAGGAGCATAGGGAAGTTATAAAGTTGTTAAGACAATATAGGAAATTATTTTTTAAAGAGGGTGATTTATTAACTAACACAACAGAAATTCAGCACGAAATAAGGACGACAACACAACAGCAAATTAATTCGAAAATGTATAGATATCCACCACAACATGAAATGGAGGTTAGAAAACAAATTAAGGAAATGGAAGAACAGGGTATTATTCAGAAAAGCCACTCTAGGTATTCAAGTCCACTTATAGTTGTACCTAAGAAAATGGACAATTCTGGTGAGAAAAAATACCGCATAGTAATAGATTATAGGAAGTTAAATGAGGTTACAATAGACGATAAGTTTCCATTACCAAATATTGAGTCAATATTAGATAAGTTAGGTAGAGCTCAATATTTTACCACGTTAGATTTAGCAAAAGGTTATCATCAGATTTTAGTAAAGAAAGAAGACAGAGAGAAAACTGCGTTTGTAACACCACATGGATTATATGAATTTATTAGGATGCCATTTGGCTTGAAAAATGCGCCAGCCACATTCCAACGGCTAATGAATGAAATCTTAAGGGATTATATTAACAAAACTTGTGTCGTGTATTTGGATGATATCCTAATATTTAGCACTTCGCTACAGGAACACTTAAATGCAATACGTGAGATCTTTGATGTGCTGGAAGAAAAAAATTTGAAAATTCAAATAGATAAATGTAATTTCTTAAGGAGAGAGACGGAATTCTTAGGACATGTTTTAACGAAACATGGAATGAAACCTAATCCGGATAAAATTAAGGTAATAGAAAAATTAGAATTACCTAGAACAGAAAGGCAGATCAAAAGTTTTTTGGGAATTACAGGATATTACAGAAAGTTTATAAAAGATTATGCCAAAGTAGCACAACCAATTACTAAGTATTTGAAAAAAGGGGTGAGAATAAATACGAAAGATCCTACTTATATTGAAGCCTTTGAGAAATTAAAGAACCTAATTAGTATACATCCGATATTACGTTTCCCTGACTTTGAAAAACAGTTTACATTGACAACAGACGCATCCAATTATGCGATCGGTGCCGTATTGTCACAAGAAGGACATCCAGTATGTTACGCCTCAAGAACTCTGAATAATCATGAAAGGAACTATTCTGCGACGGATAAAGAGTTTCTGGCCATAATGTGGAGTGTCAATTATTTCAGACCTTACCTTTACGATAGAAAATTTAAAATCCTTACCGATCACCAACCAATTAAATATTTACATTCCAAGTACAGGGGGAAGGATATGTCTCCCAGACACCAGAGATGGTTGTTAAAATTAGGTGAATATCAATTTGAGATCGAATACTTAAAAGGGAAGGAAAATAAGGTGGCAGACTTTCTAAGCAGAATTGAGAAAAGTGAGGACACTATTTTGGAAAACGAGGGGGGTGAGAACAGTAATAGCGAAATTTCTTTCCCTATTAATCACATAGAAGACGATGTATCCATGGCAACTGTACATTCAGCCGATGAAGAATTAGGAGATTATTTTTTCATTAAGGACGAGATAGTTAATAAATATAAAACTCAGATAATTTTGACAAATAATAAAATAGAAGAGTTCAAGGAGATAAATGGTAAACGAATTATTTTTATTGCTGAAAACGATTTTGAGCATATGGGAGAAATTTTTAGGAGATATATCTCTAAAGGCCAAACTGGAATTTATTCGGAACTACACGAAAGGAAGTATAATATAGTACAGGAAAAGTTAATAGAGATGTATTCAAACGACAGTCAGATAAAGTTTATTAAATGTACTAAAAGGGCACAGGATATAGATACAGAAGTGGAAGCAGTTAAGCAAATATCATTGTACCACGTTAAGGAGAGTATGCATTCAGGTATAATCGAAACTTATAACCAACTTAGGAACAAAATTTACTATCCAAAACTCATGGAATTAATTCAATTGGTAATTAACCAATGTGAGATATGTCAAGAGGTAAAATATGACAGGAATCCGATCAGACCTAAATTTTTATTCACAGAAACACCATCGGAACAAAATGAGATTGTTCACCTGGACACCTATGTAATAAAAAGGAATATTTTTTTAACAGTAATAGATAGTTTTTCTAAATTCGGTGCGGCTTACCCATTAAATGATAGAAACCATTTGACTATTATTGAGCAATTAGAAGACCACTTTTCAAAAATAGGAAAACCAAAGAAAATAGTAGCGGACAATGAATTCAAAGCAGTACGAATAAAGGAATTTTTACAGAATGAAAATATTGAATTACATTTAACTAAACCCAACAGTCATACAGGTAATGCGGACATAGAACGTTTTCACAATACAATAGCAGAAAAATTCAGGATATTATATAAAATGGAAAAGAATGTTCCAATAAGACAATTGATTCAGAAGGCAATAAGAAATTATAATGAACGTTACCATTCAAGCATTAAATGCACACCTAAGGATGTACATTTAGGGAAAATAGAAAACAGCACGGTTAAACAAAATTTGGAGGAAAATAAAAGAAAGGTAATAGAAAAACTGAATAAATCTAGAGAGGACTATAGAGAAGCAAGAAAAGAAGGATTTATAAAAAACTACAAGGCAGTTAGACATAAGGAACAACCAAAATATAAAAAAGCTAGATTGGAGAAAATACACCTGTGTAATATTAAAAGACCCTTAAAATTTTCAGATTTGGATGATGATAATACTAATGATGATCATGCTGACACCATCGAGTAAGGGAATAATAACAACTAAACGACTTACGGAACAATCAGGATTTATAGACATTTTTATAAAAAATCAGGAGATTGTCAAGGAATCCGACATAATACTACATATAATAAACCTACAAGAAATAGAACACATTCTGGACCAAATGACGGAAAACGTTATTTTAATGAGGACAAACAATAAAGAAATACTTCAACTTGAATTATTAGATGCCAGAAATAAATTAACTACTTTAAAACCAAAACAAATCAGAAAACGTAGAGGACTAATTAACGGCATAGGTAGTATGTCAAAATGGTTATTTGGCACTATGGACGACGAAGACAGACAGAATATTCAAAAACATCTATTTAATATTAATGAAATAATTAACAATAATGATCAACAAATTGTAATTAATAACTATTTTAATGAAACTATAAACCATTTTAAAATAATTGTCGAAAATGATAGAAAAATAATAGAGACAAAAATAAATTCTATTGATAAAATTCTAGATATAGAAAATAATAAGCACATATATTTAGAACAATTATCAAATATACAACTTATAAAAAATAAGATAGAACATTTGCAGGATAATGTTATTTCCGCAAAATATGGTATGATACATCCTAGTATTTTAACTTTTAACGAAATAGAGAAATATAAAATAGACTATAATAAATTAAAATATATACAAATTGGAACAACGTTTTTAAGTGATTCTCACTTAGTTTTTGGCATAAAAATACCTAAAACCTTTGAAATAGTAAAATTAAGATCAATTGTACCCATACCAAATAATGAAAGTAATGAAATAGATTATAATATTGAAAAGATTTTTGAATTTGATAATAAAATTTATAAATTTGAAGAACACAAACATCTAAAAGATTTAAAGATAAGCACACATTGTATAATCAAAAATAATTGTCAACTAATAAAACATAACGAATTTGAAATAATTGAATTAGATATAGATACAATTATAATTAAAAATTCTATTAATATAAATATAAATCAAACTTGTAATTCTGAAAAAATTATCTTAAATGGAAACTATTTAATTAATTATAATAATTGTTCAGTAAAAATAAAGGATTATCTCCTTTCAAACGTTGTAGAAACTATAGAACAAAAACAAATATTTAATAATATTGATAGTATAAGGAATTTTACTAATAAGATAACATTTGAACAAATTAAAGAAGAACATAAAGTAAATGTAAGAAATATCAAAGAATTAAATTTCCACAAGAGAATCACATATAGCTGTAACATTTTAATCATAATTGTAATACTTACTTTACTTATTATAATCATAACCAAACATAAACATATTAAGATAAAGTTGAATAACAGAATTCAGGAGAATTCTAATCTAAAGAGGGGAGAAGTTACATATAAGAATACGGACCCAATAGACGAATTTATAAGTAGCATTATACATAAGTAAAACTTTAGCATAAATTCATTTCATTTCCGGTCCGTTAAAATAAATTATTTTTCGGTCGCAATTCCTAGAATTAAAATTACAATTGAAATAAATTAAAATTAATCAATAAGCAATATTAAAAGAAAAATGTTAAAATTAATCAATAAGCAATATTAAAAGAAAAATGTTAAATAAGCATAATTATATAAGTTTCATTTTAACAAAATAAATTGAATAAAGTCAGTTGGTATTAATCCAAGGCCAAGAACGGTTCTCCTCCAAAAAACTTGTGTTTAATTTTAAAAAAAATCGGTTAAATAAAATCAATATAAAATTCACGCGTAAAATTTCTGCAAACAGATACACACACACACACTCTTGCGTTTCTTTTAAATAGTAGAATTTTAGTCATTACTGCGCATGCCTAAGAAAAACAAGAATTTTAATCAACAACAACTGTCTTGCACTTTTGTGCTTAAGTACTGCTTTGTCAACCAAAAAGTCACCTAATTTTGGGACATGCGCATTCATATTTATTTATTTATTTATTTATTTATTTATTTATTGCAAATTAGGTTTACAGTTTTAGTATAAATACCAGCGTTGTCAACTATTTTTAAACAAAACGCGTCGTCCATACTGTCAAAAGGCACTAAAAAGCGCTAAAAATTACATTTACATACAAAATCACTAAAAATTATATTAAATTCAACTATTTGGTGTTTTAATTCTAAGATTTTTTTGGATGTAGGGAAACATTCAGATTTGCCCAAAAGCAACATTTTATGAAATCACGGAAATGTTGACTGTCCAACATTTCTGATGATTTGAAGTAATTTTGGAAGTGATATTACATAGTATTCATAACATGAATCTTTCATTTTAAGTTCATATTTTATATAAACTAATTAAATAAGCATTTCTTAATTTTATTTTTAAATAACTCATCACATTATCATCTTTTGCCATAAAATATGGAAAGCATAACAAATTAATAACAAATCCTGAAAGTTTAACAAACGGAATTTTATTTAATGAAATTTTATGCAGAGTTCTTCTATCCAAAATGATTCCGTCTTTCTATATTGTTTCACTCGCATAATTTTAAAGATGATTTTCAAATCAAAAACAAAATAAGGAAAAAACGCGCTGATTTAGCGCCTTTTTCAAAAAAAGCGCTGAGAGGAAAAAATGCGACTTTTGCGTTATCAAAAAGCGCTAAATCTAGCGCGAAAAGCGCTAAATTGGCAACGCTGATAAATACAAGCTGTATGCACACAGCGGTATTTATATTGGTTTGGTGCACCAAACTGTCAACACTAAAAACGAATTTTGCAAATTTAAAAAAAAAAAATTTTTTTTGATAAAAAGGAAATTTATTTAATTACGAATTTGATTATTATATCAATTAAAAATTTATTTGAATGTGATTCAATCATCAAAATTATATTATTAATTAAATCTAATACATTTTTTTGAAATAATTTTCAAATTAAATTTTTTTTAAACAATTAATTGTAAGTTTCAATAAATTCAAAACAATTTTTAATCAAATCAATCACTTTTATGATTGAAATCTATCTATATAACGTATGCGGATTGAAATTGCAACAAAAATTTTACACTGGCCAAAGAAAATATACATGAGCTATTAGTGTTTTAGGACTTATTTTGAATTACGTTATGCTTTGCCTTAATACTTTAAAACCCCATTTCATAATCTGGCTTTTAGTTATTTCAAAATGTTAACAAAATAAGAACTACATAACTTGAAAAAATATTTGCAAGTTTTTCCATATTTAATCTATTTTCATCGGGAACATTTTATAATATTTTACAGCAAGTGGCAGTGAAAGGCAGAGATGTGGACTTTTTTTTGGAAGTAAATAATTCTATTATTGATAAGATGTGCAATGTAGAACATAATCTTTTTTCTAAAAAAATATATATGGATCTTAATCAATCAGATGTAAATTGCTAAATTTGACTTTTTTGGAATTTGATTTGACCATCAATTCTAATTAATATATTATGAAGAATATTTAATTCGAAGAGGTTTTGTAAATATTGTGGTTACATTAAATTAATACAATAGGGTATTATATATTATTTGGTTCAACGTTGGATATAAATACATATACTGTTTTCCGTTTTGTTGCAATTTTATTCCGCATACGTTATGTATATAAAAATGGATGTGTGTACTTATGTATCTTCCGTATGGACTCAAAAACGGCTGGACTGAAATTTTCAGGGAATCTTCAGAATAGCCTAGCGTGTAACACTGATTTTCTGTCTGTCGGCGTGGCAAAATCAAATTTGTACACTATACCGCTAATATCATAACAAAAAATTGGAAAAATAGATTATATGTATAATTGTTGATCGACATTTTCTTCAATTATTATAGATAGTTATATAGTTTTCTATATACACACATGCTTTCAAGGTCAGTGATTGTTATCAAACAACAAAATTTTGGTAAAAAAAAATTTTATTTAATAAGGTGCCACAGTGTACTATAAAAGTTCTTCTATATTATCAATCGATGATAAACCATTTTGTTTACTCTTGCTTATTATGTGCATGAATAAGAAATTTCCATGTGAAATTTATTTAAAAAAAATATTTTAAATAACTCTACGCATTCCACTTTTAATACAAAAACCAGTAAGAGTGCTATATACGGATATGCCGAATCTTATATACCCTTCCCCTTTATTGTGGATGCATTATTATTTTTTATATAGCCTCAGAAATACCCTTCTTTTAGTATATGTATATGTGTAATGCCCACTTTTTTTATATAAAAATCCGATCCCACCAATTTTTAGCCAACATCCTAAAAATAAAAGAAAGTGATTCAGACAAAGCTAAAAGACTCCCGAAATTACAATTTTCTTTGTAATGTAGGTACTACACCCTCTGTTCCGATCTCGCCCATTGTTCGCTAAACTTCGTACAGTGGTACTAATTATTGTTAACGTTCACAATACAATCCAGCAAATTTTTAGTCAACTATGTTACTGTGGTAACGAAATAAATGCATCAAAGTTTTACGAATTTCTCTAATACAGTTCATCAGATATTCGATAATATGTCCAGTTCTATGTCACAGACACATTACGAAAAATTATAAAAATATTTTTCGGACAAAGTTTGAAGAATCTTGCAATTTTAGTTATTCAGATATTCAAAATTGACTAAGTACTTTGTATGGAAGGGCCCATACCCACTGTTCCTATCCCAGCCATTTTTAGCTAAACTCCGTATAGTGATGAGAAATTAATTCATACAAAGTTTAAATACTTTTACGGTTACAGTTCTCCAAATATACGAAATTAATTATTTACTTTCAAATGGTCGACTTCCGTCCATTTTCAGATAATTTATGTAAAATGATAAGTGAGCTAGCTATTCGGACAAAGTTTGATTAATTATGGATCTTAAGTTGCTTAGAAATAACTATTTACTTCGTTTCGTAGATGACTCATCTCCAATGTTTGGTTAAACCGTATACAGTGATAGAGTTGTGCCACTCGGAACTAAAACGCTCTTTTTTAGTGATTCAGTTATAAGGTTATACTACGTCTACAATTCAATTACAAAAACAACATTGACACAATGTTTAAGTGTATCACAAAATAAGAAATTACCTGTTGTTTTTGTAATTGTTTTGTAGTCGTAGTATAACCTTTTAACTGAATCACTAAAAAAGAGCGTTTTAGTTCAGAGCGGCACAACTCTATACAGTGATAAACAGTTGATTTGTATAAAGTTTGAAGACTCTCAATTATAGTTCTGCAGATATTCGAAAATACTTTGCATAGGAGGCGCTTCGGCCACTAAACTAATTTTCAGCCCTACTATGTAAAACTATAAGAGAGATATTCGGACAAAGTATATCGTAATTATAGTTCTAAAAATATTTAGAAATATCTATTTACTTTGTATGGGAGGTGACCCATTCCCAGTTCCGATCCATCCCAATTTTCGTTTTGATTCATATGAAGTTTGAAGACTTTCACTCCAGATATTCCTTAAAAACTATTTGAATTGTTTGATAGGTGTCATGCCCACTAATACAATCCCGCCCATTTTTAGCCAAACTCGGTATAGGGATAAGAAATTAATGTGTTCAAAGTTAAAATCCTTTCGCAATTATTGTTCTTCAGAAATTGGAAATACACACTTTACATTGTATGGGAGGTGCCACGCCCACTAATTCAATACCGCCCATATAAAATGCTAAGAGTGCTCTTCGGATAAAGCTTGAAGACTTCCACAATTATAGCTCACCAGATATTTGAAAATAATTATTTACTTTGTGTGGGTTCCGATCCGTCCCGTTTTCGATTAAACATCATACAGTGATAAGAAATCGATTCCTATAAAGTTTGAATATTGTCACAATTATAGATCTGCTGATATTTGAAAATACCTATTTACTTTATACATTTATACAATCTCGCCAATTTTGAGGCAATCAGTGCACAATGGTTTTGTAACTTTCACAATGATAGTTCACCAGATATTCCATAATAACTATTAACTTTTTAAAATTTCAAAATAAAAAATAGTCTATTAATCGTTTTAAATATACAGGAATATACGGTAAATTTCAACAGGATAAGACCAGTGGTTTATCCTCCTATAAGGTACAAACAAACAAATAAACATACATAAATATGAATAAACACAAAATTCCTAATTTTACCCGTTTTTACACCCCTGAAGGTAGACTTTTGAAAAGGTACTTTCTAAATACATATTTTTGTGACTACAGTGAGTTAAATTAAACATGTTTTCCTTTTAAACAAATATTCAAGGTTTAAAATCCAAAGGTGCCTATTTATCCCGTTTTTCCCTTTTTTGTCCCTTTATAGTCCAAGTAGTGAAAAGAGATGTTGCCTTTTGATGCTTCTAAATAACAATCTATCTATATTCGAAATTTCAATAAAATCGGTTCAGCCGTTTAGTATTTATTGTATAAGAACTAAAGGAACCAATTTGACCGGTTTTACCCCTGGTTATCCCTTTCTGGTCCAAGTATTGGAAAAACTTATAGCCTATTGACGCTTCCAAGTAAGGATCTATATACGTTCCAATAAAATCGATTCAGCCGTTTAGGCGTGATACTCAAACAAACAAACCAACAAATAATAAGTTAGTTTGTTTATTGTTTATATAAAGACATTCATATATGACATTTATATATGACTAATTAGATGGCATGTTTTCTGTATATATTGTTACGTTTTAAACTTTTTAAAACGTTGGTCTATTTCCTTTAAATAAACCGAATAGTGTTGATTGAAAATAAAAGCAGTTTAAGTAGTTTAAAATTGTAACAACTCTTTATTTATTTTAAAATGTACAACAACAACAGTTCAAATAGGCACTCAGTGTCTTTATACATGTTTATGCGCACACACTTTATAATGTACAAGGCAGCTGACGTTAACTCTAACAGCGCCTATGATTGACTCACTCACGACTGCAACCTCTGCCACTATTTATATACACGCCATCTTTCGGGAATCTTCTAAGTACAATCTCAATCTCTCAACGAACAAACTATTATGTTCGAATTCTAAAGCTTTCGATGTCAATGTTAGCAGTTTAAACATTTAGTGTTGCCATACTTACAAACAATGCTTATAACTGCTGCTTGTTGATAAGTAGACGCTTCTACTGATGGAAATGTTTCTAAACGCGATGAATGTTGCTGATAGTTGCTACAGACCGTTAAATTCAAATCGCTAGTGCAAATTCGTAACAACTTGAAACTTATTTGTGTTGAATTTTATTTGGATACCAAACGACTACGACTAATTATTGGCCAATAGTCACAAAATTTTGTACTGCAAGTTCAGCTTATATAAAACTTATTTATGTTGAATTTGGTTTGGATATCTATGGGGCCTAGGAGAAATAATGCACCGATTCCTTAATAAAATAGAAACAGTTTTGCCAAATTTTGTCGAATTATCTTTGAAATTGCGACCTGTAGTTTGATTACATAGTTTACATGGACGGACGGATGGACATCGATTAATCGACTCAGTGATCCTGAGCAGACAAAATGTTTGCACGTTACAAACATCAGCACTAACCCTCCCTACTGTGGTGCTGTAGGGTATAATTAAATTGAATAGTTCTTCAGTTTATCGATTACGAAAGAAACACTTATATTTTATTAATAGTATGTATGTATATAATATAAGGACTGAGATCGTAAAATTCTTAACACACAATTATGTTCATTTGTTGTTAATCTGATTAAAATGAGTGACCAGAAAAAAGTGCGTACTAAAATTATTAAATATTTTCAACAAAACCCAACTTGGACCTACAAAAAGTTGGCCATGCATTCAAAGGTATGCCGTCAAACTGTTTCCAATGTTATTAAACAGCACCGGGAGACCTTGTCCGTTGATATAATACCTGGATCAGGTAGAAGGAATGGTACAAATGGTGTTTCTAAAGAAGAAAAAATAGAAAGCATTTTCAAAAGGTAGGGAAGCAGCCCGGTTAGCTCAGTACTCGGACTATTTGGTACGAAAAGTTAAAGCCAATGCAGGTTTAAAAATATACAAGGCTCAAAAAGTTCCTAACAGGAACTCTGCTAAAAATTTAGAGGCCAAAGACAGAGCACGGAAATTGAAGTCAAATTGTATACAAAAAATATACCTGCTGCATAATGGATGACGAAATGTACGTATGGAACATTTTTTCGCAGCTTCTGGGTCAATTTTTTTGACTTACAGATGCTCGAGGGAATGTTGCAGAAAAGTTTAGGACCCAAAAGTAAACAAAATTTCCCAAAAAGTTCTTGGTATGGCAAGCAATATGCAGTTGCGGCAAAAAAGCCAAACATTTGTAACAAAGGGCTCTATAAATACCGAAATTTACATCAAGGAATGTTTAGAAAAAAGGATGTTTCCATTCAAAAGACTTCTTAGTGTGTCCACTTATTTTTGGCCTGATTTGGCATCTGTCACTATGCTAATAAAGGTCTTGAGTGGTACAAGACCAATAATGTGGTAGTTGTAACAAGAGAGGCAAATTCTCCAAACTGTCTGGAGCTGAGTCCAGTGGAGAGATATTGGGCTCTTGTTAAAAGAGAATTGAAGATCACAAAAAAGGTGTCCAAAAGTGTGGTAGATTTTAAACGGAGATGGACAACCTCTTCAGACAAAGTGACATAAAGCAATATGCAGTTGCGGCAAAAAAGCCAAACATTTGTAACAAAGGGCTCTATAAATACCGAAATTTACATCAACGAATGTTTACAAAAAATTATGTTTCCATTCATAAGACTTCTTAATGTGTCCACTTATTTTTGGCCTGATTTGGCATGCTGTCACTATGGTATGAAAGGTGTTGAGTGGTACAAGAACAATAATGTGGTATTTGTACCAAGAGAGGCAATTCCTCCAAACTGCCCGGAGATGAGTCCAGTGGAGAGATATTGGGCTCTTGTTAAAAGAGAATTGAAGAGCACAAAAAAGGTGTCCAAAAGTGTGGTAGATTTTACACCTGTTCGAACAAAGTGACATAAAGCACTATAAAAACCATAATGGAAGGGTTTTCGGAAAAGGTTCAAAATTCCATCATTAGTGATTAGAACTATAAAAAAAAATTTTTTTGTAAATTGTAACAATAATTTCAATCAACTAAAAAAAGATTTAAAACTGTAAGTTTAGTGGTTTCATTTTTATTAACATATATGTATGTTAAACATTTTTCGATCTCAGTCCTTAATTGTCTAGAAGACCTGATTTATTTTGTCACAATAAATTTGTATTTTCGATAACATTTTGTTGAGTATTTGAACTCACTTCGACTTAAATTCAATTATTTCTAATTCTTTGAAGATACAAGTTTTAATTGTTCCTGAAATTGTTCCTGCAGCTGTAATGGAGTTTTTATTTCATTCCTTAAACGGTGCTGTGCTTCTCTTTCTTTTTCCATGTTCTCAGCATATATTTCCGGTATTTTTGAAAGGCTGCCTGACAGTTCCTGAAGTTGCTCCTTTAATTGTTCATTTAGTTCTGCCTGTATTTGTAGTTCTTGCTGAAGATTTTCTTGTTCCTGTAATTCTTTTTGTACATTTTGTTCATATTGTTCTTGCTTTCTAAGCTTGTTTTCCCTGCGCTGCTGCAATTTTTCCTGCAATTGTTGCTGCAAATCTAGTTTATTTTGTAAGGCTTTTTGCAGCTCCACATTCTTAAGAATTTCTGCTTGCAATTTCTCTTCAAGTTTTTCACGTTTCTTCATTTCTTTCTCTAGTTGTAGTGCTTTCTGTTCAACTTCATCCTCTAGATTTTGTTGCATTTGATCATGAGTTTGACTTTCTTGTTGCAAGGTTTCTTTGACACTTTGTATTTCTTGCTGCCATTGCTTTTGTTTTTCCTCTAATTGTTGGATCTTATTGAGTTCACACACAAAACCAAATTTATTTAAACATGTATTATCGTTCCATCTCATATTCTCTTCCATTATGATTTGAACACAAAATTCATTTTTGCCAAAGAAGTTGGGATTGCCGCCGAACCAGTTGGTGTAGGTAAATTTGTTGCCCGTTGAAAGCCAAACAAAATGCTTTTCCGGAAATCGGCTCATAATGCCACCAATCCAAAGAGTGCGATTTTTTAAATTGTTTTCTTTGCGTATATTTCGGATCAGCGTAGTTAGTTCCAAAGATTTTGTGCTTGTTTCAAGCTCCACCAAAGTCATGTTCATTTTTAAACACTCTGCCTGGCTTTCCATCCAATTGAACTAAAAACAGATAAGACATATCATATATTCTGTATTTAAATAGTAAGTTTAACTTACTTACCTTTTCTTGGAAATCTATATAAAACTTATTATTTGCATCAGATGTGTACATTTGTCCCGTGGAATAGATGCCATTTATTTTAAAAATCAATAAAACTACCAACACTTTAAAAATATATGTTGAACGCATTTTAGATGTTGCTTCTAAAACTCTATATTAAGAAATAAATATTATCAATCTCTTTCGGAAAATATATACACTCATTTTTAAAATGTTTAATTTAAACTATAAATAAAATTAAATATTAACTGTGACCCGGGTTGTATGCGAAAGATAAGGTTTTAGTTTTGAAGCAAAAGAGAGAAGTGCGAAAATCATGGGTTTGTCTGATTAATGAAAAGATTTGTTAAGAACACACAATTTGCTTTAAACTTAAAATCTCTCTCAATTACAAACAATTAAACTAAGCTTGTACAGTAGACTGTCCACTATTTGTATGGGGGAAAAAAAATGTCAGAATCTTGTTGGTCTTAACCCCACAAAATGATTCCCCTTTCCAGATATTGAGATAGCCGAAATTTGAGCTCGATTAAACGACGTTAACCCGTGCCGCTCGTCGCTCAAAGTTTGAAAAAATCAACATTTTTGGCCAAAAAGCTAACATAAGAAGCTATAACTCCAGAACGGTAAATAATAGAAACACGATTAGTATCTCAAAACAAAGCTAATATTGTTCTTCAAAATTTATTTTATATACATTATTCTTGTTACTTTAAGCCAAACAGAGTTACAACAGCTTTTGTCTCCAAAAACGTGACCTAGTCGCGGTAGGAGCATACTTCGTATATTTTGATATTATGTGAAAAATGTTGCTAGTAAGTACATATTTTTACATTTTATTGTTATTGAATCATAATGTACATAGATTTAGTATTTCAAAAAGATATAAAACACAAAAATTGGTTGAAAAATGTAAAAGTTATTAAAAATTCCCCAGGCCATTAACGTGTCTCGGAGCACTTGAATATGATATGTGGAAAAAAATTTAACTTATTTTGAAAACTATACGAATAAAACTATTTTATTACATAAAATATATCTATGTTTGCTCAAATATAAGTTTTTTTTCCTTAAAATATAACGTGAATCTGTTCTCAGCTATGGTCAAAAAAAATTTTTTTTTAGACGACAGTTTCAAAACACCATTTTCAGTTTTTTTTAAACTTTGTTAAACAAATTTTTAAATTTTTTAAATATCACCGGGGGGTTTATGGTCAATAGATTAGGGAACAAAACAGTGAAAAAATTAGGTCAATACCTCTTATAGTTCAGGTGTACCTGCGGTTTGAATTCTGCGGATTTCGCGAAAAACTCATTTTTTTGGAATATTTTAGAAAATATGTCATAATTTTTTATTGTTATACATTTTAACCAAAATATTTACAGAATATTATTTCTCAGATATTAACAAATATGTCCCAGAAGTTATATATAAATCGGGAAATCCTAAGGCGTAAACTTTGAAGGTCAAAGGTCAAATTTCGCAATATTTGGAAATTCACATTGAAACATATGGAAATAATCTTTATTTGTCGACCATATTTACTAAAATTACAGGATTTTATGGTATATGGTCCGATATTTAGAATAACATAAAAAAAAAATCAAATTAACCCTTTAAAGCTTTTTTTTTTCTGAATATAAATTATATTAATTTTTTTATTTTTAAATTTATTAAAATTGATTTTATTAACTTTGGGGACATATTTGACCCAAATGCTTTAAAGGGTTAATTTGATTTTTTTTTTATGTTATTCTAAATATCGGACCATATACCATAAAAGCCTGTAATTTTAGTAAATATGGTCGACAAATAAAGATTATTTCCATATGTTTCAATGTGAATTTCCAAATATTGCGAAATTTGACCTTTGACCTTCAAAGTTTACGCCTTAGGACTTCCCGATTTATATATAACTTCTGGGACATATTTGTAAATATCTGAGAAATAATATTCTGTAAATATTTTGGTTAAAATGTATAACAATAAAAAATTATGACATATTTTCTAAAATATTCCAAAAAAATGAGTTTTTCGCGAAATCCGCAGAATTCAAACCGCAGGTACACCTGAACTATAAGAGGTATTGACCTAATTTTTTCACTGTTTTGTTCCCTAATCTATTGACCATAAACCCCCCGGTGATATTTAAAAAATTTAAAAATTTGTTTAACAAAGTTTAAAAAAAACTGAAAATGGTGTTTTGAAACTGTCGTCTAAAAAAAAATTTTTTTTTGACCATAGCTGAGAACAGATTCACGTTATATTTTAAGGAAAAAAACTTATATTTGAGCAAACATAGATATATTTTATGTAATAAAATAGTTTTATTCGTATAGTTTTCAAAATAAGTTAAATTTTTTTCCACATATCATATTCAAGTGCTCCGAGACACGTTAATGGCCTGGGGAATTTTTAATAACTTTTACATTTTTCAACCAATTTTTGTGTTTTATATCTTTTTGAAATACTAAATCGATGTACATTATGATTCAATAACAATAAAATATAAAAATATTTACTTACTAGCAACATTTTTCACATAATATCAAAATATACGAAGTATGCTCCTACCGCGACTAGGTCACGTTTTTGGAGACAAAAGCTGTTGTAACTCTGTTTGGCTTAAAGTAACAAGAATAATGTATATAAAATAAATTTTGAAGAACAATATTAGCTTTGTTTTGAGATACTAATCGTGTTTCTATTATTTACCGTTCTGGAGTTATAGCTTCTTATGTTAGCTTTTTGGCCAAAAATGTTGATTTTTTCAAACTTTGAGCGACGAGCGGCACGGGTTAACGTCGTTTAATCGAGCTCAAATTTCGGCTATCTCAATATCTGGAAAGGGGAATCGTTTTGTGGGGTTAAGACCAACAAGATTCCAAAATCGATTTTTTGTGGACAGTCTATTGTACAGCCTCAGAAATTAGGGTAGAAGGGGGACCATTACCACTTTTTTTAAAAGCTCTCTTTTAAAAACCACAAAAACTTTTATTAAAATAGTTGTTGTTTCAAATACTTAGAAATGTAGGCTTCTGCCTATCTCTCTTTATTAAAATTTTTTTTAAAACATTAATACAGTGGCCAAAACTATATTGAAGTGGTACTCCAAGAGGTCCCCTTGGGTTACCAAACCTATATACACATTTTTGGAATGCTACAGTAGCATTCCAAAAATGGAAGTTTTTACCAATGATCCTGTAAAGAATTTGTTTTCGAAACAGACATCGAAATATGTAAATTCTATAAATATTTTAGTTATTTCATTATTATAGACCTCTTGGAGTACCACTTTAGTATAGTTGGGGTCATGGACGTGTTTCCATTCTCCGGTATTAACCTCCTAATTGCACTACTTCTTAAATAATATCTTTGTTAAATGCATAACAGAGCACTGTTAATTGCAAAAAAACGATCTCTTATAAAATGTATTGGTGAGTATTAAAGGGGTTTACAAATATATTTAGACAAAGTTCAAAAGTAGGTTTTTGTTCTGACTCAATTTTGCATATGCAAATAATTTATATCACATCATGTTAATATATTTTCGCGTTTAATGATTTTGCCGGATGTGAGCCTTATATAGGAGCTATATATAATCATGAACACATAGTCTAAAAATTCAGCAGTCGACAGAAATTAGTCTACTTGAAACTAATTTCGGTGCAATTTGTAACATTTTTAAGTAATTTTTTTGTTTGAGTTTTTTTTTCTAGTTTCCGCTCTATTTTGTGTTGCACAAGACCACGATAAACTAAAAATGACCTTCATTTTAATTGTTATTTGCAGAATATAATAAACAATATAAATTAGATTTTAAAAAACATACAATTTGTACAATGTCATTGCAATTTGTTTGTGAATTTATTCTCAAGTTTTTGTTTTTATTCTTAAAAATAAATTTGAGCAGAAAAAAAATTGGCCCTTATCTACACGTGTATGGAATTGTGGTTTAATAGTAGATTTAATATTTGTATATCGCTGGCTAAACATGCAAAGGCTCTAAGTATTTTTTAGAAATTCAGATTTTAAACAATAAGTAAAAATACATTTGGTCAATTCACAAGGTTTCACGACTCTTAATCGTTCAGCATAGGTCTCTGCTGGTTGATTACGATAACACAACAAACATATCATAAAGAGTATTATTATTTTAGGACATTATTTGGTTGAAAGTCAAAAACAACATTTTCAAACCATTGTGAAATATTAAGACATTATGACAATATGACATGATAGGACCCCTTGTGAACCCCCACTTAAATGTTCCGGCAAACATTATCGTAGAATAGTTTAATCCTTAAATGTCTTTTTTGAAAGGACCTTTTTGATTTTCTATACAAAAAGGTAAAATTGACCCTTAAAGAGAGGAGGTAGAGGGTTAAAATCTTCCACCAAAATAATACCCATCAAATTTCACAATGTAACTCTGACAATAAGAAATCTCTCACACATTAACTTTGACCCACATTGACCCACTTAAAAAAAAAAACTGAGACCAGCTGGACTATAAGTTTATTCTACAAAAATGATCAAAAATTTATAATTTGTTGGATAGTGTATTGTTACTTTTTTACATATTATTAGCTTTTTGAATAAAAATAATAAAACAACAATTGTAGTAAATGAGAAATATAATGAAAAACAAGCAAGTTCTAAGAAAAAGCCCTAAGTCCATGAAAATTACAAACTAAGGAATAGAAAAAGCTCTAAGTCCAAAAAAGCTTTTATCTCGGCAAATACTTACTTTATCATTTTGCTTTTACGCGCATAAAGGGTTTTCAAACAAGAGGTGTTATTTTGAATCACCCGGTGTTTCGGTAGCTGTCACTTTTGAGGCTTTTATTCTTTAACATTTGACAAGTAGAAACTACGCCATTACTAACAAGTAAGACAGCTATATTCGGCTCTGCCGAATCTTATATACCCTTCACCAAATTATACTTTAAAATAAAATTTAAAAAATTTTTTTTTATAATTTTTTTTTTTCGAAAGTGTTTTAAAAAAGTTGTTCCCAATTTTTTTATAAATTTTTTTTAATATAAATTTTTTTTAATTTATTAGTGAAAAAAATTTATGACAAAAAAATGTTTTTTGTGAAAAAAAAAAATTCGGTTTAAAAAATATTTTTCCCGATTTTGATCCATTGTAGATCCAACTTACTATAGCCCATCATCAGAAAGTTGATATCTATCATTAGATATCCATATTGTCTATATTTATGACTTAGTAATCGATATATAGATCAAAAATAGGCCAAAAATAGAGGTTGTATCGGATTTTTGCTCATATCTCCGTTATTTATGGACGGATTTAGCTGATTTTAAATAGGAAACTTCTCGAAAGCATGTCTGACAGAATTATTGAAGATTTGTATCCCGAAGATATTTGGGGTCATCAGAAAGTTGATTTCAACAGACAGACAGACAGACAGACAGACAGACAGACAGACATACAGACAGACAGACAGACAGACAGACAGACAGACAGACAGACAGACAGACAGACAGACAGACAGACAGACAGACAGACAGACAGACAGACAGACAGACAGACAGACAGACAGACGGAAAGACAGACGGAAAGACAGACGGAAAGACAGACGGAAAGACAGACAGACATGGCTTAATTGACTCCGCCATCTATAAGAATCCAGAATATATATACGTTATAGGGTCGGAAAATTATATTGTGGAAATTACAAACGGCATGACAAACTTATATATACCCTTCTCACAAATGTGAAGGGTATAAAAATGGAAATGGAAATTCACTACAAAAATGGTGAAAATCTTGCAGTCGCAGTCCGCAAAACTGAAGCAATTTTGGGTCATCATGAAGCACCTTGTCGGACAGCAATACAGAAATTGGTGGAAAAATTCGAGCTGTTGGGACAAATTAGTGATGAGAAGAATCAAACACGTGCATGTCGCTCAAGAACAACTGAGAATATTACTGCTGTAGCAGTAATAATGAAAACCAAGGTTTGTCCATTCCTCGTCGTTCTTTGGAATTGGGCATTCCACAAACGTCATTACACTGTATTTCGTCGGAATTGGATGATATTGATCTGGACAACGTTTACTTTCAACAAGCCGGCACTACGTGCCACACAAGCAACGAAACCATTGCTCTTTTATGGGAAAAATTTCCGGACTGTGTTATATCTCGAAGAGGTGATCACAATTGGCCAACGAGATCTTGTGATTTAACACTTTGAGAACACGTGAAAGATAAGGTCTACGCCAACAGCCCAGCGTCGATTCAAGACCTCAAAGATAGAATTCGTGAGGCTATCGAGGACATAGGGCAGCCACTTTGCGATTTGGTTATGGAAAGTTTCATGAAAAGGATATGGTTCTGTAAGCATGGTCGTGGTGGCCATTTGGCTGATGTTGTTTTTCATTATTAACGGCATACCTCTTTATTATAAAATAAACATCTGATAATTTATCTCAAAAAAATCCATTTTTCTTTGAATACCAAAAAAACACTTCTTGTTGAAAAACCCTATAGAAAACAAAGCAAAGTACAGAATTCAAAAATGCTTACGCAAAAAAAAGTTTGATTGTTTTTTATTTCTCTCCTGTAAAATTTTAAAATATGGACTTGGAGCCTTTGCATGTTAAGCCATCTATAATATATATATATATAAAATTTATTAAACTCAAACAAAACCACAATTTTGTAAATCCATTTACTTCACCTTGAAAACAATTTTTCCTTTTTAATTTTCAATAATTTGTTTAGAAATAAGTATTTTTAAGAACGGTGAATTGTTTTACAAAATTATGCCCTATATTTAGATCTTTTTTAAATCAAAACTCTTGAAAGATCTCAACTATAAGTATATGTATCGTTTATACATCCTTTTAATTATAAACCTTAATGAGGATATTAGGACGATCCACAGTAGTTTAGAAACTTTTTTTTTTGGAAATAATTCGGTATCTCGGGAACTATTGGAGATATTATTACAAAATTTCACATGGTTAGAGCTGAGGTGTTTTTGAGTTGAATTACATTTGTTCAGCTTCCTAAGGGTAATACGGGCCAGTTTGTGCCCCCTCAAAGTTGGTCACCTCGGGTCTCAAAATTTTTAAAAAAATCCCCTAAAATTCATTTATGATCCGAATGAGCTGAAATTTAAAATATAAATAGTCCTTGAGAAGATCTACAAAAAATACGCTTACATGTGTAGGTTATCTCCTTCAGTTGAAGAGATATTTAGGTTTATTTATTTATTTTTTTTTTTAATTTTGCTCGATTTTTTTTTGTTTTTTAGATATGGCGGCCCTACGGAGGGTCGAATTTTTTTTTAAAAATATCAGCTATATTGGCAATAAAATTCTAAATAAAACAAAAAAAACTTGGTAACAGTTATCTCGTCCGTGTAAAAAGTTACACGCATCCAAAGTTGGAACATGTAAAATGGGCCTAATTTTTTACGATTTTTCCTAAAAAAGTCCCTATATTTTTTCTTTTGTAGAAACAAATTTTCTTTGGGACTATATACAATTTTTATATGTTCCGGAAAGAAAACTTAATGCAAAAGCATGTAAAGTAAAATTGGGCTCACTTAAGCGGACACAGTATCCCCCAGACCTATCCAAACTTGGACAATTTTAAAAAAAATATTTAGGTTTCAGTAAAAAATTCTAAAAAGGCAAAGCACCGATCCTCGAAAAAGTTCCGTATTTGTATAACCCTATAATAAACCTAAATATCTCTTCAACTGAAGGAGATAACCTACACATGTAAGCGTATTTTTTGTAGATTTTCTCAAGGACTATTTATATTTTAAATTTCAGCTCATTCGGATCATAAATGAATTTTTGGGGATTTTTTTAAAAATTTTGAGACCCGAGGTGACCAACTTTGCGGGGGCACAAACTGGCCCGTATTACCCCTAGGAAGCTGAACAAATGCAATTCAACTCAAAAACACCTCAGCTCTAACCATGTGAAATTTTGTAATAATATCTCCAATAGTTCCCGAGATACCGAATTATTTCCAAAAAATTTCTAAACCACTGTGCGATCCTTATAGTCATAATGTTCATAAATAGTTTGGTTTTAATTGAACCTAATATTTGTAGTGAGAACAAAATTAAATTGAAACAAAAACCCAGCTGTTAACATTATCTACATCAATTTAATTACAATTGTAAGTCTTTAAATAGTCTAAATTTTGCTTAAATCTTGGATTTTTATGTATGTATGTATTTCCAATTTAGCTTTAATCCCAGGTCTTTATGTAGTCCTAAATTGGCATCAATGCGAAGTGCAGTTCGAAGTGTGATTCGTGTTATAAGTATGTCGGATTAAAACTTCCAGTTCTGCGGAGAAATTTAGGAAATTTATTAAAATATATAAAACTTGTTAAGGTTATTTAACGAATGAATAATAATAAGTGCAAATAATTACAAAATTGGATTATTAAGAAAATAAAGTCATCTTCACCATCCGTGTAAGTACCTTCAAAAGTTGTTCCAATATTTAATATAGGGAGAATTTAGTACAATGCTATAATGTACATTATTTGGAGTTTCATCATCTTGCAACTCGTTAGTCTTTCTAAATCGCTGTAACATATATTGCTGTTTTCCTTTAAACGCCGGCTGCTTTGAGCTCTTTTCCAGTTTAGTGTATTTCTTAAGTTGGTTGTCTTTAGGTGCTAATAGTTTGTCCTTAATTTGGTTTTGTAATTGTAAATTTTCAAAAAGATTTTCATGTTTATTCGTTTCATTTTCTTTAGTTTGTTGTAATTGCTGCTGCAGCTGTTCTTGCAACTTTTGCTGGTTTAGCAGTTCTTGCTCCATATTTTGTTGTTTTTTTATTTCCACCTGCAACTGCTCTTCAAGACGTTGCTTAGCTTCTTTTTCTTGTTCTTTCAATTGTTTTATCTGCTCTTGCAACTGTTTTACCAAGTTTTGTTGCTTTTGCAATTCTTGTTTTAGTTCCTGTTGCTTTTTTGCCTTCATTTCCAAATCCTGTTCGAGTTTAGATTTTTCTTCTTTGAGATTTTGTAATTGTAGCTGAAGTTGATGTTGCTGTTCTAGATGCTGGTTCAGTTCTTCTTCTAATTTTATTTTTTCTTGTAGGTTTTTTTGTAAATTCTCTTGGTAATTTAGTTCTTGCAATTGTTGTCTCTTTTCAATTTCCCTTTGCAATTTTTGATCTTGCTTCAATTGTTGCTCTTTAAATTGCTGCAACTGTTCTTGTATTTGAAGTTGGAATTGTTGTTGCTGTTGCAGTATCTGATGTAAATCCTCCTTCGTTTTTACTTCTGTTTCTAAATTTTCTTCTAATTTCTCTTGGGTTTGCAATTTTTTATCTTTAAGGTTTTTCAGTTGCATTTGAAGTTGTTGTTGCAACTCTTGTTGCTTTTGCAGTTCTAGTAGAAAGTGTTGTTTCTTTTTTATTTCAATTTGTAAATTATTTTCCAGTGCCTCTTCTTCTTTTTTTTCTTGTTCTTCAAATTGTTGCAACTGCTCCTGAAGTTCGTGTTGGTTGTCTTCCTGCTTTTTCAGTTCTTGCTTTAAATGATTTTGTTTTTTCAATTCCAATTTCAAATTTTCTTCAAAGTTAAGGTTTTTCGTGAGTTCCTGTTCGATTTGTGACTTTTTCCTGTCCACTTCTCGTTGTAGATGTTGCTGCACTTGTAAATAATTTTGGGTTTCTTGCTCTAAGGTCTGCTTGAAAACATTCAATTCCTGCTGCAATTTTTCTCTCTGCTTCAGTTTGTCCTGTAGTTTCGCTTGCACCTCTTGTTGCTTACTCTCTTCACATACATAGCCGGAACTATGCAGGCACGAAATATCATTCCACTTTAAATCATGGGCCATTAACATTTCTACGCAAAATTCTTCTTTGTTGAGGAAGTTTGGATTTTTGCCGTACCAGTTAGTGTAATTAAATTGTTTACCCGTTGAAATCCACACGAATTGATCAGTTGGATATCGAGTCTTGAAACCACCAATCCAAAGAGTAACATTTTTCACATTATTTTCCATGCGAATTTTGTTGAATAGCGTATTCAGCTCCAACGATTTTGAACTCGTGTCCACATCCACCAGTGTCATGTTCATTTTAAAACAGGCAATTTGACTTTCAAACCAATTGAACTAAAATAAAACTTATTGTAACTCACATCAAAACTTATATATTTTGTTTAATTTCAAGACTATTGCTTAATACATACCTTTTCATCAAAATCTATATAATATTTATTTTTTACATCTGATGTATAAAATTCTCCCTTGGCACAGATGCGTTTAATTTTGAAAATTAATAACACTAAGATCAGCATGTAAGTGGAGTCCAAACGCATTTTAAATACTTAGTTGTTTTCTCTTGAGCTAATTTTTAACAATTAATCTTGCTAATTTAAATTTTACTACTTCCCACCATGGCAAAAATTCTTTAGTTTATCTATGCGAACTATTTTTTTGTTTGTTTTTAACTATAAATAAAATTGTATGATAAAATATAAATGAGACTGACCGCTAAGCCAGGTTTTTGCAAGGCAGAACAGTACTTAATTTAAAAGTATACTTAGCATATTTCTTGATTTGTAACACATTGCACAATGGGCCAGAATCAAAATATTTTAGAAATAAATCTGTCTTTTGTAACTGGCTGATCCGAATGACTTTAAATTTCACAAAGGCATAGCAGAAGACTATTCAAGTTTTCTTTTGAAGAATGGACAACAAAGACATGCAACACTGTTAAACGCTTGAGAGTTGTTTGTGCTTTGTTTAAACTTGATAAGACCTAAAAAAAACACGTGCGATATTTATCCTTTATAGTTACTAAGTCATACGCATTTTAAAATTCAATTTTGAACATACTGTGGTCAAGGTTTTCATCAATATCGAACACAATGTATGACAGATTTGATTAAAATTCTCTTTAGTTAAACAACACATATTAAAAAAGTTTCAAATCAATATTTTTAACGACTCCAAAAATAACACAGTGATAAGTAAACGAAAAGTATATAGCAATTCTGTTTTTTCGGAGTCCAAATAGTATGGAATTACCTATAGCTTTTCTTGATCATTTCGTTTTAGAGAAATTACTGAGATTCCTTATTTACACACGTCTTTCATTAAAACGTTTAAAAACATACAAGGCTCAAAAAGTTCCTGACAGGAACTCTACTAAAAATTTGGATGCCAAAGACAGAGCACGGAAATTGAAGTCAAATTTTATACAAAAAATATACCTGCTGCATAATGGATGACGAAATCGACGTATGGAAAATTTTTCCCGGCTTCTGGGTCAATTTTTTTATGTTGCTGATGTTCGAGGGAAGAAAAATTTAGGACCCGAAAGCAGACAAAATTTCCCACAAAGTTCTTGGTATGGCAAGCAATATGCAGTTACGGCAAAAAAGTCAAACATTTGTTAAATTATTAATCTTCAAGTCCTAAGGTTTTCACCAATACCAACTAAGGACTGAGAGCGTAAAACACACGTTTTTCATTAAAACTTGTAACTCATCAAGATGCCTTTGTTATTATGTTTAATGTCAATTATGTTCTTTTGTTATTAATCTGATTAAAATGAATGACTTTTTCCAATGTTATTACACAGTGCCGGGAGAACTTTTCTGTTGACATAAAACCTAGTTCAGGTAGAAGGAATGGTCCACATGATGTTTCTAAAGCCAAAAAAATAGAAAGTATTTTCAAAAGAGCGCCCAACACATCCGGTAGGAAAGCTGCCCGTTTAGGTCAGTACTCGGACTATTTGGTACGAAAAGTTAAAGCCAATGCATTTTTAAAAGCCTACAATGCTAAAAAAGTTCCTGAAAGAAACTCTGCTAAAAATTTAGAGGCCAAAGATAGAACTCGGAAATTGGATTAAAATTTTATACTAAAAATATACCTGCAAAATGGATGACGAAATGTACGTATGGAAAATTTTTCGCGGCTTCTGGGTAAATTTTTTTATGTTGCAGATGCTCGAGGGAATATTGAAGAAAAGTTTAGGACCCAAAAGCAGACAAAATTTCCCAAAAAGTTCTTAGTATGGCAAGCAATATGCAGTTGCGGCAAAAGAAGCCAAACATTTGTTACAAAGGGCTCTATAAATACCGAAATTTACATCAAGGAATGCTTACAAAAAAGGATGCTTCCATTCATAAGACTTCTTAGTATGTCCACTTATTTTTGGCCTGATTTGGCACCCTGTCACTATGGTAAGAAAGGTCTTGAGTGGTAAAAGAACAATCATGTGGTATTTGTACCAAGAGAGGCAATTCCTCCAAACTGCCTGGAGCTGAGTCCAGTGGAGAGATATTGGGCTCTTGTTAAAAGAGATTTGGAGAGCACAAAAATGGTGTCCAAAAGTGTGGAGATTTTAAACGGAGATGGACAACCAGTTCGAGCAAAGCGACAGAAATCACTATAAAAACCATAATGGAAGGGTTTCCGAAAAAGGTTCAAAATTTCATCACTAGTGATTAGAACTATAAAAATATTTTTTTTTTTTTTTTGTAAATTGTAATAATAATTTCAATCAATTAAAAAAAAAATCGAAACTGTTAGTTTTATGGTTTTATTTTTATCAACATATATGTATGTTAAGAATTTTTCGATCTCAGTCCTTATGTTTGTGTGAACGTGGAAATTACGAATCGTATGTATATCACGCATTTTGACATACGCACTAATGTACTAATCGAAGTATTCGAGAAAAACTATTAGTATTTCCGAACTCTATGGACTCCAGTAAAACAGAATTGTTATATGAAAACCCCTGCATATTTTGATGTAGCATAGTGAAATGGATTTTGAGTTAGAAAATATTAAATTTTCTGATATTGCCAGGGAATTTTACCAGGACAAAGACAAACTAATACAATATCGCTTCGAGGGAAAGACGTAGAGGGATATAATTTATCCTACATATTCTTTGTTGATCAAAAATATATTGTATTGAAAATGGGAAAAATCGGTGAAATAGAACCAGAGTTCTGAACCAAAATGTAAAATGACCTCCAAAAGTTTTGATTATACAATTTTGCACTAGTTATTCTTATAATAAGAGGACAAACCCTGTTGAAAATGGTAAGAAACGGTTCATGATTTCTACCAGCCCACATACAAATTCCTACAGATATAAGTTCTATACATACTGCACAACAATCGGTGCCGGTATTATATTGCTGGCGGTTATATAAGATTCGGCATAGTAAAAAAATTACATGTTTTTAACAGTTGTGCAATTCGAGCAACAAAGGGATTATTAAGAAATAAGTTTTAGAGACTGTTCCTTCGGGTCATACTAAAGATTTAAAATTTAAAAATCTCTAAATAAATCACCCTATATTACAGAAATAGTTGACAAAATTATTGTGACCAATAAAAACTATATTCAAAAACCTGGTTTATCGGTCATATACATATACATATATTTTAAAAATTCGCTCAAAACATAACTGTAATTGTTTTCTCGTACAAAAATCTGGTAACTTAGAAAAAAATTATTAAATATCTTTACATTTTGATCGATATTGAAACAACAGGATTGCATTAAATATTTATCTAAGATTTTACATTATGTAGCTTTGCAAAATACCATGTTAAATTAAATATACCATTAATGACAAAGTAGTGCAACACATTTAAAATATTTGCGGTTTTCTTTAATCAGCTCAACTACGTTAGATGTTGTTTTAAGTACCAAAAATTTGTTTTCTCTTATACATAGAATTCGTTAACTTTTAGTGGAAACCTGCTAAGTCCACATTTTATGAAATTTTTTCATATGCTGCGACATGCAAAAGTTTTAATACCATTTTGTAAAAACACTGCGTACTAACTCAAGTTAAAATACGCAATTTTTAATTTGATAATAATTATGTAACTTGAAGACATAAACTTATGAACAGTTGTTAGGTGTTTATAAAAGAACTTAGTAATTACTTGATATGACTGTTTTCTCATAATATGGTACACAATATATGACCGATATATTTCGACAAAAAATGTAAAATTGAAGAATTCAAACTTCTATTAGTATATTTTATGCGTTTTCTATTTCAAAGCTATTCTTGTTGAGACGCATTTCAAAAAATATAAAATCATTACAAGTTCTATGAGAAACTTTTTTGAAATCTTCATTTTATAATGATGTCTATAGCAGGTCATAACTCTTAGGGTGTCACCGTTTTTATGGAGGACAAATAGAGTTTGATAGATAACCCACTCGCATCCCACTCAGCGACAAAAGAGCTCTTCAAGGAAAAGACCTAAGTTTTCTTTAAAAAATGTAAAAAAAAGTTTTTGAAAAAAAAATTTCAAAATTCTTTCATTTTTTTTTTTTTAATTTTTTTTCGAAATATTGAAATATTGAAACTATTTGGGGCACATTTTTCTAAGAACAATAGGTAATAAGTTACATTGATGAGAAAAAACACGTGTTTGGCCATAACGTAAAATTTTGAACCCCTCTAACTCAGAGATACAAAATCCAATTTTCTAAAAACTTCAAGCGAAGCCAAATATCTTTGCGTAATTTTAGACTCTAAGCTCTCGTGGAAACGTAATGCTGAGAGTCGAATGAAGAAGGCACTATGTGCCTTCTATATATATAAGAAATCCTTTGGGAAGAGATGAGGTCTTAAACCATATATTGTATGGGGCTCTTGTTTGGTAGAGAGCGGTGGACACCAAGACTTACCTTTCTACACTAAACTAGGTACAAAGACTAGCATGTCTTGCAATTACTGGCTCTATGAATTCCGCCCCTCAGGCCAGTCTAGAGACGATGCTAAATATAACTCCCCTTGATATATATATCAAATCCATTTCTGCTAAGTCTGCTCTATGACTCAAACAGTCGAGCGGACTGAAGCATGATCGTATTGGTCACGGCACCATCCTACAAAAGATAGGCAGGCCATTCATGGGGCAAAAAACGGATTACTTAGTACCTATACTGAATTTTGATAGGACATTCAGGATCAAGATACCGAAAAGGGATGACTGGGCAGCGAACACTGTCCTAAGGGACGACGTGATCTCAGTCTAGACTGATGGTTCAAAGACAGAAAGAGGCACGGGTTCGGAAATTTTCTCCAATGAACTGGACCATTTGCTGTCTGCACGGTTTTCCAGGCTGAGATATACGCCATCGCTACAGCCGCGAGAAGAATCCGGGAACTGAAACTCAAAAATTCTACTATACATATTAACTTGGACAGCTTTGCATCAATCAAGGCTCTTATCTTCAATTTTATTAAGTCGAGTTGTCAACTGCCTAGAGGTGATATGGGTCCCAGGACATGAGGGCATCCGGGGAAATGAAGTATCTGATGAATGCGCAACGAACGGGTCGTCTCTAGACGTATCTCTTGCGCAAAGGGATATTCACACTCCCTTGGTGACCGTATCGAAATTGATAAATGAATGGGCTTTGAGTGAGACGGAACTCAGGTGGTAAAATATCATCACTTGTAGAATATCCAGATTACTCTGGCCCACTCTGATAGAGGACTCTTTTGTCTCTTAGTAGGAATTCGAATAGGCTTCTTACGGGTATAATCACGAATGGGTTACCCACGTTATAGCTATTGTAGAAGTTGTTTGGATGAGGACGAGGATGAATCTATGTGACTGCCCAGCCTTACAAGAGCATAGACTACTATATCTTGGTAGAGCTCTTTTCCATGATCTGAGAAAGAGATGTGTCACTAGTAAATATGATCAGATATATTAGAAGTATCGGCTGGTTCTCACGGGGATCACAAGAAGCATATAGTCAACGAATTTAGGAAGGGCAACTATTCTCCCTTTAGGTATGAAATTTCAACATAAGGGAATGGTAATTCTAAGGGTATAACAATGGGCCACAAGGCCTCCGAGTGAACTAGCTAACTTGCAAGTAACCCACGTAACCTAACCTAACTCAAAATACTCTTGACCGATCTTATTGAAAAATGTTGTCTTTTTTTACCATCCAATAACATTGGTGCAAATTTAATCTCGATCGGAAGACATCGACTGCAAACGTTGGTTCACTTGACATGAAATCCCCCATATATATATTAACATTTTTAGTAATGCCTTTAAATTCGCACAATAAAGTTTAATACCGTTAAAAATTACACTGCCAAATTTTAAAAGTAGCGGTCCATAAAAGCCCCATTTCCGAATATTGGTAGCAATAAACAATTCAACACTAATATATTTCATGTTTAAATGGTTATGGCTCCCATGAGGTTCAATTCAAGCGACGACACGGCAAATATTTGACGAAAAAGCCATAACCACTAAATAAAATATAATTTAATTCTTTTATTTATATCAAAAACTCGTAAGTAAAGGTTAATTTAAAAACAATATTTAGTTTTATTTTATTTGCTGCTGTTTGATCTTACAAAACACTTGTAAGAGGAAACCATGCCAAACAAGTTTTTGCTAAAAAAGTGGTTACGCTTCTTAGAGTAAATATTTGCTACCTTTATAGGGGAAAAGCTCTGATGTAAGTTTTTGTCTAACAACACTATTTATAAATGCATTTCAGAAATTTCCATTTGAATTTCAGAATTTTGTAATTGTATTTTCGAACATTTCAATTATAATTCAGAAACATCCAATTTTATTTCAGAAATTTCAATTTGTATTTCAGATAGAAATATGAATATCTTATATTTGTCTGTTTATGAATATAAGAGTAAATATTTAACAAAATAACAATTTTATTGTGAATAACAGCTTAACACTTTCAGCCACTGTTTTATGTGTATATGTTTAAAATCAAAACAATTGCATTTATACTTTAATTAAGGTTAGTTTATTGTAAAAAATATTTAAGGTTTTTATGGAATGCGGTGGTTAGTTTATTAACCACTATGGTGGTTGGCATTAAAAATAATTATGATGCTAATTTTCGTAGCGTATAAATTTTTTTGAACGCTACTCAGCTATATTTATTAATTTTGATGAAAATGCAAAATAATATCGCGATATTTCGTATTCATATCATTTGTTGGCACCTGTTCCTGCTCTTTAAGTTTCTGCAACTCCTCCTGCAGAAGGTCTTTTAAGTTTTGTTGCATTTGTAACGCTTGCTGTAATTGTTGCAGCTTCCCGGAGGCCTCTTTTAAATCTTCCTCAAGCTGTTCGAATTTTCTTGCTTTATGCTTTAATTTCTCCTGTTGTTCTTGGACTTCTTGTTTTAAATTGCGCTGTAATTCCAGATATTGCTGATTTTCTTTTTCAGCTGTTTCTTTGACATTCTCCACTTCTTGTTGCAATTTATCCTGGATAGCTTGCTGTTCTTGCAGTTGTGCCTGCAACTCTTGTTGCTTTTGGTCTCTCTGCAGCAGTTGCTGTTGTAGTTCTTGTTGTTTTACCTTTTCCTTTTGCAATTCTTGTTGCATTTGTTTATTTTGCTGGCGATTTTGGCTGTACTCACATATAAAACCTAGGCGATTGGTGCAGGCAATATCATTCCATTGCAAATCATTGCCCCAGCCAATGTGAGCACAGTACTCATTGTGGCCAAAAAAGTCTGGGTTATTTCCTTGCCAATTGGTATAGGAGAACGGTTTTCCGGTATCAAGCCATATAAAATGTCGATTCGGATATTGAGTCATAATGCCACCAATCCAAAGTTTAACGTTTCCAAAGTTATTTCTTACTAGAGTATTGATTTCTTGCGATTTCGTACTCGTATCAATTGTCACTAAATTCATGTCCATTTCTATGCATGCAATTAAGGCTTCGAACCAAGAGTACTAAAAATAATAATAATAATTTTTAATTTCAATAATTCTTGGGAAACTATTATTTCTCTCACCTTTTGCTCTTTATCAATGTAATATACATTATTTGTTTGGGTTGTAAATTTTTGTCCATATGCCTGAATTGGATTTATTTTAAGAACCAATAAAATTATAATTGTAGCGTAACAGAATGCCGAATTCATTGTAGTTGTTGATTCTTTGGCACTTTATTTCAATTTAATTGTTTTTATTTAATATTCATTTATATTTATATGTGAAGTTTAGATTTGATTTAATTTAATTTTTTGTGTGAAAATTTTGTGATAAAACATAAAGTGGTATACTTTGCATAAAGTGATGGAGTATTTTTAATTCTTTCTCATTTTATTTTCGTTAAAAAATATTGGGTGTATGACTTTGAAATGCGAGATTTATAATAGATTGTATTTTTGTTTTTAATAACTTATAAGTCATTTTGAAGGGTACATATCGTTCATTTATTCTCACTTAGTTATTGAATATTACAGTGTTTAAACAACAAAGTTTTTTTTTGCTTCCAATATGTCGAATTTTGTACCAAATAAAATTTAGTTTGAAAAAGAGTGCAACTGAAGCACACCGAAGCTTATGATGAACGTGTTTCATCGGTTTCAACATACGAGAGATGGTATATGTGATTCAGAATTTGTGATTTTGACACGGAAGACAAAGATCGCCCAGGCCAGCCAAAAAAACATTTTTGCAATACCTGTTAAAAACCCGCCTTAAGCAGACCTTGTCGCGTGAGACTACCATTTATTTCGATTGATGCAGATCGCTATCTCTGGGATACGCTTCACTTTACAACAGTGTATCCATTATTGGCTTGATTCGTTCTTGGCCTCAAAAGATGAGCAGTTCATTTGGCTCGGAATCCATATGTTGCCAGAAAGATGCGAAAAGGTCATAGCTAACAATGGCCAATACTTTGAACAAATTTATATTGTACAAATGTTTCAAAATAAAATCCGCATTATTATGTCACACACCCAATAGTTAATCGCAAAGAATCAACACAAGCAAATAATTCGAGTTGATTTTTATACAGAAGCTTTAATAAACTTATAAAACTGGTTTTAGACGATAAGAGAAAATCTTATATACCCTTCACCTTTGTTGTGGATGCATTATTATTTTTTGATACTTATAGTCTCAGAAATACTCTTATTTTAGTATATATGAATATTGCCCACTTTCAGCGTATAGCATCCTAAATATATCAAGAAAACTTTTAAACATTTTACATTTAATTGATGACGAACAGTAGAAGTTACAAACGAAATGACAATCTTATATATACCCTTCTCACGAAGGTGAAGGGTATAAAAACAACAACACCAAACGAAACGAAACACAAAAAAAAAAAAAAATAATACGCAAAGCAATGAAACCAACACACATCCAAACATACGTTTTTTTGCTTTTTTGTCAAAGCATGCAATAAATTGTCATTTTTTTATGAAAGTTTCGGAGGTTGCCTCGCATTTTTGCTCATATCTCCGTTATTTGTGGACGGATTTTGTTTATTTTAAATAAGAAACTTCTCGAAAAAATGTCTTGCAGAATTATTGAAGATTTTGATCCCGAAGATATGTGGGGTCTTCAGAAAATTGATTTCAACAGACAGACAGACGGACATGGCTTAATCGACTCCGCTATCTATAAGGATCAAAAATTTATATACTTTATAGGGTCGGAAAATTATATTGTGGAAATTAATAATAAGTTATCTGCAACAAGCATAGCGATAGAAAGGTCGTATCTCGTTTTTTTTTTTCAAAATCGGGTTTTTACATTTTCTGGTAGACATAGCTCAAATACACCTCTCCTAAAAAATGCAGTTTCCTATGTTGACGAATAACAGATTTACAGTAATTAAAAAAACCCTAACTCATTTCAATAATAGTTTGAAAGTTTGGTTTATATTAAAACAAACAACTTTTCTAAAAGTATATTTCGATATAATAAAAATTTCTAGTTGTTTATTTTTCACTTTCAGATTTTATACAGTTTTTCCATATCTTGTAAAGTAACTAAAAGTTGAGATACGACCTTTCTATATTGAGCCATCTATTGCTTACAAATAAAATAAAAGCAGTTTTAGTAGCTTAAAATTGTAACAACTCTTTATTTATTTAAAATGTAAAACAACAACAGTTCAAATAGTCACTCAGTGTCTTTATACACGTTTATCAATTCGCAGAAATGCACACACACTCTATAAAGTACAACCTTAAATGTACAAGACAGTTGATGTTAACTCTAACAGCGCCTATGATCAACTCCACTCACGACTGCAGTCTCTGCCACTATTTATACACACGCCATCTCTCGGGAATCTTCTAAAATGCTCTTAACGGACAAAACTCTTATGTTCGAATTCCAGAGCCTTCGATGTCATTGCCAGCAGCCCAAACATTTAGTGTTGCCATAGTTACAAACAATGCCAATAACCGGATGCTACTGATGGACGTGCCTTCAAACATAATGAATGCTGCAGGCAGTCGTTACAGACTATTAAATTCAAATCTTCATTGCACATTCGTAACAATATGAACGCGCACCACTGGTTTAGAATATCCCATTTGTACTCTTCTACACATAATTTTGACAGATTATATTACTTGTGGGGCAATTTAGACTGGCTAGAACTGCCAAACGGGAAATCCCGTTTTGGGATTTTTATCAAATTCCCGAACCCCCGGGATTTTTAAAAATCAATCCCGATTAGCATCTCTAAGACTGGCCTCAAATAATTCGTGTTTAAAAGTTTGAGTATTTGCTCACTTCTTTCAGTTCTACACAGTCTTTTGCCAGAAAAATTGCACCTCATGTCCCTAATCTGATAATAGATGTCACCCAAAAAATCCCCATTTCATAATTGAAATCCGCAATTTTGTCCCCAACATTTTATTACTTATTTTAGGAAAAAATGTTTCTAACTGTTTGTGTTTGCACTGCCTTTGTAAAAAATATATTTGCAATTTTATTTTTTCTAGTAAAAATAAAGAAAACATGAAATAATACTGCATATAATGAAAAACCGATTAATCGTTTTCTCAGCTAAAGCCGTATTCTATTGTACAAAATTCAGTTTTTGATAATATAAGCCTAAGACTGTATATTTTTTAAAATATTTAAGTTTTCTTTTTTAATGCAAGTTATGTTGTTTTCGTTGCTATAAATAGGTCAAGTTGTGGAAAATTAAATGATAATTTTAAGAAAAGCCATTGCAAAACTAAGGATAGTCATAGAGTTTCAGTCGCATCTTTTTGTACTTTCTATTGATCGTACTGTCCTTTCGTTTTGTCCTAATAAATTCATAGGGATACATTTAAAAGCATGAACAAAATTTGTTGTTTACACTATAATGTTCAATAACCCTTTCAAATGACTTATGACTTAAGTTATTAAAAGCAAAAACCGCGTTCAAAAGATATGCCATCCGGATGTGTAAGTCATATACCCAATATTTGTTAACTTTAATGAAACCCTTTTTTTCTATATTTTATCTTATTAATTTTTTGATATCAAATTAGAAAGTTTAATAGAAACAAAAAAGTCCCGAAATGCATGTCAAACATTTTTGTGTTTTTCACGAAATTAAGAAACGATGTGAAGAACATTTTTAAATTGTTTACTCGAAATATATGTCAAACTAAAACTGTTTAAAATCCCCAAAAATATAATAACATGCATGTTAATCCCTCCCCACGAAATTGTGTCCCCAAATTATTCATGAAATCCCCCACTTTTTATGCAACAAATATTAGGTCATGCTGCTTTCAAGCATTGAAAAAGATATTTAATAATAATATGTATATTATGGCGGCCCTTAATTGCAGTTTTCTTTTTGATTTTCGATGCTCCATCATCTAAAAACATAATTCTGAAAATTTTAGTAAAAGAAGGAGAATGTTTAGAGGTTGCAAATATTAATTGAAATTTCGAATATTGAGTCAAAGTAGAAATAAAAAGTTTAAAAGCGATATTCTATTAAAAATAATTTTTATATTTCATTCAACCATAGATGTTTAAAGAAACAATACAAACATTTTCCGACAGCAATACCAAAAAAATCATAAAATTTAATGCATATTTCAAATCCAATTTTTTTTTTGTTTATTATTGGTCCGGTATTATTCTTGAACATTACCACATTAAAATCGTGAAAGTGTAGCATCACCAAAATAATTTAAAATTTTTGGAATAATTCAATTACACGTTTTAAATTAATCGAATTATTCGAATAATTAAAATTGTTTTAAATAATGTAAAGTTGTATCGTCTAAAGTCACCTTTAATAACATCACTTATATACATTTTTAGATAATATTCATCGTACATTTCATCAATAACACGGTTGAAAACTTTCTCTATATCACATTCACCAACACTTTCAATTTTACATTCTTATGAGTTAACATTTCTATCAGTATTACTTATTTTACCAAAAACAAGTATCAGTAACTTACTATATAATTGAGATTCTGTCAATAATTCACCATTATATTGTTACAAATGTACAATAGCGATTTGAATTTAACGATCTGTAACGACTGCCATTCATCATGTTTATAAACACGTCCATTAGTAGAAGCTTCTACTTATCAACAATGTTGATTGCATGCGGTTATTAGCATTGTTTATAAGTATGACAACACTAAATGTTTAAGCAGTTAACGTTGACATCGAAAGCTCTAGAAATCGAACATACTAGGTTGTCCGTTAAGAGCATTGTAGAAGATTCACAAAAGATGGCGCGTGTATAAATAGTGGCAGAGGTTTCAGCCGTGAGTTGAGTTGATCATAGGCGCTGTTAGAGTTAACATCACATAAACATTAAAGGCCTTATTCATAATCAATTTTTAAATTTATTACAGGTTTATAAAACAAATTTTGTATGGAAATTCTGTTTAATAAACATTTTATAAAATTAAAAATTGATTATGAATAAGAGGGTAAGTTTGTACGTTATAGAGTGTGTGTGCATTTCTGAGAATTGATAAACGTGTATAAAGACACTGAGTGACTATTTGAACTGTTGTTGTTTTACATTTTAAAATAAATAAAGAGTTGTTATAATTTTAAACTACTAAACGGAAAGGAAATAAACCAACGTTTTAAAAAGGTTAAAACGTAACAATATATACTTATGTGGGTCTGCTACAAATGTGTTATAAACGGAATGACCCCCATCTTTTTTGATGATGGTTATAAAAATACTATTAGAAAAGCCATCAGACAGAATTTTTTTTTTTTTTGCCAAAAAGAAAACTTTGTTACATTATCTGAATTCTGCTATTTTTTTTTTTTTAACACAGCTGTATTGTATTTAATAAAGTAAATTCATAGCACTAATACTATTAAATTTTATTTTTTTTTTTTTTTAATATTTAAAAAGTTGAGGTTCATAAGTGCTGAAAAATAATTTATTTCAATTTCTTTCTTTTCAGGTTACCATTACAATTTGCGCATAACAGTTTAAAGTAGCTTTAATGCCACAGAGGAAGAAGGTGAGTTTTAAAAACATATGTCATTTTTCTATTATCTATTTAAGAAAATTCTCAATTCGAAATGAACATTATTAAAAATTGCAATTCGTAATAGTGTTTTTTCAAAATATTACAAAATAGTTTGAAACATTTTTTCACATTAATTGTAAAATTTAGAATGAATTTTGTTTTGAAACTGTTATACATTTATTTACCTATTTTCGAGAAAAACAAATTATTTGGCTATATTTTGGAGAATGAGCTCTATTTCCTTACTGTTATGAATTTTAGGTAGAACCTATTCAGAAATTGTTACGAATTTGGTATAGCGATTTGAATTTAACGATCTGTAACGACTGCCTGCAGCATTTGTCATGTTTATAAACACGTCCATTAGTAGAAGCTTCTACTTATCAACAATGTTGATTGCATGCTGTTATTAGCATTGTTTATAAGTATGGCAACACTAAATGTTCAAGCTGCTAACATTGACATCTAGAATTCGAATGTACTAGTTTGTCCGTTAAGAGCATTGTAGAAGATTCACGAAATATGGCGCGTGTATAAATAGTGGCAGAGGTTGCAGTCGTGAGTTGAGTTGATCATAGGCGCTGTTAGAGTTTCCATCAACTGTCTTGTACATTTAAGTTTGTGCATTATAAAGTGTGTCATCGCGACGGCTTATTTATTAACACTACAGTTTCTATAATCGCGACAGTTTACAAAAAACAGGTTCTATTTTCGCGACTTTTATCTGTTTGTTTTAAATGTGATTGCAAAGTCTATAACCAAAAAAGGGAAATTGGTATATTAACCTTTTGGTTGATTTTGATCTTCAATTTTGTCAGTTTATTCGTATCATTTGTAGTGTAAGAGATTTTAAAAAAAATTTAAAGGTGTAGTTTCCATAAATACAATTTGCGTGAAAAAAATGTTACATAAGTCTTCGTTTTACCGCATTATAAAGCAAGCTAATTAAATAAAAAAGTGCATACGTACAACAGAAAGTGGTCCTGGCAAACGTTGCACCTTAAAGAAAGCTGAGTACCCAAGAATGGAAAAAATGCTTTATAAGTGGTTTCTAAAACAAAGAGAAAAAAAATCAGCAGCGATTTTACGAACAAAAGCCAGTCATTTGTTTGCAAAAATTTATCAAACCAATTCAAATTGAAGAAATTTAAGAGCCGTCCTCAACATATTCATCCATTTGTGAAAGAGTTTAAGGATTATGTTGATGAGCATGGGTTGACTCTTCACCAAATCTACAATGCCGACGAATCTGGTTTATATTATAGGATGCTTCCATATCACTCTCTTCTCACATGTAATGAGAAAACAGCGCCCGGAAGAAAAATATCTAAAGCACGAATAACTTGTTTGCCCTGTTCAAATGCGAATGGCACAGACAAACTGAAATTGTTGGTTGTTGGAAAATTGAAAAACCCAAGCATTTAAACGCTTTATTACTCCAGTAATAACGCCTGGATGATATCATTTATATTCAAGGACTGGTTCCATCACTAATTTGTTACCCACGTTAAAGTTAATTTTCACCAATTAGTAAAAGTAAGTTATTCATAAGTAAAAATTGTTTAGGTCGGAGAAATTTTGCCTTCAAAAGGTCTGCCGCAAAAAGCAATGTCACCCAGTTGAGGAACTAAAAAGTGATGACGGTTTGAATTATACCACCCAATTATTATAAAAAACAATTGCTCACCCACTTGCTTGACCATAAGGGAACAAATTATTTGCTCAAACTAAAAAACTTCAATCTCAAAAATGCAGTTCAGATTCTAGCTACGTCCTGGGATAAAATATCAGTGTCCAATATCCGAAAATCCTTCAACGCCATACTCGATACTGAATGGAGTGAAGAGGATAACATGCCCTTAAATTGTTTACAAAATATAATTCAGGAAGAAAACGAAGATCTTTTACTGTTGGTATAATTGTAGCTCAAATTGATACGGCACATCTTTTCACGAATGCTGACATAAACAACTGGATTCAGGAAGAACTTCATGTGGAAAGTAATGAGGAACAAATGGAATTATCAGATATGAAATCCTAGGATTTATACGATAGTGGTCATGAAGAAAACAAAATAAAAGTGGACGATTGTTTAACATCGATAAACATATGGGCAATTCCACGAGAATGACTACCACGACTGAAAACCCAAAAACCCTTGAAACTTTTTTTCAAGATGATTTGAATAGAAGAAAACACTAAAATATTACTATGTGTCAGTATTTAAAGCTTATTACAACATTTTATTGGCAAAAATAATAGTTTTAACTGACTATATTTAATCTTTTAATTAAATTTGCGTGTTTTATGCAAATAGTGTGAAATGAATTTGACTCTGATTGTTTATTTGCTATTATAAAATAGTTTATTGAAACCGAATGTATATTTTCTATTCATTTTTTTAGTTTTTGTATACAAATATTTAAAGAATATATACAGCCCAATTATGAATAAAAAATTCCCCGGGAGTTTGTTCCCTGGGAGTTTTTCCTCATTGAATTTGAATAGTAAAAATGGGAAAAGGGAAAAAACTCACGGGGAATTATTATTCATAATTGGGCTGTATATTGTTTTATTATAAGAGAAAAATCTGTCACGTACGGTATGTCACGTACGATATTAAATTTTATTTATTACAAAATCATCCAATGATTGTTTTTATTTAAATATGACGGATTGTAAAGAAAAAATATTTCGTATAGTGTAAGAAATTAAAAGAAAACATAACGCCTCTCACGATTTGCAAATTTTCGCATATTTCTACATGTACCTCAAAATGACTTCCGTTTTATGTCACGTACGATATACCCTTATTTCGCTCGATATTTTGGATAACAATGTTTCGAAAGAACTTTTTATTTTTTTAAAATATAACACTCTCTGAATGAAACATACAGACAACATTACTTTTCAGATACTCTTATTTTTGGAAAATCTATTCCACTCTATAGGCGTACAAATGTCACGTACGATGACATGGAATTGCCCATATGCATACAATGGGCTTTGGAAAATGATAAGCCGACAACTGCACTATATGTGATTCAGCTGTTTTAAAAAATAAATTGCCAAAAAAGCAACTCAAAATCTCCAATTTCTTTAAAAATGTTTAATATGTAATATGTATATCAATAAAAAGGATTCTAATTTTAAAAATTACACACATTTTTATACCTTTCACCTTCGTGAGAAGGGTATATATAAGTTTTTCATTCCGTTTGTAATTTCCACAATATAATTTTCCGATAGCAGAGTCGATTAAGCCATGTCCGTCTGTCTGTTGAAATCAATTTTCTGAAGACCCCTGATATCTTCGGTATCCAAATCTTCAATGATTCTGTCAGACATGCTTTCGAGAAGTTTCCTATTTAAAATCAGCAAAATCCGTTCATAAATAACGGAGATTACTAAGTCATAAATATAGACAATATGGATATCTAATGATAGATACTTCAAAGTCCTTTGCAACGATGTATATAAGGCTGTAGTAAGCTGGACATACAATGGGTCAAAATCGAGAAAAATATTTTTTAACCCGAATTTTTTTCACAAAAAACATTTTTTTGTCATAAATTTGTTTTACTAATAAATTAAAAAAAAAAAATTTTAATTTTATTTTAAAGTATAATATGGAGAAGGGTATATAAGATTCGGCACACCCGCATATAGCTCTCTTACTTGTCTGCCCGTGGATTGGGATATTTCGAGTTTGTAGATCCCAAAATACGGTCTCAAATTTGCAAAATATTTCAAAGGAGACGATAAAGCCAGATACTTTTTTGTAAAACAGAAACCTAAGTTTAAATTGTTTTGTCCATACCATAATAATGAATACTTTTTAGTTTGTTTTCTATTTTTGGAATTTAATTAATTATGTTATTATTTTTTGTTAAAATAAATACACAAAGAAAATATATAACAAAAAATGACATAAAAATATTTGGAAAAGTTTCCATTGTACTTTCAATGACTGTATTTATGTTGGAGTTCATTTTAAACAACCTTTTTACATACATATTATAGATTTATTATTTTAAAAAGTAACTGTTAACATAAATATTTCAAACTATTTCGTAAATATTTACTTAAATATGGGCAACATTATAAAAGTCAACGGATTGACAGTTTGACATAATTTATCATAATTCAATACATGTTTTGTGTTCTTTAAATATATAACAATAAATATTTAAAGAATACGTGAGTTTATCCTTAAAAAAAATATATAAGATGGGTTCAATTCAAAAGGGAAAGAAATTTAAACTAAAAAAAAATTTAATAAAGTGTATTATAAATTATTCTCTTTGTTGCTGAATGCCAATAAAAAGGGAACAAATAAGATTAGATCAACTAAAAAGGACACAATTGTAGCCTTAAGGTATAAAGGAAAAACATGATGAAACATGTTGAATAGAAATATGTATGTAAGTTAAACAAACAAATGCAACAATTTAAAAGGGTTACAATACAATACAATGAAAAAACTTTTCTAAAATTATGATTGACAATTCACACATATTGTGGTCAATATGTATTTAAATGTTTTTTTCTTATGCTTTGTTAACAATTTCATGCATAAAATGTTGTAATTTTTACGTTATTGGAATAGAAGATTATTTAAACATTTGTTTAAATCAAATCAAACTAAAACCCACAATTCTTTTGTTACTTCGGTGTGGTTGCCACAAACTCTAGCTGGTGTAGCATGTATTATTTTCGATTTACATGGATTTTTTTATTGTCCTGCTGGACAGTTGACATGTTGCATCATTAATCTTTAAAAGAAAGTGTAAACATAAATATTAGTTGTACAGAGATAGTTCAGGATACTCATAAAATCATTACATCAGTATTTGTTGTGTTTTGTTCAACATCCCAGCAGTTAAGCAAGTAGTCAATGTATCCCTTATGCACAGTAATCATCACAAATGTCTTATCACTTGGTTGACTCCAATTTTTATAGTTTGGTCATTTGACATTTAGTAGTGCAGAGAGAAGACAATTTGTTTCTTTATACATCCCAGGTAATTTAGCGCGAAGACAATTGTCATTTAAGTGTCTCTAAGTAATCTGGAGTGTAGTCACTTTAAATGTGTTGTGTGATAATACGTTCAAACTGGTTTTATACAAATTGTGTTGATATAATTCTCATACAGTTAATTTTTATTTTTGCTTAAGTATACTGATATCCCATGTAACATAGCATGAATTCAATAGTCACATAAGTGTCTCTTAGTAACCTATAGGGAAGTCACTTTAAACGTTTATTTTGTACTGCACTTTAGAAAGTATCAAAAGCATCAAAAGCAATCCATTGGATAGTAGTCGCAGAAAGGTTTGTTTACAAGCTATCGTTTATGTATTTTTAGCTTACTATTTTAGGTCAATTAGCACCCGCACTTGTTAAAATAACTAGTTATGTAGCTGACCAAGTCACCAGTTAGGTAGCTAGTAAGGTAACTGGCGCTATTTTAACCAGTATGTGAATCCAATGCGTTAACTACTTTGGACCAGCTATTAGACAGTCTCATTGTAGTCAAAAAGGATCAAGTGCTTAGGACATACACATGTTAAAATAACTAGTCACGTAGCTATTGAAGTAACTAGTTCCCACTCTAAATGATGGGTAAAATCACTAGTTCGGGACTGTCTCCTAGAACTGCTAGGATAGCATGAAGTCAATAGTTACTTTAGTGCCTCTTAGTAACCTATAGTGAAGTCACTTTAAACGTTTATTTTTTACTACACTTTAGAAAGTAGTTATTTTACCCACCAAAACCAATCCATTGGAGAGTAGGTGAAGAAAGGTTTGTTTACAAGCAATCGTTTATTGGACTGCCTTTTTAGTCTTCTAAACTGACTATTTGAGGTCAATTAGCATCCGTACATGTTAAAATAACTAGTTATGTAGCTGATCAAGTCACCAGCTAGGTAGCTAGTAAGGTAAATGACGCTATTTAACCAGTATGTGAATCCTACTTTGGACTAGCTATTAAACAGTCTCATTGTAGTCAAAAAGGGTCAAGTGCTTAGGACATACACGTGTTAAAATAACTAGTCACGTAGCTATTCAAGTAACTAGTTCCCACCCTATATGATGGGTAAAATTACTAGTTCGGGACTGTCTCCTAGAACTGCTGGGATACCACAAATTTTACTATTTTTTTAATCAAACAATTTTCAACACATTAACAAAAACATTGTCATTGTTGTCATCAACTTCATGATGATGTATGAATTTTTTTTCCCAACATTCGTCACATGTAATGGCCGTTCGTTCGTCATATAACATGTCACAGATAACATTTTTCATGGTCGTACAAACATAATTCGCCATAGTACTCCATGTTTGAATGTGTAAAAAAAATAAAAACAAATTTTGTAAACAAAAATAATATTTATGTATAATTTAATATGGGATAAAATTCTTGATAAAATGTTTTTTTATTTTGCCAAAGTTTCATGAGTTTTTTGTGATAAGAAATTTGTTTATACGTGAGTTTTTTAAATATTGGCTATGGGAAAAACTCCTTATAAATTTAAATATTGGGTGTATGAGTTAAAAAAGCGGAAATTTTTTACAATTTATTTATAACACAACTAACACAGTGTAAACAAGTAAGAGAGCTATATTCGACTGTGCCAAGCCTTATATACCCTTCACCAAATTATACTTTAAAATAAAATAAACATTTTTTTTTTTAAATTAAAAATTTTTTTTTTCGAAATTCTTTTTTAATTTATTAGTGAAAAAAATTTATAAAAAAAAGGTTTTTTGTGAAAAAAAAATTCGGGTTAAAAAATATTTTTCACGATTTTGACCCATTGTAGGTCCCATTGTACTTTGAAATATCTATCATTAGATATCCATATTGTCTATATTTATGACTTAGTAATCGAGATATAGATCAAAAATAGGCCAAAAAATAGAGGTTGTCTCGGATTTTTGCTCATATCTCCGTTATTTATGGACGGATTTTGCTGATTTTAAATAGGACACTTCTCGAAAGCATGTCTGACAGAATTATTGAAGATTTGGATCCTGAAGATATCTGGGGTCTTCAGAAAATTGATTTCAACAGGCAGACGGACAGACAGACAGACGGACATGGCTAAATCGACTCCGCTATCTATAAGTATCCAGAATATGTATATTTTATAGGGTCGGAAACTTATATTGTGGAAATTACAAACGGAATGACAAACTTATATATACCCTTCTCTCGAAGGTGAAGGGTATAAAAATGATTCTATGCTCAAGATTCTTAGTATTATCCGTATTGTGCATCGAATGTTTTTGGTTATATTGCCTTTTCTTTTGGCAAGAATCTTTCTTGTTTCATTATAAGGATTTTCTTTCATCCCAGTTAGGACTCCAGACAAGTCCAAGTGCAATTGGTGCACTACTCCAAATCCACATGATTTCTTAGAATGATTATCTTTACTCTCCTATTGTTCTTTATGAACTTCTTCAAAATTCATCGTGGCCTTTGGTGCCAGAATGAAGTAATAATAAGAGCAGACAAAAAAGGATTTACCAAAAAGAGTTGTATTTATTCAACTGCTTTGTAATAATGCACAGTGGTTTAGAAACATTTTTTTTTTTTGGAAATAATTTGGTATCTCGGGAACTATTGAAGATATTGTTACGAAATTTCACATGGTTGGATCTAAGATAATTTTGAGTTGATTTGCGTATGTTCTGCTTCCTAGCGCTAATGGGGACCAATGTGTGGTCCCTCAAAGTTGGTCACCTTGGGTCTCCAAATTAAAAAAAAAAAGCCAGAAATCCATTTATGATCCAAATGAGCTGAAATTTAAAATATAAATAGTCCTTAAGAAGATCAACAAAAAATGCACGTACATGTGTAGGTTATATCTATTAGTTGAAGAGATATTTAGGTTTATTGATTTATTATTTTTTTTAATTTTGCTCGATCTTTTCATTGTTTTTTAGAGATGACGGGTCAACGGATTTCTGAAACTTATTTATAAAATATATTTATAAAAGGAATAACTTGCTAACAGTTATCTTGTTCCTATAAAAAGTTACACGCATCCAAATTTGGAACATATAAAAAGTGCAGTATTTTTTACATTTTTTTCCAAAAAAGTCCCTATATTTTTTCTTTTGTAGCAACAATTTTTCTTCGGGACTATACACAATTTTTATATGACATAGAAAGAGAACTTAATGCTAAAGCGTATAAAATAAAATTAGGCTCACTAAAGCTGACACAACACCCCCCAGACCTATATAAACTTGGCCAATTTTAAAAAATAATTTTAGTTTTGAGTAACAAATTCTAAAAAGGCAAAGCACCGATCCACAACGATATTCCATATTTGTATAACCCTATATGTTACTTAAATACTTACAAAGTTTTTTTACTATCACTCGGTAAATAACGTCACAGTAGGCACTTTTCTAAAAAAGCTCTGTTTTTGGAACACATATTACCCGGTTTAGAAATTTCGGTATTTTAAAATAAAAAATGTCAAAAATTATAATACCGTTGATTTAAGGACATTTTCATCTATATTAGTTCCAAATTTTGTTATGTTATCTTTAACCGTTTAAATTTTACATTAATTCAAATTTTATATTTTTCTTCATGGAAAATCACCATATTATAATTTTTTAAGTTTTTAAGGTAAATGACGTCCCAAAAATTTATAAAATTATTAGACAAAAAATTCGAAACAAAATATATGAAAACACATAATCATTTTTCAAAGGGGGCAAGGTTTGTGGAACTTCAGAGGAGTAAATGTAGGCATTTTAGTTTGATTTTGGTGAAAACCTTAGGGCTTGAAGATTGATATTTTAGTAAAAATAAGTAAATGTATACATTTTTAGGACGTCATTTAAAACCTTAAAACCTATGAAGAAAAATATAATATTTGAATGTAATATTTTAACGTTTAAGTTCATCCAAATGACCCTGAATCAATGGCATTATATTTTTTACTTTCTTATTTTCAAGTACCAAAATTTCTAAAACGGGGAATTTTTTAAAAAAAAGTACTTTTTTCCAAAAAAGAATTCAAATACATATAACTTTGGAGTCAGTTACGATTTTTAAAAAATTATTTTTTTGTTTGACATATACATTTCTTGTTAATCCAACAAGAGAAAAAAAGAAGAAAATCTTGAAATATTTGGACCCACTGTTATCAAAAAATTGGAGTAGGGTGGGTAAAAATTTTGAAAATTTTATTTAAATTTAAATTTACTTGATAGCTACGACGATGTTTTTTGTAGTGCACAACGAGGAGATTCTATATATGTAATTTTTTTTTGAAATCGGAATACAGACGAAGAAATAGGATCGTTTGAAAATTAAACATACCCTAAGTGTCCTATTTTGGGGACCCCTGGTGGTCTCACGCGGTCCAAATTCAAAACTTTAACTCGGTAGCACTTCTTCTTTGCGCATATCAAAATTTATTCAAATCGAACTAAGGACTTAGAAGTTACAGATTTATTTCCCTCTTTTTCTTTTCTATACCATTGTGCAACACATTATTAGCTTGTGTTTGATAGTCTGTCTAGTTGATAACTCACTGCTCCATGTACTAGTTATTTTATCGTAAGTTAACAATGGTTTTAACATTAACAAATAAATTAGTATAATATGAACAAAAAATTAATGGCTGGTGTAGAACCCCTAACGTCTCGTTTTTCAGTCAAACTAACTAGATAGCTGTCCTAAATACAAAAGATCATTACCAACTTGTATAAAAATAAGTACCTACTCTTCTAAATAAAATAATGTACAGGGTAACCACCACTCATTACAAAATAATGTATGTGGTAACTAGTTGCCATTACCAAAAATTCACAAAATTTTTGCGGGATTCTTCAAACTTTGTCCGAAACTTTTTTATATAATTTTACGTAGTTTGTCTGAAATTGGGTGGATTAACAAATAGTGGTCATGCAACTTCACATACAAAATATATAGATATTATCAAATATCTGGTGAACTGTATTAGAGAAAGCCGTGAAGGATTTATTTCATTACCGTGCACAGTGTGCACACAATTGTTCCTAATATTTGCAATCCAATCAAAATTTTCATACAAATTATAGTTTTAGGGACTCAATAAATATGTAATAAAATCTTTATTTATTAACAAAACTCAATGAAATTTTCAACGGTTTTCAAACTTATAATTTTAAATAACAAAGAGTAAAAAACTTGCCAAAAGGTCAAAAATCTCAATAATGGTATATTTTGCAATTTTACCCATAGGGTCCACATTTCCTTTGGGGCTGACAAAATACTTTGGCGATAAAGGGAACACATCAGGGTTTCCATAGCTGCTTTCCGTTTTCTTATACAAGATTTGCAATTTTAGAAAATGTGGCCCAAAGTATTGATGTAAAATAGGTCAAATTCCGACGGGCGTAGGGGCGACACATTCGAAAAATTGGACATATTTTTTTGTACCAAAATGTTATCCGTAAAGATACCTTACAGAAAAACAGAAAATTGTTATATGTTCTTAAAGAAAGTTTTTTTTTTAATTTTAAAAAAGTTAAGGCAACTTTTCGCCCAAAAAAAACAAAAATCTACTATTTTTGGATCCATATTCGATATTGCTCTTTTATATATTATTGATAATTTAGTTGTCTAACTAACAAAAAAAATTCGAGTCCATTCAGTCCAAAAATACGACCTATAATTAAAAAAGCGGATCAAGGTATGGCAAAATTTTAAAATTTCAATTTTGAAATGCCTATAACTCGGAAATTATAAGAGATAAATAGCGCTTTCCAAAAATATACAAATCTTTGAAATCGGATGTTAAATAAAAATATGGCAAGTGTTTAAAAATTTTACATGTCGAAGTACCCTAATTTGAGCTCCCATAGAGCCGCCCTTGAAACATTTTTAGGGTTCATTTTAACAACTTAAACTCAAATACTACATTGTTACGCCCACGTCAAATTCTATACCTTTCGGACTAGCCGTTTAGAAATGCAAGTTTTATTTCCAAAAAATGTTGATTCTGCCCCACTGTGCCATGGTACGTAGTTGGCTGAAAATGTGCTGGATTGTATTAATTATTTTCGAATACTTTGTGAAGAATAATTGTAAAAGTCTTTAAGATTAGTAGCACTGTACGAAGTTTAGGTCAAAATGAGCGAGATCAGAACAGTGGGTTTAGGAGCTCCATTACAAAGAAAATTGTAATCTCGAGATTCTTTAGCTTTGTCTGAATCAGTTTCTTAAATTTTAGGATGTTTGAGTGGAATTGGGTGGTATCGGATTAAATAGCAAATAATTACAATTTAATATCAGGAGAATTATCCTAAAACACAAACAGGAAATTCCGGTATTTATTACATATATTATTTTTGTATATAAATTTATTACCATTATTTTGTAATTCACTTTTTGGTAAAATTTGTATATATATTTTTTTTTTTGTTAAGTAGAAAAAAACACTTGACTGCAAAGCTCATTGATGTCATTTTGTAATTCTGAAACTTTATAAACGCTTCTGTGTTTTTCATCATTCGGTTCTTCAATAGTCTGGAAAGGTATTTTTATTTCTCCTGGTTCTTCTATTTCGCTTGTCAATTGCTGAATTTCTTTTTTGTATTCACACACGAAACCACCACTTGTTATACAGGAATCGTCATTCCATTTCCAATTTTCTCCCCTATACATTTCAACACAAAATTCAGCATTGTTATTGAAATCTGGATTAGGTCTATACCAATTGGTATAAGTAAATTCTTCACCAGTTGAAAACCAAACAAAATGTTGGTCTGGATGTTGTGTCCGAATGCCGCCAATCCAAAGAAAGTCACTCCAAAAATAATTCTCCTTTTGTGCATTATTGAGCATCGTCGTCAGTTCCAGGGATTTAGCACTCGTATTTATTTCCACCAAAGTCATGTTCATCTTTGTGCAGGCAACTTGTCCATCAAACCATGTTAACTTGAAACAAAAAAATATACATAGGTACGTATTTAGTAAGACTTAGTATTCTGAGATTTATATTAACGATTGTGCATACATTGTACTGGAAATCTATATAATACGTATTATTAGCGTCTGATGTATACAATTTGCCCATGGCATAGATGTGATCAATTTTCAAAATTAATAAATTCACGATCACTATGTAAAAACTGGCAAAACACATATTAGTTGTTTCTTCTTGTGCTGGTTATACTTAAATAATTAATTGTTTTAAATTAATTATTCACTGTTTAGGTCTGATATTTGCGACAGTAAATGTAAGCGAGTAAAGCCGATAAGCGCTGGTTCATTTTGAAGAAGGGAGGTACTTAGTTAAACTGAATAATTTAGTATCACGCATGAAAATGTTGACACGAAAATAAATTTTTGGTAATCTCAAAAAATGCTTAGCATTTGATATAGAAAATGTACCATTTTATTAAATTAATTTTATCTCAATAAAAACTAACAGGAAATAAAAATATTAATACTATGCGACGAATAAAGCACAGTGGGGTCGATTGAAAAAAAATTTAATCACCTTGTGTTCTAACAGTGTACAGGTTGTCAAAGTCGTCCACCTCTGGTCAGAACAACTTTGTACAGCCTGCAGCTTGTACAAATACGGACAAATGCAAAATATAACAGATTTTGAAGATAAATATTTATTTAAATTATTTAGTCTAAAGGGGACATACAACAGCTTCATCAAATACGAATATTAAAATTTACAGACCATGTAAATTTTCTTGTTTTTCCCAACAATATGGATGAAAAAAACATTTGTAGCTTAAAAATGCAAGAGTTTTTCAAATTTGTATTTTTTATTTTGAAACATTTGTACAATATAAATTTATTCAAAGTATTGCCCATTATTAGCTATGACCTTTTCACATCCTTCTGGCATCATATAGATTCCGAAACAAAAGATCTTCTCATCTTTTGAGGCCAAGAACGATTCAAGCAAATATCGGATATTCAGTTCCAATATGAAGAGTATGTCAGAGAGAGCGTTCTGCTTCTATCGAAACAAATAGTAGTAGGACGGGGCACGGTCTGGATTATAAAGCGGGTGAGACAAAACTTCCCAACTAATTCATTCTAAATACTTTTTAACAGTTATTGCAACATATGGCCGAGCGTTGTCATGATGGAATATTACGATGCTCACTTTAAACGAATCAGTTGCATTCCGTAAAGGTTCCCTGTGATGGTCTGGCTACATATCAGCAGCTAATAATAGATAGAACTCTTATGGTCCACCAAATATAGAGCATTACTTTGGTGTCAATTCGGCTGGTATGTCGGGCTTCACATACGATCTCTTACGGTTATCGTAATGGATGAATTTTTCATCGCAAGTAATGATTCGGTGTAAAAATGATTTTCTTTTTTGTACATGCAAAATCATCTTTCAATGTATCTCGACTTCAGTTCGTATGTTACCCTTCCAGATATAGATAAAAACTAGCCAAATAATCGAGGTAGTCTTGGTTTTTTGCTTATATATCAGCCGTATTTTGGACGATTTTCTCGATTTTAAATATATGTAAGAATATAGAAATTACAATTGGAATGGCCAACTAAATAAATACCCTTGCCACTCACGGTAAAGGGTATGTATAATCAAAGACTATAAATATACATATAAAGACGTTGCACACAGTGCATTGAAAATTTACATATTTTTGTGCTTCTTATTGATGAAGGGGCTAGGTAACACGGAAAACAAAATTCGAGCTCAGACAGATAGACAGAGAAGGCTTAATCGACTCCGCTATCTATAAGTATCCAGAATATATATACATTAGGGTGGCCCCGTTTGTATGAAGAAAAAATAATGTATCGATGTTCCCGTCTAAAATGAAAATTTGATTCATTCTAAGACTACGTTTTGAAATTTTTTCGTCTTGGGGTCAATATTTGGCGAGCTGGATCAAAGGATAAAAAGGTCCTTTTTTGAGGTTTAAAAATTTTCGACAAAATTTTAGTTTTTTTTTAATTTTTTCATAGAATTTATTCAAATAAATATATGAAATTTCTTGATCATAAACATCATGTAGTTTCACCGAAATGGTGAAAGCTTATAAAATTTGAGTTATTTTGATGCCCATTACATATACTATGAATTGAGTATACAGAGATTGTGAGATAGGGATGAAATTAGGTTTAAACAAATTTGAATAAACATTGAACTGGACTGAATTTTAAAAAACGAGAAAAACCATTTCGGTGAAATTACATGATGTTTATGATCAAGAAATTTCATCTATGTATTTGAATAAATTCTATGAACAAATTAAAAAAAACTATAATTTTGTCGAACATTTTTCAAATTTTTAAATTAAAATTTTTTTTTTTTAAATTTTTAATAACCAATTGAATGCGTCTCTCAAAGACCTTTCACATGATACCAAATTTATATATACTTCCTTTGGAAGAAATATTGAAAAAATGTAAAAAACCTCAAAAAAGGACCTTTTTATTCTTTGATCCAGCTCGCCAAATATTGACCCTAGGACGAAAAAATTTCAAAACGTAGTCTTAGAATGAATCAAATTTTAATTTTAGTCGGGAACATCCGCAACTTTAATTTTGGGGCCACCCTAATATAAATACTTTATAGGGTCGGAAAATTATATTGTGTAAATTACAAACGGAATGACAAACTTATATATACGAAGGTGAAGGTGAGAAGGGTATATATAAGGCAAGTCTAGATTTGTAGATGTCTGTATTTTCATGTGTTGGTCGAAATACGTTTTCCAAGTTTTCAATATATAAGAAATATACTCATGAGAATTATCATTTTATAAATCAGCAAAAAATGACCAGCCTCGATTTTTGATGCTAAGTCCACATAGACCAGGTTCCAAGTCCACCATTTGTGTGGGGGGGTGTTGTAATCAAAATTTGTTCTACATTTTGTTTCTTCTTTTTTATATGAAAACTTTTCCGTTTGGGGGAGGGAAAATTCCTATTTCACCCCCTCTGGATCCGCGCCTGACATAGACAATGTACATATCCAATGAAAGGTATTTTAAAAGTCTTTCCAACGAATTGCAGGGTGTTTTCTTATGTTATTCACAACAAAAAAAATTGTTTTTAAAGAAAACTTACACAATAATAAAATAATAATACAAAATAACATAACACTATGACATTATGACAAAGAGTATGAGTATGTCAAAATGCTGAGTAGGTAAATTGAATATGGGTTTTTGGATTTTACCCAAATGTTTCATAAAAATAAATAAATACATTTCATTTATAATGAACACGAACATTTTTTTTAAATTAACCTTAAATAACATTCCATACGAAAATCCGTGTTTATAATAAAGTGATTATATTTTATTTTTACTATATTTGAATATATTTAAATGTGACATTTTTAGAATACAGCACAATACAGATTATTCTGGAACACTATTTTAAAAAAATTATTATAAAAAAAGTCTACCAGCTCTTCGCGGGTTTTTCAAAATTAAAAAAATGGAAATGCCTAATTGGCTCCATAGGGGATATGTGTGCCAAAAATTAAATCTAAAGATCCAAGGTCAATTTTTGGGTGTTTTACGGTGGAATAAAAGTTGTACATTTCTAAGGCAAATTTTAACTTTTTTTACATTTACTAGATTTTCTATTAAAATACTACAGAATATGGTTATAATTCTTAGCGTTGCCAAAACAATGGAAACTTTAAAAACAACTGCAAGAAAGAAGACATAAACAAAAATAATATGTAAGATACAGTCAATATTTATTTTCATAATTTTTATTCGCACAAAAGGTTTTTTTTTTAAACCAGAATAATAAACGATTTTAGTGCTGGATTGAAGCAAAGAACTATTCGTGATCACAACGGTGATCCAAATACGTACAATTTAAGAGCAGAAATGGATGATAATTTGCAAAACGCCCGAAGGCAAAGATAACTGATCTGTTTATTCAGTTTGTTTTCCCAAATTATCGTGGACAAGATTTTCAAATTCGGGACGATACATGAGATCCCAGAGCATTCAATGTATCTCGTAAAAGTCACTGTTTGATGTGGATTTTATGTCTGGCGTCGTCATCGGTCAATAATTCTTTGAGAACGACGTTGGACTTACAATTACCATCAATGGTGAGCTCTACAGGTCAATGATTACCAACTTCTTCTCCGCTGAATTTGCTAATAGGAAAACCAACGTCATGGGGTTTAACAGGACTGATGCCACTTTGTATATTCTCCACGAGCAATTTGGAGGTGATGTTATCTGGCCACCAAGATCGTGCGATTTGTCCCCATTAGACCTTTTGGAGTATCCTTAAGTCATAGGTCTATGCGAATAAGCCACAAATCACAGCGGAACTCACAGCCAACATAACCCATGTTATCGATCAAATTTAGCTTGATGATTAAATTGTATGTTTAAACTAAGAACAACAAAAGCTAAAACTTTACTGTCTGTCTGTCAGTATTATATTTTTTTATAGTTTTTTTCATTAGATAAAAGACGAAATGCGCAAGATAGCATTTTATTTTAGACCAATGGTTTCTTAAGGAAACTTTTAGAATTTTCCGTAGATTGCGTTTCTGCTATACGATTTTTATACCCTTCACCTTCGTGAAAAGGGTATACATAAATTTGTCATTCCGTTTGTATTTTCCACAATATAATTTTCCGACCCTATAAAGTAAATATATTCTAGATCCTTATAGATAGCGGAGTCGATTAAGCCATGTTCGTCTGTCTGTTGAAATCAATTTTCTGAAGACCCCAGATATCTTCTAGATCCAAATCTTCAATAATTCTGTCAGACATGCTTTCGAGAAGTTTCCTATTTAAAATCAGCAAAATCCGTTCATAAATAACGGACATATGAGCAAAAATCCGAGACTACCTCTGAAGATTTCATCTAAAAAAGACAATTTATTGCATGCTTTGATAAAAAAGCAACAAAACGTATGTTTGAATGTGTGTTGGCTTCATTGCTTTGCGTTTTTTTTTTTTTTTGTTTGTTTTTGGTGTTTGACGAAAAAGCTACAAACCGTATGTTTGGATGTGTGTTGCCTTCATTGCTTTGCGTATTTTGTTTTTTTGTTTTGGTGTTTCGTTTGGCGTTGTTGTTTTTATACTCTTCACCTTCGTGAGAAGGGTATATATAAGATTGCTATTACGTTTGTAACTTCTACAACATAATCTTCTTTTACATCTGCAATAAAATGTAAAATTTTTAAAAGTTTTCTTGATATATTTACCATGCTATACGCTGAAAATGGGCAATTAATGCATTCACAACAAAGGTGAAGGGTATATAAGATTCGGCATAGCCGAATATAGCACTCTTACTTGTTTACTTTTTGATCGTCCATACAAATCGACCCATCCTAAGGTACATATATGTATATTCAATCATCCTCATTTTAATTAAGTTGTTAAAATATGGTAGAAATCTCTTTTGAAATTCAAGTCTTCTCTTCGAAATGTTCAAGTTTGTATCAGAATGTTTCAAAAAGTTGAGGAATTACTAACATATAGATCTATATGCTTCCCTAAGTATAGCAAACTCAGCGCGAACGAATTCAGTGTATGAATTAAGCATTTGAAACAATTTAGCTTTAAAGAAAAAGTACAAAATGTTTGACAAATCGAATAATATTCTAAATACAGTGCACTCGCGGTAACGTGAACTAATTAAAACCAAGGGAGTTCATGTTAGTGAATTTGTTCACGTTAGCGATTGTCGAATTTCATGGAAAAAATATAAAATTCTATAATATAAACCTTTGATTTACACGCTTGAACGTGGAATTCTTTTATTATTATTTTCATTATTAAAAATAAAACAAAAATGATTGATTAAAATGTATTACAAAACAAAACGAGATCACGAGAAAGCATACATTGAAATAAAATTACATAGCAAATAAAATTACTCATTCGTTGCCATACAAAAAATATTAATTTAGAGGATACAAACACATTTTTATTATAAGGGGATTCTCTAAACTTTAAAAATTGAATTTAATGTATGTATTTCAGTGTTGTCTACATGCTTAGAAAACAAATGCAGTGAAAAAAATTGTTCACGTTATAGAGCTTTCTGAGTTTGTTCACGCTACAGAGTAGTCAATGTAAACAAAAGCTTGTTCACGTTAGGCGATGTTCACGTTAGACGGTGTTCACGTTACTGCGAGTGCAATGTAAGTTTTTAGCTTATCAGTAAATTTCTTTTACCATAATTTCTATACTAAAAAATTTAAATTTTTTCTTGATTATTTTCAAGAATTTCTGCCACATAAGGGTACTAAAAATTAAATTGAGAACTATTTATAAAACATCTACTCGAGTGTAAACAACTAAAATGCATTTTGCGTATATTCCCATAGTGATTATAAATTTATTAATTTGGAAAATTTATGGCACCTATGCCAAACCTCAATTCTATACATCAGAGGCAAATAACACGTATTATATAGAATTGCTGAATGAGGTACCTAAATTAAATTTAATACACATACATAAAATAAGAATGTTTCTAACTACAATATGATTGCAGTTTACTTGGCTTGAAGCTCATCATATCTGCTCTGAAATGAATATGACTTTAGTTGAGATTAATTCGAATACAAAATCTCTAGAACTGCTTACACTGATCCATAATGCTGAAAAACAAAATAATATTAATGGAACTTATCTTTGGACCGGTGGCATACGGAATGAACTTCCGGTTGATAATTTCGTTTGGAATTCAACGGGTGAACAATTTAATTACACTAATTGGTATAGTATTTATCCGAATTCTGAAGACGAACCAAAAACTTGTCTCGAAATTGTGGCAGTATTTGGTTGGCAATGGCGTAACTATAACTGTTTATCAAAAAATGGTTTCGTATGTGAATACATGCTAGAAAAAAGAACTCGTCAAAAAATTCAAAATTTAGAACAAAAGTTGCAAACAGAAATAGAAAAGAATCGTAACTTACAGAAAGAACTACAACAGCAGCAAAACGAACATCAAGAGCAGTTACGAAAACTTAAAGAACAAAATTTAGAGGCGCAAGTTGTAATAAACCAAAAATTAAAACTTGAAGAAGATTTGCAAGCAGAAATAATAAAACAAAAGAATCTGAAACAGCAATTGGAAAGTCAGCAAGAGCAAATAAGGCAACTTAAAGAAGAACAAAAAGATATCATAAAACTTAAAGAATACTTGAAGATATATAAGGACACTACTGATTTGCAACAAAGTGTACTACAAAGTAATCGACCAATCAATATAATAAATTTTAATAACATATATTCAAACTGATACTTCGTCTGCAGAATTAACAAGGTTTTCAATTTATGTCTAATAAAAGTTTTAATTAAAACAACTAGATTGTTAAAGAAAAAATAATATAAATGTGTAAAATAAGAAGATGAACTACTTTACTTAACTATCTATGATTTTAATTGCACCGATTTAAGTAGAATCTCAACATTTGTATTGCTTGCATTTCTAAACGTTTGCGTTATGATTCTTAATATCATTGTTGACTACCTATGTATATAAAGGTTCTTTCATTAAGCGCTTCCTATCTTTAAATTTAAACCAAATTTTCAAAATTTATTCGTTAGACAGGCCTATTTGACCCAGGACAATTATCAAAGCTGCAACATCCGGCCTGGTAATCCAGTCCAATGTATGGTCTCTGACTTCAAAAGTTCCCACCCGATAAAAGTCAAAGTGAGTGTACTGATATCACACACTTTTGACCTCGACAGAGAACCAATGAGGTCCGTGCACCTCGGAGCCCCGGTTTCGCCCCATATTTCCCCTTGAGGCATAACATCAAGGTGTGGAGCTCCAATTTCCAATTTCATCCCAATCGAAAGACATCGATTTTAATATTTGGTTCACTTGACATGAAATGCCCCATATACCAAAGTGTATGAAATTGTGTCTTCTTTCCAAAAATGTATAAAACATTTTAAGAATTAAAAAATTCATACAAATGAGATTTGTTATTGAGAATCCTACAATTCACAAAATATTTAAGAATATATGGTGCACAGTGTAGCCAGATGTTGGATTTCTCCTCAAATTTGGGATTTCGTGGAAAATTTGGTGACAAAATTTCGTGGGGAGGGATTTGGGGATATTACATGCATTTTATAAAATTTTTGGGGATTTTAAATATTTAAACAATTTTAGTTTTGTCTTTATACTATTTATTCAACTATCGTGTAAACAAAATTTATTTTTTAAAAAATTTTTATATTCGTTTAAAAATGTTCATCACATTGTTTTTCAATTTTGTGAAAAACTCCAAAATTTTTTACATGCATTTCGGGACTTTTTTGTTTTAAGTACACTTTATAATTTATTATCAAAAACAAATATTGGGTGTATGACTTAAAAATGCAGGATTTTTCGTCTTTAATAACTTATAAGTCATTTTAAATGGTACATATCTGTCATTTATTCTCACTTATTTATTGAACATTATAGTGTAAACAACAAAGTTTTTTCTTGCTTCGAACATTTTGAATTTTCTGTTGGTAAATGTGGTCTTTAAATGGGAGCTATGTCCAATTATGTACCGATCTTCATAAAATTAGTTACGGCGATTTTTGTGTACATGAGGATTATAGATGTCGAATTTCATACTGATTACACTGATTTATAAGATATTTATCCGCACTTAAGTGATTTTCGGAAGTGGACTTAATATGGGGTCTATGCTCAAATATGGATCGATATTTGCAAAATCCATCCGTTTGTTTTTTGGTACATAAAACTGATATGTGTCAAATTTTGGTTCGATATCGGATCGAGGGGGGTGAAAAAAGGAAATATGACCCCCTAAAAACGAAAATAAATTTTAATTTAATTTAAACAATCAATTATTTCCGCTTTTTATTAGTTCCACACTGTGTGGCATCTCAGTGCATTGATAGTAAAAAAAAACAAATAAGAGTGTTATATTCGGCTGTGCCGAATCTTGAATACCCACCATCAAAATGTGACAATAATCTTATATATGGTTTATATGGGGGTGTAACGAATCCCACCCATAGGCCCTGTCTTTGTATGGAAATTGGCTATCTTCTTGATCCAGCCGTGCTCAGTCTTGGGGTGGACTTTTTCCAACAAAAACAGATAAAGGACTGTCACATAAAAGTAAAATTTTTTTTTTTTTAAGATAGCTCTTATAGTAAGATTTTAAAAGATGAGGAAAAATAGGAAACGAAATAAGAAATAAATAAAGCCATTGTGATTAACATTTGACTGCAGATGTTGTTCAGTCCCTTCTTCACCCAGCCACCTATAACAGCTATGATATGAATTGTTGCTGTCTCGTATATAGTTCATCCACTTTTCATACCTTTCGTGTTTGATAACAATTAATATTTAATGTTTCATTATATAATTCATTATATAATTATCAATTTATTCAAAATAAGAATGTTTTAAAACAAATGTTAAGCTAATATTTATTAAACAAACTATATTAATAAATAAGTTACTAAAAATTGTTTTTGAGTGTATGATTTTGTGTTTTGTTTATATTGATAAACACAATTTATTTAATTTTTGTTTGTTTTAAATATTGTTATTTTGAAAATTCAAATGTTAAATTTTTGTTAATATTTATAAAAATTATATTTTATATATTTTTGTTGTTTTTGTTGACAAAAAGTTTTCTAAAAATTTTTATGAAATAAATTCAAAATTTAAAAATTTTTTTTGTCAACAAAAAAATATATATGGTATTTAAAAAATTGTATTATTATTGTACTCACATTTACAACTCCATCGTCGGCAAGCGCTTGTTGACAGGAATTTTACTTCAACGCTAAATGTATATGTATGTTTGTATTGTGGTGTACTTTACATTAGATTTAAATTTTTATAATTTTATTAATAAATATTTACAAATTCAAAATAAAGATTTTTAGAACAAACAAAGAATTTTGTTGAATGAATTAGAAAATGACATTACTCATGTTAAGAATATAAATAATGAAATTTAGCAAAAATTTTAAATTTAAGATTAGTCAAAAACAACAAAAAAAAAAATAATATAAATTTAAATGATAGAGGAAAACTGACAATTAAGAATTAAGTTTACATTTTTAAATTAGTTATAAAATTGATTAAGATTTAAAATTTGATTAAGGTGTGATTTATAGTGTTAAGTTAGATTTAAGAATATGAATTTTCAGTTGAAATTAGTTGTAATTTTTAGTCCTTAATTTGGTTTTAATTTGTTCTAATTTTGGTTTTTAATTTTCAATTTTGATTTGTTGTAATTTTTGGTCCTTAATTTGGTTTTAATTTGTTCTAATTTTGGTTTTTAATTTTCAATTTTGATTTGTTGTAATTTTTGGTCCTTAATTTGGTTTTAATTTGCTCTAATTTTGGTTTTTAATTTTCAATTTAAAATGTTTGTTGGGAAATTTCAAATTTGAAATATATTGTTCCCTGGAAATATGATGCACTTTATTCGGGTTTTCGTTTCCAAATTCTCCAAACTTATAATAACAAATTATTGGAATTGAGAGATGTGAGATTGATCGGGAGTAGCTGTGGGTATTTCCAATACCCACAGTAATTCTGTTGACAATTTTAGCAGCTATATAATCTCCCAAAGTCAAGATAATTGGAAAATTCATAAAATTATATGAATTTTAAAATCTATATGAAACACTTTAATTATTATTTTTTTCTAAACAAAAAAAAAAAAAAAAAAATCCTGATATTAACTTACCCCAATTTGTAATACAATTTGTATCGTTAAAAAAAATTATTTTTTTGTTGCCAACAAATTGAATGTGTTAGTCTGTTTGAAAAATATTTTACAATGAAAATTTTCAAGAAAATTTTGAAGTAACAAGCAATGCTTTTTATTTTTATTCTCAGATATATTTTAATTAATAAATTAAAGTTTCTAATTAAATTGTATTCCAAATACAGGGTCAATAAATCGAACTCACAGGGGTAGGGTCAATTATGGTCCTCACAAAAGTGGATAGAAAGATTTAGGTTCTTAAAAGACATGTATATGTCTAATTTAATCACGATATTAATTATTATAAGACTGTTATGAATGTTCAAGTCATTTTCTGAGGGGTACCTTGTATGGGAACAAGATGGTCCGCTATTCGCTATTAGAACTAATTTGTGCAAAATTTAATCAACATATTTCGGAAGGCTGAAACAGTATTTGTTTTTTTTTTTTTTTTTTTGGTGTGTTTTGCGTGTTGGTGTAAATTTGTATGCCGGCTAGCAATATTTCCAATTTTCAATTTCTGTCAGCTAGCTCCTTTCGTGTTATCAACAGAAATGAAGAAAGAAATAAAACCAAAGTTTATTCTATGTTATAGTAAAAGGCATAAGTAATTTCTATATTTAAACGAATTGCTTATTAAAAAGTTATTTTATTTATGTATTTTGCGACAAACATTAAGATAAAAAAAAAGTAAAAACTTTAAACTTTATAAACTTGGACAATGGTCAACGAAACAATGCCAAAAATACATACGTACCCCATACTAGTTTTCCACAAATATTTCATAATTAAGAAAGTTTATTTTGTTTTTAGTAACATAATATAACTTTATCATAAATTAGCCGCGAGCTAAAAAAAAGACATGCCATAGTTATTCCCAAAATGACCATAACTAGAAATAAAAATTCTCTTTACAAAAATATAGACAAAATTTAAGAAAAGTTGGTGGTGGATTAAGATACGTACGTACTCGTGCATATACAGAAATACCTAAGATATTTTAATAAATTCTTATGTACATATACATATAGGCAGGCGTTTGTGTACAGGGAGGACCAAATACAAGTATTCGAATTATATTGAACCAAATTTTTCATTAATAAATTCATTGTTGTAAATTGGACTAATCGGAGCTGCGATGTGAATTCGTTGGAGCATATTTTTTTCAAATATCGATGCCCAGGAAAAGATGTCACTCAAATGATATCATACCGTCACATTAGCCTGTTGTCAATATTCTCGAAACTTTTTAAAAAGTTACTGCTTGAAAGCCTTATAGTACACTTTAACGATAATTGCATTATTCCTGACCATCAATTTGGTTTCAGAAGCACAGTACTATGGAACATGAACATCGGATAACTACTCTTATCCGGAAAACCTTCGAGAGCAAGTAGTATTGCTCTGCATTATTTATTGACATATCTCAAGCCTTCTATAAAGTCTGAAACGATGGACTAATACACAAAATTATTAGATTACTATTTGTGAATGTACATAAACAGCTTAACAATAAAAAGACAGTCATGAAAACGATATAGCTATCTGGCAGTCAGCTATGGGGAACAGCCAGCCTCCTCATCTAACTTTAAAACCTTGCAAAAATGTTGAAATGGTTACAGTAAACATGCACAACTATATTTTTTTCCTGCGTGTGTGAATAATTTGGAAATATTCCAAATTCATAAAGCTTTAGAATTGCAATAACTACGAAACTAGTAATGTATTCAGATTCATTTATAATGGAAATGTTTGTTATTTCCAAAAGAAATTGAGTTTTCTTAATTTAATTTGTAAAACTCATGACACCAACCAAAAAACTAGCTGTAATTGAAGCACCCTTTAGGAGTATAACAAAACAAAATGGTAATATATTTGTTTAAATGCAAATAAATCAAAGAGAATTATGTTTTAAGTTGTACAACTTTGTATTTCTACAGCTAAAGATGTTTAAATAGCAAATACCACATGTCTGCCTTGAATAGTTGAAATTCTTACTTGTTGTTTATGTCTCAATATGTAAAATAACCCCTTTTTCATTCTCATCTCCTTACAGTGTATGTAGAGATTTTCAATTTGGAAAGGATTTCATTTTGTTCGTTACCACACCTTCCTCTTAGCTTGTGAGGAAATCTTTAATGATTTATTTCCAATTTTAACTTATAATGTCTTCTTTAGTCCCAACACATTCATAATCTCGACATAGGCAGTGGATGTTTTTCAAAAAAAAAAAAAGACCAACCTAATATTGGTGTTTGAATTGTTTATTACTGGAGTACTTTACATGTCACTGGTATGTATTAAATCTTTAGTAAATATATACATAAGTATATTCAATTTTTATTCCCAAATGGCTTAAGCCTGCTAACACAGAAATAAAACATATTTTGTATCCTAGTCTTCCTTTTCTCCCTTCTCTATTGCCCTGTGTGTGGACACCATTTAGTGACAATATGCAAATCTTTAATTTTTTTTTAGCTCGTTAAGGGTTTTAACTCCTTCAACTTTATCGTAACGTTAAACCCTTTTATCTTTGGTCACGTGTAAGACATGTCTTACAACATCGTAAATCTTTAATAATTTGGCCATGAGTCAATAACACTTTTATCTTGGGCATGTGGTGTCCTTTTTTTGCTTTTGTTGACAAAACAAATAAAACTATGTATTTAACTATTTCTTTAAAAAGAAATAGCCCATGTATTTTTTGGTAGATGGACATTTGCTGTGTCACTTATGTGTACGTGCTATTGTTTTGTATTTTAAATATTTATTACAAAATTTCTTAAGAATTTTAATCAAGATTCTAGCAGGCTTGTTGGCCTTTTTGTAGCTGAACTAAAGTAATTAAAATTACTTTGTAGTTAGGAGTATTTATACAGAATAAGCTGATTCTTTAAAGCAGATTAATAGTGAAATTCCAAAAATTTTGAGCTGCAACCAATATTCAACTTTACAATATTATGATGATGCTGTCAACAATTTTAATTAAATTAGAGAACTATTACTATTCTACTAATTAAAATTATTGGAAAAGCCTTACTTATTTTATTTAGACACAACAAACTCAAACTTTTTTTCGAGATACGTACATTTTGATTTTTAAATATTTATTCGATAAATTGAAAAAAGCTAATTTCAATAAAATGTTGTAGTTTAGACCATAGATAAATACACATAGATCGGAGACTCTACTGTCAAAGAATGTGTTAGTAAAAAAAACTTTGTGAAAACCAAAACAGCACTCGTATGTGTGATTACTTTAAGTAATTTTTATACCCCTCACCTTCGTGAGAAGGGTATATATAAGTTTGTCATTCCGTTTGTAATTTCCACAATATAATTTTCCGACCATATAAAGTATATATATTCTGGATCCTTATAGATAGCGGAGTCGATTAAGACATGTCCGTCTGTCTGTAAATAATTCTTCAATCTTCAATATCTTCAATAATTCTGTCAGACATGCTTTCGAGAAGTTTCCTATTTAAAATCAGCAAAATCCGTCTATAAATAATGGAGATATGAGCAAAAATCCGAGACAACCTCTGAAAATTTCATCAAAAAAAGACAATTTATTGCATGCTATGACAAAAGAGCAACAAAACGTATATTTGGATGTGTGTTGGTTTCATTGCTTTGCGTATTTTGTTTTTTGGTGTTTCGTTTGGCGTTGTTGCTTTTATACCCATCATATATAAGATTTTCATTTCATTTGTAACTTCTACAATATAATCTGTTCGTCAGCAATTAAATGTAAAATTGTTAAAAGTTTTCTTGATATATTTAGGATTCTATACGCTGAAAGTGGGCAATTAATGCATCCACAACAAAGGTGAAGGGTATATATATAAGATTCGGAACAGCCGAATATAGCTCTATTACTTGTTTTTGTTTAAATTATCACTGTAATAACTCCTTTAAGAATACATTTGACATCCACTCTTACTTGTTTTGTTTAAGTTTTTTCTAGTTTCCGCTCATGTATAAAGACTGAGATTGAAAAATTTTTAACATACATATATGTTAATAAAAATGAAACCGCTAAACTTATAGTTTTGAATCTTTTTTTATTTGATTGAAATTATTGTAACAATTCGTTCGAACAGGTTGTCGATCTCCGTTTAAAATCTACCACACTTTTGAACACCTTTTTTCTGCTCTTCAATTCTCTTTTAACAAGAACCCAATATCTCTCCACTGGACTCAACTCCAGGCAGTTTGGGGGAATTGCCTCTCTTGGTACAAATACCACATTATTGTTCTTGTACCACTCAAAACATTTCTTACCATTGTGACAGATGCCGAATCAGTCCAAAAAGAAGTGGACACATTAAGAAGTCTTATGAATGGAAACATCCTTTTTTGTAAACATTCCTTGATGTAAATTTCGGTATTTATAGAGCCCCTTGTTACAAATCTTTGGCTTTTTTGCCGTAACTGCATATTGCTTGCCATACCAAGAACTTTTTGGGAAATTTTTCTGCTATTGGGTCCTAAACTTTTCTTCAACATTCCCTCGATCATCTGCAACATAAAAAAATTTACCCAGAAGCTGCGAAAAATTTTCCATTCGTACATTTCGTCATCCATTATGCAGCAGGTATATTTTTTGTATAAAAATTTACTTCAATTTCCGTGCTCTGTCTTTGGCCTCTAAATTTTTAGCAGAGTTCCTGTCAGGAACTTTTTGAACCTGCATTGGCTTTAACTTTTCGTACCAAATACTCCGATCACTTAGCTAACCGGGCTGCTTTCCTACCGGATGTGTTGGGAGCTCTTTTGAAAATGCTTTCTATTTGTTTGACTTTAGAAACATCATGTAGACCATTCCTTCTACCTGAACCAGGTTTTATATCAACGGACAAGTTCTCCCGGTACTGTTTAATACCATTGGAAACAGTTTGACGGTAGACCTTTGATTGTTTGGCCAAGTTTTTGTAAGAAGTTTTGTAGGGTTTTGTTGAAAGTATTTTATAATTTTAGTACGCACTTTTCAAAAAAAAAAAAAATCAAATAATACTTGGGTTAAAAGTTTTAATGAAAAACGCGTGCTAAGAATTTTACGATCTCAGTCCTTATATTAAAACTTTTAGTTTTTACTTGAATAAATTACGCAGTATATATATTCTGCATCATTTTAGATAGCGGAATCGACATGTCCGTCTTTATATTGATATCAACTTTCCGAATATCTTACATATATGATTCATACATCAATATATCACAAAAAAAGAAGAAAATCGGTTGAGATGTAAAAAAATAACCACGACTACCTTGATTTATAGTCTATAACTGGATTACTGTCACTAATATAGACAATATTGCCATCTAACTATAGATATTTGAAAGACCTTTCCAACGACGTGTGTAAAGCCATAGTAATTCGAGCCAACAATGGGTCTAAATCGGTAAAAAAAATATATATAAAAAATATATATTTTTTTTACCATACATTTGTTTTCAAGTCTTTTTTTCAGTAATACAATTTTTTTCAACAAAAAATATTTTCAATCTTTATCTTTGTCTATATTTTATAAATTTTTTGATTTTCCTCATACATATATACATATAAACTAAATAATTTTTACTTGCACTTCTCAACTAACAATAAATACAATTAGTGCTATAATGAATTTGCCGAAGAATTCTAGTATAAAATTAATTAACAAACTATGTAATTCTTTTATACTTTTTTGCTACACTAGTTATAGTAAATACATTGTACATATCAACTTGAGTACATACATAGCAAGGATGGCAAATTCGGTACAATTGTATTTTTTTTTTTTTGGTACTATTTGAACTTGAATAGTACAAATCAGAAATTTTTTCTCGTATTTAAACATGAAATACAAAACTCGAAACTTCAATTAAAATGTGAAGAAAATTTGTTTTATAAATCATTTATCAATTTAAAATTTTAATATTAATATGAAGGATAAACTTTATCTTCTTATAAATGTTAAAATTGGAATCGAAATCTTTAATAATACATATATACATATAATTATACATCAGTTCCCCTCTTCCTATAGCTTTCTACCATTAAATTAATAACCTGTTACTGAAATCCTTCTATCAAATAGAATTCCATTTGAACTGGCAACTCTGCTCTTTTTGCCAAACATTTTAGTTGTTACACGGCCTCCTCTACAATCGTTCGTTTTAATTTCGTGTTTATAAGTAAATACTTACGTGTTGTCCGTAATTAATAGAAAATTATATAAAGTGTAAGTGTTAAATAAAATATTAAACGTTTTAGTGCAATTAAACAAAAAAGCTTAAAATTATAAGAAATCATTGTGTTTAAATAAAGTTTTTATTAAAATAAATTAGTGAAAAAAGGAAAATTATAACATGTGTTTAGTCGTTGTTGTTGTTGTTATTGTTATTTAAAAAAAAAAGCCACACACGCAAATCAATTGTAAAGTGATTTGCGTGTGTGTTATGTGATGCTGTGCATTCGGATGTGTTGTTGTTGTTTATAATTGTGTTTACATATAGAGAAAACATAAATGAAATAATAAGAGCAACATCTAAAATCAAGAGAAAAAGTGAACTTAATTTAGTAAATTAAGAGTTTATTTATTTTTTTGTTAATTCTAAATAAAATCGGTAATCGGTTCGGGTAATTAATCTATATCTATATAAATATATAAATGTCTTTGTAAGTTTGTTTGTTTATTTGTTTGTTTGTTTGTTTGTTTGAGCATCACGCCTAAACGGCTGAACCGATTTTATTGAAATTTGGAACGTAGATAGATCCTTACTTGGAAGCGTCAATAGGCTATAAATTTTTTCAATACTTGGACCAGAAAGCGGAAAAAGGGGGAAAAACGGGTAAAATTGGTACCTTTAGTTTTTAAACAAAAATTACTAAACGGCTGAACCGATTTTTACATCGACAGGGGTAGCGAAGCGCACCGGGTCAATCTAGTATTTATATAATAACGTATTGATATGTAAAGAAATTAAATTGTATTTCAGGTGAGTTTATTATTTAAAATATTTGACATTTTTTGCCGAAAATGATTTACGCTTTATATAATTTAAATACATACCTACCATCTATCTATCTGTGATCAACTTTTTATAAAAAATCGACCATTTGGCTGACAAAAACTTCTGTATCTATGTATGTAATTATTGTGATTTTTTTTTAAACTATATTCCTTAATTTCAGTTTGTAAAAGCATGACCTTTTCTAAGATAAATTAATATTTACTAGATTTTCTATTAAATTATATTTATATATCTCAGCATTAGCAAAACAATGGAAACTTGTATACTTCTGCAACAAAGCAGACCTAAACAAAAATAATATGTAAGAAAAATATGTAAAAAGCCATTATTTCAATGTTTATTTTTTTTTTTTTTTAAATAGTTAGTCAAGATTTCCAAAAAATTAAAATCATTATAAACGATTTTGAAGTAAAACACTATATGTGATAAAGATATTTGAAAGATATTTCAAAGCTCTTTCCAAAGATCTATATATTGTCGAGATCGTTTCACAAATCAAGGAGATGTGGTTATATATCTTACCTTTAAGGCTCTGCAACTACCGAACTGTGTTGTTTTTGTTTTTACATAGTTTTTTAATAATACATTCCCACCACTTAGGTTTTTGACAACTGAGTTAGGTCTTTGACAGGTGAGTTTCCGATCGATGTGTATTTATGTATGACATATATTCAGAGACCTTGCTGGTCTGGAAATTACTATAAAAATTATAGTATGGGTACATTTTTTTAACACAGGTTTTAAAAATCAATCAAACGAATTAATTTTCTCCAGAACTTTGCAAAATTTTTGCACATCAACAAATGTGGAAATAATATTTTATTATCAAAAATAGATTAACAATATAAAAATATATTTTTATACAAATATGTTCAAAAAAGTACAATTATAAAAGCTGATTGGTACACTTTTCAAATGTTTTATGCCATCCCCGATACCTACATAGATATAAATAAAGCTTTCCGCGGGTATTTATTCACAATTAATTTGAAAGCCAACAATAAAAAAGAAAAATATAAATCCTATGAACTTAAATACAATTTACAGGGATAAATCCTTTAAAACATCTGCTAACTGCGCGTATAAAAATGTCTAACCCCAAGTTTAAGATTGTAACAAAGTGCTACCACTATCAGCAAAAGTAGTGAAAGATACATTAAGAACTGCTAGACTTAAAGGAGTTGTAAACTGAGAGTATGATTATAATGCAGCACATGTGGAAAAAGTGTTAAGTGAACTTTCACACAAATCGCTGAAAAAAAAACGAAAACAAATACACGACTCTAAAACACAAACAAAACGTTACATACATACATATGCATGCACATTCCCATTTACCAGTACATATTGGATTGAACAATGAAAAATCTAATATTGTTTAAAAATAACAAAATTGCAGTTGAAAGGATTTTAAAAACGGAAATAAATGTGAAAATGATGAAGGAGCACAAAACGATGACGCCACACAAATATTTAGACCGAAAGGAGTAGAAGTGGTAAAAATTCAATTGCAAATAATGCACTTCTCCGAAGACAATGTACTTGAACAATACCACATACAAGACATCAACTGACAGCTGGTTAACAAGATTTTTCTTAAAAAGGATGTTATGGTTTCAGCTCCTTTTCCTGTTGTTTTCTTTTCTATCTTTTCACAAAACGAAAATTCGTAAGAGTGTTTTGTGTTTGGCAATGAAGAATATTGTTATGTGCTGTAATAGGCAAAATAGCAATTTTAAATTTGATTAAAGAAACTAAAACATTTAATTTCATTTTTATTTATTAATTGAATCAAGTCTAACAATAAGTGTTGGAATTAAGAGGGTGTTAGATCAATTAAGATGACCGCCCGCAGGGTTGGGATATATTTTTCACGAACTTTTTCTTTCGATCTTAGCCCTCATATAAATGATCTGCCGAAATAGGACTTAAGCGGTCACAAATATTTAATATATATAGGTATCTACACAAGTTGCGCTCCAAAATATGACGGTTGGTCCAGCTAGTCATTAGTCATAGCTCCCATATAAGGCCCACTTTCGACAATCACTTTAATGAGCATAAATGTCTTAAAAATGTGGATAAACAAATAAAATACTACATATGCTTGTATACACAAATTATGTCATCTAATTTTAGAGGATCATGTATTACAAATAAGTTCCATATAAAGAGTGTGTCAAAAAAAACTTATACTTGTATTAAGTTAAAAAAAAGACTTAAACCGTTCAATATAAAAACTCTCAAAAAATACGTAAATTTATTTCAATATAATACAAATTCATTAAGCATTGAAATATTGGCATATTACTCGGTATTTCTAAATTTATTCACTTTTTCCGGAAATCCTTCCTTTTAAGATTTTATTTTTGCTTCCGTTACCTTCTTGGATGAGCTGATCCGCTTACGCTTATAATCGGACATGTCCTCGGGTACTTTTCTTGTGTTCTTCAATTATTTTTTTTACAAGAGCCCAATGCCTTTCCACAGGTAGAAGTTGTACAAAATTTACATTATTGTTTGAATACCACTCAAGGGCCTTTTTGACATAGTGGCATGATGATGCCATATCGGGCCAAAAATACGATGGCACTCTGTGCTGTTTCAAGAAAGGTAAAAGCTATTTTTTTAATCACTTCATCAGCCACATAAAATCTTGATTCGGTAGTTTTGAAAAGTCTGTCAGTACATAAGATTCATCATCAATCACATAACATGTGTATTTTTTTTATAAAATTTAATCTAAATTTTTTCGCTTGTTCTTTTACTTCTAAGTTCTTTACCGCACTACGATCTGGAACTTTCTGAACTTTATACGACTTCAATCACAGCATTTAACATTACGAGCTGATTTTCTGATAGAAGTGTTCGGTGATCTTCGACTTCTAGATGTATTGGTCTCAAAGGCTTGTAATCTATTGAATTCTTGAATAAATAAAAAAAAATAACTAAAATTAATTCATCTTAAGGCATACAAATGTATGCCAGCAATAGTCAACTATTGGACTTGTGCTTTGGAAATCATCGGTATGCGTGGAATCAGTACGACTTCGCCTTTGAACCTGCCACCGATGGTTGTTGCCTCAATTAAATTTGGTGAACATTTTTTGATGGTCAATCTTGTTCCGTTGCATAATTTTGGCTTGTTTAAGTTGCGGAGACGCTGTACCTTCAATGTTAATACATGTGGTGGCATTCCCGCTGGTTCCAATGAATTCAAAAATTCATTAGGATAATTGACGGCTTGTTCTTCGTTCATTACTGTGTCAAATGATTTATATATCATTGTTTCGCTAGGCAATTTCAATTGAATTTGCTCATTGAACTTGTTGACATCATAATTTGTTGGTGCCAAAATTGCACGTTCCCACAGCCATTAGGAATTTTTGTTGTTGGTTTTAAGACTTGGAAATAGCTTCTTGACAATGAGTTGAATATTTATTTGCATTTGGTAGAAGTTCGGCGGGATTGAAATCTCATTTGTGGCGGGATCAATTAATATTTTTCCATTTCTGCCAATATTTTGGCAGAAGAGTCTTGCATGAAAAGGCATACGCGTGTTCGTCGACAGCGTTCCAGAAGCCGAACCCTGTCGACGAACAGCTTCATTTCCAGTGAGCGAACAAAGCTTCATTTCCACTGATATAAATTTGAAGGAACTTCATCATTGGGAACCGGGTGCAATGATCGAATTCTGTGGTACATTTGGCCTTGAACTTTAAAGGTGGTCATGAAGCCAACGTCATTTGAAAGCATGAGTTGCACTTTTGTATATTTTGAAGGAAGTGCTTGGAAATCGGATTGGCGCCGGAAATGTAACTTAGAAGCAGCTGAGGCGGCTCAATAATTGGTGGCAGAATAACTTTTCCGTTCGAACAGCATATTCCCGGGGATTTCTTAGGGAAATTCAAATCGCTGCAATGTTTGTTCATTGCGCGAATCAGTACGTCCTTGTGATTCCTGTAGTCATCAAACTTATTGTAATAAAATTCCGGCAACTTTAAATCAATTCTTTCTCTTGATCAACTTGATTTTTACACGCCCCTCCGTCCACAGACCGAAAATCAAAAAATTAGTACAAATTCATCAAGGTCGACTTAATAGTATTTTTTCAAAACCAAACATGTCTGATCGAAAAAGATACGAGAAACTATAGAGCCAACACCAGACAGATGACTGGCGGATGGATCTAACTAAATCATGTTAGAATTTTATAAGGCCCCTGAGTACATACACTTTTTGGTTCAACGACCAATATTTCGATGCCCCATCTTTTTGGTGGGTATAAAAAAATATAAAGCAATACAAGTAATGTTGTTTTTCAGATATAAAATTTTTATTGAGATTGTAATAAATATTCGTTTTTATCCAACTAATATAATTTGAAGTGAATTAGTTTTAGTGCTGACATTTCCTGTATTTATTAAATGTATTTCTTTTAAAATAAATTTACTGTTTTTTCAAATATTGATCGAACATGTATATGGCCATACTAGGATCTTCTTTTTGCATCAATTGTGCCAAATTATTAACATAACCATTCAATTTCCGAACGTTCTCAGAGTGCTTGCCCAAGATATTCTCTTTGATATAATTGGCCATTTCCGGGTCGCGTTCAGTAGAGTGGAGAGCATGATTGTGTACATGGAAAGCACCAGTGGACAATTGTTTCTCTGTATCCAAAGCTAAGGCCAAAGAGTGTATTTCGTTAACTTCCAAATACATTTTCTGGCTGCTGATTGAGGCTGGACCATCATGGACAACATTGAAGTTGGCTTTGCCACCACGACGGGATATTTCTCTTATCATCTCAATAGAGTCATCGAAAGAACTATCGGAGAGGCCTTGGTAGAGTTTTTGAAAGCCGGGACGATGCATTTGATAGGAGTTGAAATGGGTAGCCATCAACAAGTATTCATAGGATTTATTAATATTGGAGTTGATATAAGCTTGAACTTCGGGTTCGATGTGCTCAATGCCACCATAACGGGAGTTACAAATGGAGGGGCCTAATGTAAATAGAAATAAGAAGTTGTTGCCGTTATCAAAAAGAAATATATTTAGTCAAAATTGAGAATTACATTTTTTTGGTATCATAATTAAATTTATCTAGAACATTTTTAAGATAAAGAATTTTTATTAATATGGCAATAAATATTCGGTTTTATCCTACTAATACAATTTCAAGTAAATTAGTTTTATTTCTGATATTCCCTATACTTTTAAAATGTATTTGTTATTATTTCATTACATTTTTTAAATAATTTAAAAAAAAAAAATTTTATTGACTTTTCAAATATTGATCGAACATGTATACGGCCATATTGGCATCATCTCTTTTCATCAATTGTACCAAGTTGTTAACATAACCATTCAATTTCCGTACGTTTTCAGCATGTTTGCCCAAGATATTCTCTTCGATATAATGGGCCATTTCAGGGTCCCGATCAGAGGGAGAGTGGAGAGCACGCGTGTGGACATGGATAACAGCATTGGACAATTGTTTCTCAGTATCCAAAGCCATGGCCAAAGAGTGTATTTCGTCAACTTCCAACTTCAGTTGACTCCTGCTGACTGAGGCTGGACTATCATGGACAACATTGAAGTTGGCTTTGCCACCACGACGGGATATTTCTCTTATCATCTCAACAGAGTCATCGAAAGAACTATCGGAAAGGTCTTGATAGAGTTTTTGAAAGCCAGGACGATTCATTTGGTGGGAATTGAAATGGGTAGCCATCAACAAGTATTCATATGATTTAATAATATTGGAGTTTATGTAAGCTTGGACTTCGGGTTCGATGCGCTCAATGCCACCATAACGGGAATTACAAATGGAGGGTCCTATTGTAAATAAAAATTAACAGTTGTTGCCATTATCAAAAGGAAAGATATGAGGAATAAATTGAGAATACGGATAGAAAATTAATTTTTTTCGGTATTAAAATGAAATTCATCTAGTACATTTTTCACAATATGCTTTATTGCCTGAGTGGATTCTCACATTTGAATGACTCTTTTTTCATTATAAATTACTGTAACAGAAACTGAAGTTTATTTTGAATTTAACATTTTTTAATACATTTGGTTAATCTTTAGATTTTTTTAAATTTGTCCGCAATTTGCTAAGTAACGCTGTTGTTTAGTAAAAACTTAAATACTCACCAGACATTTGATAGGAAGAACAAGCTTTCATTATGTTAATGGAGCACTCATCCTCGGATTTTATTGCGCCGCAAATAGCAGCCAACACAGTAATAACAACAGTAACAGATTTCATGTTTTGTTTTTCGATTGTCCTTGTTTCTAAAAAATTAAAATACAATATAATGAAAATTAGTCTAAAAATCATTTAAAACTTTTAAGCCAAAAAAATGTCTGTGTTCCAAAACTACTGGTTCGAGAACGACTATAATCAGTACCACTTTAGATTCTTTCATAAAACCCATATAACTCATGATATCCAACCACTTTTAGAACCCGTTATATGGAACAATAATGTGATTCTTAAGTTACTCCATAAAGTTTCACTGGATGTGCACAGCGATCATTAGATCTATTTTTATTTATAGGGAAATAGAGCGGTGTCGATGCTAGACTTACATCCCCTTAAGACTCTAAGACGAACTGAATGACCATACTGGACATGGAACCGTTATACAGAGCATGGTGATATGGTATCTACATCGAACTTCTACAAAATTTTTAAGCCTAGAATACCGATCATAGAAGACTGGAATTATGTGATCTAAATATACACAGATAGTGAAAAGATGGAAAGGTCACCGATTATAAAATTCTTTCTGATAATATTGACTTTTAAGTGTCTCTTAGACAAGCTTAAATTAATATCATAACTTCGGCTGCGAATACTAAACCAGTCTAGAGTAATCTAGGCTCTTAATTCCAAAATGGTGAAGTTGAAATAAGTTTTATATTGTATATATTCAGATCGTATACATTCCCTAACCCAGCTTGGTCATCAACAAGGCTAGTGGGAAAGAGAATGAGGACGAATGTGCAATAAATGGGTTGATATTAGATCATTGAAAGGCATTGAGCTCTCAAATGAGCTCTCTTGTTTTTGTTTTCACATGTACGCAAGCACACACATTGTATAAAAACAATCAAAAGCAGTCAGTCTCGCATGAGCATTGATGGAAGCAGGTTGTGTTACGCTTTTCGCTTTTTATGCTTGTTTATTTCAGTTATTGTTTTTGTTTTTTTCTCAACTTTTTACTCAACTCATACAACTACAATATTTAAAAACTGTAGTGGTGTGAGTTTGCCTTTCGCTGTATTAGATGAATCTGTTGTGCAGCAATATTCACATCTCTTTGGTTGCGATATTGAACACTATATGTGAATGTGCACTCAGTCTACGATTACCATTTATAAAATATCCAGAATACTCTGGATCTCTATTGCATCTCAGAGGAGCTATATTCGTTTGCCTCTTGGTATGGACTTGATCAGACTTTATATAGGTATATTGATAGGGCACTCTGGAATTGGACGTATGGCGAAGAAGCAGAAGAATCGGTACAACACTTTCTATGTGACTACCCCGCTCTATAAGGGCACAGACTAAAATATCTGGAGCTCCGAATGCTTTTCACGAGTGCCGACATTTTTCCATGTATAATTTACATATTTAAGGGTATTGCAATATGCCTTAGGATCACCGAGTGTACTCTCTAATTGCTGGTTGATTTATGTAACCAAGCTAACCTATAAATACCTCAACATTCACCAATTTCAAAATATTGTGTTAGCTCGTGTTTTCTAGTAAGGAAAGGTAATTCAGCTTGTGTTATCCAGTGTGACTGTGACTCTTCGTATTATGATATTGGGGAAAGGGATGGCCATGTTTGTGTAAATTCATCTTCGTCGTCGCCAGTGTTACAATGCTTCGGGATCTAGAAACGATTTTTATGCGGCTGAGGACTAGTGGATATAATTTGTATATTTTTTTGTTAACCTCACCGAAAATGTAATAAAAGTGGTAGATAGGTACTATTCATTTTCGAGACATTTTGTGGCTATCAAATATTATTAATTGTTTGTACTTTTAACACTATGTATATATTTTTACACTTGATTGCAACTAACTAAAATAGTAACTATTAATATTTCCAAATTAAATGATTGTGGAATCGCCTTGTATTCAGCATGAGCAGACAATTAAAAGTTATTTGAAACTAAACTGGTTACTTTACTACTGTACACTAATGTTATTTTCATTTCACACCTGAAAATTATCAGTTTTGTGGTGAAAATCAATCAATTCAACACGATTGATTTAAAAAGAAGCCATTAATTTCAATATAGATATTTCAAGAACAATATATAAATCTATGGCTTATTGTTTGCCAGCAAAATAAAGCCCAAATGACCAAGAATTTAAAGAATTGATTTAAAAGTAACAAAATATGAATTTTAAAAAATGGTTAAAACTGTAACTATAAATACATTTCGTTTTCGAGATCGATTTCCATCACATAGTACATACCTGTGTATTTTATATCGATGACTTATTATATAATTTGTGAAATTAATTTATTTACTCGAATTCACATATTCCTTTTGAATATGACTATTTTAATATATACTTTAATTGTTTTTGTGTTATTCAGTTTTTTTTTTTTTTTTTTGCTTTAGAAACTTGCTTGTTTAACAGCCACTTTGGAACTGCTGTTTATATTGATGTTTAGATCGATACTTATATACACATAAAATACTTATAAATATAAAATGCAATTACTCATTTACATACCCTCGTGGTGAAGGGTATAAAAATAGGCTAAATCTGCTATAGTTTTCTAACAGTCATACAATTAGTTTTCTATTTTATCTCTTTGACTCCAGCCGACACAGTTGGCATGTGTGTAGAGTATATTTAGGGGATATTATCTGGGTTGTTGGGGGGAAAAAACAGCGAGGAATCAAACATTTTCAACAAGGCTTTATATTAAAGTTAAAATTGTATAAGGAAGTGTGGAAAAATCGCTCAATTTCAATTTTAAATTTCTTTTTAAACGCTTATCCAATTTATACAATATTGGTCTCATAGTATTGCTTATGTACTTTTCATATAAATACTTTTCTCGTGAACACAGGATCTTGAAACAAACACTTGCCCTTGAACAATGAATATCTCAAAAAATGTATCTTCCATTTTCCAGAGATTTTTCTCAATTATTATCAGTAATACAAAAATCTGATTAGTTATATGTATCTGCATTATACTAAAACAAAAGATTTTAATATATTTTATATATTGAATACAACTATCCATTTAAATTAACATTTATTATTAAACACGCTATGAAGTATGCGGAAGTAGCCTTTATCTTATGACATCCTGAGATTTCCATTTCCAGTTTTTGGCATGTTTATCTCAACACTATAACTATACTAATTATAATCTTTCTGATAAAAATTTTATATTATAATTTTAAAATGTATAAATTTCAAATGCGGGATTCAAAACAGATGGCGTATCTTTTGAGCGTTTTTTGTTTTTAATAACTTATATGTCATTTTGAAGGGTACACATCTGTAGCTGAAGCACACTGTTTGCTCACCGAAGCTTATAGTGAATGTGTTCCATCAGTGGTAATTTTGATAGGGAAGACAAAGATCGGCAGGCCAGCCAAAAATGGAACTAATAGGGATGTGACTCTTTTGAGCTGCTGAAATCTGGCCAGACCATCACAGGAAACCTGAACCGAATGCAATTGATTCGGTTGAAGCGAGAATTGGCCGAAAACCCCCCAGAATATGCGGCTAGACATGAAACCATAATATTCCATCATGACAAGCAGTTGTCAACCATGTTGTTAATATACTCTGTTAATGTCTATATATTTTACCAATCAGTCTTTGAATTAGAAATGACATTACCAAAATGTAGGAGATCATAATAAAAAATAACACAGACATGTCTGCTTTCAGACAAACTTAACTCGCGCTATAAAAGGCAAACAAACGAATAAAATAACAGCAACAAAAATAATCAACATCTTCATCATCATGAGCTTTTGTTAAATTTGTTGCAGTTGCTTTTTTTTAAATATTAATATCCTTAGAAAATAATTTTAAGTTGAAGAATGTTTGTAAATATTTAACACAATGTGTGAACGAACGTACATACAAACGAAAATAGCATGTTTTTAGAATGTTTTGGGAATAAAGTTCAAAGAAACCAAAGAAAGTATAGGAGCAGAAAATAAAAGAACCACACAGCTCACGTAAAGATAATGTGGCCTGAGGTTGTGTGCATAAAAGTGCGAAGTTCACCGGAATAAAGAAATCCAAACACTTTACAAGATTACATGGTTACCGAGAGACAGACGAATGGACGGACGGACGGACGCACGGAAAGAAAAACGCACACCGCAAACATGACTCTGACAGTTTTTTGCTTGTTTAGTTTAGAATTGACGTAAATAGTGCAGCTGAGACGATGCCATTGATGGGCCACAACTAAATAACTACTTTTCCACCAACAAAAAGACAAACATTTGAAAAAAACATCGCCAAAACATGGAAACGTGGTCAGCATTATTGAAATGAATTAAGGATAATTTTCTTAAATTGTATTAGTAGTAGTTTCACTCAACAGACACAATTTTGCCTAAACTTAAAAAAAAAACATGTAAGAAAGTATATTCGCTCAAGTCCGACCATATAATACCATACACCAAGTGAATACGTAGTAGATGCATTTCTAAGGACCGAGATCAAAAAAATTTTAACACACATATATGTTAATAAAAATGAAACCGCTAAACTTACAGTTTTGATTTTTTTTTATTTGATTGAAATTATTATTACAATTTACAAAAAAAAAAAAATATTTTTATAATTCTAATCACTAGTGATGAAATTTTAAACCTTTTTCGGAAACACTTCCATTATGGTTTTTGTAGTGATTTCTGTCACTTTGTTCGAACAGGTTGTCCGTCTCCGTTTAAGATCTACCACACTTTTGGACACCTTTTTTGTGCTCTTCAATTCTCTTTTAACAAGAGCCCAATATCTCTCCACTGGCCTTAGCTCCAGGCAGTTTGAAGAATTTGACTCTCTTGGTACAAATACCACATTATTGTTCTTTTACCACTCAAGACCTTTCTTACCATAGTGACAGGATGCCAAATCAGGCCAAATATAAGTAAGTAAGACACATTAAGAAGTCTTATGAATGGAAAAATCCTGTTTTTGCAAACATTCCTTGATGTAAATTTCGGTATTTATAGAGCCCTTTGTAACAAATGTTTGGTTTTTTTGCCGTAACTGCATATTGTTTGCCATACCAAGAACTTTTTGGGAAATTTTGTCTCCTTAACTTTTCTTTAACATTCTCTCGAGCATCAGCAACATCAAAATTGTGACCCGGAGGCTGCGAAAAATCTGCCAGAACATACGTTTCGTCATCCATTATGCAGCAGGAATATTTTTTTTTTATAAAATTTTACTTCAATTTCCGTACTCTGTTTCTGGCCTCTAAATTTTTATCAGCGTTCCTGTCAGGAACTTTTTGAACCAGGTTTTCTATCAACGGACAAGTTCTCCCGATACTGTTTAATAACATTGGAATCAGTTTGACGGCAGACCTTTGATTGTTTGGCCAACTTTTTGTAGGACCAAGTTGGGTTTTGTTGAAAATATTTAATAATTTTAGTACGCACTTTTTTCTGGTCACTCATTTTAACCAGAACAAAAGAACATACTTGACATTAAACATAATAACTGACATGCTTTACAAAGGTAAGTTAAAAAAATAGTCAAATAATACTTGGGTTAAAAGTTTTAATTAAGTTTTTGTTAAGAATTTTTCGATCTCAATCCTTAATACTGTCTCCATAAAGAGAAAAATTGCTTTAATTTTAAGTTAATAATTCGATCGAGCGAAATGATATTTAAGTCGAAGGATATTTCCTTTTTGATAGAAAATATAAGAAAAACTTTATATAGACAACCGAAATACATAATAACATATATTAAAAGACAATTTTTGTGGTATAAATTTATACTTCTGATATACATATTTATCTTTATAAGCATCTGGAATCGGTAGCCACCCTAAAATATTTCCGATTATGGTGGTGTTGGTTATAAAAATATAAACAAAGGCATAAAAGCTTAATTTACATTTGAGATAAATGTTCAAAAAATCACTTTTAAAATCAGTAGAGTGTTCTAAATCCTAATATATTTTTCCGATTAGCTTTTACTCTGCAACTGAGATGCTCTTATGAAATAGCGAAATAATAAGCCGATGCACTGCCTGTAAACTCTGCTTTGTTTTCAATAATTCTTTTTCATGAGTAATTTTCAGAAGTTGGTCTAACTTATATGGGAGCTCTGACTAACTATGGATTGTCATGAATTTATTTCCCATAGTTTTTGAATATATGAAACTTCATTGTGGTGAAGGACATTTGTATCCGGATTATGCACAGTGGTTTAGAAACGATTTTTTGGAAATAATTATCTCGGGAACTATTGGATATATTTTTCCGACATATCACATGGTTAGAACTGTGATATTTTCGAGTTGATTTACAGCTTCTTATGCGTAATGGGGACCAGCGCGTGGCCCCTTAATTAATTAATTTTTTTAAATATTAAAAAATCTATTTATGAGCTAAAATTTTAAATATAAATTGTCCTAGAGAAGATCTACTAAAATACATGTGTAGGTTATCTCGTTTAGTTGAAGAGATATTTAGGTTTATTTTTTTTTTAATTTTTCTCAATTTTTGTTTTGGTTTGTAAGATATGGCGAGCCTACAAAAAAAAAAATTTAAAAAACTTGCGTGTAACATTTTATAGGGATGAGATAACTCTTAGCAAGTTTTCTTTATTTTATTTAGAATTTTATAGCAAATACAGCTCATACTTAAAAAAAATTTGGAACCTCCGTAGGCAGGCCTACGGAGGTTCCAAATATCTAAAAAAAACAATAAAATATCGAGCAAAAATTAAAAAAAATTTATAAATGAACCTAAAATCTCTTCAACTAAAGGAGATAACCTACGTAAGTAAGCATATTGTAGATCTTTTCAAGGACTATTTATAATTTAAATTTCAGCAAATTCGGATCATTATTGGCGTCCCTTATGACTAAGAAGCTGAGCAACAGATTTCAACCAATTTCACTAGACTTTGGCCTTGTGCCGATAAAAATTCATGTGCCAAATCGTATCAAAATATCTTCACAATTTTGAAATGTACTTCGGGCGCAATGTTTATATGACATCGGACATCGTTAAATAAACTTAGCCTTAGTGATAATGAGCCGATCTTTATGGCTTAATGTAAGACTATATTTTGGTTGTATGTCATAAAAATCATCTATTTTTAAGAATTTCTGGGAGAATTATTAACAACAATTGTCATGTAAAACATGTCAGCTTTTAAGATATTTCCATTTTTAGGTTTTCGCTAATAACTAATCCTGTTTTTAATCAGTTTTACTTAATGAACGAAACATTTTTTTCTTTGGACCTACAAATGTAACATTTCTTAATGCCTATGTATATTTTTCATCGCAAATTCCACTTCAAAAATTCTCCATTGTTTAAAAAACAATTAGTCAATCTAATCAAAACAATACTAAGTAATCCTTTAATTCAAATATTATACAGCTGTGCCATCAAAACAAACTCCTATTCTACTGGCCATTGACTTCAGAAAACCACTTGTCAAGTTTATCTAGCTTTTCTATCTTATACAATTTGGCAACTGCTTTTATTTTTATCGGCCTAAAATAAAATAAAAAAAAAAACAATGAAAAAAAGCAGCTGTCTTAACCCTTTTTATTTATTTTAGTTTTCCTTTTCCCCCAAAATAAAATAAACACTTTCATCTTTCTTTTTATTTTTGCTTTTTCTACCTAAAGTGACCATTTGTTGCAAATTAATATGACAACAGGATTAGTGTATTGAGAGTATTATTTCTATACAGGATATACAATATTTTCATTGGCATTGTTACTATTTAACAGAAAAAAAAGTCAGTGTGGAAAATAATCAGATAAGAAAGACATACACAGGGACAAACAGCAAAACTAAAATATACGTTTTTGAAATATTGATGATATTTAAAACGATAATACCCGTGAATACAAATAATAAGAGCAACACTTAAAGCATGTGCGAGCGTTTGTTTGTACTTCGATTGATTTATACCGCAATCCCTAAAATACCAAACACCAAAAACAAGTACAACCACAACAATAGAATTTCTAATGAGTTTTTTTTGTGTTTGTGCTGTTGCTCATCCACTATTTATGCCATTTCAATTCATGGTTGGTTCAAATCACTCGTTTGTATCTACAAGAAAATAATAGAAATTGTGTTTTTTTTTGTTTTCCCCCATTAACTAACCCTTTCGTCTATGATTTTCGATGGCATCTTAATAAAATCCAATAAATGGTACTTCAAATTTACCAGGTTTTATTCGCTTTGGGAATTGCTGGATTCTTAAGTCCTTCTTTTCACTTTGAACAATACAATACTTTGATGCTCTTATGAAATTGTCGTTAGCTGAACTGACCAATTTGTTTGATTTATCAAGAGAAAAAAATACAGCAAACTATCCTTAAGGAACTAAAAATATATAAAATAAGTGAAGAACATGAAATCTATCAAATGTAACTAGATATTGCCAATTGTTAAAAGCGTCAAATATATTTGTAAGAGTTGAAAGAAGAAGTAAAGGAGCAAAACAGTTAAAAGATTTATTTGTTCAATCAATTACATAAGAGCTTTATACTTACCCTTGTAATTCAAATATTTCTACACTCAACGAAATTATATTAACTGACATTAAAAAAAATGGCAATTGCATTATAAATGCACTTTTAATAATATATGCATTTCTGAATTACTTAGTTAAAAGTATATTTACAGTAATAAGGTTTTGTAAATCAATAAAATACGACTTTTCGATAATGGTAAGGAGTGAGATCGTAAAATTCTTAACACACGTTTTTCATTAAAACTTTTAAACCAAGTGTTATTTGATTTTTTTGTCAGTTATTATGTTTAATGTCAATTATATTCATTAGTTGTTATTCTGATTAAAATGAGTGACCAGAAAAAAGTGCGTATTAAAATTATTAAATATTTTCAACAAAACCCAACTTGGTCCTACAAAAAGTTGACCAAACAATCAAAGGTCTGCTATCAAACTGTTTCCAGTATTATTAAACAGTACCGGGAGAACTTGTCCGTTGATATAAAACCTGGTTCAGGTAGAAGGAATGGTCCATATGATGTTTTTAAAGCCAAAAAAATAGAAAGCATTTTCAAAAGACTTCCCAACACCTCCGGCAGGAAAGCAGCCCGGTTAGGTCGGTACTCGGACTATTTGGTACGAAAAGTTAAAGCTAATGCAGATTTAAAAACATACAAGGCTCAAAAATTTCCTGACAGGAATGCTGCTAAAAATTTAGAGGCCAAAAACGGAGCATGGAAATTGAAGTTAAGAAGTTTTCGATCTCACTCCTTATATTTTTAATTGTACTCTAATTGTACGAAAACATACCAAAGATAAAAAAGTGTTTGTGTTAAATATGTATAAACAAAAAAATGTTAGTTTTAGTTTGGTGGCTTAGTAAATTTAACATTTTTTAGGATTATTTGCAAAATAATATAAATTTTAAGTTTTCCAAAAGTTCATCTGAAAATTGCATTTGCAAATTGAGCTCAGTTTTTTAAAAAAAATATTTGCTTACATCTGTTTTGAGCAGTCCCCCCAGAATACTGTTTGTTCACTTAAAAAATTGTAGATCATGCGGCAATCCTGATAAAATGTTGCACAAATAAGATCACAGTACTCCGATACTGTAAAGTATTGAAAATTGGTCAAAATTTGTCCTTACTCCTAATTGTCTTATAATAATTATTATCGTCAAGAAATTGGACTTAAATAAGTCTTATATAAACTTAAATCTTTCATAATTGACCCTACCGCCTATACAAATATTTTATTGCCACATATTGATGGTGGGTATACAAGATTCGGCACATCGGAATATAACACCCTTGCTTGTTATTACAAATGTTGTCGACTAACTTCTTTCGAGCTCTAGGAAAGAAGTTGATCAGTTAAAAAGCTTTAAGTTAAATAAAATTGGTTTACAAATTATTTTAAGTGAAAATTTGCAAAAATGCCTCCAAAAAAACAGTCATCGGTAATAACTAGGGGGCGGATTTATATGAAAATGCATGTTTTTTCTCGAACGTCCAAATACAATGTAGACTTATTATCTATCCGAATTGCACATTTTGCTCTAAAATGGCATCGATTTGTTAGTGCATATTTTTGCATATTTTATTGATAATGCATATTTTGTTATATTTAACTTCAAAATGCATTTTTATATGCATATTATCCAAGTTTTCAATAAAAATGTAATTTTTGGTCGGACAAAAGTTTTTTTTGTCGAATTTGTTATAGAAACAGCATTAAATGTTATAAACTAACTTCTTTGTCCATCGAGAAACTGGCATTAAGATTTTCATTTCTCTATCAGCTATTGAAAATTATCATTTCAAAACATTTTGCTTCAAAAAAGTTTAGAGTTTTTTTAATTAAATGTATCGATAACATTCATATTTTCATTGCAATTTCGATTTATAAGAGATTTCGTTATCGAAAGATTTTGTAACTTCACATACACAGTTACCGCTCCTGACAGCCATTTCCCAGTAGTTCTAGGATACTGTCCTGAACTAGTGACAACTAGTTACGTGACTAGTTATTATAAAATGTGCATATCCTAAGCAGAGGGTCCATGACCCTTTTGTATAATTTAGAGACAAATGCACTACACAATTAACGTTTAAAGTGACTACTCTATAGATTACTTAGAGAGACTTAACTGACAATTGTCTTTATGCTAGATTACATGGGATGTATAAAGTAACCAATTGACTTATCTCTCAGTTACAAATAGCACATACGTGTCAATGTATAAATTTGACTCAGCCAAGTGATCAGATGCTAGTGACAATAAATGTCTATAAGGGATATATTTACTACTTGCTTAACTGCTGTGTTATTACGAGACGAAAATTAAGGTTGGATTTTAATTTACATCACGATCAAAATATTAATGATTTTAAAAGGCAAGTCGCAAAATAGAAGCTCTAAAGATTATGGCTTTAAGCCATAAGATATTATAATTAATATATCCATCGTTTTATCAGAAAAACAATTATAATTTTAAAATTTTAACTATTTAATTCCAGGTATAATTTAAAGAGTGCTGGGAACACTGCTGTGTATTTTTTGGACATTGCACGATTCATAGTTAACTATTTTATGTTTCTGCACAAAAATATAAGTGCATATTTTTTAAATTTTTAGGTCATATTTTGATTTTTTTGATGCATATTTTATGCGCATATTTTCCTATAATAAATGCATGAAAATCCGCCCCCTAGTAATAACACAACCAAAACAAGGAAGATCAGGGAAAGGAGAACAGCTGCGGAATGCGAATCACGTCTTCAGGAAAATCGGGATAGGGCATCTATATATAGAGTCGCGGAAACGGAAAGTGAACTCGAATCACTGCATCAGCAATGCATTTCATCTTCATCGAGCTCCCGAATGGGTCAATCAAGAGAAAGAATCGATTTAAAGTTTGGGGGTTTTTATTTCACTGGGAATTAAGCTAAAGAATCCAAACACCATTGCGCAATCAGTACTGAAGTCAGGCGGGAAATTGTTTCGAGTCTTCAAGCAATGTTACCCGAACACAAAAGCCTTAGACCAGATGCCGACTGATGATTATACGGTTGTGTTAAGAGCTGACAAGACACCGGCTGGTGAGCATGAGCAGAGCTTCAATGCACATAGACTTTGAGCGATGAGATATAATCATCCATCGCCGGAATGCAATTGTTCAACGCGAAACTCATTGGTCGCATGATGCCCTACAATATCCAGTGTTTTTTCCACGGAGTGAGAATGGGTATCATTTTAATGTAACGCAAATTAATCTCAACCCAAGTGAAGAGTCAACAAAAAAAGTTTCCTGTATGACGATAGGCTGTCTTATGATCAGGCCAAATAAATGTAATTATTTGTTGAAATGTTGCGAACTCTTCTAGCAATTCATTGTCGACATGTACGCGAAATTCGAAGAAGAGTCAAACTTCCATTGAATTTGATCCAGACAGAAGCACCAACTTGCAAAATCAGCAAAACCTCCGACATGGCCACAATCCTTAAAACGCGCAAAATTATCATTAGGGATGAATGCACAATGGCACATACAAAATTGCAGGAAGCGCACGACCGGACCCAGGCATTCTGATTCTACTTGCTGGTGACTTCCGGCAAACTTTGCCCATTATTTATCGATCAACAACAGTAGATGTCCTGAACCCATGCTTGAAATCTTTATACCTTTAGAACCGAGTTGAAAAAATCACGCTATCATCGAACATGCATGTGCATTTACTGCAAGACCCTTCTGCCGAAACATTGTCAAAACAATTGTTGGACATCGGAAACTGAGAAATTCCAATTGATCCCGCCACAAATGAGTTTTCAATCCCCCCGAACTTCTACCGGAATGGGTGTTGAAACGTGCAATTTTGGCACCAAAAAATGATGATGTCAACAAGCTCAATGAGCAAATTCAATTGAAACTGCCTGGCAAAACAATAAAATACTAATCGATTGACACAATGATGAACGAAGAACAAGCTGTCAATTGTCCTACTGAATTTTTGAATTCATTGGAATCAGGTGGAATGCCACCACATGTATTAACATTGAACTTAAACGCGCCAAAATTATGCAACGGAACAAGATTGATCATCAATAAATGTTCACGAAATTGAATTGAGGCAGTAATCATCGGTGACAAATTCAATGGCTCCAGTTCCCGTTTCGTCTTGCCTTTGTTACCACAAGGCCAATCGTTGACAATTGCTTATATTTGAAAAATTCATGTTTTTGGCACACTAAATAATTTATATGTATATTTTTACTCCAAATATAAAAAAAACAAGAAATATTGTATATCCTCTGGCCTTAAGATTAATTCATAAATATAATATCCAATTTGCCTTGAATACATTCGATTCTTTTTTTTAAGGGCATAGCATGGCACTGTACTTATATATATCTGCTAAAATATGATTACCTTATCACCGTCAGATAATAAATGTTTCGGGTGCATACACGCAGAAAAAAAATATAGTTGAACATTGTTACTGTAACCATTTCAAATTTGTGCATGGTTACTGTAACAATTTCAAAATTTTTAACAATATTATAGTCACAGTAACAATATATATGATTGTGGTAACAATAATATGGTTAATTTACGATTCACATGAATATTTCAACCATATATATGGTTACAGTAACCATGTATATGTTTGTGACAACCATTTATATGATGAAGGACTTACCATATTATGATGCTCTCATATCATAATCTGAGAACAACATATTATGATAAAATTATTCATCATATAAATGGTTGTCACAAACATATACATGGTTACTGTAACCATATATATGGTTGAAATATTCATGTGAATCGTAATTGTTACCACAATCATATATATTGTTACTGTGACTATAATATTGTTAAAAAATTTTAAATTGTTACAGTAACCATGCACAAATTTGAAATGGTTACAGTAACAATGTTCAACTATATTTTTTTTCTGCGTGTAGTCAGGTCGGTGGAGTCCGTGCTTTAGTTATGTCCGACACTGTGTATTAAAATCAAGATGCAATATAAAACAGATGAAGGCGTACCGGGTTCAGCTAGTATTTATATAAAAATTATACTATTCGTTTTTATGATGATCAGCCTATGGAATATTACAGTTTCATGTATGGCTGCAGATTCTGGGCGTTTTTCGGCCAATGTTCGCTTCAACCAAATCAGTTGCATTAGTTACAGGTTCCATGTGATGGTCTGGCCAGATTTCAGTAGCTCATTATAGATACTTCCCTTTTAGTCTCCTTTTTTGGTAGGCCTGGCCTATCTTTGTCTTCCCTGTCAAAATCACCACTTCTGAACCGCACAAACCAAGAAGATACATTTTTTTAAACATTCTTTGTTCAAGTCCAAGTTTTGTTTCAAGATCCTGTGTTCACGAGATTATTTATTATTTATATGAAAATATGTTGTAACTAGAGTACATAAGCCATACTTACTATGAGACCAATATTGTATAAATTGGATAAGCAGTTAAAAAGTTGTTTAAAAATTAAATTGAGCGATTTTTCCACACTTATTTATACAATTTTAACTTAATATAAAGCCTTGTTGAAAATGTTTGATTCCTCACTGTTTTTCCCCCCCAACAACCCAGATAATATCCACTAAATATCCTCTACACACAATGCCAACTTTGTCGGCTGGAGTCAAAGAGATAAAATAGAAAACTAATTGTATGACTGTTAGAAAACTATAGCAGATTTAGCCTATTTTTATACCCTTCACCACAAGGGTATGTAAATGAGTAATTGCATTTTATATTTACAAGTATTTTATGTTTATATAAGTATCGATCTAAACATCATTATAAACAGCAGTTCCAAAGTGTCTGTTAAACAAGCAAGTTTCTAAAGAAAGAAAAAAAAAAACTGAATAACACAAAAACAATTAAAGTATTCATATTCAAAAGGAATATTTGAATTCGAGTAAACAAATTTATGAAATTGTTTTATATAATATAGTAATAAAACACACAGGTATGTACTATGTGATGGAAATCGATCTCGAAAACGAAATGTATTTAAAGTTCAGTTTAACTATTTTTTAAAATTCAAATTTTGTTAATTTTGAATCAGTTCATTAAATTGTTTGTCATTTGGGATTTATTTTTCTGACAAATAATAAGCCATTAATATTGAAATTGTTCTTGGAATATCTATATTGAAATTCGTGACATCTTTTTAAATCAATAGTTTTGAAATCTATCGTTTTTCACTACAAAGGTGTGAACATTAGTCTACATTAGTAAAGTATCCGTTTTAGTTTCAAATAACTTTTAATTGTCTGCTCATGCGATTCCACACACATTCAATTTGGAAATATTAAAAGTTACTTATTTACTTAGTTGCAACGACGTTACAAACATCAGCACTAACCCAATATACCCTCCCCACTATGGTGGTGTAGGGTATAAAATATAGTGTTGTATTCTGTATTAAAAGTACAAAAAATCTATTATATTTGATAGCAGCAACATGTCTCGAAAATGAATAATACCTACTTTCGTTACATTTTGGGTGAGATAATATTTAGTAAACAATAAAAAGATATCCAACAATGAAATCTTTTACAATCACATTTACGTACTAGAGACAAGAGTTAATACAATATTTTGAAATTGCTGAATGTTGACGCAATTAGTTAGATAGTACACTCGGTGATCCTAAGGCATATTGTGATACTCTTAAATATGTAAATTATACTCGGACAAATAAAATTGATCATCGTGAGAACCATTCGGTACTCCAGATACTCACATAGAAAGTGCTGTACCGATTCTTCTACTTCTTCGTCATAGGACATACGTCCAATTCCAGAGTGACCTATCAGTATATCTATATGAAGTCTGATCAAGTACATGCCAAGAGACATAAGAATATAGCTCCTCTGACGTGCAATAGAGATTCAGTGTATTCTGGATATTTTACAAATGATAAAATCAATATCAACCCGTTTCATTCTCATTCCCAATAGACTTGTTGATGCCCAGCATGGGTTAGGGAATGTATACGATCTGTATATATACAATATAAAACTTATTTCGACTTCACTAAGAGCCTAGATTGCTCTAGACTGGTTTAGTATTCGCAGCCGAAGTTGTGATATTAATTTACGCTTGTCTTAGACACAGAAAGAATTTTCTAATCGATGACCCTTTCCACCTTTGCATCATCAGTGTATATTCAGATCACATAATTCCAGTTTTCTATGATCGGAATTCTAGGCTTAAAAATTTTGTCGAAGTTCGACGTGGATACCATATCACCATGCTCTGTATAACGGTACCATGTCCAGTATGGTCATTCAGTTCGTCTTAGTTCGTCACCGCTCTATTCCCCTATAAATAAAATTAGATCTAATGATCGCTGAGCACATCCAGTGAAACTCTATGAAATAACTTAAGAATCACATTATTGTTCCATAGAACGGGTTCTAAAAGTGGTTGGGATATCATGAGTTATATGGATTTTATGAAAGAATCTAAAGTGGTACTGATTATAGTCGTTCTAGAACTAGTGATTTTGGAACACAGACATTTTTTTGGCATAAAAGTTTTAAATGATTTTAAGACTAATTTACGTTATATTTTGTCAATTCACAAGGGGTCTTATCATGTCATATTGTCATACTGTCCTAATAATTCACAATGGTTTTTATTGCTTTTCAATAATAAAAATGTTCTAAAATAATACTACTTTCTATGCTATGTTTATTGTGTTATCGTAACGAACCAGCCGAGTCGTGATATATTAGGACATTAAGACAATATGGCTGATAAGAGAGCTTGTGAATTAACCAATTGTGTTTTAATTTTTTAGAAACAATTAAAATCGAAAAACAAAACATGAAATCTTTTACTGTTGTAATTACTTTGTTGGCTGCTATTTGCGGCGTAATAAAATCCGAAGAAGAGTGCTCAGATAATATAATACGAGTTTGTGGTACCGGTCAAATTTCTGGTGAGTATTTAAATTTTAAATAAACAACAGCGTTACTTATCAAATTGCGTACAAATTTAAAAAAAAATCTAAAGATTAACCAAATTTATTAACAAATTTTAAATAAACATCTGTTTCTGTATCAGTATTTTAGAAAGAAAAGAGAGTCATACAAATGTAAGAATCTACTCAGTGCAATAAAGCTGAACCCTTAAGCATATTGTGAAAATGTACTAGATGAATTTCATTTTGATACCGAAAACAATTAATTTTCCATCCGTGTTCTCAATTTATTCCTAATATCTTTCTTTTTGATAACGGCAACAACTGTTAATTTTTATTTACAATAGGACCCTCCATTTGTAATTCGCGTTATGGTGGCATTGAGCGCATCGAACCCGAAGTCCAAGCTTACATAAACTCCAATATTATTAAATCATATGAATACTTGTTGATGGCTACACATTTCAACTCCCACCAAATGAATCGTCCCGGCTTTCAAAAACTCTACCAAGGCCTATCCGATAGTTCTTTCGATGATTCTATTGAGATGATAAGAGAAATATCCCGTCGTGGTGGCAAAGCCAACTTCAATGTTGTCCATGATAGTCCAGCCTCAGTCAGCAGCACTCAACTGCATTTGGAAGTTGACGAAATACACTCATTGGCCATGGCTTTGGATACTGAGAAAAAATTGTCCAATGCTGTTATCCATGTCCACACGCGTGCTCTCCACTCTCCCTCTGATCGGGATCCTGAAATGGCCCATTATATCGAAGAGAATATCTTGGGCAAACATGCTGAAAACGTACGGAAATTGAATGGTTATGTTAACAACTTGGTACAATTGATGAAAAGAGATGATGCCAATATGGCTGTATACATGTTCGATCAATATTTGAAAAGTCAATAAATTTATTTTAAAAAAATTATTACTAAAATGTAATGAAATAATAACAAATACATTTAACATGTACAGGGAATATCGGAAATAAAACTAATTTACTTAAAATTGTATTAGTTGGATAAAACCGAATATTTATTACCATCCTAAATTCATCTAGAACGTCTTAAAAAGGTTATAGATGAATTTAGTTATGATAACAACAAAATTTAATTTTCCATTCCTGTTCTCAGTTTATTATACACTAGCTAAACCCGGTCCGCATTGCTGGCCCTTAGAAAACATATGTTTTATATTGCATCTCGATTTCGAATCGAGATTCTCGATTTTAATATACAGAGTCGGACAAAACTAAAGCACGGACTCCACCGACCTGACTTCGCATCTGTAGCCATATGACGGTGGGTGAGATGGTCATATGGCAAAGTTGTAGCAGGTATCTATAAGTACAGTGCCATGCTATGCCCTTAAAAAAAGAAACCATTGCATTTAAGGAAAATGGGATATATTTATGAATTTATCTTAAGGTCATGGAATATTCAATGTTTCTTGGTTTTTTATTTGTAGTAAGAATATATAAATTATTTGCTGGGCCAACTCGGCGGTAAGCCAGCAATAGTCAACGATTGACCTTGTGCTTTGTTAATGGTTATAGCAAAGTCAAGACGAAACGGGAACTAGACCCGCTAGTACTCAAATGGTAAGTCCTTGGAAATCATCGGTGTGCGTGGAATCATTACGACTTTGCCTTTTAATCTGCCATCAATGATTGTTGCTTTTTTCGTAAGCATGTTTTTGATCAGGAACCAAACGTTTGGTTTGAGTTTTCACATATTGTTTTTGATGGTTCACACCGAAGTGCTGTTCCCGTATTGATGCCGGCATTCCTAGATCAGTTAAGACTCTGTTGTTAATGGATATGCAAAAATATCGTCTAAATACTGTTGGTTGGGGTCAGCTACGCGTGATTACATGAGAATGTCTTCTGTTCGCGATGCTTTTACCATAGTTCTCGTGGATTCGATGGTGAGCATGTTGTTAAAATATTCGCAAACAAAGTGCGTATTTGTTTTGGGTAACATGTGAGTGATGCCTCTGTTGGTGTTGTGTTCCAATGCTGATCACTTTCAATCAGCACCTATCTGAAACACGCTTCTAGATAAGTTTGGCATTCGTTTACATAGATGGTTTTGAAGTCGGCGAATGATGTTGGACGTTTTATCATATGCAATAACAATCGCAAATAATAACATTATTCGGATGAACGGTGTAGACACGTTCCAAGGCAAGAGAGGAAAACACACCAACATATTCTTTGACGACGTGTTTCAAATGTAATATTTGGGAACTTCAGGATACAATAAAGTTTTGACAAAATTGTCAGTTGAACACAAATCGAAGAAAGCCAAAAATTTTATAAGATTTTTTTTAGGTTAATGTGTTTTTCAAAATTGATCCTTATATGGGAGCTATGACCGATTATGGCTTCATTTTGTACGGTGATTTCTATGTATATTAGGACTGCTCGAACTTTGACGTGGTAACAATATTTATAAGAGATTTTTGCGTATTTCAGGGTTTTTCGGAAGTGGTCCTTCCGCGATTTCTATATATTAGGATTATTTATGTCGAATTTTAACCAGATTATGACATTTATAAAATATTTAAGCGTATTTAAGTAATTTTAGGAAGTTGACTATATACGGGGGCTAATAAACTTCGTTTTGTGATATCTATTTACATAGGACTTATGTTTGCTGGATTTTGTATGAATACTAGTATTATATTGTGCCATATTGCGGGTAGAAATTTGTGTGGGGTCTGGGAGAAATCATGGACTGATTCCTGACATTTTCAACAGAGCTTGTATTTTTATTAAAAGAAAAATGTGTGCAAAATTTCGTAATATTATCAGCAATATATTTAAAGAGAAACAAGTAAGATAGCTATATTCGGCTGTGCCGAATCTTATATACCCTTCACCAAATTATACTTTAAAATAAAAATTTTTAATATGTTTGGGTAAACAAAATTAAATTTTTTTTTTTCAAAATCATTTTTCAAAATTTAAAAAAAAAACATATTTTTTCAACATTGTTTTTAAATTTTTTTTTTTTTTTCGAAATAGTTTTTTTTTAATTTTTTATCAATTTTTTTGGTAAAAAGAAAAATCGGGGTAAAAAATATTTTTCCAGATTTTGACCTTTTGTAGGTCCAAATTATTATAGCCTTATATACATCGTTGCAATGGACTTTGAAATATCTATCATTAGATATCCATATTGTCTATATTTATGACTTAGTAATCCAGATATGTAGATCAAAAATGGTCCAAAAATGGAGGTTGTCCCGGTTTTTCCCTATATCTCAGCCATTTGTGGATCGATTTTCTCGATTTTAAATAGCGACCGAGCCGGAAGAATTCCCGATATATTGATTTATCAGTTATGTTTGTAAATTATTTAGGGGCTAAAGAAAGTTGATTTCAATATACAGAAGGAAATGGCTATATCGACTTCGCTATCTATAACGATCCAGAAGTATACTTAACCGACTTTGCCCATTTGCAATACCAAACTTTTCTGATCAACAAAAAATATTTGGGTAATATTTCTGTCCCCTACTTCCTTTCCTTGAGGACTGAAATTGGTTAACGCTTTCGGGTACCGGGCAATAATGGGTTAAGAGAAACCATAAACATTAACATTTAAAAATAAAAAATAGTGAATTTCTTTCACGAAAGAAAAAACTCTTACAAAAAAAAAAAAAATTATAATAGCACTGCAAAAACTATCGGTCGACGACTGAAAAAACTAACGAAAGTTATTGACGTTGCTAGAAAACAAGGTTTCCATGTGAAAAAATCGGTTAAGGGTCAGAAAAAGTGTTTAACTGAGATTTTATTAACATTGTTCAAAGGTACCCTGTGTTCAAACGTGCAACCCTCTTCCCTGGCTGGTCCAGTAAATGGGAATATACTCTAAATTCGTTTGGAATTACAGATTTGTTTTAGTGATTGGTATTCTTATTTTTATTTTCTTCTAATTATCTACTCGAACAAACTCTTGTGGCCTCAAGTAAAACACAGAATTTGTTTTTTTTTTATTTTAAATCAAAATTTTTATATTTTTATTTAATTATTTTTTTGTTTTCTCGTATTAATTTTTTAATATATAATAGGTTATAATAATATAATATGTTTTATAAAATTTCAGATGACATAACTTACAATATTCAATATTTGTTTTTTTTTTTATTTATTCTTTTTTTATTTTCTTGTTTTGTGTAATAATGTAAAGTCTGCGATTTTGTTTTTGTTTTCATTAATATTTAATTTAATAAAATACATATTAAAGAAATATTTCGTTTATATGTATGAGGTGTGAAATATTTTGTTATTTTTAGTTTTAATGATATAAGTTATAAAAAGTTACATATATGATTAAATGGTATACATACTAAAAAATGCTACATTTATTATTAGTTTTTTTTTTTATAAAATTTTTTTGTTACACAATTTTTTTTTTTTTTTTTAATTTTTATGTTTAATATTTGTATATATTATTTGAATTATTATAATTTTTAATGAGGTTAATATATTGTTTTAATAATTTTGCTGTAGTTTTGAAGAAAAAGCAAAAACAAAGTAATATTTTATTTGTTGTTTTGTTGGAAAAATACAGTTTTTTTTTTTATTTTTTTATTCATAATTTAATTTAAAAAGGAAATTTATTTATTTATTTTTTTGGCTGCACCTACAAAAAAGCATTTTTCTTTTGGTATTTTTCAATATTATTGTTTTAGATTAAAAATTATATTTAGTTTTTTGTTTTGTTTTAATAAAAATTTTTGTTTAAAATAAATTATGAGGTGTACATTGTATGGTTACTAAAATTAACTAAAATATTAATAGAATTCTTTTTAAAAACATTTAATAATAGTTGTAATACGATAATAAGAATTTAATTATAGTAATAATAATAATAGTAATAATAAGTACATAATAGTTTAATAAACAGAATTAATAAAACAAATATATTTGTTTGTTTGTTTGTTTACTTATGACAAATTGTTGTACAAATATTATTACTTCAAAAATGCTAAAAGATCTGAGGATGTTTAAAGATCAATTTTGTTGCCTTAACCTTGTTGTTTTAGCATTTTTTGTACAGTTGTATGATTTTTGTTTGTATCAATTGGTTAAAAAAAACATTAAAGTTTTTAATTTATTACTTATTAACTCTTTTATTTATTGACTATTCAGTAATTATTTTTGTTGCAAGTACATACATACATATAAATATGCAATATTTTGTTTATAATTAAATGCTTTTTTGCTCTTGTTATAAATCAATAGAATATGTTAATAAATAATTTAATAATTTAATGACGATAATAACTTTTTGTTTGCTTTTGTTTAAGGTAAACTTTTGTTTGTTTTATTTATTTATTCTTTAATTTATTTTGTATTTTACGGGTTTCTTTTTGGGGGATTTATGTTTTGTTTGTTTTTGCTTAGTATTTATATTCAGCACTTTTCTTCTCTTATTTCTTAAAAACTTTAAAATTAAATTATTTATTTGCTGTTCATGATTACGGTGTTTGGTATTTTTTATTTTTTTTATTTTATGGTTGTATTTGCTGTTTTCCTTTATAATTTAACCATCAACGCGCTTACCTAAAGTCTCCGTCTGCCAGACCCTTGAGTCTGCTTCCAAAGACTTTTTCAAAACATCCTTTTTTTAATAAAAAAAAAACAATTTGTACTTTCGAAAGGGGGGAGGAGAGTTTAGTTTAATAATTTTTTTATTTTGTATTTTGGTTTTCTTTGTTTTTTTTTTATTATTATTATTATTTGTGAGGGATTTAAGGGTGCTGAGGTTCATATTTTTTGTATCTAGTTTTTAATTATTTTGTAAAAAATTTTGTTTAAAATAAAAACATTTTCTTTGTGAATGTTTTAATTTATTTTTTGTTTTAATGTTGCTAAACAAATTGGTTTTTTTTTTTTTTTGCCAAAGTCTTCTTTAGAAAGAAAAAATTATTGTTTGTTTTTATTTGAGGTTTAATTTTATTAAAACAAAATAGAATTTTAATGCTTGAGCCTGAATTGTTTGAGTAAATGGTTCCTTAGGGTTGGTCTTCTAGTATTTCCTTAGAAAGGAATCTGTCACTTTAAGATAGTACTTATAACATATAACAGTGGTCAAAAAAATAAGATAAACATAAATTGATTTTTTTACCATATTAGTAAAATTAAAATTTGTTAAAATATTATCATATTTAGATCAAAGCAAGAGCAAGTTTTTGGGATAAAGATTATCTAGATTCTTTGTTTATACCTAGCTTAAACTAAGTTTAATCTGCGTATGTTGTTTTTGGGTCGTTGTTTATTTTGTCTCATTTGCTAGTTTAAACGGCCAGTATTTGCAATAAATCCGTAAGCTGATGGAAGAATATTTATGTAGGAAAATATGAAAAAATAAACATTCCAGCGCTATGGAAGATTTATGCGACTATAAAATATATTATTTGAATAAATTGTTTGTTTTAATTTAACTTTTCAGAAATGTTCTAATTTATTTTCTCAAAACACACAGATACCTACAATTTTCATCATCTTATTCATATATTACTTACGTATTGATAATAAAATGTGATATTTTTTGACGTTGCGTATGACAATACTACGATGTTTAAACTAGATCCCAACGTTAGATTATATTTATTTTTAGATTAACTAATCTTATTGTTAATTGGCATTTTATCTTCAAGTAAAAAACGCCCTTAAGTATTGTTTATAATCTGGGTTTAACTGAGCATAATGAGCCAGCCGAAAAAACAAAATAAACAAATCAGCACACCAGTTTTTAAAGAAATTCAATTTCTATTCTTTTTCTTTTAAACATCTATATTATTTGAGTTGCTTTATAAACATCATTATTATTACAAAGTTAAAATTTCCAAAAAAAGTCATAAAATTTGATCTATGGCAATATTAAATGATACGTGAAATTTGACTGCTAATAGATTATGTACTGTCAAATCCATAAGCGAAAAAAACAATCTTGGTTAAAGTCCGGCAAAATTTTAGGTTTAACTTAACACCGTGTTAATGGTGTTACGGAACTGGAACTTTTAAAACAATTGTTTCAGCTCTACAGAGGCCGATCTTATTAGTAGTCACTTGGTGACAGAGACTGGTTGTAGCACTTTTTATGAATAATGTCATCTTAAAATCACAGGTCCCTTTCATATAAAATAAGCGGGGGGTATTAACCCAGTGAAACCAATTACGGAACTGGTGCTGTGTTGGTTCCCTTCTCCCTAGGTTTCATTACACATTTTTCAACTTTTAAAGTATTTAGACTAGTGTACTTTAAACAATTTACACAACCTGTTTCAGATCATTTTTAGGCACCCTGCAGCATATACAATACGTTGTTGCACACATAGAATTTGTCAGTTCTATCAACAGAAAGTCAGTTGTTAAAGAAGAAATTCGGTTGAAGCAACCAAACTTTTGTTACCTCTTCTAAAATATTTTAGCCACAACTGAAAAATTCGGTCACTAAAAAAGAATCATTCGACAGGTAACAAATTCGGTTGCTACCAGGAATCTGTTTTCTCTGTGTGTCGAAATCTAATGATCGGAAATTTTTTGTGATTTTTGTTACTTATTTAAAAATTTTACGAACTCGTAGACATAGACTTGTATTGTTTACAAATAAATAACAGATTTTGGAGCTTTAAAAGAGCACAGCTTTCTTAGCAGCTCAGAACTGCTAAAATAACGGGGTACGATTTCCGTTACTTTAGAAGTTCTGGACAAGTGGCAATGTGTTTTTTTAACCACTTCCAAAACAGTATATATATGTACATTTATACTCATCTCATAAAATGAAAAGTATTTGAAAAAGTAAACTTGTTCAAATATATCAGTTGAATAATTCGAAAAGTATTAAAAATGTGACACAAATGTTGCCGAATGATATAAATAACGCTTTCCAGACACTCGACAAGCCCGAACATATTATAGACTACACCCACTACATACAGAGAATAAACATGGTTCGGCATGTTTACTACAACTATACTGTGTTCTTTGTGACAGTATACTTGTATAATTGTTATTTTATTCGTAATTATAAATTTAAGCATGGTTCACAGAAACATAAGTATTTTTCAAACAACTAAGTGGAAATACTTATATTGTAAAATTTTGTTCTCACCATTTATAGAATGCTTTTACATTAGTCTTTATTGTTGGTGTTTGTCTAAGCTATGATATTTTTACAAGTAAATTTTGAAGAGTCTGTTCTTCTCATTCGCTCTATAATTTAATTATGCCCTTCATCTTCGTGAGAAGGGTATATATAAGTTTGTCATTCCGTTTGTAATTTCCACAATATAATTTTCCGACCCTAAAAGGTATATATATTCTGGATACTTATAGATAGCGGAGTCGATTAAGCCATGTCCGTCTGTCTGTCTGTTGAAATCAATTTTCTGAAGACCCCAAATCACTTACAAACTTTATTCATACATCAATATATCGGTAATTTTTCCGGCTCGATTGCTATTTAAAATCGAGAAAATTGGCCAACAAATGGCTGAGATATAAGGAGAAAACCGTGCCAACCTCGATTTTTGGCCAATTTTTGGTCCATATCTGGATTACTAAGTCATTAATATAGAAAATATGGATATCTAATGATAGATATTTCAAAGTCCATTGCAACGATCTATATAAGGCTATAATAATTTGGACATACAATGGGTCAAAATCGGAAAAAATATTTTTTAACCCGAATTTTTTTTACAAAAAAAATGTTTTTGTCATACATTTTTTGTCACTAATAAATTTATAAAAAAAATTCAAAAAAAATTTAAATTTTGAAAAACAATTTTGTAAAAAAAAAATTTTTTTTTTATCTAAAAATATTTAAAACTTTTATTTTAAAGTACAATTTGGTGTAGGGTATATAAGATTCGGCAAAGCAGAATATAGCTCTCTAACTAGTTTATATAATATCTTTAGATATCTAAATCATAGTACTATGTTCATATTTGCGAAAATTTATGGTTTTATCATGCGAAAAGTTGTATATGCAACAAATGATCAGGTGTTAATAATGTTTAAATTGGGAATTTAAACCAAAACCTATTAAAATTAAAGTATGTATGTTTAAAAATAACATTAAACGATAATAAATATGATTACTTTTGGAACATATTATGATAGCTTTGGATCGTAATATGATTACTTCACAATATATTATGATCATGTATGACAATGCTCTTAGATTATATTTAGCACAACCATGTTTATTCTCTGCATGTATATATGATGAATTATATATAAATCTTAATTCTCCAATACGATTTTTGGTTAAAAGGAAGTTGATTGATATATTTTTTAGGACTCTATAAGCTTTTAAAATTCTATTTTGTTATTTCTATTTTTTTTTTTGTTTTCATATTAAACTTCAATTTAGATTTTATTAAGTTTAAGATTTTATTCATATTTGATAACGTTATAATCGCCTTTGAGAGTTGAGGGAATAAATTATGTATTTAACAAAACATAAAAATAAGTACATGTCAATTAACAATTTATTATTTTAATAAAATGTTTATTAAACATTGTGAAAACAAAAATGAGAAAAAACATTAAAAAGTTTCAGGTCCAAAAATGAAATTTTACTAACATGAGGAATACAAAGTTTCTTTATATATTTTTCTTTAAGTAATTAATTAATTAATAATTGTTTTTTATGTTTTCGATATAATATAATGAGTATTAATAATGAGTCTAAATAAAATGTAAAACAAAAACAAATTTACTTTTCCTTCAAAGGGAAAATAAATACTCGTACATACATATGTATGTATATATAAAAAAAATTCAAGTCAAACAAAATTCAACTATTGTGTCAAACCAAAAATAAATAGTGGAAAATTAAAAAACAAAATACACTACATACAAAATTCAATTTCCAGAATTTTGAATTTGTATTTAAATGTTAGCTTAGTTGTCATCCGACTACTCTACTTTCTAAAGTAAGCGCAAAAAATATTGACAAACTCCTAATAATATCATACTTTATATATATTGTAAGTTTAATTTCAATAATTATTTATTTATTATTTGGATTTCAAAAAAAAAAAAAATTATGTGCGAAAAATTGGAGCTTTTACCTGAGTTGTAATGAATTTATTTAAATAAATCAAGCTCCATTTCTTTCTAATACATTCTTGTTTAAACATGTTTTTCTTTTGTATTTTTTTTGTAATAAAAAACACATTACAATAATTAAGTTTTATTTTTTGTTAATTATAGTTTTATTTATTATTATTTTCTTTTGCTCTTAGCTGAGGGTATTTAGATGTTGTTGTTGTTATATCAATAATTTTGTTTTGTTGTTGTGGGTTTTTTTTTAAGATTTGTCTAATATATATTTTGTTTAAAAAAATTTACTTTATTATTGTTATTATTATGTATTATTATTTGGTGTATTTAATATAAATATAAACATAACATACATAGAGGTTTTATTTGTTAATTATGGGATTTTTTTTGGTTTAAGAAATATTTTTATTTTTTTTTTCGTTACTATTTAAATATGTATAAAATTAATAAGTATTGTAAGTATGACATCAATATTGAGTAAATTTAATTGCATAGACATATGTTTAATTACTTTTTAATTTGAATAGTTATTATAGTATTTTGCAAATTATGTCTTTCTGTTGTGTTTAAAAGAGATAAACGAAACGAAAATAACACAATTATTTAATATTTGTTTATTTTTTCTTATTATTTATTTGCAGTTCGGTTAAGATTTCATTGGTGAATTTCTATGAGTGCAAATAATATTTTGCATGCAATGCAGATGAAAGGTGGTCTATTTGTCTATCAGTGAACGTTTTGTAATATAATGGCGTTAAATTTACAGTGATTTAAATGTATGTATTCACTAATAACTATTAAGCTTTCATAATATATATTTAAATTAACAAAAAATTAGATATTCAAAATAATTCTTATAAATGATTCAATGACAAAAATTAAGGATATATATAAAACTAGTTGACTAGCACCGGCTTCGCCCGGTAGCTATTTGCAAATGTTAGTTCTCCAAGTTTCTCCAAAAAATTTTCTTATTAAGAAAAATGAGAAGTGAAAAGGAGGCAATATATTAAAATTTAAAATTTCCGATTTTTTTAATTTTTTTTTCTTTACAAACCATCTCCTGAAAATTTCGAATCGAATAAAAAAAATCAGCCAAATCGCTCTAGCCGTTCTCACGTGATGCCATTACATACATGGACCATTTCATTTTTATATATGTAGAAGATTTAATTGGATCTTCAAAAGTATAGACAACAAATATCTAAATGTCAATATACCTAATCCTATTCCCAACTAAATATGAAAAGTAATTATTTACAAGATATGTAATTTTATATATAACTTAGATCATTTTGAAAAAGTCTCATGAGTAATTTTTAAAATGAGTAATAAAAGATAAATTGTTTTTTTCTCTCCTGAAAATTTGTTAAAAATACGTAATACTTGGTTCATCGACCATATGTATTTTGTTTCCACTTATTAAAATGTCTTTTTAAAATCTCTCTTATTTCTAAGTTGCGTCGTTTTTGTTTGTGTCGCAAGGCTTTGAAGTTACATCGTTAATTATTTCATTTGCATCGTTTTTGTTTCAGTTTGTGTCGCATGGCTTCGTAGTTGCGTCGCTAGTGCTTAGACTTGCTTCGTTTTTGCGACGCAAACCGGGGTATTAGTGTATTAGCATACAATCTATAATATATCTATTAGATTCTATATACACTAATACCCCGGTTGGCGTCGCTAATTGGCACCGGAGAAACGCGACGCAAACCGATGCACAATTATCCATACATTTCTAATGATTTTTATTTAATTGGTTCCGAGCTATATAATTTAAGCTGAAAAAATTGATTTTTCAATAAAAAATACCACGCAAATCGAAGCACTAACAATGCAACTTCGAAGCCACGCGACTCAAACTGAAACAAAACGACGCCAATCGAAGCACTGGCGATGCAACTTCAAAGCCATGCGACGCAAACTGATACAAAAACGACGCAAATCGAAGTACTAACAACGCAACTATATATATAAAAGATTAACATTACTGAGTGACTGACTGATTCAAACGCTAAAACGTAGAGACATGCACATGTACTATAGGTTCCCCTCTTCCTATGTAAATCCAATAAGAAGGGATTTTTCAAAATTCGTAGGCTTAGGGGATAAAAACGGTAACTTTATATCTTATAAACTAATACAGATACAAACAAAATTTTAAATGTTTCTTACTCTACTTAAAAAGTTAGCAGAGAGGGAGAGAACTTTTTCTGGCAACTTATTAAATCGCATTCTTAACATCTCAAAAAATATCAAAGACGAATTTGGTACTTTTTGGAATTTCGACCCCTAATTGTATTTATTTTTAGTACTTTTTTAATAAAAAATTGTTTCTATAAATTGACATGTAAATTGATTTAAAAATAAAATTAAATCATGATTAAAATCAATATTTTAAAGATTAAAAAATGAGATGTTCAAAAGACTCCAAAGGGTATGTGTTATATAATCAAAATAGAGACATCATAGGTAAAAAATTTAGTTTTTTCTTTGTTCTTTGGGGAATTAATTAAAAAAAATATTTATTGTAATGAAAAATATGTACATAAAAGCCTTAAGAAATGTTAAATTTGTGATCAAAAAAAAAAAAAACTAATGGAATAATATCTTAAACTGCTAACTAAATAAATTATAAAAATAATTATAATAATAAGTACACAGAGAAAACAGATTCGTAGTAGCAACCGAATTTGTTGCCAATTCGGTTGCGCACATAGAATTTTTCGGTTCAATCAAGAAGAATTTTGGTTGCAGCAACCAAACTTTTATTATCCCTTTTAAAATTGTGTAGCCAAAACTGTAAAATATAACATGAGTTTAAATTAAAATTTAAATATGTGAATAAATCAATTTATTGGTCATTAATTGAATAAATAACATATTGATGACGAATAAAAAATCTAGGTTAATAAAATTAAATGAACAACTAATAAATGGTTGATAATTTATTTAAAAAAGTAAACATAAATAAAAAATGTTGGATAAATCCAACCAATGAATCAAGAATCTATTGATTTATTATTGAAACCGGACAAATAAAATGATGTATCAATAAATGCTTTATAAATAAAATAAACTATTAAATAGAAAATTAATAAATTGATGATACAAAATGAAGAGATTTAAATCACTACATGAGAAGGCAGATAATATTAGGGCAGATTTTCACTAATATTTAATATCTTTGATTTTGACAATTTTTCGTAATTTTTCTTTAAGTTCGTAAATTAGTTGATTTTTCAACTTGAAATTAATGAAAGAAATTGCAAAATGTATGAATAAATGAACAACTGATAATATATACTTAATGGATGAACTGGTGCTCAAATGCATGAAATGTAATGATGATGAATAAATGTTCTAATGATCTTAATTTTAAATGTAAATAAATTTTAAATAAATTAATTGAAATAGTTAAATAAAAGAATCTGGATAAATAAACAAATGAATGGAATATTCATGTATTAGAAAATGAATAAATGAAGTGCAGTGTTTTTTACAAATTTCTCAAAACCCGAATATACTGTATGTGGTGGTACATATGTGCCCCATAATAATGTAACAGTTTAGCAAATAAGTGAAAAATCCAAAGTAATGGATAAAATAGCAACGATAGAAAGAATGAGCGAATGAGCGAATGAAAGCTATATTCGGCTATTCCGAACAGTATGAAACCTTCCCCAAATTATACTTAAAGCAATTGTCCAATTCACAATCGGTGTCGTCATTTTTTATTAATGTGTTGTTTTTGTTTCGAAAAATTTAGTTTGAAAAATATTTATGACACAACTTACAACTCTACGACACCGATTGTGGTTTGGGCAATTTATTGAAAAAAATATAATTTTTTTTTATTTAATTTTATTAGTGATATAAATTTTATGGTAAAAGAATATTTTTTTGGTGAAAAAAACTCGTGTTAAAAAATACTTTTCCCGATTTTAACCCATTGTAGGTCTGAATTACTATGGCTTTATATAAGTCGTTGAAAAAGTCTTTGAAATATCTATCGTTAGGTATCCATATTATCTGTATTAATGAGTTAGTAATCCAGATATGTCAAAAATAAGTAAAAAAAATCGAGGTAGCAACCGAACCGGGACTATAGAGTTTGAGTTATATGTGTAAGTTCTATGGGGGCTACGGAAAGTTTATTTCAACATACAGACAGACATGACCATATCGACTCCACTATCTATAACGATCCGGATTGACAAACTGATATATAGCCTTGCTACTCATGGTGAAGAGTATAATAATATACATACGAATAAATTAATTAATGATAAATGAAATGAGTAATGATTGAATGAAAATTCAAAATTAATAGAGAATAGAACCACAGACTTTCTTTAATATTAATATATGGGCAAAAAAGGAAATGAACTGATGATGTACAAATGCATGAAATGGAATGATGATAAATAAAATAAAAAAAAAAACAATCGAGAAATGAATAAATGGACGATGTATGAAATGAATGAGTCGATATTATAATAATGGTTTCGGAAATAAATTAACGTATTAAAGCATAATAAAATGGAAGAATGACGATGAATAATGCTCAAATGTAATGTAAAATTATTCATTTTATTTTTATGCCCCTGTACTAATGTTAAATTACAAATTAATCTATAAATACAGTTTAATTACATATACTAGTTAAGATATAAGAAAATATAGCTCCTTGGGAGCTATGACCAATTATGGGCCGATCGTCGTGAAATTAGGTCGCGTGATTTCTTTCTATGTTAAATTTTATTTGGATTCCAACATTTTTATGAGAATTGTGCTCGTTAAAGTTATATGCGGAAGTGGGACTTATTGACTGCTATGACCATTTATGATTTATTTCTAGTTTCCTCTCTATGAGTATTTCTCTGTAGCCTGATTTATAAACCGGAAAACAGGGGCCGAATTACCGCTTTCGATATTGAATAAAATCGATCGTAATTTTCTTATTTGATATTACGGCATTCGATATCGAGCATGAAATTTAGTACATTTTGTTATAATTACGATATCGAAATTATTTTTCGATACGATAGCTCATTCGATCACGAATGCGGTAATTCGGCCCCAGTTTTAAATTTTATTTACAAGTTTTGAAAAGTGAGTGATTTATTAAATTAACAAATGGATGACTGATAAACCGATAAATAAAAAATAATAATTTCTAATAAAAATAAATAAGAAAAATGGCTGATGAATAAATGAATCAACAATTTTTTGATTAGTTATTGTACATATGACAAATAAAACAATGTTTTAATAAATAACTGATGTGTATCAATGAGAAACGATTAAATGGTTCATAAATAAATCGTATAAGAATAAGTTGATGATACAGAATAAAGAAATTAAAATTAATATAAGAAATTAATAAATAATAATAATCATTTTGAAATTCTTAACAGTAATGCAATTTCGTGAAAATATACTTTATGGTAAATGAAACACAGGAAGTGGACAATATGCCTTTCCTCGTATATAAATAAGTGGATCTAAGAAAATAACCGAGCTTGGCTACAGCTACCATTATTCCTAACATACTCTTTCAGATCCACTACCTTAAAAACTTTTTGCAATTCGTTTTAACTCGTATTATTACACTAAAGCGAAAATTGCAACTTAATAATAAGAACGCGTCATATTAATTCAATAATGTTCATTATAATAGTAAAATTATATTGAAATACGATAAATTCATAATTTTCAACTTTAGATTAACATTTAACATATTGAAATAAAAATATTCAACATTGATTATTGATTCAATATGGTTTTTATTGATTTTAAGTTGTTTTTTCTCTGGGTGTAGAAAACTTAATCCATGGATTTAGGATGTGGCAATACATCATTACGAATTTGTTTTATTTGTGCAGAAATAATACTGGAACTTAAAGTAGAAAGCTTATAAAGAAAATGAAAGAAATTTCCTGACAAAAACTTGCCGAGAATTTAATAATTTCCTTGAATTTTATGAGTAATTTTGCCAATTAGAAACCATAGCAAATACCGCTACCGTTTAAACACCGTTACCGATATCGTTAATTCAATAATCGAAATTAAAGTTACCATTTTCTTTTTACCGTTTCGAATCGTTATTCAACTTTGATAATAACATTTCTTTACCTCTCAGGATTCCCGAAAAATTAATAAAAATTATAAAAAATTGTCATAATTACCCCCAGTAACACGAAGTCTGGTTATGTGTTAACTAAGAGTTATACTGACGGTTTTCATACAAACATAATTTTAAACGACAGTATAACTACTAGTTAACGCATAAACAGGCTTCGTGTTAATGGGGGTTAATGAAACTAATTTTTGTTAAATTATATTTGGATTCAAATATTTTTATGAAATTTATGATCATTAAAATGATTTTCGGAAATGGGCTATGACTTATTATGGACCGATCATCATAAAATTAGGTGACATGACTTCCGTATATATTGAACTTATTTGGAGCGAAATTTTGTGTAGATACCTATATAAATTAAACATTTAGATGGACATTTGCATGGGGGCTAGGAGAAATAATGGATAGATTTCAGACAAAAGGCTTCGTTTATAGGCCGATCAAATTGTATGAGCCAAACGTGACTGTACTTTGCGCACAAGGTTTACATTGACATAATACCATCCCCAGCGGTGTAGGGCATACAAATATGAATGTTTTTGATACAATTAATGAATTTTGAATACTTTAAAAAATTATATAAAATTTTTGAAGCAAAATGTTTTGAAATTATAATATTCAATTGCTGATAGAGAAACAAAGAAAAGTTTCGAGACAATATATTGCCCATTGACGACAAAAATTAATATTTCTATTAACAACTGAGACAAAATATACATTATCAATAAAATATGCTCCAACAAATGGATGCCATTTTAGACAAAAATGTGTGATTCGGATTGATAACACGGTGCTACGATGAAAAAAAAACTTGGAAAACAACCTACCGTAGGTTATAGGTATTGCTGAGTACATTACAAATTGTGTCTAAAAATTTCAGAAAAACCCTCAAATTCAGAAGTTATTCTAAAAAAAAGAGATGTTCGTCAACTTATCGACATGTAACTCAGTCAGTTTTTGCACGACTTTAAATTTTTTAACGGGTTTGAAAAGAAAACATTTTAGGCTTTAAAATGGCGTGCATTTTTTTGATATATTTGTCAGTTATATATATAAGATTGTCATTTCGTTTGTAACTTCTACAATATAATCTGTTCGTCAGCAATTAAATGTAAAATATTTAACAGTTTTCTTGATATATTTAGGATGTTATACTCTGAAAGAGGGCAATTAATGCATCCACAACAAAGGTGAAGGGTATATGTTAAGAATATCTAAAAAAAACAATTATCAACTTTTTTGACTTTAGTCGCGTTTCATAGATTATTTTGATATGAAAGCTTATAAAAATATATACCAGTGTATATAGAAAATTTAGTTCTTAACAAAACATGGTTTTAATTTTTCAAATCGGATGAAAATTGTAAAAGTTATTCAACTTTACATTAACACCTTGTTTAGTATTTTTTAGTACAATTTTTTAAATTTACAAGGTAAATTTTTTCAAAAAAGTTTAATAACTTTTGCAAATACTAACCGATTTTAACAAATGATGTCTCCTTTTTGCCTATATAAAATTATCTTTAAAACAATGTGAAAAAATAAATAGGTTTTCATAGAAAAAATTTAAAATAATAAAATAAAGTTTAGGACCCAAAAGTAGAAAATGTTCCCAAAAAGTTTTTTGCATGGCAAGCAATATGCGGTTGCAGCAAAAAAGCCAAACATTTGTTACAAAGGGCTCTATAAATTCCGAAATTTACATAAAGGAATGTTTACAAAAAAGGATGTATCCATTCATAAAACTTCTTAATGTCTCCACTTATTTTTGGAATGATTTGGCATCTGTCACTATGGTAAGAAAGGTCTTGAGTGGTACAAGAACAATAATGTGGTATTTGTACCAAGAGAGGCAATTCCTCCAAACTGCCTGGACTCAGCTCAGTGGATAGATATTGGGCTCTTGTTAAAAGAGAATTGAAGAGCACAAAAAAGGTGTCCAAAAGTGTGGTAGATTTTAAACGGAGAAGGACAACCTGTTCGTACAAAGTGACATAAAATAAAACCATAATGGAAGGGTTTTCGAAAAATGTTCAAAATTTCATCATTAGTGATTAGAACTATAAAAATCATTTTTTTTTTTTTTTGTAAATTGTAACAATAATGTCAATCAAATAAAAAAAGATTCAAAACTGTAAGTTTAGTGATTTCATTTTTATTAACATATATGTATGTTAAACACTTTACGATCTCAGTCCTTATATTGTCTCGAAGTATGCTAAATTCATTAATTGTATCTATTGTTAAGATGATATTATGTGACAATGACCTTTGATAACTCAAGAACTTCCATTTCATTAGAGCGATCTCGTAACCATTTTAATGACTCCTCATTTGGGTTCATCTTTCAAAATGAATAGAAATAATTTCACTTTAAAAGGTATGATAAAACCGAATCGAAAGTAGTATGAATGGTTTTTTTATATTTTTCAAACAAAATGAATTTGAATGCTTTGTTTGCTTCTAATAAGTTTATGATTCATTATTTATTTTTATTTTCATGTGTATATCAATGGTTTAAGAAAACAGGAATGATGATTATTGTAGAATTACTTAGTCTGAAAGGATAACAACAAAAAAAAAAAAAAAACTATAAAATTTTGTATTTTAATGCAAGAAAAATAAAAAAAATTTGTAATGAATTTTGAAATGAATTTTAATGCCAATTAAAGATTTTGATTTTTATATTATGAAAGCGATTTATTTTTATTATTAGTTATTTTTGTTTTTGTATATAAATTAGATGCTATTTTTATAATAATTATTACGAGTATTGAAAGAAAGATAGTTAATTTTTTGTTGACATTAATGCTATTTTATTAAAACGTACATGCAAATATAATAAGAATAAATAGTTATGTTTTATTTGTGATAAATGTGTCAAACTATTACTAGAATTTGTTTAATTAACAATTTTTTTTTTATATTTTTTTTCTCTGAGTTTCTTTTTGTTGGGGAAATTTTACTATTAAATTGTTTTTATTTAGTTGTAATCGAAGGGTTAATGAGATAATTATATTTTTAAGCTTTTTTTTATTTATGTTAATTGTTCTCTGGATAAATATTACAATAAAAAGTTTATTTCTTTTACTTTGAGGTATTTAGATAAATTGTATTTTTTATATTTTTTTATGTTTAAATAAAAAGTACTTGGCGATTTTTTTTTTTTTTAGTTTTTTTAAATTTTTTTAAGTTTAAACATCAAAAGCGGTTAAAATGTTACAGCTAGTTTGTGGAAAATATTTGAAATAATAATAATAAATTGTTTGTTTGAAGTTTAAAATTTAATGAATTTATGAATATATGAATGAATCAATGAATGCAGAGGATGGGGGGAGTTATGTATGAGTGTGTGATTTAGGAAATTAGTTATTTTATTTTCAAAATGCAGCCACAAAAATTTTATTATAATTTTCTTATTAATTTGTTTGTGAATTTTGTTTTTGCGTTTTCAAGAGCTTTGCTCTTAAACATATTTAAAATTATAGATACTTTTCTTTAATAATAATAAATTTTAAAACACCAACTTATAAACTACATACCAATTTTATTTTTACTTTTTTTTTATTTTTTAAGTTAATTTTTTTTTTTTGCTTTTCTCATCAAGCTTAAATATAGTTCACAGTTTCAGAGTGTTCTTTTCCTTAGTTTCAAAAAACAAATATTGAAATTTCGCAGACTTTGGATTTTGAAAATGATTATAGAAATTTTAAAGGAGTTCTTAATATGTATTTTATGTACTACTTTATTTATATTTTATTGTTAAATTTAGAAAAAAAAATCTTAGCCAATTATTTGTAAAAAAAAATATTATAAAAATATTTTCAATTTTGGGGAAAAAGTTTTATTATTTTGTTTTTTTTTTTTTCAAAAAATACCACATTTCAATTTGCTCACAGTTTATTTACTTTACGTTATAATTTTATTTTTTTTATATAAAAAATACACAGTTAATGCCAATTATGTTGGGAGTTTTCTCTTAAAATCTACTTGCTATACGAAATTTTCACAGTTTTAGAAGTAAGGAGTTTTATTTAAAAAAATTTTGAAAACATAGTTTTGAAAAATGTAAATTTTTCTTTCAAAAAATTTTTATAAAAACACAGAGCGACTGTTAGTTTTCTTTTATTTTTTTGTTTTATATTATGTAATTTTTAGTTTGGTTTTAGTATCACATGTTAGGAGCTTGTTTAATTTTCAATAATAATGTTTGAAATTAAAGTAGAAATTATAGTTATCAATTAAGCCAATTAGTAGATTATATAAAGGTTACAGAAAATGGCGCAACTAACTGTTTACATTTGCGCCATTTTATATTTGTTTGTTTAAACGCTGTTCGTTTTGCCAATTAGTTTTAGTTTTAGTAATTTTATTAAAACTTTTGTGGCCATTTTTTTTGTGTTCATTTTTGTATTTAGATTTTAATATGTTTATTATAATGCCAATTTAATTTTATTATTTAAAAAAAAGAAAAACACTTACACACACTTAGTAAAGTACAGTAAAACTAACAACTACTACACACAACATAAATTTACTACAGGAATATTATTTTAAAAGGATTATGCAGTTGTTTATTTAATAATAAACCTAAAACACACATACATAAGTTTATAAAATAATACAATATATAAAAATTAGTGTTTTTAGTTTATAATTTTATATAATGAAACACAATTTCAGCTTTTTTCCCTATTAAAGGTGAAGAAAATGTTATGGTTATGATTTAGCTTTTTAATAGCAGTTTTCAATTTTTAGTTAAAGCAAACCAAGCTTTATTAAATTGTTTATAAATAAGTTTTATTTTGTTGTAACAAACCGGTTAATGAAATATTCAGCTAACGAAATTTTATTAAACTTCGTTTGCTGGCATTAAGTTCGGTAGACACAATTAAAATTGTTTATGCCAACGTAAATATTTGTCTGTTTAATATTTTATTTTTATTTTTAAAATATTCTTATGCATTCTAAGCATAACATATTAAAAAAAGAAAACAAAAAACACTTAACATTGATTTGTGATAAAAAGTTTTAATTAATATTAACTTAAATACTTAACAAATTTAAATTTAATCTAATCTTCTAAATATGTATGTTTTTATGTCTAATATTTATGTTAAAACTACAACCTATTGGCTAAATAAAACACAAATAAATTAAATAATTTTATTTGGGAATTTTTCTTTTTTTTTTTCGTTAATATTGCTTACGAAAAATTATTATAAAATACCATAAAATATCTAAATATTATTCATGTTTATTTGGTGTTGTTTTCTTACAATGCCTACGAGAAAGAGATAGGGTGAGATATAAGGAGAGTGTGTGACAGAGGGTTTAGGAAGTGGATGAGAGTTAATTTACACATGTTTTAATGGTTAAATAATTGAGAATCAAGGAATACTTATCATAATTTTTATATAGTATATAATTAAGAGACATAAAAGTTGTGCTGGATTGATTAAACAAATTAAACACAATGATAATTATGACGATTGAATGACTGTCTGACTGACTGGTGATGAATTTAAGTACATATATAATGATTTGCAACGAAATGTGTGATTGAGTTTGATTGTGTGGTAGTTATCAGTGATGAATGAATTGCTTAAAAGAGTGAATGTGGAATATTTTGTTGTTAGATTTCTTAAGGCGATTCGTAGCTTTCATAGGCTGTACAGTGGAGTGGAGTTGACTAAACGTCTGGTACGATTACAAAACGATGTATGAACGATTGGTAGAGGAAGAATATAAAATGTTAGAATACAGGATGTCAAAATATTTAGAGCACTTCGTATAGCTTGTAACTTGTACCGAAGAATATACATAAATCATGATTTATATTCTTTGTATATAGTTGTGCATTGTTACTGTAACCATTTCAACATTTGTACATGTTTACTGTAACCATTTCACATTTTTTAACAATATTATAGTCACAGTAACTATATATATGATTGTGGTTACAATAATATGGTTAATTTACGATTCACATGATTGTAGCAACCATATATGTTTGTGACAACCATTTATATGATGAAGGACTTACCATATGGTTGTCACAAACATATACATGTTTACTGTAACCATATATATGGTTGCTACAATCATGTGAATCGTAAATTAACCATATCATTGTTACCACAATCATATATATAGTTACTGTGACTATAATATTGTTAAAAATTTTGAAATGGTTACAGTAACAATGCTCAACTATATTTTTTTTTCTGCGTGTAAACATTAGACAATTTTACCGACCTTCCATGGAAGGGAAGCGTTTTTAACACTGTAATACAGGGAAAATGTCTTTTGGGAGGGAACTGGGAGTTTATTGTGTAATTCGATTCAAAATGAAAATGATCAGAATTTGAATGTGTTAAACTTGGAAATTCGAAAAGGTAATATTTCGAATCGAACTACACAATTAACCCCTTGATCCTGTGATTGGTTTCTCGTGGGAACAGGCCGGTTCTAATTGCAACATTTTAAATGAAATGGGACCAGGAACTGAATGTTACCCTTTTAGGTTCAATAAATATTTGCCTAATCATCTTAGAAACTGTGAATATACTTACTTAATTAACAACAAAATATTGAAAATGCTATGTACGTATATATGTATAACATTTAGATGCATGATATTGTTTTATAACAATGATGATGATGATTTCTTTTTTTTTTTTTTTTTTTTGAAGAGAAAATATTCAATATGTGATGATTGATTGTTTTGAAAGTGTTTTGTAAGTGCATGATGTGAAAATGATCTTCATTTTTAGATTTTTGATTAAGGTAAACATTTTCTTATTAAATATATATTTTTTTATATTTAATTAACTGCTTTAAAAAAAAAATAAATTACAACCGTTGATAGTGGCCATATTTTGAATTATTTTCTTTTTTGTTAGTTGGTTTTTTTTCGCTATAAATTTTCTAAAATTTATATTTAAATATTTTTATTTTGCCTGATATTTAAATGGCGGCAGTAATATAAATTTCTAATACAAATTTTGCTAAATTGAGGTATTTAGGTTTTTTTGTTAAATTTTTTTGTTTGTCAATCTTTTCAATTTACTAAATGAGGTAGTAGTAATATTTCAATATTTCTATAAATATTTATTATAATTTTATTTATTTTTTTTTTTTTCTTTTAAATGAAAGCAGTTTTTTCCTTCTGACTTTTACTCATGACTAACACTTAACTATGCTGATCATACATATGTTTTATGTTTGTTTTAAACAAAATTAAATAATAATCATCACATGTCATTGGTAAACACAACGTTGGTTGTGTTTGATGCCATTTGAGGTATTGAATTTAGTTTATAATCCATATTAAAGTATATAGATTTTGAGTTTTGAGTTGTTTTTTCTATTTTGTGATTTAGCCATCATCTGCTTATATACTAGACACATAAACACCAGTCTTTTTTTTTTTGATTCTAAAATCACTCTATACATCACTTTCATCACATTATTGTTGCTTCGTTATCTATATTAAAAGGTTTTCAAAACCAGTCATTAGGGGTATTCAATACTTATTGTAATAAATGTATGCTTAATACCTGATTTTTGTTTTTTCATTAAATATAGTTTTTTTTTTCTATTTCTAAGTAAATAAAAAAAATACACGCACATATAGCTAAAATATATAGCGTCAGCTGAAATGTTAAGCTGCAATTAATATTACAAAAATTTTGTAAAATTTTTTGAAATATTAATAACAGCTGCTTGCAATTGTAACTAACGCTAGTTAAATTATAAGTAATTTAAAAATTAGTTTTTAAGATTGTTCGACAATTCTTTAGTTTTGAAATAAACGCCAAAATTATTTAAGTGCTTTTAATTTTCAAAATATTTTTTTTTCTTTTTTTGTTTAGCAATTTTTGTTAAAGAAAATTTTGGTATTGTATTTGTAATTTGGCTTAAATTTTAAAATTGTTATTGCTTACTTAACACTTTCTGGTTTTCTATATATAAAATATGTTTAATATATATATTTAAAAGGAATTTTAAACTTAAAACTAACTTTAATGGATTATTATTATTATTATAATTATTAGATTATTTAAAAAAAGTGCTGTTTTTTAATATTTATATACATATGTATATTGAATATTTCCTTTTATCTTTATTTCATCTTAATTTATTTCAACCGATTTCTTTGGTCCTCTTTACCAGCAATAATTGTGGTTGTTTTGTGTTGAATTTCATCAAGAATTTTAATTTCTTTACAAAGTATTTCTTACACTTCTGTTTATTTCTTTATTTCTTTCCACCATTTTGACCATTTTTATCGGTTTGTGTTTTTATTAGTTTTTTTTTTTTTTTTTAATTATTAACATTAAATTCGTTTCTTTTAAAACCTGAAGACCAATATATTAATAATTTGTGATTAAATTATTTATTGGTTTTAATTTATGAATTTTTATGTTTATTTAAAAAAAAAACAGCCCATATTAGTAGAAGCTTTTCTTTTAAATACTTATTTTGCTTTAAACTTAAGTTGAAAGAAAAAATTTAAGTAAATTAAAAAAAAAAAAATATATAAAACTCGAAGAAAAAACAAATCAGGTCATAGGGTGTGTAAGTTTTACCATAAAATTTAACAAAAATTGTTTTATATTGATTTATATTTGTACTTGTTGTTAAAACAAAATATGGCTAAAAAGGCTAAAAATTAAAAACATAAAGTCAATAAAGGGAAGTGTTCTATTTACCCAGGATTTATGTATATGAATTGTATGACATTTCAATAAAACTGATGTAAAAATTTTCTATTTAATTTTGCTCCATGTCTTAAATTTTCGATTACAGCAGTTAATCCCAATTGTTTTAAAATTCGTAATTTACTATTCTTAAAATTATAACAAAACAATTTATCAATTTTAGTACTTAAGCTTTTATATTCGAAATTTACCTTAACCTTAAAACAATTTAACTAAAAGAAAGTTTTAGTAGTTAATATTTCATATACTTCAAAACCTCAAATAAAAATTAAATTTGTTTTAGTATAATTTTGTTTAAACTAAAAAGGTATTGTTTAAATAAATATTAATTTAAATGTAAAACAATTGAGATTAAACTTTTAATTTACTTTAAAACAATTGTTTTTTATTAAATCCCTCAAATCAGTATTGTAGTTGCAGAACACTTCCTTAAAGAAACTTAAAAGGAACATTAAATAATTCTCTACATGAAAAACATAAAAAATTTAAACTAATAAAGTTTTTTTTTTTTTTTGTTGTTTCTTTTTGATTACACAGGTAACTTTGGTCAAGCAAAACAAAAAATATAAATTGTAACAAGGTGAAACAAAGATTTGTACATTATTTTACAAAACGAAATTAATTTAAAGACATTAAAAAGACAAATTAAAACTATTTTCAAAGTATTTTTGCTTCTTTTTTTTCAAAAGATAGTGTTGTATTGTAGGGTAACTAAATGCTATTTATTACTTACAATATAAAATTAATATGTACTCACTTAATACTTATAATTCTACAACATCAATTAAAGGGACAATTTAAAAATAATCTTTATAAACCTTTCTAAAATCGTTATTAAACACAAATTCACTATTTCAATTTATTTTACTTTTAAAACAGAAATGAAAATTTTTTTCTCCTGCTATTGAAACTACTGCGATTTATATGTTCCTCTATATGCGTTAATTTAAGTGTAATGGAAAAATAAAAATCAAAATTTCTGTTCTCTACATATGGAAATTTTACAATATTTAACTAATTTCTAATTACTAATTGGTATTATTTTAGTATGTATTTAATTACTTTTTTTTTAGTACAAAATGTTTAAATTATTATTTATGTAACTGCTGCTGTGTTTAATTATTTTCTTTTGTTTGTTTAAACTACACAAAAATTTATAAATTTAATTGAGTTCAAAAAATCATTTAAATTTTTCTTTTTACTTCAATTATTGATTTATATTAATAATTTTATAAATTAATCGGAAGTTTATTCGTCCCATTTTATGAAAAATTTATATTTTGCTGTGTTATAAATTCTCTTATAAATTGGGTGGTTTGGTTAAGATTTTGGTTTTATTACTTTTTATAGGCATAAATTAAAGATAACAAACATAAGTAAATAAAACATAAATCCCCTTTTTTAAATTAACAGAAAAAAAATTAATAAAATATACCAACAAATTATAATTTTGTTTTGCATAATTCAAAATACAAAGAATCGTGAACACCCATCTTAATCAAATTGTAGATGTCATATTTTCCACTGCATAACTTAGGGAGCAAGTTTATTTTGCATCAACTAGCAAAGTACATATGTTATGAGTTAAGCAAGTAGTCAATGTATCCCTTATAGACAGTAATCGTCACAAATGTCTTATCACTTGGCTTACTCCAATTTCTATATTTTGGACATTTGACACGTATGTGCTCTTTGTTGTACAGGGAGAAGACAATTGGTTACTTTATACATCCCAGCTAATCTAACGTGAAGACAATTGCCACTTTTGTGTCTAAGTAATCTGTAGTGTAGTAACTGTAAACGTTTTGTGAGTAATTTGTTCAAACTGGTATTATACAAATCGTGTTGATATAATGCTCACACATTTAATTTTTATATTTGTTTAAGTATACTGATATCCCACGTAATAGAGCATGAAATCAACAATTACTTTAGTGACTCTTAGAAACCTACAGTGAAGTCACTTTAAACGTTAATTTTGTATGGCACTTTAGAAAGTGGTTATTTTATCCACCAGAAGTAATATATTTTAGAGTTGTCGAAGAAAGGTTTTTTTGCAACCAATTGTTAATTGGACTTCCTATGATATGTCTTTTTAGCTGACTATTTGAGGTCAATTAGCACCCGTACATGTTATAATAACTAGTTATGTAGCTGATCATGTTTCCATTTAAGTAGCTAATGCGTTGACTACTTTGGACCAGCTATTAGGTAGTAACTGACGCTATTTAACCATTATGTGAATCCAATCCGTTGACTACATTGAACCACCTATAAGGCAGTCTGGTTGTAGTCAAAAAGGGTCAACTGATCCCTTGCTTAGGACGTGAACGTGTTAAAATAACTAGTAACGTCACCTAAATGATGGGTAAAATCACTAGTTCGGGACTGTCTCCTAGAACTGCTGGGATAGTTGTTTTTCGTTCAAAAAATGCATACATACATTTATACTAACATTTCTGGACTATAAGGAATTCAGTAAAATCAATAGTTATGAAAACAAAACTAAATGAATATGAATAAGTTTTTGTTGCTTTAAAATTATTCATATACCGTTATTTTGAGATTTACATGCTCTTAGTTGTTGTTGTTTCTTGTTTATTAAAAACAAGTCTCACAATAATAAATCAAAACAAAGTTTGTTATTGATTTTATTGATGAGAGAAATTTATTCTCAAAAAAAAACCCTTTGAGAGAGAGCATAATTAGTAAATGTAAATGTACACACATTTGTACAAAGCATATAAAAAAAAAAATAAATAAAACATAAGAAAGTATAGTCGGTCGAGACCGCCATATGATACCCTACATCGAGTATATGATTGTAAACAGTTTTCTTTTGATAAAAAACTTATTTGAATGCCAAAATTTTTAAGACACTTATTCTCGTTAAAGTGAGTTTCGGAAGTGGGAGCTATGGACAGAACGTCATAAGATTAGGTGGCGTGATTTGCATATATATGAAACGTATTTGTGTTGAATTTTATTTGTATACTAACATATTACAGAGATTTATTCACATTAATTAAATGTTCGAGAGTGGTCCTATGGTAGTGTAAGTTCAGTTTATATAAAACTTATTTGTGCTGAATTTGTTTTGGATATCTAGGAGAAATAATGGAGAGATTCTAACCAAACTCAATGGGCTTCGTCCTTGGATCAATATAAAAGTTTTTGGCAAAATTTGTTAAAGTATCTAATCGTCTCAGAAAGTGATCCTGAGCAGTTGCAAACATCAGCACTAACCCAATATACAGTCCCCACTATGGTAGTGTATAACAAAGTCATATAATAGGAATTGTAACCAAATATTTTCTATAAACAAATTACATGCTCTAAAAATTCTGTTCTCCTGGTATATTTTCCGAATTTTTTATTTTATTTTTTCAAGCTATTGTAAGTTAAAAAAAAATTAACTTACAATTAACATTATTAACATATAAATTAATATAATATGAACAAAAAAATGAATGGCTTCTTCAACTGGTCTAGAACCGCTAACGTCTCGTTTTTCAGTCAAACACACTAGATAGCTGTGCTAAATGCAAAAGTTCATGATCCTGAGCAGATTGGTATACTTTAAGGTGTTGTTACAATATTTTAGCCAGTTGCAAACATCAGCACTAACCCAATATACAGTCTCCACTATGGTAGTGTAGGGTATAACAAAGTCAGAATTGTAACAAAATATTTTCTATAAACAAATTACATGCTCTAAAAATTCTGTTCTCCTGGTATATTTTCAGAATTTGACGAGCTATGGATGTGCTAAATGGAGATAGTAAACTTTCGGAAAATGCTGTATGCTTCGGAGATTTTAAACAATTTTAAGAAAAGAATGAATGCATGGATTTATTTGTAAGTAAATAAATAAAAAATAAAATAATAACTGTTCTGTTACTTGTTTTAAAGTATATGTTGATCATGACACACGCACAGTGAAAAAAATTCTTTGGGATTATTTACACTCTCATAAGCGGACAAATTTGTCAATCCCTTATGTGTCCGCTAATGAGAGAGTACACGGTAATTAAACAGAATGCTTGCCAAAAATTCTGTAGTCCTGGTATTTTCTAGAATTTGTGCTTTAAGTTAGTTACGGATTATGTTCGATAAAAACATAAAATAATGACGTCATAATTATGAAAATACTATTTCTTAAGTTCACTTTCTAGATATTATGTTGGTCTGGTATAGTTGAAGATTTGGTTAAAAAATCGGAAATTCTTTTGTAAGGAAAATAAAAGTGGCGTGATTGATATGAGCTTAATCGTCTCAGAAAGTGATCCTGAGCAGATTGGTATACTTTATATACAGTCCCCACTATGGTAGTGTAGGGTATAACAAAGTCATATAATAAGAATTGTAACCAAATATTTTCTATACACAAATTACATGCTCTAAAAATTCTGTTCTCCTGGTATATTTTCAAAATTTGACGATTATGGCGGCCATGCCAATCAATTTTCAAGCTGAATGTCCTAAATGGAGATAGTGGATTTATTTGTAAGTAAATAAATAAAAAATAAAATAATAACTGTTCTGTTACTTGTTTTAAAGTATGTATATGTTGATCATGACACACGCACTGTGAAAAAAATTCTTTGGGATTATTTACATTCTCATAAGCGGACAAATTTGTCAATCCCTTATATACAGAATACTTGCCAAAAATTCTGTAGTCCTGGTATTTTCTCGAATTATGACAATTCATGTAAGTTTGTTACGGATTCTGTGCGATAAAAACAGAAAATAATGACGCCATAACTTGCTGACGTCATAATTATTAAAATACTTTTTCTTAAGTTCACTTTCTAGATATTATGTTGGTCTGGTATATTTGAAGATTTTGTTAAAAAATCGGAAATTCTTTTGTAAGGAAAATAAAAGTGGCGTGATTAATCGTCTCAGAAAGTGATCCTGAGCAGATTGGTATACTTTAAGGTGGGTGTTGGGACAATATTTGTGTACGTTACTAACATCAGCACTAACCCAATATATAGTCCACACTATAGTGGTGTAGGGTATAACAAAGTCATATATTATCAATTGTAACAAAATATTTTCTATAAATAAATTACATGCTCTAAAAATTCTGTTCTCCTGGTATATTTTCAGAATTTGACGATTATGGCGGCCATGCAACAATCAATTTTCAAGCTATGGGTGTGCTAAATATTAAATGGAGAAAGTAACTTTCGGAAAATGCTGTATGCTTAGTAGATTTTAAACAATTATAAGAAAATAATGGATTGATTTATTTGTAAATAAATAAATAAAAAATAAACTAATAACAAACAACCTTCTATAAATTCTGTTCACTTGTTTTGTTCTGTTACTTGTTTTAAAGTAAATAATCCAAATTCTTTTGGATTATTTACTACTCTAAATCCGCTAATGAGAGAGTACAATGTAATTAAACAGAATGCTTGCTAAAAATTCTGTAGTCCTGGTATTTTCTAGAATATTGACAATTCATGTTAGTTTGTTACGGATTCTGTGCGATAAAAACAGAAAATAATGACGCCATAACTTGCTGACGTCATAATTATTAAAATACTATTTCTTAAGTTCACTTTCTAGATATTATGTTGGTCTGGTATATTTGAAGATTTTGTTAAAAAATCGGAAATTCTTTGGTAAGGAAAATAATTCAATGAAATAAAGTTAGCTCGTAATGTTGAATCAAACATGTTGCTTTACTGTCTAAAAGTTTTGATGGCCTGGTATATTTCCAGGTTTTTTGTATATTCAATCTCTAAGAAAGAATAAAAAGTAAGATCGTTTTATGTTGAATCAAACCTGTTGCTTGCTTTACTGTCTAAAAGTTTTGATGGCCTGGTATATTTCCAGTTTTTTGTATATTGCCTAAAATACGAGTGATTTTTGCATGTGAGGGTGGATCATAATTGAAATGACTTGCTGTAAATTCTGTTCGACTGGTATAATTTAAATACAAAATAGTATAACGAGATTTTCATGTTTTTTGGCTAATTATGTGATATTAAAATCATTTGATTCATTGAATTAAAACTAAAATTTGCAAAAATTAAAAAAGTTTTAAATATAAAAAAAAACAAAAATTAAAACAAAATAATACCAACCAACTGCAACTAAAAAAATAAAAACAAAAAATTTTAATTAAATTAAAAAATTATATTTTATTAAATGTTTTTTTTTCATATTATTATTTTTTGAATAATCAACAAAATTTCATTATTTTAAATTTAAAAAAATATATTTTATAAAAAAAAAATTGTGTTTTATGAATATTATTTAATTTAAACTTATTTATTTATGTTGTGGTTTTTCATATTTTTTTATTTGCTTTATATGTTTAAAGAATAATTAAGAATAATAAAAAATCAAACTAAAATATTTAACTAATTTATAATAAAAAAATATAGAAAAAAATATATGTATACATACATACATATATTTTTGAAAAAGATGAAATAAAAAAATAAAAATTAAAATACACTGGGGGAGAGGTTTCTGGCAATAGGAAGGGGGGTACAAATATAAAAGAAATTCTTTTTGTGTTTTATGTATAAAAAAAAAATAAAAGGTACATAGCGTTTATTACACATAAAATGAGAGTAAAGAAATGATATGAATTATTTATACAAAAAAAAAAAAGGAAAATATTTTTATTATAAAGTAATATTTAAACTAATTAAAATAATGGGTTTTATTTTCCAAGGGGATGTATGTTTTGAGTTAGAAAAATTTAAAAATAAAAAAAGAAAACAAAATATTGCTATATTTTAATTATGATTTCATTAATTTAAGGTTGTTTATTAAAAAAAATAAAAAATTAACTAGTTAAATAAATTGATTTTATTTTATTTTGTTTTGGGGAAAAATATATTGCTCTTTTGAGAAAATTGTCTAATTAGCAAAAAAAAAAATAAAAAAATTAAACTTTGGTTAATTACCTGATGGGAAATAAACAAAATATTTAAACAAATTTAAATAAAAGAAATTAAAATAATTAAAAAAAGATTTTTTTGTTTAGCTTTTCGAAATAATTTGTACATTTTTTAACATCAGATGATCTGAAATTGTATGACTTAACATTCACAAAAGCTTTTCTTTTTGATTTTGTTAAGAAAAATTAAAATAAACTTTAAAAGAAATAGGCAAAAACTAAATTTAAGAGCAAATATTTTTCAAAAATTAAAAGAAAAAACTTGCGTTTTCTTTTTTTTTTATTATATATATAAAAAAAATTATTAAAAATATACTTTAAGGTCATAGGGGATTTTTATGTTTTTTTTTTAAGATAAAGTTTCAAAAGGAAAAGAGAGAGGAGAAAAATAATATTATTTTATATTTAAAACATAAACTAACAAATAACTAAAAAAACACATTTTAAATTATAATTTATGGTTTATAATAGTAACATTTAAAAATTATTAATATTATTATTATATATATTGTTTTTGCTAAGGAGGTAATATTTTTTTCTCAACCACAATTTATTTTACTTTAAATAGTTCAATTAATTATAAAATTATATAATTGTGATTTTTTATTTTTTTTGTTTCATTAAAATTTATTGCTTTTGTGTAGTTTTTTAATTTTTTTATTATTAAGAAGATGATTTACTGTTTATATTAGATTATTAATTAAATAATAAACAAAATTAATTCAAGGTGGGTATTTCAAAATTATGTTTATTATATAAAAATAATGAAAAAAAAAAAAATAAGAAAACTATTCATTTATAATCACTGCCGTACTAAAATTGTTTGGGGGCTGGGTCTACAGAAACAAACTTACTATTTGAAATAAAATTTAAGGGGGAAAAAAGTATCTTAAAAAATGTTTGTAATATAAATTTTTAATTTTTTTTTGTTGTAGTTAATAAGTATTTAAAGAAAAGTTGTCATGTTATCTTAAAATTAAATTAATTTTTAGTGTTATTTAAAAGGTTTAAAAAGTACAAAAAATAATAATGTTTTTTAACTTATAAATAATTTGTATGTTTTTTGTTTAATAAATGCCAAAGTTTTAGTATTCTTTATTTGCAAATAATGGTTTACTAAGCTAAATTAATAAATTTCATTTAAAACCATTATTTAAATATTTATTTTTTTTATATTTCTTTTATTAAGTTAAAAAATTATTTAACGTTTGTGTTAAATTGTTTTTTTTTTAATTTTTTATATGTAATTATCACGCAGTGTTTTCCCTACTAATATTGTGTTTTATTTTTTTTATTATTATTCCTTATTTTTTATTATTCATTATTAGTTTAATGTGGGTATTATTAAAAGAAAACAAATACTTACTATGTATTACTTTTATATTATATTTAATTACTAGATTTTAGTTTTCTTTTAATTAAGTTTTTAAATTATTTGGTATTTAAAATGGCTTTAACTTTTTTTCAAAAATTCAAATTTGAAAACAAGTTTTATTTACCATGAATGTTTGAAAATTTATTTAAGAAAAACAAGGCCTTTTTTAGGAATGAGGGAACTGAAATAGTTGCTATATTCCTGCGCTAGTTAGTTAAGATCAGGAAAACCGACAAAAAATACATTTTTTGAAAAAAGGTACTTCTTAAATAAAGTACTTTTAAAAAAAAAGAACTTTTAAAAAAAAGTACTTTTTAAAAAAAGGTACTTTTTTTAAAAAAAAGTACTTTTTAAAAAAGGTAATTTTTCAAAAAAGCAAATGTATGACATTTCTTGCTCGATATCGAATGTCCTGGATGTTGATTCCGCAAAATCGATTCCAAAGTAAACATTTTCGAATGTCAATGTATTTAGCATACAAATTCGAAAATGTTCATTCTCGAATCCAGTTATGGAATAATATCTGTGGACTTTTGACAAAACATCTTAAGTGGAATTTTTAAATTTTTCAGGAGAGCGTAAAAACTGTTGAATAGATGTAGAATTTAGAAAGCTCTCATAGCTTTGTAAGCTTTCGAAATTCTTTAAGGCTAAATAAGAAAATAATTATCGATCAAGATCAATTAAATAGTTTTTACGCTCTCCTGGAAAATTTAAAAATTCCACTTAAGTTGTTTTGTCAAAAGTCCCCAGATATATAATGGTAATAATATGATTTAAAAAAATAAAGTAATAAGATAAAAAAAGTCATTAACATTTTCAATAAATCCTTAAACATTTTAAATTTTTAATACCAGGCCCTGTTGCAAAATCTCTGGCTGAAGTTCAGATGAAATTGTTAATACAATCAAAAACGAAAAAGCTTTTATGGAACACTATTTGAAAATTTTGTTCACTACAATATCTCTTTCGATTACAATTTGATATAGAAATTTTAAATAAAATATATTAAATTTAAGTAATCAGTCGACTGCTAAATGCATATCAGCCCTGTGGAAAAATATTACAGTCCAAACAGTTCATTTATAACAATGTTATAAATCTAGGACAATAATATTACTACAAATTACTTTTATCTTCATTTAAAATTTTGTATTGAAATGTTTTTTGAGAAATTTTGAAAATGTTCGAATGTTTTACTTCTTTAAAGAAGAATTTACTGAAATCAGCAGAGATTTTTTAGCTGTAGAGTCTGGTATTATGTTCGTTGTACGAACTGGCTTTCACAATTTTCTTTTATAAATTTAATAATTTTGTCACAATTTTGCTGTTCTTTTTGTTCCGTTTTGGAATAAGTTTTTTTTTTTTTTTTTTTAACAAAAACAGTTTGAAATCTAAAATAACTAAAATATATTCACAATTTTGCTGTTCTAGGTTAAAAACGGAATACAAACTGATAATTAGGGTCACATGAACGCTGTTCTTTTTGTTTAGGAAATGAAATTCAATGGAAAAGAAAGATACAAAAAATTGTAAATGGAAAAAATGTAACTGCACAAGAGCATTGAAGAATATGAAATAAATATAGAGCCCGGGGAACTTTTATTCTTAATTGGACTGATAATATAGATCTAAATCTATACATCTCTTAAAGCTTACAAATTTCACTCAACTCTAAGTAGTTGTAAATACAGACTGGATCGAATTGATTTTCAAAATTAGTGATAGAAAAAAAAAAAAAAAAATAAAATCCATTACTTTGTACAAACTTGACATTTTATGCATAATAAAATCCAAAATTTGTACCTAAAGAGATTTCAGATAATTAAAAATAAAACAAAGCAAAAAATTAATAAAAAAAAAACGGGGGGTCCTTACAAACTACATTCAATTTCGAATAGAGATCACATTTTTGAGTTGTTTATGATTAAAACTTATTAATTAAGCAAATTTCTTATTTGGAATTTTGAAAGGAAAACATCTAAATCTAAAGCCTAAAAGTTAAACTACACAATACACTACAAACTATAAATTACAAGCTAAATACGAAATATATTAAAGAGATTGTTATGGAGGAGGATTGATCACGCTGCGCCAAAGTTAAACATAAATTTTTAAAGGAGTCTTTTCCATCAACAATGTAAGAGAAAAGGACTCCTGTCACAGTATTTTGGGGGGGGATGTTTAAGGATTTATTGAAATGTTAAAAACAAAAGAAATTTCTAAAATAAAACCATTTTCTCCTGCGTTGTTCAATGCTTCACATACAAAATTTTTAAAATTTAAATATTCGCCTCAAATTTCTTTATAAAGGCTCTTGTTTTTCTTAGTAACTTTTAAAAAAAAAACTTTTAAAATTCCTGATTATTTAATAAAAAATTATCATTAATTTAAACATAATAATAAAATTTGTTAATTACCAATTTGTAGGTAAAGATGTAAGCGAAAATATAATTAGAAATAAAAAAAAACTTATTTTAATTAAATTTTAATTTTCTTAAATTGTTTTTATGTTTTATATGTATTTAATAGAAATTATATTAATTAAGGATTTTTATGTAAAATTTTGTAATTTTCTTTTTATTGAAAAAACACAGCATTTTTTTTAATAAAAAATATTTTGCTTTTTTTTTTTTTAATAAAAATGTGATGTTACTTTTTAATTTTTTGGTGGTTTAAAATTAAAATAAAAACATTAAAAAAAAACTCAAGTTTAAAAAATAATAATAAACTGAAAAAATATAACAAAATTCAACAAAAATAATAGATTTTTTTTTTATATAAAAAAAAAATAAATTTAAGAACTTAAGTAGAGAAAAATAAAATACTTTAGCTAAATAATGTATGTATTTTGTTTTATAATTAAATGTTACCCAAAAAAAAAGAATAAGAAAAAAATTTAACAAAATTGTTTTAAATAAATTTAAATAATTCTTTTTCATTATGGTTTTGTTTAGTTTTCATTACTTTTTGTTACACTAAAAAAAAGTATGTAAAAAGAACAAAAACCAAAAAATAAAATAAAAGATTTTTCTAAAAAAAAAACGTAAATTTTTAAAATAAATTTACATAAATAGGAATTCATCTGAAAATAATTGCATGCAAGCAGCGGCTCCCAAACCGCCTGGATTATTTTCATTTACAATATGGTTGGCATTGTTGTTGGCGTTGCCAAACAATGGTCTAAGATCCTTATTGGGGATATTATTTGAGGCTACTACTCCGGCTGCTGAGGACAGTTGGGGAGTGCGCCAGATATCGGTGTCTGGCTGTGAAGAAGTATTCGAGCTAATATCCGATATATTGTCGGTTAAATTATTTGTGTTTGTATTGAGGTTGGTCCAGATTTCTGGAAATAAATCTTGTACCTGCCCCGAAGACGGCATGTTTTGGGGTATTTCCCAAATGTTATTCATTTTGCCAAAGTTCAAGTCATTTGCATCGAACATAAGATTGTGGCCATTAGTAGAAGAGGCATTATTGCTGTTAACATTAGCAGAGGACCAGGAAGTGGGTGATTGGGTTGTGATTTTTGAGCCAGTGTAATAAGTATCCCTGAGTTGGCTGCTACAACCTGAGCTGCTGGTAGATGGTGAAGTTTGCTGTGACCACAATGATTCCTTGCTATTACTGCGATAATTATGAGCCACATTGGTCATAAGGGTGGGGCTCAACGAGGGCTGAGAACCCGAGCCGGAAGAACAACCACTAGAGGTGGATTCGGAACCCCACAGAGAGGAAATCATGGCCTCTGTGCAGTGGTTATTCAAATTGTCCATTTGGAAACAGCCACCATTGGAGGCGGCGGCTGCTGCTGCTGCTGCTTGTTGATATACACCCATATTTTGTGTTTGTAAGACGACTGATGCTGGTGGTAGTTGATTGTTGGACCAGACTTTAGTATTTAAATTATTGCTACATAATAAGTTATTAATACTGTTGTTGTTGTTGTTATTGTTGCTAATTATTGTATTATTAACAATATTGTTTGTTTCATTGTTGTTGTTGTTATTGTGTAATAAACCTAAATGTTGTTGTGTAATTGGTGGTGTTGTTACAATATTGTTATTATGGGCTGTTTTCATTGCATTAAATTCATTCATAGTATAATTATTATTATTATTATTGTTGTTAGTATTTGTATTAGCAATATTATTATTATTATTATTAATATTTGTTGTTGCTGTTGTTGTGATTATATTACCTAATTTACTTATATTACATTGTTCACTTAATTTTAATTGTAAATTATTTATTGTTGTAGAATTGTTTACAACTCCTACTCCTGCTCCAGCTGATGATGATGAAGTATTATAAGAAACTGAAGATGACGACCTTGTCGCAGATTGTCTTACCTGTGTTGCAGTTGATGATGATGATGACGATGAAGATGGCTGCGTTTGTTTTTGATATTGTTGTGCTTGCGGATGTGAACCAATTAGTTCGGCATTGATTTCTTGTTGCAATGGTGCCGAATAGTCCACATTGGGATTGTACAAAACCACTTTATTCGATGACGATGATGCTGACGACGACGAAATTGTAGTGGTTTTAGATCCCGCAGAGAGGCTCGTTGAAGTTAACCCAGCAGTTTGTTGTTGATTTGTAGTAACTGCTGCTTGTGTTGGCAACTCCAACGAGGCCTCATGTTATGCGATCGCCGACAGGCGGCCGGAGAAGCTTTTGGTGTAGCAGTATGTCAATGGCTTGACAAAGTGTGTATCCTGAGTTGCACAGTAGGGGCAAGTGACACAGTGCGAGTAGTCACTATAGAAATTAAGACGTTGTTGTGGATGCAACAACAATTTGAAGCAATTATTGCACTGGAAATGAAGAAAATTTACAAATAATAAGTTTTTGTTAGAAAATTTTACTGTATAATTCTAAATTTTTAATATGAAAACCAGCAAATACGTAGTTTCGATTTCATGTTGAGAATAGTTTGAAATGACACTTCTTTTCAAATGATAAATAATAGAAAATCGTGGGTTTAAACCGATTTAAACAAGAAAACCAAGATATCCGACAAGGCATGGAATCTTATCCGTCTCGAATTTGTTAAAACTTTTTACAAATATTTATACCAAATATTATCGAATTCAGAAGAGTAGGAGGTTCAAAAATTATTCTTTTTTATTGAAATTTTCAATAAATTTTTGTGTAGAATTGAAATTATTTTAAATATTTGAAGAAATCCAGAACCAAATTTCACTTACCTTGAGACGTTCTGCACAGCAGGGCATAGCGGCAAATATATCGTATGCATACATGGTGCCTAAGACTAGATTTGAACCATCCCATTTATCAGTACAGAATCTGAAAAATGTAAATACAGACAAATTTTAATAAACTGTTAATTATATAAACAAAAGCAAATAAATTTCTATAAAAAACATGCAAATTATAACATAAAGAAACATACCTGCAGCAAATATTACGATTAGTAGATGTGCCATCCAAACAGCGCATGCAAACGCAAGTCAAATATAAAGAACGTCCTTCGTATTTAACCTGCAATTAAAACAAGAAGAAAAACAAAATTTTAAATATCAAAATTTAACACAGGAAACATAAATTGCCTGTAATGTACATATGTATGTGGAAACAAAAACCTTGAACAAAATCCAACTTTCAAAGTCAAGTGCAAGTGTTCAAAACAGGACGAAACTTAATAATTCTATGTAAAATTTCCTTATGCTACAAACACAGAGAATGCATTTTTAAAGGCAGTAAATAAAAAAAAGAAAAAACCAACTGACATGCAACATATTTCATTCACATGTAGCACATACGAGTACAAATCCAAAGCATAATATATTAAGTAGTTTTCAAGGAATGCAGTTAAAATATGGAACATTTGCCAACAAAACAACAAAAAATAAGAAACGCTTAAATGACAGCAACGAGACAAATAATGAAAAATTATGTCTAAAGGGAGCTTAAAATATGTATGGCTATATACAAACAAAACTTTCTACATGACAGTTAAGTAAACATATAGCAAAAGAGTATTTTGCATTGCTGAGTTTTTTTTTTCTAAAAAAAAAAAAAAAAACATTTCCTGAAAGACGACGTCCCACATACAAATTACTTATTTGCAAAAGAAAGAAAAAAAACTGTTGTATGTAAAGTTTACAAACAAGATTTAAAAAGTACTACAGTTATCAAAGAAACATAACTTTAAAATAGGGACATTCAGTAAAGGAAAACAATAAAACCAAAAGAAATGTGCTAAAATTACAACTACTATATGAATACCCTTAATAATTTTATATAAAACATAGTATGTTTCTTGTAAGTGTAGGAGAAAAAAGCAAAAGAAAAGAACTGACACATAACTTCAACTCAATATGACATATGAAAGGAAAGTTTTGTGTGGATTTTTAGCTGCATGTAAAACTACAAACCGCCTACACAAACATTGTCGTCGTCATCATCATAGACGTCAAAACACTCTTAGTGCTGCTACACTCTAAATATGCTGTTGCGCACTTTGCCAGCAATCAAACATTTAGAAAACGTATACATTTCTGTTTTTAACTGCAATTTAGGGTTTCAGTTCGAGTGCAGTTCTTCTGCATGTGCATTTTAAATATTACAAATCCAGACACACTAAACTCCAGACACAATCATTTAAGTTCAACTAAGCAAAAATTACAGCAAAAGAAATAGAAAAAAAAAGGAAGATGTAAATAATATGAATTGTTATGGCAATGACAGTTACCAAACAACCACCAAGCAACTCATACTATTCCATTGTTTACACTAGCCAGCCAGCCAGTCAGTTAGCCAGGCATATGGGGGAGGACGTTAGAAGTTAAGCCAAACGAAAAGAAAAAGAGAGAGTCGTTTATTAGCGTTGGCTTTGGCATAATTATGTTGACTTTAAATGTTGCATAAATTGCAATTCCAACATGCACACAAATGCTGTCATGGTAATGAAACTACAGTTTAGTATGTAGTGTTTAAAGTTTTAACAAGATTTATGACTGCCTATACCAAAAGGTGTGTCCTCCTCCTTCCTGATCGCTCATACACAAAACTAAGCAATATAATAGAATAATATTTTCAAGGTACACATCCATTTAAATACCCTATTCAGTGTATTTGGTAAAAAAAAAGTTAATGGGTTAAATGGGCAACATAAGAAAGAGAGAAAAAAGATATTTACCATAAATTATGGGACAGTTGTTTAAGAATTATGGTTTATATTCAAATGAAGACTATAGGTAAAGAAAGTATATTTTTTATAATTAAGTTTAAAGAATTTAAATTCAACAAAAAATACTTTAATTGTATAGTAGCCCTAGAGGGTAAACGCCCAGAAGATGTTGTCGCTCATTAAGTGCAATATATAAGAGCTCACGGGTCTATTTACCAGACATTGTTATCTTAGTTATCAACAATTTGTTTTGAGCATTGTTAGGTCCAAACCAGAGATCAGCAATGAATAATGTTTTTGCTTTTCATACGCACTTATGAAATTATAAGTATAAGTGAGTAGCCATGATTTAAATTAATTTACTCTGACGTACTCATACTAACAATAACATTGATTTATAAGTATGGGTAGGATTAAATATGAATCCGGCATACTCATACGAACTCAAATCTGTCTGATTCATAAATAACCTTAGCCTGACTAATAATTTTAGGAAAATACTCATGATACTCACTATTGATTCAACTCATTCGACTCATGCATGTTTTTTGTGTATACCTCAAAATGAGTGTTTTAATGTACGAATCATACTTATTTTGCATCGTCTATACAAATTGAGTTAATTAGAGTCGAATTTAACAACGTCATAAATGTTGTTAAGTATGAGTATGTTGATTAGCTCAAACTTTACGAGTGGATATGAGTCTTGACAACATTGTAATAAAAATGAATGCGTATAAGTATGTACAAGAAATTTTAAGTCATGATTCAACTCTACTCACTTTTTCACTACTCATTGCTGATCTCTGGTCCAAACACTATAAGTTTTCTGCTTGTAGTTTGTGATTGCTCAACATTGGGTTCGTGTACAGTGAAGTGGATCGGAAGGGTTCATAAGAAGCCTGGACCTGTAGTTGTGAATTTAAGGGCCGCGCAAAAGACCCTATATTATAGTTTAATTAAAATGTCCACTTTATTTGTATTTTTAAGAAGTTGAGGCAATTTCATTTAAGCCTTTGTTTTTTCACCTGCAAAATTTTTGGACTTAGACTATATATTTTTAGTCATTTAGAGATTGCTGCACAGTGGTTTATACCGATTCATTTAAATCGGCCAATTTATTTCACATGCATTTGCGAGCGAATATATACTAGCCCTAAGAATTTGTTTTGCTATAAAAGAAATAATTTGAAAAAAAATTTTGCAACAAAACCTAAAATATGTCGTATTTTAGATGTTCGCAATTAGATCAGAAATATAACTGATATTTTTAAACAAGGAGAAGCTCTTCTCTGACAAACTGTTTCCCAAATAAGTACTTCAATATTTTAGAATGCAAATATAATTATGTTTTAAACTTGAACAAATTAAATATTTTTCAAACAAAAAACATGTGGCTTGAATTAATGTTTCATTTTCACTGGAGAACGCTTTTCTATAATTTTCTTTTTAAAATTTTGCAAACTATTTAAAAAAATAGGTCTCTATCAGTCAAATTTTTTAATTTAGAATTTGTTTGTAAAAGAGTTTTATATTTTTCACTTACCTCAATACATTCAGTTGAATGTTGTTTGGGACTCAAAAAGAATGAGCCATCCACTAAGGGATAACGATCAAACACCAACATGGGCTCCTCGCATAAAATACAAGCGACACGACTTTTTTGGGACTGAGCCAAAGAAGATAAAATGAAAAGTCTGGTCTCATCATTGCCATGATTACCCTCATCTTCGATCTGTAATGAAATATATATAAAAAATGTAAACATTTTAATAAAATAAAACAAAAAGAAATATTTATATGAAAGGTGTAAGCAATAGCATATCCGTTTAAATTTTATATAATTCTTGGAAATTTCGACATGATATTTATGTATGTATTATTGTATTATATATTCGTATAGTTAAATTTTGTTGAAAAAATAAAGAAATCAAGTAAACTAAAAACAAAAAAAATTATTATTTTCGTCTAAAGCCAAAAAATGCGGCACTAACAAATGAAGCATAAAACCCAAAACGTGCCAATAAACTGAAATAAACACCCAAAGCTCTACACAAACAACAAAAACCACACACACACACATGCAACCATAAAGTTCAAGGAAGGATTCACCACTCACATGCAGCCCGGCCACAGTAGACATGAATATGAGGCGTTAAAATAAATACCATGTGAATGAAACTGAAACAGCAAATGAAGCATGCTTGCTTATAAGCTAAAGTTAAATTGAAATCATATGTACATTCATTCATTCATTCCTTCGTTCATTCAATACCCAACGCCAGTCATCCAGCCAACCAGCCAGCTCCATCAAGCAGGTAACAAGGGAATTTATTTATACGAGTACGATAAAGTTAAGAAAATATTTGCTACTTGTAGAAGGTTAAACAGGGAAAGGATTGCTGCTTGCAGTTCTTTGTTTTGTATTTTTTTTTTTATGTTTGTTTGGCTGCTTTAGTAAGTGTTGCTGAATATTAATGGTATAAAATATTTAGTTTGGTCCCAAATCGATAATCAATAACTTTAGTTTAGTCTAAACAAAAGCAAAAAGTTATATTAAAGATTTGGTTTTCCTAAACGAAAATCTAGCTGAAATAAGTTAAGTGAGTTTAACTATGTATGTTGTTTGGAGATAATGGAAAACGCTAGAGAATTTGGTAGGGAAATTGTCTAACATAGTTTTATAATGGAATTTTGTTTCTAAAGTTTTAACAAAAAAGTTGACTTTAAGGTTGAAAAGTGTAGAAGAAATTTCGAATCTAAGTACTAATAACAATTAATGCTGTTTTTCTCTATAGCTTCATTTCTTACTTCGGTAAAAACATTCCTGATTTTTACATAAGATGGGTCCTAAATTGCTTATATGTATATGAAGGCTATTTCACTATTTATATCATGACCAAGTTATTTTGTTACTGTGGACTCAATTGTAGCTTGAGGAAGTGGATATGTCTATATCATTGACACTAGGTAATGCATAGAGTAGCTGTAATTAATGATTTTGTTAAGTAGGATATGGCTGAGCGATATTTTTTTAATGAAATTACAAATTAATTGATTATAAAGTCAATGACTACAATTTACATACTTAAGCAGTATTTTAATCAATAAATATCATTAACCTGACCTTTATTGTAAATAATTCTATTATAGTCAAAGAAACAGAAAATACTTTAAGCTACAAATGTTTACCAGGGACAGAAAGACATACAGACGCACTTGATACTTGAATTATTTAGTAAATTGCATAAATGTAAGGAAAATTGAAAATATATACAATAAAAAAAGAAAAAAAAAAAATAGAAAAATATACAACTGCATATCGCTTGCTCAAGGGAAATAGAAAGTTTTAAATATTTTACTAAAGGAAAAAAGAAATTATTCAAAGATAAAATTACTAAACCTATTGCCCGCAAGTCATTCTAATTCTCATATTTAAAGCACAGATTACTAGAGTCTGACTCAAACTAATTTTTTCAGACCGAAACCGAACTGAACATAAATTTTGAATACTGGTATTAGGGAGAATATTGGTCTAATCCTAAGCTGAATTTTTGGTCAGATTACAATATTTTTAATCTGTAAAGATAGTTTACCAATTTGATCTAAAACAATTTCGATTACCAATTTGTTTTTGCTGTTCTTATCCCTTTACATTTCAGCTGACGTTATTAACATTCATATAAATATAGTGGAAATAACAGGTAAACGTCAGGGAGTAAATGAAATAAGAACATTTTGGATTGTAATCAATTGCTCCATTGCGACCAAATATGTCGTCAATACTCGTAGAATATGAAATAAAGACAAACAAAAACAGGCAAATTGACTTTATACACACATGCATTAATATAATACATACACATAAGTGGTTAGATACACACACAGCCATACATACATATATGTACATATTCACACTTATTCCAAAAGATAATGCCAGCTAAAGTCCTTAGAGTCAAACTCAAGACAGCCAGACAGACATACAAATATATTCGTGTACACATGTTTGGTACCGTCTAAGTTTAATGTACTTTTAATAATACATACTTAAATAATTGTTTAGCATTGTAATACCTGTGCATAATACAAGTAAAGAAAGTATATTTTTCTTAGTACCAAAAAAATAAGTACACAAAACAAAAGAAGTACTATAAAAATACTTAATAAAACTGCAAATAAAGTTAAATAACTAAAATGTGCTTAAATCTTAAATAGAAAGAAAAATTCTTTACAAAAGATTTGTTACTTTAAGTAAATATTTAATTAATTTTATTGTGCGGAATGTTTTGCAACATAATATTTGCTAAACAATAGAAGTGTAAGCCTAAAAGTATGCTATAATTATTTTTGTTACAAACATTTATTATAAATATAAATAAGAGAGACTGTTGCTGTTGTTGTCTCTTAAGTAAGTTTGTTTTAAGTGTTTGTTTAATTTTCTAGTTATTATAACTGTCCAAAATGTTAATACAACAATAAAAAACAATTAACAATCATAAAAACAACAAGTGTGGGAGAAATTAATTGGAGTAAAACCGAATTTAAATGTACGTTAAAAAGGAATTTTAAAGAAATTTTTTTAAAAACAAACTATTACAAACATATATAGAACATATTAGAATTTAAATCAACTTAAAAATTTTAATTAACTTTGAAATAAATAGATATTCATAAAACTATTAGGAATCACAATACAGAAGTAATTCTTAATTTTTTTCGGAGAAAGTTCTTTTAAAAATATGGTATTTACAAGATTGCAATGTTACAACTCCTACAATAAACAAAATATCTATCTACGTCATGCCATAGGGCACCTGAAAAATATTCCTTTACAAATTAATTTGATCATTTGTTTAAATACTGGCAGCAATTGTTAATAAAATGTAATTCAATCTTATTCATTTTCATTCCACTCCTTCTTCCTTCAACTATAGACAATAGAGTCTTTTAGAAAACAATAAAATAAAAAAAAAGTTACAAGTATGACAAAACATCTATCTACAACAGATTGTATTTCAAGTATTTGTTAGATAAAGAATATAATAAAACAAATCTATTAAATAAATATTGGCACTTTTATTCATTAGTAGATATTTATTATTTTTATTGCATGTATTGATTGTATTTAGGAAAAACTAAGGCGTTTCGATAATGTCTCCGCCTCACAGAGTCTATATAGAAACATTATGAAGGGCTGGAGATTTCTTTGTTTTATTTCATAGCGGAAAAAAGTAAGAACATCCCTTTTCTTTGGTTAAGATGAAATTAAAACATTTCTTCTAATCGCTTTAGTAAATTAAATAGTAAGAAATATGCTTTGGCTTTTAAACAATAGAAAAATAAAATAAATTTAGCTATAAATTATTTTGAGTAGAAATTTGTTTGTCAGAAGAAAGATTACTTTTTTTATGAAAAAAAAAAAAAAATACAAAACATTCTCTAATTTTTACTAAATTATTTCGGAAATTGTTAAAGTTTCAGTTTGTTTCGAATATTAGGTTCCGATCGGTTTCAATCTGAAAACATGGATTTCCGTTGAAATCCTATTAGTATATTGTATAACAAGGTGGCGCAAAAGTAATCCTCCTATCAGAAAATGCTATAAATTTTGTGATTGGCCCCTAATGTCAGTTCTGTTTTGACATTTGTGTAGTAAACACATGCGAAATACACGTTAATAAGCAATGTTACGCTACACTGCTCCAGAACGCGGAATATTGCTGACTATTTATTTGACCAATAATCGGCAAAATTTATAACATTTTCTGATAGGAGGATTACTTTAGCGCCACCATGTATATTTTTCTATGCTTTAAAATAGATTTTCTATAATTTTTTTCTTAAATTATTAGTTTTTTATTTAAATTTGTGTTTTTTGATTCTACTTCGCTAACAAATCCTTAAAATATGCTTTACATTTTCTACATGATTATTTCAACTCCTGATTGTATGCTTTAAAATTGCTGAGTTTCTTCGTCTTGTTTTATTGTTAAAGTTATGGCACTTAAAAAGTTCTTTGCACTCGTTCACTAACAAATTCAGTTTCATTGTTTTACAGAAAAACAAACCAAGAAATTTTTGAACAAGAAAAAAATGCAAAAATTCCAATGTTTTTTGGAAATAAGAGTTTGGTGTTTATGAAAATGTATTTTTAAGCGCACATTTGTGGTTTTACAAACAAGACATGAGTATTTCATGGAAATTTCAACTCATATAACGAGATGATTATAAATATTAACACCATTCACACAGCCATACATGTAGGGCCATAAGAAAAGGATAATATCAAGGATAACAAAGTAATTTACAATTTGAATATAATTTTTAGAAAAAAAAAAAACAATAATTTTTATGATTTTAATTTAAATTTATGTAGATGTTTATATGATTATTAAAAATTGTAACACAATTTATATGAGAAAAATTTGGCTTTTTTAACTTAGAAATAAATTTAATAATTTATTTTTTTAAATTAAAGTTATCGAGGTCTAGACAAAAAATATTTAAATCTAAAAGTAACAAATGGTATAAATTTTAAAACAAATCTTTAAAATTCAAATTACCTAGATTAGTTTTTGTTTCTTGTAAGAAATGTATTTTATACTTTTCGGTTTGTGTTTCTCCCATGTAGTATTTTCTGCAATTTAACATGTCATCACGTACTTGAATAGAGAAAATACAATTTCAATTTAATGAAATCATATAAATTTTACCTGTTTAACAAGCTGCAATACGTATTGTATAGCAAGGAATAATAATGTTAACAAAAAAACATAAAGAATATACAAAAAATGCAATAAATAGCAGATAAGTCCTAAGAGTATGCAATCATGTTAATATTATACATAAACGCCACAAAATATGCAACAAAAATTAAAGAGTTATGAGTATTTTTTTTTAAATTTACTTTAAACAAATTACAGAATAAAAAATACTATTATTATTGCTTTAATATCATTTAATCTCCAGTTTAATGGTAGGTAGTTTAATAAATTAAAGTTTTTTCGTTCTAATTAAAACAATTTCTCTATTATTGTTTTATTTTTTAAAGATTTTATTTCTTATTAACTGCTAAAGTGTCTCGCCCCTCTACTCACTCAATTGAAACCCCCTTTTTGGTATGCTGCATAACTTTTCAGTCTGATATCCTTAAAATATGCATTACTTTTTTTTGCATTTCAACAATTCTATGTAAACTTGTTACTATATTAATGAAAAACACACTTAAGCTACTCGACACAACCTTAAGCCACTTAATATTTTGCGTTAACTACTACAGCTTGCTACTTCTATACTAACTTGCTATTATTGTTATTTTCTAAAACAACATGAGAGAGAGTATTTTTTTCAAATACATGCTGCAGCTGCACGAGGATTGCTCGAAATATACAATAGAATAGCAAACAACAACAAACAATATAAAATCTTGATTCTTTTGCACAATTGTGACATGCATTTAAATTAAGTGCAAATGACAAGAGATTTGTGTTGTACTAGCGGGGGCCAACAAAATAAAAACTAAAGCTTTAGTCATTTTACATTCGATAAAATGAAAAATAATAGTAAATGTTCAAGAAAATAATGTATTATTTTATATTCGGTATGTGAAGTCTGTATATATTTCAGTTATTTGACATTTAACCCGTTTTAAAGAAATAAATAGAATAGCAGAGTTTAAGGGGCCTAGGGTTATGGTGCTTATCCTTAACAAGACTTTGAAATTTGCACAAACGGCTTAAGATTGAGCTTGATAATCAAACAGTGTGGTTACGAATTGAAAGCTTAGGTTATATACAAAAAAAGGTAGTATCCCTGGTATTTCAGGTTTAGTACAATTTAAAGGATTTTCGAATTTTTAATATAAAGTGCTTTAAAATTTTCTTTATAATATAATTTTTGTTGCAACAACATTAGCTTATGATGTTTTTCAATTTCATTTCATTATACTCAACTGCTATGTATGCTCACAGCTTTTCTATTGGCAACAATAACTGCAATAACAAAAACCATGACAACAACAACAATAAAAAACAATAAACAGCAACAACTAAGGACACAACATCATGTTGCCAACATTTACTAGAATTTCATTGTCATTGTCAAACAACTGCCAAAGGGAACTGGATGCAGGTTTTTTTTTTTTTTTTTTTGGTTCTATTACTGCAGAAAAAAGTGCGAGTTCTTATTTAAAAGTACAAAAAAATCTTTTGTAAAATACCAAACATTTCTTTACTGTTACTCTCTGAAGGAGAAGAGCTGGTCCTTCTTCTAAGCTGGTAATATGCCAACAGCAAAAACATCTATAGAATTTTGCTTACAAAGGCATTGACAAGCAGACAAAAAGCAACAGCCAAGCAGCAGATGTCTAAATACAAACAAACATGTTGGCAATTGCATGATGTGAAGATATTTGTCATACTCACTTTATTTTTAAGAATAAATGACAACTTTTATTGTTTAAAAAGAAACCAAACAATAAGAAAATCTTGATAAAACAAAGTAAGTCCTCAGTCTGCGTGTTAGTCTGTGTCGCGTCTATTCTGTTTCTGGTTAGTTGGCTTCTTTTAAAGGTGTCCTCCTAAACTTAATCTAAATTTTACAGCCATAAAAATAAATTATGTACAAATTTGCTTTAGGTATAAGTACATAGTAAATTTGTATAAATTACCTGGGTGCTGACAAAATGATTTAAGGTACATATATAAATTGAATTAAATTTGAGAGTACTCGTTTTTTAGCTACAGCAATTTATAACAATTTCATTATTTAACAAACGCCTTTTATTTGAAATTTTTATTTATTAGTAAAATTATTTTCTATATAAAAAGCAATGATTTGTATATTTACATATATTTTGCATTGGATATGGCAGCAATTTTCTTTTACCTTAAACTTATACACACCTTTCTTTTTTTCTATTATTTTTTATTTTTTTGCATTTTCTATAAATTTTCTTTAATTTAGTTTATTTTATGTAGTTTTTTTTTTTTTTTTTTTTTTTATTTTTTTTTTTTTTTTGTTCACAAAAAAACACCCACATTTTTGTTTTGTTTGAAAAAATAAATATACAAGAAAAACTTAATTTCTTCCTTAAAAGTCATATTGAATTTTCTACCTAAATTATTAGGCGTTGGCAGGGATTCCCAAATGGTTTCTTTTACCTTATGATTTTAAAGCTTTCAAGTAAAAGTAATTGGGAATGGCTTATTAGTGTTAAGACAACCATATATGAATTTTCTTTTAAAAAGATTTAGCTTTTCTTCCATTATTGTAGTTTGCTTTTATAAAAGTGATAATTTGCTTATACAATGTTGTTGTTAGCTTTCTAAAATATCTAAACGCCTACAGTTTATGATTTTTCTTTGTCATAAAATTTAAATTGAAACTAATGTCTGTACACATGAGTAAGTTTAGCATTAAAATGGAAATACATAATTGGTTTTACTACAAAAAAAATTGGAAATATAAAATAAAACTCTTAACTGAATGCTTACAATTTAAAATAATTTAGCACCTTTCGTGGTATATACAAATTTTTTTTAACTAATTGATCAAGTTACGTCCGTCTGTGTGTTTAAATCATGCTAATGTCTGAAATACATAACCGATAATAACGAGACTCATTCCAAATGTTTATTATTGTCCTAAACATTTTGTTATTAAAAATTAGCAAAATCGTTTGAAGTAGAAAAAAGTTCTGGTGCATAATGTGGATCAATCTTACTGCTTGTTTCTCTAAATGCGAACGAACATTTTCTTTCGTATTTTATATTGAAAACAACAAAAAAATTTAATTTTATTTGTTGTTTTCAATTTAAAATACGAAAGAAAACGTTCGTTCGCATTTAGAGAAACAGGCAGTTAAAATTTTTTTTTCCCTTCAAAACAATTTTCATAATTGATACTGCAAACCAGTTTAGTTGTTTTTTGAATATTTTTTAAGAACAAAAAGTGAATATAAAAATTAAAAAAAAAAAAAACACAAAAAAAAATGTTTTTAAATTTTGAAAAATATTTACTAAAAAATTACAAAGAAATAGTTAAGTGTGTTCGTTTAGTGCTGGTTCACACACGTCAAGTATGCTAGAGTAAGTTTTAAGTTTATAGAAGAGAGAGAGAAAAAAAAAAATGAGGAACATTTTTAAAATTTCCTCTCCTCTATCATCAACAAACTCAAGACTTGCGCAAGTAAACTTGACGTGTGTCAACCAGTACTTACAGAATATTTTTTACTAATTTTACTATTTTACTAGTTTTTTTAAAATTTCGGTTTTCGTACACAGAAAATAGTTCAATCTAGCAGCCATTTCAGTAGAAAATATTGAAAATAATTTTTTTTTCAAATAATAAGAAAATTTGCTTGGAACTTTTGAGAATATTTTTTATTTTTCTCTTACTTTACTAGAAAGGGGTTAAGAAAACAATTTAGGATTCTATGAATAATAAATTTATTGCATTAATGATGTTTATCAGCATTTCCCAATAGTAAATGCTACTGATTTTTCTATTCTTTGGAAGCTCTTTATCTTATAAGGAGTGAGATCGTAAAATTCTTAACACACGTTTTTCACCAAAACTTTTAACCCAAGTATTATTTGATTTGATTTTTTTTTTTTTTTTTTTGATCAAGTTGTCTTTGTAAAACATGTCAGTTATTATGTTTAATGTCAATTATATTCATTTGTTGTTAACCTGATGAACATGAGTGACCAGAAAAAAGTGCGTACTAAAATTATTAAATATTTTCAACAAAACCCAACTTGGTCCTACAAAAACCAAAAAAATAGAAAGCATTTTCAAAACATCCGGTAGGAAAGCAGCCCGGTGCTCGGACTATTTGGTACGAAAAGTTAAAGCTAATGCAGGTTTAAAAACATACATGGCTCAAAAAGTTATTGACAGGAACGCTGCTAAAAATGAAGAGGCGAAACCAGAGCACGGAAATTGAAGTTAAGGATTTTTCAATCTAACTCCTTATACATTAGGATTACCCATTTTTATGCAGCAAACGAACTCCTAGTTTAATTTATTTTATGGTGCCACAAAACTTGCTAATGACATGATATTACTGATATTCGTAATGACTACTTCCTTTTCCATTACTTAGAAGTAGTTTAATAATGTCAAGCTTTCATGCTAATATATAGTAAGTATATTCAATTCTCAACCCTATTACTTTGGCTAATAATATATTACAAATAAATAGTTATGTTTTCTTCAATGGTGGGATTCATGAATTTATCGTGGTCCCATACATCGATTTTCGGAATTGTGTATTCGAATCGTACCACAGCAACTAAGCCATTCTATTTTGACAACTATGCATTGCAATTCCTAATGAACGGTTAGTAGTTATTAGTTATTTTAGTGATATTAAGTCACTATTTGTAAGATAGAGGTAAGTTACTGCCTCCAATGGCATAAATGATTTAATATAATGATTTATAAATACTATATGTAACTCATTACTTGGTAATGAAAGTTTGTAGTGGACTAAAGGACAAAACGCTCCAAAGGAACTACCCATAACATTTTCGAAATAAACTATATATTTATTTTAGGCTCCATACAAATGGGATCATCCTAATATGTTAGAGCATTGTTTTTTTATTTTCTTAGAAATCACTGCTATATTGCTTTTAGTTATATCACTTAATTAAATTTATGTTTAACTTTCCTTAAACTGATTGTCATTACTCTTCCTCTAGCTCCCCTTCGCCACTGTGCTGACCTTATTTAGCTGTAAGCAGTGAAAATAAATCTCGAAATCGTCATTTCCTTAAGTCATAAATAAGTTACTTTGAATAAGTAACATATGAATGTATATGCATAAGTATAAATAAAATACAAACACTTAATACTGACTGACAACGAAATATGTAAGTTAAAATCATGGCAAATATTATGTAGACAACAGAAATTACATTACAACCCACTAAATATGAATTTTGGTTGATTGAGTAAATGGTTTGGGTATATGTAACCAGCCAACCAACCATCTTTACATACTTTTACTACCCATACTGCTCGTATGAAGGGGCTTTGGAAAAAAAAATAAGGAAAAACTACTACAACACAACACACCCTTTTTTCCAGCTTTTGTTGTAAGTAAGTCTTTAAATTGAAAATGAATACATTTCTTTTTTGGTATTTCTTTTTGTTGCTTCCGTTCATGGCACAAAAAAAAAACAAAAAGAGACAATCGTCATAAACACATTAAATTAAATTGCTTTTCAATTTTCTGTTACTAATGCCTCAGCTCCTACTACTAACCAACACTTTTTACATTGTTTATGTGTCGAAATCGAAATTTATTACAATTTTCTTATTTGAGTGCAGAATACCGTGGCTTTGTGTTGTTTTCTACTTTTATATTGTTTTGTTATTATTTTCATTTGTTGTTGATACATTTTTAATGTGCAATAATCCATTAAAAATTTTCTGCCATTACATTTGTATGATTTAAATTTATTTTGGGGAGTTTATAACCAAAATCAAAAGACAGACAGATGAACGGACGGACGGACCCACAAAAACGCTATAAATTATTTATAAATTGTTATTGTTTTGATTGCATTAAATAGCAAGACAAAGTAGTAGCAGCAGCAACAATGGGGAGGTACGACAACATTAAAGCAAATAAATGTTAACGAACTTAGTCTATTAATTATTCAAAAACAATGTTAAATTCAACAATTGTAGTTTAATTAATGAAAAAGCTAAGGTTTTCCTAAAATTATACCACATAGTTTTAATACAAACTAAAAACTGTAGCATACTTTTAAGGTAATTGGTTTAGAAACTGTTTATGGCAGAGAGACATGTAACATTTTTAATCTTGTTTAATTAAATAATGAGTGCGTACTTTTCGGATTTATTTTTATTTAGAAAATATAGCATACTTTTAGGCAAACAACAAAAGCATACTTTCACAAGTGTTTAAACTAAACCTATTGAGCCAAATGTTGCTGAATTCCACAGCCTATAAAACTCTAAAGATAAATAAAAACAAGTAAGAGAGCTAGATTCGGATGAGCCGAATCTAATATAGTTTAAGATAAAAATTAAAAATAATTTTTATTTAATTTTTTTGGTTAAAGATAGATAGATATCCATATTGTCTATGTTAATGACTTAGTTGATTTCAACGTAAAGACGGACTGACGGACATGGCTATATCGACTCGCTATCCACAACGGTAGTTTTTTGCTTATATCTAGATTTGGGTCCATTTTCCCGATTTTAAATAGCAACCAAAGCGGGCTTCTGAAAGTTGATTTCCGCTATTTATTTAAAGTGAAAAATAATTTTGAACATTTTTCAAAGTATTTTCTAGTATTAATTGCCTTTTTTATTACCTGCCACTGTATAAGTACTTTTATTATCGTGGGCTTTAGTTCCTCAACAATAATTGATAATAATGTTTTCTTAACAAATTGGGTCGTAGTTATAAATAACTATTGTCAAGTATTTCATTAAAAGCTTAAATTGTAATAATTCATTGTTGATACAAAAGAAAACTTATCAAACAAATTGTCAGTGTGTATTTTTAAATTGCATCAAAATGACACATAAGCTTTTATTTACTGACACATAAGCTGGATACATGTTTTTTTTTATGCACAATTTTATTCCAAAATTAACTCTAAACCATTTGAGGATTATTTTAAGTGGAAGAAATTACCCTTGGTGTAGTTACAATTACTTGGTTACAAGTACTTTTAGTATTTCTTTACTGTTTGCAAAAAAAAAAAAAAATCTTTTTTGTGTGTTTTTTGTTTGTTTTGGAACTGTCTCGGGGATTAAAATCAAATCAAAATGGATAAACTGAACAAACAAACTGAGGACAAAACAGAAAAAAGGAAGTATATTTTAGGTTTATGTTACCATGTTTTGATAAGAAAGTATTTTTGTTTTTATTTTATTAACTAAAGGAAATATAAAATATAAAATATTTAATAGTTTTATGAAAATTGTTATTGCATAAAAGTGTATTTATATAAAATTATATATATTAAAGTTTAAAGCATACTTTTAGGACACTACATATATAAAGCTAAGACTTTAGCTAAAAGTAGCCTAACAATCTGGAATAAATTATTAGAAATTATTATCATAAAAATAAAGGTGCAATTTTGATTATTAATGAAATTATAGTGATTTTACTTTACATTAATAATCAAAGTTTAGATGGCACCTAAAAGTATGTTATCAATTTCAAATATTAAAAATTGTACAAAATTAGCTAGACATCTGTTTCATATCGTACCTAAGTAACTAAGAGGACTTTCCGTTTTTACGGATAGAACTACTGCAAGTCCTTACATATAAGTAGTTATTTTAGTAACTTTTTTTAGTAGTTAACATCACAGGGTTAAGCTTAAGAGTTAAAATGTCATTGTATAGATAGTGTAGAGTCAATTTACATATCTACATTTTAACCCATTACTTGGTAATAAAAGTTTTTGCTAAGAACTTGGTATGAAAAGTAAATTTCTATTTATTCTTGAAATTATTGTCTAAAAATATGTTATGAAGCAGTAAAAATTCTTAAAATTTTCCATGAAATTCTTATAAATTCTTGAAAAATTTTCATTTAACTTCTTTCAATTTGATTTTATGTCTTGTTAACTTATATTGCAATTAAAAAATAGCAAACTTTTTTAAGTTTATTGCCATTTTGCAGCAAAACAAATTTCGTTGCTCCATGGCATTTCAAAATTTTGTTTGGTTATTTGTGGGAGCAACGTTTAAAGTGGTTTAATTAACAGAAAGATTTTGAAAAGGATTTTCTTCTATTCCCACATTTTCTTTATGGTTGTTTTTTTAACAAATAATGGCTGGTTGTCTGAAAAAGTACTAAATAGCTTTTCAAGTTGGTTGTTGTTTTTGTTTTTTCCTGTCTGTCTGCTAGACTAGAGTTAAAGAAACACTTAAAATGAATGAAATAAAATTTTCTTTATGAATTTATCAAATAACCTTTACATTAATTAAGAGTTGTAATTATGTATACGAAATTTAAAGCTAAATGTAGGCAGTTTTATTAGTGTTTAATTAATTTGAAACATAAAATGACTACTAAAAAACGTTTATAAATATTTGTTATTACAAACAAGCCCTTAAAATATGCAAGAGATTTGTTTAAAACAACAGTTCAACACCCGTTTTTTTTATTTTAATAAATAATTTTGAATAAAACTAAATTTTAATAATAAATTTATGAAAATTCGTTGCCGTTTAAAACCCTTAAGAATATAATTTAATTTCGTTTTTCTTTAGATCTTCAAGTTTAAGGTTCATTGTGCTTTTTTTTCGTATGATTTATAACCACAACAATTTTATCTTATTTCTTTTTTTCTTCTAAATAATGACTTTTTAATATTTGTTTTAAAATTCTTCTTGTATTTACAAAATATGCTTTGTTTTCTACTATACTTTTTAACGTTAGTTACTTCAAACCTAAAAGTATGCTTCAAATCACAGATATTTCTTCTCTTATTTTTTTTTTTTTGCTTTTCATTCTTTTATTTAATTTTAAACGATTTATTTTTTCCTTTCAAAAGGTCATGTCAACAAATGCTTTAAGGACCACTAGAAAAAAAGGAAAATAAACAAATGATTGTGAAAAAATATTTAGAAAAAAAGAAGACTAGCATTTGTAAAATGTGTATTTATGGCAAAACAGCAATTTGTTTATTCACTAAATATGTAGAAGAAAAATACAAAAAAAAAAATCGCTTTTAATGCATTTTCTATCAAACTAACAAAATTTGTTTAGATTTAAATAATGGTATTTTGTTTGGAATCAAGAAAAAAGAAGAAGGACATTTGCCAGACATTGTCATTTATTTTGTGTGTATTTGGGTTGCTTTTAAGCAAATGTCATTACAAATCGCATACAAATATTATTTGATATCTTAATAAACAATTTTAAATATCCAATTGAATGGTAATATTTTGTGTTCAATGTAATGCTTATATGTAGAAGAGAGTAATATATTTAAGACATTTTACTTAAAAATTCTTGTGCTCAAAGTTCATTTATTTAGTGACAGTCATATGTCAAAGTTTGTTGAACTTTGTAAGAATTTCTGTGTCTTAACCACAAATATGTACCCTTAATAAATATAAGTATATGGTTTTAATATGTACTTGTATCTACTTAAGGTATGTTTGCTATTTATTTCTAATACAACAAATGTTGTCAACAAATTCTAGCATACTTTTGTGGTTAATAAACTTTTAATTGTTTTTAAACTTTGTTGAGTTCGACGTCAGTTCTTTTATTATAGCATATTTGTTTGCAGAGTTTGACTGAATATTCAGTCAGTACCGGTTTCGGATTAGGCCAAAAATAGGGGTTTTTGACCAAAACTTTTATAAAGACAAAACCTAGTTTATTTTAAAAGAGAAACAAGTTAAAAATATGATAATTTAAACACTTAAATATTTAAAAAAACATCCAGAAAAAATTTTCCCTAGAACACTTTCTGTTTACAATGAAGATACAATACAGAACTGAGAAAAAGTTCATCATGTAAAGGTAGAGGGTTCTGGGAAACCCGGTTTCAGATGAACTCTAAAATCATTATATAAATATAAATAAAAAACACCCGCTGTACTTACTACACAACCGTAAACGTACAACCGAAACGTATTCACTGTAATACTAATTACCATACACTCGATCCCTTTCTTCAATCTTCAGGAACACATACAAAGTTTTCTTTTGTTTTTATTGCAAAATAAATAAAAAACTTAATAAAAAAACTTTTTGTTTCCCTAAAAACTCATATGTAAAAGAGTCATTAAAAGGTTTACACCTGCTGGCTTTGTTTCTTAGCACATACTTAAGCAGCAGCTATTAGTGGTTGCGTCGCAATATTTAGCGAAAATATATGAAGCTAGACGAGACATTTTAACTATAATGTTGATCATATATTAGTAAAGATTAGCTGTTTGCTTGGGTGAGGAAACTCAAAACTACTTAAATGCATGTACATTAACATTATTAGAATTATTTTAGTAGGAGCTGGAAGTTACACACATTGTTTTGAGTTTGCAAGAAAACTGGGTGTTTCAAATTTTCTATTTGCATTTGTTATTTTGAAAATTCTAAGAATTTGCAAACAAATTTTTGCTGAAAATAATATTGTGGGTAAAACTATTTTAAAGTGGAGGTAGTTTTTTAACTTACTGTTTTTTTTTGTGGCTTTTTTTATTCTTTTTAATTTGGTGTTTATTTTTGACATTTTCATTATGTCTGTCATATATTTTATCTGGATGTTTGTATCTTAATTTGTTTTTCAAAGTAGTAAAATGTTAATGTTTATGTGCTTTGTAAGAACACAGGTTTTACATTTGAATAACAACAAAAAATAATAATGAAATCTAACAAAGATAATGAAACAACACAACAAAGATTTAAATATAAATGCTACCTTAAAGTATGCTATATAAAAATAATGAATATAAAGACTTTTTTATACTATAGCATTTGCCAGACTGGTATGATAACATTTTATATTGCATAACTTTAGGGGAATTGGGTAACAAATTTAAAAAATAAAACAAATTATATTGTTATGCTTAAGAGCCTATTAGCCAGCCAAAACCCAATTTGTAGGCTAATCCGAATCAGAATATTCGATCAATTTCTAAAAGAAAGTTTCTAAAATTATGCTAGCAATATAAAATTATATAAAGTTGTCTGCTTAAAAGTTACCTTCCTATCTTGTAGTGATAATAAAAACTGTAATTAACAAAGAAATAGTTTTAAACTAAACAAAGTTCACAACCCTAAATACAAGGTTGACAATAATGTTTTCCAAATACATAAAATTCTTTAAAATATGGAATGATTTTCAAGACATTATTATAGTATTTGCTGTTGTTTAAAGTTTTTAAACCATTAACATGCATACAAGACATTGAGAAAACTTTAAAATCCCTACAATAAAACTTTAAAAAAGAAACTCAAGATATTAAACATTGAATAAATACCCAGAGAAAGCCCTAACAATAAATGAAAAATTAAAAGAAAAATAACCACAAAACTTAAAGATTCTCCTACACTTTTGAGGAATATTTTGAAGGAGGACAAAGTCTTTGCAACAAAAACATAACTAGAAAGAAAACGAAAACTTTTACTTTCTTTTTTTGAATAATTTCAACAAAAAAAACAGACAGTTTACACACTCTCATACCAGTAGCCAAGCACCATGAAGGACTCTGTAACATTAAAGGCAAAAAAACACGTTTTAATGCTCCAATGTTTGGGTACATTTAACAACAACAGCAACAACTACAATAACTTTATGGTCATTGCCATTAAAATAAGGTTGAAATGGTGTGTTTTGGGGAGTAAATAGTGCCACTACTTCAGCTACATACTTGAATAAAAACTGAAATAGAAAATATAAGCACGAATTGCAAAGTGTGTAAAATGCAATGTCCTTTCACAGATTTACTTCAACAGCTTTACATTTACACATTATTATACTGAGCTTTTTTTGTTGTTGTTGCTGTTGCTCTAGTATTCCTTTTTTGTATATGTGTTTGTATGTATGCGTGCTTTAGTTAAATACTATAAGCTTAACACTCATACTAACTCACACAAAAGGACTCACATGCACACACTAACTTATCACACCTCATTTTAAATGTAGCAGCAGTCATCGCCACCAGAGTGGAAGACAACTTGGCTGACGACCGATTACTTGGCAGACTGGCTTGGCTGTATGTGTTGACTGCCACTACTACTACTACTATTTTATGCTGGTTTACAGACCCTTAAGTTTTTAACCCAAGTGCGTGTGTTGGAATTCTATTCGTTTTTTTTTTTTATAAATTTTAATGTCTTCTGTTTTTGTTAATGATTAATTTTAGAGGTTGTTGTTATTTGCAAAAGGAGTTTACAGCAAGACAGACACAACAGATATTTTACATTTTGAAAATTTGTTGCTCGAACAGGAAAACACTCTAATTATTATATAGATGTTGTTTTAGTTAAATGGCAGTTACAGCACAGCAGAGGATAAAATTAAATAGAAACACGCCAAGTAAGAACAAAAAAAAAAAAAAAACAACACAATTAAGTGATGAAATTAGTAAAACAGTTTAAACAAACAATTTTTGCGAAAACTGAAAGTAGTAATATAAATCCTTAAAGTATGCAACAAAAAGTTTAGCTAGGTATTAAAAAAGTATAACAAGTGTTAAAATTAAAGTAAAATTTCGGGAAAATAATAAATGTTTCACTTCTTAAATCTACTTGTACACTATTTGAGATGTTATCTGGATTTACTATGAAAATATATTTCATAGAGTTATGATTTAAATATGTATGCCAAGTATAGGTAATTTTGGTAAATTCGTATTAAACATTTTAAAGTTTTTTGCATAACTCCTAAAAAACAAACTCCTAAAAGTATATTACAAATATAATTTTAGATTAAATCCTTAAAGTATGCTATGGCTGTAAAAAAAAAAGATTTAAATATAAAGTTCATGCAACTGGGAAGTGAATTAGATTAAAATTCAAAGCTATTGACCTTAAAGCAGACTTCTTATTTTAATTAATTTCAAACCTAAATTTGAAACAGGTTTATAAAATACTTATAAACCACATAAGCAAACCAAAAATAATATTTCGTACAGCCACCTTTTCAATTAATTGTAATTAAATAAAATTCAATTGTAATTATTTTTTTTGGATTACCAGCTACACCTTTTACTATAACTGCATCATAGAGAGGGAGCTTAGCTCCAATGATGATGATGAAAATAAAACATTACTGACATTACACAAACCACCATATGGTGTGGTTAAAATGTCCTGGTATCTGTCGTCTCATACTTTTTGCTACATACAAATAAGCATGCCTTTCATTTCATTGTCAAATTGGCTCAATGTCTTTGGGGTATGTTTTAGTTTAATGCCAAATACAAACTCCACAATATGTAGAAATATTTCCAAATAACAAAATGTAATAATAATAATAAAAAAATTACTGATGATGATGAGTGCTGCATACAGTTGCTGCTGCTGCCGCAACTCTGGCTACATGCAATAAAATTAGTAGAAATAAACGCGTGAAACGTGATACACATTTACATTTTAAACGAGAGCCCGACACAGACACAGAAAGTGTTGCAAAAACCGCCACTTTGTGGGTCTCATGTGAACATTTTTTAATAATTAAAATTGCCAGAGGATAAAGTTTTGTCAGTGAAAAATGCAAATAAAAAAAAAAATATAAAACAAAGGAAAGTAATATTTTTAAAAATTAAAAGGTTAACGATTTGTACAAAATATGAAACCAATGACTTTTAACAATACACGAAATAGCAATAAAGTACAAACAAAAATTAAAAACTTTATGGTCATTATAACTTAAATAAAGATAACAAAAGGACAAAAAAGGAGAATTTTTAAAATATTAAAAAAAAAAACCATTACTTTAAATGTAAAAGTTTTAATTTTACATAACAAGTGCATACATTTAGATAACGAACAAACTTTCAATTTTCCATCCCAGTTTGAAATATAGGCTGATTCAGAAGATTTTTTTAATTTTTTGCAGACCACGCGTGTTCACGTGCACTTCGAGCAACAATGACTTGGGCTTTTAGGTCATGCTATACAAAAATTGTGAGAGACAACAAAAAGTGAAAACTAATATAGCTTCACTTAATGTAAACTAAACTTTATCAAATTATAGTCCTTATTTAAGCAGCATTTAAAAGTGAATGTTTTGATTTGACAAAACAATTGCCTACATTTAGGCTTCTAACTATTTTCTGTACACTTAAAACAAAATACATTACTGAAATTAAATTAAGCTTCGTTCGGTGAAGTTCTTTTATATTTCTTTTAAATCAAGAAATTAATTACTTAGAATTAATGCAATTAATTAGCTTTTTGAATTCTTAATAAAAAGAAAACCACCATGTCTTATTCATTATATTCCTTCAGAAAGCAGACAAAATTCTGTTTGGAAATACAGTAAACAACAAATATCCATTATTTAATCACTACTAATAATCAAAAACCAATAAAATGTAATAAATTTGGATTTTTTTTTCTCCACTCTTTTGATAAAACCCATGGCAATGACCCAAGTTCTACATAAGTATATATTTGCAATATACTTTTTTTCCTTTATATTAATGAGCATTTATAACTAACAAAGTACTGCAGCTCTGTGTGTGTACAAAAAGGAAATTTTATTTATAAGGCAGACATTAAAAAAAAAAAGAAGTAAAGTACTAATACTTGAAAAGCTTTGAAAAAAACCAACGAAGATAAAGCAAAAGATCGATTGCAAAAGCATAAATTTCATTTATAAAAAAAATACTTAAAAAAAATAAAGGAAAAACTTTTATAAGTAGATAAAGAAAGTAAAAATGTATAAAATCGACAACAAAAAAAGGAAAATCAAATTTTCTTTAGATGCAGAGAAAAGCATCTTTAATAACATTTAAAGGGGGGTCACACGGCATGTATTCCATATGTATTGGGACATGTATTCGATACATATGGAATTCCATGTGTATGTCAAATTTCACGTTATACATGCGATTCATAATTTCCACGTTCACACGTACATATGTAATTGCATGTGACATAACCTCTATTAGTTTATATGTTTGTTGTTTTTAACAATAAATCTATTTAAAACATTTTTAAATCACAATAAATATATTTAATGCAATGAAACTTATTTTGTTATGTTTTTTCTCTATTCTTTTTTGTTTTGTGTTTTTTATTTTGCTCTCACACAGTGTTGTATTTCAAAATACACATGTTAAACACACGAAAATAGAACATGCTCTAATTGCCAAAAATGTCATAAGGCATACACATGTATTTTACATACACAAAGTTTCATATGGATCACACGGTATGTATATGTTTACATGTGGAAAAATGTCCCAATACATGTCACAAAACACATGCAATACATGCCGTGTGACCCCCCTATTATACAGAAATAATAATATTAAACATAGCCAAAAAGAGTAAGTAAGCTTTAAAACACTTTTACTTGGAAATAATAAATTTCAAAACCTTTTTGAAGAATGCATACAATATATATCCTACAAAAAAAAAAAATCATTCCCTTGCGCTAGACTAAATACAAAAAAAAATGTAAAAAAAATTAAATGATAATAATGTTAAGGAGAGTTGTAGTGCAGCGCGCCAATAATGTCAATGTCATTAAATCAATGTTTAAAAAGGTATTCATATCTTTCTCAGCTATTTGTAGAAATAAAATTAAAACAAAAAACAGAATCCTGACAGCCAGCCATGTTAAAATGTATACACAGAATCTGCTTAAAAGGCCCTTCCTCCTTCCACTGCCCTCTATGCTGCATGATGTTATATGAGTGTCTATCCGTCTGTCTATCTGCCAGTCTGTCTGTCTATTTATTTAGCTAGTCTATGTGTTGTATGACAATGACAACACATAGACATAGATAAAAACAAGCGAAAGTTTATCATTCACTGAGACTCCTGCACTTCTTGTGCCAGTATTAGTAAAACTTATAGTCATTCAAATCAGTATGAGTGTTTTTGTCTATATTTATATATATATATTGTAAGTATGTATGTTTATGTGTAAAGGTTCATTTTAAAATGATTTTTTATTAAGTTTATTTTTATTTTATTTTGTGTTGTTTCTGCTTTGTCAGTATATTTCTATTTTTTATGCTATCTGCAGTGCAGTCAACGATGGATGACATTTACACAAGTACAACAACATGATAGATAAAAGATTAAATCTGTTTTGTTACAATAGAACAAATTTAAAAAGAATGTTTAATGAAAATAAATTCAATAAAATAGTATTAAAAGGATTTTGGCTACAGCAATAATTGCATTAAGTTGTTAGTATTATTTAGTATGTATGTATCTTGTTAAATGTGTTGCATAGTTTAAGGCTGCATTAAATTCAATTAATTTTGCACTTAAAATATATATGTATACATCAAAGACAATTATTAATCAACAACAACAGGTTTACAAGGAGATAAAGTAAATTTTATTTAATTGGAATGAAAGAAGATAATATAATGAAGAAGGAATATTTTGGTTTTAAATTAAAATTCTACTTTTAGAATATTTTTTAAGGCATTATTTGGATGAAATTTAAGAAAATTTTCCCTGAGATTTCAAAATTTTAGTTTATTAATATAGTTAGGATATGAGCCCACATATCTAACAATCTTTACCACAGACAATTTTTGTATAACAGTTTTTTTTCTATAGAAAACTATGTGTATAACAGTTTTGTCTATAGAAATTTTGTTTATAACAGTTTATTCTAAAGAAAATTTAGTGTCTAACATTTTGTATACAATAGTTTTTCTATACAACATTTTGTATACAAAAGTATTTTCTATAGTAAACACTAACCCCGTTATTCATAATCAATTTTAAATTTTATAAAGGTTTATTAAACATAATTTCCATAAAAAATTAGTTTTATAAACCTGTAATTAATTAAAAAATCGATTATGAATAAAGCCTTAAGTGTATAATAGTTTTTTTATATAGAAAATTTTGTGTATAACATTTTGGATACAACAGTTTTGTGTATAACGTTTTGCGTATAAAAGTATTTTCTGTAGAAAACACAAAGTTTACTATAGGAATAGTACTTTCTTTAGAAAATTTTTTGTATATTTTATAGAAAATGTTGTGTACAACAGTAATTTATTTAGAAAATTTTCTGTACAATCTTCAATTCTATACAAAATTTTGTGTATAACAGTTTTTTCTAAACAAATTTTTGTGTATAACAGTATTTTCTTTGGAAAATTTTGTGTATAAGAGTTTTCTCTATAGATAATTTTATGTATAACAAAATGAGTACAAAATTTTATGTATAACCGTCTATTCTATAGAAAATGTTGTGTATAACAGTATTTTCCTTAGAAAATTTTGTCTACAATCTTAAATTTTTTATAAAATTTTGTGTATAACAGTTTTTTCTAAAGAAATTGTTGTGTATTACTATGTAAAACTTTGTATCGAAAAGTCTATTCTATAGAAAATGTTGTGTATAACAGTATTTTCCTTAGAAAATTTTGTGTACAATCTTCAATTTTATATAAAATTTTGTGTAGAACAGTATTCTCTATGTAAAACTTTGTATAGAAAAGTCTATTCTTTAAAAAATGTTGTATAGTTTTCTCTATAGACAATTTTGTGTATGTTCTGTATAACATTTCCAGTATAACAGTATTCTCTATAGAATATTTTGTGTATAACAGTATGTTCTGTTAATCATTTCCATTATAACAGTATTTTCTATAGAAAATAGCATGTATGTGGAATTTTCTACGGAAAACGTCGTGTATTTTCAGTGGAAAATTGTGAGTATAAACATATTTTCAAGTAAAAATAGCTTAAAATTTATATTAAAGAACTCTTAAGTTAAAAAAAAAAAAAATTTGATTTATTTGATTTTTTATCACATATCACGGGTGATCACGTGCACTTCAACTTAGATACCTTTAGTATTTTTTGGGGGGGTTAATTCACAAGTTCCAGTAGCAATGCTGGAAAAAGTCGCTATTTGCGAGGTACCAGTAGCAATGAGAATTATATTCATTATACTGATGCTTAAACAAAGATGTTAATAAAAATATTTAGCCAGACATTACTGTACTACTTCTAAGTAATTCATAAGATGTAAGTAAAGTAATTAGTAATCTTGGATATTCCTTTCCTTATGGTAATAAAACTCCAGCCAGTTTGGCAAACAAATTAGGACATTTGGGTTTAACAAAGTACATACATCATTTTAAAATCGCTTATTTTAAGTCATGACTACTTTTTTCAACGGTTTTTTTTAACATTTATTTTCAACTTAAAACCATTTAGCATCTTTATATTTCATCTCACAGTTTTTAAACTATATTAAAAAACTCTTAACTTCCTAAAGTCAATAAGTATCATTTAAAATCCCAAAACGTCATAAATATCGATGTTCTTCTGAGAAAAAAAAATATGTTTTTTATTAAGCCAATATTAGCTTTTTCCCAAAAAAATATGTTTATTTCACTGTAATATTAACATTTATTTTTAGAAATCTGTAAATAATGTTAAAGATTTTTTTTGTGTTTGCATGCTGCTGCTCTTGTTGTTGATAGAGTGTTGTTTAAAGGTCTGTCTGTTTGAAAAAGTAAAATATTGTTAACCAAAACCACAAAAACAGCCAGACAAAAGGCTTAAACATAAGTATACATTATGAAAAGAAAACGAAATACAAACCAAAAGCCATAATAAATGGATGTGAGAACTTTTATGTTTTTTGCAAACAAAATAACAAGAACCTTAACAAATAAGGTCAATAACCTTAGGAGAATAAAAAACAAAACAAATGACAATATTTTAAGGATTTTTTTTTCGAGGGAACCTAAAGGAAAACCACTTAATTTTTGGAGAAAAAAAACAGGTAGAATTTTGTTTCATTTCAAAGTTTTGTTTAACTTTTTGTTTGTTTAAATTTATATATAATTACATACATATGTATTTATAATTATCTGTTGATTACAATGTTAATAATTTAATGAATTTTTATATTTTTTAATTAAAGCAATTAAGTTATTTAGTGGTGGCCACAATTTAAGACAATTGAAAAAGTTCAGCAAGAAAAAAAAAGGAAAAATAAAACAATTTCAAGAAATCTATAAAAGCAAATATGCCTTAAAGCTTAATTGAATTTAATTTCCAAACAATTGATTACGACAAACAACAAAACCTAAAATAAAATATTGCAAGCCAATATTGTACAACAAATAAACGTGAAGGTAGTTGCCACACAAATATACCAATGAAAAACGAAACACAAACAAACCCATGTAAGATTACCAAAGAAATAAAATAAATATTGTGTGAATTCTAAGCAAAAAAAACGTGCTACTTGCCACTTACATACACACACACACTTACTCTGTAATACACCCAAACATGCCCACTAACATTTTACAACATATTGTTGTCATACGTCAAAATGAAAAAAAAAAAAAACACGAAAGTTGAATGAACTTGCAACAAACATTTGCTAGCTAAATAAAAATACTTATTCATACATACATACCAATGTATGTTTGTATTTATGCTGCTGCAAGTGTTGTGGCATGGTCTATTAGAGTACTAGACTTCGTACAATGAATTTATGATGGTTTTTAATGAATTATCAACAAATTGTTTGATTGTACGTACAACTGCTGTAGACAGTGCTGTTGTATTGTAGTAGTTAATAGCAATAGCCAGCAAGCAAAGAATATTACAGCAATATGCTTTTTTGTTTACACTTATCTTGCATCTATATTTAAATTACTATTACATACTAACACATACTAGTAGCCATTTGTAGTTATTTTTACTATTAGGTATTTCAATACTTGTACTAATAATAATTTAAAACTTAATGATTATTAATTTATAATAAAGAAAAATTTCCTCAGGCTTAACACAAATGAAATGAAAAATAATATAAGTAGTCGTATAAAAAAAGCGATTTCTTAATGTATATACATACATATATGAGCAAATTTATTTGCATGTATTTATTAGATATTGAAATTATAATTGGTAATATTGCTTAAATTAATATGCATGTATTAGGGGTACTCGCGGGAAAAGGTAATGGGAACAACCATCAAATGCAAAAACAATTTTTCAGTAATTTTAAACAATAATACTATTTATTTTAGCAACACTTGCAGTAAATATTAGTTTTAAGTTTCAGAATATGCTACAAATTGGCATTCAATTTGTATTCGTGAAAAATGTTGCGAAAATGAACGCCATCTAATAAGGACAATTGAAAAATGCCCATAAAAAATTTCAGCAATTTAATGTACATAACTACATTAAACAGTTTCATTTAGTTTCTCGCCTAAAAATCTCAGATTCAGTCGGTCTTTATATGTTATTTTAGGGTGGCAAATAAGAGGGTGGATCAATAAGTCCGCGACTTTTTAAATTTCCCGGCTCTTAACTGAAAGAGCAACGCTGCTCCAGCCAACAGGCATGTGTCAGTTGATTCCTGTCAAAATTTGAACAATCTGCTTCATTTAAGTAAAAAAGTGATTTACTGAATATCGATGTGGCCGTACAAGCACGGAAAATGCCGAAAGTTCTGGATGCCCAGATGAGGTCGATACACCCGAAACAATAGAAAACAAGTAAGAATGTATGGACGATCAAGCCCTACCATATAATACCCTACATTAAGTAAATTCTTTTAAAATTTCAAGAATTTATATTCGTGAGTGATTTTCGGAAGAGGGCCTTATATGGGAGCTATGACCAATTATGGACCAATCACCATGAAATTTGTTCGTGTGATTTATATTCATATTATTTATGATGAATTTTATGTGTATAACAGCATTTTTAAGTGATTTATACACTTTAAAGTGATTTTCGGAAGCAGGTCTATATCGGAGTTATGAGTTATTGTGGACCGATCACAATAAAATTTGGTGACATGAATTCCATATATATAAAACCTATTTGGAGAGAAATTTGTGTATATAGCTTTATAAATTAAACATATATGAGCGATAAATGCCAATTTGGGGAGGAAATTTGTATTGGGGCTAGGTGAAATAATGGACCGATTACAGCCAGTTTCAAAAGGGTTGGTCCTTGAGCCGAAAAAATTATAAGTACCAAATTTTATTGAAATATCTTCAAAATTGTGAACTGTACTTTACGCAAATGGATAGACAGCCAGACGGACGAACGGACATCGTTTAATCGACTCAGAAAGTGATTCTGAGCCGATCGGTATACTTTAAGGTGTTTTTTAAGGTCCCCACTATGGTGTTGTAGGCTATAAAAATCAAGATATGGCTGATCGGAGATTGAAAGTGCGAGAGATTGTGGAAGCCATAGTCATCTCACATTGCTCAGTGGTTTCAATTTGGAATGATCACTTGGGTATGAGAAAACTTTCCGCAAAATGGTGCGCAGTTTCCATAGCAAAAATCCATGAATTACGCTACGCAATGCTCAATCTTCTGCCCTGTTCTCTGGCTTTAGAACCGAGTGACTATTTCTTGTTTCCAAACCTGAAGAAATGAAGAATTGACACCAACGGTGAAATCACCTCACAAAAAAATACCTATTTTTGATGACCTCGACAAATCGTAGTATTTGGAAGGGATCAACAAATTGGTGAAATGTTGGACTATGTTGAAAAATAAAATGATTTTTTTTATCCAAAAACCTGTGATTCATTCAAAAAGGCATTCAAAAGAAGTAACCACTAAATAATATATATTTGAATTCTTTTATTTATTTCAAAAACTTATTCTGAAGTTAGATGATTCAAAAGAAATATTTAGTTTTACTTTATTTGAAGCTGGTAAGAGTAAACAACATCAAACAAATGTGTTCCAAAAAAAAAGTTCCAGAAAAATATAAATTGCGAGAGTTTATATCATTCTTATAGAAAATCAGGAACTTTGAACATTGATAAAAGGCAAACCAAAGTAAATTTAAAATTTGTGTTCCACCAAACGAAAAATCAGAAAAGTATTTCGAATAATTAGTTTTCATTAAAAGCCACTGTTATTGTTTTCATTTTTTTTTTTTTTTTTCAATTAAGTTGATGTAGAAAAAATTTGTTTATTTCAATAGTAATACTCTTCTTTGTCAGCTGACTTTCTGTTGTTTGAACCGAAGAAATCTGTAATCGAATCATTTGATTAGCAACAAATTTGGTCATCACAACGAACCTGTAAGTTGAAATCATATAAAGACATTTTTGAAATTTTCCCAGGAATTTGTAAGCACAATATTGCCGGCAATTTCCAGGAAAATTTTCCCGAGTAGGAACCTAAAGATAAGATTATGATGACAAACGATTCATTTTTCAAACTGATATGTTTGGCATGTTGAAATGAAAATGTTTCAGTTATTTGTAAATGTTTTTGGTTAACATTAGTCTAACAAAACTAGTTTCCCTGTATAAATCTTGGCAATGACTTATTATTGTTTAAAAAAACCTAAAGTCCTCCTCTATGATTAACAAACATTGTTTCAATCAGACCCGTTATTTTGAAGGCATATAAGTGTTCATTAGTATGCAATAGGCTGCAATGTGCAGCGTCAAATATTTGCCGAAAGGCAAATTCCATACTGTAACAAATTCCTTTAAAAATAAAATTTCCTTAAACAAACAGTATAACATTTTTTTGTACTTTACATTTTTTTTTTTTAACTCCAAATTTGATGTACTCTATCAATAATAAATTGTAACTATATTGCTATAAATCTATAAATGTTGTAAGCGATCAATACATGATAGATGTAACGTGTTGAAAATGTTAACAGCCACATAAATACTTATACAAGTTAAACATTGTTTAACAACAACAAGAAAAATTGAGTTGGAAAAAAAGTAAATCTTAAAACACATTTTAAACTTCAGTTTAAGTTAAATGGCAAGATGTTGTTAAACCGTTGGGTTTAACGGTGCTGATGCCGCTGTGCTTTTGAACACCCCCACAGAAATTTCAAGTGATGCTTGGTTGGTTTAATGAAATTGAAAGATTGATTTATGAAGAAATTATTGTTAGAAATTTTGTTTTGTGTTTAACAAAAATAATACTTATTTATTTATTTATAAGTTTTAGGTCTTAAAATAATGTTATCTAGAAGAAAAAAAAGTGTTGTTGAAAGAGGGCAAACAAAAAGCAATTGTAATACATTCTGGTTGATTTGTAACAAATATTTATTTTCTTATCTTTTAAATAAATATTTATATACGTATTTTTTATATTTTTTAAATGTATAGTATACAATTTTGTTTATTATCAGCATAGAAAATTGCAATTACTTGCGGTTTTATTTTTTTTTTGTTTTCTTGTTGTGCAGGCTGGCAATTTTTACCCCCATACATTTTGCATATTTATTTTTCAGCTTTTTTTTATATTATTGTTATTACTTATTTAATTTTCTTTTAAAGTATGTGGATGAACTAAGAGTGTAACCACAAGAATAACTCAATTATATTATAACGCCATGGCAATTGCAGTAAGTACTTATAATTTTTCTTATTTTTTTCTTTTATTTTTTTTTGTAACTTGTAGCTACTTTTCTTTATCAGTTAAATGTAATCAAGCAATAGCTATATTGCAAATAATGAAGGAAAAAATAAAAATAAATAAATGAATGAATAAATAACAAAATGCCATAAACTTAAACTTTACTGCAGAAATATGTATTTTATGGCATATTTACTTGCACAAAAGAACTGCTGCATATATTGTATAATAAGAGTGTGAGGGCATATTAAATTTATACTATGTATTTTATACTGTATGCAGAGTAGACATTTGCATGTGTTGCCTATAAGTAAGTACTCAGTGTATAGTGTTTGCTCATATATCAAACGCCTACTTCCTTGCTTGCTTGCTAACTTACTTACTTATTTGCCTGTATAGACAGTTGTCTTGAAAACTATATGTATGTATTTCTTTTTTCTATTTTTCGTATTTTGCATTTTACACAGTCATAGTTTAGACTTTGCTATATATTGACACCTATTGTTTAAAACAAAATATTTCTTATTTAAATTTGCTACACTATGAATTTCCAGCTAAAATTATTATCTTTTTTAGCCTTAACACAAAAATAAATATTTATTGTTCCTACAATTGTCTTAAATACTAAGGGTATTCACATTAAAATTTAACAAAAAATTCCAAAACAAAACAAAAAAAAAACAAAACTACATTCAACAATTTGTCTCTAACAATTTGTTATTATTTCCATTTTCTGTAACCATAACCATGCTATCAATTAAATTACAGTTTGGTTATTAGAAAAAACAAAAAAAAAAAAAAAAAAAAAAACCTACTGCTTTATTATACAGCAGACTTAAATAGGACCTCCTTGATAACCTACTACCAAACCAAACAATTTCAAATAATTTTAACGCCAACGACCAACCACAGCGTCTAAAGAAATCAACACCAAAAACAAACTTAAAAAATATGCAATATGTTGCCAATAAATAACAACCTTATAGACATTTTTTGCTACTACCACTAGCAGCACTGCCATAACAGCAACAAAAAAACGGCTATAACTATGCCAAAAAGTCAATAAACGCCGTGAGCGTTTAAGCAGCAGCCAACAACAACAACACAAATAAAAGCAAACAAAAAAAAAAAACAATGCCACTTATATGAACATAAGTATGCCACCAATAATAGTTAACAAACCTTTTATTAATAAAATATAGATAAAAAAAGTTGTGGTTGGAAATGTGTAATGAACTAATATGAAATAACTACAAAATAGAAAAAAATAAAATAAAGAAATTTTCCAAAAATGTATTGCCTACTTTGGGGCGTTGCTGTGAAGAGGGGGCTCATGCATTAAAGCTTTTATTATTGAATTGCATTTGATTATTTCCATAAAAATTTAATTGTTATTTGATTATTGGATTACCCTCTCCATCCAATATTCATAGACAACAATACATATTATAAATTTTTAAAATAAAAAAAATTTATAATTTACACCTTTCGTAAAATCGTAAAATTTTCTACAAACAGTTTATTTAAATCGCTTGTAAAAACATTTTGATATATACATATGAATGTATTTTTCTATTTTATATTACTTTTCTTAAATAAGTCTATTATGAAAGCTATACTTTTATTTAAATGTCATTTTAAAGGGAGGGTACATTATTTTTCACATCCATTTTACTTAAGATTTTTGTATAAAATCTATATCTATATCTATATAAATATATAAATGTCTTTGTAAGTTTGTTTGTTTATTTGTTTGTTTGTTTGTTTGTTTGAGCATCACGCCTAAACGGCTGAACCGATTTTATTGAAATTTGGAACGTAAATAGATCCTTACTTGGAAGCGTCAATAGGCTATAAATTTGTTCAATACTTGGACCAGAAAGGGATAAAAAGGGGGAAAAACGGGTAAAATTGGTACCTTTAGTTTTAAACAACAAAAAACGGCTGAACCGATTTTTACATCGACAGGGGTAGCGAAGCGCACCGGGTCAAGCTAGTCTTTTATATTTTTCTAATTACATTTATTATCTTTAAAGGCGTTCTGGCATTTATTCTGCATTTTTCACCTTTTTGTGTTTATTTCACATAATGTTGCCCTTAAACCCCTAAAACATGCTACATTTTATCAAAGGATTAGAAAGTCAGCACTTTTTAAACGTCTGCTCTTGTTATTGTTTTTAAAGTTCGTTTGTGTTAATGAAATAGTTATTGTATTTTTTGATTAAAAGTGTTAAAATCGGATAATGTTTTGGAATAGTTTGAAGCTACATAAAAGAGAATTGCATAAATGGCAATGATTTTTTAGTAAGATTTAGTTTTTTTGTGCTAAATTTCCAATTTAGTTAGTGATAAATTCAAGGAAATTTAATGTTGGGGGATAATCTAGTTCCTATTTTTTCAAAATTTCTTTTTTAATTTTTCAAAAACAAACTTTTTTTTTTATTTTTTAGAGAACATTTTTTTTTTTATTGAAAAAAACAATCGGGTTAAAAAATATTTTTCCCTATATACGTCCTTGTAAAGGTCTTTGAAATATCTATCATTAGATGTTCATATTGTCTAAATTAACTTAGTAGTCCAGATATAGATCAAAAATAGGTAAAAATCGAGGTTGTCCTAGTCTTATACCTCAGCTATTAATGGGCCGAGTTTCTCGATTCTAAATAGTTGATTTCAACATACAGACGGACATGGCTATATCGGCTCTTCAATCTATAACGATCCAGAATATATATACTTTGAGGGGTCGCAAATGATAAAATAGAGCTTAATTGTTTTTAATATTTCTCTAAATTAATCAACTAAAATGTTAGATAAAAATACATATTTCATTCAATGAAAACTTGTGTTATTTTGTTCAATTTTTTTTCAAATAATATAATATTTAAAACACCGAAGGACCAATTTAAAATCTTAGAGCTGGTTCACACACGTCAAGTTTACTTGAGCAAGTCTTGACTTTATAGAAGAGAGAGTAAGAAAAAGAGGAAATCTACTCTCCTCTATCTTCTACAAACTTAAGACTTGCTCAAGTAAACTTGACGTGCGTGAACCAGCACTAACTGTAGCTATTTGAAATATCTATATTTTTTTAATAATAATTAGAAAATTACCAAAGTAGAACGATTTTTAAGACTTATTTCTCTGCTTTATCACTAAAACATTGGCAAAATGTGTGTGTATATAATAGATAAGGAAATGGTGTAATTATTGTACGGTTTTTTAGTTGATTAAATGACATTATTGTTGATTATTTTTCTATTTTATTTAAGTATTTTTTTTTTTTTTGTGTAACGTGTTGTTTTTTTTTTCGTTCACAAATTATTGTCATAGGTTAGTGAACTACAATGAGCACGAGTTGTGTGTAGTTTGGTTGGGCTGTCTGTCTGTCTGTCACCACCAACACCGTACAGCAAACGAGCAGCAGCAATAGCACCACAACTATCAACCAACCACTACTATATACTGCTGCGGCAATGACTATTTAACAACATCACCGCAATTTTAACTTTATCTACTAATGAAAGCAAAAGTATATAATTTTTATTTTTTGTTATTTTTGTTTGTATAGCATTTATTTGTTATTTTGTTGTTATTGTTATTAGTTAAATTAAATTTGTCAGAACTATTAACAGACAACTAACTACATACTACCACAGACAATATTTAGCAAAGTGAAGTAAAAGAATAATTTCATAAAAAAATATAAATTTATCTTAACAAATTTAAAAAATAATTTAAGGTAAATTTATTATCTTAAATATTAAAGTCTTTTACAGGAATTTTTATTTACTGTTTAAGATTATTTGCTATTGCTATCTGTCACCATCTAAACACTCTACATAGGCACTTGAGGTAGCAGTATTTAATTTTGTTAGTTTTACTTATTTTTATTTTATTTTTTTTATTCTATATATTTGTGTGTTCGAATGCAATTGGCACCACCATGATTATAAAATATATGTATGTATATTGCCGCCGACAGCCATGCAACAGCAAGCAGCCAGTCAGTCAAGTCAATTGAACAAACATCAAAATAATGTTGCTGATTGTCTGCATACTCATACGTACATATTGATTCATTCATACATTGATATGACAATATTGTTTGTTGTAATTGATGAAACACAACAAAGTTTTTATAATTGTAATTAAGTTGAACAAACAATTTACAATTTAATTTTGTTGCAAACAAAAGTAGGTAAAACTTAAATTTTTTTGCTTTTTAATTTTTAAGTTTAAAGTGTTTAGTAGTTGAAAATGATAGTCAGATAGACAGTTAGCTATAAATAAGTTTTATTATTATTAATATTTGATGTTTAAGCAATAAGTCAATATTTAATATTATTAAATATAGAAATTAATAATAGTTAAACGAATGCTTGATAGCATAGGAGATATTTATCATGGTAGAAAATTAATAATATTTTATATTATGATGGAAACACTAACAAATTAAAACCTTCCAAAAATTAGTTCCCTATAAAAACAAACTTGCAAATAATGCTATGTTCACATTTGCAGAGTTAATCACCTCAAACGTGATTAAGCTCTAATCACTTCAAAATCGAGATGATTATCCATAGATTTAAATGATTTGGTAATTTACTTCAAATTGACATGATTAAAACTTAATCATTTTATTAATCACGTAGAATCACCTGAACATACCTCAAACTGATTATGATGTAGCATCGGCCACAATAAACGTACCTTTCAGGTGTACTACCGATAAATATTTTTTTTTCATAAACAACCTTAAAAACTACACCAATGTTCACAATTCCATCATTAGTAAGTGTAAATAATCTGCTGATAACTTTATTAAAGCATTAATTTCCATTTTTAATACTTTAAAGAAATATAAATTTGTTTGTTTGTCAACTTAATCATCTCAAATGTAATGTGAACGGCTTTGATTAACTTAATCAAAATTTTGCTTAAATGCCTTTAAAACCCCAAGTGTGAACATAGCATACATAGTTTAAATTTAACATATTTGCTCACAGCAATTTTATACTCGTAGTTTAACCCCTATTTTATTGATGTTCCCAGTTTGAAATAGATATGACCAGTAGTTTAGAAGTTATATTTATTTTTAGTAACATTTATTTTGCGTACAGCCCCATAAAGCATTGCTATAATACCATTTCGATTGAAATAAACTGCCGAAATCATTTTAAATATTCTTAAATGCAAGACCTTTCATATAATGTTATTACCAGGAATGCTACAAGTAATTACCACTCATTACCAGGTAATGTATAACGTAATAGGTCAAATAAATTAAAATAATATAAATTTTCACCAAAATACTTTGTTTGATTATCAATTTAGCATTTTTTTAACGATAAATTAAATACATTACCTGGAATGCTTAAAGTAATGACCACTCATTACCAAGTAATGCAAAAGGTAATAAGTCAAAATAAATTAAATAAAATACATGTTGACCACATTAAATTGTATTTATATATTATGATCATATTTATAAAGATTTATTCTAGGATTTAACAAGAATAAAACCTATAATAAACACTCATTACCAAGTAATGTATTCAGCAAAAAGTTTATAAAACGAAAATACAAATAATGTTGAGCATAATTAATAATATTTGTATATCAGAAGCGTATGTATAACAACTTATTGAATACAACATTACCAGGAAGGCAATAAAATAATGATCACTCATTAGCAAGTAATGTATAAGGTAATGAGTCTTTCTAATTAAGAAAGTTTGACCAAAATCAATAATATTTATACTACACATATATTTATTACCAAGTAATACATGAGGTAATGACTCATTTTAGTGCAACTGCAAATGAGGAATTATTCTTTTCTTTCTAATAATAAAAATTTCTTAACACCTCTAGTATGTGCAGTCTAAACATGTGTCATATCCGTTGCGTGTTTAGCAAAAATTCTTCATGACAAATTATTTAAACAAAAAATCTCCATGATTTAATAATAAAATAATATATATACATACATAGATAACCAAAAATATGGAAAACCGCAAAGCTATGAAAAAATCATACAGCTAGTAATATTTATTAGTGTTTTTCCCAGTTTGCTAAGAAAAAAATCCATAAACACACAAAATTCAAAAACCAAATATGAAAAAAAAAAGAAAAAAAAACAAAAACTTACATACTCTTACAAGTATGAATAAAGTAAACGTAAATCTACTCTAAAGTTTTCATGATTATTTTTATATTGTTTCGCACTGCTAATAAATACAAGTACATTTAAATACATGGTAATATAAATATGTATAATAAATATATGAATGTAAATGTGCATATATATGTATGATGATTATACAAGTACGAGTATATATATATTTATTTTATTTTGCTTAGGGTTAGCGACCGCAAAACTATCTGACATTAGATTGCGATGGCGGCCAAACGACAACAGCCGATGCAACTGCACTGCAACTATGCAACAAGGCAGTGCGCTAAGTTGTTTTAACAGCAAAATATATATACTATATTGCAACCAAAAACTATACACAAACACTGAAATCTAACAACTAAGGCAATGCAAAAAAAAAAAAAAAAAAGTCATTGGCGACAATACTTAACAATGACGTTAGTTTCTTGGTTTTTTTTTTTTTTTATTTTTCACCACAAACGTTGACGACGACTGTCTACATGTAAGGCAGTGAGTAGAGATAGAGCGAGCTGGCAAAAAATTACTCGCTGCTCATATACAAAACGCCATGCAACACAAATTACCATGCAATTCAGTCAACTGCATTTTATTTATATGAATAAAAACTATAAAATATATATTTTTTTTTTTTTTTTGCTTTAGATTTGTACTTGCACTGCAACAACAATGTATTATGATATGAGTGTGTCTATGTATTTGTTGCATTATTATTATTTTTTCTTTGGTAATATTTGTACATATTTTATTTTTATAATAAATAGTAGTATGTATATTTTTTTTTCCATATTTTCTACTAAATATGTATATCTGAGATATTGGTGTAGGTTTTTTTTTACACCATTTCCAAGAGAAAATCTTGGAAATCTTTCGCAATTAATGACATCTTGAACACGATTATCTTTAAATATAAATCTTGTACAACATATCGATAAACATAGGCATTACTAAGAATTAGTTCAGTAATGGGTGGCTTATAATAAGATAAATAACTGCTTATTCAGTCGGTGAGCTAGTCACGACTTGTCGTCGTCATGTGCTTTTCCGAAATACGAAACCATATCATTTGGTTCCATTTCCGTTTTTACTGTTAACGACTTCTATTCATTGAATTGCTACTAGTGCAGTGATCGGCATAAAGAAAACATGGATTATAGGAACGAAATGAAAAATGTTGATCAAAACAAGTGACAAATATTGTCACCATCAATATGTGAGGGGTAGAAAGATTTTTGTTCATAATAAGAATGCTCATGTCGTATTCTGAGGGGGCCTTGTATGAGGATTAGGGACAAATGACGCCCGATGTTCGCCGTACTTTACAGTATAATTTCAGAGTACTTAGAACTAATTGCTCATTTTCTATACTAAATATACCTTATCAACAGATAGTTTTCTTAAATTTTCAGCAAGCTAGCTCCTTTCGTTTGGGCCCTATCAACAGATGATCGAACATAACTAGATCGTTTTAGAATCTTACGAGGACCCAGAATATATGTACTTTTTGGTTCTAAGACCAATACTTCGATAGCCCCATTTTTTTGAAGGTTGGCATTAATTAAAAAAAATAAAATTTTGAACTTTTAATATTTTGAATTCGATACACGATTTCCATGGCCATACAAAATTTAAAGATCTCCAGAATTACGAAATTAACTCAAGTTTGGTTTTTATATAAGGTCAAAGTTCATATTTGTTAACTGATGCGAGCAAAATACCTGAAGTAAAACTGTTAATAACATAAGAACTAATAGTCTGATTTTATAATAGTGTAACTCATATTTAAGCTAATGAATCATAGATTTTAAAGTATTTGTTCTAGATCCGTTTCTTATTAACTCTGTTCGGCAATTGGTGGCAATGCCAGCCAATCACTGTTTTAATGTAATGATTATGTCGCTGATTGTAAACAGTGTAATCTGTTGATGACCAAATGACCGACCACAATTTGTTTAATATTGTGATTAGTTGGCATGTAACTCGTTTTAAGAAGACATATGATTATTATTATGACTTTTAAAACAGAGAAGCAAAAAAATAAAAAAAAAAAAAAAAACGGAAAAAACAAAACGGTCACATTAAATCAACAATTTCGTAAAATATTGGAAAATATCTAACTCAAAATATATAAAGAGAAAAAAAAAACAGATAAATATTGCCAAATAAAACCAAACAGATTTCAAAGTGTTGGAACCCAACGAGCAACAAAAAAAAAATCAGTTTTGTGCCAAAATCTAAAGATTTTTCATAAATTACCTTAAGGCTTGTTCACATTGAATGACAGGTTAACAAACAGACAAAATTTAAAAAATAAGCAACAAATAAAAATAAAAATCTTTTGTTTAAAGATGAAGGCGGTTTTCAGTTTTAAACTTACATGGGACTGACTGCTGCTGTTTTTACCAAAAAAAAAAAAAAAAATATTAGCAGAAAATTGCAAGTGTTTTGTATTAAATAATTTATGATAAATATGGCTGGGGTTGCATTTATGTATTGTATTATGTGGTTTTTCTTTGTCTTCTCAAAAAAATTTTAAAGAAATCATTTGATTTGTGATTTAAACAGCCTTTGGCATATTCAGACACATTTTTCTTAAACCAAAAAAAAAAAAAAAAAATAAAGATTTTGCGTTATTTTTAACTACTGTTTGCTACACACACGCCCATATTTTAAACAAAAATTTCTATTTTTTTTGGCAAAACTGGCCAGTTCCAAACATCTTGTCTTGGCGGTTTTCTTAAAGTAGTTAAAAGCTGATAAATGCATTACAAAATGTGCAATCATGTGTGCAACAAGTTTGAAAAATTATAAATGATTTTGTAGGTCAGAATTTTATATGATTAATCAGCAATTTTTTTTGTTTGGTTTTTTTCTTTTGCTAAATTATTTTAAATTTGTTAAAAATGGTTATAATTTTGTGTATATTTATTTTAATTTAAAGACTTACATCCTTATAAAAACTTAATCCACAATGAAACGGATGTGTTAGTCAGATCTTTTTAAGAGATAAGTTAAGAAAATTACAGATTAAACATTCAAAGCGATTAAATATGATTCAAGGCACTTACAAAATCATAAAGCTGTTTACAACTTAAGGATTTTTAGCAAAAAAATTGGCTATTTTAGTTTAATTTCATATTTTACTATTATAGCTTAATAGCAAATGTAGCTTTATATCAGAGTATCCGATATTGGCTTGATTCGTTCTTGGCTTCAAAAGATGAGCAGTTCTTTTGGCTCGGAATCCATATTTTGCGAGAATGATGGGAAAATCTCATTGCCAAAACTCTGAATAAATTTATATTGTACAAATGTTACAAAAAAAAAAAAAAAAAAAAAAAAATTTGGTAAACAAAAATTCCGCATTTTTAAGTGATACCCAATATTATCTTTATTTGTTACATTTAAGGACAAAAACTTAAATTTTGTAAAAAAAAAAACTTTATAAAAAAATCATAACAAATATTATTATTTTCCTTTGAGACAGACAAACCGACGGACATAGCTAGATCGTCTTTAAGTTTCCCAAAACCCAAAAAAAAAATATATATGTTGTGGGATCAACAACCAATAATAGAAATTTTTTGTAAAGAAATTATAGTCGATGTGCGAAATATGCACGTTACAGTACATGTTTACTGTAACCATTTCAAAATTTGTGCAAGTTTTTGTAACAATATTATTATCATTGTAATTCTTTATATGATTGAGGTAACCATTATATTGTAGAGTTGCCTTCCACATGATTATCACAATTATCTACATATATGATTGTAGTAAATACATATATGTTTATGGCAATCATGTTCATGATAAATCATTATATGATATGTTGATCTCAGATTATGATAACCAAAAGCCGAGAACAAAAATATACTTATTTACTACAATCATGTGAATCGTAACATTAACATATTATGTTTACCGCAGTGACCATAATATTGTTGAAAAACTTGTAAACATTTTGAAATGGTTACAGTAAACATGTACAACTATATTTTTTCTCTGCGTGCTGATATAAGGCAGATGTTTTAGTTTAAGATACTGTATATAAGAAGTCAACACTATTATTTTTTTCCTCATTTAATTGTCTGGCAAGATTTTATTTGAAAAAATATGCAAAATTTTGATTTTACTGTCATATAATCGTTTAATTATAACATTCATCCAGATGGATTACAACTTGTTTAAGTGTGAACAAGTGGGAGTGCTAAAAAAAAAACAAGCTGGTGGATATTTAGCTTATGACAGCTTTAAAGCAAATAGTGTGTGATTTTCTACATTTAAGTTGGCAACTAACTAGCGGAAGTTTAAATTAAAGTTTGAAATTGTTTAATTAGTTTTTAAAAACCATGGGAACTTTAAATAAAAAAAAACATTAAATCTAATTAAAACTGTTCTTCTATCATTTGCTTAATCCTTAAATAAAATACTTTAAATTGAGTGAAACTAAAAGAGAAATGCAGTTTAAGAATTTAATTTTGCTTTGTAAGTATTATTTCCTTTACAGCCTTTCAAAGTAGTATTTGAATACAGTTTAAATTAGTTTAAACATTTAACGTGGGAATTTGAGTAAAAAACTGTAGAAGTAAAAAACTATAAGTAAATAATATTCTAAAAAATAAAAAATACATACTTGTAGTTTTTGTAAAGTTCAAAAACAAAAAAATAGTTCTTCAGTTTTTAACAGCAAAGGCGGAAATACATAAATGTAAAAGAAAGAAAAAATAAAACTGAAACACTCCCACTTCTAAACATTAATGGAAACAAAACATTCATAAACTTACAATGAATTTGTAATGAGAAGAGATTAAAAAGTGATCCAAATAACAAACGATTAAAGGCGGTAAAATTTAAAGAAAAAAAAAAAAAAAAAAAATAGAAAACAAATTACTTAAAAAAATAAACCAAGAGGCCAGTAATAATTACAATAAATTGTAGTGATAATTATTACTAAAAAAATATGTAAATTATGTTTAACAAATAGTGAAAAAAATATAGTAATAAACAAGTTATATATTTACCATAAATTGATAATGAACATACCTAAAAAGAGAACAAAACAGAAATTTATAAATTATTATTTATTACTTATTTTAGGGGGCTTTAATTATAGTAAAATATGTAGCAATTATTAACGATTTTTTAAACAAAACTAATTACTTATTTAGTTTATTTATAGCCTTAAGCTTTAACATTTTAATAAATTTCATTTAATTAGAAAAAATCGACTATATGCTTAATTCTACGTCTACGTCACCCACTCTCAATGTGAGCGGGCCTATTAGACGACGACGACGACGATGATGTTTTGTAAAACACTTTAAAAGTGTGTATGAAATACCCATAAATCAGTTTATATCGAAATAGATTATTTTAAATATTTATGCTACATGATATTCTCATACCAGTGCATGCACATTTTGTGTACACTGGAAAAATATTTTGAATTCTAAAAAAAAAAAAAAAATTATTTAAATAAAATGTTCTAAGAATTGCAACACTATAGAATATACTAAATCTTGTCGAAATATTTTTATATATTTGGTCAATTCACAAGTTATCTTGTCAGTCATATTGTCATAATGTCCTAATATATCACGACTCGGCGGCTAGGCTTAACCGACTATTAGGTACTCGGCGTTGGTCTCTGCTGGTTCGTTACGATAACACAATAAACATAGCATAGAAAGTAGTATTATTTTAGGACATTTTTAGCTTGAAAAGCAATAAAACCCAGTGTGAAATATTAGGACATTATGACAATATGACATGATAAGGGACCTTGTGAATTGAAAAATTGTATTTAAAAGTCAACTCTAAACTATATTAAATTTGTCAGTACTATAGTAAACTTGCTAATTTGTTCTGCTGACATAGGACTATATTCAAGAGTAATAAAGTCAGGGAGACTTGAGCAATGGATATCAAGCAAAAAGTGTAACAAAATCAACATAACAAAATCAACATATTTGTGCCAGAAATTTGTATTTGTAAAGCCTTGGCTGTGTGAATAGGCTAAAGTACTATTGAAAAATACCTGACTTGTCCCGCTGACATTCGATTTAATGCAGAAGGAAAGTGTATCGATAAACTCTTTGCGATTTTTCTGAAGAATTAAATAGAGCTTCAGAGAAAGTTTTGTCCCAAATCTACAGATCAAAACTATATTAAATTTTTCAATAGACGTTTCAGTACTTTTGACAACTTGCTGATTTGTCCTGCTACTATTAGACTATATTCATGAGGAATACAGTCAGGATACAGACTTGAACAATGATTATCAAGCAAAAAATTTAACAAAATAGTCAACATATCCGTGCCATAAAGCTGTATCTGTAAAGCTTTGACAGTGTGAATAGGCTTTTAAGTACAATTGAGAAATGCTTACTTGTCCTGCTGACATTCAATTTAATCAAGAAGGTAAACACGCTGCGACATTTGATAATGAGTCCCTGGGAAGTCGTGTCAAAGTCTCTCACATCAACAACTCAAAATTATATTATATTTGTCAATAGACGTTTCAGTACTATTGACAACCTGCTGATGAGGAATAAAGTCAGGTAGACTATATATCGAGCAAAAAGTGTAACAAAATCGTCAACATAAACGTGTGAGTAGGCTTTTAAGTATTATTGAAAAATGGCTGACTTGACATTCGTTTTAATGCAGAAGGACCGTGTGTCTATCCAATCGCTGCGACTTTTGATGATGAGTCTTTGGGAAGTCTTGTTCTATGAATTAAATAGAGCTTTAGGGACAATTTTGTAAGTTTCTCAAATCTACCAGGGAATACTGTCCAATCTTTATTTAATTTTTTATACAGCATTTGATCCACTAACACATATGAACATTTTGGACAAAAGTCGCGAACTTTCTCGCAATGCATTTCATTGCATTTTCAACCCGAATCAACATTTCTGGGAATACTGGTTTTCCGAACTGTAAATTAATATGACTTTAACGTTTTCGAATTAAATCACGAACATTCTTGAACAACGACTTGTTTATGATTTAACTCGCCACCAAGTTTTACTGATATTGATTTGCTCAAGAGCGAAATTCTAGAAAATTCAAAAAGTTATGCTGTGGGACAACTCATATTGCCAGATCTTTATGGGTATTTTAAGACGATTCATATCGGCTCAGGTGAACATATCAGCAGCTATGTGAAGTTTTCTGCAAGGTTGCTTTGTACTAGACTTATTATTTGGCAAAAGCTCAAGGAGGACGAGATCTAGAAAAGAAAGTTTAATGTTTATCTAAGCACTTTCTTTATATTTGACATAATCAATACTTTGCCAAAACAATCAAAGCACCTTAAAATTTAAGCTAGGTGTATTGGAGTTCCTTAAAGAAAATTAAAATAATCTTAAATATTTACCCATATTATATCCCACAGTGTATTTAAACTAAAAATTAACAACAACAACATAAAAAAATCTCAATCAAAACAGTTCAATTCGTTATAGAGCCATATAAACGATTTGTTTCAAATAGTAAAAACCATTAGCAAAGTTTTAAATTTTCATTTTCTAGGTCAATAACAAACATTGACTTGAGTTTTGTATACAATAATAACCAAATACAATGAATAACTAACTAACTAAATTTATGGAAAAACAGATATGTGGACAACAGTTAACAAAATAATTAAATTGCAATGAAAATTTATAAATTAGTCACCCATTATGGCTAAAAAAAACTGATTTCTGGGGGAAAGATTAAAAAGAATATAAAGATTAGGAATATTAATAGTTACAACTTAATTGAATAGCATATGGATTAGGTTTCTTTTGTTACTGTTAGTTACGGTTATGGTGGGTTATTTGATATCTTAATTATGACGTTATCTATAAAAAAAAAAGTTGCAAAAATATAATTGATGTTGAAGCCAATGAATTATTAGATTGGAAACTAAACGAAAATGCACAAAAAAATCAATCATTATAAAGATTTGACATAAAACAATAGCGTCTCTAACAGCGTAGAGATAAAAATGAAATGTTATAATAATTTTAGGTTAATCAGGGCGTATGATTAATATTAATTATAGGAAAATTTTATAAAAATGGGTTAAAACTAATAATTTTTTAAGATTTTTTAAATAAATTTAAGGAAATATTTAAAGCTTAGATTATAAACAATATTTTAACCTATGATGGCTAAATTTTTTAAAAGTTTAAGTAGTTTTCTTTAAACATTTTGCAAATTTCTTAATACTGATTTTTAGTAAATTTTATTTTTTTTATTAAAATTATGAAAAATTTCGCCTTAATAATATGTGATTAATAACAACTCTAATTAAATATCATTGTCATTAAATAATGTCATTTATATTTAAAACAAAAACAAACAAATTATACAAACTGGGTGTTGCAAACACGTATTCTTTTGTAATACAAAAAATATATTAAAAAAACAATAATAAACTTTAGACTATATTATTGAAAATGTATAACACAAAATTTTGCGTTATTTTTATTCATTTAATAATAATTATAATTAATTCTAATCAAATATGCATTTTTGTCAGGGACATTTTTCTACATGAACGGTTAGACAGACAGACTGACGGACGGACGGACGGACGTTTGCACAGACAGCCACACACTCTCAAAAAACAAGTCAAGACACTTAACAAACAAATATATGTATTTTTTTTAATTCATACCAGTCATGTAAAGTTTTTATTTTATTTTTTTACAAAAAGGCAGTCGCTGTAACATGAGTTTTATTTTTAAATTTAAACAAAAAACAGTGCAAAAAAATAAAACAGTTTACATTTTGCATTCGAACTAAAATTGACAAATACAATGCGACATATAGACAGTCATTACAAACAAACAAACAGCATTCATACATCTCTTTTTGATTAAACAATAATTAACAACTTGTTGACATTTGACAGGTAATTAACAAATACACACAGCTCGTTTTATTTACAATGCATATGAAAAATGATGCCTTGTACAACAACAGCAACAACAACAATAAAAAAGAGGATTGGTTTAAATAAATTCAATTTAAATATTAAATCCATTTATAAATATTTAATTCTAAATACTGGGAAATTATTTCAAAGAAACTAGTAAAATATTTACTACCACAATTGCTTTCATAATCAGCTAAAAAGTACTGTTAAGTAAATGTATAAATAAGAGAGTGTTCTTTACATCAGTTTAACATTGTAGACAAGTATGCACAATTAGCTTTCTTGTGATATACAAATGGTATCAAAACATATGGGTACTCTGCAACTATGTAGTGTTAAGTATTCTTAAATTTATCATAAGTTTATTCAAATAAGAGGACACATCAGCAGATTATTATAGATTGTAGAAAACTACACACAATTTCCTTTCTTGTGATATAAAGGGTTTTCCAACAAGAGGTGTTATTTTGAATCACCCGGTATTTTGGTAGCTGTCACTTTTGAAGCTTTTATTCTTTGACATTTGACAAGTAGAAACTACGCAATTAATAAAAATGGAACGGTACACGCTTCAACAAAGCATTGAAATTATTTAAATTCACTACAAAAATGGTGAAAATCCTGCAGTTACAGTTCGCAAATCTAAAGCATTTTTGGGTCGTCGTGAAGCACCTTGTCGGACCGCAATACAGAAATTGGTGGGACAAGTTAGTGTTGTGAAGAATAAAACCCGTGCACGTCGCTCAAGAACAACTGAGAATATTGCTGCTGTAGGCCAAAGTGTTGAAGAAAACCCAGGATTGTCCAATCCTCATCGTTCTTTGGAATTGGGCATTCAACAAACGTCATTACACCGTATCTTATGGTTGGAGTTAGATGATATTGATCTGGACAACGTTTACTTTCAACAAGACGGCGCTACGTGCCACACAAGCAACGAAACCATTGCTCTTTTACTGGAAAAGTTTATCTCTCGAAGAGGTGATCACAATTGGCCACCGAGATCTTCTGATTTAACACCTTGCCACTTCTTTCTTTGGGGCCACGTGAAAGATAAGGTCTACGCCAACAGCCCAGTGTCAATTCAACACCTCAAAGATAGAATTCGTGAGGCTATCGAGGACATAGGACAGCCACTTTGCGATTTGGTTATGGAAAATTTCATGAAAAGGATATAGTCCTGTAAGCATGATCATGTTGGCCATTTGGCTAATGTTATTTTTCATTATTAAAGGCATGCCTTCATCTTTTTTATGAAATAAACATCCAATCATTTATCTCAAAAAATTCAATTTTTCTTTGAATACCAAAATAACACCTCACGTTGGAAAACCCTGTATAAAATGTCTCAATTTCACTTTAATATGACAAATAAATGGCAACATAACTTACGGTAACAGTAAAGTGTTAAGTGTTGTAAACTTTCTCACACATTTGGAAACATAGCGAGACAAATCAGCAGTTTGTCATAGATTGATTTGCTCTCTTGTGATATATAAAATGTGTCACTTTCATTTTGAATATAACAAATAAATGGAATCAAAAATTAACATTCTCATACATTTGGTCAAATGCCCTACAAGTCAGCAGGTTGTCATACACTAATGAATAGTAGCCATAATTACTTTTCATGTGATATATAAAATGATTTAATTGAGTGAAACTGGAGGTTACTGCAACAACATTTGTTTACCTTGTTTTCTTGGCTTCCTTTCTCAAAACATAAGTAGTAAACCATGTAATTTTAGAATATAATTGCTAAAAATTATACTCAAATTTAAATAATTTAATTAATTAAGAAAAAGAAAGATTGCCTATGAAGCTGCAAACTCACACTAATTTCTATAACAAGTACGAATATAGAAATTGTTTCTAATCACATGTTGTGCTGGCTTGTTTGTTTGTTTTTTCTATTATCTGAGCACTCGTCGATACAATGCAACCAACGAATACACAAACATTGTAAAAAAAAAATTTCTACATCTAGGCAAAAATATGTTTTAAATGCCTTGTAGGCGGTCATTAAACTTAATTTGTGCTTTTTTTTTGTGTTTAGAAAGATATTTTTCAACATGAACACAAAACAAGCAAAAAACTGCAAAAACTAGCAACAGCTGATGGTTGGAGAGGCATGATAGAGGGGAATTGCTAACAAAATAGACGAAAGTCAAACAACAAACAAATTATTCAATAGAAATTGTAAAACAAAAAATACAATTGAATAGAAAAAAAAAATAACACAATGCAAATAGAAACAAACACAATACAATAATATGCAACTACATTTACTATGTATGTAAGTTGTATATTTACTACATTCACACATATGCAGCTATACTCGAAGATGATACAATATATTGTGTTTGAATTGAATAGAAGTGTAGTCATCAAAACATCGACATCATCATTACATTTAACAACAATAATTACAAACAAACAAACAAAAAAACTACACTTTTTTTTTACACAAGTACTAATGAACGTAATGACAAAAGATGAAAAATAGAAATAGAAAAAAAGAAAAAACAACTGCTGCCACTACAATAATTAGAAATTATAGAAATAGCAACAAATGCAGTACTTTTAAAGTTTTAATTAAAAAAGTTGTTAAAAAAAAATATATATATAAAAAAAATTCTGTAGAGATTAGAAAATGAAGTTTTTTACAACAAAATTCCTGAAGAAACTGTTTAATAAAACTAAATATATTGTTAAAACTTTGAAAGAATGTTTGTGATAGTAATTTTAAAAGTCTCAGCACTCATCTCATAAAATATTGCTAATAACAACAAATTATTAAAAAAAAGAGCTTAAACATAGCTCGATTAAGGGTAAATCTTTCATTTGATTCATTTGTCGCGTTCCGGCACCTAAATCAATGTTTGTTATCAGTACTTCGAGATTGTTCTAATAAAGTGGATAAAAATTCAAATTTAGTGTCCTTAAATAAAAAACAAGTTATTTCATATAATAAATACACTAAAAACCTTTAATTTTGATATTGAAATTGTGTCTCGTTCGCCATCATTCGTATATCTGGCATAAATCAAGATCATGACAACAGCTGTTGAGTACAAACATGACGGAGATATATGTCGCGTAACAAAGAAAACATTTCAACAAGAGAACTCACAATTGACGGGTACATTTGTCAATTTTAAGCGAGTTCTAGGATAGCATGTTTATGTATGGAAACAACTAATAGACAATTCGGCTCGGGACCATAGAAATGTCCATATATCGTTTTTTTTTAATAAAACTTTTTAAAAAAGTATTATTTTTTAAATTCTTTAAATTTTTTTTTTTGGGGGGCTTTAAAAAATTTTGCAAAAGTATTTTTTTCAAAAATAGTACTATTTTAAAAAATATTTTTTCCAAAATTTCATTCTTTAAAATTTTAATTTTTTTAAAAGAAAGTTTTCCTAGTTGTCAAGTTTTATAACGAATTCATTACTTCAAACATCCGACCCCCCGTTGTCAGTATTATGAAAATGTTTAAATAAGCGACCTATCATACACAAGTTTCTATTGACCAACAAAAAATAGAAATATAGAAAAACGAAAAAAATAAAAAATAGAAATAGCAATAGCAATAGAAAAAAAAAAATAACAACAACGGATGACTACAAATACAGCAAAACGTAGACAACAGAATTGCATTAGCATTAGTTTGCTTGTTGTGGTTGCTCGTTCACTCACAGCAAAACGCTCGCTCAGCACTTCTACAGACTAGCTGAGCACACATAGCAGGCGACAACGTTATACGCGTCTTAACATTTTATTCATGTTGTTGTTGTTGTTATTGTTGCTATTGTGGCTGCCATATAGCTGGTGTTGTTGTTGCTGCTATTTTGCTGCTGATAGTTTTCTGCTTGTTGTTTGCATTCGCATTTGTTTGTGTTGCACACATTTTCAGCTATTTAGTTCAATGAACTCGCGTGTTAAACAAATCGAAATGAAATACAGCAACAACAGCAGAAAACATGAAGGAAAAAAGCAACAGCAACAGCAAGACAAAAAAAAAACCTACTATTGAAACTCATTCATATCCATTTACTTGGTCTTGGCCGTTCATTAACTATTGGTTTTTGCTACTATGATGTTTTCATTCCATACACATACATTACAACCTCCATTTATCCACAGCCACAAGCGACACTGTTGTAGTTGAGGGCATGTTGCGTTTGTCAAAATGTTGGAGACACATTTATGAAAAGTTTCAACAAGAATGTTAAAGTGTTCTTTTATATATCAAGATTTTAATTTCAGAAACTTTGCATTTATCTTTCCAAAAATTCAACCAAACTGATCCACGCTTACTCTGTGTTTAAAGAAGGTGAACAGAGAAATCTGTTGACAGTCGAATAATTCGCTTGCTCACATTGAATTTTTCGGTTCTATCAACTGAATTTCGGTTGAAGCGAGCCAAATTTTGCTACCTCTTCTAAAATTTTGTAGCCACAACTGTAGAGTTCGGTTTTTAAGGCAGCATCATTCGATGGGCAACAAATTCGGTTGCCACAATGAATCTGTTTTCTCTGTAGGGTTACGAAATGTATGTATATACTGTAAACTTAGAAAGTCCCCTATAAAAATTTCATATGCATTATTTTTCACGTGTATCAGAAGTTTAGAAGATACTTTTTTATTGTATTTTTTTGCTATCAGTCTATTTTGAAAAAAAAAAATAGTTTCTTTTTTTAAAGTGCCAAATGTATTCGTCTTAACCTGTACATTTTATTTAACATTATATTGCTACCATTTGTGGCAAATTATTGTAGACAGTAGTAACTAACATTTCATTACAATATTCCATGCTGATTTTACTTAAATCGTTAAATTGAACCAACAAGTGGGGAATACATCATCATAACGCAAGAAAACGTTTAACACAAAATGAAAAAAACAAAAACTATCTTAATTAGCAGACATTTGTTGGTCATACATTGATACAATACTATAGATATGAACACATACGACATCAAAATCAAATTGTATGAAATATGTTTTTTTTTGCTTTATCCTCATCTTAAAGTGATTAATTTGTGTCGTTTGTCACTCGAAATCAAGATGATTATCCCATTCATGCTACTACACGCAAGTTTTTCAAGTTTTTTTTTAACAATATTATGGTTACTGTAATTATGTATATGATTGCTGTAACCATAATAGGTTTAAGTTATCATTCACATGATTGTAGATACCATATATATGATTGTAGTAATTATGTAAATGTTTGTGGTAACCATGTTTATGATTGTATTGTTCTAGGATAATGGTCATCATACTGTGAGATCTACATATTATGATATGTAGATATGTACTGATATGATGTTAAGAGTTTATGTAATTTAATTAGTGTAGGGTTTCTAATATCCCGAACTTTTTTCATTTTAGGGAACTAGCGATCTAGTTGGTGAAATGCAATGCAAAAGAAATCAAATGACAGCCAATTTCTAAATTTATTTATCATTAGAAAGTTAACTGGAAACAACTATCGATATGAAGACCATTTACTGGTGAATGGTGGCTGTTTGGTGGCACCTACTTAATGTAGCTATAGATCTAACAATTTAGTTGTTAGAAATGTTTGATACCATTTTTCTAACTTAGGATTAGAAAACAACGACTAAGACGGATCTTAGTAAATCTGAAGTAAGACCCAAGTAGCCCCTTAAAATTGCAGGGTTAATATAAAAAAATATAACGAAAGTCATTATTATAATGATTAAAGTAATAATGATATTATTTGTTGGTTTGTCATAATCATGCCTCTTAAATTTTTTTTATTTTAGTTACATGTGGTTGCTTTAAGGAAAGAAAGCGTTGGCAGTTGAAATAAACCTCATCACTATATATTTGCATCATAATCTGTAGTTTTTTTTTTTATTTTTGTATTATTTATAAACAGCTTTTTTGTTTGCTTTTATTGTAGGTCTTTATACTATTTTTTTATTTTCGAGATTTTCACATATTTTTTTTATTTTTTTGTTTGTTTGTAAATTGTTGCAAGTTAGTTTTTCCTAACTTTCAGCTTGGTTAGTTTTCAATTGCATGTTATTGTTGGATTATGATTTTTCCTCATATTATGTCTAAATGTTTATTAAACAGTTGTTTAAATTTTGCATAATTTGATTTGATGGAAATAAAATGATTTTTTGCTTAAACTAACCAAACAGACGTAATATGGATATTGAAAAACGCTGTGGGGAAATATAAAACTTTGTAGGGAAAATATATATAAAGTATCGCCCCGTCCGACTACTATTTGTTGCGATCAATGCAGAACGCTCACTCTGAGTTACGCTTCACTTTGGAACAGAGTATCCGAAATTGGCCTCAAAGGATGAATCCATATGTTACCAGAAAGATGGGAAAAGGTCATAGCTAACAATGGCCAATACTTGGAATAAATTTATATTGTACAAATGTTTCAAAATAAAAGCTACAAATTAAAAAAAAAATCCTCATTATTAAGTCCCAATAATTCATGCTCTTTCTTTCTCTCTTGTATTTTGATCAGCTTTTGATTGTAATTTTTGTTTCTGATTTAATAATATTAATACTTCGTTGACATCAATATTGTTTAAAAGTAAATAAAAGATTATGTTCAGCTCCTGGTGGCTATAATTGCCGAACACTGATTTAGACTATTTAATTGCAATAACTGCCAAAATCGGCCGAAAATTAACCTAGTCTTCGGTCTAATCCGTAACTTGCTTAATGTGCTATTAATTTGAGAAATAATATAATGTCTCCTTTCTCATTATACGGTCATCACTCTAAAATTTAACCTCAAACCATGTTCAAAGATGCAATAAGACAACCGCGACCTCCGCCGAACGACTCTAAACCGAGTCGCCAATAAATTTTCAAAGCCTCTGGCGCTGAATTTTTTTAGGCCGCCGTCAAGCTGTAGATTCTTAAATATGTTAAAAACATAATTATTTTATAAAGGCTACAAATAATTAACTTAAAGTGTTTTACATAAAACTAAAGCTTCATCAATATTCAGCTTTCCAGGCTTAGATTTTTATAAACACCATGCCAACAAGATTCCTTTTAAATCTATCTAATTAAAATATTTCAAAATAATGTCTGGAATTATAATTTTTTTTTTTAATTGCCATTAAAAAATTTGTTTATTTTTTCATAAATTTGAAGAAAAAAAAAAAATGTTAACCTAAAAATCCTCCACACTCACAACACATTTAAAAAGCAATTAAATAATTTATTTATAATAATATCCAATTCAATCAATCACTTATCATGTGCGTAAAATAGTTATGCCTCAAATACTTTTTCTAAACAATCAAAAAAAAATATAAAAAATTATACATTAAACAAAACCAAAACCAAAAAAAAATAACAAAATTATAAATAATTTATGCGCAACGTAACGCATTTCATACGCAAGTATTACGCGTGCCTGTTTTTGTTGCTGCTCGCATACATGTGGTTTTTGTTGGTTGCACTTTTTGTTGTTGGGGCGAATGAATGTGTAAGCGAACGAAGAGGCAGAAACGAACGAGCGAGTTGATAATTTGCACTGCTTAAAGTTCATCGCTCTAATTCAATGCTAAACGACTACGTTGTAACGTAGCGCACACACGGACACAGCCAATAGACAGCCATAGAGACACATATGTTAATGTTACATGCAGTTGCTAAGTTTGCTGCTATCGTGCAGCGTTTAGTCAATAACAAGCATATGTTAGCTGCTAGTCGCTGTACTATGAAAACTTCTCGGTCACTGCAAATGTATTAGATTACAATGCACATTTTATTTATTTAGTTTTTTTGCTTAACGTCTTGTTTTTGTCAGTTTGACTTTTCGTCAGTGTGTGTGTGTGTGTGTGTAAGCAAACCATCCAACCAACCACAAATGCAAGTGACTGACAGTTTAGTTTTTTTTTGTTTTCTTTTAATTTTTTTACTTCAAAGATTATTTATGCGTTAATTATAAACAATGTTGTGTTTTTTTCCTTTTTTTTATTATAATTTTATGCAAAATTATATAATTTTTTTGATTTTTATTTCAAAATTTATAAATTAGTTTTAAGTACTAAAATTTTTTGTAGTTTTTTTGTTGAGATATTGCTTGGATTTTATGGCTGTAAATGCCATGCAAATTTCCTTTGAAAAATGCTAAAGCGTGAGCTATTTAAATTACTTTGTTTAGTTTTTTTTTTTTTTTAAAAAAGTTAATGAGAATTTTTGAGATAATTTTTTATCATTACAAATTAGTTGAAACTATTTGAGGAATGTGGAAGAAATGCAAGATTTTGTTTTTGTTTAAATTTAAATGATATTCAAGAATGTACACGAAATAAAGTTCACACGAAAATTAATAATATAATGAATTAAAACAAGCTTTCTGTTGCCACTAAAATACCTTTTAGATGTTCTATCGATAATTTGAAATTACAAAAAAAATATATTTTTGATTTAAAAAATTTAGTTTATTGAAATCTTTTCATGCTTCATTACAATTCATTTAATATTGTTTTGTTTTCCCCTAATTAATTCCCATACTCACTGCATCTAAGATGCGCAAATTCAAAAATGTACAAAATGTTTACTGGGGACTTTCTTTTTTGTTACTGTTAACGACAACATGTTTGATCGCAAGAAATTAATGATTGCTGAGTTGAGTTGACAGCGCTTGGCCGAGTAAACTCGGGTCATTCCGGCATAGAGAAAACATACATAGAGCGGAAACTAGAAAAAACAAGTGAGAGAGCTATATTCGGCTGTGCCGAATCTTATATACCCTTCACCAAATTATACTTTAAAATACAAATTTTAAATGTAAACAAAATTAAAATTTTTTTTTTTTCAAAATTTAAAAAAAAAGTTTTAAATTTTTATTTCCAATTTTTTTTTTAAATTTTTTTTTTTTTAAATTTATTAGTGAAACAAAAATTATAAAAAAAAATATTTTGTGGTGAAAAAAAATATTCGGATTAAAAAATAATTTTCCCGATTTTGACCCATTGTAGGTCCAAATTACTATAGCCTTATATAAATCGTTGCAATGGACTTTGAAATATCTATCATTATATATCCATATTGTCTATATTAATGACTTAGTAATCCAGATATAGATCAAAAATAGGCCAAAAGTCGAGGTTGTCCCGGTTTTTTTTCTTATATCTCAGCTATTTGTTGGCCGATTTCGCGACCGAGCCGGAAGAATTCATGTATCAATTATGTGGGTAAGTTATTTGGGGGCTACGGATAGTTGATTTCAACATACAGAAGGACAGACGGACATGGCTATATCGACTTCGCTATATATAACGATCCAGAATATATATACTTTGTGGGGTCGCAAATGAAAAATGTAGCAATTACAAACGGAATGACAAACTTAGGGTATATATATGTAAGTGCCACTGATAGTGAAGGGTATAAAAACTTAAACAAAAAAAATTACTCAAAAAAGTTACACATACGAGTGTTGATTTTGTTTTCACATATTTTTTTATACTAATACATTTTCACCACTTAGGATTTTGACAACTGAGTTAGGTCTTTGACAGGAGAGTTTCCGCTCTATGCATTCCGATACGTACAACCGGCTGTCGTGGGAGGGATGAACCTATTTATAGTTGCCTTTCATGAGATCCCCGGTTTAAAATATAATTACAAAATTTAAGTAGTAAAGAGTGATTATTTTATCAGTTTTATTCATTACTTGGTACTGAAAGTTGTTATTTTTTGGTTTGCAGTTTTCCTGTAGTAAAAGTATGAATTTTACACTTTATTATTCAGTTTTAATTGGACATATTTTAATAGAAATCTTTCCATAAATCTATCTAATGACCAGCCGTATTTTGTTAATGATCGAATGAAAGATATTTCTTGGGAACCTTTACTTCATGTAAAATAAAGAAAAAGAAAAATATTGCCACAAATATGCACACAAATTTTGTGTCTTTCAAGGAGTGTTGAATCTGTTAAACACTATCTTAAATCTTTTTTAAGCAAAATTTATGAGAGAAGGCAAATAAATGCATTTAATTACTATTAAATTGACTGTTCAAAGTACGCAAAGTGACACATCATATAGCAGCGCGCAAGTCGTTCACATGAGTATTTTTGTGTATAAGTCAGTGGTAGGCACTCATAGCCACCAGCAGCAGATAGCGTTCGACTAATCACAATACGAATATAAGCGGAACTCGTTAAAATTATTATTAAAATGGACCAAATGGAGAAAATTTCGTTTATGCACCACACTACTAATGTGGCATGTTCTGTTTGTGCCGACCACTGGTGTAAATGTTGCTCTTTTCTTGCAAACATGCTGCATAAATAAATGATGATTGTGATGGTGATAATTATTTTATAAAAGTGAGGGCATTTAATGTTTGTATCAAAGGAGGATTTGTTTAAGGAAAATGACAAGAAAAAAAAACAAAACAAAACAAAACAAATGATGACAATCTCAACATACATATTATATGGTCTGAGATCTTTAACGTTTACAAAAACAGTTTAAACATATTAAGTTAATTACTGATATTTAGCTAAAATGAGTTAAGAAATTAAGTTGTTAACACTTACTCTTTGTTAACTTTTAAACTGTCTGTCTGCCTGTCTTGCTAAGCAAATTTCCAATGACATTTAAATAAATGTCATAAGTTTGATAAACAAATCAATTTGAATTACATATACATATTTTGAAATTCTTTAGAAATATTTCCTTATTACAATTTGCATAAAATCTAAATATTACGCCGTTATATTTTAATTTTCTTGGCCATAATTAAGTTTAGTTAACATTTGTTTATATTGAATTTCATTTATTCATTTGTATTTTTTTATTTTTGCAATTTAGCAAAAGTTTTCATACATAACTAACCAAGGTTAACAAAAATATTGTTAAGTTGGTTTAAATGATGCAGTACGGTTGCTAGTGTTTGGTTTATGAGCTATGAAAAATTCATTATTTTCTAAAAACAATATTATTATTGTTTTTTATGATTTTCTGCTGCTTTTCTCGCCATTTTTAATTAGAATTAGTAACATGAATTCTATTTAGATTTTTACACAATTCAACAAAAGTCACGCACTAAAAGCATAAAATGTAAGAAAAAAAAACAACAACATATTATTGTTTAAAAATGAACATAAAAATAAACAAAAATTAAAAAAAACCTAAATACGAAAATAAAGTATAAAGTGGTAATTATTTTGTTTAAAATTTATGGCATTTTAAAATCAATCATAAAATTCAATACACTGTATGTAGGCACTTCACTTCACATTATATGTAGGAAAAAATAAAATGGAAATTCTAGAATGAAAAATATATATTTATTTACAGCGTAGTTTGAAAATATATGCATTCGAGAGTGTTGTAATTGTATGTAGCATTTAATTGTTTGTTTTATTGTTTTTTTTTTTTGGGCCCCATTTCATTCAAATTATAATTTAAAGTCTACAACGCAATTGTTGAAAAGTTACAATATTAAAAACTAATTTTTTATGGCATCATTATTAGTTTTGTGGTAAAAAAACCAATAATAATTAATAAAACAAAAGCTATTAAAATTTGAAATAAATTAAAAATCCTTGTAAATATTGTAAATAGAAATGAAACCTGAGCTATTTTAAAGCTGATCATAAAAAAAGTAATTTTATACTTTAAAGGTGGCGGAAGAAGTTATTTACGTTAAGTAAGCTTCCTAACTCCCTTATATATGGCAGCATTTAACACCGAAGCAAAGAGTTTACTGTCATTACTACCTGAGGCCGAATGAAATTGCTTATTTATATGTACTTTACACGATTGGCAATCATACTCCTAACGAACTTTAAAAGACATATTAGAGAAACATAACATCATTTTGTGCTAATTAATAGAATTCTCAATATTTTGCCCTTAAAAGGGGGGGCACACGGCATGTATTCCATATGTATTGGGACATGTATTCGATACATTTGCAATTCCTTGTGTATGTCAAAATTCATGTTATACATACGATTCAGAATGTCCACGTTCACACGTACATATGTAATCGCGTGTGACATAACCTCTCTATTAGTTTATAGAATAGATGTTTTTAACTATGTATCTATTTAATACATTTTTAAATCATATTTAATTTGATGAAACTTATTTTTTTATGATTTTTCTCTACTCTTTTTTGTTTTGTGTTTTTTTATTTTGCACTCATACAGTGTTGTATTTTAAAATACAATTTGATAAACACACGAAAATAGAACATGCTCTAATTGCCAAAAATGTCACAATGTATTTTACATAAACAAAGTTTCATATAGATCACACGGTATGTACATGTTTACATGTGGAAGAATGTCCCAATACATGTCACAAAACACATGCAATACATGCCGTGTGACCCCCCTATAAGTACTACCGTATTCGTTAACGACCAGAATTCTCATTTAACTCTCATTTAGTTAAAGGACGGAAACGAAGTTTAGGATTTATCCCTCGTTCTGTAATTCGCTATAGATTTTCTCCAGAGCGTACAGGAAGAATAAATTTTTTAACAATCCTAGTATTAAAATGATTAATTAAGAATTCTTGAATTGAAATATAATTAAATAGAATAGAAAGAATCCTGGGCTTGCTGCTTACCTTGTATATACAAAAGAGCAAGAATTTATAACAAACTAAATCCAAGCCTGTCGGTCAAGCCCGACCATATAATACCCTACACTAAGTAAATGAGCAAAAACATGTTCCTTTTAAAATTTCAATAATTGATATTCGTGAGGGATTTTCTGAGGTGGGTGTTAGACTATAATTTTTGAAAGTTACAAATATCAACACAAACACGTTATAACCTACCCACTATGGTAGTTTGGGGTATAATAAAGGTCATAAGCTAGTTGTATATAAATTTTTAAATTTTTAACTTAAAAATTTGAATTTTGTCTCCCTAGATTGGTCAAATGTGAGACTGTGCAGTGATAGGCCCGAATGAATTCGCTCATTAGACAACTCATGAACAACTTTGGCATAAACTTTAAACAAATATCAAAACATAAATTCGCAAAAGAATAATTATTTTATACTTGGCTTTATGTTGATAAACCATTACAGATTAATATACATACTTTGTAATGAATATGTACTACATATCATCACAATTATTTGGAAGTAGCTTAATAATTGCTGGCTTTTAAATTGATGTATAAGCCTTTATTTTTAAAATATATGCTTAAGTATATTCTATTCTTAACTGACAGTAATGCTTAAAGTATCATTATAAATAATCAATATAGTTCGCATTTAGTTAACCCTCTAATGCTTAAGCATGCCTCAAGGCACTCATCACAAAAATGTCAATATAACTGATTTTTCATTTCAAAAACTTTGAAAGCTTTTTAAAAAATATTTAAGTACGTTGTTTTAGCAACTGTTACAAAAGTTTTTTGAAATGAAAAATCAGTTATATTTGCATTTATTGAAATTTTTGCGATGAGTGCCTTGAGGCATGCTTAATAAGCATTAGAGGGTTAAGAATAGTTTGCGCATAAGTAGTTAACATACAAACGGTTCAAAAATTTAAGGTGTTTGATGGCTAAATAATAGTAAATCATAATAAATTTTAAATCGTTTGGATGAAATAATGTAAAACTGTTAAATTTTTTGTTTGAGAATCCTTAAGACCTACAGAATTCTATATTGTTATCCACTTGTTTCAGAATTGTAATTTTATTATAATAATGAAGCAATTTAAACACGATTATAGAAACAATTTAATAATAATCTAAAGGAATTTGTACACATAATCCTATTTAAAAAAAAATTATAATTATTATTTACACATTTAGCAATGGCACTTTAATTACAACACTAGGAAACATTAGGATGGACACAGAAATTAATGATGTTTTAGAATAAGAATGTCTGTTCAAGTTTAAGCACTTTAATGAGCTGAATCCAAAGTTTCTACGGGCGCAATAAACAAATTTTTTAGCCTTAGGTTAAAAACATAGAGAAAATATACAAAGAGCGGAAACTTTCCTGTCAAAGACCTAACTCAGTTGTCAAAAACCTAAGTGCTGAGAATGTATTAGTATTATTTTTTTAATACATTCTCACCACTTAGGTTTTTGACAACTGAGTTAGGTCTTTGACAGGTGAGTTTCTGCTCTATGTATATTTTCTCTATGGTCAGAACATTCAAGCTGGTCTCCAAAATATATTAAACATGTAATTGGACATTTCGGATGCCCGCTACCCAGAGAAGCAGTGGCTGACATTTGCTCGCTGTTATATTCCATACATAATGACATCGATAGGCCTTTCAAACGAATAAAAAATAAAAACTGTCGAGAATATCTCACACACACTTAAGAGGCGGATAATGAAAAACCCATTCGTATCGCTAGCTGCCTTAACACCCAGGAACCAGTAAGTTGATTGGTTTTGTTTCAGTTCTGTTCCCTATTGGTATATTTATATAAGGGCACGTTACCATTGTTCGTGTTAAGCTTTAATGCTAGTTAATTATTGAATATACTAATGCAGTTGTTTAATACATAAGTCATTACTAAACCACTTCCAGGTAATGATTTTTAACGCGTTTTCTTCTCTGATAATTCCTAAAAAGAAAACTTAGTAGCAAATATATTGAAAAACTCGTTGTTGAAAGAGCGAAAAACTAAATTTCATTATAATTATTACAGTTTATATGGACCACCCTAATGTCTATGTATAATACTTAAAGCAGACACTCCGCCACAGCAACCCTTTACTTTAGGACACTCAAAAAATTATCATAAACGTTTTAATTAATATGCATAAATAAGGATTATAATTGAGTCAAATTGTGTACTAATATTAAATATTTATTTTCTATTTATAAAAACAAAAAAACTGTAATAAAAAGAGAATAAAAATAGCATTTTTGGTTATAATTACATGATACATAAATGTAATTTAAGGCGATTATTAAATAAGCAAGAAATATAAACCATTTTATGAAGCATGCTAAACGGCGTTTGAGAGATAATGGCAAAAAAGAGAGAAGGGGAAAAGGATTTAATAAATACTTTCTTGTGTAAAAAATATGTTTAAAAGCAAATGTTTAAAGAAATTTAAATAGCTTTAAAAAGGATTATGATCCTAAAAGTAGGCAAGAGAAAACTGAAACAATTTAAGTGTCTGAAAATAGGCAATGTTTTAAATTAAAAAAATTTTGATTTGTTGGTTAATAAAGGACACAATTAAATCAATCGAAATTTTATACAAAAATATAAATATTATTGATCTTGTTATTGTTAAATAAAAGTCAGTTCCCAACTGGAATGTTAAAGAGAGCATCCTATAGTGTTCAAGGTAATGACCACTCTGGGATTTATATGGGTTAAAATTCGTTTAAGTTTTCAATGTTATAATAATGAAATGATTTAGCTATTGCTTTCTCCCTAAACTTTTTAATATACATATGTATTTTCAAAATAAATAAAACTAAATCGCATTTAATATTGGGTACTTTTCCTAACAGTAGCAGCAGCTTATATTTAGCTGATCTTATAATAAAAGAAGATTTGAAGTTTTCAAGAGAAAAAAAATAATCATTTACCTTATTTTATTTTATTGTGTACATTTTGTTGGTGTTTCAGTTTTTTTTTTTTTTTTTTTTTTTTTGTTTTTGGTCTTATTATTGAAAAGATAATCTTCATGAAATAAAAAAGGGGGCCTATATTTGGTATTATTGTTGTTTTTATATGAAAATATATATTTTTTACCTGCCTTGGCATTGTTACCTAAACAACAAAAAACAACGTGAAAAAATCGTGTCTTGTTGTTTTATATTTAGTGGAATAACAACAATAACACAAAAACCTCTGCCACTGTGGTTTTCTTATAAAAAAATAAATATATATACAGAAATGCACAAGTACTTAGGTATTTATGTACGTTTTTATTTAACGTTTTTCTCTTTTAAGATCTGTATCATTTTACTCGCTGGTGTTGTATTTTAAAACCGATGACAACTACTGCGAACGCTTGCCACCACAAAAAAAAAGAAATATGAAAAAAATATATATATAAAATAAAACAGACAATACAAAGGAGTCTTAAACAAATCCCATCAAACCAAACTTGGAATATAGAAAATCTTATCAAATTACATAATGTGACATAATTAATTTTTTTTCTTGTCGCACAAAAAAAAAAAAAAAAAAAAAAGAAAAAAGAACAGGGGACAAAAAACGCTGTTCGGATAGTACTTTTAACATGCATTCATGTATGATATATGGGATTATTATCGAAAAAATGTGTTGGATTAAACAACAGTAGTTATTATCATATGGCAAGGCCTTTAAAATCTTTTGTGCGTGAGAATTTACTTTTTCTTTCTTAATAATATTCAATAATTGCTGTAAAAAGGCTTTGTGATATTGAAGGAAATTGGTTTATTAATTAAAGGCTTTTTTAATAGATTTTAATTTAAATTTGGACATTTAAAAAGTTAAATATTTTGACATCCATTTGAGAACTTTCAAAATGTAGTTTAATAAAGAGCTATTAGTACATGGTCTTCCAACTTCCGAAATTTGACATTTGATAGCGGCCATATTGTTGAAGCTACAGCTGTCAAATTGGCTGTCGTTTATTCAGTTTAATGGTGATTATGAGATATTAATTTCCACATTCTATAAAGTGCTATTAGTACAGGGGCTTCCAATAGGTACTTCCGAATTTTGACAGTTGATAGCGGCCATATTGTTGAAGCTACATCTGTCAAATTGGCTGTTATTTATTCATTTTGTTTTGCCAAATCACCATGGATATAGTGTTCCACAACACGTCGGTCCATATTTCTTTGAGATTGAAGTTCGTATAGGTCGATGGTTACCAACTTCTTTTGACCTGAATTGGTTTATATGGACACTAACGACATGTGGATTCAATAGGACGGAGCTAGGTGTCACACAACTCATGCCACATAATGCATCAGCGATTTGAGGGCATGCTCATTCCATGTGAAGATGATGTGAACTGACCACTGAGATCGTGCGATTTGTCTTCGGTTTTCTAAAGTCGCAGGTTTATGCGAATAAGCCACAAATCGCCCTCAAAGCCAACACAGCTTTGGCCATTTGTAAAATTCAGCCTGATTTATGCGCCGGAGTCATGGAAAATTGGACATTTCGGATACCCGCTACCCAGAGAAGCTATGGCTGACATTTGCTCGATGTTACATTCCATACATAATGGCATCGAAAGGTCTTTCAAACGAATAAAAAATAAAAACTGTCGAAGATATCTCACACACACTTTAGAAGCGGATAATGAAAGACCCTTTCGTATCGCTACATGCCTTAACACCCAGGAACCAGTTAGTTGACTGGTTTTGTTTCAGTTCTGTTCCCTATTGGTATATTTATATAAGGGCGGGCACGTTACCATTGTTTGTGTTAAGTTTAAATGCTAGTTAATGCCTCGCTAGACTACACGATAGTGTGCTGGACTATCAATCTGGGGGTTGCGGGTTCGATTCCCGCCAGAGACTCTGGGTGTATCTGCAGACACGCAAAACGCTTCGCAGTTTGTGTTTTAAAAAAAAAATAATATATATATACTTATGCAGTAGTTTAATACATAAGTCATTATTAAACCACTTCCAGGTAATGATTTTGTACACGTTTTCTTCTCTAATTCCTTAAAAGATAAACTTAAGCAGGTGTTACTGAGAATAAAGAATTACACAGAAGAGTGAAATTTAAGTGCCTGGCTCACTAAATGCGAACGAACATTTTCTTTCTTATTTTACATTGAAAATAATAAAAAATAATTCAAATTTATTTGTTGTTTAATACATAAGTCATTACAAAACCACTTCCAAGTAATGATTTTTAACACGTTTTCTGCTCTGTTAATTCCTTAAAAGAAAACTTAAGCACTTGTTATTGAGAATGAAGAATTACACAGAGGAGAGACAAAATCAAAGATTTCAAAGAAATTTAAATACAAATTTTATTTTATATTCGTTAGCCATACTTATTAAGGCTAACAAATATAAAATACAATTTTTGTTGTTGAGACTTTTGCTGCTTAAAAACTACTTAAGACTCTGCTGCTTATCTTAAGACTTATAAATCATTTTATAATCATTGATACATGACTTAAGGTTTTGGTCTTCTGCTGCAGCCGAAAATGCTTCTTATTTTTTTATATTTTTTGAGAAGAAAACAATTGTCTTACATTTGGTTGGTGGTGTTTCTTTTCAATACATAATTTTATTTATCTGTAAAATGGCATCAAGATTTTCATTTTGTATTTTTAGTATGTATTTTATTTTTTTTATACAGGAGAGTGTCACGCTTGTCTTTAGCCAGATTTTATTTTTTTTTTTTTTTGGTTGAAATTGTATCAAAATAAATATTTAAACGTTTTCATTGTTTTCGGTTTTCAGTTTTTGGAAAATAAAAAAAAAAAGAAACATGGATTTTGTTTACAAAAATTCACCCAAATCACGTGCTGACATGAATAATTTAATGTTTATTATGTATTTCTTGGTTTTTGTTTTGTTTTTTTTTTCCAATCTGCAGTCTGCAACCAATGTATAATTGTGCTTAAGTGACATTTAAACTTTTTAAACTGCCTTTATTCAATTGTATTATTTTAGTTTTTGGTTGGAAATTTATTAAATTTTGTTTTGTTATTGGTTTTTTCGCTATTTGAAATGCGTGAAATTTGAAAATTCGTTACCAAAATACAAAAACAATAAACATTTATGTATGTATTTTATTGTATTTAAATGGAATTTTGATTGAATATTAATGTGTGTATTTTTTAATTTAAAAAAAAGAGAAACATACATATTTATGGTAAAATCTTGGTAAATATAGGAAGGAGACATATCATTATGTTATATTAATATATGATTTGGCTCCGTTATATATGTACGACATAAGGATGTTGAGATACCAACTTATATCCTTAGTTTTCAATCATATATTTTAGGATTGAGAATAAATATACCAATATTCCTGGTTTATTTGTATGGTATGTTTCCAGAGGGGGTATACATAAACTCGATATAATTATTAAAAAATAAGCTTTTACAATTATTCAATAGCGCCACAGGGATTTTAAGCGAAAGTAGAAAAGAAAAATTGCAAACAAAAGTGTATGCAATTGAATGCTTATTCAAATATTTATTTGCAAACATTTACAAATAAATAAATTTTTTTTTTATTAAATTTGTTTATGGCAAATAAAGCCAGTATGAAATATTAGATATTCATTTAAATATCCTCAAGGTATAAAGTTCAACTTTTGCTTAAATATTAAATATCTTTAGTTTATTAACCTCTTTCGAATAACAAGAAAGACCTTTTGTTTCAGTACCAAAAGAAATAAACAAAATACAGCAAATAAATAGCAAAGAACTAAAACAATAAACAATAATATAAATACAGCAAAAAAAAAGCATATATACTATGTATATGTATATTACCTTTTTGCAGCAATAACTTTTTCTTAATACTCTTTTCATTTTCAAACGAATAAAAACACCAAACAGTTTGTAGCTGGGTTTTGACAATAAACTGCACAAGAAAAACTTAAATAAATAAACTAAAACTAAACTAAACATTTACACCCATGTCAAAAGAGCAAAAAGGTAATTGGATTTTTTTTATTTTTTCCAAATTGTTGGACATTAAAATAAAATTGAATGAAAACCTTGTGTTGCATCTCAAGTCTGACAAATATTCATTTGTCTCAAAGGTGTCAATGAAAAAGAAGAGTTAAAGATAATAAAGTTTTCTTTTGTTTATGAAAATTTTATACAATTTTTTTATTTTTTTATTGGCTCAATGGTTGAGCATCAGTAGCTATTTGCAAAAAAAAAAAAAAAAAAAATGTTATGGTCCATGAATGTTGTTTGTATACGAATTTTGTTTTACGATCCCCCCTAAAATATGCTCTATTTGTTTTTACTACCTTTTTGTTGTTCGGGGTGTTTTTCTAAATAAATTATGTTTGAAAACTTAACAAAAACCAGCAGTGAGTGATTTTGAAATTTTTATTATTTCTTTGGACCGAAATATGTATGTACGCAGGCCATAAAAACCATAGTGCTTTGGAATTGAGTTGTAATGCTCGAAAGCAAAATTAAATGGAAATAAAAATAAAGAAATTATATGGTATTTACGCGTAAATGGCTTAAATTAGTTGTAGGAAATGGCACAAAATAAACTAAATTTTTTAATCATAGACATAGACAGACAAAAAGCGTATGCCGAAAATGTTGCACTTTTTCTGCCCTATGCATTATTTTTTTGGTAAAATGCATAAAAAGTGATAAAAGACAAAACTATGAAGTTCTTAAGATGTTACTTTAGGAGAGGAGAGAATGTTTGAATGAATTCCATGCCCTTCATTTGATAAAAAAGTTGCCTTTTTATTTTTGGAGAAAAACAAAATTTTTTTGGTAAACAAGTAAGGGAGCTACAATAGGTAAGTAAGAGAGCTATATTCGAATCTTATATACCCTTCACCAAATTATACTTTAAAATACAAATTTTAAATATTTTTAGTTAAACAAAATTAATTTTTTTTTTCAAAATTGTTTTTCAAAATTTAAAAAAAATTTTTTTTTTCAAAATTGTTTTAAATTTTTTTTTTTATTTTTCAAAAATTTTTTAAAATTTTAAAATTAAAAATTTTTTTTTAAAATTTACTAGTGAAAAAAAATGTATGTAAAAAAAAATTTTTTTGGTAAAAAAAAAATTCGGTTTAAAAAATATTTTTCCCGATTTTGACCCATTGTAGGTCCCAATTACAATACTATAGCCTTATATAGATCGTTGCAATGGACTTTGAAATATCTATCATTAGATACCCATATTGTCTATATTAATGACATAGTAATCCAGATATAGATAAAAAATCGAGGTTGGCCCGGTTTTTTCCTTATATCTCAGCCATTTGTGGGCCGATTTTCTCGATTTTAAATAGCAATCTAGCCGGAAGAATTCCCGATATATTGATGTATGAATCAGGTTTGTAAGTTATTTGGGGTCTTAAGAAAATTGATTTCAACAGACAGACAGGCGGACATGGCTTAATCGACTCGGCTATGTATAAGGATCCAGAATATCTAGAATATACTTTATAGGGTCATAAAATCGAGGCATTGAAAAACATTGAAAAACAATCTCAGCCATTTGAGGGCCGATTTTCTCGCTTTTAAATAGCAACCAAATATTTATTAAATTGCAATATATTGAGGTATCAATCATGTATGTAAGTTATTTAGGTTCTTCGTAATGTTGATTTCAACAGATCCTGCATATATACACAGATCGTGTCCCCATAGACTAAACTATAGTGTGCTGGACTATTAATCTGAGGGTTGCGGGTTCGATTCCCGCCAGAAACTCTGGGTGTATCTGCAGACAAGCAAAACTTTTCGCAGTTAACAAAACAAATATTTACTTTATAAGGTAGCAAATGAAAAATACGGAATTTAAAAACGGAATGACCCTTACCACTTAATGTGTGAGGGGTACATATAGAGAAAATCGGGTTTGATTTTTCCCAAAATCGGGATTCGAACTTTGATCTGTTTGAAATCTCCAGTGCTTTGGATTTTGTTAAAGAAAAACATTCAGAATTTGTTGATTAATAAAATAATAACCAGTTAATCTTTTCGACAGCGAATCAATGTGACATTGTTTAGAAATTTTCGATTTATATTAAATGATAACAATTGAAGTTCTGCGTCTCCAAGATAATCTTTTATAAGAACTTTAATTAGTGGTATGTTAAATTAACACGTATCATTCATATAAAGTATTGCAACTAGAACCGGTTTCTATCCCAAGGAACCAATCATGAGAACAGTACAGTGATTTTGACACGTAAGACAAATATCGCACAGGCCAGCCAAAAAAGTTTAAAGACCAAGAATTGAAGGCACTACTCCATGAAGATTGTTGTCAAACTCAACAAAAGCTTGCTAAATCATTGGGAGATACTCAAGCAGCAATTTCAAAACATTCGCGAGCAGCAGGCAAATTAGGTTACATACGACATGCAACCGAGAGACCTTGAGAGGCAATTTTGCGATTATTAGCTGCTGAAATTTGGACAGACCATCACAGACAACATTTACCGAATGCAACTGATTAATTCCTTGATATGAATTCTACAAAATAATGTCTCAAATTAATTGATATTCAAATATTTTGAACATTACGCTTCATAGCAAACAGTAGCGCTAAATACTGTTAACAAATTATATAGCAAAACTTTTTAATAAACATTTCTAACCACAACTAAAAGTGTTAAAAGTTTATTAATTATGACCAGTAATTACATATTATTATTACGTTTAAATTATTTATTTAAGATGCAGTTGCATAAAAACGCCACAAATAAAACAAAAACGCCAACAAAAACTAGATAATTATGGTGCACTTTTAATGGCTTTTGATATTTTATGGCTGTAATATTTGCAAATAGTGTATACATACTAGCCACAAATACCAGACTTGTAAGTAATAAACATTTACGCATTTTTTTCTTTTTGTCAACAAAAAAAAAAAAAAACAACTGAAAAACTAAACAAAATTGTGTATAATTCCATACGAGGTTGTAAACCAAATGACAGCATATACACAACAATACTTGTCCGACTATAGAGATAAAAAAAAACCAAATATCTACAAAATTCTTAGACATCTAACACATTCAAAGAAAAACAGTTTAGTTTATGACCGCAAATGAATAGTGTACAATACCCCGAGTACAGTACTTCGAACATGTGCATTTTTTTGAATGTTTTTATTTTTTTATTTTTTGTTAAATGCAGTTGTTTAAGAATTTTTTAGTCTCTCTTAAACATAAGTTTTTATTACTTTCAAAAAGGGGGTTTATACAGATTGGAATAGTTTTTTTTGTTGGACCATATGAATTTCATACGTCTAATACTGAAGAATTGTATTGTGTAGTATTGCATAAGAGTCAGAGGAGACAGACGCTGTTGTTATTTCTCTACTCGCACTAATTGAATTAGTTTTTATGATGCAAACTAAAAAAAATAGTAAAAAAACCAAAATAAAAGTTTTGGCACTCTTTACAGTAAGTAATACTACTTCTGAAATAAAAAAGTCTGTCTATAAAATAGAAAAACTAGCAATATACTTTACATGTGAGATGTTCACAAGTTTAGAACAAAATTATGGTTTCTTAGAAAAGTTTCTAGTGTGATATTTTCATGGATGGATGACTGCTGGTGCATCTGTAGCTGTGCATGAACCCAGCAGCAGCTGTAGTAGTAGATGTGATACGCAATTGTATAATTAATTTTAAACTTTGACAAGTTTCTTCTTTGCATATCTGGAAAATAATTAATTTTTCGTGACAAAACCAAAAACCAAAAAGTTAAATAAAATTGTTTATTACAGATTGCAGATTAGAGAGATGGCCAACAAAATATTTAGATTTTGTCAAGGAACTCATTGTTAGTTGCTTGACAAAATCTCAAGCAAGTTTCAACTTAGTTAGAATCATATTTTTGGAGCCATGAGTGTGTTGCAATCAAATTTGTTCAGCTCTTTCAGGTATTTATTAAGATCTTGGTTGTGTACATCTGTTATTTATTGTTTTAAATATATTGCTATTTAAAGTTATACAAAACGCTTAAAAATTAAAGAACTTATAAGCAAATAAACACTGATAATTATCAGTCATTTATTCAACAAAATAAAACACATGTAAAAAATTTTCACTCAAAGTACACACGGCGAATTCACTTTATTGTGAATAAATTCGAAAAAAAATCCATCGATTTTAATAACCAATATCTCAATTTGTTGCTATTACATGTGGCTTTGCGATAAAGCCATACATCTAAAAAATTTCAGCAGTTTTCGATTTTTCATGAATTTTTTAAAAACAAAAAATTTTTTTATTTTCTGTAAAAAATATATTTTTTGCTTAAATTTTTTATTATAACTCCGAAACTACTGAGCCGATTGAAACGCCATATATATGTGAAAATTTGTATATAGCATGGGGAAAATGTTTTCAAAATTCAATCAATCGCAAGAAGAACTTTGACTACTCAATTTTATGTATATCAAACTAGAAACTAAAGTTTTGTGAAAATGAGCGAATTCACTTAATTGTGAATAAATTCGAAAAGAATCAATAGATATTTATGATCGATATCTCATTTTATTGCTATTACATGTGGCTTTGCCATAAAGTCATACATCTAAAAAAATTTTGACGTTTTCGATTTTTCATGATTTTTTAAAAATAAAAATTTTTTTATTTTCTGTAAAAAATATATTTTTTGCTTAAATTTTTTTATTATAACTCCGAAACTACAGAGCCGATTAAAACGCTATATATATTTAAAAATTTGTACATTGCATGAGGAAAATGTTTTCAAAATTCAATCAATCGAATAAAGAACACTAACTACTCAATTTTATGTTTATCAAACAAAAAACTTAAATTTTGTGAAAATGAGCGAATTCACTTTATTGTGAATAAATTCGAAAAGAATCAATCGATTTTTATGACCAATATCTCATTTTATTGCTATTACATGTGGCTTTACGATAAAGTGATAAATCTCAACAATTTTTGACATTTTCGATTTTTCATGATTTTTTAAAACAAAAAAATTTGTTATTTTCACGTAAAAAATTTATTTTTTGCTTCAATTTGTTATTATAACTCCGAAACTACTGAAGCGATTTAAACGCAATATATAAACGGATTAAATGTTATGTAAATCTCAACTTTTCTAAATTTATTTTAAATATATTTGACTAACCCTTTTTGAGTTGTCATTAACTATGTGGAGAAACGTCTAACAAAAATTATTATTTTAGTTAAACATTTTTAAAAAAAATCTCTCCATAGAATTGAAAATTCGGACCATAATTGTTTTACTGGAACCAGAATACATTAAAATTATGTAGTGGTTTAAAAAGCCTGTAAAATTTTTTCGATTTTGTTGCCAGCCAAAGTGAGTAAAAAAAAAACTGTTAAAACAAATTAATTTTAATTGCAGTTATTAAAATTTTGTAACAACAAATTGCAGTTGATTGATATCAAATGGGGTTTTTTTAAATATTCCATTAAATTCTATTGAAATTTCGATCCCTATTGAATAAATGAGGAATTTGTGACAACCAAATTTATTACGAATCGAATGTTTCATTCTTAATGATCGAATTTTCTAGGTGGGGATATAGAATTTTAGATGGTAGGTTGTTTCCCTCATAATTAACCTTAACATTTTGTTGCTAGAAACAATCAAATGTATTTAAATCATTCATCTTTCCAATGGCGAAAAAATTTGAATTTTTTTTTAATTTTTTACTAAATATTGTTTGCATATTATTACTTTCAATTTATAAACCAACTTTCTTGTACCCCTATGCATTAAAACTGACCTCACACGTGCCTGTTAAAATTAGCATAAAGAACATTTTGCACAAAATTATTTCGTGTCCTTTATTTGCGTGTAACACCAGGGGTGTTTTCTCATTTCCGGTTTGCCATTTGCAAAATAAAATTTAAAAAACTGTCATTTAACTAATTTTCTTTGTTTGAGAAAGAGTGGCGGTAAACTTTTTTTTGTTGTTGGTCAGCTTTTTGACATGATTTACGAAAATTTAAAGTTGCAAAAAATGTTGCTTTCAAATTGTCTAATTCAAGTGTCAGCTGCTTCCGTTTTGGAATACTGGCATAAAACCAGCAGATGCGTTATTATTTTGTTATTTTCATTGTTATTAGTCGTATTAAAATAATAACTAATTTCACAAAAAAACTACCCCAAAATAATAATAACAAATGTTTGTTTTTTTTTTGCAATAAAAGCTTTAGGAACATAATTAAGGGTTCTAATATTGTTAAACTATTGTAATATGCGCCTAAACTTATTTTAAGACAAATTTTAACATATTAAATTATTTTTTTTAAATAAAAACTTAAACATTTGCTTGCATTTCAATTTGTTTTATTTCCAACATAAATTTTTATTTAAATGTGCTTGTGCTAATAAAATATCCATCCAGTATTCCTTCAATGATTTGGAAACTTGTTATAAAAATCTATTTTAAACTTATTTCCTTATAAAAAAAAACCCCACCGAAATGTCGCCAATAATGATGATGTTTTGAATATTTACTGCTATAGAAAAGAAATAGTAAAGACTTTTAACATTATACTTGTATATAAGTAAGTATTTGCTATAACAGCTACAACATTTGGTTGCTATTGCTGTTGCTGCTGTTGTTACTCATACTTCCCTTTAAATCAACTAATGCACTTTATCATTTCAAACTAATCTTGCATAGAAAACGAGCTCGAATTACAGTGGAAAAAGAAACTGAGAAAACCCTAAGGCAAAAGTCATATAAATCTACAATTTATATATGTATAAAAAAAAGAAGAAAAATAAATGAAAAAAACAAAATACTTTCACAGTCTGTAAAAGTTATAAAGCTAAAAAATTTAAACCCCATTATGTTGGTTGGTAAATATGTTGCACAGTAAATAAAAAATTGTTGTATTCAGTGTTTATTAAACAGTTTTAGGTGAAAAGGTCTTAAACGGGACTTTGGAAATTGTATTAGCATAGAGTGATCATGATAAATCAAAAGCAATTACGATTGGTATTAAAATTAATAAATATAACGTTAGTTTTGTTCTCTTTTATAACAAAAAACATGCAGCAATAGGGTTTTTTCTATCTCCCTAGCCTAAAAAGAACTTGCAAAGAAGCTAACAAGAAGTATATATAACACTCAGTTTATAAAAATCGCACAACTAAATTCCAAAAATATGCCTAAAAATATATTTAAAAATTTGGAATAGCTAAGGTCCGATGCCTTGTTTAAAAATGTTGTTTCCTTCCGAATACAAACATTTAACCATATTTATGTAAGGAATTGCTTTTTATTTTGATTGAGAACAGTTTAAAATAGACTTATTTGAAAGTGGTTGGAAATTATTGTGTATATGACTTAAAAATGCGGGATTAATAATAGATAGGCGTATCTTTTGAATACGGTTTTAGTTTTTAATAACTTATATGTCATTTTGTAGGGTACATATCTTTCATTTATTCTTACTTAGTTATTGAGCATTATAGTCATAGAGAAACAACAAGAGCGGAAACTAGAAAAAAACTCAAACCAAAATTTTACTCAAAATAATCACATACGGGAGTTGTTTTTGTTTTCACATAGTTTTTTTACTAATACATTCTCAGCAGTTTGGTTTTTGACAACTGAGTTAGGTCTTTGTCAGGAGAGTTTCCGCTCCATGTATATTTCTCTATGATTATAGTGTAACAAAGTTTTTTTTTATTTTTTTTTTTTTGCTTCGAAAATGTAGAATTTTGTAACAACAAAGCGTCATATGCGGGAAGTTTTGCTTTACTTCTTTAATTTTAAAAAAATGTGCCGCTGTAGCACACCGATTGCTCACCGAAGCGTGTGGTGAATGTGTTTCATCGGTTTCAATATGCGCGATATAGTTTGTGCGGTTTTGAAGTGGTGATAAAGATCGCCCAGGCCAGCCAAAAAAAAGTTTGGAGACCAAGAATTGGGAGGATTACTCCATGAAGATTGTTGCCAAACTCAATAAGACCTTGCAAAAGCCTTGAGAGCTACTCAATCAGCTATTTCAAAACGTTTGCAAGCAGCAGCATGCATCTAAAAGAAGGGAAATTGAGTACCATACGTGTTGAAGCCGAGAGACCTTGAAAGACGATTTTGTATGTCCTAAACGCTGATTGAACGCTATGAAACAAAATCATTTTTGCACCGAATCATTACTTGCAGTGAAAAATGGAGCCATTATAATAACCCGAAGCGTAAGAGATTGTATTTAAAGCCTGGCCAACCAGCCGAATCCACACCAAAGCCAAATATCCAGACCATCACCTGTACCGAACGCAACTGATTCGTTTGAAGCGAACATTGGCCAAAAATGAGCCCAGAATATGCGGATAGTCATGAGACCGTAATAGTTCGTCATGGCAAAGCTTGGCCACATAGAAAAAAGTGGTTGGGAAATTTTGCCTCACCCGCCTTATATTCCAGACTTTTTCCCGTCTGCCTACTATTTGTTTCGATCGATGCAGAATGTTCTTTCTGGGATACACTTCACTTTGGAACAGAGCTTGATTCGTTCTTGGCTTCAAAAAATGAGCAGATCTTTTGGCGCGGAATACATGTGTTGCCAGAAAGATGGGAAAAGGTCATAGCTAACAATGGCCTGTACTTTGAATAAATTTATAGTGTACCATATTTCAAATGTTGAAAAAATCCCGCATTTCTAAGTCTCCAAAGAATTTCGTTTTCGTTTTCATTTACTTTTTTTTGAAGGAAGAACATATTTATATATGTAGACTTCTCTGGAAGGGGTTGTAGACTTCTTATTTTGAAGAAAAAAAAACCTTTATTGCATTTTCATTATTTCTTTTCCACGAAAAAACAGTTTGAAATGGAAGTGGTTAAAAACAACATCCAAAGAATGGCATTTTCATTAACTCTTTTTTCCATGAGTTTGTTATAGACTTCTTTGGAAAAGGTTGAAAATTGTTGCATTAAATAGAGATGATTGTGCAGTCTGGCCTTCCAAGGGTTAAGCTGAACTTTTAGTGACGATGATGGTGCTGATGATGATGAAAATTTAACAAATGCTAAATTTATCATTTACCAAAAACAAATGCAAAAAAAAAAACATGAACTTTTTTATATTTTGTCTATTTCAAAGCGTTTCATTCGTTAGTTTGGCTTAAAAACGGTCAATCTTGGTAAACAAAACATGCAGCACACACACACAGAAAAATGTGGGTGTTGGGATTTCTGTAGCTATGTATATAAAGAATAGCAGCCAACTAGAGAAACAAACCAAAGCAATTTATGTAGATTTATCTATTTAACTATGCAAATTTAAATTCATATTTCTTGCTGCCATCTCTACAGTTTTTTTTTCTTCTTCTGTTTTTGGTTTGTTGCTGCAATTTTATTTATACCGGCTACAACACACTAGACAACAGCTACAGCAGCAATAGCAACCAACTGCAATCTTTACTATTCACTTTGGCAGTAAAGTGACGTGTTGCAATTTACTTGATGAGGTAGATTTGTTTCTATTATACTAAGTTTTTCATGTTGTTTATATATAAAAAAAAGTGTTGTTGCATGTCTGTCTGTCTGTTGGTTGGTTTCTTTTTTTTTCTAATATTCCTACCATTATACAAATTATTTAGATTATGGCTTTAATGCAAATGCAAATGCGTATAAAGTAAATAAAATTTATCGAAAAAGACAGAGAGAGAGAAGAAAAAAACCCAAGATATAAACAGACATTTAGAAACATGAAAAACTACTGTAAATAAACGAGTAATTGGCATAAATTGTTGCTCTGTTACCACGGCGACTAGCAATGGAACATACAAATACTTCAATGTAGCCATAACTAACTAACTAACAAACCACCAGCCATCCATCTAACCAAGTTTTAAAACCGACACTAGACCATTGTCCGCCCGTTTCTTTTTTTTTTCTTAGATTTTCCTTTCTTTACATCTTTCATATTTGTATTTTATAGAAAAAAAAATAAATAAATAAAATAAAAAAAGTTAAGAAAAATTACTATTAAAGTTTATTTGCAATGAATAAAAGAAAACAGAGTTTGTGTGTTTAGTTTGTTTAGTTGGTTATTATGAAAACTAAATGTATTGACCATTTAAGATAAGTTTTTTTTTTTCTTCTATATTTCAATTTCGGAAATTGTTTGTATTAATATTAGTTTTTAACAGTAAAACCTAAATAAAAATAACTTTACTTATAAAAAGTAAAACATTTTCAAAATGTTTGTTAAACATCGCTTCATTATACTTTTTTTATTTTATATTTAGCTACAATGTTTATTTATTTGCTGTTTATTTTATTAAGGTTTCACTGTTTTTCTTTAATTTTTTTATCATTTTATTTATATTTTTCGAAAAGTTCATTTTACTTTTTTTTTTCTTTAATGGTAATTTACTTTTAAAAGGTTTATTACAAATGCTGGTGATTTTCCTTTGTAAGAAATATTTATGTTTGAAAAACAAAAAGTTTTGCCAAAGTTTGTGAAAAATGTTTATAAATATTTGCTGGTTTGTATTGATTTACAAAAGATTATTGAATAATTGTTTGCATTTTTAAAATTGACTTAAAAGATTGTTCAAACGAAATAAATAGTTTTGTGGCAATTCGTAAGGAATTTAATTAAAATTGGATTTATGGTAAACATTTAATACAACTTTTGTAATAAATTGTTATCAAAGGCAATTTATTTTTAAATTTTTAGAAAATCATAGAATTTTATATCTATATATATAAAATTTAATCACCTCTACGTGAAAAACATGTGAAATTGATGTTCCCATGAAATATCAATTTCCCTAGAAGGGAAAATTTCTATCGTGATATTCCCATGAACTTTTCATTCACAATAGTTGATTTTGTTCGTAACAGCTGTTTTCTGTTTACAAATTCCATCTAAAAATTTCACATGAACAAAATTCAGAAACGAAAAATGGGAAAAGGGAAAATATTTCATTCAAAATATTGACTCGCGATAGGGGTGAATGTATGTCTGTTTATTTAATTATTTGTTTGTCTGTGACTTATAGGAGCCTAAGCCACTGGACCGATCCTCTTGAAATTTTTACTGCATGTTCCTCTATATCTAGAAGAAACAATAGGCTACTTTTTATTTTGAAATTGCAAGTGGGCGTGGCACAACTATAATCGTAAAAGTATTTAAACTTTGTATGAATCAATTTCTTTTCACTATACGGAGTTTGACTGAAAATGTGCGGTATTGGATTAGGGGGCGTGTCATCCATAATACAAAGTAAATAGTTATTTTCGAATAGCTAGCGTACTATAATTGTGAATGTCTTCAAACATTATATGAATCAATTTCTTATCACGGCATGAAGTTTAACCAAAAATGGTACGGATCGTAAAGAAGGCGAGGCACATCCCATACAAAAGTAAATATTGGGTGTATGACTTAAAAATGCGGGATTTACAAATTTGGAAAACTATAGTTGTGGAAGTCTTAAAATTTTGCGAGAATAACTTCCTTATTATTGTATGTACATAGTTTGGCTGAAAATGGGCGGTGTTTTAATAGTGGGCGTGGCACTTCCCATACAATGTAATTCCTTCGAATATCTATAGAACTATAATTGTAAAAGTATTTAATTTCTTATCACTATACGGAGTTATAGTTGGGCTGAAAATGTGCGGGATTGGATTAGTGGGAGTGGCAGCTATCGAAGTAAATAGTTATTTTTGAATATCTGGAGTACTATAATTGTGAATGTCGTCAAACTTTATATGAATCAATTTCTTAACACCCCATGATGTTTAAACAAAAATGGGAAGGATTGAGATCTGATTCTCCATATTCATAACATGTCAAATGTCAAAGAACATAAATAAAGAAATAATTTAGTTATTGCAAAAATTTATAGATTTTTAGCCCATTTACTTTCCCAAACTTAAATCATCTGTTACTTCTCTAACATTCCTTATAAATATTTTCAAATTATAATTATTTTCTTACCATTTACCACAAAAATATAAGAAATATTGTTTAATTAAGCTGGTAAATTAAATCCATTACAACACATACCTGAAAATAAACAAGAAAAGTAAAACAATTAGTAAATGGAGGGAAAAAAAACAATAAAATCTCAGTTTATAGAAAAAATATAAACACAAAGTTATTAAAAGTTATTTTTTCCAAAAAAAAAAAAAGTTATTGAAGCAATTATAATTAACCAAACAAACACTGTTCGGTAACAAGGTACATAAATACAGAATGGGGCAGCTAATATGAAAGCAGGGGTAAAGATAGTTTACCACAAGTAACTAACATAAATTAAACGTCATACTTGCAACACAAAAAAAAGAAAAACTTGTGGGAAATGAAACAAATGTTTCAATGTCATCATTCAAACGTCTGACGGTCTGTCTGTCTAGCAAGCAAGGAAAGTAAAAGTAAGGATATATAAATATTTTAAGGAAGTTCTATAAATTAAACAAAATTCTAGTAAACAAACCCAACAACATAGTTTAAGTCTTACAGTTAGGAATAGGGCAGATTTTTTTTTATTACAAAACCTCCCTCATCATTGTTTTAATATTGTATTATAGTTAGGAGAAAACAAAAGAACTGAAATAGCAACTACCAATAGCACCATAAAATTGCCAACTAAAAAAATTTTTATGATCCCCCAGGACTAAACGAATTCAGAGTAAGTAGGAACTAAAGTGCAAGTGTTGTTATATTACAGGGAGTGAGAGTTATGGTAAGTAATAGTGTCCTGTTTTGTTTTTTTGGGGAAAATTCTTATAGCGTTTTTTATGAGGTGCAAATAAAAATACTACATGCAATTTCTCATTTATTCCTTCATCATTGGTGGTGTTTTTAGCAAAACAACAAAATGAAGTAGTAAAACCAACAGTAGACATAATAAAATAATGCCAAAAAACACGCGTTTATAAATTGGCTATAACAACAAAATAACAATAAGTATGAAAGGAAACATAATATGAAACAAATCTTGGGTAGACAGTTAGGCAGACAACAGTATGGGAGTAGAGGAAAAAGAAACAGAATTCCATGAAAGTTTAATATTTTGTTGCTTGAATATTAAGGAAATATGTATATAGAACTTCCGTTTTGTTAAGATCCAGAGAAATATTTTTATACTGGGAATAGAAACTTAACGTGTTAATTTTTATGGAATTTTAGATTATATTTGAAAAGGACACAAGGAGGAATTGTATTGTTAAACTCATAAGAAAATATCAGTAAACAAATTTAATATGATCCTCCTAAGATATGATGTTCCAACTTATTAAGCAACATTTTTCTAAAACTATTAATTTAAACTATTATTTTTAAGGAAAATTTCAATTTTCACTTCGGTATTTTTATTTTAGGGACATTTTTGTTTAACTATTTAATGAAAATATTCAAAAGAAAACTGTAGTTTTAAGTGTTTTTGAAAAATTTCCCATTTCACAATTTTAAGGGAAATTTTTAGAATCTAAAAAATATGCTAAATTTTAGTAAAGTTTAATATTTTCTATGGTTCTTAAGGCTAAATTATCGGCAGTTGTGTTTTTAAACAAATTTCCCTTGTGAAACTTTTTTGGGAAATTTTTAGGAAATTATTATTTTTAAACTATTTTAACGAAATTTTTACTGTTTCTATAGTTTCATTTTAAAAAATTTCCCTTTTTGGGATATTTTTGGGAAGTTTTTTTCAAATTACCAAAATCATAAAAAATTTACATTTTTATACATTTTCACATTATTTTATAGTTTTTGAAGAATAAACTATTGTTTTAAGTGATTTTGAAAAATTTTCCTTTTGGGAATATTTAGGGAAATTTTAAAATCTAAAGAATTTTCAAGATTTTAAGTAAATTTAAAATATTTATACAGTTTTAAAGCGAAATTATTGGTAATTGTGATTATATACAAATCTCCCTTTTGGAAATTTTTTTTGGAAATTTTTAGTTTTTTAATTAGTTAAGGGGAAACAAAATTTAGCTATTTTAACGAAATGTTTACTATTTCTATAGTTTATATATTACATATTATAGCTTAAAGTGAATTTAAAAAAATTTCCCTTTTGGGATATTTTTGGGAAATTTTTTCATATTACCAAAATCTTAAAAATTTGCATGATTTCAATAAAAAAATTCAAATTTTTATATACTTTTACATTATTTTATAGTTTTTGAAGAATAAACTATTGTTTTAAGTGATTTTGAAAAATTTCCCTTTAGGGAAATTTTAAAATCTGAAAAATTTCCAAGATTTTTAGAAAATTTAAAATATTTATACAGTTTTAAGGCCAAATTATTGATAATTGTGATTATGTACAAATTTCCCTTTTGAAACATTTTGGGAAATTTTAAATGTTTTAATTAGTTGGAGATTAGTAGTTTTTTCATATTTTAACGAAATTTTTGAGGTCTTGAGGTCATTTAAAAAAATTTCCCTTTTTGGGATATTTTTGGGAAATTTTTTGAAATTACCAAAATCATAAAAACTGGCATGGTTTTAGTAAAAATTTACTTTTTAGCAACAAATTTATGATAATTGTAATTTTGGAAAAATTTACATTTTCGGATATTTTTAGTTTTGACAAATTACAGAGAAATTTTTTTATATAAATTTTGAAGGCAAATTATCTGTACACATAGATTTTAAACAAAGTTGCTATTTGGAAAACTGCAACATATAGGAAAATTATCCCTTAAAGAGAATAGACTGCCCTGATTTAACTGTTTTATCAAGTATCCAATTAATTTTAAAATCAATTTATATTCGTAGCTCCAAAATTTTGTCTCGAGTGCTCTTAAAAACGCCCCATTTGAAAACTTCCTCTAAAAACCAACAAAAGACTGAGAATAACATTGTCAATATCTTGGCTTTTGGTAACAAACAGACACACAGCATTTCATGGTTAGTTCTTTCTATTTTATTTTTTTGCAACGGAAAGGAAAAAGTATTTCAAGTATTCTTTCATATGTGTTCTGCAAACATCATACACATATCAAAAGAAATCCAAACATAAAAAAGAAGGAATAATGTTGCAAAGTGGTTGCAAAAAAAAAAAAATATAAAACGAAGAATATGCAACAAACAAGTGCCAAAGTATTTCCTGATATTGCAACCGGAAATGCAGCAGAGGAAAAAAACCAAAAGCAATTTCAAGGGTTGGCATTAGAACACAACTATAAACGAAAAAAAAAAAACATTTTTATGGTTATTTAGAAAAGAAAAAGTTTTGCAAAAGTGAAAAAAAAAAACAACTTCCATAAAAAAAATTGAGGAGGGGAATTTTTTTTCCTACAAATAATAAAAGTGAAACGATTTTTAGAAATTCTCAATAGTTTTTCGTTTCTGCCAAAAACAAGTGTAAAGGTAAGGTCAGACTACGCAAATTATTTGACACAAGATGTTTGGTGTGTTTGATCAAAACTACATCAAATAATCCATGGCTTGATTTTGTGGTCACACTGTACACATTTATTTGCCATATTTGTTTAATCTAACTACACCGAAATACTATCAAACACACGAAGGGGAAAATATATTTGTCTTGTGGTCACATTTATGGTAATATTTTTTCTAAATAATTATTAAATAAAGCTGTAAAAAAACTTTAATTTCTTTCATCAATAAAAAATACATATCTAGAAAGTAAAATACTACTAGAATTTGCTTTACATTTGAAAGAATTGTGAAATTTCAGAACTTTTATTTAAACGTCAAATATTTTATGTTCCTAGTTTGAACAGAAAACATTTTTGCACGGCAAACAAGAAAACAGCTGAATTTGGTCAAACAAATTTATTTGCCGATAAGAAAACTTTCATGTAATGTGACCAATGTGTGACCACTAAACAGCAAATATTTTCCTCAATTTTGGGTAATTTTTTATTTGATCTTGCAATTCATTTGCAAGATCAAACAGCGTCAAATAACAGCTGTTGCATCATGTGTTATCGCAAAAGTAGTGTTGCTATATATTAAATTAAAAATCGCTAAATAATGAAAACAAGTAGCGAAAAGAACTCAAGCTTGAACAATTTAATAATATAATTATTAAATGTTTATTTATTAAATTATATTACTATCAACGTATTAAAATTTGTAGGTATAATTGTTGTAAAAGTCTAGAAAATATCCCTAATATAATTAACAATTTTGGAATTTTATTGTATTTGTTTTGGCTTTGTTTGGATTTTGAACTAAAAATCGCATTATTCAAACAAAACGAATATTACTATGATGAACTTTACAATAATCAAATAAGCGTACTGTTAAAAAGAAAAAGTATATTTTTAAAATGTTGAAACCAAAGTATATACAATTAGTCCAACTATTTGACAGCAGTACCTAACTATATATTGGACGCCAAACGAAATGAAAATGTGCTAGAAGTATAAAATAAAATTATAAAATTCTGTGTGTTAAAGAATTAACGAGAATTGAACTATATTTAATCGAACATTTTTTCTTAAAATTTCGAGACATACTTTTCATTCAGAATGTTCACAAATATTATATTCGCATTAAAAAAAATGAAACAGATCATACTGTTTAAGAAAGAATTTTTAATTGCAATAAAATCATAATATTTATGTATGTCTAAACTATTTTCTTTGATTTTAAATTTAATAAATATTCCATACATTTGAGCAATTTTAAATTTTGGAAATAGAAAAACTCCATGTATAAAAAATAATCAAACTATATTAAATGTATACAAATATAAATCGCATAAAAATGCAAAAATCGCAACATAGACTTCATGTCTTCAATTAGTTTTTCTCCCAGTATGTCATTCTAGGCTGAATGACTTTTATGTGAAGAAGAAGACTTCATTTATTGATGCCATTTTTTTAGTGAAAATAATTTAAATAACAAATTTACAAGAAATATTGATCTGTATTATAGTTAAAGAATAAAAATAGTGCAATTTTGTTTTTAATTTAGTACCAAAAATATTTAAATAATCTCCTTTTATTTATCCGGCATGTTGAGCAAATAATTTTCTTTGTTAGCTCTATTTGAACAAACAATTATTTGATGAAAGTATTTGATATAGTGTGACCACACGGCAAATATATTTACTGATTCATTTTAACAGCAGTTTGGTCAAACAAAAAGTGAAAAATTAAATTCACTATATGATAACAAAATTCAATAAAACTTTAATAAAATAATTGTTTTACAATTCGAAATAAGTGCTTTAACCTTAAAAAGATTTGTAAGATCAAATTATATATTTTTTATGTATTTATATAGCTAGTGGTCACACTATGTTCACATTAAGAAAATATTTTGTTTGCCGACAAATAAATTTGTTTGACTAAAATAATCTGTTTTGTTGTTTGGTCTAAATTTTATTTGTGGTCAGATTCAGACAATGAAATATTTGACGATAATCATCAAATATTAGCTGTGTCTGACCGTACCTTAAGTTTTATTATTTCTTCTTAAAATTACTAAAGTTTAATAGAAATTGTTTCAAGTTTTAAGCATCATCATGTGTTTGGAGTAAAAAAGTTTAATTTTGCCATAAATGTTGAGAGCAGTAAATTTAAAGGAATTATTTATAAAATCGATTATAAGTGATAAAATTTAAGGAGTTTTAAACAGTTTTTTGTCAAGGGTCAAGTTAAAACTAAAGAAAGTTGTAACTATTTCGGAGTTAGGATTAATACTTCATCCAAAATGCAGTCTGAGTTAGGCTTAATAGTTCAAAAGAGAGTGTGGACTCTCATTAATACACATGCCAAAGAGCTGTTGATTCGCTACTTTAATTTAGTTCAGTGGTCGGCAGAAGGAGTATATGAATTATAGTAACATGTTATAGAAATTCTTTCTCAGTTGTAATCAGAACTGCTACTTATTGTGATTTTTATTTCTTATTTGATAATTTTAATGAACTACGTTGACGATCATATTCGCCTGTTTAGTTACTTTTATTCTATACATATTTAGCAAAAGAGCGAATTCACTGTATTCGCTCTTTTGCTTCTTCGCTTTCAGCCTCTCAAATTCTGGAAATCTAGCAATCGCGAGCAATTCTCCACAATTTCTCTTAATAAAATTAAAAAAAGCAAAATTTTTCTTCTTTAGATTCTCAATCCTGGCAATATTAACTTCCTATTATTTACTATTTAAAACCATATAATGTACAATTTATTTAGTCATAAATCATTTTCCAAATTGTTTGCTTGCAACACTTTACCATAATTAAATTTTACACTTCAAAAAACCCATCACTTACATGTGGCTGGCTGGTTTATTTTAAACTGCTCATAGTAACTTAACTACCTTTAGCAAACACAACGACGAATATACTTTTGTTATGGAGAAACAAAAAAAAAAAACCATAATAAAATTTGTCCCTAAGCCAGCATTAAAATCAAATAGCTGCTAAAAACTCTAGAGGCGCGCACCACCATAGCACACAAAACAAAGGTGTTGGAATACAAACAATCAAACCAAAGGAATGGAATGGTAGGAAAACAAGACTAGTAGCGGGTAATGCAATTTTAAAGCCAATAATAAAGGTACATGGATACAGACGGAACGGCCACATAGACAGACAGACAGGCAAACTAATAATAAAATAACAACAAACATGTCCAGGTGCGATTTATTATAAAGTACCAAAGGTAACCAACAAGACAAAGCTGTAGCCAGCCCAGCTCTAGTCTCTGTGTGGCAGTAAAACGTTTAAAAACTATTACAAGCATTGTCATACATTTGGCCAGGCCAGGACAGGATACACCAGCAGGGGAAACAACGGACAAAATATTTTTAATGCTGGAATAAATGAAACAATAATCCTGACAAAGCACAACATTTATTATTGAACTATTCAATGCTGGTTGGTAGCTGTTTCCTCTCTCTCTCTCCCTCCTGATATACAGAGCTGGGATATTTGTAAAATTTTCCATGTACATTAAAAGGAATTGATGTTGGTTGGTTGGTTGGTTTTGAAAAATAACAACTATGCTCTCTCATTTTTAAACAGAAAAGAAATCATACCATGTCAAGTGGGTACTTAAGCGCCAGACAATGAATGCTTTATAATGGATGTTAAAAGAAATGGAAATGACGTATAACTCGTCTGTATGTATGGTGAAAATGAAATAATAAAAAAAAAAAACGGAAAATAATAATCCAGACTCTTGTTTAAATACATTGAATGCAAAAGAAACATTGAAAACGTGATTTTGCTGCTGCTCCTGTTGTTGCAAAACCTTACTACTATGTTAGAGAAAAATTATTTTATATTGAAAAAAAAATGAACATTTTACAATATAAGTTGCATATTACAAGAAAATAAATCTAAATTGATTTATAACAATATGAGATAGAGAAAAAAAAGGTATAAAAAAAATAATATTTTGAAAAATTTCCCTTAAAGATTTTTTTAGGAAAATGTTCATGATTTCAATAAAATTTTTAATTTGTAAACAGTTTTAAGTGCAAATTATTGATAATAGAGAGCTTTTGCAAAAATTTTCCTTTTGGGGTATTTTTAGGGAAATTTTTATTTTTTTTACTTATTGGAGGAAAAATTTTATTTTTATTCATTAAACGTAATTTGTAACTTTTTTAAGATTCTTAAGTATATATTATCGTTTAACAATTATTTCCAAAAATTTCCCTTTTGAAAATTTTTGGTGAAATTTTTTATTTTTATAGTTATTATATGAAAAATTTCAAATTTTTAATATTTAAACGCAATTTGTATCTTATTTAAAGATTTGTAAGTATATATAATTGTTTTAGGAGTATTTTAAAAAATTTCCCTTTTGGATATTTTTTGGGAAATTTTTATTTTTTATTTATTGAAGGAAAAATTTAAATTTTTGTACTACTTCAATGAAATGTATACCCTTTTTAAAGATTCTGAAGTATATATTATCGTTCAACGAGTATTTTAAAAAATTTCCCTTTTGAGAATTTTTGGGGAAATTTTTATTATTAATATTTTTTACTATTTAAATGAAAATTTTTAACTTTTCTAATGATTTTTAAGTATATACTTCGTTTAACGAGTATATATTATCGTTTAACAAGTATTTCCAAAAATTTCCCTTTTGAAAATTTTTGGGTAAATTTTTATTTTTTTTACTTATTATAGGAAAAAATTAAAATTTTTTCTACTAAACTGATTTTGTACCCTTTTTAATGATTCTAAAGTATATATTATTATTTAACGAGTATTTTAAAAAATTTCCCTTTTGACAATTTTTGGGGAAATTTTTAGTTTTTACTTATAGTAGGAAAAATTTAAAATTCGATATAATTAAACGGACTGTACTTTTTTCAAAGATTTCAATGCATTTAACGATTATTTTAAAATGTTTCCCTTAATATGTATACAGTGCACTCGCGGTAACGTGAACTAATTAAAACCAAGGGAGTTCATGTTAGTGAAATTGTTCACGTTAGCGATTGTCGAATTTCATTGAAAAATATAAAATTTTATAATATAAACCTGTGTTTTACACGCTTGAACGTGAAATTCTTTATTTATTATTAAAATATAAAACAAAAATTATTGATTAAAATGCATTACAAAACAAAACGAGATCACATTGAAATAAAACTACATAGCAAATAAAATTACTCATTCGTTGCCATACAAAAAATATTAATTTAGAGGATATAAACACATTTTTATTATAAGGGGATTCCCTAAACTTTAAAAATCGAATTTAATTTATGTATTTCATTGCTGTCTACATGCTTAGAAAACAAATGCAGTGAAAAAAATTGTTCACGTTATAGAGCTTTCTGAGTTTGTTCACGTTACAGAGTAGTCAATGTAAATAAAAGCTTGTTACCGTTAGGCGGTGTTCACGTTAGACGGTGTTCACGTTACCGCGAGTGCACTGTATGTATATTCATATAACGCGTATTTCAAAAAATTTCACTTTTGGGGAAATTTTTATTTTTTTACTTATTATAGGAAAAAATTCAAATTTTTTCTACTAAAACGGATTGAGTACTCTTTTTAAAGATTTTAATGTATATATTATCATTTAATGAGTATTTTAAAAAAATTTCCCTTTTGAAAACTTTTGGGGAAATTTTTATTTTTTTACTTATTGTAGGAAAAATTTCATATTTGAACGAAATTTATACTTTTTTTTAAAAGGTTTTAAAGTATTTATTATCGTTAAACGAGTTTTTTAACAAAAATAGCTTTTGGACATTTTTGGGAATTTTTTTTCAAATTTCGAAAATCCAAAAAAATTTAGAATTTTAAAAAAAAATTTACATTTTAATACACTTTTATGTCAAATTATGGAATTAAAATATTAGTAAACAAATTCAAAATTTCACTTTTATAAGCGGCAAAAACCTACTGACAAACATACTTTGCTGTCTTATAAGCCTATTATACAACTACTTATTTATTAGTCAACTCGCATAAGCACAAATCACTTAAATGCACATTTAAAAAATCAATAAAATTCTCAGATTATGATATGAATTAGCCGAGAGCAACATAATATGGTAAAACCTTAATCATAAAAATGGTTGTCACAAACATATACTTGTTTACGGTAACCATATATATGATTGATACAATCATGTGAATCGCAAGTTATATATATATATTATGGTTACCATAATCATGTAAATAGTTACTGTGACTATAATATATTTAAAAACTTTTGGAAATGGTTACTGTAAACATGCTCAACTATATTTTTTCTCTGCGTGTAGGGACCGGTTTTAGTTCTCATACCTTCTCACATCGCATTGACATGCTGATGTCCTACTAGGGTGTAAATTGACACCTTTTAGGCACTTTGTGACTGATCACGGAACTGGTAGTTTCAAATTGACATAAGTTGAAAAGTAAAGTGAAATGTCCTCATTTCACAAATTTGTCTACACTGAAGCTCCAAGAATTTCAATATATTAACACATTACTGGGTAATGAAAGGTTTTGCTTTGTGTTATATTGTAATATTATATAAGTGCAATTTAATTTTGTCTCGCAATTAAGAAAAAAACGCCATTAACATTAATTTAAAACTAAGAACAAATCACATTAATTATTGCAAATTAACTAATATAAATTACACAGTTACATTAAAAGGATCCTAAACAATCCTCAAAAAAAAAAAAAAGGGAAAAAGAATAATGATACATCGTCTAACTAACTGCACACACATATGCCACACAAAAATAAAGCAAGACACAAGTACAACCAAAATGACATTTTACTTGCTGCATGAAGCATACAAAATCACAACTCAGAAAACAAGCAACAGCAGCAGCATCAGATACTTTTTAAGCTCTACAAACTACATATAATTTCTTTGTTTCACGTATCATTTTGCAGACATAATCGAACTAAAACTGATTCTTATGGTTCATTTTATTGAATCTTGAAAACATTTCATTCATGCCCCATACAACTTTAAGTCTATTGTGGTGCATGTTACGAAGCTGTGTGTGTGCAAAGGCCACAGGGTGGCCGGAGTAATCTGTTTTTAGACAGTTATTAAATGCAACATGTTTTATGCGACATCATTGGAAATGATGAGGGTCATTAGCAGACATAATATTTCACAGAGGTTTTTTTATATTTTTCAGCTTAAAGTTTTAAATGTCAGACAGATTGGAATTAAAAATGTTTTATGTTATTAAATAAAAATTTGATAAAGGAATTTCTGAAAAGAAATAAATGAAGTAGTGATCTAAGAAAGCTTAGAACACACTTTTTCATTGCCAACATCTTTTTTAAGGTTCGAAGGACCATTTTTTAATTAAATGTTTTCAACTATAATTATCTTTTACTAACTAATAGAACTTTGTGCTAAATCCTGAGGTAATTAAGAAATAAAAATAACTAATTTTATGATAATAAATGAACAAATTTTAATATTTGTCTTTACAAAAGTTTGTAGGACCATTTATCTCTTTTCTATTTTTCTCAATCTTAATTAAAATTGTATAATAATAAATTTAATCATATTTATTACTTCCCAAAAGTTTGAAGGACCTTTTCTTTTTTTATTAATAGCATAAAAATTTGTCTCAATCTTATTACTAAAAATCCTGTAAAAAATTAATAAAACTGCTACTAATTTGTTATTTCAAAAGTACGTAAGACCATTTCAAGTATGTTCTTTGCTTTTCACCTTAATTTAAATTTTATTTATTTAATTTTCCATCTTACTGTTGTATAAATACCTATTATTTGTTGTTGCTCTTTCTATACATACTCGTATTTAATTGCCACTTCAATTAATTTAACATTTTTAATCTCGACTGTAAACACAACTAATTAAATTTTTCTTTATAATGCTGCTGCTGATTGTCTTTTATATTAAGTACTTAAGTTACTTAGTAGCTTCTGAGTAGGGATAGTCTAAGAATATTTGTACATTAATTAAAGTTTTATAGAAAATTTCACAAATAAAAAACAGCCATCTATGTTGTATGTCATCTATTTAAGAGTTTTGTTGGGAAAATAAAGTTATTTTTAATGTATATGTATGTATTTTGTTTGCCCTTTAATTGTTTTTAAATAAAAAATTTACTGTCTCGATTTTTTTTAAAGAATAAATGGGAAAACTATTGAGAAGAGAAAATACTAATGAAAGTTTTAGTGGACAACAAACGCTATAGCTGGCATTAATGATGACAATTCATCACCTTTCATAGTTTATTTCACTTAATGTTGAATGCATTACTTCATAGTGTCTAAAGAAATGAGTTGTGGAATAAGTTCGATACGAAAGGAAACATTTTCGAATTTCCATGCATAAAGCATGGAATTCGAATTACACAATCACATCCCATATCATGTAGGATATTTGTTCTTCATACCTTCCACTAACTGTATTAACTGTTAGTTAAATAATAATTTTATTAATTGTTTAAATTTATGTTTTATTGTCATATTACCAAACTAAATTATTTCACCTTTTATGGTAGGAGATTTTTGTAAAACACAAGACAGTTATTTTGCAAAAAACTTTTGTTTTTCCCAAGTTTGTAAAAGTTTAACAGAAAGAAAAAAAAAAACAGAAAGGAGACAACAGAAAAGTTTTTTTTAGAGTGAAATATTAATTTATAAATAAAATGCATTCACCTGTAAAAGTTTGTGTTTTAAAATACAGAAACAGAAAAGTTTAATCAAAGTTTTCTCCAGGTAATTAATATTTAATTAATTTCTTTAATTTGTTGTTTACCACACACATTTGTCGGGTGATTCACCCTTCTTTATAAGACAAATTTAAAGTTGTGAGTTTAAATGAATGTGTGATTAAACTTAGTTTAAACCTTTACTTTTTTATCAGTTAAAGTTTACAATTAAAGCTATTATAATTAAAGTTAAAATACCCTGAGAGTAAATAGGTTATTTTATATTTTCTTGGATTCAGGATGATTCCTACTTAGTTGTTTAATTATTTTCCAGTACTGCTTAATAAAGGAAGAATATTCGAAGATAACAAAGAAAACTAAATGTTGAAAAAGTTATTTTGTAAAAAAGCTCTTTTGTTATTGAAATTAGTTTTGAAAGTGAAAAGAAAAAATTTTTTTGTTAAAAAATATCTTTTTATGATAAAGCTTTACTGTACCAAAATTACTATATTTTGAAGAGATTTTTGGTGAAATAAATTTCACTTTCTTTAAAAATGCTATTTTAAATTATGGGAAAAGTTATATTTTACTTGTATTGAAAAAAGCTTTTTTTTAAGACAAAAATCGTGTTTTATTGTATTGAAAAAAGATATTTTTTGTGAAAATTTACTTTTTGTGAAAAAACCTCTATTATTGTGAAAATATCTTGTTATTGTCAGGAAAAAACTTGTTTTTATATAAAAAAAAAGGTATATTTTGTGAAAATTCGCTTCTTTCTTTCTCTTGGCTTGTTTGATAAAATTCACTTTTTCTGAAAAAGCTCCATTGCTGTGAAAAAGATCTTGTTATCAGCAAAAAAAAAAAACTTGTTTTTATGTATAAAAAAATAAATATTTTTTGTAAAAATTCACTTCTTTTAATAAAGTTATCTTTGTTTGAAAAATGTACTTTTTTTTAATAAATTTTATGAAAAAATATCATTTTGTGATAAAGCTTTTTTTGAAAAGACAATATTTTGTGATAAAAATTTCACTTTCTTTAAAAAAAAAAAAAATTATTTTTTATGAAAAAATTCTATACACTTGTTTTAAAAATTCTCGTTTTGGAAAATAAATTATATTTAACCTTTTTTGAAAAAAGCTCTTTTTTTGACAAAACTCACTTTTTGTGAAAAAGCTCCATTATTGTAAAAACATCTTGTTAAAAAGAAATATATATTTTTTGTGAAATCTAACTTCATTCAATAAAGTTATCTTTGTTTGCAAAATGCTTTCTTTTAAGAAATTCTATGAAAAATAATTTTTGGTGATAAAGCTTTTTTTTGAAAACGGATTTTTTGTGATATTAATTTCACTTTTCTTTTTTTTTTGAAAAACGATATTTTTTACGAAAAAATTCTATTTTACTTGTTTTAAAAAATCATTTTATTTTAAGAAGAAATTATATTTAACATGTTTTGAGAAAATTCACTTTTTATAAAAAAAAACCATTATTATGGAATCATCTAGTTATCGGGAGGAAAAAACTGGTTTTTAAATAAAAAAGAGGTTTTTTTTTTTTAAGAAAAAGCTCTTTTTGTGAAAAAGCTTTTTTAGTCAAAATCGCAATTTAATGGAAAAAAATAACTCATGTTGTTTTATTTCAGCACCAATTTGACTGAATTCTATAGAAAATTTACATATAACATATGATATGTGATTCTGGGTTGTTTTAATTTGTTTAAGGAAATTTTGGGAAATAATGTTTGGAATATTCAATTTAAATTTTAAATTGCTTAACTTTTTTTTAACTAAAGCTAGTTTTCTATTTTATTGCAAATTTTATTTGTTTTGTTTTTTTTTTTTCTATCTTAACCAAAAAGTTACATTTTCTAGACAAAAACTACAAGAAAAGAACAACACAAAAGAATCACCATATTGACCAAAACTCCATAATATTAAATATACTAAATAACACCCCCACACACACAATTTCTTCCTTTTTTAGAAAAAAAAAAAATAAAGTCTATGTCCTTTTTTCGCCATGTTGTGTTTTTTTTTACTTTTGAAAAACACTTCTTGCCGTCAGAAAGGAACTATATGAAAAAAAAGAAAGATTCGTATAAAACGGAAAGATAGGAGACCGACGAAACAACCAACCAACCACTACACAAATTTAGTAGGGATATAAAGGTGACAATAACTTAAAGTACAATGAACTTGTAAAAAAAAAGTTTTTTTTTTTCTACGTCCTTTTTTTGTGTTTTAAAAAAGTTTAAAAACCAGCAACATTGAGCAAATAAAATTGAAATGATAACGAGACATGTGTCTCCTTAAAAGAAACACACAAAAAAAATAAAGAAATTAAATAAAATAAAAGTTAAATTTGTAATAAAATTCTTAACAAATAATAAAGAAAGCTTATTTGATCATAGAATCCTTGTCATTACATTAGCTTACTTTAAAGGTTCCAATGTAGCTTTTAGTAAAGCTTATTTAGCTTACAAACATGATGTAAGGAAGCAGCAAAATAAGCTAAATTATAGCTTATTTCTTGTTACAAAAATGTAAACAATAATAAAAGCTTTAATTTTTATTTTTCAAAAAGATCGGCTTTTCAGCTTTTCAAAAGCTTAATCCTATAATAAAATCAAAACTATTAAAAAAAATGAGAATTTTCCTTAATTTATGTTAAAACTTTAAACATTATGGTATTATTTATGGTTATTTATTAAATTTTATTGATGATATTTCTTTAAACTCATAAATAAGCACTTCAAGTGTTTCCTATTACGAAAATATCTTATAATTTACAGTCTAACGCTTTTACATCAAAGAAATTCTCGATTGCAAAAGCACATGTGAGAAATTTATATAAAACAGCACAAGACTACAAAATTTCAAAGACAACATGAATAGAGTTTTGTCTACATTTTACATTTATAAGAAATATATTTTATTAAACATAACTTTAACTGCTTGCTGGTAAAATTTTCGTAGAAAATAACAACAATGTATTATACAAAAAAGAAAATTCTGCTGGCAGTTTTAAAAAAGAGAAAAAACAAAATGTGAAATGCAAAAAATCATTCAAGTGTGTAAGCCAAAAATTCTATTTTAAAGAAGAAAGTTAAATACTTAAGTGATGTTAACATATTAATACTATGCGAAGCTAAAAAAAGCTGAAGAAGTTTGTAGCGGAAACACCTAGAGCAGAAACATAGTTGTATATGTTTACCATAATCATTTCAACATTTTTACAGTTTTTTGTTTAGCAATATTATGGTCACTGTAATTCTTTGCATGATTGTGGTAACCATAATATGTTTAAGTTACCATTCCTATCATTGCAGCAATCATATACATATATGATTCTAGTAAATAAATAAATGTTTATGGCAATCATATTCATCATGTATCATTATATCATAATATGAGTAATCAGATTATGATAACCATAGTCCGAGAACAACAATCTATGGTGAAGTATTATATCATAAACTTGGTTGCCACAAACACATACATACTTAATCATTGCAATCATATATATGACTGTTCCAATCATGTGAATGGTAACTTAAACATATTATGGTCACCACAATCATATAAATAATAACAGTGACCACAATATTGTTAAAAAAACTTTTAAAAATGTTGAAATGGTTATGGTAAACATTTACAACTATATTTTCCCTCTGACAAGTGGCTTTCTTGCAAAATATTCTTCTAAATTTGTACCACTAAAAGCCACAATAAGAAATTTCAATTAAGTTTGAAAAAAATAAGAATAAATTTGTTTTTTACTCCCATTTTTTTTTTTTTTTTTTCTTTTCAATTAAATTAATGATTTTAAAAGAAAAATTAAGAATTCATAAAAAATACAAAATCATAAATCACTTTTTGTTAGCTATATGTTTATGGTCTTGGTCAGTCTATTAATTCATGTTTTTAAATTTCAAAAAAGAAATAAATGCTTTTGTATTTGGTGACACCCCCTTTAATGTTTATTTTCTGTTTTTTTAAAGAAAAATGTTATAGTTTTATCGCGATAAAATGTAATTGAAATAACATTTACATTCATTGTCTACTAATTTTAGAAACCAAAAAAAAATAAAAAATAAAATAAATAAATGAAAAATAAACCAAGACTAATGATGTGGCTGGCGGACTGGATTAAAAGCAAAGCAACAAAAAAATAAAATAAATAAATTATTTACTTTGAAACCATGGCCAAATAAGTCATTTGGTGGTTGTAATGAATGTTACCAAATAACCGATGATTAATGTTAAAAACCATAGAATGAAAATATTTATTAGAAAAACTGTCAATAAGACAAAGTCAAGATATTTTAATGGACTAACTTAATAAAGCGTTGAGGTGATACATGTAGAAACATGTAGAAAAATATGACAAAATTTGTGGCAAGTCAATCAATTATTTTTCTTTGTAAGGTTATGAAAAGTTTGCTAAAGCTAAAAAAATATCTGTGGTAAAGTTATGTTGAGAAACACACTAACTTTTGCATTACCAGTTAAAGGTTTAAACCTTTTAAAAGCATTAACGGGTAACACAAACAAGTTATTGCCAAGTATGAGTATTTTAACAAAGTTTTTTGGACCCAAAAGCCGACAAAATTTTCCCAAAAACTTCTTGAAATGGCAGGCAATATGCAGTTGCGGCAAAAGGAAAATTTTTGTTACAAAGGGCTCTATAAATCCCGAAATTTACATCAAGGAATGTTTACAATAAAGGATGCTTCCATTCATAAGACTTCTTAATGTGTCCACTTATTTTTGGCCTGATTTGGCATCTGTGACTATGGTAAGAAAGGTCTTGAGTGGTACAAGACCAATAATGTGTTATGTGTAGCAAGAGGGGCAAATCCTCCAAACTGCCTGGAGCTAAGGCAAGATATTGGGCTCTTATCAAAAGAGAATTGAAGAGCACAAAAAAGGTGTTCAAAACTGTGGTAGATTTTAAACGGAGATGGACTACCTGTTCAAACAAAATGACAGAAAGCTCAATAAAAACCTTAATAAAGGGTTTCCGGAAAAGGTTCATAAATTCATCACTATTGATTAGACTATAAAGATATAAAAAATAAAAACTGTAAGTTTAGCGGTTTAATTTTTATTAACATTTATGTCTGTTAAGATTTTTTCGATCTCAGTCCTTATTTAACTTCGACACCCTGTAGCTGTTTTCAAACAAAGTGGTTACAAGTTCAATTTTCTGAAAGCCTGGGTCCTGCTCTATAATTTTTATGTTCATTTATAATTCAGTCAAATCGCCCGACATGTGTAAAAGTTTTGAACTGAGAAAATTTGTACACACCCAAGGTGAACAACTTTGACACCCTGCAGCTGATGCTAAATTCGAAATTTACTGAAAGGTTAGGTGCTCCTCTATAATCCACAAGTTACAAACTGTGAAACTTTGTTCAACACTCTTTAGATTAGCCTATATTCCAGCGAAGTTGTTAAAAATTTAATTTTCTGAAAGGTTAGGTCCTGCTCTATGACTCATAACTCAGAGAAATCAACCTGTATTTCTAATATTATATATACATATTCACACTCCAGGTAGAGAACTTTGAGACAACCTTCTGGAAGGTTACAAATTAAATTTTCTGAAAGTTTTAGGCCTCCTCTATATATTTTATAGTAATTGCTTTTCAATTACATCAGTATTTTAAAAGTTATATATTAAACAACCTTTATGAATCATATAAATTCTTTAAAATAAATATAAAAATAGAATCATTTAAAAAATTACGAATAAATTCTAATAAAAACCAAATATAAACACACCAAAATCTAGCTGCTCAATCATTCAAATTAACAAGAAAAACTTGAGCAACAGAAAAAAAATTTAATTTAAAAACCTACAACCTGCCTACACCAGCCAGCAACAAAGTTTCTAACAGTGAAATATGTATTTGTTTAATAAATATACACAGTCAATTGGAAAATCCTTCTAAACTTATACACAAACACACACACACACATACACATACTCCCACGGAAAATCCTTGACATTAGTCATGGGGATTTTTTTTCCTTCTATTTGAATGAATATTTACAGCAAAATGAAAACAAAATATACAACTGAACATAAACAAACAAACAAACAAAACCAAAAAAACCAAACCCAGACGAATTCTTGAAAAACAATTTTCCCACGCCTACACTCATACCCTTACTGATACAAACAAGCCGACAATCATTTTCCGACAACACACCACTCCACATCATATACGAAAGAGAGCGCAAAAAAATAAGGATTTTCAAAAGGACATTCAACTTGAAGCCTACCTAGACACGTTTAGACTTTTAATAACAAGTGCTGCAGCACGTTAAAGAAAAACTCAACATTATGCCGGTAAGGGAAAAATGGGAGAGTAATTGAAAAATAGAGAGAGAAAGCTTGGAGAAAGCGCAGGTCCCTAAAAAGCTTTTATTCTTTCAGCATAAAGAGAGGAGCCTACAAAACTAGGCACATAAGTAGGAGAGTAGAGCCTAAATAACAAAAATGGCCATGACAGTGGCCGTGAATATTGCATTGCACTTTTCGGTATGTATGTATTTATGTATTTGTAATAGTGAGGGTGGTATGCAGCAGTAGTAACCTTAAACTTGCCCTTGGCCATGATTTAGGAGTATAAAAAGCTTTTTTTTGGAGATAAAGTGACGTAAGCAGTTATTAAAGGGGGCTTGTAATAAAAGCTGTTTTTTCAATATTAGTGCTACTTATAATAATAAAGGACAGGGCCAGAGTTTATAATTTTCGAATACACCTTAAAGATTAAGGATAAATATATATAATTTTTTGTTAAATTCTAGGAAAATAAAAACGCAATCAATGATTTGTATACCCCCCCCCCCCCACTCCAAAAAAAAAAACAAGCAAAGTCCGTGACCTTGTCCTTTTTTTCCCCACAACAAACATGTTTATAAACTCCTAAGGGAGAAATTTAGGCGAATGTGTTGTACTCAATACAATCAAGACTTGTCTTAGTTTTAGACACCAGACATTTACCCATGTCTTGTTGTTGAGAATGAAGCTCACAAGGCAGGCATTAAAAATGCTTTGGCAGTGTCATTTAAAGCAATATTTTATTTAAATGGTTTCGTTATACTTATCAAGCAGGCTGCTGCTACTGCTGCTGGTGCGTTAAGTATGTACAACTCTCTACTTGTATCCAAAATAACCCTAAGGATTACAGTTTTCTCTTGTAATTTCAAAGGAATTCCAAATATGTTATGCACAAGCAGCACAGGGCTATAAAACAAACACACATTTCGCCTGCACAAATGTATAACAAAATATGTATGTATGAAAGTATTATTATTATTATTATTACAAGAATAGACACTTAAAACATGTCTTATTCACACATTGTACATTAGAGTAAGAATTATAAGCTGGAAAACAGAATACTTATATTCATAATATTAAAACAGCTCCTACACACAGGCCTGCTTAATACCTCTACTCCTCTAACTCTTACGGCTGTTTTTTTTTTCTTCTTCTTCTGTTGCTTTTGTAATAATAAACATTAAAAGGTTTTTGAACCTCTGTTTTTTTTTTCATTTTCAACTCATGATTATATTACGTATACGCCACTGAGCAACACTAAAGCATCGCGTGCTTGCTGGCATTGAAATTGTGTGCTGAGAAATGTGTTGAAATGAAAAATAATATAAACAATTTATTTTGAGAATTTTGTGTGCAAAATGTGAAAAGAGAAAAAAATAAATGTGCAACATTAGCCGTTTTTTATAATGCTGTTAGTAGGCCCAGAAATAATACAATTTTATGTTTCAATTATTGAAATAAATAAAGAAATATTTGGTTAAACAGACATGAAGAAGATTTTAAATGTGAAATATTGAAAGAAATTGGTGTATATACCTTGAGAAATGTCAAATATTACAAAGTGTTCAACCTTGACAGTCAGTAGCGGAGTTAGTATTCAAAAAAACTTTGGTTAGAAGTTGAATGTTCTGATAGCTTAAAGCGTTCTCTATAATATTGGTATACATTTGCAAGATTTGAAAGCATTAGAAGTTTCTCTTGCACTCAAAATGGTGAACATTGATACCCTGTAGATAAGTTCGTATTTAAACAGGTTGATTAAATGTTTAATTTTATAAAAACTTAAGTTTTTTTAATTGGACAAACAGTTTATAATGCTTTGCTTTTGTAAGAGTGACATGATCTAAAAGCTGTTTTCCCATACGATATGGTAAACTTTGATACCCTGTAGCTTGGTTCGTATCTAAACCAAAAACTTAAAAGTTGAATTTGATGAAAGCTTAAGTCCTTCTTTATCATATTTTAGAACAATATTTTTTAATGGGACCAACAGTTTTAATCGCTATGTACTTGCAAGACTTAGATACTTTAAAAGCTCTTTAAAGGACTTACAATCAAAATGGCCAACTTTGACACCTTGTAGCCAAGTTCGTATCTAAACAAACTTGTGAAAATTTTAATTTCATGAAAGCTTAAGTCCTTTTCTATTAAATTTAAGAACTCTGGTTTTTAATGGGACCAATAATTTAGTTGGCTTTGTATTAGTAAGAGTAACATACATATTTTAAAAACTTTTTCCCACTCTTACACCATGTAACAATGTTAAGCAGACTGATTAAAGTTTAATGTTATGAAAGCTGAAGACTTCCTCTATAATGGTCTAGAACCGTGTCGCCCAAGATCACAATTCCTTAGCACGCGTAATAGGGCAAGAAAATTCTACTGACGTTACTTTGATACACATACACTATAAGCTTTGCGTGTGTGTTTTCTTATAATGATCATGTGTGTGTTGCTTTGTTTTCATCTCAGAGAACAAATTCAGTTTCTCAGTGTACGATATTCATATGTTGAGTTGATTTAAATTCTCCGCTATTTTACCAACACAACCAAAGCTTTGATGGTAAGTGTTTGGGCACCACTGCTCTAGAACGTTTTTTATTGGACCTGCGGTTTATATCGCTTTGAATCTGTAAGAGTTACATACTTTATGAGCTTTTTCGCAATCGAGATGATCAAATTTGACTGTCTGTAGCTCAGCTTGTATTCAAAGAAGGTGGTTAAAAAAAACAGGATTCCATTTAAAGATATGATCTAAAAAAAAAGTATTTCTCTATAATGATCTAGAACATTATTCTAGCTAGATATTCTCAAAATTCAAAGTGGATATTAACAAAAAATGTATAGCAACCAGTTTAAAAAGCTAAAAAAAAGTTGTTGAATAATTTTTTTAGGGTAATTATTACCCAATAAACTCAGGACAGCCATTAGAAACAAATTTGCAACTTAAGTTTAGGAACCAGGTGCAAAAAGATGAAGAGTGCCTCAAGGCATACTATTTTTATTAATACGATTTTATTGAAAAACTAATGAAAAATAAACAAAAAGTAAGAAAATATGTTTTATTTTCTACGATGATACTCATAAAAACTATTTTTGTCATTTGAAAAGCATAAATGAAGATCGCATTTTGAGCAAACACACTGTATTTCCGACTTTTTGAATAGTTTGCACCATCTATTTTGGCTAACCAGATTAGAAAGTGGTCTATATTGGCATAACGTACCTCATTAAATGGATGTTTTGCTTTTTTGACAACTATTGAACCACCTGGCTGTGGATCTTCTTGTGGAGTATCAACTGATCATGAGTCAAGGCGGATAATTAAATCCATCTACGGTATCTGTCATTCCAATCATTTTTTTTTTATAACAAAAAAGTAAAAAACTGTACACTATAACACGCAACCCGCAACAGTGCCTTGAGGCACCCCTTAGTTTTTGTGTTCTCAACACACTTTTTGTTAATTGTTTAGCATTTACAAATTCATAGACTGAAAAAAGAATATCTAACCTTTCAAAAAAAAGATATTTCGAATAGATCGGGCGACAAAAAGTTAGTAAAACTTTGATTTAAAAAAAAAGAAATCACACAAAATTTCATGTTCCAAAATTATGACATTGCTCACAAAACAAATGACAGAACAAAAACTAAGTCAGAATGCATTTCGACCTTCGAGGGAAATGTTAACAAATCTGTAACTAAAGTCACTGTTAAATTAAAAAAAAAAAATAATTACTTTTTGAGATAATTGGTGTTTTTTAATACATGCCTTGAGGCACTCTTGCGGGTTAGAGGGTTAAAAGCAATATTTTCAAATGTAGATATTTAAAATTATAAATAAAAATTAGCTTTTTTCTAAAAATCTAGCAATTACTCTCTTAATTTTCAGTGACCAATTTAAGTTTATTTTGATTTAAATTTATTTACATAACTTTATGTTATTTATTTAAAATGATTTCTAAATCACTGATTTCTGTTATCGAAAATATTGCAAACAAAATTATACATTCGTTTTTAAAACAAAATTTGCCAATATAAGCTTGATTAAACCTAAAATCTTTTTAGTTCCCAAAGAACAAAAATTATTAACCTTGTCTAACAAAAAATATTTATTTAATTTGTTTTTTTTTTTTTGCCAAAACAAACTTTCAACTTAACGCATTTAAGGTTAATGGCCAACAATACAAAGTTTAGAATTTGGTCAAATGTGTTTGTAAAGGTTCAATGAAAATGCTCACAAAACAAAATAAAATGAAATGAAAATTTTAAATTAACTTTGTAAAAAAAGAAAAAACAAATAAAGGCTCATCAATATTTTAAGAATCTAAACTTGGTCCTACCACACACAAACACCTAAGCACAAATTGTGCAAAGTAGGTTTACTCAAGCAGAGCAAGCCAATATGGGAAGAGAGGAAGGACCATGTTTAGTGATGATGATGATAATGATGACACAGGTGTTTTGTTTATTTTACTATATAAAAATGTTAGTGTTTGTTGTGTTTTTATAAATAAATGTGCGTATGTGTAAGTGTAAAAGAGCGACAGAGAGTGAGAGAGAAAGTGTTTGTAGACATTATGTCTGTCAAAGTTAATATTGTTTATTTAACGAACAAGTTCATTGACTTTTTCATCAAACATTCTTGCTACGTTTATTTAACAAAAAAAAAAAAAAAATAATAATATATAAAATAAAATCATTATTGATTGAGGCGCTTATTCAAATGGGGTGACCTAAGAAAGGTGGCAAAACAAACATTATGACAACAATAAATATATCTTAGAAATAAAACAAAAATAAACAAACAAAATATAAGAATTATACTGATTATATGTATGAATAATTAAGCAAATTCAATGAATTTGTGAATACATATTAATAAAATATATTAGATAACACAAACAAAATTATATGTTTATATTTAATTAAGGCCACACATTATTTGCTGTGGCCATAATGTCAACAGAAAATTATTAAATTTAGCTATTTTTTTTGGGGAAAAATAATATTGAATGTTTTTTTTCTGCTGTACAGTACATACAGCTTTGTGTCATCAAAGTCATCGAAAACTATCATAAAAAAAATCCTGCTGAGAACTCAAGACTTACAAAAAAACTGCAGAAAATTACCACACAAAATTGACTTGTTAAAATGAAATGAAACCAAACGAACTGCAAAAGTAAAAGTATCATGTGGTATGGAAACCAATAATGACTATAATAAAATAAGCTTAAAGTCTTACCAAAATATCTACAAAAAAAAACAACTATTCTCCTGCAACGACAACCCAACAGCAACCTTGTGGCACAAGTGCATTATGGGAAGAAGAGTATTTTACAGAAATAAGGTGCAAATAATGGCATGATCAACAAAAATTGACGCATAACAGATTTTTGTACAACAAAGAAAATTGGTAATTTTTGGTATAATTTTACTGTCATGGCAAAGAGGATGGAACAAAAAAATAAATAAAATAAACTACATGAAAAACATGTGGTTGCAATGTAGTTTAATGTTATTAAATGGTTAATAAATTTGGCCATAAAAATAATACAACAAAATCTTGGGAATATGTTTCACAAGAGAAACTAATAAAAGGTGAAATAAAAACTATTAAATTTTTGGGGGTTTATGTTGGAAACTTTTAGCATGAAGAAACCTAAATGTCAGAAAAAATGTTGCAATAGTGCAAAATATCTTCAAAACTCTGCAAAAAAACATTTACATTTCACAATATACATATATTTTTTTTAATTACTGTTTGCATTACTTAGAAGTAGTTTAGTAATGGCTGGCTTATAAGCTGAATTATACTATAATATTTGAATCACTTAAATTTAGTTTTCAATCTAGCTTAACCCTCATCTCACCATCAAAATTTACGCTGTTTACCCTAGTGTGTTGTTTTCCACACATGTGATATTCATACGTATTTTACAATAGCAACATATATTTTTAGTAAAAATCATGATTTACCCTCAATTACACATAATATATAATACTTGGCTTTAATAAATGGCTGGCTTATAAGCTGAATTATACTATAACATTTAATACTTAAATGAAGCACTCAAATTTAGTTTTCATTCTAGCTTAACCCTCATCTCACTATCAAAATGTACGCTGTTTACCCTCGTGTGTTGTTTTCCACACATATGATATACATACGTATTTTACAATAGCAACATATATTTTTAGTAAAAATCATGATTTACCCTCATCAAATTGATTTCTCTTCAACACATTTTACACAAACATTTTGGTTATGAATACGTTTTCATAATACACCTTCCTTTTGGCGGAAACAGCATATTTGGCGAAAATAATTGCTGTTCCTACAGCAAAAAACATAGAAATTAAACATGTGTGAAAAACCACACACAAGGTTAAGCATGGTAATTTTCTTAATATCTCGATATCAAAAAATATTTTTCAATAATTTATTGCGTTTTCTGTGCTAAATTGATGCGACAGGAAATTGCATTACAATTTATAAAAATATTCATTTTGTGTGGTTTTCCACACAAGAAATACCAGACATTCGTAAGCGAATATTGACAATATTTTTAATATAATTTAAAAACTTTATAATATTTAGCTTTTGATCGAAGAAAATAGCAGACTTTGGCACTTTTAACAGCGGATATTGATGAAGTTTTTTTTTCGAGTTGTCTCAAAAGGTTGAAAATTTATCAATGAATTTTAAACCAATTTGGCAAAATAAAAACATAGAGTTAGAACTAGAACCGTTTCATATCCCCGAAGGACCAATTTTGTGATAATTATCTGTTTTTGGGAAGCTTTTAAATTATGAACTCAAATGCAGTAACACTTTCAAAAAGATTTTTTATTGAAATTAAAAAGAGCAAATTTAAAATTTGTATACTATTTCAAACCTTTCTAAAACCACTAGAATAAACAATAGAAATTGTCATTTAAAGCAATTGTACCACAAAACAATTCATAGTTACTTAAAATTGTAAGCAGATCCTTGAGAAGACAACAAGCAGTGTCCCAAACTAAGCTGGATTTTCCAAACAGACAAACAACAAACCATTTCTTCTGGCATTAAAGTTAATAAACTTTATAAAATATTGCCACTCGTTGGTTCTGTTGTGTTCTACAGTTCCACAAGTGTTGTGTTTAGACAGGCGTCAGGCAAACAAACCACAACATGCAAGACTTCCTCCCCTTCCTTACCGCTGGAAACAATTTAAAATGAAAAATATCCTTTTTCAGCTAACGAAAAAAATAGCATATTTTCAAAAGTGTCTGAAAATATAAAACATGACATTGTAGCAGCTTAAGAAAACAACCACAAAAACATGCAATAATAATGCAACATTATATATTATATTGGATTGCAAGAGCAACAACAACAAAAATTACAATATTAGCAGACTATATAAATTAAATGTGTCATAAACAGGGCAAGTTTAAATATGAAAAAAAAATAATTCTCAAAAATATTGAATATATGCTCACAAATATGCAGAAAAAAGCATGGACAAATATAAATAAAATCTTTAAATTATGCTTTACCAGTTTTCAATATTAAATTATTTTTAATTGCTAGATAAAAGGACAAACATAACAAACATTAATACGCATATATCGAATATAATTTTGTTAGAATCAGAACACTATATTATTTTGTATTAGATCTAATAATATTTTTGCTATAGTTTAATTTTAAAGCAAAAAATCTTCAGCGGTAAAAAATTAGATTTACTGAATTTCGTTGTGGCCGTACAAGCACGGAAGAAGACGAACGTTCTGGAGGCCCAGTTGAGGTCTCTACACCCGAAACAATTTGAAAAATCACGATATGGTGGTGGCCGATCGGAAATTGAAAGTGCGAGAGATTTCGGAAGCTATAGGCATCTTACATGGCTCAGTGGTTTCAATTATGATCACTTGGGTATGAGAAAGCTGTCCGCAAGATGGCTGCACAAAAGGCTAAACACATGTACAGTAGGGTGGCCCCAAAATTAAAGTTGCGGATGTTCCCGACTAAAATTAAAATTTGATTCATTTTAAGACTACGTTTTGAAATTTTTTCGTCCTGAGATCAATATTTGGCGAGCTGGATCAAAGGATAAAAAGGTCCTTTTTTGAGGTTTTTTACATTTTCTCCATATTTCTTCCAAAGGAAGTATATGTAAATTTGGTATCATGTGAAAGGTCTTTGAGAGACGCATTCAATTGGTTATTAAAAATTTAAAAAAAAAAAAATTTTATTTAAAAATTTTAAAAATTTTCGACAAAATTTTAGTTTTTTTTAATTTGTTCATAGAATTTATTCAAATATATAGATGAAATTTCTTGATCATAAACATAATGTAATTTCACCGAAACGGTTTTTCTCGTTTTTTAAAATTCAGTCCAGTTCAATGTTTATTCAAATTTGTTTAAACCTAATTTCATCCCTATCTGACAATCTCTGTATACTCAATTCTTAGTATATGTAATGGGCATCAAAATAACTCAAATTTTATAAGCTTTCACCATTTCGGTGAAATTACATTATGTTTATGATCAAGAATTTCATATATTTATTTGAATAAATTCTATGAAAAAATTAAAAAAAAACTAAAATTTTGTCGAAAATTTTTAAAGTTTTTAAAGTTTTTGAATTTTAATTTTTTTTTTTTAAGATTCTAATAACCTATTGAATGCGTCTTTTAAAGACCTTTTATATGATATCAAACTTACATATACTTCCTTTGGAAGAAATATGGAGAAAATGTAAAAAACCTCAAAAAAGGACCTTTTTATCCTTTGATCCAGCTCGCCAAATATTGACTCAAGGACGAAAAAATTTCAAAAGGTAGTCTTAGAATGAATCAAATTTTCATTTTAGGCGGAAACATCGATACCTTATTTTTTCTCCATACAAACGGGGCCACCCTAATGTACAGTATTCAAAAATCTATGAATTATGCTACGAAATGCTACCTCTTCCACACTATTCTCCGGATTTAGCACCGGGTGACTATTTCATGATTCCAAACCTGAAGAAATAACTATTTTGATGACCTCTACAAATCTTTTTTTTTTTTTTTTTTTTGGAAGGGATACAAAAATTGGAGAAACTGTGTTTCATTCAAAAAGTCACGAACTTATTGATCCGCCCTCGTATCTATAAAGCTATAAAACCTCCAACACTTTTGTGACAAAGTATTCGTGTGCATATTTCTTTTTTTAATTTAAATTTAAATAATAATTTCAAAATTATTTGCTCATTTTAAATGTCTCACACATGTCATTTACTACTATGTATATGTCAAAATATTTATGTTTATGATGATGATGATGATGGCAACATTGTTTGAGGGTTAAAAATTCTCATTCAGTCGTCTACATAGAAACAAGCTAAAAAAAAATAACAATTTCAATTTAAACTTTGCAATTTATTTATTTTTGTTTATTTGTAATACAAATATTTGTTTATGTTTATTTTAGAAACAAATATTATTTCTGCCATGCTTGTGATATTCATTGAGAGAAAAAATAAAAAGCACCCACTCAGCATAGAATTTCTGTTGCTATATAATATTTAATGACATTTTAGCATATTTTTCCATTTGTTTGTTTAATTTTTTATTATAATTTTGTTTTTTTTTTTTGTTCTGCGTTTTATTTAAAGTAATAAAATTATAACCACTTTATAACAAAGGCAGAGTAAACTTAAGAAAATAAATAAATCAATATTAATAATTTCAAATATTTTTTTTTTTTGGTTTGTTGGCTTTGTTAAGGTTTGAGTAGTAGTACATTACTTCAATAAAATGGAAAAAACAAATGTGAATATTTTTCTTATAAAATGAGGTCAATTTGACGCGACATTTAATTTGTTTATAGAGTGTATACATTTAAGTTTTTCATTTATTTTTTTTTCTGAAGTACAAATAATGCATGTGTCTGGTTTGAGTTTTAATAAGTTTGATATTTGTACAATTTTATGTTAAATATATTTAACATGTAACATGATTTTTTTATGCAATGTAGGAGTTTTATTTGAATTTTATATGCTAGACTCTTGAATTTGAGTGTTTAATTTGTTATGCAGTTTATTTTGTTTAACATTTAATGTTTTATTTTTTTATTTATTTTATTTATTTAATTTAGAGATTTTTATAGTTTGTTTAAAAATCCTTGAAATATCAATATTTATTTTCATATAACACACTTGTTTAAATAGTTTTAATTTTTATTTAAAACAATTACAATTTTATTCTCACCATTTTATATTTATTACAGATTTTTAATGACAATAACCCTCAAATGGCGTTGGAAAAACCAGATTCATTTTTATATAGGCAAAAAACAAACAACTACATATGTACAATATTTCATAAAATGGAGATGAAAAATATAGCATTTGCCTTTAACTATTTCTGATACTTTTTTGAAAAAAAAAACTTTAGTGAAATTGAAATTAAATTTCATTCAAAAATACTGAATTTTGGTACTAAAATTAAGTTTTAGTACTTAAGTTTAGGTTTTGTATAAAATTTTAATACTAAAATTAAGTCTAAGTACTAAAATTCAATTTTGGTACAAAAATGAGTTTTAGTACTAAAATTAAGTTTTAGTACGAAAATGAGTTTTAGTACAAAAATGAGTTTTAGTACTAAAATTAAGTTTTAGTACGAAAATGAGTTTTAGTACTAAAATTAAGTTTTAGTACTAAAAATAAGTTTTAGTACTAAAATTAAGTTTTAGTACTAAAATTAAGTTTTAGTTTTAGTACTAAAATTAATTACTAAAATTTAGTACTAAAACTAAAATTTTAATACTAAAATTCAGTGTTAGTACTAAAATTGATTTTTAATAAATTCAAGTTTGGTACTAACTTTGAGTTTTATTACAATAATTAGTTAAAAAAAAATCAAATAAGTTTTAGTACTAAAATTAAATATTAATACTAAATTTGAATTTTAATAAGAAAAATTAGTTTTGGTACTAAAAATCAGTTTTGGTACTAAAATTTAATTTTGGTACTAAATTTGAATTTTGGTACTAAATTTGAATTTTGGTACTAAATTTGTAGGTACTAAATTTGTATGTACTACAATTGAGTTTTAGTACTAAAATTGGTATAAAAAAATATGTTTTAGTACTAAAATTAAGTTTTATGAGTCGATTATGGATGGCAACCGAACTTTAGTTGCGTTGTCAGTTGCCTAAATGGTATTACAGATGGCAACTGGCAGCTATCTTTTCTGTTGCCGAATTGGCAACCAGAAATTTTTAGTTGCCCTCTGGCAACGCAACTGAAGTTCGGTTGCCTTCCATAATCGACCCATTAGTAATAAAATTCAGTTGTACTAAAATTAAGTTTTAGTACTAAAATTCAGTTGTACTAAAATTAATTTTAAAAAAATCAATACAATGGCAAGATTTTGGTACTTAAAAGAAAACACGATGTTGGTACTAAATGTGAGTTTTAATACCTAAATCGAGCATTTGTACCATAATCCCTGTTTTAGTATTAAAATAAGTTAAGGTATTAAACTCCAGTACACAAGCTCGATTTTGGTACTAAAACTAGATTTCAGTATTAAAAAGTTTAAGTCTCAATTTCAAGTCTTAAAACTAAAACCGAGTTTTAATACTAAAAACTTATTTTTGTGCAAAATTTATGTTAAGGTACCAAAATCTAATACAAATGCTTGATCAATACAGTTTTAGTGAAAATCAAGGTTTAGTACAAAAAGGCAGCCAAAAATTATGTTTTAGTACTTAAAACTAAACTGTCTATTCATTTTTTTAGTTTGACAACTTCCCAGGAAAATCGTTTCAAGTAATGAATCATATTCTGATACTGCTAACACAACAACATTTAAACTCATTAAATTATCAAATTATACCTCTTATAAACAAATAATTTCTTTGATATTACTAAAGTAATAATTTGAATAACGTATTGAACAACTCATAAAAGTCGTTATTAGTAAAAACTAGTTGGACTCATGCAAATGCTTAAGAAATAAGCAGTTAATAAATAAGTCATTATACAACTACTACTAGGTAATGCACACGGTAAGTAGTCATTGAAAAGTATGTTATTGTAAATCATTAATAGTGCTACTTTCTTACTACCAACTGTCTTAATTTGTACAGCTACTACAACTTGCGACAATTAATCGACTTTTATACAGCAGCAACAAAATAAAATAGTAATATAAAACATAACAACAACAATAATGTGTGACCATTGCTTAAATTATTTACTACTAAAAGTCATAAATCTTTTTCCCTCTACACTTACACACCAGACAGACAGACTTTTGCAATATCTGTAAACACCCAGCAGTTCTGGTAACTAAGCCCGAACTAGTGATTTTTACCAACAATTTAAAATCACAACTGGTTTACCGTAGTAGGTACTACTTGAGTAGATATTTTAACACGAGCTGGGAGGAAATCAATCTTACTATATGTACAAAACAACATTAAAAAATGTGTAAAAAAGAAAATTTAAATACAAAGTTTGTTCTATAAACCAATGATAAATTTTAAAACTGTTTATAAATATGGAGGTTAGCCACAATTGAGCTAAAAATAGATTATTAAGTAATGACTACACTCTAGATTACTAAGGGACACTAAAGTGGCAATTTATTATACTCTAGATTAATTAGTATAGGTAAAGGTAATATATTGACTTATCTTTACATTTTTAGTCATGTGTCACATGACTAAAAACATATAAATTGTAGTCAGCCAAGTAACTAGTCACTAGTGATAAATACTGTCTGAAAACAATACATGGCCACCATTAAAACTGCTTAACTACTTTAAAGAAAATAACTCTAAACCAACAATAGTAATTGCTTGATACTTTAAAACAACAGTTTTTTTTTGTTTTATTTTTAGTGTTAAAATACAAATTTATTTATTATTATTTAATGTTAAATGTATTTTTTTATTTTTTATTTTGTTGTATCTCAATTTATAGTTACAGACATCTTTGTACAACATGTAGCCATTAAGTTGAGTTATTTTTTTTTTTTGGGGCCATTTATATTATTGATTCCATAGTCAGAGTCTACAACTATAGTTGGGTCTATTAGTAATTTGTTTTACATTCAATTTAATGGTTTTTGTTTTCAGGCCTGCTGCTAAATGTAACTCACTCACTCACTCACTACTCTGAGTGTTATTTAGTTTTAAGAATTATTTTTGTTAAACTAAAATTTATTTATTTATTATTGAATTGATTTATGTATGTTGGTTGTTTTATTATTGTTGTCGTTGTTATATGTTATTAAAAAAAAAAATATTCTTTAAATGATGTCACCATTTTGAGACATTTATTTATAAACACAAAAATATAGAAAGAAAACATGTGAATTTTAATAGTTTTGACAGATTTATGGTGTCTTGCAAAAATATTAAAAACAAAACTGTTTTAATTTTAATGGGAGGGGGAAACTCCTGTTTAAGTAGAGTGTATTGGAGAAATAATTATCATGTGTTTTAATATTGTCAAAACGACGCCCTATTGAACTTGATATATTACATGATTCATTTTAATTTATGTTACTCTTAAGTATAAACATTTTAATAGGGGATGTAGAGCTCCCTTTCGAAATAGTTAACATGTTTAATAGGTTAACTTGAGCTATAATTAACCTAAAGTTATAAAAATGTACTTTTTGTTCATATGCTTATCCGATTTTATATTTACTTGTTTGTCTGTTTTTCAAAAAAAGAAAAATTATATGTATTTTAGTACTAAAATTTTGCTTTAGTACTACATTTGAATTTTAATACTAAATTTAAGTTTTTAAAATAAAATTGAGTTTTAGGACTAAATTTAATACTAAAATTTAGTTACTAAGTCTTAGTACTAAAATTGAAATTTGGCAATCAAATTTAATTTTGGTACTAAAATTAATTTTTAATACAAAAATTGAGTTTTAATACTAAATTTTAATTCTAATACTAAGATCGAGGTTTGGTACTAAAATTGAATTTTGGTACTAAAACTAAATTTTGGTACAAAAAATTGAATTTTGGTACAAAAACTAAATTTTGGTACTAAAATTAAAATTGATGTTTGGTACTAAAATTGAATTTTGGTACTAAATTCAAATTAACTTTTGGTACTAAAACTAAATTTTGGTACAAAAATTAAAATTGAGGTTTGGTAACAAATTGATGTTTGGTACTAAAATTCAGTTTTGGTACTAAATTTAAATTAAATTTTGGTACTAAAACTAAATTTTGGTACTAAAACTAAATTTTGGTACTAAAACTAAATTTTTGTAAAAAAAGTTGAATTTTGGTACTAAAATTAAAATTGAGGTTTGGTAAAAAATTTATGTTTGGTACTAAAATTTAAATTTGGTACTAAAATAAACTCAACTTTTGAAAAATTAATTAATAAAATTATTTTTTAATACAAAAATTGAGTTTTAGTACTAAATTTTAATTATAATTCTAAAATTAAATTTTGGTACTAAAATTGAATTATGGTACTAAAATTGAATTATGGTACTGAAATTGAATGTTGGTCCTAAAATTTAATTTTGGTACTAAATTGAATTTTGGTACTAAAATCGAATTTTTCTACTAAGATTGAACTTTGGTACTAAAACTAAATTTTCGTACTAATTTTGGTACTAAAATTTAATTCTGGTACTAAAACTAAATTTGTGTATTAAAATTGAATTTTGTACTAAAATTAAAATTCAGGTTTGGTACTAAAATTAAATTTTGGTACTAAAATTGAATTTGGTACTAAAATTAAATCAAATTTTGGTACTAAAATTAAAATTTAAGTTTGGTAAAAAATTAAGGTTTGGTACTAAAATTAAAATTTAGTACTAAAATAAAAAAAAATATTTAGTATTGAAAATAAGTTTTAGTACTCAACTTTTGAAAAATTAATTTTTAATACAAAAATTGAGTTTTAGTACTCAACTTTTGAAAAATTAATTTTTAATACTAATTTTTGTTTTAGAACTAAATTTTAATTTTAATACTAAAATTGAGGTTTGGTACTAAAATTGAAATATGGTACTAGAATTAAAATTGAGGTTTGGACTAAAATTGAATTTTTGTACTAAAACTAAATTTTGGTACAAACAATTTAATTTTGGTACTAAAAACTAAATTTTGGTACTTAAATATTAATTGAGGTTTGGTACTAAAATTGAAATCTGGTACTAAAATAAAAAAAAATGTATTTAGTATTGAAAATGAGTTTTAGTACTCAACATTTGATTTAATAGTAAAATTTAGATTTCGTAGTTAACATGTTGAATAGGTACCCTAGTGCTATTATGAGCTCTAAGTTCTAAAAACGTACTTTTTGTTCAAATGTTTAACCATGTTAAAATTATGATATTTAAAAGATTATTTAAAAACTTTATTTGAAAATAAAACGTAATTCCTTTTTTCTGGAGACTTTACTGACCCCCGCTAACACCCTAAAGGGTTAAATATTAATTGGGTGAAGGCGTTGGTTTCTTTTTTTTCTCTTATGATTTAAACAATTCTCTTTTGTTTTTGAATAATTTTTTTTAATTAATATAAATTGTTTAATTTATAGTTGGGGATTTTTTGTATGTGAGCTTGCTGTGGTTGTCTGTTTTTTTTTTTTTTTTTATTTGTTTATTAATTTATGAAGATTTTTTTGGTTCAATTAAATAATATTTTTATTTTAAAAACTAAATACTTGGAATACAAAAGAAATTCATTTAAAAATATTAACAAATTGTAGGGTAATATACAATTTTATAACAATGTCATTACTTTTTACATTACTGGTCATCTAAGAAAGAGCAAGTAAGCTTTTTTTTGTAGAAATTTATATCAAAAAGAAAATAGTTTGAAAAACAAGAAATTTTTTTAAAATTTTAAATAAATCGTTTGAAAAAAGCCTTGAGCAAAAAAATTAGCAACAAATCGTCATATGCGGAAAGTTTTGCTTAACTTCTTTAATTTGAAAGAAAAAGTGCAGCTGAAGCACACTGATTGCTCACCAAAGCTTATGGTGAATGTGTTCTATCGGCTTCAATGTGCGAGAGATGATTTGTTCGATTCAGAAGTGGTAATTTGACACCAACGATAAAGATCGTCCAAACCAGTCAAACAAGTTTGAAGACCAAGAATTGGATGCATTACTCCATAAAGATAGTTGTCAAACTCAATAAGATATTGCAAAATCATTGGGACCTGTTCAAGCTGCCCAATTTCAAAACGTTTGCAAGGATTCATCCAAAAGCAGGAAAATTAGGTAACATACGAATTTAAGTCGAGAGACCTAGAAAGAAGATTTTGCATGTCTGAAACGCTGCAATGAAAAATGGATACATTACGATAACCCGAAGCGTAAAAGACGTACGTGAAGCACGGCAAACCAGTCGAATCGACACTAAAGCCAAATATCTATGGCGCTAAGGTAATGTATCTGTATTTGGTGGGACCAAAAGTGACCTATCTATAATGAGTTGCTGAAATCTGGCCAGACCATCACAACGCAACTGATTCATTTAAAGCGATCATTGGCCGACAAACGGTCATGAAACAATCATGACAACGCTCCTCTACATGTTACAATACCCGTTCAAAAGTATTTAGAATGAAGTGGTTGGAAATTTTTAAATTTTAATCACTTTTTTAAGGGAAATAAAAACCCAATGAATCAGTTATGAAAAAAAAAAAAAAACTAAAAGACTTTTGGCATGATAAATGTTTTTGCTGTTGCAGTGTGAGATGATGTTCTTACACCATCCGAAACTGACACTTTTGATTGATGAGCAAAGACATGAATGAAACCATACATCATTTGGCAGAAACTTACATACACAGAAAGTGGCACCAGTGGAACAACAAAAACACAGCCAGACACTTTTCAATTCCAAAAAAAAAAAAACCAGAAAAAAACAACAAGGAAACTTAACAATAATTTCAAAATGTTCTTTAAAAAAAAAGAAAACAATTTAAGACATTTCAAACCAAACAAAACCGAAAAACATAATAAATAAATGTAAACAATTGTGGTTGGTTGTTATTTTATTGTATTTAAGTATCTATCTAGCTATTGTACTTGTCAAATTCCTGCTACAATTTTTTGTGGTCTTTTTTTTTTTTTTTTTTTTTGGAGAAAGAAACATTTTTACAAAAAAAAAAACATGACATTTATTGCAACTGCCATCAAACAAATAAATAAATAAATATACCAACAAATGTATAAATAAAGTGAGGCTGCAGCAGCATCTGTAACTTTTACTTTACATTTACAAGTAATTGTTATAAAGGCAAATTTGTGGCATGATATTGCTATAGCTGTTACTACTACTACTGCTGCTGCTGCAGTTGATTTTGCTACTTGCAGCTATACTTATGCTACATGTTATTATTGTTATAGCCATTTGCAACTGATGTTGCTAGCTAGCTGTCTGTTGTTCGTTATTGTTGATGTAGCTATTGCTGTATATTTATGTCTGCTTGTCTATCAAGTCACTCAACACATTTATTTGTCGCTTATTTCTACTCCCTGGTCCTGGTATCGTACCTCTTCTTTTTGTTAAAACTTGTATATTATTGTTAATATGCAACAAGGCTACTGTATGTGTTTTTGTTAGCTTTTTTTTTGGTTGCATTTACTATTGTTATTTTTGTCTTTGTTTATTATTTGTATAGTTTTTTTTCTATTTAAACTAAATGTTTGTTGTTGCAACTACCAACCAGCCAGCTGCTGCTGCTGCTGGTGGTGGTTGCTTGTTGTCACTGTCAACAGCATCAGTTTTTTGTGTTTGTGTTTATTTTTCTTCTTTTTTTTTTGTAATAATTTACAATCAACAACATTATGTTGCTTACAACTATAGTTGTTTGTATATTACAAAAGCAATTCATTGTCATGGTTAAGGGTTTATGTATTTATACATACATTCATACGATCACCACCATACATACGGGTGTGTTAAGTTGCTGGCGACAATGTTGGGTTATTAACTTTTTGTATTTTGCCAAACATTAGCAACAACAATAATGTTTAAAACTGAAAATTAATATTTGCATATTAAAAAGTTTTACTTGATTTTCAATTAGCTTTATTTTTTTTATTACCATTTTTTGCACTCCTCTTTGTTATTTTGCTCCCCTATTCCTGCAAAACAGTTTGAAGTTTAAGGTAAATGAACTACAGAGATTTAATTGTTGGCAAAAGGAAAAAAAATATGAAATTCAGTTGAAACAGATTTTCATTGTTATATCCACAAGACGAAGAAAATCATAATTTCTTTAAAGTTAATTACTTTTTCTAAAAGATTTTCATAAATTGAAAGATTATGGTGGAAATTAAAATAAAAGAAAAGTGCAAGGAATGAAAAAAAAGAAAAATTTAAGACAGATTTTATAAATAGGGATTAAAAAATTGCATCAAAGTAGAATAAAAATCTAAAAAATGAAAAAATAAAACCTTTATAAGCTATTTTTGTGTTATTTTTAATTTTAAACTGATGATGTTGAGCAGTACTTGCAGTTTTGTAAGGCTTTATGTCGATACTTAATTACTTTGAAATGACTACTACATACCGTCTGCATTACTTAGAAGTAAGTCAGTAATGGCGAATGCTTATAATACCCAGCAAAAACTTTCATTGTAAAGTAATTAATTAAAATGCTAAATTCTGGCTTTTAAACTTTTAAAAATTTTACATTTAATTGCTGAAGTATATTGCAAAAGTTACAAACGAAATGACAATCTTATATATACCCTTCTCACTAAGGTGAAGGGTATAAAAACAACAACGCCAAACGAAACGAAACACACAAAAAATTAAGCAAAGCAATGAAACCAACATACGTGTTGTTGCTTTTTTGTCAAAGTATGCAATAAATTGTCTTTTTTTATGAAATTTTTAGAGGTTGTCTCGGAGTTTTGCTCATATCTCCGTTATTTATGGACGGATTTTGCTGATTTTAAATAGGAAACTTCTCGAAAGCATATCTGACAGAATTATTGAGGATTTGGATCCCGAAGATATCTGGGGTCTTTAGAAAATTGATTTCAACAGACAGACAAACAGACGGACATGGATTAATCGACTCCGCTGTCTATAAGGATCCAGAATACACGTATATACTTTATAGGGTCGGAAAATTATATTGTGGAAATTACAAACTTATATATACCCTTCTCACGAAGGTGAAGGGTATAAAATCAAGTAAAGAAGTATTCCCTACACTGACCAAATGAACAAAAACATTTTTCTTTTAAAATTTCAATAATCTATTTTCGTGAAGAATTTTCGGAAGTGAACCTTATATGGGGGCTATGAACAAATATGGACCGATTGCCATGAAATTAGTGGTATGAATTGTTTTTCTAACTAGCATAAACTTTAAGCATTTTCATTCGCGATCAAAAAACTTAAAATTTTTACATCATTTTCAAAACTCACAGCTTGAATTTTTTACAATTTTCTTAAACAAATTATAAAAACTCTAAAATTTCTCTTTAGGACTTTATCAAAGACAGATATGAGAACAAAAGCCAAAAATAATTAGATGAATAACTCCCATAATTTTGCCTTACGTGCTAATTGAACTTTAAAGATTTCAAGAAAAATACAGTTTTTGGTAATATTTTATACTGTTGCTCAATTTCAATAAAACACATTCGGAATATTATTAATTAATCCATTGCAAATATATATTGAAGATTTTACTAAAATCAGGTAACGTTAACCTTTTCAAAATCGGGGTCAAAGGTTAAATTTTTGAATATTTTGTACATCTTATTACGAACTTGTTTATTAGACATATGCTACTAGTTATGGTCGATTCTCAACTCAAAGTATTACAAAGCAGTTAAATAAATACAAATCCCATGTACATGCCTCTAGCTTCGAAGTCTATTTTGGAGTTACTTGACCGCTTACAGGATAGGATGAAGGTGCTTATTATATCGATTCACTGGAATATCGTGGCAATATGGGTTGTGCTTCACTGTTCTTTCGATACTCTAATGAAATGTGGTCTGCTGAAATTGGGGAACTTGTTCCTGAAAGCCATAGTTTTTTACGCAATAAACGTTCCTCAGCAAGAGCTCATTCATTCGTGGTCGACTGATCAGTGGATCACACAACACATTACGGTTAAAATTCGCTCTTTAACCCAACCGTCCGTATGTGTTATAAGCTTAATACATACAATGGATCAATATAATTCTCATTTAGTTAACAATATTTTACCTATAAGTACATTTGCTTTTGTCAAGGGTGGGGGAGCACATTCTTCTCCCCTAGTTTCCGTTTCTACTGATAAGAACTTCTGTAAATACTCTTCTTATTACTTCTATTTCTGGCACCAAAGGTCACGAATAGTCGAATGAAGATAATCTTTCTAAGAATAGGGCACAATATTCGTTTCGATTTCTTCAAGTATTGTAAAAGTTATTTATCTTATAATTGCTTCTTTCTTCGGCCAAGTAAACCCCCATGGGGCTGGTCTTCTTGGATGTATTGCTTATGTGATAGCGAAAATCCTATAATGATTGGCTTTCAGACTGAAATGTTGCTACTGTGATTGGCTAAGTCAGTGTGCAAAGGCACAATAATGAACCTAGTGCACCTGGGCTTGTGTGGCGTGCTAACTGGGATGAATAAACATTTTGGACACGTAACATATCTGGTACCACAGGGATCAGGAGCCTAGTTAGGTTAGTGTTAGGAGCCTTTGAAGATTGACGTGTTAACTGTGGTTTAGATTAAAATCGTGGGGAAATTTTTCATGCCCAATTCTGTCTTGTATTACAACATAAGCCGCCAACAGTACGGCTGGAGTTTAAATGGTAACCGACACCTAAACATGAGCGACTTGCTAGACGCACTATATATTAATCCTTTGCATTAAGTCATCAAGACATCAATCACGTTAATATTCTCAATTGTTGCAAACCAAACGGCAGAGTGTAAACATTTATTATTTAATTTAAATAGTTGAAGAAGTAATCTTTTAATATAAATTTCCTTTAATAAAAAAATTTACGAGAATTTCTTTTTTCCTATTACATTATTTACCACTCAATGTCTATAAAGCCGTAAAAAGCAAATTGAAAGAAATTTCTTATTGAAAATGAAACAAGAAAGATTCTTGGTAAAACCAAATAAAGTCAAAATGAAATAGAGTTTTCAAACAAATGAAAATTTTACAAAATATTCAAAGGAAATCAAAAAAATTATATTTAAATTTTAGCATTAAAACTAATTTTTATAATAAATTTCTTCAACAAACAGAAACCCTTTTCTTTCTTTCACATTCTTTCCAAAGACTACATGGCTGTATATTAAGTTAAAACATAATCAAAGGTATGATGTTTAAGGAAAAAAAAACCCCAAACTTTTTACAATTCAATTTAGGAAATGCATGCGTAGCACAAGTAAAGAAAATAGAACCAACAACATTTGATGCACAATAAGGATAATACTAAGGATCTTGTGCATAGAATAAGTTTTTTTTTACAACAGACTCTACTTTACTTGTGTTATAAATAAATTGAAAAAAGAAAATTGTATTGAATTTATAAATATTTAATAGAAAACCTAGCAAGTCTGGATGGAAAAGAAAAAATAAAAATAGTTTGCATAGTTTTGTAAAAAAAAAAAAAAAGTTTTGGCAAGAATGAATGACTATAGTTTTGGGTATAATAAACTTATTAAAGTTTACTTATATAATTCAAATATGCAGATTTGCTTTATTTTTTTTTTTCAAGTTTTCCAAATAAATTTTATTTTATAGTTGGTTTTCAAATTATAAGCAGGATGGAAAACAGCACACATATATGTATGTGTGCTGTACAAAAAGTTATGCAGAAAATATAAATAAAATTAAAAGTTTAATTTTATTTGTAGAAATACTCAGCCATATGCCCTTATTATAACAATAGCAACAATACAAACAGGATGTTTATTATCCTTGATTACAGCCAAGAGATAATTGAGCAAGTTGAACAAAAAATAAAAAAATAAAAAAACTGATACCAAAAGGATTAAAACTTGACAAGAGGAGTCTTGTTAGACAGTAAGTAAAGGATAACATTATCATCATGTTATAAACATAATTAACAAAGTCAACTTGTTACTCATTAAAATGATTTAACTTTTTTTCTTTCTGTTCCCAAAAAAAATATGACCGTGTAGTGTATTTTACACAAGTAACCCCTTTTAATGAAAGGGTTGCAAGGATTTAAGCAGGATATAAGTATGAGTATCATTGAACAGCTGCTGTCAACACAGTATTTAACTTATTTTATAATTATTACTTATTATTTGAACAAAAGCTTTACAGCTAAACATAAAAAACCCAAATTGAATATAATTTTTTTATTAAATACAAAAAAATAGACTCAAAAAGAAAATTGTTCCAACAAAAAAAAAGCAGGATAATTTATCATAAATTATTTTCTAATAAACAATTGTTACGCTTATTTAAGGCTTTGTGAAAAGAAAGTCCTTAACAATAAATAATTATTTGTGAGTGTAAAAACCCTTAAATATAAAAATATCATTAACTTCTTCAAATGAAAATTTGCATAAAAATACAACTAATTTCTACCCCAAAAAGATAATAATAATGACGTTTTCATTTTGGGGTTTTTTTTCAATTAAAAATTTTATACAAAAATATTAAAAATTCTAGCATTTTCTAATGATTGATTATGTTTTATTCTTTTTATAATTTATGAATAAATATTTTCCGCTGAAATCTTAATCAGGTTTATGTTTTTCTTTTTACATAATTTGATTTAGAGAAATTTTGTTATTGTTTAATTTAAACAAGTCTTAACAGTTTCTTATTCAAAATTTATGTATTTTAAGTAAAAATATCATTAATCATTTATGAGGTCCTTTGTTATTAAACATTTTTAAAAAATGTCCCAAAAACGGTCACATATTTTCTCAGGAAAAAACCGTTAAATAAAATATTTTAAAGGAAATAAAACTTGCTCAATAATTTGCTTACAAACTACATATTATACAAGACTTTAGAGGATTTAATAGTCAATTTGGATTTATATATTTCTGAATCTCTAAGCCTCTAAATTAGTTTATTTTTTAATGAACTCTGGTTCCCAAGAAAAGAGGTTACTCCCTATATTTTAGCATAATTCGAGAACGAAATAAACGTTTGGGTTTAAACATATAGCAAACAATTATAATTAAAAATACCAACAAGTCTTACAAACATTATATTTTTAACTGTCTAATAGTTTTGGAGATACATATTCAGAAAGTTTAAGCAAAAAAAAAAAAATATTTTTCAAGCAAATTTTTTCAAAAAAATTTAATTTTTAAAAATTCATTAAAAATCGTTAACAAACAAAAATGTAGTTCTTTTCTTACACCACAAAGCTTGATATGTTACAAATAAAACGCAGCATATTTTATTAAAATCTATGCATTAATTTTGATTTTATTCAGAATTAAGTGTTGATATCTCATTTTGCGTAATGCATTTTTCAAACACCCACTTATCTGCTTGGTTTGAACTTATTTATCAATCGATTTGAAAAAAATATGGTTTCTTTTATTCGTAACATATCTAGCTTTATGGTTTAAAAAAAAATAATCTTCATCGTTATCATATACGATTTTTAGAGAATTTTTAAAAATCCAAAAAATTTTAAATTTTTCATGAAAAAAAAATTTTTTGTTTTCCGAAATGTTTATCAATATCTCGAAAACTATTAAAGAGATAACAATGTAATGTAAATTAAAACTTGAGAGGTAATTTGTATTACAATTTTTTTATATTTTTTTTTAAAAATCATACAAAACGTTCTCGATTTAAGGTAGGTAAAATAGCCACTAGGGGCCGAACCCGATCGACACTTTAGATCGTTGGTGGCCAAACACTACCCCGGAGTAATTATGTTATTCTCACTAATACACACACAATACGAATGTTCTCAGCAAAAACTCAAACTAAACACAAAACGAAAACTATTTTTCGGTGTAAAGTACACATATATTCATTTGTGTTCTCTTTTATATTTTACACTACACCATTTGCATTTTAAACACTCTTTTTCTGGCCACCACTGCTTTAGATCAATGGTGCGCAGCCCATATCAAATCACACACATCCTTATGCTCTTACATTTTTGTAGTCATTGTCCACTCAACGAGACAACTACGAATGCGCATGAGCATGGTTGTATGACCTTTTCTTAATTTTTTCAGTTTTTGTATTTGTTTGTTTGTAGGTGCACAGAACAAAATAAAGAATTGATTGTGTGGTGAGAGAATTTACTTTTGCGCACCTCTGCTTTAGATATATACAACATGAATGTAAGCAAATCTTGAGAAAATTATCAAAATTGTAACCAATTTTTAATAATCTTTAAGAAGATTTTTTATTAACAAATTTAAAAAAAAATTCTGCTTTTTATACCCTTCTCCACTCCACTTGAAGAATCTACAATATTAATTTGCGACCCTATAAAGTCATTTATTCCAGATCTTTAATTTCTTTTTTCTAGAGCCAGCACTCAGGGGTTGACCCCTACTCATGCCAAGCATTTTGTTGGAACTAGGAAAATAGGTTATGGGAGAGAGGATAGAGGGATAGGTAGTGTTTGTGGACATTTGATTTGAATTTTCCTATATTGAAAGTGACAGGAAAGATTTCAGGAGGAAGCTTATTCCACATACGAACGGTACGACTACAGAATGAGTTTTCCCTGTAATGTGTTGTGCGATCCACTGTCCAGTCGACAACGAATTTATGAGCCCTTGCCGAAGAACTTGTGTTGCGGGGACAAGTTCCCTAATTTCAGCAGCGCACACACCATTGTACTATCGGTAGAACAGTGAAACACAACCCACATTACGACGATGTTCCAGTGAGTCAATAGAACTGGATAGCCTACTGTCACCGATAAGCACCTTCGCCCTCTCCTGTACACGGTCGAGTAACTCTAAGATAGACTTCGAAGCACCGGTCCTCACATGAGAGTTTTATTCCATTTTCGGTGGGATATAAGTAAGGAGATCAGATGGAGTGAAGTATGTCTTACACCGTTTTAGAAAACCAAGGCAATTGAATGCTTCTTTCGGCACTCGAAAAATGTTTTTTGTCCAGCGGACATCGCACTGAATACTCATGCCTAGAACATCAAGAGCTTCTGATTCCTTAATATTTACACCACCCAGTTTGACGTAGAAGGTCGTTTATAAAGATAAGAAATAGAGTAGGAGAAGGGACGGAGCCTTGCGGTACCCCTGAATTGATCTTGAACTCGTTTGATGAGATTCCATCTATAACAACTCGTACAGTGCGATCTCTGAGAAAGCTCGATATAAATCAAGAGAAGTCGTTACCGACACCAAAACTCTTTTAAGGCCATTATTACAACTTGCATTTGTGTTCGTAATAGTAAAAGTTAACTTTAAAGCAGCGAAAGGCAGACTCACACCACTACAGTTTTTAGATATTGTAGTTGTATGAGTTGAGTAAAAAGTTGAGAAATAAAACAATAACAATAACTGAAATCAACAAGCATAAAACCGAAAAGCGTAAAACAACCTGCTTCTGTCAATGCTCATGCGAGACTGACTGGTTTTGATTGTTTTTATACAATGTGTGTGCTTGCGTACATGTGAAAACAAAAACAAGAGAGCTCATTTGAGAGCTCAATGCCTTTCGCTGCTTTAAAGCTACCTTTTTATAATACTTAAAGTAACCTTTTACTATTACGAACATAAAGGCAAGTTGTAATAATGGCCCTTAGTGAAAAAAGTGAAATTTTAAAATTTTATTTTTCATGCCAAACAACACCATCAAGAGTATATAAAATCGTTTCACAAATATCGAAAATAAAGACGAAGAAAAGTTTTATCATTCATAAGAGAATTTGAGATTGTCCAAAAACAGCTTAGAGATACTGCAGTTTTTGTTCAAAATAGGTTTTCAGAAGCCCTTATATATGTAACCCACGGTGTCATATCATATCAATATGTCATGTCAATATATCAGATCAGAAATTTTTGGTATTGAAAAACAGAAAATCGGTTCATAACCCATGACCATATGTGGTAGGAATATATGATATCTAAACATGAGAATTATGGTATTCAACCCAACATTTTTATACAAAAATCAACTTTTATACGCTTAGAGCTAAACAACACAAATATGTGTAAAATACATCCTGAATTCCTGAATGTGTTGAAAGAATTATCCCAAATCACTGAGATTTAAACAGAAACCGATGGCTACCTTGATTTTTTACCCAACATTTTTATACATAAATCAACTTTTGTTAGCTCCCAATTAACTTATAGAATTAAAAACATCTAAATCTGTCAAAAAGAAAACAACTTTCTGAACAAATTGTGTCCAAATCTGTCCATTAATACCTGAAGGATAAACAAAATATCAACGACTACATTGATTTTTTACATAAAATGTATATTTCAAAATAATATGCCTTAATGTAGGCATTAAGTTAATTTCACTTAATTTGCCTTAAAAGTATGCTAAAGTTTTTTTTTTATGGAAACAAAAAAGCTTTCTTTAATAATAATAAATATAATAAATTAGCATTTTCTCTGTAATACTATAAAAATGAAAATTAAATCTTTATTCTCATGTAAATGTCATTACACCTGTCTGCTTTTATCAATTTTCTCCCCACTTTCTCTGCCTCTCTTTCCCACCCCCGAACCATTTGGCTGGCTTTGTCTGTTGAGCAGACAAAAAGCTTAATATAATCCTGATAGTGTTTTTTGTTTTACAAAAGAGAAAACAACTATTACTTCAGAAAACAATAAGATTATATTTTAATTTATATTATACAAACACTTTAATTTCATGCTACATTTATTTATTTATTGCTAAATAAAGAATTTCATAGAAAAATTCTTAGAATTTTTATAATGAAACTGTTGAGGAGTCGTCACTAGAATAAGTGCTATAAAAAACGCCTTTTTAACATAGAATTTGATGGCGTGTTACATTTTTCTATAATTATATTTAATAATAATTATAATAGAATGTAATGTAATGAAATGGAATAGAACCAGAAAAATTGTAAAATGAATAAGAATTTTATTACTTAATAGCTTTGTCTTTCAACAAACAAAAAAATCCAGTGTGGCAATTCGCTTTCGTTATACACTAAGAAAAAAATAAATAAATTTTTATTTTGTTTACAAAGTTGTGAATTTACAACATTTGTGTAGTAAGTTTTAAACTATTAAATGATTGTAAAGGTTTTAATATTGTTTTTTGTTTTATATTAATTTAGTTTTTTTACCCCTTATTTTTTCTCAGTGTGTGATTATTGTCTACCAAACAAAATGTGTTTTGTTTAAACAATTATATACATAGTATATTTTCTTATGAATCAAATACAATTGTTACTTTATTCCTTAGACTATGACAAATATATGTCACAGCTGTCTGTCACAAATACAAATATTTACTTAACTTTTTAAATAATTCCTAGAAATTATTTTATTATCTCATTATTTTGCATTATAGTATACGTTTAAGTATTAATAAAACTACTACATAGTAAACTCCCTCAACAATTATACAGATCTCTTATTACTACAGTTTTTCAGTTCTCCTCTCCTTAGGAAATTGTTACATCATCACTTTTTCATATTTTTTTTTATTGTTTATTTTATTTTTTGGTAATTTAAGTTTTTGTTTTGTTTGCAAAACTAAAAATATGAAACATTTGTTTATTTTCTCTGGACTTATGTGTGGTTTTTTAATTTTGGTTTTTTGTTTGCATAAATAACACCGGGCAACAAAAATAATTTATCACCAAGTTACTTTAACATTATCTGTTCAATAATAACGGATAGTTTTGATAAAAAATAGAAGATTTTTCAAAAATGCGATTCAATTCATAGACCATGAAGCTAGATATGTTACAAGTAAAACAAGACATGTTTTAGTAAGATTATTATATTAAAATCGATGGATAAATATTGATTTTAATCATAACACAGATCAACAGCAAAATAAAAGGCTTGAATAACCTGGCTACCTAAGTATGGCCTAACAATGGTCAAACAAAAAACTAAAATTTTGTGAAAATGAGCGAATTTACTTAATTGTGAATAAATTCGAAAAGAATCCATCGATTTTTATGGCCGATATCACTTTTTATTCCTATTACATGTGGCTTTGCGACAAAGTAAAAATTAAAACAATTTCTAACGTTTTCGAATTATCATGATTTTTTTAAAACAAAAAATTTGTTATTTTCAAGAAAAAAAAAAAATAATTTTTTGCTTAAAATTGTTATTATAACTCTGAAACTACTGAGCCGATTGAAAAGCAATACCTATATGAATATTTGTACATAGCATGGAGAAAATGTTTTCAAAATTCAATTAATCGAAAGAAGAACATTAACTACTCAATTTTATGTATATCAAACAAAATATCAAAATTTTGTGAAAAAAGGCGAATTCACTTAACTGATAATAAATTCTAAAAGAATCCATCGATTTTTAATAGCGATATCTCATTTTGTTGTTATTATATGTGGCTTTACAATAAAGTAATAAATCAGAACAATTTCTGACGTTTTCGATTTTTCATGATTTTTTTAAAACAAAAAAATTTGATATTTTCACGTAAAAAATATATTTTTTGCTTGAATTTGTTATTATAACTCCGAAACTACTGAGCCGATTGAAACGCAATAAAGGTTATGTAAATCTCAACTTTTCTAAGTTTATCTTAATTACATCGGACTAACCTGTTTTGAGTTATCATTAATTATGTCTAACAAAAATTATAAATTTAAAATTTGGACCATATTTGTTCTACTGGAACCTCTAAACAACAAAATTGTGTAGTTGTTTAAAAACCCTTTAAAATTTTTTCAATTTTTGTGAAGAAATCTTATTTAAATTTTACATGAAACTGTTTTTAAGAATATCTCCAAATTTATTAAACAGACGAAAAAAATAGTGTTAGTATAACTCAAAGGTAATTTGAATTTAAATATAATGTGGACCAAATCAAGCAAATCTTTCACGAGTAAGGCTAAAATATGTGGTACACCCTACTTATTGTTCTTTATAAAACATGAATAATTAACTAAGCAGACTCTGTGTAGCCCGGTGTAATCACATACATTGTTTATGTATTTGAAATTTAATTATGACATTTGCTTGAAATGTGTAACTCAATTGAAAGTAACTGAAAACATACAAAGTTTAATGAACTTTAAGAGGATTTTATTGGCAAAAAATTCTACAATTGATATATTCTAAACAAATAAAGAAGATTTTGCACAAAATATGTTTACATGATTCAAACATCAATATATACCCTATAGATAAATTTGGGAAAATCAGCAGAAAACTACCTAAAATTTTTACAAATTTTTAACTACATATATCTGGATTACTAAGTCATTAACATAAAATATCAATAATACATGATTCAAACATCAATATATACCCTATTGATAAATTCAGGAAAATCGGCAGAAAACTACCTAAAATTTTTACAAATTTTTAACTACATATATCTGGATTGCTAAGTCATTAACATAGAAAATACAGATATCTAATGAATGCCATTTCAAAGACCTTTCCAACGACGTATATAACGCCTGATAAATTCGGACCGACAATGGGTCAAAATCGAGGAAAATATTTTTTAACCCGAATTTTTTTTTGTTCTCCAAAAAAAAAAATTCACTTTTCGCCCATGTTTTTATTAGCCAAAAATTGTTTAACATCAAACATCTTTTCCACCATAAAAACAAATGCTTTCATTCAAAAATCTTTCACATAAAGTATACTTTGTTGGTAAAGGGTATATAAAATTCGGCATAGCTTAATATATAACACTCTGGCTTGTTATTATAGAAAAAAAAATTAAATTAAAATAACCAATTTTGTACACTTACCTTAACTTGATAGGAATTCAAACGAGTCTTGGGCAAAAGATTGAATGATGAAAAATCCAAACGACGTGAAAAGATGCCATTGCAGCCAGATGTAGAACTGAAATTAAAAACAGAGACAGAAAAAAAAATGATTATTTTATTAAAATTCAATAGAAATTCGCAGAATAAAGGAAATAGCTAAATGTAATGAATAAACTAATAAGTTACGAATTGTAATTCAAGTGAATTTGAATTTGTTGAAACAAATAAATAGCTACTTAACAGTAATACATACAAGTAGAAAATGCTAAAATGTTTGAACAATTAAACAAAAAAAAAACAACTTTTAATTAAAACGTATTTTATAAATTGATAAATGATTTTACAATTAACATACAGTTCCAACTTGCCTGCGGTTTAATGATAATTTATATTAATTTATCACAGACTCTTATAAAAAAAAATAAATAAAATAAAAAAAAAAAATTAAAACAAAAGCAACTACATGCAACTATTGAAAAACAGAAACCACAGAATGGAAAAAAATACAGATTGTTTTTTAATAAAAATCACAGAAAATAAAAAAAATATATATAAATAATTGCCAAGCGATAAGTAAAAGTAGCAAATATAACATTTTAAACAAAAGCGTGGCTATAAAAAGGGTGAAATTCAAATATTTAAAATAACTAGATTTAAAATCTCAAACAAAAACATTTTCAAAATTCAAATCTTTCAGGTATATGAAATATAACCGAAAACATTTTAAAAATTAAAGCTGGCTTAATCTTTGTTTATTACAATTAAAACGTGTGTCTGTTTTTTGTTATTTATTTATACTCTCTCTCTCCCTCTCTATAAAGTTATCAAACAATAACAAAAATTTCATAAAAAAAAAAGAGCTAAAAAGTACCAAAAAAAATATACAGAAAAAAAAAAAACATAAATGAACAAAATGAAAGAGAAAATAAAAAAACGAGCTTCATAATTCAGTTGTTATTGTTGGGTTTTCGTTTTCGTTTTGCTTTTTTTTTTGTGTTTTTCTGTTTTTTGTTTATAACCTTGACATTGAATTTGTGTGTATTTGTTTGGTTTTTCTCCTACACTCCACTCCACTATATTCCCTCCCCCCAACACAACAACACAAAATTAGTAAGCAAAAACAACACCGAAGAAGGAAAACAAAAACATTAGCATTAATAGCCGGTACATGGAGTGGGGCAAATACAAATTAGATATAACATTAAGGCAAAAAAACAACACAACAATTTACTATTATTGCTTTTGTTTTATTTCTGATTCGGTTTTTTTTTAGTTAATTAACCCTCAAGAGTCACATAGAGATAATAATGGAAAACAATCTAGTTCAAGATCATTAATGCGACAAACCGGTTAATCCGAAAAGGCAAACCGTTTTCTTGTGACTCCCGAAAAATATCAGCTGAACCGTAAAATCATAATAATTATATCAACACAATTTGTATAAAACCAGTTTGAACTAAACTGGCTCCACTCCACTCCATAATAATTATATCAACACAATTTGTATAAAACCAGTTTGAACTAAACTGGCTCCACTCCACATTACTTAGAGATACTTAAGTGACAATTGTCTTCACGCTAGATTACCTGGGATGTATAAAGTAACCAATTGTCTTCTCTCTACACTAAAAAGAGTCACATACGTGTCAAATTACCAAAATATATAAATTGGAGTCAGCCAAGTGATAACACATTTGTGACGATTACTGTCTATAAGGGATACATTGAGTACATGCTTAACTGTTGGGCTTGTGCAGCTGATTGAAATATGTGCATACAAAACCGCTCAATGATGAGCTGAAAACGTTCCGTACGATGAACGATTCACTTCGCTCAGTTGAGTGAATAGTTCAATTGAACTAGATCATTCATGAACTACAGAAGTCTACAGACAATCAGAAAGAAATTCTGAAAGATTTTAGTTTTAGTTTCAGCCATTATCTAGAAGCTTTTAAAAGTTAATATGTTTGTATTAGGGTGGCCCTTAATAAACAAAAGGATTTTTGCCAGCACATGTTTACTTAAAATATATCAATATTTACTTGTACATGAGTTTTTGTCTTCATAGGATACCGTTTAACCTATTCGCAGGTATGACCAAAAAAAAATATTTTTTTTTAACAGAAGTTTCAAAACTCCATTTTCGAATTTTTAAAAACTTTGTTAAACAAATTTTAGAATTTTTTATCATTCTATTAAATTTATTAAGAATATAATAGGAAATAAAAATATGAAAAAATTATGAAAATATCTCCTATAGTTTTTCCGTAACTGCGATTTAAATTGTGCAATTTTCGAGAAAATAAACTATTTGGCCATATTTTGGCGAATGAGCTCTATTTTCTTACTGTTATGAATTTTAAGTAAAAACTATTCAGAATATTATAGTCCAGATAATTCTAAATATAAACCTTAAATCGTGAAGGTCAAAGGTAAAAAGTTTCAATATTTGGAATTTCTAACGGAAAGATACCGATTTTGATGAAACTTAAGAAAAATATAACATAAAGTCTAGTACATAATTATAATAACAGCTCAAAAATGGAAATTAACCCTTAATGGCCATTGGGGTTAAAATGATCCTGATCTTTTAAAAATGTTTATCCAACTTTTGCTTATTAAGGGCCACCCTAGTGTGTATACATTATGGTTAAATAATCGAGGTAGTCGTGGGTATTTATTAATATGTCAGCCAAACCGATTTTTTTAAAACTGGTTTTCTCTTATATCTAGGCTTTATATGGACCGATTTGAATGGTTCTTTCAACACAGACAGAAAGAAAATCTAATAGATTTTAGTTTTAGTTCCAGCCTTTATCTGGATTCTTTTAAAAGTTAATATGTGTGTATACATTTTTGTTTAAATAAACAAGCCATTTTTGTTTTTAAAAACTGGCTTTCGCTTATATCTCGGCTATATATGGACCGATTTTCAATACACACAATTCAGAAAATATTGCTATTATGTCCTTCACCATGAGTGACAAGGGTATATATAAGGTTGGCGTTCCGTTTGTAATTTCTACATTTTTCATTTGCGACCCCACAAAGTATATATATTCTGGATCGTTATAGATGGCGAAGTCGGTAAAGTCATGTCCGTCTGTTTGTTGAAATCAACTTTCCGTAGCCCCCAAAAAACCTACAAACATAATTGATACATCAATATATCGGGAATTCTTCCGGCTCGGTCGCTATTTAAAATCGAGAAAATCGGCTTACAAATGGCTGAGATATGAGGAAAAATCCGGGACAACCTCGATTGTTGGCCTATTTTTGATCTATATCTGGTCATAAATATAGACAATATGGATATCTAATGATAGATATTTCAAAGTCCATTGCAACGATTTATATAAGGGTATAGTAAAATGGGACAAAATCGTGAAAATTATTTTTGAACCGGAATATTTTTTTTTTCAACACAAAAAATTTTTTTATTTTCACAATAAATTTAAAAAAAAAAAAATTTTAAAAATTAAAAAAAAAATTTGGAAAAAAAATGGAAATAATTTTGAAAAAAAAAAAATTAATTTGGAAAAACAATTTGAAATTTTTGAAAAAAAAAATTAATTTGTTTACCTAAAAATATTTAAAATTTTTATTTCAAAGTATAAATTGGTGAAGGGTATACAAGATTCGGCACAGCCGAATATATCCCCTTACTTGTTTTTAGTTCTATCTGGGAGCTTCCAAAAGATAATTTTTGTGTATAAATTTGGAGTAAAAGTATAGGGGCTTTATATTTCATAGCTCAGTCAATTAGGGACAGGTTTTGCCAATTTCCTCATGACTTTATTTAATATGTTGATGTTATTATGATCTTTTACGTTATTTTAAATTTGTATAATGTTGTAAATACGTATATATAACAATTTAATAATATGTATGTATGTAATATTATTTTTGGGCCACCAAGGGTTAATTGTGACCAGTTGAGTTCCAAAAAAAAAAAAAAAAAGTATTAAAAAAGTAAACAAAAACAAGAATCAAAAAAATATGTTGTTGTTTTTAAATTTAAATGTGTGAGATAATTATAAATGCGGGGGTGGTGGGATTGTATCATACACGCGCTTCGACTGTCAGACATCAACAGACTGACTGATTTTATTTATTTTATTCTTATTCTTACTTTTTTTGTTTGTTTTTTTTACAATTGTATTTTTGGTAGACATGACTAAATTGTTGTTGGTTATTTAAAAAATATTTTATTTATTGCAAAAAAAAAAACACCAAAAAACAATTGGAATTGCTAATTTTTTGCGGTTGATTTTTTATTTATTTTTTTTTTTTTGCGACAAAACTTTGACGAAAACAATATAAAGAAAAAATTTGTGTAACAAAAACAAAAAAACAAAATTTAGATAAAACAAAATTTAAATACAAGTAAATAATTTTAAACAAAAGAAGAAGAAGAAAAATTTTATGAAGCGGAAGTTAAAAATTTGGTTAAAAACATATAATTAGCACAAACAAAAAAAAAAAAAAAAACATTTGAAAATATTTATTTATATAAAAATAATTTTAATGTTATTGTTAATGGGAAGAAGTTAGAGAGAAGTTGAAATTAACGTAATAAATCTAGTTTAGTAGAAGTCATAAAGAAACTAAAAATAACAAACTGGTATTTGTATAGGGGGTCTTAAGAAATGTTTATAAAAAGGTGTTGAAATATAAAATCTAAATAAAAATCACTATGAGTCAATTAAGGACCGGTTTTTAGCAGATGAAACTAAATAAATAAAACATGTGCTTTGTAAGATACTGAGCAGAATTTTTTGAATAAAAATATTAAAATACTGGATTTACAATAGATGTTGTAACTTTTGAATGTGGTTTTGTTATTTGGAAGGGGGGCACATCTCTCTCATTTATTCTCACTTAGTTATTGAACATTATAGTGTAAACAACAAAGCTTCTTTTTATTCCGCCTCATATGCGGGAAGTTTTGATTTACTTCTTTAATTTCAAAAAAATGACGCTAAAGCACACCGATTGCTCACCAGAGCTTATGGTGAATATGTTTCATCGGATTCAACGTGCAGATGTGGTAATTTTGACACGGAAGACAAATATCGCTTAGGCCAGCCAAAAAAAACTTTGAAGACCAAGAATTGGAGGTATTACTCATGAAGATTGTTGTTAAACTCAACAAGATCTTGCAAAATCATTGGGAGCTACACGAGCAGCAATTTCAGAACATTTGCGAGCAGCAGGATTCATCCAAAACCAGCTAAATTGGGTACAATACGAATTGAAGCTGAGAAACCTTTTAAGAAGATTTAGCATGTCCTAAATGCTGCTTCAACGCTATAAAAGAAAATCATTTTGGCACCGATGAAAAATGGATCCATTACGACAACCCGAAGTGTAAGAGATCGTATGTGAAGCCCGGCCAAGCAGTCGAATCGGCAACAAAGCCAAATATCCATGGCTCTAAGGTAATGCTCTGTGTTTGGTGGGTGCAAAAGAGTCCTATCTGTTATGAGCTACTGAAATCTGTGCAGACCATCACAGGGAACCTGTACCGAACACATCTAAATCGTTTGAAGCGAATTTTGGCTGAAAAATGCCCAGACATTAAACCGTAGTATTCCATCATGACAACGCACGGTGACATGTCGCAATACCTGTTAAAAACTATTTAGAAAGAAGTGGCTGGGAAGTCTTGCCTCACCCGCTTTTTAGTCCACACCTTACACCGAACGGTCTCTCTGTGATACGCTTCTCTTTGGAACAGAGTATCCGATATTGGCTTGATTCGTTCATGGCCTCAAAATATGAGTAGTTCTTTTGGCGTGAAATCCATATATTGCCAGAAAGATGGAAAAACGTCATAGCTAACAATGGCCAATACTTTGAATAGATTTATATTGTACAAATGTTTCAAAATAAAAGTTAAAAATTTGAAAAAATCTCGCTTTTTTAAGTCATACAGCCAATACAATATTCTGCATCGAATTTCCTTTTTACGACTGGGTACATAGTAACACATTATCATTTACAGCAGTGGTCGGCATAGCTAGAATATTGTACTTTCTTTCTCTGTTGTGATCTAACCAGCTATTAATTGTGATTTTTGTATTTATTTGATAAATTTGTATGTATATGGCACAACATCAACACCACCTCTTGGAGCCTTTGATTGCCGACCACTGTCTTACTGTATACAAAAGTATATACATAATTATAGTTATAAATATAAAATTATCAAAATTAATACCACAATGACATACATTTCATTAACTTTATAACAGCATTATATAAATCTTTTAAATATTTGTGGGGCTTTCGATTAAATACTGCCGCTACTCATTAAAGGCAAACCCCCTGTAAAGTCCTCAAAAGAGAGAAAGAGCAGCAACAATTGATTACTTTTTTGTTGATAGAAACACAAAAAAAAAAATGAAGAATTTAAATTGTTTTGCAAATTTATCATCAAATTTGAAATTTTATTTATAAAATTAGCAGCTTGTTTATAAGCTTTTTTATCATTTAATAAACAAAAACACAAGGCATGCTTTTTTTTTTGGAAGGAAAAAAAATCGCACATTTTTTATATGTATTTATTTAACAATGACTAAAATGATAAACAATTTGTTTATAATTTTTTTCCGAATATTATATAATAAATAAACAGAGAAATATTAATATGGTAAATAATAAATACTGGGGAATTTGGTTTGAGGGGAAGAATGAATATTGAATTATGAATATTGAACTATGAAACTAATAGTTAGAAAAACTAAGATTGCTTAGTGGCTAATACAGTATATACTTATATAGTTTATAGGGTAGCAAATGAATATTAGAGAAATTACAACCGTAATGAGAAACTTATAGCATATACCAGTGGCCGGCATAAAGACAACATGGAATATTAGGGTGACAGCCGATTTTTTTTTTAAGATTTCAAAGAGTGCCGGTTGGAATATTGTGACACTAGGTCTAAAAGATAAGTACTGAAAATTTGAGCCAAATCGGACAACGATTTCGGGACGCGCATCGAGGTCAAAGGTCAGATATATAAAAAATTTTACTATTTATATGATGTAAATTTGTGAAACTCCTTAACTTTCTGCATTATGTTACAGAAATATGTAGATTTATTTATATTAATGAAAATTGCAGTCAAAAAAATATTTTTCAGATTAAACCTATATCTCCTTTGGGTCAAATTGACCCACAAACTGTATTATCGTTAAAATACGAAAAAAAATGCAAATTTTTCAATTTTTGTAAAAATTTTGCTACTAAATAATTATTTTTGGAATCGAATGCATAAGAATCGAAATGTGTACGTAATTTTCGTTCTAATGAGATATAAAAGATACAAATTGGTTAAAAAATTTTAAAGTTATTAAAAATTCCCCAGACCATTATCGTATCTCAGGCCACTTGAACAAGAAATGTAGGAACAAAATTAACATATTTTAAGAAATATTAAAATAAAAGCTAATTTTTACTTAAAATATATCCGTATTTACATTCGTATGAGTTTTTGTCTTTGTAGTATACCGTTAACCTATTCGCAGGGATGGCCAAAAAAATTTATTTTTTTAACGGCAGTTTCAAATCTCCATTTTCAAATTTTTAAAAATTTTGTTAAACAAATTTCCGAATTTTTTGATCATCACATTGGGATTTATTGAGATCATAATAGAGAATAAAAATATGAAAAAATTATGTCAATACCTCTTACAGTTTTTTCGTACCTACGATTTAAATTTTGTGATTTTCGGGAAATAATATTTTTTTGGCCATATTTTGGCGAATGAAAGCAATTTCCTTACTGTTACGAATTTTAAGTAAAACCTATACAGAATCTTATAGTTAATATTATTTTAATATACTATGAAATATTCCACCCGGCACCCTTCAAAAATCGAACTCAAATTTTTTTCCATACATCTGATTATCACTCTAATGGAATATAGTATATAGGACTGTCACAGAAGTCCATTCCCATCGAAAGTGGAATTAATTTCGTATTTCGCTTGTGTAGAAAAAGTAAAACGAAAATTTCTTTCGTAAAGAAACCACTTTCAGTTTTCAAAATGGAATTGATATTTCTTTGTAATTATTTGTTTTTCTAAAATCTTTGATTAATTTCTGTACCAAAAACTTCACTTTTGTTTTAATATAAAAAAACGTAGTTAAATTAAAATCTGAAGAATCTAAAATAAAATCGATCGGAATAAAAACTATAGAATTTAAACCATTTTGAAGAACATGAGGCCTAATAATAACATGTTTTGTTATCTATTTCACAATTTTTACGATCAAACGATCATGTTTGGCCCCCTTGTGGCTATGAGTGCCGACCACTGCCTTATTTATACCCTTAACACTCATGGTGAAGGTTATAAAAATGATAAGAAATTAATAAGGGACTCATTATACATTATATTATTAGTCATTTTAACAACAAACTGTAACAGCTGTATTACACAGAATAAATAAAATGATTAAAATTAAAAAAAAAAAAATACAAATAAATAAAACTGACCTAAGTTTTTAATAAAAAAAATAAAAAAAAAAAAAACTGGGAAAAAGTTAATTACTGATTAAAACTAAAACATTTAATTATTAAGTTAATAATAAAACTGACCTAACATTGTTTTTTTTTTTTTCTTTTTATATAATAATCTCTAAAATAAATAACAAACCATAAAAAAACAAACTATTAATAAACATTTAATTATAAAATAGCAAAACATTTTCCATTAATTTGTTTAAACAGCCGTATCAAAAACTTTAATTAAACAATAAAATTAAAATCTATACAATGATGATAGGATTGTACGCGTACGTAAGTAGCAAATTGATTAATTCATGATTGTGCTGGGGTATTTAAGTTTATTTTATTGCTCTTTTTTTAATTTGTGATTATTACCTTTTAACCGTTTTAATAGTGTTTTTATTTTTTTTCAACTAATTGCTATTAAAACTCAATACTAGTTATTTAAATAATTGAAAAAAATCAAATAATTTGTTCATGCTTTATAATAATTTTAATTTGCATTCCGTTTAACGTGATAATTTTTGTATCAGTAGAGAGTATTTTTCAAATTAACACAGATTTATTTTAACCCCTTAAAAGCAAAAATAGAAAGTTTTCCTTAAATTATGTAGAAACAATTAATATAAAACTATTTGAACTTATAATATTGCAGAAATTAGCAAATTGTAAAGTAAAGTCGTTTAAATTTTCTTTATTTGAATTATTAGTGCAGCAATTCTTCCTGCAATTTATAATTTCGAAAATTTCAAGGTTTTTCTCAGCTTTTTTTTTAATAAATCGAAGCTTGTTATTAAAACTTTACAGGTTTCTTTAAATTTGTTTAAATTATATAATAAGCACGTTTCAAAAATTCCCTAAAACTTTAAGTAAATGTATAAAAATAAAGAGACCCCCCAAAAACCTCTGTTTGTTAGTAATTCACACCTCATTTTAGCTGTTTTATATTTATTTTAAGTATTTACAACACATTATTATTAGTATTTTGTTGGGGTAAATTGTTTATTAATAAATGACTTGTTAAAAAGACACAGAATATTAAACAAACATATTGTTAAATAGTGTTGGCAGTTAAACGAATCCGAGTACTTAAACAAATTCAAATTTAGTGTTCAAACTAAAAATCAGTTGGTTTGAGGTTGTTAAATTAAAAATAAATTTGATGAAGTAACAATTATCAGCCTAATTCTTTAGAGCTGATTCACACACGTCCAGTTTACTTAAGCAAGTTTTGAGTTTATAGAAGAGAGTAAGACAAATCTCCTCTCCTTTCTCTTCTATAAACTCAAGACTTGCTCAAGTAAATTTAATGTGTGTGAACCAGCACTTAATTTAGCAATTCATGTTTATGTTGCCTAGCACTAGGAGCTTTATTTGGCTTCAAAATGTTGCTTAGCAATAGGCGCTTTGCAATATTTATACAAAAAACCACTACTAGGGATACAGTCGGCTGTGACGAATCTTGCTCACTCTTAAGTTTGCTTGTGCACAACAAAAACTCTTAATTACTCAATAACTTACTTTTCAATGACTATTACATACCCTCAGCATTACTTAGAAGTGGTTGTATAATGACTTATTTAGTATTTATTATATAACTGCTTATTTTCTAGTCATTTCCATAAGCAAATAATGACCTAACTATCAATGAGTTATTTAAGTCATTACTTGTAACTGGTTATAGTGATATTAAAGCAATGAAGTACTTGCTTCCAATGATATCACCCTGTTAAAACGCTACTGTTTAAATAGTGAATACCCAACATTAACCCTCTAATGCTTAGCATGCCTCAAGGCACTCATTGCAAAAATGCCAATAAATGCAAATATAACTGATTTTTCATTTCAAAAACTCTTGCAACAGTTGCTAAAAAATTTAAATAAAAAGCTTTCAAAGTTTTTGAAACGAAAAATCAGTTATATTTGCATTTATTGCCATTTTTGCAATCAGTGCCTTGAGGCATGCTTAATCATTAGAGGGGGTTAAGCATTTTTACTCAGTACTTGGTAGTGGAAGTTTTTGATGCAGAATGATATTCCATCTTCGTTTCAGTATTTGATGAACATTTTCTTGAGTTAAATATTGTTTTATGTTAAGAAAAAAAATTTTTTTTTCTTTTTTAAAAAATAAAAAAATGTCTCATCGGTTTGGAAAGGCATTTAAAGTTATATCTTGATTTTGATTTACATATTGTCTCTGCACAAAACTTAGTTCATAATCAAGATACATCTGAAAATATTTCCAAAGCTCGAGGAGTTGGTCTAGGTTTTTACTCACAGCTCCGTCATTTATAGATCGATTTTCCTAATATTCTATACCACAATTCTCGAACGTATATCTGATATATTGCCACAAGATTTGGCTGCATGTGATATCTGGATTCTTCAAAAAGTTGATTTCAACAGACAGGTCTAATATTTCGGGACACCACAAGACCGTATTACAGCATACATTAAAGCCTCCTTTATTTACTTATTTAGATTTTTATACCCTTCACCATGAGTGGCAAGGGTATATATGAGTTTGTCATTCCGTTTGTAATTTTAACATTTTTCATTTACGACCCACAAAGTATATATATTCTGGATCGTTATAGAAAGCGAAGTCGATATAGTTATGTCCGTATGTATGTTGAAATCAACTCTCCGTAGCCCCCAAATAACTTACAAACATAATTGATATATCAATATATTGGAAATTCTTCCGGCTCGGTCGCTATTTAATATAGAGAAAATCGGCCCACAAATGGCTGAGATATATGGAAAAAACCGGGTCAACCTCGATTTTTGGCGTATTTTTTTATCAATATATGGATAACAATATGGATAACTAATGATAGATACTTCAAAGTCCATTGCAACGATTTATATAAGCCTATAGTAATTTGGAATGGGTCAAAATCGGGAAAATTATTTTTTAACCCAAATATTTTTTTTTAACACAAACATTTTTTTTGTTAGTTTTTTTTTTCACTAATAAATTTAAAAAAAAATTAAAAAAAAATAATTGGGAAAAAAACTTGGAAAAAAATTATAAAAAAAAAAAAAAACAATATCGAAAAAAAAAAAATTGAAAACAATTTTGAAAAAAAAAAAATTTAATTTTAAAAAGAAAAATTTTAACCTAAAAATATTTTAAATTTTTATTTTTAAGTATAATTTGGTGAAGGGTATTTAAGATTCGGCACAGCCGAATATACCTCTCTTACTTGTTTTTTAATACCTCGGTATTTGTGCACATATTTTGTTTATCTTAAGAGTTTTTTAGTTGTTAGTTTTTGCTTATATCTCAAGCATTTATGGATCGATTTTGCTGATTTTCAATACCAAAATTCGAATGACTATATCGATATATATCTGCTATAGATTGATACAACATGAGGATCTGAAAATTAACTGGGTACTTGTCATTGGTTTATTTAACATACATATTTCCTACAGATCTTTATAATCGATTAACTGAAATCTACGACAACTACTCCCCAAAAAAAATTTCTGTTAAAACCCGGTGTTGCGGCAAATTTTTGCTTTAAACAAATTAAGATGAATTTGCAAATAAGAAATTACCAAAAAAAAATGTTTGTATTATTTACCTGCCAACCAAATCTACAAATATATTTTCAATAAACACTTCGTTAATATTGTCAAAAGAAACACGCTTGTTTGAGTTTTCTTTCTACGTTCAGCTGAAGGTCATCAAATGTGTGGAATAATCAAAAGCCCAACCTCAGACATCCATCAAATAACGTAAATAAAATATATATATATTTCACACACTTGTTTGTTGACGTAGATGTCGGATAATGATGACAAGGTGTCTTCAAAGTTAAGATATATTTAATGGTTGGCTAATGGAATTGGAAAACATCATACAGCTAACACATGTTTTAATATTTATTTAGCAGATTTTATTTAACTTAAAATGATCAATCAGGTTTAACATCTGCTATATTTAGTTTGTTTGTTTAGCCGGAGCCTGGCAAACTGGGAATTAAGAACTGCTATATTTAGCTTTATTACTTTTTTATAAGCCTGACCCTGCATAAGTCTTAGAGAAATCATGTTTAAAATTTGGGGCCCATTATGTTTAATGGGTGGTCTTAGTTTAACTTTGAAACAACTTTAAAAAATTAAAAAGTCTGAGTGAACTTAACTCTCTGCCTAAAATATAAATAAGCTTGTGAACTGAATTCTCATGGATTCGCAAACCTTATCTCTGCCATTTTATCACAAAAACCGTGCTAGGCATTGAAATTAGCCAACGTTAGCTGCTACTAATAATAATTTAAAGTATAACACACACAAATATTAAAAAAAAAAAAATATATATATATATGCATTTTTTGTATAGTAGTAAACAAATTTAAAATTCAAAGAATGTTTAATAATTTTGTTTGAAATGCAGAAACAATGGCTTGGATTGTCTATTAAATGGCGTTTTATATTATACAAACATCATGTACATATGTTGCTGATTTATTTTATTATTAAAAAGATTTAAATGTAAATTACTTTTAATAAACTCATTACCACCTTTATTTAAAAACTGTTTTTTTTTTTTTTTTTTAAAAAAAACAGAAATTGTTTTGCTAATTTATGTATGAGAACGAAACATTTAAGCAAAAATATCTCATTCACAAAATCAACAACAATAATTAAATTCCAACTTTATACTTATTACAAAAATGTGTTTGTGTGTCTGCCAGCCAGCCTGGGTTGTCTTTATAGCCCTGATATTTATTTTACAAACAAATACAAAAATTCAATGGCATCTCAACAAAAAAAAAAAAAAGACAGACTTAAAAAAAAAACAAAACTAAAGCATGACTTGTTTTAATTATAACACAACAATACGTACTTAAATTGAATTTATTTAAAATTTATATAAAAAATATACAAGAAAAATACGAAATGAAATTAAATTAAAATAGAATAGAATACAAAACTAGAAAAATAAAATTCCATTAAGAAAAAAAAAAATAAACCTAAACAGACAAACAATAATAAAAAAAAATAAAAATTAAGCCGGCTTTATGCCATATTCTAGACTAAACACCGACTGACAACTATTTATGGCTGCCTCTAGACGGTGGGCCATTTAATTATAAAACAACAACAGCAAATTACAACAATGAATATAATAAAATTATCTTTTATATTAGTAAACTACATTAATTCTTAAAATATATAATAGCTAGCATTAGCAATGAAATAGTATTAAAAGAAAATCGTGCAAAAACCAAATAAATCATGCTCAAACAAAAAAAAAAAAACAAGTTTAATTACATTATATAAGAAGAATATTAAAGAAAAAAAGTATGAATTAAATATCAAGATAAAAAATAAAAGAGAAAGTTCACAGGTTTCAAGAAATACCAAGACATTTCAGCAGTTCAGCTCCCAAGCTGCTTAAATATTAAGCAAATGTGTTAGAAAATCAAGGGTCTTTAATTAAACTAATAAAAATCATTGAAAACAATATATTTTAACTTAAGCATGTTGTTGCTAAAACATGTTGCTATGTTTTATAACATAGTTATGATAACAATTACAAAGCTTGAAATTTGTTAAAATACTACAGAAAACTAAAAGACAACATGCTGCCGAGACACAACTATTGCAAATAAAATGTTTGCAAAACTTATTAATGCAAGAAATCATGAATTAATGCAGGAAACAATTCTAGCAACATGTTAACTAGTCAAAAAACGTTTAATATAAAATATTTTAACTTAACCATGTTGCTGCAACATGTTTTAGCAACATAATGTTTAGCAACAAGTTGTTTAGTTTTAATAGTTATAATAACAATCACACAGCTTGAAATTATTTAAAATATTACAGAAACCTAAAAGGCAACATGTTGCTGAAACACAACTATTACAAATAAAATGTTTGCAAAACTTATTAATGCATGAAATTACGGATTAATGCAGAAAAAATTTCAAGCAACATGTTACGTAGTTAAAAACGTTTAAATGTTTAATATAAAATATTTTAACTTAACCATGTTGCTGCAACATGTTTTAGCAACATAATGTTTAGCAACAAGTTGTTTAGTTTTAATAGTTATAATAACAATCACACAGCTTGAAATTATTTAAAATATTACAGAAACCTAATAGGCAACATGTTGCTGAGACACAACTATTACAAATAAAATGTTTGCAAAACTTATTAATGCATGAAATTAGGGATTAATGCAGGAAAATTTCTAGCAACATTTTAAATATTCAAAAAAAAAAAACGCTTAAATGTTCAATAAAAAACATGTGTTGCTGCAACATAATGTTTAGCAACAAGTTGTTTATTGCTTATTACAGAAAACTAAAAGGCAGCTTGTTGCCGGGACACAAAAATTACCAAAAAAAATACATTTTCAAAACTTCAAAGGCAAGAAATCATGAATTTACTTAAGAAAGCTTTTAGCAACATGTTACTTAGTCAAAAACATTTGAATGTTTAATTTAAAATTTGAGTTTAAGTAAAAAAGTCATTGAAAACAACATATTTTAACTTAAGCTTGTTGCTGCAACATGTTTTAGCAACATAATGTTTAGCAACATATTGCTAAGATTTAAAACTTCGAAATTGTTTCTTGTAATTGTTATTAAAGTAAGAAATTATTTCAGCAAAAAAAAAAAAATACAGAAAACTAATAGCAACATGTTGCCAAATAATAAAAATTGGCTAATTTATTATAAATATGTTGATTTTTAAAAAATCCAAATATTGCCCAGAAGCAAAATGTTTCTGATTCCCAAAAATGTAAGAATTACTACTCTTAAAAACCCAATGTTGCTAAGAATATTTCTCTGAATAATTTATTGTATTGAAAGTTTTCTTGCTTTAGAAACTTAATGTCCAACATCATTTTGCTAAGGTTTAATAGTTAGAATTGTTTTCTTTTAATTTGAATAGATAAAATAAAAGTTTTATTGCTTTAGCAACTTAATGACCAGCAACATGTAGCTAAGATTTAAAATTTTATACGTTTCTTTTAATAGTTATAACTTATATATATTTTAAGGTTTGTTCCTTTAGCTTAATTAATCGTCCAGCAACATATTTATCTAGATAATTCGCTTTTTTGGATTTTTTTTTTAAATATATATGTCATTTATCTGGACTATATCGAAATACATATATCTGATATACTTAGATTGATACAACATGAGGAACATATTGCTGAGCTTTAAAAGTTAGAAAGTGCTTCCTTAAAAATCCAAATGTTGCTAAGGATGTTACTTTTAATAATTTAAATTTTCTTGCTTTAGCAACTAAATGTCCAACAACATAAGTTTTAAAAATTATAATTTGTTTCTTTTAATTATTATTAAAGCAAAAAATTAATACAAACATTACAAAAATACTCATGGGCAACATGTTGCCAGGGCACCAAATTATGAAGTTATACCTTAAAAAAAAGTTTAAATAATTCTTTAATGCACAATAATTTTTAAAAGAAACAAACGTTTCTAAGAATGTGCCTGATTTTGTTGCTTTAGCAAGTTATTGTTCAGCAACATGTTGCTGATTTTTAAAACTTAGAAATGAATTACTTTAATTGTTTTTTAAAAAGAATACAAAAAACTAGAAAGCAACAAGTTGACAAGACACAAACATTTAAATAATCCTTTAAATAAATAATTAAGCAAGTAATTAAATTGTTTGAATCCAAATGTTGCTAAGAACGTTGCTCTAAATAATTTCATATATTTAAAAATGCTTACATAAACTAATTTAAATTATTGTCTTAAAATTAACATTGTTTTCATGCAGTTGTTATTTATAGTAATTTACAAAAACTAAAACGTATTTTCATTTATTATACAGAAGCTTTACGAAAAAATAAAAAAAAAATAATAAAATTGTTTTTGTTTGGAAAAATGTTTAGAGGCGTGTTGTTAAACATTTGCTGCTAATGTGTTGTGTTGTTTTGTTATTTAATTTTTTTATTTTTTTTTTTTTTTGTTCGCTTTTATTGCTTTATTTTTATATGGAATTTTGTTGCTGTTGTAGTATATATTTAAATAATACCCTACAAACCATAACCTAACACAATATTATTTTTGTTGTTGTTGTTGTTGTTATTTTGATTTTCAAAGAAAATTATATATTAAACTTTTCAAAATAAAAACACTACATATTTTGTTTATTTCCAATAAAAACACAGAGAGAAAATTTTATAATTTCGACGAAGAAAATGAAAGCGAAAAAAAGGAGGGATAAGAATTTTTTTTTTGAAATTTACAGGGTTTAAACTTTAATAATAATGAAGCAATTGCTACTGATATCTCAATATACACCGAATTGTGACAATTATAGCAATAATATAGCAATATGTTAATTTTTAAAGAGAAAATTCATATATATTTATTTCTAGTATGTACCAAAAATACTACTTAGTACCAGAATATGGTACCTATTTTAAGTAAATACCAAAAGTGGTACTTATTTTAAGAATGCACCAAAACTGGTACTTATTTTAAAAAAGAAAAAAGAAAAGTATGGTACTTATTTGATATTTAAAAAAAATGTGTACTTATTTTGGGAAATTAGTACTTTTTGCAAGACTTTACCCATTTGATAACTAAAGTACTTATTTTGTACCAATTAGCTTCATTTTATCAGAAAGTACTAAATTATGTACTTAATATAACAAATGAACAAATGTAGTACCTAAAAGTACTTATTATACCCTTCACCATGAGCAGCATGGGTATATATAAGCTTGTCATTCCATTTGTAACTTCTACATTTTTCATTTGTGTCCCCACAAAGTATAAAAAAATTAAAAAAAAAAAAAAAAAATAAATTTGAAAAAAAAATTTTTTAAAACCAAAAAAAAATTTTTTCAAATAAATAGTACCAAATTTGGTACTAACTTCTACATTTTTCATTTGCGACCCCACAAAATATATATATGTTCTGGATCGTTATAGATAGCGAAGTCGATATAGCCATGTCCGTTTGTATGTTGAAATCAACTTTCCGTAGCCCCCAAATAACTTACAAACATAATTGATACATAAATATATGGGGAATTCTTCCGGTTCGGTCGCTACCGGGACTACCTCGATTTTTGGCCTATTTTTTATTAAGTCATTAATATAGACAATATGGATATCTAATGATAGATATTTCAAAGTCCATTGCAACGATGTATATAAGGCTATAGTAATTTGGACCTACAATGGGTCAAAATCGGGAAAAAAATGTTTACCTCGAATTTTTTTTAACAAAAAAAATTTTTGTCATAAAGTTTTATTCACTAATAATTTGTAAAAAAAAATAAAAAAAATTTTGAAAAAATTCAAAAAAATATTTGGAAAAAAAAATTTTAAAAAAAATATTTTTTTAAAACCAAAAAAAAAAAAATTCAAAAATTTGTTTTTAAATTTTGAAAAACTATTTAAAAAATTTTTTTTTGATTTTAAATAATTATAATAAATTGGGTACTATACTGAAAATTTAAACATTTCCATATATTTTTTAAAATTGGTAACAAATAAGTAAAATTTTGTATTCAAAATACATAAATATTGATACATACCACTACAATGAAGTTGATTTTTATAAATGGTAAAAATTACCAACATTTTGAATATTTCCAAATTTTCTTTATAATTAAAAACATTTTTTAAGTGTATGACTTAAAAAAAATATATAAAACGTGACTAACTTTAGCAGCTAAACAATTTTGCATAAAACGTGTATAATCATTAAGACTTCTGCTCGGCGGGCATAGACTAAAATGCAATACTATTGTATGTATTTAAACAATTTAAAATGTATCATGTTTTTAATGAATTAAACAAAAACCGTAAACAATAATTCAGCAAATGTTTTTAAAGACCTAAAATCTATACCATTTAAATAGTATAAACTAACAAGTGATTTTTTTGTTTAACTTTTTTTTAAATACTAAATTTAAATAATACCTTTTTAGGACACGTGTTAACCTTTTAGAAAACTGACTGAAACACGATTTTCATTCAGCATTTAATTCCTTTAATTTGTCATCTCTTTATCTTTAAAAGGGGTTCAACCGAAAAAAAATATAAAAATTGTTAAAATTCAAACTGTCTTGTAAAGTACTTTACATATTTAACAATGTATATTGACAGTTGTGCATAAGGTCATGTTTTACATATTGATCATGTGTTTTATTGGTTTTTTTCTCGCTCCACCAAGTGTTACAGTTGAAAGTTCAAAAAACTCATCAAAAGCATAATAAAATATTTGAAAGAAAAGTAAAAAATATTTTATTATTTTGTTGCTGATATTTTTACCGAAATTTATTACTGGCAGCAGCAATAAAGAGTGATATGACACAGCAAAAAAAAATACAGTGCAGCTCAACAATTGAGCTGGGTTATTTCGTTTCTAAAACATTGCTAAGCCCCGCCCATTTTACAAAATGGGAGTTTAAAAAATTAAGTAAAAGCTGTTAAATTCTGAACTATGCTCTATTTACCAAAACTATTTTAAATATTATAGCTTGTTTTGCTGCTCACTGTAGTTATTAAACAATAATCGTGTGTGTTTTTCATGTTGCCCATTAACAACACATTCATGTAAGTGTTTTCTTTCTTTTTTTTTTATTAATTTTTTATAAATTATATAAATTTGTTGTTTAGCTATTTTCTCTTATTTTGAGGTTTTTTGTTCCCTCTCTACCTCTTATTTAATTACAGTTTGCTAAACTTTCGTTATCAACAACATCCTCTTGCAAACTCACGGCTAAGCTGACGCTTTAGTCCTACTGAAATAATGTTGTATGTAATTTAACATGTTACCACACAGTGAATGAAAGACAAGAAAAAAAAAAAGTAAAATAAATCCAGCTAACGTGTTTAGATTAATAAAATGTCTTAATAATACGAGGTACACAAACAAAATAAGATACTCAACAACAAAAAAACAAAAATAAAATAAGGTGCAGCAGTTAGTTAAAGTTGTCTAGGATTAAATAGACTTGTTATTAAAATAGAAAATGAACAGAAATAAAAATCTATAGCTATATATAGTACACATTGCACTAAATTAAGTAGGAATAAAAAAAAATCACACAAAAATTAAGCAATAGATAATTTTAAATTGTTAATTTGAATTTGCCATTAAACAGGTTGATTTAAAATCAAACAATTAAAATTTTATTTCAAAAAGAAATCATTATTATTATGGGTGCTAATGGAGGAAATGTTGCATTTAGGTTAGTAATAAAGCTTTAAGTGCCTAATGTTGCTACAGCCAGAAACAATTTGCAACATGTTGATAAGAAAAGCAAAAAATTGTTTCCATTAATCTGGGAATATTACAGAAATATTACAAAAATCTGAAATTTGGTACTTTTTTCCAAAGAAATACATAATTCTTTTGAACTTTTACGAAATAAATACAAGAAAGGTTTTTGCAGTTACTTGGGTACTTTTTTAAAATAAATAACAATTCTAGGAATTTTTTTTAATACATAGAATATAAAAGTACCAATTTTGGTACTTTTACGAAATAAACTAGAAAACTTTGCTTAAACTAAGTGCCTTCAGTACATTTTTTAAATTGATAATAATTTTAGTTATTTTTTTTAAATAAATACCAAATTTAGACCTTTTTAAAATTAGTACCTTTCTTCAAAATGAATACCAACCAGTTTTAGTTTTTTTTTTTTTTTTTTTTTTTTTTCAAAAAAGTACTTTTTAAAGTAAGTCGTGTGTCTAGTTAATGACATAATATATATTATTTTTTTATTATTATATTTTGTGTACCTCTCCGAATTAAGTACCGCAAGTTTTTGGTAAAATTATGCTGTTTCTTAAAAGAAACACCAATTTTGTTACTATTTACAAATAAATAGCCATTTTTGTACTTTTTTAAAATTTGTACCAATTTCGGTACTTTTTCCAAATAAGTATTTTGGTTAGTTTATTGAAATAGCTTAAAATATTCTCGTAAAATAAGTACTAAATTATGTACTTTCCAGAAAAAGTACTAATTTGTGTAGCTTCCTTTCGAAATAAGTACCGCAATATGCTTAAAAATAGTACCAATTTTGGTACTATTTCCAAAAAAGTGTTTTTATTACTTAATGAAATAATATACATTATTTTTTGTAAAATAAGTACTAAATTTGGTTGTTCACTGAAAAAGTACTAATTTACGTACTTTTCTGAATTTTCCTGAGAGTACAGGCAAATTTAATCAATTTTGTGTAGCTTCATAAAATAAAAATAAATTTCGGGTAATACATAACAATTTTGGTACTTTTTTTTTAATAAATAACGATTTTGGTACTTTTTTTAAATCAATTCGAATTTTGGCACTTTTTCAAATAAGTACTTTTGATAGTACTTAATATATTGACATCAAACGTGTCCGTAAAATATTTATTACATTTGGTACTTTCCTGAAAAAGTACCAATTTTGATACTTTTCAGAATTTTCCTGGAAGTACCAGCAAATTTTTGTAAATTTTGTGTTGTTTTTAATACATAACAAATTTGGTACTTTTTTCAATAAATAACAATTTTAGTCCTTTTTTAAAATAAGTACTAATTGTGGTAAATTAAAGAAATACGAAATACGTTTGGTAATTTATTGAAATAACATATTTTTTTTTGGTAAATAAGTACTAAATTTGATACTTTACTGAATTTTATTCGAAATAATTACCAGTATGTGACTAATTTTTTGTAGTTTCTTGAAGTAGGGAAATTTTTTTATAACAATTTTGGTACACTTTATCCAAAAACAAACAATTTTGGTACTCTTTTAAAATTAGTACCAATTTTGGTACAATTTTCAAATAAGTACCTTGTGTTGTTTTTTGAAATAACACGAAAATTCATAAAATTCATAAAATAAGCACTAAATTTGGTAGTATCCTGAAATAGTACCAATAAGTACTAACACAAGGACTTCTTCTAAAATGGGTACACTATTTGGTACGTTTTGGAAATTTGTAGTCATTTTGGTACTTTATAAAAATACAAGTACCATATTAGGTACTTTTTTAAGACAAACTTAAACCCTCAACCTTTCTCTAATATAGGTTAATTTTAGATTAATAAAAAAATACTCCAAATTAAAAACAAAACTAAATCAAAATAAATTTAAATTTATTTTAATGAAAACAAAAAACTAAAACCCCCAACAAAAGGTGCAAATTTTTTTTTCTAAACCAAACTGCAGGTGCGGCTCTCTTACACTTTTTTTTGGAAATTAAATAAATTTATTTGGTTTTGCATTACAAACTTCCAAAAAAAAAAAAAAAAACATTTAAAAACCACAAATGGTCTCACCACCCCACCTTAGTTTTTTTTTTTTTTTGCTTCTACTTATTTCTTGTCTGATTACTGAGGATTACAATCATGTTTATTTTTGTAGTTTCAATATGGCATTTTTTACTTATTTTTTATATACATATTATTTAGTTAATGTAATGAAGATTTTTGTTAACAAAAAAAAAAACAAAATAAAATCCATATACTAACTTGGTTAGCAGATGTTTTTGCGCCGATAAGCCTTTGGCTTTAACTTTATTTGGTGGTTAGAGATTGAAGAGTCGTTGCAGAGAAACGAAAAAAAAACTTAAATTTTAATTGAAATTGATTTCATATGAAGGTGGAAAAAATTTAAAACCGTTAAATTATTTTGTGTATTTTAGTTTGATTTGTTTTATTTATTTTGTTTTGAGAGATTTTCCTACAAAGATTTTCTCACATTTATTAAATGTCAAAGATGAATGTTAAAAAATAATTGGTGGTCTGTCGTTTTTTTCTTTTATTATTATTGTGTTTTAAAAATCTCCAGAGGTTGTTATTGTGAGGAAAATAAGAGATAAACAAATTTAAATTGTAGAAAAAAATAAAAGTCTTTATCAATTTTTCTTTAGAGAAAAAGTTTTGCAACATGTTGCTTACCAGAAAAATGTTATATTAGTTTTAAAATAGTTTATTAGCTAACATCCAACATGTTGCTTAGTTGAAGATCTACTATATAATGATTGGCAACATCCAATTTTTTACATTTAATGTGTTTAGCAACATGTTGCTAAACTATTTTTTTAAATGTTTGTATTTTTGTTGTTGTTGCCTAATTGGCAATGTTTGGCAACATTCATTTTTATACATTTAAAGTGTTTAGCAACATGTTGCTAAACTATTGTTTTTTTAATGTTTGGATTATTGTTGTTTAAGTGAAATATATTTTTTAGTTTTCCTTAGGAAATGTCTACAATAAAAGTTAAGCTTGATAAACTGTTTAGCAACATGTTGCTAAGAACCATTGGTTTATTACTTTCTTTAAAAATTCCAACAATTCATATTCATTTGAAAATTTTGCTCTTAAAGCAACTTTGTAAAATGTTTAGCAACATGTAGGTAAACAAATTCCTTAAACTGTTCATCAACAAGTTGCTAAGAGCCAATTGTTTACTAGTTTCTTTGATAATTCAGAATTCTTGTTTGAAAATTTAGCTCTTTGTAAAATGTTTAGCAACATGTTGGTAACACAATTTCCTAGCATCATTTTTAATATTCTATTACAAAGAAAAAGTTTACTTTGAAAATTTATAGATCAATAAAAATGTTTAGCAATATGTTGCTAACAAAATAGTTTGTGTAATTTGCTTTGAAACTAAAATACTTAAACTTTTTTCAACATTTGATTAAAAAAAATTATTTAAAAAAAGTTGCCAACTGTTTAGCAACATGTTGCTATCATAATTTTCTTATAATTTTACTGTCATCTTTAATATATTGAAAGGCTTTTTAAAACATATTGCTTACAAAATTCATACCTCAAAAATTGTTTAGCAACATGTTGCCAAAAACCAGTTTTATCAATTAATAAAAAAATTATTAAATTAAATTTTTTTTTTTTTATTTTGTATCAAAATTTAGGTTAAAATTAAATAGGTTTCATGCATAATTTCCAGCATAATTTCATTATTTTTTATCTTATTTCCTTTAAAACATTTCTCTAGCATTTATATTTAAAAGAAATATAAAAATTATTATGCTTTAAAGCACTTAAGAGTGAGTTTTTGGTCAATGTGAAATAAAAATTTAAAAAATAACCACAGTTTTTGTGGTTTTTCTAGATGATCTTTGACACATTTCTGGGTGCGGTTTTTTGGTTTGCAAACAACAAAAACACCAAGAAACACATGTCAATTTTGTTAATTTATTTTTAAATTTTCTATATCAGTAGGTGAAGTTTTTTTTTTTGGCAAATAATTAAATATTTTAAACATGTTTAACAAACATTTATATATGTATAAAAAAACTGAATAAAATGACAAAAATACTGCCGGAATGAGTTGTGGATCAGTGTGTGGTGAATTTCATTTAATAACCCAAAATTGATCTTGACACGTTCAACTCATAACAATAAATTTATGAACAAATTAAAAATTATTTATTAAAAATTTTAAATCTAAAAAACACAAGATTTTGCTCGTGTTGAGGGTTTTGTTTTATTTTTGCATTTGCTTAAATGTTGTTATTTTCAATATTAATTGAAAATATTTAAATTGTAATTAATTTTATGGAAAGCGTGGGAATTAATTGTGGCGTTTTATGTTTTTTTTTATTTGTTGTGGCTGTATGAAAAAGAAAGCGTTTGAAGCTGTTAAATAAAGTTTATTGATGATTTACACTTTAAACTTTATAAAGAATTTCAAAGTCATTTAGTATTTTTTTTTTGCTACATTAAACAATTAACAAATTATCATTATTAGCCGTATTTAGTCGCATCTGAGAGGTGTTTAACAGGAAATTCATGATGAAAATATTGAAAAAAAAAAACATAGCACAAACAAAGTAATATGCAAATTCAATTAAGCAATAAATAAAAATGATTTTAAATATTTATGAAATAATAAGTAAATTGTGGTGATTAGACTAAGCAGAGCCAACCACAAAAAATAAAGTAGAGATCGGCTAAGAGACTAAACTCCTTATTTATAATGAAATTTTAATATTATCGATTCCAAATGAATTGATTCTTTTGAACTAGTTCATTAAGAAACTTGTTATTAAAATATTGAGATTGAGACCAATTGATGTAATCGAAAATTAAGCAACATGATTGGCAAACAGAGTAAAATCCTTCATTCGTAATCAAATTTTAATATTATCAATTCCAAAAGATGTGATTCTTTTGAGCTAGTTCATTAAACAACTAGTTATTAAAATATTAAGATCTCTGGAAAGTGTCTAAGATAATAAATTATAGCATAGACCACAACCAATTGATATAACATTACATGACTGGCAAACAGAGTAAAGTCCCTCATTCATAATCAAAATTTAATATTATCAATTCCAATAGAACTGATTCTTTTGAACCAGTTCATTTAAGAACTAGTTCTTTAAACATTTAGATCTCAGGCAAATTTTAAAAATTTAAGCATAGACCACAACCAATTGAAGATGCAGTTCGAATATCAGCAAAAGGAATAGTTTCTTAATTCACAGTTTTCTTTAAAAATACAAGCTTAAAACCAAAACAATTTCCTAAAATCCAGACAATCAATTGAATCTATTTAACATTCCTAACAAGAAAATACAAATCATCATATCAATCTCACTTCTTCTAACCAAAAATCTACTTGCATTTGTCATTCAAGTACAAATTTAAGGCAACTTTTCCATGTACCAAATAAATTAAAATAAAATATCAACTTATGTATTTCTACTTAAAGTTGTTTTGTCTAAAAAAAAAACAGATAAGTACCTAGAAGACAAGAAAATCGAGATAAGTCTAAAAAAAATAATAAGATGAGAAAAATACGTAAAGAAACGCTAAAACGTGCCTAGAATTGATTTTTTTTTTTGTATTTATAACAACGTTTTTGTCTTGTCTGCTCAAATATAAAGTGCCTGAAAATCAAAAAATTTTGAAGAAAAAAAATATTTTTGAGTAAATTGATAAAGGCAATAAAGCATAATTTTTATCTATACAATACAATATTCTTGGTTTTTTGTAAATTTTTATTGGCATTCACATATTCTTCGCTAAAAATAACAGCAATAATATAAAAAAAAAAAATGGAAAAAAACATGAAAATAAAAAGATGCAATAAACTATAAATATATATAAAATTTAATAATAAAAATAAATTGATAATCAGAATAAAATTCAAGTACATCAAGTTTATAAATGTGGTTGAACGCTTTTTAAGCAAGTTCAGTGATACAAAACTAAATACATACAAAAAAAAAACTCTTGCTGCAGTTTTGATAACAAAGTTTAAATAAAATTTTGAATACACTACTTAAAAATAACAGCAAAATTAACATTAAAAATCGTCTACTTCTTTTTCGCTTCTTTGGAAGTTGTTTATTTGCTGAAGCCCTCTTTTTCTATAGGTTTTTAGAAACTTGTTTTGTAACTCAAATTAAAAGAAACTTATTTCTTTTAGTTCTACAAACTGCCACCAATCTCTAGAAACAAATAATATTGCCTTCCCCTTTTAAGCTGTAGGGTATAACAAGCTACTTTGTTTTTTTTTTTGTATTGTATAGGTATGAAATCATCATCATTGTTATTGTCGTCAGGCTTATAGGCAGGCAACTTAATAAATTGTGACTTATAAAGATGTCTGTCTGTCTGTCCGTCTGTCTGAGTGTCAGTCTAGAGGCGGTAATAAGAGCTGAGATTTCACTGTCAATGCAGTTAATAAGTTGTTAAAAATAGCAACAAAAAAAAAAACACCCACATTATACTGTTGCTACAAAAAACCTTCAATTTAGCCAGCTAAAAGCGTCATAAACACATCACTTTATATTTAAATCAAGTAAAAGTTTAGCTTGTTATTATATTTTAAAATTCACACAAACACACACACACACTGCAAGTGTAACGAATTTAAATACTAAACAGATCATTTGTAACAACTGTGAAAAGGGCCAGACAAAGGCACAAACTAATCAGATAAAGAAATATGCGGGAATGCAAAGACACTGTACAATAATGTTACCGCCTGCATGACTTCCAATTGTGTCTGCATTCTGCTTACTTTACTATGTAATGAGTCATATATAAAAGTAAAGAAATTGCAGGTGTTTAGAGCAACTATTAAATTTTTGCCACAAAAGCTGGAAAATTAACAAAACGGAAGATCACTTATTAACTCCTGCATGATTTGGTAATGTGTCAGCATTCTTTAATGCATTACTTTGAGTATTACAACCGATACCGAACCAGAGACCTGAGTCTGTAAGCCGGCTGAGCCCAGCCGCCGATAAATTTTAAAAGCCCCCGCCGCCAATATTTTTGCGGCTTGAAAGTAACCGCCGTTTTTGATTAAAGTTCCTTAGTAATTTCATAAAATTTTTGGAATTTTAAAATTTTTTAAAATTTGAGTAATTATTCTTTAGTAGGCTAACAGCCAGATTTGAGCCGCCTCCGTCATTTTTTGGAGTCAGTCAGCCGCCGCTGAGAAATTTAGTCGACGCTGGCCTCTGTACCGAACCAAACTAACCCGAACTTTTTTTTAATATACCTAAAGGGACAGACACCTATTGGTTCCTCAGGACACTTTCTAAAACAAGTACAAATCGTTAACCTAATAGTCGGCTGACAGCCGGCTTTGAGCCGCCTCCGACATTTTTAAGAGTCAGTCAGCCGCCGCCGTGAAATTTAGTCGGCGCTGGCATCTGTACCGAACCAAACTAACCGGAGCTTTTTTTTTAATATACCTAATATATGAGCAGACCATTTATCGAAATAAACGAAAATCTGGGCTTACAAAAAACACGAATTAGGACCTTTCTATATTAAGTTAACAAATCGTTAACTTAATATAGAAAAACCCTAAATCGTGTTTTTTAAGTCGAGATGTTTTGGCAAAGTATGATATATAAGCGGACCATTTATCGAAATAAAAGAAAATCTGGGCTTACAAAAAAAAAAAAAAAAAACACGAGTTAGGACCTTTCTATATTAAGGTAACGAAATACTCTGTGCTTTTTGAAATGTAAGTTCTTAAACTAATATTAAAATTTGTATAAAATTTAACAAAACCACAAAAAAGTACCTAAATCCGCACTATTTTAAAATTTTCGAGGCAAAGTAAAATTTTTTGTAATTTCTTAAAAAAATACCTTTTTGAAATAAGCTGTTTTTTTTGGTTCTTACCAAATATTCTTTAAATTAGCGACAATATTAGGTAGTCTCAAATTGTTTTATGTCAAAAAGTAGCCATATTTGGTACTTTGTATAAATGTATAGCAATATTTGTTAATTTCTTAAAATAAATATAATTTTGATACTTTTTTAACAAGGGCTTTTTTTAACAATTGGTACTTTTATGAAATTAAGTACCAATTTTGGTACTTTTTTAAAATTAACGTTATTTTTAATAGCCTTTTAAAATAAATCAAGCCATTAGCATTTTAATATTATTTGGTACTTTTTTTATTAAGTACCACTTTAGAAATTAGTACCAATATACTGTACACTCTTAAAATATTCATTCCGTTTTGTTAAATAAGTACCAATTTGTTTAATCTTTCCTTATATTAAGTACCAATATTTAGTACTTTCTTAAACAATATCATATTTTTGGTACTTTAAAAAATTCCGTATTTTCATCGAATAAACAAAAGGTCTACTAATATTACGTATATTTATGAGTCAGCTATCATATTTGGTACTTTTTGTAATTTGTGCCAATAGTGGCTGTACCTTTAAATAAGTAAATAATTGTACTTCCTTAAAACAAACAGGAATACATATTTTGTACTGTTTTTAAATATTTGGTACTTTTTCGAAATAATTACTTCATTACATCAGTACTTTCTTAAGATAAGCGTCTATATTTGTTAGAAATACTTTCGTAAAATGCAATTTTGAAATAAGTACTATTTTTTGTACACTTCAGGAATATGCACAACCTTCTTAAACTAAACAATTGGGAAATTTTCAGAATCAAGTAATTTTTTTTTAATAAGTACCAGTTTTGGTACTTTTTTTAATACGTGCCAATATTTGGTACATATTTGAATTAATATTGTAATAATGTTTTGCTTTCTAAAAATAAGTACCAATTTTTGGTACTTTTCTTAAATTAGTACCAATATATGGTACCTTCATAAATTTTTACCAGGGACCGTAACAATTATGACATTTATAATAAAAATCACAACATATTCCTGACAAAAAAAATAAAAATCAAAGTTTGACAAATATTTCTGACAAAAAAAAAATAAAAATCAAAAAATAACAATTATTTTTGACAAAAAAAATAAAAATCAAGAAATTAAAAATCATGTTAATTTATGAAAATATAGTTGAAAACGATCAAATTGACTTGACTCTCCGATATTTTCTTGTGATGGCTTTTTTCCTTTGAAATTTCAAGAATAATTATTATTTTCGGTCCCTGATTTTTACCATTAACTTTCATCGATTAAACAAGCGCTTTACTTATATTACGTACATTTTAGATTTGGTACTTTTTCAAATTAGTACCAATTGCGGTAATATCTTGACTATTTGGTACTTTTTTGAAATACGTAGCATTCTTTATACATGCTTTTCAGAAATATGTTTCTTCGTACTCTATTAAATTAAGTGCTAAGACTTATAGCTTTGAAATAAGTACCAAATATGTTACGAATTTGCAATAGCGATTTGAATTTAACGGTCTGTAACGACTGCCTGCAGCATTCATCATGTTTATAAACACGTCCATCAAAAGAAGCTTCTACTTATCAACAATGTTGATATCATGCGGTTATTAGCATTGTTTAAGCTGCTAACATTGACATGGAAAGCTCTAGAATTCGACGATACTAGTTTGTCCATTAAGAGCATTGTAGAAGATTCACGAACGATGGCGTGTGTATAAATAGTGGCAGAGGCTGCAGTCGTGTGTGAGTTTATCATAGGCGCTGTTACAGTTAACATCAACTGTCTTGTACATTTATAAAGTGTGTGTGCATTTCTGCGAACTGATAAACGTATCTAAAGACACTGAGTGACTATTTGAACTGTTGTTGTTGTACATTGTAAATAAATAAAGAGTTGTTACAAGTTTTAAATTACTAAAACTGCTTTTTATTTGCAATCAAAAGTATCCGGTTTATTTAAAGGAAATAAACCAACGTTTTAAAAAGGTTAAAACAAAACGATATGTTTTATTATTTAAATTACTAGACATTTTGGTACTAAAATTCAAAAACAAATTACAACTTTTTAGATTTTATTGGGTACTATTGGAATTGAATACCAGTTTTGTACTGATTTTGGTACTTTTATGAAATTAGTATCAATTATGAATTTAATCCAGTAAATCTCTTACTTGCTCTTCATAATTAAAGAAAAATAAAATATAAATTAAATAAATATATACATATGTTGTATTTCTAAAAGCAAATAAACAAAGATATGAAACATTTCATGAAAATATCATATCATAAAATGCTGCAAAAAAAAATATGAAAAATCCCACATTAAAGTGCATTTACCTCGACAATTTAAGCAATTTATAAAAAACAAACGAAATGCGAAAAAAATAAGATATTTTATTGCCAAGTATCTTTATAAAGCACGACTACACACGCATGAGACATCTATAAAGTATTTTTTGCTGTTTTTTTTTTTTTTTTTTTCAGTATTAACGCAGAATGCATAGATAAAATTATTTTATTTTTATAAAAAAAAAATTACATAAACATGCTTAAGCACGTTTTTTGTATGTTTCTAGTATTTTGCAAAAAACTGAAACGGCCAATGAAATAAATACAAAGCTAGCAACTGAAAAACATTTCAAAAAAAATGCCTTTAGAAGATCTCTGACATACTTCAACATAATAAACACAAAACACATGATTTATATGATGTTTTAGCCAAATTTAAGATTTTATATCTTTTTGCACATATATATTTTATTTTGTTTTTGGCAGAAACTTTTTGAAACCAAAAACAAAAAATCCATTTAAGGCTTAAACAGATTTAATGCAAGTTTGGAGAGATAGAGAGAAAGAGTAAAAAAGTTTTAGTGGATAAAAAGCAAAAGTATTTAGAAAAAAAAAAACTATTTTCTGACAAATTACTGTTATTTTGGGTTAATGTCTAGACTAAAACTTAAAACAGGTTGGAATAAGCTGTCAAATAGTAGGACTGTCCAAAAGTGTGAAAGTGTTTTGGCAGCATTTCTAATTTGAAAATTCAAGATATATTTAACACATATTGATTATGGTCCTTCAGTTAATTAAATTTTTAATATTTTTAATATTGATTTCAATTCAATTCTTTAGTGAGTTCAAAATATGTTTATAATATATTAGTAGTAAACTAGCATACCTCTCTTGCTTTTCTCTCCCCACAATATTTCCTCAAACTAAAGCCTCACAAACATATCAATCAAGATTTTAGTGTGCAAATATTTATTTTAAGTTTATATTTAATTGACTTCAATCAAGTAAGTTCTAGACAAACATCAATAGCAAAAGCACTTTTAACACCTTTTGAAAAATTTCAACATATTTCTATGAATCGAAAGTATTGTAGTGAAAAAGAGAGAAAAAGTAATAAATTGTCTATAAATGGATTTAAATAAATATTTGCAAAAAGTATTTAATACAAAAAAAAAAATGTTTACTAAAAGACAATGTAAACGAACGATTGATAAAGAATTGAGTATTTATGACGATGAAGAGTTTTCTTGGGGCTTCTACTTCATATATATTTTTTTATTTTATTAAGTAAATAATTACAAAAACGATATGAAGAGTTGGCAAATATTGAAAGAATAGCTAATATTTGTGTAAAAAAAAAAATAAGGAAAATAAAGAAAATCAACTCTTGGGTATGCAATTAAACTAGTATTTGACTAAAATTATAGAAAGTATAATAAAAAAAAAACGTAAAACTACTTGAAATATTTTACTGCAAAAATAAAAGAAATAAGTAGTTTTGAAGAATCACATTTTCATCGCTTCAAAAATTAGAAGCTAGGGCAAATTTTGCTGTGCTTTGGAAATTAAATCAAATTAAAGTAATTTTTAACAAAGATGTATGTTTTCCATAATTTCGTATTCAATGAATATGAACCAGAAAAGAAGAACATTCATGCTGTAAAATTCTCTTTTATGAAGCTTTTTGTATTGTCTACCACTTTCTCAGTGCAAAGTACAGCGATTGTATGATGCTATATTACATTCTACTTCTTTTTCTACTTCCATAGAAGTTCTCTATTGTTGGGTTCAATTACCACTATCTCTGTAGCAAGTTGAACTAATTTTTAATAGCGTTTTATTTAGCTTTATATGAACAATATAAATGCTAAGTAGGTTTCTTTAGGAAATTATAATAACTTTTACATGTAATTATTTTTCAACATCCAAGTAAGTACTTTTGTAAGCATAAGTGGAATTATTTTAATGTTAGCTTAATCAACAATAGAGTTGTTATACATTTTGAAAGAGTGGATTTTTATGTATTTTAACAACTTTTACATGTAATTATTTTTCAGCATCCAAGTAAGTACATTTGTAAGTATAATTTTTAACAACAATTTAACCAAAAATTAAAAATTTTACATGCTGCTACAGTACATGATAAGTGGAATTTCGGTAAGCCGGATTTCAGCAATGATGATTCGAAGGTCTATTTATAGAACTCAAGTAAGACGGCATTCAAAACTCCCCTAAAATTTTAAGAATCTACATCTGAAAAGTCATCTGTTTTACTTTATTTTCTATTTTCAATCTTTCTTTAATATAAAAAATATGCGATTTTTTTACTTTTTCTATTAGAAGACTTTTTTTTTGAATAACATAAACGATTGTTCGACTTATTTCCTACCAAGGAGAGGATTTTGACTTTTTGCAGCCAAAAGTGGATTTATAGAACCTTGTTAAACAAGTAGATTTATAAAACCCTGTTAAAAATCCCGTAAAATTTCAATAATCGACATGTCGACTTCTGAATAGTCGAACCTACGATTTTTATAAATTTTTTTAAAAAAATCAACTTTTTACTTTTTATGCAAATTTTATAAATAAAAATATATGGTTATCAGATTAAATGATTAGAAAAGCACATTCTTTAAATTGTTTAAAATAAAAATAAATTACTTTATTCAGTCAGACGACCTCGCGACTTTTTTATCATAACAAAAAAGTAAATTTCGACTTTTTTTAGCAAAAAGTCGATGGTTCGAAAGTCGATTTAAAAAGAATGCCACTTTTTCTCAGTTAGTAGATTTTTTTTGGAATAACGTAAACGACTGTTCGACTTATATCCTACCAAAGTAAGGATTTCGATCAACTTTTTTTAAAGATTTAATGATGAGAAAAGCACATACTTTAAAATGTTTAAGATAAAAATAAATTACTTTATTCAGTCAGTCGACTTCTCGACTTTTTTATCACAACAAAAAAAATAAATTTCAACTCTTTTTTAGCAAAAAGTCAATTGTTAGATAGTCGATTTAAAGAACTCGACTAAGAATGCTTTAAATAAAAATTCCAAAATTTGACTGAATTGAAATAAAAAGTCGTCTTTTCGACTCTTTTAATTCTTATTACTTTTACTTTTTATTCAATTCTAATAAACATAAATATATCAAACTGATGAGAAAAGCGCATTATTGAGAGTTTTTCAATAAAAAAATCGACCTTTTTAGTATAAAGTTCGACTTTTTTTTCGCAAAAAGTCGATCGTTCGAAAGTCGATTTTTATAATACTGATGTATAAAATACTAGTAATAAAGCATAAAAAATACCTTAAAATTTTAAGAATCGATTTTTCGACTTAATAGTCGACCTTACGAATTTTAAAAATTTTGAAAGGTCAACTTTATTACTTTTTTAGTTTTTATCTTATGATGACTTATCCAATGATGACGAAAATTTGACTTTGATCATTTTTACTTTTTATCCAATTCTAATAAACAAAAATAAACTGATAAGAAAAGCGCATTATTTAGAGATTTTAATTAAAAAACATCGACCTTTTTAGTATAAAGTTCGACTTTTTTCGATTGTTCGAAAGTGTATAAAATACTAGTAATAAAGTCATTAAAAATACCGTAAAATTTTAATAATCGATTTTTCGACTTATTAGTCGACCTTACGACTTTTAAAAATGTTGAAAAGTCAACTTTACAACATTATTGATGATGAAAATTTGACTTTGATCAATGGTGACGCTGGTCTCAAGGACTAATAGTTCACTGTTTTTTAAATAAAAAATATAAAAAAAAATAAACTTTTTCACTTTATTCAGTTCTATTTTGTTCTTATTTTTTTTTTTTTTTTTTTGACTAAAAAGCCGAATATGATTTTTTGCCTTTTAAAACCCCTAGTAAGAACGCTTTAAAAAATTTTATATTTTTAAATAGTCGACCTTACGACTTTTAAAAATTTTGAAAAGTCAACTTATCGACGTTTTTTAATTTGTATACCTTTAAAAATGTACATTTCGATTTTATTCAGTTATTCGCCTTTTTTGGAATAACGTAACTGTTTTTTCTTTTTTTTTTTTTTTTTAAACAAAAAGTCGAAATCGCCTTATATAAAACCTAGTAAGAAGACCTTAAAAAATCTCGTAAAATTTTAAGCAAATTCTGCCACAAACATTTCAAACTCCAAATTTTGGTAAATATAAATAAAATCTTACAAAATGCCATATTTTGTTTATTTATTTTGTAAACATTAAATGGTTTTTAACACTTACAAAAGCAAAAAAAAATCGTTTTTAATGTAAACGATTTAGAGTTCAAGGAGTTGATTCATTTTGTGCAACCACAAAAAATAAAAAGAGTGTCATGCAAATTGTTCAAAATCATTTTTTCTTTTTTTTTTGCCACAAGTTTACTCAAACACGAGGGCATATATGCACAAGTATGTATACAAAAAGTCTTGTTAATTGAACTTTTATTTTAAATAAATATTTATTAAAGTCTTTAAGAGCAGTGCAAGAATTTTATGAACCAAAAAATTATCATCATTTGTATTACTTAAAAATTTTTCTTTCTTTGGTTTTGGTTTTATTTTTTTAGCAGTACATTATATAAAAAGAATGAATTTCTTTGATATGCGAATAAAAGTTAAATAAAACTAAAGAAAAAAAAAATACTTAAACCCACAGAAAACAATCAACAAGACAAAAAATACACCAAAAGAAATATAGCAATATTTGAAAAATAAAGCAGTTGCAAACAGTTTATTGTGAGGATTGTTTTAAGAGATGTCAAGTTTAAACAATTTATGAGCTTTTTATAGCTTTAAGCTGAAAGTATTCTCGGCAACATTTAAAGGAAAGCTTGGGAGCAGGGAACGGCTAAAACAAAACAAAACATTTGTTAAAGATGCTAATGTTTCCTCTTGATTATTTTAACGAGCTTGCATTAGTGCTAAGTACTACTGAATAACCGATCGCGTTGGGCCGCTGGTGCTTATGAGTGCCGACCACTGTTTTGGAGCTAATGATGATGATTCAGAAGAAAATTACTTAACCATGACTTTTAAAAATAATAACTTTCCATTTCCTAATACATAATTTCTTTAAGTGTAGAGAAATAAATAACAAGTCAATGATGAAGAGTGTAAGGCATGCTTAATATAATATTACGAGTATGATATATTTATTGTTAAAAGCCGATTATTTACTTTTAATAACAAAATCTACAGACAAATATACATAAATATATATAAAGGCATTAAATATTGTAAAAATATAAAAAAACCCACCCATATACACGAGACAACATTTTGTTTATGAGTATTTAAACAGCCAAAGAAATATTGAACAACAATTGTCTGTATACATATACATATTTAATTTCATTTAATAATTTCTTTTTTTTTTTTCATACACTTTTTATTTTTGTAAAATTTTCGCAAACAAATAACAACAATAATATTCTTTGTTTACGATTTTTGAAGCGCAACCACGCAGCAGCAACAACAATAACATTTAACGCTTAATAACACTAGTTCACAAGGTTTTCGCAAGTAATGTGAAACATCGGAAAAAATATTGAAAAAAAAAAATCATGACGAGACATGTCTGAAACACTAATACCTTCCAATTGAGCCACGTAAAAGCTAGTAAGCATGTCCCTATACCGATCACTGTTGACTGTAATGTTCTAAACCATCGTTATTTGGATCATCATCAACACTACGCTGCACACTGTACGATATCTTTCGATGTCTTGGATTCACACGATGACTTTTTTTGTGATTTTAAGTCATGATTTTATGAGTTTGTTGGCAAGAGGGGTAGAGTAAAATCAAATTCCAAAGAGAATTGGTAAAATTGCATGACTGAAAAGTCATCGTGTGAATCCAGTAATAGTCTCTCGATTTGATTGCTCTGATGCACGATTATGAGAGCACCATTAAATGCACGTAATGCCCGATGATTTTGTCAAATTGAACCATGTTTTTCAAAATAAATTTAAACAATTTGCAAATGTTGCTCTGGCGTGAGTCAAACCAAACTTACCTCAAACACACTTTAAGAATACAAGCTGAGATACAGGGTGTCAAAGTTGACCACTCCTAGTTTACAATGTTTTGTAGAGCTCGAAACTTGTACAAACACCAACAGATATTATACAAGACAAAGATCGCCCATGCCAGTCAACAAAGTTTGAAGAGCAATAATTGCAGGCATAGAGAGCTTGCAAATTGGGAGATACTAATCAATCAGCATTTTCAAAACGTCTGCGAGCAGCAGAAATCATCAAAAAGCAGGGAAATTGGGTAGCATATAAATTGAAGCTGAGAGACCTTAAAATACCGAATTGATGTTTAAAAGAAAATAATTTTTGCACCGAATCATTACTTGCAATGAAAAATTTATCCATTACGAAACCCGAAGCGTAAGAGATCGTATGTGAAGCACGGCCAACCAGCCGAATCAACACCAAAGCCAAATATCCATGGCGCTAAGGTAATGTTCTGTGTTTGGTGGGAGCAAAAAGCAACTGATTCGTTTGAAAACCGAAAAACGCCTAGAATTTGAGGCCAGACATGAAACCGTAATATTCCATCATGACAACTCTAAGCCACATGTTGCAATACCTCTTAAGAACTTTTTAGAAATAAGTGGTTGAGAAGTTTTGCCTCACCCGCTTTTTAGTCCAGACCTTGGCTCGTCCGACTACTATATGTTTGGGATCGAAGCAGAACACTCTCTCTAAGATAGGCTTCACTTTGGAACAGGGTATCCTATATAGGCTTGATTCGTAGTTGGCCTCGAAGTATAAGTAGTTCTTTTTGCGCGGAATGCATATGGGCAATTCCACGAGAATGACAACCACGACAAAAAAAAAAACCTTAAAACTTTTTTTCAAGATGAACTTATTATTTTTTTAAATATAGTAGTTTCAGATACTCTTATTTTTGCAAAATCTATTTCACTCTATAGGCGTACAAATGACACATACGATAACATGGAATTGCCCATATGTTCTCAGAAAGATGGAAAAAGGTCATAGCTAACAATGGTCAATACTTTGAATAAATTTTCTATTGTACAAATGTTTCAAAATAAAAGCTAAAAATTAAAAAAAAAAAATCCCGCATTTTTAAGTCATACATCCAATAATAAACTACCATAACTCCCAGACTTTTTCAAAAATATGTGTTTCCTTAAATGAATAAAAAAAATATATTTATTTTTTGTAAACTTGTGTAATTGGTTTGTTTAAACGTCTACCAGTCTGTCTGTCTGTCTGTCATTCGGACGGTCTTGCAATCCGTCAGACAGAACATTTAATGTTAAATGAAAAATTTACATTATATATTTTACCTACATTATTCTTGATTTCTTTGCTTATTTATTTCACATACATATATTGTTTTACATTTTTCAATTTATTTTACAATAATACGTTAAACATTAAATTATTCACATGCATTTATGTACATACATATGTGGTAATTTTTTTCTCTATCTCTCTTTTTATAAATATTAATTTTGTGGTCAATAATGATTATTTCTGTTAAATTTTTTTATTATTATTATTATTCTTTTTTTCTGCTTTATTTATAATGATTTTTTTTTATATTTTTATTATAAAAAAAAACCTCATAAATATTTAAATGATCATATTTCTTTCTTTAATTTTTCTTTTATTTAAATACAATTTGTGCAAATTTATGTAATTTTATTATTGATATTAAAACTAGTATATTATTAATATAAAATACTACAAACATATTTCAATGTCATTTAGAAAAAATTTAAATTTGTATTTGAATATGTTGAATATCATGTCATGTTTATGCAGATTTTAATTAATATGTATCAGTTTATCTTGTCAACTGATTAGGGAAAAGAGTTATGGAAGGTCATAACTGCAGTAGCCATATGGTAGGTATTGCTCTCTTTCAATCTCCCCTATTCATAAAGTTGGGACTATTTACATACATACATAATTATATTTATAACAAGCTAGCTAGCCGTATAAATTAACCCTATATTGAGCAAAATCTTTATTTAATGTAGCTTATATCACTATAAGTTCAGCTTAAATTGGAAGTTAATAAAATCGGTTCACAATATGAGCTCTGATTTGAGTTGAATCTTTTAAAATCCTCTGAATACAAATAGCAACAAAGTAAATTAACCTTAAATTGAGCTAAATTATAAAGGAGGGCTTTTAGTCTAGATTCCTACATTACATCCTACCGCTTATGGAATTTTATTTCCAGTTTTTGCTGTTATTTGAAAGTTATTTTCAAAAGCTTCCAAGAAATTAATTTAAATACATGCTGTAGGGAAAGTAAGAAGAAATTCTTAAGCTATATGTATTTACACTATCTGAGTTAAATGTTGAAATTAAATTTTTTTTTAAACTGAAATTAATGTTTAAAAAGTCATCAGATTCCGCTTTTTATACTCTTCACCATAAGTGGCAAGGATATATATAAGTTTGTCATTCCGTAAATTTGAGATATATTCTGCATCGTTATAGATAGCGAAATCGATATAGCCATGTCCGTCCTGTCCATCTGTATGTTGAAATCAACTTTCCGTAGCCCCCAAATAACTTACAAACATGATTAATACATTAATATATCGGGAATTCTTCCGGCTCGGTTGCTATTTAAAATCGAGAATATCGGCCCACAAATGGCTGAGATATAAGGAAAAATATAGACAATATGGATATCTAATGATAGATATTTCAAAGTCCATTGCAACGATATATATAAGGCAATAGTAAGCTGGGAAAAATATTTTTTTAACCGAAAATTTTTTTTCATAAACAAATTTTTTTTTCTTGACTTTTTTACTAATAAATTAAAGACAAAAAAAAATTAAATTAAGAAAAAATTTGAAAAAATTAAAAAAAAAAATAAACAATTTCGAAAAAAAATTTGAAAAAAAAAAAAAATTTTAAATTTTGAAAAAAATTTATTTTGAAGTATAATTGGTGAAGGGTATATTAGATTCGGCACAGCCGAATCTAAATCAGAGAGTTTCTTATAATTTGTTAATTAAATGAGGTACAACTTCCGATTCAATGCATAGGAATCAAAAAAAGAACAGTATTCATCAAAAAAAAACACACACCCTATGTCAAATTCGTAGCTTCAGAAGATATTTTTCGTTTAATTCACATAACAAATTTAGCTTCCTTTTCACTTCTTCGGAAGTTCTTTCTTCAATTGACAATAATAAATAACAAAACAAAATAATCTGCTCTAGAATACCGATAAATTCAGATAGTGCTTCAAATTTATGTTTCTGATAATAATCATGTCATTATTTCATTACATTAAAGAGCACAACAACATCTAACCTAAAACAAACCCTATGTTAAATTCATAGCTTCTGAAGTTTTTATCTATTTTGCATAATAAATTTTGCTTCTTTTTCATTTCTTAGATAGTTCTGTCTTCAATGGAAACTAATAAATAGCAAAGAAGGCTCTTAAACTCGCTAAGGGTTTTAAGCAAATTATGGCATTAATCAGCTTTTCCAATAATTTTATGATTGAATGACTGACATTTAAGTATTTTTGTCATTGATAATCCGGATGATAGATATGTAATTTTTATTTCATATCCATCTTTAGGCCTGTCAATATTTTTCTCGAATTATTTTCCAAATATTTCTGTTAATTCAAATATGAACCTTGGTTTTACCAAAGATGACATTTGAGAGCAATATTCAGAATTTTTAGCGGTTTATAGTGGGGGTTTGCAGGTACTTCACTGTGCGTTTTTATTATTTTTCATCACTAATGTTAAGCAAAATATGCTGATTTTACTACAATATTATATGTTGTGCTATTTTAAATGAAATATGCTATTATAAGCTATTAGAAAATAACGCTATTTTAAGTCAAATTATACTATTTTAAACAAAATATGATATTTCAAGCAAAACGTGATATTTTTTTTTAAAATATATTTTTACACAAAATTTATATTTTAAGCATATTAAGTTTTTTTTTTAAAAAATTAAGGGCCTGGCTCACTAAATGCGAACGAACATTTTCTTTCTTATTTTATATTGAAAACAACAAATAAATTTGAATTTTTGTTATTGTTTTCAATATAAAATAAGAAAGAAAATGTTCGTTCGCATTTTGTGAGCCAGGCCCTAAGCTTTTTAATGAAAAATATGCTATTTTCGGCAAAATATGTTACTTGAAGAAAAAAATATTATATTTTAGCACAGCTTACTTTTATACTATTTTCAGCAAAATAGCTACTTAAACAAATCTGTGCTAATTTTAGCAAAATATGTATTTTAGGCAAAATATGCTAATTTTAGCAAAATATACTATATTTTTAACATTTTAGCAAAACATGCTATTTTTATCAAAGTATGTTATTTTTAGCACTATTACACTATATTTAAAAATTATATTTTTAGCAAAATATAAAATTTTTTATCCAAAAACATTGCTAGCAATATCAAAATATGCTATTTTCGGCAAAATATGATATTTAAAGAAAAAAATATTATATGTTAAGGTAGCAGTGGTATTTTCAGCAAACTATGCTATTATCAGCAAAATATCTACTTTAAGAAAACAGTGCTATTTTTAGCCAAATTTGTATTTTAGGCAAAATATGCCAATTTTAGCAAAATATACTATTTTTTAGCCAAATATGTATTTTTAACATTTTAGCAAAATAAGCCATTTTTATCAAAATAAGCTATTTTAGCAAAATATGCTATTTTTAGCCAAAACATACTATTTTTAGCCAAATATAAATTTTTTTTATCCAAATATGTATTTTTAACAAAATATGCTATTTCTAGCAAAATATGCTATCTTTATTAAAAAAAAGCTTTGTTCGGCAAAATATGCTATTTTTAGCAAAAAATGCAATTTTAAGCAAATTATCCCATTTTAAGCACAACAAGCTATTTTATACACAAGTTATTGCTATTTTTGTACTGTTTTAAGTAAGAAAGCAAAAAATTATTTAAAAAAAAAAAAAACTATTTTGAGCAATTTATTATATTTTATATTATTTTATGCAATGATCCAAAAAACACCGTCCACTGTAGACCTCACTAAGGTTTAAATCTACTCTGTATTGCATAATTTCTCTAAAAAAAAAACAAAATACCTTAATAATAACACTTTTGTATAAACTTCACATTTCAGCTACTTACAAATAACTTAATTTCCCGAAATATGTTTTTTAAAAACCACATTTTTGTAAATCTCTTTTTTTGTCTACCTTTTTCTTGCATTTCCCTTAAAGGAGCGGCTGGCTGGCTGGCTGTGTTTTGCTCTGTAAGCCTTTAAATGGAGACGCCTAAACACCTTTGGTCGTTTCTTTTTTTTTTCATGATTTCTTTATATTTTTGCGCAAAACATTATTCACAAATCTATATATGCTTGTACATAGCATTATTGCGCTACATCAGCCTTTTTAAGCCTTTTTTTCTCATGCCATAATACATGTTATGGCCATTAATGTTGCCAGACAAGTTGTTGCGTCTACCAGCAAGCAACTATTTTTTAAGTTGTCTGCAGCAACTCCATTTACTATAAGTTTTGTGTAGTATTATGCCACAAGATTAGCTTGCTTGCATGCGGCACGCTTGTAACTATAAACTGGTATGTGTAGAAAATTGTTGCAGCAGCCTGCATTTTTTTTTTTTTTTTTTGGACTTTGAAGAAGTTTGCATCATCATCATCATCCGCATGATGGTTGTATTAACAATATTGTCTTCAATTCGGTTAACATAAGAGGCAGTTTTAGTAAAAAATATAAGAAATAAAAACATTGTGGTCATACAAGTAGATATTTTGATTTTATTTTCCTTTTTATTACTAGAGAGTATCACATAAAGTAATATTTGTTTTTTTAGGTAAAGTTATGTTCACACTGGTCCAAAAAAATTTATAAAAACAATTATATAAAGTTTTCCTAAGGTATGGTCAGTATTAATAAAATATAATATATAAAAGACACTTCTAGGCCAATTGTGCAAGTGTGAACACACCTAACTAATTGGTAGTGTGATTGGTTTCTTGCGTTTTTTTTTTTTTGTTTGTTTTTATTTGGCGGGCAATAACCATTGTACATGTGTTTGGGAAGTCTATAAACAAACCAACAATGATTATTACTGATGATATTAATGATGATCATGATGATATTGAAGAAAATGTTTGCCCATACAACAGAAAATACTTAACGGTTTGATGATCTTTTTTTTTTTCTTGATTTTGTTGCATTTTTATTTTCCTTCATTTTAAATGTAAATGAACTTATTTATGTATTTTTATATTAATATTATTTCGTTCCCAAAGAAAGCTTAATTATATATAATTTTTTGTATTTTTGCAATGAAATGGGTGTGTTTTTCTGACTTATTATAGCATTTATATTGTATAAATGTATAATGAAATTTATAATTTAATCAATTACATCTATATATGATATATGATATATTTTCTATTTTTAATTTAATTGCTACACTCTATCATTATTATCAGGCCTCTATATTTCAAACGCTATCATAGATCGTTAGATACCTCAACAAAATGTTTATTAAGTATATTGTATACAGAGAAATTCTTTTACGCCCTCTTCGTACAATTTTTCATTTTCAATTTTTACACTTCGTAGATTACATCATGTGTTTGTTTTGTTGTAATTGTTTTTTAAAACAATATTTATACATTTTTATAATTACAAGATTTTCTATATAGTATTTACAAGTATTGTTTTGTTTGCTTTTAGTTTTGTGTTTTTTTTCACAATTTATTGCAATTATTTTTCGTATGAAAATTTAATGAATTGCGATTTACTTTTTTATTCTGTATTTCAGTTTTTTAATGTTACTCGTACTTTATAAGGCAGCTGGTTTTCTATAACAGGCTTTATGTAAATTTTTATTTAATTACAGTTTTTTTTTTTTCATATTAAATTGATATGGAGACTATTTTTATAAATTGAAAAATGAAAAAGTGATGACTGATTTCTAGCATTTTTTTTTTCTTAGTATTAAATGGAATGACATTGAAAAGGTTTGTTTTAGTTTTACAGTTACATTGTTAGTGTTTAATGACAATTTATAGTTTGATTAACCCATTGAGGTAGGGTGTTTTTCAGTGATTTCATAGTTTAAGTAAAATGTGCTATTTATAGCACGATTTAATATAGATAAGCTATTTTTAGCAATATAAGCTATTTTAAAGAAAATAAGCAATTTAAGCAGAAAACTGTATTTTAGGCTATTTTAAGTAAACTGAGCTATTTGAGCAAAATTTTTCAGTTTAAAAGAAATATGCTATTTTTTATCAAATTATACAATCTCTTTCATATATGTAAGCAAAATCTGTATTCTAGGCAAAATTTTCGCTGAGCAAAAGTTTAAGTAAAATATTAAATGTTTAGTATATGCAATACATTTAGCAAAATATGATAATATTTTGATATTTTTTTCATATTTTTTATAATTTCGAAAATTTTCTTTAAATATGCATATTCTATTTTAGCAACTAATGTTATTTTTTAGTAAATTTGTTATAGCAAATTATACATTTTTTAAATATGTAAGCAAAATCTGTTTTATAGCCAAAATAATATAATATGCCACTTTTAGCATAATAATATTTTTAACAAAATTTTGCAAAATATGATAATTTAGGCAACATTGTTGATATGCACGATATAGCATATTTATTTGGCTAAAATATCTTATTTTTATTAAAATATGAACCAATAAGGAAAAGAAAATATTTTTTATTTTTCTAAATTTTCTTTAATTATTCATGCTATTTTAGCCAAATCTGCTATTTTAAGCAAAAACTGTATTTTATGCAAAATATGTTATTTTTAGCAAAATAAAATATTTTTAGCAACATATACTATTTTAACCAGAATTAGCTATTTTTGCAATATTTTAAAAATGATATTATGAAAATAAGTAATTTTTTTTTAGTAAAATATGCAATTTTTAGCAAAAATAGTTAGATCAAACCATGATACCGTAATTGTAGGAGGTAGAATCACTAGGGAGCGTTTTCAATATTTAGCCCTATAACGTCAAACTTTGATTTTGATTTTTTTTTCATATTTTCTTTTGTTTGACATTACAAGAATTGTATAACTGAGAATTTATTTTCTAATGACCTTATATTGTTGTGTCATGGTTCAAACATAATATGCAATTTTAAGTAAAATATGTTATTTTTAACCAAATATGCTATTTTTATCAAAATATGTTGTTTTGTTTAAGTATGTATAAAAAAAAACTACAATCGAGGCCATTTTTTATGCAAAAATGTTGTATTATGAAGGAAATTTGTTAAGGAAAATATGCTACTTTTTATCGTACTATTGGAGAACACAGAAAACTGCAGAAAAATCGAATTTATATCATAAGTATGCAAAAAATAGTAAAAAATAGAAAAAAAAAAAAAAAACTAAAAATATCAAAAAAAATATTTTAAAATTTATTTTTTTACTCGTAGTTGCAAAAAAGTAAAAATACTGTTCAAATAAACATAAAAACATTGTTAAGATTTTACAAACATAATTCAAAATTCCGAAAAAAAATTCTAAAATCTGCTATTTAGCAAGTTAAAATATGCTATTTTAAGTGAAATTTGGGTTTGTTAGCACCTTTTGTTACTTTAAACAAAGTATACTATTTTGTATGATTTTTTAGAAATATATGCTATTTTTAGCTATAAGATATTTATTGAAAATGTGATAGTTTAGGTAAATAAAAATTTTAAGGAATATAAGCTATTTCATATCCAATTCTATACTTTAAATTTTATGATTAATATGCTATTTGTAGCAAAATCTGCCATTTTAAGCAAAATATGCTATTTTAAACGAAATCTGCTATTTTATCAACATCTTAATGAAATTATGATATTTAAAGTAGCAAATAATGCTATTTTATGTAAAATGTGTAATCAAATTATAATATTTTAAGAGAAAACAAGTAAGAAAGTATGGTCAGTCAAGCCCGACCATATAGTAACCTACACTGAGTAAATGACCAAAAATATTTTGCGTTTAAAATTTCAGCAATTTATTTTCGTGAATGCATTTCGGGCCTTATATGAGAGCTATGACTAATTATGAACCGATCGCCATGATATTAGGTTGTATAATTTATGTCTATATGAAGCTTATTTTCGGAAGCGGGCCTTATACGGGAGCTATGACTAATTATGTACCGATCATCATAAAATTTCGTGACATGAGTTCCGTATATATAAAACATATTTGGAGCAAAAATAAATGTTGTTGCCAAATATGTTGGCCAATTATTCGACTATTATTATTTTTGTTTTGTTTCAATTTTAAAAACCTAAAAACACATTAATTAACAACTAAAAATAAGAAAACAAAAATCTAATTAAACAATCAGTAATTAATTAAACAAAACAATAGAAAACTCATAAAAATAATAATATTATGAAGCACAAAAATAACAAATGAGGGTGTTAAAATCTAACAAAAACACTGAGTCTTGCTAACTGAAACCACAAATTGTTGTAAATCATACACAGAAAACAACAAACAAAAAATAATAACAATAACAAACAATAAATAATTAATTAATTCAAGGTAAATAAAGTTACAAACTCTACAAAAACTTCATACATTGACTCATCATGAATATAGAAAAAAAAAAAAACTGAAAATAAACACAAGTTAAAAACCGCATAACAAGTTTGCAATGTTTGCTTTTGTTTTATTTCAGGCAGTGATATAGAAAATAATTAAACTGTCATTAATTACAATGAATTTCCGTTAATTTGACAAATTCATTAACTGAACACAAAGACAAACAGGGGAATGATACATTAAAACCAACTTATAACCTTTAACACCTGTATAATTTTGTTTATGGAATGAACAAAAAAAAAAAAACAACTGATTGTGGAGACTTCAAAGTGATAACGACCACCACCATTAGAAGGTAGCTAGAGTGTAATGAATGCAACATGGTTATGTTTCAACTTTACACAACAACTACTAATAATAAATGGAAACACAATTGACCCTGTTCATGGTGAGCAAACGAACAAACGAACTCTGACAATAATTGTTTAAGTCAAAATTTATTAACTTGAGGAGAGTTTTGTGGTATCAACAACACACCCTCATCATCAGCATCAACGCATAGTGTAACCATAAAAAAAACACAATTGAAACTTTATACACACTGTGAAACAAGCCAAAAAAAAAACGAAACAATCATTAGTTTTCGTTTTTTACACCGATTAACTTATTTTTTGTGAGTTTTTTTTTTTTTTTTGTTTATTTTCAATAATGTCATGTTTGCTGGTGGTTTGCTGGCTAAACCATGCTTGGCTGACTTTGACCAACATTTGCATTTAATTTATGTTTAAAAAACAATGCTGAATTTCTTATATTAACAAAATATAAAATAAAACTAAACACACTTGCTCTACCATCACACATTCCCTTACAATGACATTTAACTTTTACACACATAATGTACATGGGGAACAAACTAGACAATAGCAACTTAATCAGTCCTGTAGATCAAACAACTTCATTAATTTTATTTCTCCTTTGGAAACAAACAAAACATACTTTTATATTTCAACACTTTCCAAAGACTTGTCTCAGCCACTTAAAGCCTAGTTATGCGTGTGTTTTACACTTGTAGTTCACATTGCAGACATTGCAGGTCCCCACCAGACTGCTGCAACTTGCCTAGCAGCATTCACTTAAGCATTTTAGCAGTTTTACACCTTTTTGTGTGTATTAAACTGGGAACAACTATTAGGAGAACCGTGTTTTTTTTTTTTTGTTTCACTTTAAATTGAATTCATTTTATTGTTTGTTTTTGTACAATATATTTATTACAAAAAATGTGAAAACAAGTGAAAATTTTGTTGCTGCTATATAATGTGAGAAAATCCACAGTAAACAAACGAAATGAACAACTGAATTATGCAAATGAATGGGAAATAAAGGGAGAATTAAAATGAAATATTAAGTATTTTTAAAAGATTTCTAGGAATTTTCCAAACAACAAAAAACAATAAACATTTGAAAGAATGGAAATGTTAAGGAATTTCATGCAAATATACGACTTTAAGTCAAATATGCTATTTGTAGCAAAATATACTTTTATCCCCTTCATCATGAGTGTCACTCCGTTTGTAAATTCTACATTTTTCATGTATATATATTCTGCATCGTTATAGATAGCTAAGTCGATATAGCCATGTCCGTCTGTATGTTGAAATCAAATTTCCGCAGCCTCCAAATAACTTACATACATGAATCATATATTAATGAATCGGGAATTCTTCCCGCTCGGTTGCTATTTAAAATCGAGAAAATCGGCCTACAAATGGCTGAGATATAAGGAAAAAACCGGGACAACCTCTAAGTCATAAATATAGACAATATGGATATCTAATGATAGATATTTTAAACTCAATTGCAAGGATGTATATAAGGCCTACAATGGGTTAAAATCGAAAAAAAAAAATGTTTAACCCGAATTTTTTTTTACAAAAAAATTTTTTTGTAAACATTTTTTTCACTAATATATTAAAATTAAAGAAAAAATTTGGAAAAAACTTAAAAAAAAAAAATTAATTTTGTTTAAAAATATAATTTCGTGAAGGGTATATAAGATTCAGCACATAACTCTCTTACTTGTTTTTAAGTAAACCTGCCATTTTAAGTGCAATTTGTGCTATTTTAAGCAAAATACAATATTTTATAAAAATATGCTTAATTAAGTAAAATGTAGTTTTTGAAGTTAAATGCACTATATGATGTTAGATAAATGCTACTTCAGTAAAATAAGCTATTTTAACCTAACGACGACAGTTTAATGAACTATTTGAAGCCAAATGTATTTTAACGAAAATTTACTATTTTAAGCATATTTTTTAAAAAAAAAAAAACTATTTTAAGCTATTTTGAGAATAATTAGCAATTTTATAAAAAATTTAAAATTTTTAGCTCAATTAGTTACTTGAAGAAAAGTTTACAATGCTATTTCAAGCATAATATGCTATTTGAAAAAAAGTTTACTATTTTAAACAAGATATGCTATTTTTCGCATAATTAGCTATTTAAAGTAAAATAAGTTATTTGAGTAAAATATAGACCGATACGCTATTTTAAGCATGCTTTGCTATTTGAAGAAAAATAAGCTATTTGCTATAAATTATGATATTTGAATCAAAATATGCTATTTTAATTAAAACTTGCTATTTTAAGCAGTATATGCTATTTGAAACCAAATTAGCTATTTTAAGTGAAATATGCTATTTAAGAAATTTATACTATTGGAAGTAAAATTTGTTGAAAACAGAATATGCACTTAAACAAAATGGCTATTTTATGCAAATTTTGAAACTTTAAAAATGTACTATGTTATGCTATTTTAAGGAAATTATTGAATTTAAATTAAAATTTGCTATATTAATCCATCTGTAATATTCATGAAATTTAAAGCAAAATAGCCAAACACAAAGCAAATTATATGTTATGCAAAATATCAACAAAAAAAATTTGCTATTTTGAATAAAATGTGGCATTTTAGGAAAAATTAATTTTTGAAGCATACTTTTAATATGTACTTTATAAGGTCTAAACTATTCCATCAAGATAAAGATACAATACTTTTTCCCTTAAACTGGACCATTCGTAACAAATCCATAAGTCGTGGTTTATGTCGTTTGAAAGGCCATGAAATACCTTTCATTAGATATACATATTGCTCATGTACAAAACATAGTAGTCTAGATATAGAGAAAAATATCGAGGTAGTGCTGTTTTGCTTATATCTCAGCTATTTATGCACAGAATTTGCAGATTTGTAAAACCGAAATTCTCAGAAATATATCTCAAATAATGATACCACATGTTGGATAACCGCGGATTCGGATAACGTGTATATAGTATTCTATACATATAAGGATCCAGAATAATTCAAAAACTTAATTTTTAAATTTTTTAAAAATATATTAGCTAGTTTATATTCTTATAACAAAAACACAATTTTATGAATAAATTTAAGAGAAATTGTGTGAAACATTTGCTACTAATTGTTTTAAATTAAAGGGTTTGTTTTAATTTTCCCTTTGTTGATATTATATTGGTACTAAACGCAACCATGCATGAACATGTTATATGTATTATTTTTACGCTTTAGCTGATTTTTGTTAAAGATAACAAAAATGTACTTGCTTTAAAGGCATTAAGGGTACTTAAACTAACAGAAAATGTGGTATTAAATATAACATTTTATATTAGTTTAAGAAATTAAAAATTTTTCAAAATCAATTTTGAAAAAAAAAATAAATAATTTTAAAAATTTGTAAACTTAAAAATAATAAAGTAATTTTTGGGGAAAAAAACTAAATCCAATATAATTCTCATTTTGAAATGTGTAAATTGTAGCATAAATGCTGTTGTATTACTTACACTATTTATGTTTATTAAAATAAAACCATTTGGGGAAACTTACCTAAAAATAGAAAGAATAGAAAAAATTCATTAGTAAAAAAGTAAAATTATTAAAAAATAAGGCCCTTATTGATAATAAACATTTTTTACTAACAAACGTTTATAAAACATGGAAATCTGGTTTCAAAAACGTGTCATAAAAGAAAATTTTCATTGTGAATAAGAGTTTAAAGCTAAAATACATTTCGATATCAAATTAAAAACATTTTCATTCTAAGTAGTACTTTACTTTTGTCAAAACTAGTAAGACACTGTAAGTCACAATTTCATCTTAAACAAGAAATAGTTTCAATTCAATCACTTATAAATACTTATTTGAGACAATTTATGCTAACTTAACACTCTAATGCTTAAGCATGCCTCAAGGCACTCATAGCAAAAATGCCAATAAATGCAAATATAACTGATTTTTCATTTCAAAAACTCTTGTAATAGTTGCTAAAAAAAACGTACTTAAATATTTTAAAAAGCTTTCAAAGTTTTTGAAATAAAAAATCAGTGATATTTGCATTTGTTGGGATTTTTGCTATAAGTGCCCTGAGGCCTTCTTAAGCATTTGAGGGTTAACAAATATTAACTGAATTTTATTGATTTTCAAATAATTTTCAATTAATGTTTAGAATGCAGCCAATAAAAAAAGCCATTAAATATTAATCATGTCATTATATAATTATGTTATTAATCACCTCAAAATATTTGCTAAACTAACAAACGTTATAAATATATTTTAGCAACTATCAATTAAATAAATTTACAATTATATACTGTCAGTATTGGCACAAAACGTTTAAACATTCATTTAAAAAACTGGCTAATCTAATAGAATATATAAACGAAAAGGTAATTAATTTGAAATTTGTTATTATTATTATTATTATAAGATTTAAAATAGACTTAATAATACTATATAATAGACATATGTAGAAAATGATTAAAGTATTGCCGCACAAGATATTGTTATCTTTGAACTGTCATTATAACCGCCAAAATGTGTCATTTACGATTTCAAATTACAACAAAAGGTGTGTCAAATAAAATATATATTTTTATTTAATTTCAAATTTTTTATACAAAAAAATAATTTAACTAGAAACAAGCGTAGACAAACGTAACAAATAAAATTCAATATTTATTAATGAATACACAAAGTATTTAAACAAAATATGTATTAATATAATATGCAAAATATATTTGAACATCTATCTCTCACGTCATTGCTAACAAAGTCAATCATTAGTAGTTTAAAAAAATATATAAAAATGCCACAAAAAATGTTAAATGTTTAACATTTTTCATAGTTAAATTTTATTGTTGGTGGCTTGTTTTATAGGCAAAATTAGTTGTTTTTTTTATATAGAAATTTCAAATACATTGAAACTAATATTGAGTTAATAATGATGTTCGGCAATTTCGGTTGTCAGTCTGTGTATCTTCGTTTTTATTGTCTGATGATGCTAAGCTGTGTGAATTTTAAATAGTTTTTTGTTTTCTTTTTTTGTTTTGTTTAAATGTCGGCAAAATATTGTTTTATATATATAAAAATGATAAATACATACATATATAATAGCAAACATATGTTGTTAGAAAACAAAATGTGATTTTAAAAGTAATAATAGCATATTGTTTGTAGTTGTTAGATTTGAAAAGAATATTGAAATAAAACAAATAATTTAAACACAAAACTGTCATAATTAATTTATGAAAGGAAGGAGTTTTTAACATTTTTTCTGTTTAGTTTTAAATATCAAAATTGTGTGCTTAGAATTAATTTTATGGCTTCGCTCGGTAGCTATTTTCTAATATAAGTTTTTCAAGTTTCTCAAAAAAAATCTCTTATTAAGAAAAATGAGAAGGAGGCAATATATTAAAAATTTAAATTTCCTAATTTAAAATTTCTTTTAATTTTTTTCCTTTACAAACCATCTCCTGAAAATTTCGAATCGAATAAATATAAGTTGTTACAAATTATTGTAAAGTAAAATTAAAAAAAAATTTCGGATGAGATTTTTATGATGCGACATAAAAATTGTTTGATTCGAAACATGCAGTTAATTTCTATTTAAAATCTGTTTTTTTTTTTAGAAATTAGACAGAATTTTCTTAAAATATACATTTATTTAATAATTTTAAAAATTGATGTTTGTGATTTTAATGATAAATTTGAATTTTTTTCAGAAAAAATGTCTGACAGACAAAATTTTGTCTGAAGAAATATTTTTTTTTTTTTTTTTTTTCGGAAGACTTTTTTTTATTACTTCTTAGTAAAGATTTAATCAAAGTTGAGTCAACTAATATAATTTGGGTCGAACGAATTTATATTTTAGTAGAAATGTTCACAATATTTATTAGAAAATTTGTATGAAAAGTTTTATTTCAACTTTTGTTGCCTGTGAAAAAATTACACTTTCCATAAAATGTCTGAGGAGATATTGTTTGTTTAGATTTAAGTCTGATATCAGAATATTTTCTAAACAAATGTGACTTTTTTGTCTGATTAAACTTTTAAAATATATTTTGTCGGACAATATGTGTCAGTTAAAAATCTAAAGAAATATATATCGAATTCTAATTTGATTTCGTTAAATTGCTTGATTAAATCTTTTCAAGTTTAATTCTTGATTTCAGTACACAATTTGTTTGAGAAACATACAATAATAATACTTGGTGTATGACTTAAAAATGTGGGATTTTTCAAATTTTTGCTTTTATTTTGAAACATTCCCATTCTTTCTGGCAACATATGGATTACGAACCAAAAGAACTGCTCATATTTTGAGGACAATATCGGATACTCTATTCCATAGTGATGCGTATCCCAGAGAGAGTGTTCTGCATCGATCGAAGCAAATAGTAGTAGGACGGGCACGGTCTGGACTATAAAGCGGTGGAGGCAAAACTTCCCAACATGTGACCGAGCGTTATCATGATGTAATATTACGGTTTCATGTCTGGCCGCATATTCTGGGCGTTTATGGGCTAATAAAGAAGTAAAGCAAAACTTCCAGCATAACAAAAATCACGTTCAAAAGATACGACATCTATTACAAATCCCGCATTTTTAAGTCATACACCCAATGTTAACAAAGTGCCGACATTTTCTCGGTTTGTCTGAAAATAACTATCATTTATAATACGTTAAATAAAGGCATATAAAGATGTGGAACATCCAATTAAGACTTTTGAAATTGACTCGTAGATTTTAATAGAATTTTTGTATTTGTCTGATGATGTTTTCCATTTGTCTGATTATAACAATTTCACACATTTTTTTTAGTACAACTTCTCACAACTTTATTAAAGCATAATAACAAAGTGTCCGACATAATGTCTGTTTATAAGCATAAATTGTATGAATACAATTAAGTATCATCTCCCACAATTTGTAGGTTCTCTGGTTTGTTTATATTCTGCAATTGTCTGAATAAGTTTTGCATCAAACAAAGCCTTGGTTTGTCTATGTGTTAGTATGCCTGTCATTTAAAAACTTTGTCTGCTAATCAATATGTCGGTTTATGGGGTAAGTAGCATAATAAATGATGTTTTCTTTCAGTATGAGGCTCAAAAATGTGTGTAATATTACATGTGTTTGAGGAAAAGAAAGTTTGTTTGTGGATTTGCTTTATTTTTTCAAGTAATAGCCCTAAGTAATATTTTGTCTGTTTATGTTATTTGTATGAATATAAGTTTTGCTGCAATATTATGTATAAAACTTTTTTCAAACCATGTTAAATGGGTTCTGTAAGGATAAATATGTTGGTCGACTGAAAAACTAGCTTGTTTATCAATTTGACGGTTTGTCTGTAGGCTGGCTTATGAAGAGTTGGAACATTTTTTGGCTGTTTATATTCTAGGAAGTTTGTTTGTGGATTTGTCTGTTATGCTATTTGCCTGAATATAAGTAATCCTGCAATAAAACTATCTTTAAATCTTATTGAATAGGTAGGTTCTTTTGAAATAAACATTATGACTGTTTATCAATCTTTCGGTTTGCTTGTTGACTCCTTTGTTAAGATTTGGTAAAATATTTTGGCTGTTTATATTCCAGCAATAATTATCATTTCGAGTTTAAAATAAGTTTATTATCTGTCATTTTCTCTGTTTGCTTTTTAATGTTTTTACACTTAATCAAACACTTTAATGTTAAAGTTTAATTTCTAAAGCGATTGCATTGTGCTTTAAACTATGACATTTTTGGGTAACAACTTTATATCAGTGAATTTCGCAAACACTAAAACCAATTGGCGATCTCCTACTTTAATAAAGTGCAAACAAAATAAATTAAAGTTTTCTAAAAAAAAAAAAAACTCAGCTGTTGTTAAATAAGGTGTGTCCAGCAACAAGTTGTGGGTTTTGAAACTATTTTATGCCACTAACCCAGCAAAGACTTTAAAACAAATTGTAACTTCAACAGCTTCATTGTAAGAAATATTTAGTAATTTTACTGGCTACTCTCTGCATTACCTTGTTACAATAATGTAGCAACTTTCTCGTAACTTGAATATCATTTGTATGCCTTTTATTAACTTTATTGGTTTCACTCTGCACTACCTGGTAACTATGTAGTAACTACTTCCTGACTATTGTTAGAGTAATCTAGTTTTGTATGTAATTCTGTTTTAAACTTAAAAAATCCGTAATTAAATAATTAGGAATAAATTGGGTTGAAAACTCAACCAAGCCATTTGCATTAACATCACTTACCAGATGACTTTTTGGAAGTCAAATTGTAATGTTTGAAATTTCGATATTTTTTGGAATACTATTTTGTAATCAAACCTTTCGCTGGGCTATAATCACCAACCAAGTACACCTCCTAAGTGTATTATCTACAATAAGAAATTAAGAGCACAGTAATGCCAATTTAGCTGTTTCTCACCTTAAGACAAAAAGGTGAACAATTTTTTGGGCAAAAATACACATATTTTTTCGCAATATTATTATTTAATTTCACCACATAGTTAAAACAAACGCCTTAAGCTTAAAAACTGAAATTAAGGCTGAGAAAAAATAAAAAAAAACAACAAATAAGGTTTTTATCGCGCCTGGTTTTCTTTCTGCAAAGTTATTTGATATTTTTATCGTGATTTGTAAAGTAATTTATAACTGGCAAAAGTAACTTAAGCCCCCCTCCCTTCTCCAACAATCTGGTAAGAAAAATCTCACTTTTAACTTGTATTCAATTTGTTTATTTAAATTGAAAACAGCCGCAAAAAAGACTATTTAAAACTAGTTTATAAAAAAAAAAAACAAAAAAAAAAAAACAATTTCTTCCTTTTATGTAAATCGAACAAAAAGATAAAAATCGTGCTGTAGTGTTTATAAGAGTAAATAAAACAGTATATATAAATTCATATTTCTGTTAAAAAGTTATTTAAAACCAGCTAGCTATAAATTAATTGATTATCCATAGATTTACGAAAACGTTTTTAAAAGAAGTGCTAGCTTTAGTTAGAGTGTCATTTGTGTGTGTTAAATTGCTTTCTGTAATTTGATCAATTTAGAGATTTTTTTTCCTTTTCGTCTTTTTTTTTATTTCATAATTTTTATCTTTAAGCTAAATCATTTTCTATTATACAAAACTTAAATTTATATTTAGTTAATCATGATTTGTATTGGGAGGAGGGGAAATAGTCGTTGCTTTAAGTTAATTGCATCATATTGGCGAAATATATTTGCCACAATTAAATTTTTGTGTTGCTGGGTTAATAGATTATATCAGTTTTCTTTGGTTGGGCAAATAGCTTGGAGGTAATTTTTCTTAATGAAACTAATTAAATGCACAAAGATAATCTATAGCTACTTTAATTTATAAAACTTGAATTGTAAAATTGTTGGTAGTTATGGCTTTTTGCATTTATTGAATGCAAAAATGTTGCGTTTTTCTTGCCCTTTTTGCGTTTTTTTTTTTCTGCAAAAGGCAATATAGTGATTTTAAAGTTTAATTCTTTGCAAAAGAGAGAAATGTAAGAAATATTTAGTAATTGTACTGACTACTCTCTGCATTACCTTATTACAATAATGTAGCAACTTTCTCGTAACTTGAATATCATCTATATGCTTTATATTAACTTTATTAGTTATACTCTGCATTACCTGGTAACTATGTAGTAACTACTTCTTAACTATTGTTAGAGTAATCTAGTTTTGTAGGTAATTATGTTTTAATTATGTTTTTAAAAAATCCATAATTAAATAATTAGGACAGGTTAAACAGAATATAACAGGTCGAAAACTCATCCAAGCCATTAGCATTAACATCACTTAGCAGATGACTTCTAGGAAGAAAACATTTTTGAATACCTTTACTTAGATGTTGATTTCTTTGAATGTAAAAATGTTAAATTTAGCTTTTTTTATTTTTGCCCTCTTGGATTTTTTTTTTTAATGTAACAAATACTATGATTAAGTCTGTTTAATTGTTCATAAAAATGAGAAAATGTTAAATTTCATACATCACTATATTGGAAATTCTTCCGGCTCGGTTGCCCCACAAATGTCTGAGCTATAAGGAAAAAAAATTAAAAAAAAAAAATTTTTTTTAATTTAAAAAAAAAAAATTTAAAAAAATTTTGAAAACAATTTTGAAAAAAAAAAAATTTTAATTTTGAAAAAAAAAAAAATTTTAATTTTGAAAAAAAAAAATTTTAAATTTTGAAAAAAAAAATTTAATTTTTGAAAAACAATTTAAAAAAAAATTAATTTTGTTTACCTAAAAATATTTAAAATTTTTTTTAAGTATAATTTGGTGAAGATGTTGATTTCTTTGAATGCAAAAATGTTGCATTTTACCTTTTTATTTTTGCCCTCTTATGTGTTTTCTTATTATTGTTAAAAAAAAAATAAACACAAGGATTAATTCGTTTAATTGTTTACAAAAATGGGAAAACATTAAATTTTTGTGTATAATTTTATCGCAGGGTGATAATTTTGAGATTTTTTTTTTTAAATGTTGCCTCTTTTGTGCCTTTTTTGATAAAAAGGAACAGAAATGTTTAATGTTCTGTCATTCTGAAAGAAGAATAATCTTAAATTGTTTCCCTTAATTTTTTTTTTTTTGCAGGATAAGAATGTTACCCATTTTCTGATAAAATTGTTGCCTTTCTTTATATGAATTTTGAATAACTTTATGTTAATGTTGCTTTCATTGCAGGCACAAGTATTTATGTATGTATTTTGTCTGAAAGAAGTTCAACATTGTGAAAGAGTAGGTTGTTCTTTTCTAATAAAGTCACCTTAAAATCTCGCCTTTGTCTTGAGTTTTATGTGTTTTTTCAAAGTGCAATTCTGTGAAAGCAAAACAGGAATGTTTAGCCAAAGTCAATATAAAAGCGGGGGAAATGTAACATTTTTGCTGTGAATTTTATCTGCTGCATTTTGTGTAATTTTTGTGGCGCTCTAACCGAATTTCACACTAAAATCTTTGCTCTCAATCAACATCTAAGTGAGATTGTTACCTCCTCAATTATAACACTCTATATACCAACGTGATAATGTTGCCTTTGTTTTGAGTTTTTCGTGTTTTTTTTTTCAAAGAAATGCAATTCTGTGAAGACAAAACAGGAATGTTCTAACAAAGTCACCATAAAATATCAACAGCTGAGTAAGAATGTCACCTTGTCAATTGTATCACTGTGAGACAATGTTGCCCTATTCTTGCCTTTTTGTGTTTTTTCGAAAAGGAAGCCAACACTGTGATAATATACTATGTTCTTTTCTAAAAAAGTCAAACAAATATAAAATTTTAGCACACAGTTTTATCACTAAACGATAATGTTACCTTGTTTTAGCTGTTTGGTGTCTTACAGAAAAAATGCAATTTTTTTAAGGGATATAAGGAATTTTTTTGATAAAATAACCCTTAAAACAGGCCTCAAATTTTTCAACAGCATGAGAAAGTAATAGTTTTGTGTTTTTCTAAAAGATAGCCAACATTGTGAAGGTATAAACTCGGATGAAATCATCCAAAGAAAGGGGGAAAATTCAATAATTTTGCCCTGAATATTATCAGCAAGTGGGAATGCAAAATTTTTCTTGCCTTTTGTGTGTGTTTTTTTTAAATAAGGACAACACCGTGAAGTTATTTTCCTACAAAATTAAGCGAAAAGGGCAAAAACATAAAATGGATTTTTTTACAAGGTGAAAATGTTGCATTTTTTAAAAAAAAAAAATATTTTTTACAAAAATACGTTTTTTTGTTTGCAGAAAAAAACGTTGTGAACAGAAGCCAATTAAAAAATGAATAAAAATATATGTAGTTCATGAACAAACTTCTATATACATAACCCTAATCTTCTAATATGACATTTAGAATTAACATAATAAAGATTAGCACAAAAATAAACATTTAATTTATACAATTTTAAATTAAAACTAATATATATATAAAAAAAATCATTTAAAATTTGTGATTTGTTCCTAAACATCTGGCCAGTTGCCACACGTATTTGGTCAATATGATTTTTTATTATTTTTTTTTTTATTTAGTTGACTCTATACCGGCTACAATGAGTGTGTGTGAACTATGCCGCTTATGGTTAAAGAAGCTAAAGACTGTATAAAAAAATAATTAATATGCTGCTTAAGTTTAGCTAAAAAAAAAAAAAAATCTAAATTTTATTTGAAATAAAAACGTTTAATAATTGAAATTTCAAATCAAAGCAAAAAATAAAAAAAATCATTTAATGACAAGCCAAACACACACGGACTTAAAGAGCTGGACAGGACAGACTATACAGTTTAGAAAAATTGAGTTTATGTGTCAAAAACATTTGACCAAATATGGTTGACATTGATTCCATTCGATATTAAATACATACATACTACATCTGTAAACACATACAAAAATGGTTGGAACCACAATTTCAGAAACCAGTTTTGACGAAACTTTAACATAACATAAAACAAATATACATTAATTATAATTAAAAAAAATATTGTATTTATAAACAATATTAAATAAACGAACAAACAAAATTAAAACTAAAAAGCTTTAAATATTACCTACATTCAATCTAAAGTGGATCATAGAAATATGTACGATAATACAATATATAATACAAATTATGAATATTTAAATTTAAATCTTTGTTTAAAAAAAATTTACATAAAATTTAAATATATATTTTATAAAGAAATTAACACTTTTGTATGCAAGTGCTATTGAAATTTACAGGGTGTCTAATTATACCCTTAAGCTACTACTTTTGTTTCACTTTAATAGCTGCTACTTATTCCGCCACTTTTGTTACTACTATACCCTCTGTAGTTTGTTATTTAAATTGAAAAAAATATATTTAAAAAAAAAAACTAATTTGCATTAAGCCGCCTTTAATGTCGGCACTTAATTCAATTTACATTTATCTTTTCTAAAAGTATTTTACATTGAAATTGTTACTATTTACTGCTACTTATTTACAGATTAATTTATGTCAAAATATGTGTAACACACTCGTCAATAAACATCCCTGGTTCAGGGGTTTTTAGGGGTAAAAACATTAGAAAATAAAACAATTAATCTTGAATTTATTTTGGAAAAAGGTCAACAATAAAGCTTTTATTTATTATCATTTAAATTGAAGCAATCACTTACATCATCGAAAACTATTCGATTGTTTTTACTAACTTTTGTAGCAGCAACTAAATGTTTTAATTAAAATTACAGAAAAGGCAAATTAGTATCTAACTCAAATCGTAGGATTCTTTTCTGTTCACATTCTGATGATAAATTGACTGGTGACTGACTCTCCTTAAAATAGTTTCTATCAAAGAATTATGATACACTGGAAATTTATATAGTTTATTGAGACAGTTCTTATAAGAATGCCAAGAAAACTTAACCATTTAGTTGCAGCTACTAAATGTTTAAGATGTAGTTACTGAATTTAGCAAATACTATAAAATGTCATTTGTTTATCTAAAGATTCGTTCAATATTTTTATTCGATTTAACATGACTTTTGTAACAGCAAACAAATGAGCCAAAAAAGTGTTCTAATGGTGTGTTTTAAAATGGGATAAGAAACTTTTCCTATGAAAGCTATTCGTTTAAAGTCTAAAGATTTTTTTTTTTTTTTTTTGATTTAACATGACTTTTGTAACAGCAAACAAATGAGCCAAAAAAGTGGTCGAATCGTATGTTTTAAAATGGGAAAATAAACTTTTTAAACACAATTCTAATAGAAGATAGAATTAACAAGTTCAGAAGTTTTTTTAGACCACTTGCTATTTGTTTAAAGTCTAAAGATTTGTTCAGAAATTTTATTTGATTTAACATGACTTTTGTAACAGCAAACAAATGAGCCAAAAAAGTGTTCTAATCGAGTGTTTTAAAATGGGATAAGAAACTTTTTAAACACAATTCTAGTATGATTAAATTATTCTTTCATATTTATATTACTTTAAGTCAGTCACACGTACAAAAAGCAAAACAAAACATTCTAACACATGACAAGTTAATGAAAATGCCACCAAATTCCCATACTTTTTCATAATCATTTAAGTGCATTTAAAAAGCAAAAAATAACAAACATACAAACATATATATGTATTTGCATACATTATTAAAACATTCCTAAACATATGTGCAGCAAAACTTTTCACATACAACTGCCACAACTTTAACTTATTGACAATTGCAACCAATAGAGTTATAAAAAACGTTTTAACAGGTTTACGACAAGATTAAATGGCAGTTGAGAGGTAAAAACAAAAAAAAAACTAATAAAACTTAAACCTCTTAAAAATTGTTAATGCTCATGATCATGATTAATATATTTTAATTAAGTTTACATAAGTATTTAAATATTAATACTGTGTTATTTAACAAACAAAAAAAATAAGCTGCCACACGCATAGTTTTTCCAATTAATTTTAGCATTTTTTTTTAAACAAAATAATTAATTGCCATTTCTTTGGTTTCTTAGGCAAAAATTTAACACAAAAACTGTGTAATTTTTTTCACTCCTGTAGTAAATTCATTGCAAGTGACATTTTGAGTGTGTGTATTCGTTTTAAAATTTATGACAAATAAAAAATAAAAAAAAAATTGTTTTTTTTTACACACAAATCATTTCACTGTTTTATGTGCAACTTCTTGTTGCCACATCTTCTCTTACGCACCAAAAATAAATTTGCAAAACAAAAAAAAAAACAGAATAAAGTCATAAAAAATATATAAAACAGAGGAAAAATCTAAAACATGTGGTGGTGGCATCTTTTTTACATGTTGGAATTCTTTGTATTGGCTTGTAAACGATGGGAAAGTTTAAAGTTCATTTCTTTTATTAATGCGAGTGTCAGTCAGTGTGTGAAATATCAAATATTTTATTGAAATGACAAAAATTTTTGGGAAAATATTTCAAGATTTTTAAAAGCATTTCGATTTTTTTTTTGTTTTGTTTTTGAACACATGGTGTAAGAGAGAGAGAGAGCAAATAAGAGTGTTACACAGTGATGCCGTTTGGTTCATTTGTTACATTTTTCGTAACTTTTCGATCTTCTACGTAACATGTATAATTTTTCTTTTTTGGACCTTATTTTCGTAACTTTTCAGACCTGAAAAAGTAGAGTACACATTTTTAGTACTTTAAATGCATATCATGCCACGAATGTTTCTATTAAACAATAGTGTGACTTATTTGTAATTTATTACCACCTAAGTCTAGATCATTTTGAGACAAACTCTGGAAATGAGAAAGATCTTAGTAATACAATATTGTGCATTTGGAATATTTCGTCAGATAAAAAAAATTGTATTGCTGGATCACATAACTCTGTTTTTAGACACTTGAAAATATCGTATGTCATTAATGTAGCTGTCATTTCATACACCTAGTAGTCATGCTAAAAGTTAGAAAAATTCAATTGAGGAAATGATGGGAAATTTCGCGGTATATTTTTGTTGAAACTCCAAAAGGTTATATAAATTTCAAAATACCAAGTCCACAGCAACACACAGCTTTATAGGAGTCTTGAGCAACACACAGCTTTATAGCAATATTTTCGCTCAGAAATGTTTGAAACTCCTACTAATGTCCCGGAGAATTGATATAATAGATTTATTAAATCAATTTCCTAATTTAAATAATATTATGCTCTACCATGAGTAACCGGTTTAATACGGACAAAATTATTGTTGTTAGTTATATGTTATTAAACCTTATTATATATAGTATTTATTAGGGAAGAATTCGTAAATGTAACTTTTTATGAAAAAATGTAACTTTTAATTAGAAAAGTTGTAACTTTTTCCAAGCTACCCCTGGCAACACTGGTGTTACATTGCATTGTTGTGACTAAAATGTTTGACAAACGAATGTTTTTATTGCGGCAAACAATATTTTTCATTTGTAGTTAAAGAATTTTGTTAAGGCTACCATTATGCTATTTATTTTAAACAATTTTCTAAAGATAAAAAGCAATTCTGTTAGAATTGATCTTTATAGTTCAAATTCGTATTACTCATACTGCTTCTCTCTTAGTTAAAGAGTTAAACAATTCTTTTTTCAATTTCATAATTTATTTACAGAAATTTAATAAAATTTAAATAAATAACTAAAACACAAATTTACTTAATTTCTCCTTTGGAAAAACAAAACGTTTTTTTTTTTTGCATTTTCTCTTCTTTACATCCTTTTGACATGAGTATAACACATGTATTTTAGACAAATATTTACTTTAACTAAATATTTATATAAAATAAATATAAAACAACAAACAACATACTATGTATGCCTGAACGTTGTTGAACAACATTATGTCTGCTAACTGACTGACTGACGTTCATTGTCCAGACAAACATTATCATCATCTATAGCAAAGCGGCAAGTGGCAGGCAACACTCTGCGTTAGCTTTTCACAGACACAGACACACACACACAGTCATGTTTCTCATATGGTTCGTTGTGCTGCTGCTTTTCTGTTTGCCAAAGTTTAATTTTAATGATTTTGCAAAAAAAATATTTTGCTTTTACATGAATAATAAACTAAAGAACTGAATGAATGCATAAATGAATGAATGAGCAAACATGATACTCGACAGTAATACACAGCTATACACTATAGAGACATCAACAAGTTTATATAGCATACACTAATGATTAATAAGTGTGCTACACTACTGCAGAATATTCTAAATACTTAAGACTTTGTTACAAATTATTCTCTCTGGAGTCCCAAAATTGGTATTTTTGTTGCAACTAAATTGTTCCTATTTATCAGCCTGTTTTCTTCTTCAATAACAACAAAAATACAATTTGTTGCTTCCCTCTCTCCCTGAGAGAGGGAACTCTCTCAACTGAGAGAGTTGTTATAAAACTTAACCAATTGTTGCTACTAAGATTCCTTTAATTGCAGTTACAGAATTAGCTTAAGGCTATTATTTGTTTATCTTTAGCGATTTTTCCAGCAGAATTGAATTAAAAACTCAACAGACATAATTCCTCTATTATATGGCATTAAAGGCCAGATAATAAATAAAAATTTCAGTTCTGATCTGTAAAAGAACTAGTTCTTTTTTTATACCCTTGACCATGAGTGGCAAGGGTATATATAACTTTGGCAAACAGAAAAGCAGTATCTGTTTGTAATTTCTATATTTTTCATTTGCGACCCCACAAAGTATATATATTCTGGATCGTTATATATAGAGAATTCGATATAGCCATGTCCGTCTGTATGTCTGTATGTTGAAATCAATATTCCGTAGCCCCCAAAAAAACTTACAAACATAATTTATACATCAATATATCGGGAATTCTTCCGGCTCGGTCTGCCCACAAATGGCCGAGATATAAGGAAAAAACCGAGACAACCTCGATTTTTTATCTATATCTGGATTACTAAGTCATTAATATAGACAATATGGATATCTAATGATAGATATTTCAAAGTCCATTGATTTATATAAGGCCTAATTTGGACCTACAATGGATCAAAATCGGGAACATTTTTTTTTTAACCCGAATTATTTTTTTCCACAAAAAATTTTTTTTATAATTTTTTTTTTTTTAAATAAATTTAAAAAAAAAAAATTTATAAAATTTAAAAAAAAAAAATTGGAAAAAAATTAAAAAAAAAAATTTTTAAAATTTAAAATAAAAAATTTAATTTAAAAAAAAAACAATTTCGAAAAAAAGATTGAAGACAAAAAATTTAAAATTTTGAAAAACAATTTGAAAAAAAATTAATTTTGATTACCTAAAAATATTTAAAATTTTTATTTTAAAGTATAATTTGGTGAAGGGTATACAAGATTCGGCACAGCCGAATATAGCTCTCTTACTTGTTTAAGTTAATAATTGTTGCTTTAATAGTACCGTTTTATTAATTACGATAGCGCAAGAACTATTAAGATAATTCTTATAAGAACCTAAACAAAACTCTTCCATTCTAGTAACTAAACTTGCTGGTTTTCTAAGATTTTGGTTGCAGGTACTAAACGTTTTAATTGAAGTTAAAGAATTTGGTGTGGGCAACAAAATATTGTTTAATATAATCGATTTTTTAAAAAGAATTCATGTCTGTAGAACTGGAAAACTTAAAGATGATTTTCTACTAGAATTGCTGAGTTTAGTTAAGTGAAGAGAGCAATTCTTATTTCTTTTAATAGATAAGGGATGTAGTTTGTGGAGGAATTATGAAAGTGAAACTCAAATGGTAGAGTTCTTAAAAGAACACAAAGAAAATTGAGAATTACTTGGAACTAAAATTACCAAATGCTTCGATTACTGTTACTGAATTTGGTAAGGCAAACAAAATATAACGGGATGAAAAAGTGGATTCCTTTTGAAAACGGGATTCCTTTTGATATTTAGTTTAAAACCAAATGTCGTCTTGAAAATATTCAGCTTAGGAGATGGGAATTTCAATAAGATCTAATTAAAAATTTCAAACTTGAAACTCATGATTTACAAAATAAAATATAACAAATTTTATATACAAAAAAATATGAACAACGCAGGCGTTTTTAAAATATGCCATACAATTACAGTGAAATCTAGACAAATCCCAGCAGTTCTAGGAGACAGTTCCGAACTAGTGATTTTACTCATCATTTAGGGTGGGAACTAGTTAATTCAATAGGTACGTGACCCTTTTTGACTACAATAAGACTGTCTAATAGCTGGTCCAAAGTAGTCAACGCATTGGATTCACATACTGGTAACACATTCCTATCTGGTAACTTGATCAGCTACATAACTAGTTATTTTAATATGTACGGGTGCTAATTGACCTCAAATAGTTAGCTAAAAGACATATCCAATGTATTGCTTTTGGTGGGTAAAATAACAACTTCTAAAGTACAGTACAAAATAAACGTTTAAAGTGACTTCACTATAGGTTACTAAGAGACACTAAAGTGGCTATTGAATTCATACTAGTGTATTTAAGCAAAAATAAAAATTAACTGTATGAGAATTATATCAACACAATTTGTATAAAACCAGTTTGAACGAATTACAAAACATTAAAAGTGACAACACTCCAGATTACTTAGGGATACTTAAGTGGCAATTGTCTTCAAGCTAGATTACCTGGGATGTATAAAGTAAAAAATTGTCTTCTCTCTGCACTAAAAAGAGCACATACGTGTCAAATGACCAAAATATATAAATTGGAGTCAGCCAAGTGGCGATTACTGTGTATAAGGGATACATTGACTACTTGCTTAACTGCTTAACAAAAAAAGATCAGAAAACAAACAAAAAGAAAAGTTTTTTTTTTTAAGAAAAATAAATCCATATTGTCAATTTTTGTTAGAGTCTACTGTTCATTTATTATTTTTAATATATGTTGCCATAATGCAGCTTTAAATACTCGTTTGCAAAATTAACAAATAAATTCTATTTCACATGATATTATTTATGGTTAAATAACATTTTGATGACTGACTATTTAAGGGGTTTTGTGAAGATGTTCAATTTTCAATGTTTTAATACGTGATGTGGGATTTAAATAAATGCTTATAAAAGAAACAGAAATTTGTAAACAAAATAAATATTTATAAATAATATAAAGCTTGTCAGTCAATTATAATCAAATAAATTCGAAAAAAGCACGATTAAATACAAAATTTAAAATGAAATATTTAAAAAATTTATAAAAAAAAAAAATATTTAACCAAATATTTTCAGCAAACAAAGAGCAGCTTTGCCATTGTTTTAGTAAAAATCAAGATTGAAATGGAAATGCAAAAAAAAAAACCTGAATTACCAGACAGACAAATTGAATAAATAAGCAAAAAAAAAAAAAAAAAAAAGTGTTAAAATACAGAAAAACAAACCTTTTTATAAAACAAAAACTAGTGACAAATTTGTACATTTAGGAAAAAAAAACCTTTAAAAAATCGCTGAAAACTAAAAACAATTGCAGTATATTAAGGGGTTGTGGGTGGGGGTGTGTTGGAAAATAGTAAAAGAAAGATATTTAAAATATAAATATTTTTTTTTATTTTAGCAGACAGTATAGACCAAAGCTATAAACTGCTAATGTCTGGGAATTAAAACACATAACAAACAAAAGGATTTTTTAGTCCTTTTTTTATATTTACAAGGATAATGGCTGTTTTTTAGACTTATTTAAAGGGAGTGTGGTGCTCTTGTCTGAGCTGTACCACTTGTTTCAAAATGAATGAAATGAATGAATGAAGAAACTGTTTTTACAAATCACTTAAAATGTTGTGCAGTACTTGTAGTAAATGACTGAGTGAATGAATGAATGGCTGAGATTATTTTTACACGAAAAAAAATAAAAACCAAAAGCCTTTCAAAACAAAGGATTAAAATTGGAAAAACAGGAACTAATAATGCTTATATTTTGGTTGAATTTAAATTTGTTCAAGATGAGCGAAACAGTCAAGAGTGTTTAAAATTTAAATACACAAAACTATTAGGAAAATTAAAGGAAAAGAACTTCTATAGAAGTAGAAATAGAAGATAAAACAAAGCAGCCATATTCATATAATCATAATGGAAATAAACAACACTACTATGAAAATAAAGGCTTATTAGCAGAAAAATAACTTCTAAAGAAGCACAAAAGAAGTAGTATACTAAACTCCTTTCAAAACAAAGGATTATTATATATTAAATAGGATTATACTGTTATTTGACTTTATATAAGAGCGAAAGCAGTCAATACACAACATTACCAGAAATATTTAACCTTTAACTATCGGGGGTCAAAATTGACCAAATGAAGAAATTAAATATTTACTGTTTAAACATAATTTTAAATTTATTTTTTTATTTATTTATTTATTTAAAATTAAACAACATTTTCTTATATAGAAATAAAAGTTGTAGTAATTCATTTTGTTTTTAAGTAATTATATATAAGTGTTGGGGTCCATTTTGACCCCACGATACCAGTTAAGAGCTAAAGGCCTCGGCAAAAAAAGAACTTCCCCAGAAGCAGAAAAGAAGTAGAATTCCCAAATTTACCAGAATTGAAAAATAGCATTATAAACTTTAATTGAATGCAAAATTAAGGTAACAATTCTAATAAAACGTAGAAATTTATATTGTATGTTTTTAAATATTTTCAAGTTTGCACCATTTGACAGCGGAATATTAGCTTTAAGACCATTAATTAGTCATATAAGAGAGAATAGTTTAACATATTTAATATCAATGGAAATTGTGTCTTTATTTTGAGTATACCTGAAAAATACAATTTTTTTATAGAAATATAAAATAATTTTCTTAAAAAAAAAGACAAAAATCTGAAAAAAAAAATTCTGATCTCTTGGGATTACGCCCATTAATTTGTTATGTGACAATGAAATTTTTGAAATATTATACATCAATGAAAAGGAAACTGTAAATTTCTTTTAAAAATCTACAAATAATTGAATTATTAACGACTTTTATAAAAAAATAAACACAAAAAAGTACAACCCATTTTATTTAAAAAAAAAAATTACAGAGAATATCTAGATTTATGCTCAATAATTTGATGTGTGAAATAGAAAAGTTAGACTAACTGTATATCAGTTAATAGGAAATTGTATTCTCTTTTTAAAATGGTATGGAAAAGTTATGGTTTTTAAAAAAATATTTAAATAATTTTGTAAAAAATCACAGTAAGTAGTTATTAGTAGGTTATTTGAAATATTTTTCAGTAGCGTGTTTTTTCCAATAATTTGTTATGTGAGTATCAAAAGTTTTTATATCAATAAATAGGAAATTGCGTCTTCTTTCCAAATAGGTGTAGAAAATATGTTACTTAATACAATTTTAGAGACTTTTGCGGCAAAAGTAAAAAAAAAAAATAGGAGATAAATTTGTTGAACAGCACCGAGAGTTCCATTTACACCTATTTATTTTTCACATAAGAGGGAAAAAATGTGACTTATTGTACATCAGTGGATAGAAAATTGTATCTTGTTTTTGAAAGGTTATACAACATTTATTCTTTATAAAATTTTGAAAACTAAAAAATATCAAAATATGTAGATATTTTTTAAGCGAAATGTTTGTTTTACTCTCAATAATTTCCCATGTAAGAAAACCAACTTAGACATATTTTTTATCAATGGATAGAAAAAGGCTCTATTTTTAAGAAAATGTAAAAAAAAAATAAAAAATATAAAACTACAAAATTTTATCATAAATTTTAAAGGCCAAATAGGTCCCTCTAAAATGTTCGTATTTTTTTTATAAAATCAGCTCCTGTGGCCACGTTTATATCTAGATATTGCAATTTCTTTCAGCAATTTATTTAAAACAGTTAATTTTATTATTTTTGTTACAAAAAAAACTACAACATTTTGCAAATTTTATTTAAAAAATTTGAATTTTTTTCGAATTTTTTCGAATTTTTTTTTTTTTTGAAAATTTTAAATATTCTAGCAATGCTTACTGTTTTTTGAATATTTTGCTCCTAATGAAACAAAAATCTTTAAAAGTGATTAACATTTTTAAAAAGTAACAATTTGCCATGTTTTTCACTTTGTCTAATTCTAGAGCTATTGATTTTTATTTTAACTTCTTGGTTTTTATGGTTCCAAACCGAATAAATTTACTACAGAAGTCTTAAGGTACATTTGGAAACATTTCTAAAATAGTTAACGAAATAATCGTAACCACTATTTTCAGCAAATGTTTATTTGATCTTACACAACTTTTGTAAAAGCAACCAGCATCAAACTATACAAAAATTATATTTTATTGATATTTTACAAACTAAATAGAAAATATTTGACGAAATATGTGTAACCATTATTATTTGTAACAAATATTTATTTATTTGAGCTTACATAACTTTTGTAAAAGCAAACAACTTCATATAATTCAAAATTGATATTTTTCTAAATAAAAATGTATAAAATAAAATATATCATTTTTAGAGATCAGGGGGCTAATTACCGCAGTCGAACACGATCAAATACTTTTTTTTTTTGAATTCTGTTATTCGATTTTGCGCGATAACGAACGAAATTTATTTCGATTACGAGTGCTAGAATTTGCCCCCAGGCTTATTTAGTCAAATAATTAAACAATATGAAGATATATTCAAAATTGAAAACAACGCAAGAGAAAAATTAATGAAATTTCCTTAAAAAAATCATTTTTAAAACAAAAGATTAAGAAATATAGAAAACAGGCAAACTTTGGCAAGCAGCAACATGAGATGACAATGACAAAAATTTACAGCAAAACATATAAAAACAAACCATAAAATTGCAAAACTAAGAAATAAAAAAAATTCTATTTACAAAATACTGGAGAAAGGATAAATGAAAACTAAAAATAACACAGCCAACAACAAAATCCACAGTTTAAATTGAAAAATAAAAGTTATAAAGGATGTCATGTAATAAAGGAATCAAAATCAGCTAGACAACTTACATATTCCAAACAAAAAGGAGAAGCAAACCCCTTAAAATCACCATTAACAATGTCTAGGTCAGAATAAACAACTAAGGAAGAAAAGGAATTCACCATTGCAGGGAATGCAAACAAAAAAAAATGAGCCAAGGAATTATATAAAACAATGCAAGGTTTTAAGCCATAAAGGGGGGATGTAAGGAGGGCTGTAATAACGTCTACAGTTAATAGAGTTTGATGCAAGCAAAAAACTAAAAAACCATTAAACAATAAGCTAAAGTTAAATGAAAAAAAAAAAACGCTTACATATTGGAGACAATGATGAGTATGATGAAAGATAAAAAATAACAAATGAAGATGATAAAATTGCATTTTGACAATGATGATGATGACGAAACAAATTGTGAAGTTTTCTTCCGAAAACAAGCAGGGTGATGAGATGATAAATATTTTAATTAAATGCCAAGACATTACAAAAATTAGCATGAAAAGGATTAAAATGCTGACTGACATCTATCTATAAAAATAGTTTGATATATTCAAAATAAAGATTCACTTTTCAGTCTAACATTAGCAACAAATCAAATGTAATATAGACTGTATAGAGAAAACAGATTAGTTGTGACAATCAAATGATTCAGTTGTCAGGAGCGATTTTTTTGTTGGTGTTTGCAAAATTTGGTTCTCTTTGTTGTTAGAACCAAAAAAAATTCTAGGTATTTGATTGGCAAGCAATTCAATAGACTTAACAAATCGCTTTTCTCAGTGTATTTAATAAAATATATAGCAATGTATTACATTCATTGTTCGTTTTGTTAAAGGTCAGTTTGTAATTTCTTACAAATAACCATAAATAAAACATTGATAACATTAACATTTTAATGGCTTTTTATACAGCAATTTAAAAAATCCTTAGAGTTATTCATATTACTTATTTATTCCTAGTAATGACTAGCAATCCTTTAGCAAACAGTTAAATGAAAATAAATTTTAAAAACTCATTATTAATGAAAAAATTGTCTATAAAGTTTATATGTATGTGTATAAAGTAATAATTTCTGAACTTCAATACTTTTTGGCTCAATGACTTTTAAAGTAGATCTCTTCCTTTTGCTTAACTATTATAAACCTCTATTTGCCATTTTAATTGTGCCCTTAAGGTCAACTTAACTGATAAAGAATGCTTGAGAAAATGTGTAAAAAAAAAAAGATTGTGAAGTTTTAATAAATTTAGATTTTCATCACAATGATTAAACAAAGACAAGGGCTGGCTATGAAATAATAAAGAAAATAAAGGCAATGAAAAGGAATATTCATCACAAATAAAGAAAATAAAAACTGCATTATAAACATCACAATTAGAAAATAAGAATTGGACTTTTTTTTAGTCAATTATCACAAATATTGAAGACAATGATGGATATAGCGACGTCCGTCTGTATGTTGAAATCAACTTTCCGTAGCCCCCATATAAGTTACATACAAGATTCATACATCAATATATCGGGAATTCTATCGGCTGGGTTGCTATCGAGAAAATCGGCTTACAAATGGCTGAGATATAAGGAAAAAACCAGGACAACCTCTTTGGCCTATTTTTTATCTATATCTGGATTACTAAGTCATTAATATAGACAATATGGATATCTAATGATATATATTTCAAAGTCCTTTGCAACGATTTATGTAAGGCTATAGAAATTTGGACCTACAATGGGTCAGAATCGGGAAAAATAATTTTTAAACCGAATTTTTTTTTTCAAAAAAAAATTTTATAAAATTATTTCACAAATAAATTTAAAAAAAAAAAATTTCCTTAAATATTTTAAAAAAGCAATTGAAAAAAAAATTTTTTTTAAATTTTAAAAAATTTATTTTCAAAAATAATTTAAACATTTTTTTTTTAAATTTTGTTTTTTGCATTTAAAGGCAATATTTAGCATAAAAATTAAAATTTTAGTGCAAAAATTGGTCTCTAAAGCTTTGCATATTTTAGCATATTAAAGCATATTTTGTATTTTTCCCCCAAAAAATATATTTACATTTAGTTGGTTTAAAGGTAGGTGTATTATAATCTGTTTTAAACAGTTCTTATGAAAAACTCTCGCATTTTTATGTCATACACCCAATACAAAACTTCATTATATAAGCTTTTTATGGTTATAAAAGCATATTTTAAAATGTTTGAATATTTTTCACAAAAAAATCATATTTTTTAGTTATTTGAGCTTAAAAAACTTAGTTTCAAAAAGGCATATTTAGGCTTTAAAAAGCATATTTTAGTTATATACCTATTTTTGACACATAAGTATTTAGCAACAATTTAAACCATTTTTTTTACAATACTAAAAACTAAATTACTTTAAAGAAGTAACCATGTATATTACAATCTTTAAGGTTTTTCTATGGAAATCTAGAAAAAAACCCAAACGCAAAAACTTTTTTAAATAAAATGCATACAATTCTTGAGCGCTTAAACCCCATTGAGAATTAAGTGATTATAAAGTATAGAAAGAGAACAAAAAAAGTATCATGTAAATGAGAATTCTTTTAGATTTGAAATTATGCAGTTGGAAAAGAAAAAGTTTTGCAGCACAACAAAACAAAAATAACTTAAATATTGTCTAAGTAAGTTGTACAAAAAAAAAAAAAAAAAGCCTCAAGTGGAAGCAGCTTAAAAAAGAAACTTGCAACATATTGTTAAAAAAAAACAAAGAACAAATTTAAATAGCATATCTTTTTGTTGCACTGACGTCTTTTAAGATAATGAGACAACAATGTTTAATGCCTTTAAATGTAAAAAACGAAACATTTAAATAAAAGTAAAGGTTAAGGATAAATGTAGACAAGCAAAGAAATATGTAAATAAGTTTCCTAAACAAAACTGCCAAGAAATCTAAGAAGTTTAATATTACAAATAAAACAAAAAAATAAGTTAAATAAGAAATTTGTGTAAAGGAAATATAAACAAATAAATAGCAAGAGTTAAATAAATAAGTAAACTAAAGAAGAAAAGAAACCATAAAAGTAAATACTTTAAATGTCAAACAAGAATTGCACAAAAATTAAGTTTCTTAACAAAATTTAATTAAAATGTTTATATAAAATCAAAAAAAAAAAATAATATTTTAAGCTAAAGCAAAACTTGCCTAAACTTTAAAGCTGCAACTTGCAATAAAAGTTTTATTTGATATTTGTTATTTAAATAACTTTAAATAAAAATTTCATTATGAATTTCATTAATTAAAACAAATTTTATATGGACATTTTATTTTGTTTTATAAACTCTTCATAAAATCTTTATGTGATTATGCATAAGAGCTTTAAAGCTATTTAGTGCAAAAAGCTTTTTTAGTACGCAATTTTTTTGTTAAAAAAAAACTTTTTTTTGTGAAATTTTGTAGTGAAAATTATAAAAGTTTTTTTAAATGAAAATACTTGTTTCGTATTTTTCACTAGAAAACGTTGTTCACGTTTTATAGTAAAAATATGAAAAAACGTATTCAAAAAAAAAAAAATCAAATTATACTTTAAAATAAAATTTTTTTTTTCAAAATTGATTTATAATTTATTTTCCTTCACTAAATTATACTTTAAAATAAAATATTTAAATTTTTTTAAACATTTTTTTTTTAATTTTTAATTTATTTTTTTTTTTTTAATTTTTCTTTAAATGTTTAAATTATTAGTGAAAAAAATTTATGACAAAAAATGTTTTGGTGAAAAAAAATTCGGGTTAAAAAATATTTGTCCCGATTTTGACTCATTGTAGGTCCAACTTAATATAGCCTTTGAAATATCTATCATTAGATATCCATATTGTCTATATGACTTAGTAATCGAGATATAGATAAAAAAACGTGGTTGTCCCGGATTTTTCCTTTCTCGATTTTAAATAGCAACCATGCCACAAGAATTGCCGATATACTAATGTATGAATAATGCATGTAAGTTATTTGGAGGCTACGGAAAGTTGATTTCAACATTTAAGGACGCATATGAAAAATTTAGAAATTACAAATGGAATGACAAACTTATATATACACTTTTGTTACTCATGGTGAAGAGTATACAAAAAAATATTATTTTAGCAAAAAATCCTTTCCAAAAAAGGATTTTTTTTTACTAAAAGTTTATGGAGAATAAATCTGTTTTCGTAGAAACTGATAATGTTTTTGTGAAAAATCTTTTTTTTTTTGGGAAATAAAGATTTTTCAAAAGAAATAATAACATTGTTACGTTTTAACCTTTTTAAAACGTTGGTTTATTTCCTTTAAATAAACCGGATACTTTTGACTGCAAATAAAAGCAGTTTTAGTAGTTTAAAATTGAAACAACTCTTTATTTATTTAAAATGTACAACAACTCACTCACGACTGCAACCTCTCCCACTATTTATACACACGCCACCTTTCAGGAATCTTCTACAATACTCTTAACGGACAAACTAGTACATTTAAATTATAGAGCTTTCAATGGTAATGCTAATAACCGCATGCTATCAATATTGTTGATAAGTAGAAGCTTCTGCTGATGGACGTGTTTATAAACATAATGAATGTTGCAGGCAGTCGTTACAGACCGTTAAATTCAAATCGCTATTGCACATTCGTAACAATATGTTTAAATCAAGGTTGGCTACCGATTCAAAACGGTTAAAAGGTAACGTTAACGATAATTTGGATTACATCGGTAACGTTATAGCAGTTATTTCGGTAACGGTAATTTGATCCTGAACTTAATTATCAATTAAATTTAATTATTGAAATTAAAAAATTGTATTTTTATAATTTAAATTACTTATAAAATTTCGGTAACGGTATTACAGGTAACGTTATTTTAGCGGTAACGGTAATTACAATTATTTCGGTAACGGTAGCCAACCAAACTTGGTTTCTAAATTCTAAATAAGTTTTGCTGGGTCTGCTTAACTTACTTGCAAAAGACAATGGAGAAGCTGGAGTTTATATTTTATTTAACTCTCCTTTATCTCATAAATACTAAGTTCGCTGGGAGAAAGCAAAAAATCTTGATTTTTTTTTTTTCATATAGAAAGAAAAAGTATAATTACTTTGCTGTTGTATAGTGTTGTTTTTTTTTATTGTCAAATGAAAGCGAGGCAAGGAGTGCGTACAAAAAAAAAGGAGCTACAAGAAAAACTGCAGCAAACATTTAGTATTTTAGTTGTAGTTTGTTAAAGAGTTTGCTTTTACATTAATAAATATTCATGAAATGGCATTGAACCATAAAATTGAGCTTAAGTGCTTGTTTTACGAGTTTTAAAAATACCATGGAGTATTTAATTATAATGTAACAGAAAAGCCTTGTTTTTAAGAAGTTGTTTGCGAAAAAAAAAATATTGAAATTAAAGAAATTTTTTAACAAAAACTTACCAATAAATATTTATAAGGAATGTAAAGGGTTAAACAATTTTGAAGACACTTACCTAAAAATAGAGAAAAACAAGGAAAAAGGATAAAATTAATAAACAAGATTTTACAAATGAGACTTAATTTATAAATATTATATAAAAATTTAAAATTTTTTATATTTATTTTCATTAAATTCTTTATAAATTATTGAATTGAACCTGCAACCCTCAGATTGATAGTCCAGCGCACTATCGTCTAGTCTATCGTGGCATCCTCCATCCAAGATGCACCCTGGGTTTAAACTCATGGGTAGTAATTGTTTTTTCACTACTTCCTAAATGCAATTCTACGTCTTTTTCACTTTTTAAAACGTTTTTTTCTTTTGCTGGGAAATGGAATAAATTTACGCAAAATAAAATATGTTTTCATGTTTTCTTTTTTAACAAACAAAACATCACACCAATATAAAGTAATAGATAGAAGAAAAAAAAACGAGAAAATAGAAAAAAAAACATGCTGCATTAACTTAAAGAACTCTTAAACAAGCCAATAATCATAAAAGCTAATGACTTTGAACGTTGAAAATTGTAGCACAACACAATAGATACATAGTAGATACAAATACATACTATATACACAGCCAAACACCACAGCGGATAAACATAATGATCAAAATGATGATGCTGTTGATGATTGTGATGATTATGACAAAATTGAAAAGAAAAGCAGGGATGGATGGATGGTGCAACAACAGAATAGAAAAAAAAAAAAGAAACGTTGTCTTTACAACACTTGTTATTGTTATATGAACAACATGTAACTGTTACAACAAACGACAAGCTTGATTAGTCTCTGCCATGATGCTTCAATGTTTTTTTTTTCATGTATCTCATGAATTCAAAGATTGTCAAGTGTCTGTATGGTGTAATTTTCCAGGGGTAAGCACAGAATTTAACAGTTAGTGTTTATATGTATTTGAATGTCTGGATATGTGTGAAATAATAATGCTAATATTCATTTAAATTGACACTTGGCAAAGTGTGTAAGTGCTTCTATTTCTATTTTTTATTTGCTCGATATTGATGTTATTGGAAGCTTATTATCAGTTTAAGAAAAAAAAAACAAGTAAGAGTGCTATATTCGGCTATGTCGAATCTTATATATAAAAACAACAACGGCAAACGAAACGAAACACCAAAAAAACAAAATACGCAAAGCAATGAAACCAACACACATCCAAACATACGTTTTGTTGCCTTTTTGTTAAAGCATGCAATAAATTGGCTTTTTTAAATAGGAAACTTCTGGAAAGTATGTCTGACAGAATTATTGGAGATTTGGATCCCAAAAATATCTGGGGTCTTCAGAAAATTGATTTCAACAGAAAGACAGACGGACATGGCTTAATCGAGTCCCCTATCTATAAGGATCCAGAATATATATACTTTATAGGGTCGGAAAATTATATTGTGGAACCTTTTCACTTTTAGCTTATAAAAATTATTTTTAAAACGTTTCTTAAAAACCAGTTTTAAAACCTGTTAAACAATAAACTGACGAAGGGTTTAAACGAATTTTTAAGCACGTTTCAAAAGAAATTTAAACCCCATTTTTACACATTTAAAAAAATAAAAAGAATTTTTTTTAGAAACGGTTTTTGAGAATAACGTTTAAAATCCGGTTTTCAAAAAACCGTAACAAAACTATTCTTCAATCTTGTTTTTTTTAATACATTAAAATGTTGTAGTAATAAAAACAGGATTTTTGTAGAAACGTTTTTTTTTTTTTTTTTTTTTTTTTGAAAATAACGGTTAAAAACCGGATTTGAAAAAACCGTTTGTGACAAAATATTTTTTTATCTTGTTTTTGTAATGTTTTAAAACGTTGTAGTAAAACGGGTATTTTTATAAAAACGGTTTTTGAAAATAACGATTAACAACCGTTTGGGACAAAATTTTTTTAATCTTGTATAAATACGGTTTTTGTAGATAATGTTTTTGGTAGAAACATTGCCGAATGCCGAATATTATATAGTCTTGGTTCTGTGCTTATATCTCAGCCATTTGTGGACCGATTTTATCCATTTTAAATAGCTACCTAAGTTGCGCTATACCGGATATATTGAAGTTTATTTGGGGACTTCGGAAAGTTGATTTCAACAGACAGACATACGGACGGACTTGACTATGTCTGTCACGGCCCTGACTTTATCTTACGTTAAAGTTCATTGGCACAATAGGACGATCAGAAAGTTGTTAATGGCAATTAAATGTCTTGAAGACATTATAATTGAATAAGTGAGCGTGTGTCATCATTTTTTCAGGAACTTTTTTGTTCTCACCAAATACAGAAATGTCGATTCGACTGGTTTGTCGGGCTTCACATACGATCTCTTATGCTTCGGATTACTGTAGTGGATCCATTTTCCATGGTTCGGAGCAAAAATTTTTTTTATAGCTTTCAAGCATCATTTTGGACAAACAAAATCGTATTTTTCTAATTAAAGAAGTAAAGCTAAATTGATATATTGCTCCACTGTAAGAAAAATTCCTTGAGAAATCCTAAAACAAAAACTAAAATGATTTCCTGCTAACAAAATAGCTCTTCAAAACTGCATTAAACCTGCAGTAGACAAAAAAAAGGACAGACTGAATGAATGTATGAATGAATGTACGTAATGGCTGACTGTCAGTAAACATAACAATTGATAAAGAGAGTAAAAAGTAATGATTATGCGTTTTTAACGTTATTAAAAGCTAATAACAGAGATTACAATGAAAATCATTGAAACGTGAGATATTAAATTTTGGAAAAAAAAAAATATTAAAACAAACCACAAAGAAAATCATTTAGCTATGCAACTAAAAATTGTATTATACTAAATTTATAAACAAAGTATAATAATAAAAAAAAAACAGTTTATGTTATTGATCTTTGATAGGGGTGGCTAGTAATTTAAACAGACAATAACTTAAACTATAACAAAGTTATAATTAAATATTGTTTTTTTTTTACACAAAACAACTAAATTTCACTTTCACTTGAATGGAAAATTTATTTGTTTTTTTTTTTTTTTTTTTTCATTTTCATTATTGAATTATTATGGCAGAAAGAAATTAAAAAAAAAATAAAATATTTCTTTGAGTACTTTTGTCAAGTTAATAAAATATTTATTTTGAAAGAAAAAAAAAAAACCTTGATTTGCAGCTTGCAACCCATTACCGCTTAACATTGTGTTTAGTTGGTAGTGGCTGCTGTCATCTCGGTAAATATGGCTTAAAGGTATAAAAGACAATTAAGAGGATGACGTTATTATTAGTTGACAGTTGTTTGGTATGGGTACTAGTTTTTTTGCTTGGTTTTTGTGTTGTGTATTTATAACCAGTTAAATTACAAGTCAATGAAATATTAACAACGTAAAACCAAAAAACCATCATCATCATCATCTACCTTTTATGGTGGTTTTGTGTTTATAGATTTGCTGCGACCGCTGGTCAAAACATTAAAAACACTTTCATTTTGGCGCCAATACCATAAACCAACAAAACGTGGTATTTATTGCAAAAAAAAAAAAAAAATAAATAATAATAAACACAAATAAATAAGAAAAACATATTGTTAAGAGGATTATGTTTTCCAAAGAAAATTTTTTAAAATTATTAATATTTATGCTAGAAATAAATTATAGCAGAAAATGGGAATTTGTAGGTTTGTTTTAGAAATATTTTAGTTTATGGAGTTGATTATGAGAAATATTTTGTTTTATTTAATTTAAAATAGGCAACTGAATTATTTTGTTTAATTAAAATTAAACTAAAAACTTAATTGCAAGATAAAAACTGTAGCTTTTTTCCTAAAATGTCATACATTTTCTACCCCAAAAAAAAAAGTTATAAAATTATAACTTTTTCAAAATACAAAGATTTTATAAAAATTTTACTTTTTTTGTTAAAATTATAATTTCGTTTTCATAAAAGTTATAAAATTGTTGGAAAAATTTATAAATTATAATTTTTTTAAGAAACTTTATTCAAAGAAGTTATAAAATTATAACTTTTTTTATAAAATATTTATAACTTTCATTCTATAAAAAGCTTTTTGCATGAGAATATTTTTTTTCTAAAATTAGAAGTTTTCTTTTAATTATTATTATTCTCACTCATAACATTTTAGAAGTTTTCTAAAAAAGTTATAAAATTATAACTTTTTTTCTATAATAATTTTAGAATTATAGTTCTTTTCTAAAAATTTATAATATTACCACATTTATTCCAAAAATGTATTTTATTATACAAATTTTTTTCAAAAAAGTATAAAATTATAACTTTTTTCAAAAAAGTATAAAATTATAACTTTTCCTGAAATGATTATAAAATTATGTTTTTTTCTAAAATTATAACTTTAATCTAAAAAATTTTGAAAATTATAAATTTTCTTTTTCAAAATTAATAAATTATAACTTTTCATCTAAGCAAAGTTATAAATAATAATAACCTTTCTGCAAAATGTAGTAAATTATATACTTTTTTCTAAAAAAACTTATAGGTTTCTAAATTCTCTTCTCAAACTGTCATAAATTATAAAAAATTTCCTAAAAAAGTTATAAAATTATAACTTTTATTTTAAAAATTTCATATATTATCAAATTGTTTTCAAAAAAAGTACAAACTTAAAATGTTTTTCTAAAAAATTATATGATTATAACTTTCCTTCAAGTAAAAAAGTTAAATGTTATAACTTGTCTTCTACAAAAGTCATACATTTATAAATTTTCTATAAAAAAAGGTTATAAAATTACAACTTTTGTTTTAGAAAAGTTATAAAATTATAATTTTTATTTTAAAAATTTATAAACTATCAAATTGTTTACAAAAAATAAAAAATTAAAACTTTTATCTGAAATAGTTATTTAATAACGGCGATTTTCTAAAAAGTTATAAGATTATAACTTTCCTTCAAATCAAAAAGTTAAAAGTTAAAACTTTTCTTCTACAAAAGTTTAATGTTATAACTTTTCTTCTACAAAAGTTATAAATTTATAACTTTTCTTCTACAAAAGTTATACATTTATAACTTTTCTACTAAAAAAGGTTATAAAATTATAACTTTTGTTCTAAAAAAGTTATAAAATTATAATTTTTATTTAAAAAATTTCATAAACTATCAAATTGTTTTCAAAAAAGTACAAAATTAAAATTTTATCTGCAATAGTTATTTAATTATTGCGTTTTTCTAAAAAAGTTATAAAATTATAACTTTTATTTAAAAAATTTAATAAATTATCAAAATGTTTCCAAAAAAGTACAAAATTAAAACTTTTATGTGTAATAGTTTTATGTGTATAAGTTATAAATTTATAACTTTTCTACAAAAAAAAAGTTATAAAATTATAACTTTTATTCCAAAAAAGTTATAAAATTATAATTTTCTTTAACAAAACTTATAAAATTATAAAGTTTCTTTAAAAAACAGTAATAAATTAATATTTTTTCTATATTATTTAATTTTTTACTTTAAAACGCATCCGCTTTAAATTGATTGATTGCTTCAATTACTCATTTTTAAGTGTCTGAAACATAAATAATTATTTTTGAAAATATGAAAAACTCTATTGCTCAATAAACTGTCAAGACAGACATCAAGTATTTAATTAGGCTGCCACAGCTCGCCACAGATTAAACTTGAACCTCAAAGTCAAGTGTTAAAATGCTGAGCAGGGAATTTTAAAACGCTAAACAAACATTTATTTAAAAGAAGGGTAAGGAACTTAACTCAAATTCTCAAGCATTTAAAATGTCAAATGCTGTTCATATATGAAGCATTTTTTTTAACCCTTTTAAAATAATTGCCACAATTAAATTAATGATTAAGAAAAAATGATGGTGTTAAATTTTAGAAACTTTTTAAAAGAAATTAAATAAATTTTTCTGAAATTTTTTAAGTAAAACAAAAAAAAAAAAAAGGAAAAAATCGTCAATTTGGTGAGAAGAGAAAGAAGTTTGCGAAATACATATCACATAAAAATCAAATTAATTTTTATGATGACTCAGATAGGAGTCAGTCAGTCAGTCTTAAAAATGTATTTTTATTTTATTGCACAAAATAAGTTTTAAAAAAAAATAAAAATAAAATTTTTAAAGAAAAAAAGTACTTAAAGTATAAAAATATCGTCATCATCATCATCATTTGGTAGTCATAAAAATTGCAGTCATTATTTTGAGTTGATTTGGTGTCGGTTTGAGGTTTGTGAGAAAAAGAAGAAGTAGTGCGAGCGTCATTAAAGTCATTTTTAGTGCACATTTTTCGGTTAAATTAATGTGCTGTAGAACCGCCGCCATGCAACCAAACAAACCAAACCAACGAACCCCCTCTTTACCAAAATTATTCTCAGCTCGTATGACTTTTATAATGACCGTCGTCTTGACGTTTGTTTGCCTGAGAAGACTTCAATGTGGATGCCCTGCCCAGCCCTGCCTGTGTGTGTTTGCAGCAACCAACATCATCATCACATCATTTTGTTTGCCAAAATAAAAATTAATTGCACTAAAAAACTTGAAACACAAAAACGAATGTGGAGTTCAACTAAAAAAAATTAAGAAAAAAATAAACTGAAAAATTTCTTTTATAAAGTGTTTTTCTTTGGCCTTTGACGACGACTGCTGACTGGTTTATTTTTGCAAAAAAATAAATAATTTCCGTTTCAAATTAAAATTTTCGTTATTTTTTTGAAAATATAAAAGAAAGAAATACAAATAACTAAATACAAAACTTACAAGTCATATGGCAAATGTTGTCTTAAATTAAAATTTAATTATAGATATTTTTGAACAATAAAAACATTGACCGAGACCTACAGAGATTCTAAAAAAGATTTCAGTCAAAATTTTTAAATTTTTTCATAAAAAATCAAAAATTAGGAATCTTTTTAAATGAATTATAAAAATTCTATTGTAGATTAATGTTTAAAATTTTATACTTCTTTTTTTTTATTTCTGCAGACAAAGTCAACTTCATTTAAATTTATATAAAAACAACACCCAACATTCAACAATGTTTCTGTTGTTTTATATTGGTTTTTTTTAAATTTTTTTTTGCTGTTGTTATACAATAGTGTCAGACATTATTAGTCTGTCTATGGTCGGTCATAATATATTGTCATGTACTTTCATATGTTTCTACATAGTATTTGATGTTATTTTTTTTTATGATTATTTCAGTTGCACTCTGGTCTACAGAGTTCTGTGCTGTTCTGGTAACGCTTGAGGGCAGATTGCAAATAAATGCAATTTTCCTAAAAACGTACAAAAAAAAAAAAAAAAAACAATATAATAACAGCAACATAAAACAAAATAGAGAGTGTTCTTAATGTCTGGGTTGAACAAACAATTTGTCTGGCCATTAGTTACAATAATTTGTTGGAATAATAGAGAAATTATCTGTAGTTGTGCCCAAAAAAGGGGGGTAGGGTTGAGTTAAAAGATAGAGGGAAACGAAATTGTGAAATTATATATATGAACTTTAAATAATTTAAGTAATTGCTAATTTAAATTAAACACAAAATCTTCTGTAAGATATTGAAAATAAAGTAACTTTTAAAAAAAGTTAAAATTTTATAACTTTTTAAAGTTATAAATTCATATTTATTTAGGATAATATAATTTTATAACTTTTTAGAAAAGTTATAATTTTATAACTTTTTAACAAAGTTTTAATTTTATAACTTTTAGGAAAGTTTATTTTATAACTTTTATAAAAAAAAAAATAATTTTATAATTTTTTTGGAGAAGTTATAATTTTATAACTTTTAGAAAAGTTAAAATTTCATAACTATTTAGGATATTATAATTTTATAACTTTTAGGAAAGTTATAACTTTTCTTCTACAAAAGTTATATTTATAACTTCTCTACTAAAAAGGTTATAAAATTATAACTTTTGTTCTAAAAAAGTTGTAAAATTATAACTTTTATTTTAAAAATTTCATGAATTATCTAAAAGTTTTCAAAAAAGTGCAAAATTAAAACTTTTATCTGCAATAGTTATTTGATTATTGCGTTTTTTTTTTAAGTTATAACTTTCTTCTACAAAAGTTATAAATTTATAACTATCCTACTAAAACGGTTATAAAATTATAACTTTTGTTTTAAAAAAGTTATAAAATTATAATTTTTTCCTAAGATTAAAAAAATTATAACTTTTCTTTTTAAAAAGTTATAAATTATAACTTTTCTTTAACAAAACTTATAAATTTATAACGTTTCTTTAAAAAACAATAATAAATTAAAATTTTGTCTAAATTATTGAATTTTTTACCACAAAAAATTAAAACGCATCTGCTTAAAATTGATTGATTGTTTCAATTACTCATTTGTATTTGACTAAAACATGGAAAACTCTCATGGATATTATAATTTTATAACTTTTTAGAAAAGTTATAATTTTATAACATTTTGGAAATTTTTCTCTGTATGTGAAAAAATTTCGGTAAAAACTTCATCAATATCATTTAAAACATAAGTAAATCATAAAAACCATACTTTACTTTCAATAAAACTGAAAAAAAAAAAAACAAGACTGAGTAAAAGAAGACTATAAATATAATAATTTAATTAAAATAACAATTTGGCACCCCTGTGAACAATTTTCGATTTTATTCACAAAACAATAGCAACATACATAAATACAATGTATTTTGCACATAAAAAAACCCAGTAGTATTAAATATAAAATTCTGTATAGAAAAATGCAATTTTTCACAAAAATATCCTGGGCAAACTCATACAAACGAAAAAACAAAACCCAGGATAAAGTAAAAGTAAATACATGTATACATATATTTGAACATTTACACAATGCAACAATGTTTGTTTGCCACAAACACACACACATCTACAACAATTTTATAGAAGCGAAAAAAATTATGAAGTTTACATGTTTTCATCTACATACATTGTATGGTTTATTTTACAACTTGGCAACAATAATTCTGAATAAAAAAAAACATATATTTTCTAGTATATAGGAAAAGAGCGAGCAAAAAATACATGGTACATATCGTTACCTTAATATAAAAAAGCCCTATTTCGTGTTTTATTATGTCCAGATTTTTTGGCTAAATATGATGATATATGATAGTAACATTAATCGAAATAAACGAAAATCTGGACTTGCAAAAAAAAAACACGAGTTAGGTCCTTTCTATATTAAGCTAACGATATATGAAATACAGACATTCAAAACGTCAGAACAGCAGAGTCAGCAGCAGGCAATACACAGAAATATTGATTGCAAACATTTTTTTTTTTTGTTGCTGTTCAGTTTCATTGCATTGCATTGCCTTGCAACCAAACCAAGGCTAACAGACAATGAGTGAGGCAGGCAGTCATCATACAATGCAGATACTACTCGGTATAGTTGTGTTTGTTAAACTCCTCTTGTGTTTGCTTATGTGAGACAGCAGAAAAAAGATTAAAATAATATAAAAAGCCTAAAATAAAGCACCAGGAGTTAGAGCAGAAAAAAAATTTAAATGAAAAAGAAAACTGGCAAAAAAAAAATTGTTCAACAAAATCCAGCTAGTTGAAAAATTTATATGTATTGTAAATGGAAAGCAGGAGTATAACATGTTGAATTGATGAGTTAAACAAAAAATTATTATAATTTTATAACTTTTTATACATATTTTTTTTGATTTGACAACTTTTTTGATAAAAAAAATTGTATTTTTATAAGTTTTTATAACAAACGTTGTAATTTAAATAAATATATTTTTATTACTTTCATAATAAACATTTTTTATAATTTAAATATATTGTATAATTTTATAATGTTTTACAACAAAAATATAATTTTATAACTTTCTGCATTTTTTTTAACTTTTATAATTTTTATTTTTGAAACTCTTATAATTTTATAACTTTTTTATAAAAAATAATAATTTTATAACTTTTTAGAAACTTTTATAATTTATGACTTGTTTCTAAAAAGTTATAATTTTATAACTTTTTTAAAAAAAGTTATAATTTTATAACTTTTTTAAAAAAAGTTATAATTTTATAACTTTTTTATAAAAAGTTATAATTTTATAACTTTTTTATAAAAAGTTATAATTTTATAACTTTTTTAAAAAGAGTTATAATTTTATAACATTTTTTGTAAAAAGTTATAACTTTGTAGAATTTTTTTTCGAAACTTTTATAATTTTTTTATAAAAAGTTAAAATTTTATAACTTTTTTCTAAAAAGTTATAATTTTTTTTCCAAAAAATTTATATTTTATAGCTTTTTTCCAAAAAGTTATCATTTTATAACTTTTTTATAAAAAGTTATAATTTTATAACTTTTTTATAAAACGTTATAACTTTGTAGAATTTTTTTTTCGAAACTTTTATAATTTTTTATAAAAAGTTATAATTTTATAATTTTTTTATAAAAAGTTTTTAGAAACTTTTATAATTTATGACTTGTTTCTAAAAAGTTATAATTTTATAACTTTTTTATAAAAAATTATAACTTTATAACTTTTTTATAAAAAGTTATAACTTCATAACTTTTTTATAAAAAGTTATAATTTGTAGAATTTTTTTTCAAAACTTTTATAATTTTTTTATAAAAAGTTATAATTTTATAACTTTTTCTTAAAAGTTATAATTTTATAACTTTTTTTCCAAAAAAGTTATATTTTATAGCAGTTTTTCCAAAAAGTTATAATTTTATAACTTGTTTATAAAAAGTTATAATTTTATAACTTTTTTATAAAAAGTTATAATTTTATAACTTTTTTATAAAAAGTTATAATTTTATAACTTTTTTATAAAAAGTTATAACTTTGTAGAAATTTTTTTTCGAAACTTTTATAATTTTTTTATAAAAAGTTATAATTTTATAATTTTTTTTCCAAAAAGGTTATATTTTATAGCTTTTTTTACAAAAAGTTATAATTTTATAACTATTTCTAAAAAGTAATAATTTCATAATTTTTTTCCAAAAAGTTATAATTTTAAAACTGTAGAATTTTTTTGTTGAATTTTTTATAATTTTATAACTTTTTTCTAAAAAGTTATAATTTTATAACTTTTTTATAAAAAGTAAAACTTTTTAGAATTTTTTTTTTTAAACTTTTATAATTTTATAACTTTTTTTCTAATAATTTTATACACTTATACCCCGGTTTGCGTCGGTAATTGGGCCTGGAGAAACGCGAAGCAAATCGAAGCATGATTTTCCATTCATTTAATTGGTTCCAAGATTTATAATTTTTGCTGAAAAAAATTGATTTTTCAATACAAAAATTTTCATATTTACGACGCAACTTCGAAGCCATGCAACGCAAACTGAAACAAAATCGACGCAACTTCGATATCACAGAAATTTCGAAACGACGCAGAACTATTCGACGCAAACTGGGGTAAGTGTATATTTTTATAGTTTTATAACTTTTTACACACAAAATTATAATTTTATAACTTTTTGAAAATTTTTGTCCAGAATATTGAAATTTGCCAGCCAACGGTAGTGGATGAAAGACTGAACCAAAAACTATTTGGAGATTTTATATCCAAATAGTTAGTTTTTGCTATATTTTATATATCAAACTAGTTTTGATTAACTCTTTTTTCGCTTTTAGAAAAATAAAATTGTTCTTTTAAAAGCCTGTCCTCAGTTGCTGTAGTATTAGTACATAGTACTTATTGTGCCAGCAGTTGTGTCAGGGTACTACACTGGCAGATTGCTTTTCCAGGCTACCAGCCAGCCAGCCTTGCCTGCTTTTTAGTACTGAATGAAGCCTTTCAAGTTGAAGTATTTCTGCTTTTTTTTTCCTCTTTCTGTTTTATTTTTTTTTTTTAATGTTAAAGTCACGGAGTGCTAAAAAAAAAAATAACCAAGCAAGCAGAGTAACCATATTACTAAAGTGTGGGAGGGAGGTACATATCAATGGATAAACATTTATACTCGCCTATACAGAAATTATAAAAAAAAGTGCATGTTGTTGAAGTTGTTGTTGTTGCTGTTGTTTGCGTTTTATATACAATTTTTGTTTGTGTTAAATAAAGTTTTTTTTTTTTCTTTGCTCCTTTTGTTGCAACATTCGTTGCAGCAGGGTATTGTATAGACAATGAAAAGAAGAATGGAAAAAATATATAAAACATATTCCATAGCTACTAGCTAGAAGGCATTGGCAATGAAAATTATATTTTGTTTAAAACTTACTACAACACATAGAGAGACAGACAGACAGGCAGACGGACAAATGCAATGCAAGCAGCAACAAGAAATCAGCCTATACAAGAAGCTCACTTTAATACGAGTACAAATAGAGTACAATGAGTGCATGATGATGATGAAAACAAAATAGAGTTGAATATTAAAAAAAACAACACAATACCCCACACCGCATACAACACATGAGTTACAGCGCTATATACCCAGCTATGGAGTTTCATTAATAGATTTTTTCTTTCAAAAAAAAAAAAAAAAAAAAAAAAAAAACACACAATAGTTAGTTAGCTTAATTGTAAAAGCCTCAATAGTAGCCATATAGCAGCAGTTGTATTAGTAGTAGCTGTAGTAGTCATAGTCATAGTAAAAATTGTTGTACTACTAAAAGTGTAGTGAATTTCTGATTTTTTGTTCTTCACTTTTTTTTTTCAGTGAAACAATAGGTAATCTATTTTGATGCTGTTTTTTGTTTGTCTTATTTTTTTTAATATGTGTTGCATTTAGTTGTGTTGTCAGGTTATATAAATTATATACAGGATTTTTGCTGCTGCCTTTAAGCCAAGCCCTATGACACCACCTCGAAGTTTAATAAAAACAGTAACCAAAAAAAAAAAAAAAATTCCATTATTGGCCGGCCTGTTGTAGAGCTGATTTGAAAATCATGTTTTTGTTTTATAGCAAAAGAAATACCAAATTGTTAATGCTCAACCCCGCTGCTGTTTTAAATGAAAATTTATGGCATGTTTTTAATTTCCGAAGCTTAAAAATGCTTTTATCACATTTTTGTGGCAAAACAGGAAAAAATTATGTTTTTTCGCAGAATGAAATTTGGAGAATCTTTTTATATAAAAAGAAACTTAAAATGTTTAGGGCCTAAATAAGTTTATTTAAGTATTTAGTATGAACTGAGAACAGGATCTTTAATATAGAAAAAAACCAAGAGAAATCTATAACCAAAATAAAATCTATGTTTCAAAGATATACAGTTTCCAAATCCTTTAAAAATGTTCTCATTTTATAAATTTTAAAAATAATTTTTTAAAATATGCGGATGCCAATAATAAATAATTATTATGCAATAAAATACATATATGAAGAAATAAATAAAAACTATATTTAATAAACTACATACATACTAAATAATAAAATAATTTACGTCGCAAATGTCTGACATGTCTTTTATGGCTTTGTTTTCAAAACAATTTCAAAGTCACTTAAATAAATCCCAAACTTCCTTCACTCATGCATTTATTCATTCATTCAGTCAGTCGTTTAACGAAAAATTTCTTTTCAAAGTGGCGGGAAATTGTAAGAATTTTATTGCTACCCAAGTGGCAACAGGCAGCAGTCAACAACATATTACAATAGAAACCACAACAAGATTAGTACACCACCACCATCATCACACCACAATTTGTAGTTATACACAATATTAAAACTATTGCGCAAGGTTTTTGTGTTGTGTGTTTTCAAAAATTTTATAGACAAATCAATTGACTAGACGCCCGCCCGACCGATTTTGTTTTAAAACAAATAAACAAACCCCAAACCTCTACACCCTCTAACTATATATATTTATATATTTAACAAACAAGCCCACTATTTAACTGCAACTTAAAGTTTTGTATTATTTACCAAGTTAATGTAAAAAAACAATAATAAAAATTAAATAAATAATAAAAAAAACGTCGCACTTGCCCATATACTATGTATTTACAAGTGGTATTTGCAACAATTAGAAATGTCTAACGACTTGAAATGATTATTTTACGATCTTCTTAGTCATTCTAATACAATATAAAGTCGAATAGAATCACATTCATTCATTCACTCACTCACTCACTCGCTCATTTGCTCGCTCTTTCTTACGCTCATTACACTGACTTAAATGTTTCTGTGCCGAGTATTATTGGGTGGAATGGGACAACAGCGAGCAAGCAGCCAGCCGCCCAAAGAACTGTTTACTAGATTTCATCATTTGTATTTGTTGTTGCCCATACAATTTTCACTATTGGCACGTACATTGTACGTGTTAACTGCAAAGAATATTACAAATGTCTGCGGCATTTGTCTATATGTTTGTTTGTTGGTGTATGCATTTCTAATGCAACAAAAAAAAACACAAACAAATTAAAACTAAAATTATGAATAAATAAATAAATTTATATTTAAACGCCAATACTACTAACAAACTACTACTCATGTGTATTATACGACACCGATGTTCTACCACAATATCAGCTCGATTGTGCCGTGCCAGCCAGGGTTTGTGGTACTACTCTGCTCATCGTATAATTATGGTTTTCTTGTAATTTTGTATTTTTATTACAATGTTTTTCAATTTTTATTTTATTTTATTTTTGCAACTGGGTGTTTGTTTTAATTGCTGTTGTTGGCCAGAGAGAATGAAAGAGAGGTTTTTAAGCAATTATAATTTGTATTGTTTATTTATTAAATAAGTTTAGATATGCGGGAATTTTATATGTAAGTTTGCTAGTATAACAGGGTTGTAAAAGTGTTACACACAATTTTTTGTATAGAAAAAACTGTTATACTTAACTTATTCTATCGAAAAATTCTGTTATAGACAGGGTTTGTTAAAGAAAAAAAAAACTGTTGTACACGAGATTGTCTCTTATACACAAAATTTTCTATAGATAAAACTGTTATACCCAAAATTGTCTATAGAAAATACTGTTATACTCTAAAATTTTTTATAGAAAATAGTGTTATATGAACATTTTTCTATAAACAAAAAAGACTTCACTGAATAGAATATTCAGTATTCGGTCAAAATTTGCCAAAATTTTTATAGCAAAACTGTTATAAACAAATTTTCTAATGGAAAACTTGTCAGACACAAAATTTTCTATAAAAAAAACTGTTATACATAAAATGTTCTATACAAAAAACTATTATACACAATATTTTCTATAGAAGAAACTGTTATACACAAAATTTTCTATACAAAAAACGGTTATACTCAATATTTTCTATAGAAGAAACTGTTATACACAAATTTTTCTATAGAAAATAGTGTTATACAAAATTGTTTCTATCGAAAAAACTGTTATACACAAAATTTTCTATAGAAAATTGTGTTATACACAAATTTTTCTATAGAGAAAACTGTTATACACAAATTGTTCTATAGAAAAACTGTCAGACAGAAATTTGTCTATAATAAAAACTGTTATAAACAATATTTTCTATAGAAAAAACTGTTATACACAATTTTTTATAGAAAATAGTGTTATACAAAATTTTTTCTATCGAAAAAACTGTTATACACTAAATTTTCGATAGAAAATTGTGTTATACACAAATTTTTCTACAGAAAATTGTGTTATACAAAAATTGTTCTATAAAAAAAACTGTCGGACACAAATTTGTCTATAATAAAAACTGTTATACACAATATTTTCTATAGAAAAAACTGTTATACACAATTTTTTTTTATAGAAAATAGTGTTATACAAAATTTTTTCTATCGAAAAAATTTTTATACTCAAAATTTTCGATAGAAAATTGTGTTATACACAATATTTTCTGTAGAAAAAACTATTATACACAAATGTTTCTATTGAAAATAGTGTTATACAAAATTTATTCTATAGAAAATTGTGTTATACACAAATTTTTCTATAGAAAATAGTGTTATACACAAATTGTTCTCTAGAAATACTGCCAAACACAAATTTATCTATAAAACAAAACAGTTATACTCATATTTTTATATAAAAAATAGTGTTATACAAAATTTTTTCTATCGTAAAAACTGTTATACACAAAATTTTCTAAAGAAAATTGTGTTATACACAAATTTTTCTCTAGAAAACCAGTCAGACACAAATTTGTCTATAAAAAGCTCATATTTTTCTATAGAAAAAACTGTTATACACAAACTTTTCTATTGAAAATTGTGTTATACACAAATTTGTCTATATAAAACAGCTGTTATACAAAAATTTTTCTATAGAAAAAACTGTTATACACAAAATTTTTTTTAGAAAAAACTATTAGACATACATTTTTCTACAGAAAACCAGTTATACATAAATTTTTCTATAGAAAAAACTTTCAGACACAAATTTGTCAATAGAAAAAACTGTTATAAACAAATACACCGAAAAAACTATTATACACAAAGTTTTTTTGTTTAAAAACTTTGTGTATAATAGTTTTTTCGGTGTATTTGTTTATAACAGTTTTTTCTATTGACAAATTTGTGTCTGAAAGTTTATGCACACAATGTTCTAAGGAAAGTACAGTTATATAAAAAAATGTCCATATAAAATACAGTTAAACACAAAATTTGTCCATGGAAAATAATTCAGATACTCTTGAAATCTAACCACAAAATAGATAGTATGTATTGCAATTGTAGGTTGATGTATTAGCATGACCGACATTCTTTTCAAAATGGCAAAATATAAGAAGAAAAGAGAAAACGAAAGAAATGAAGATTAAAACGACATGAACGGACAAGCTTATATCGAGTTGGAAATTCAGAGTCTATAGGAAGGTGTAAATTTTTCATTTTACATAAAATACTGAAACTTGTTTGAACCAATCAAGTGAGGTGCGAAAGTACCTCCCTACTTTTGAACATAAAATATTATTAAAAAACAAAATATATCCATCCCTGATGTATTATTAAAAAAATACACCACGACATTAATATTTATATAAATTTTTTTGTTTGCTAGCGGAAATAAATTGATATAGTCATATAGAGAAAATATTTAACAAATCTACTTGGAATTTTAAATACCTTTTTAGTGAAAATGTTTAAATAATTGTTAATGAACTATTAGACACATTAATAAGATTAAATGTGACATTAACATAATCGTGTTGCAATGTTAGGACATAAACCTCATAAAATTAAGAAAGTAATGTGAGAAGATATTCTTGAAAATAAAATAATACTAGAATCTTTACTTATGTTTTAGATATGGTGCTACATTTGTGTTTTTACATCAGATCAGTTATTATTATTCTCAGCAGAAAAAAATATTAAATGAAAAAGAAACATCTTCCATTTGATAACCTATAATTTGAATCTGGCTCAAAAAAACGACCATTTTCCTATAGAAATATACAAACATTTCGATCGAAATTCTTCAATAGATCAATACATGCTATCAATGATGGAAGAGCCACTCATTTATAACGTACTTTTAAAATAAGGCAACTTCAAATTAAAAATATTGTTACAAATATCTTATTTACCAAGTAGTTTATGCAACTAATATGCCTGTTTAAAATATATAGCATCACGCCAACAAACACATTCTATTGGGTATTAAGAAAAATAAAATGCTAAATACAATTCTACTTATATTTAAAATAATTTTTATGTAAATTAGGTGATAAAAAATTTGTAACAAAATAAATTGTTAGTAATAAAAATTAATGGGATTTACAATCTTACAATGCTGGTAGTTTATTAAAATGTAATCTAAGAGTTTAAAATCGTTTAAAGAAAACATTTCCTAGTTGTAAAAAAGACTATAGCACATAAATTATGACAATTGCTTAGTATTTAGAATTATCTTAATAAAGAACAAATAACTCTGAAAAGTAGGCAACTAGCTGTGTTTAAAAGTTGGCCTAAAAGCATGCAATTGTTAATAGGGAGAGTGAAATTTAGCTTAATATTTGAAGACATTGCTGCATATTTAAGTGTTTAGTTTCCTAATGTTTAGAAACCGGAAATCAAATAATGACAAGAAAAAATTTTCGCACTTAATAAAAACTCCCACATCTTTAAAGCATTTGAAAAAATTATATATAGAAATATTTTCTTTATTTCTAAAATATATAAAAAAAATATCTTGCTTGTCATAACAATTTTTAGTATAAGTTAAATTTTTCTTAGAGATGTCAAAATTTATATTTCTCTAAATATTTGTTTTTTTGCGGAAAAATTTTAAAAGCCAGACAGACTTAAAGTTTATTTCCTTTTCAAGAAACTGTTTTTTTTATATAAAGATTTTTTTGTAGTTTTTTTTTGACATGCTTTACTGACTTGATTTGAAAATCATGTTCATGGTAAAAGAGGCAAAAAATTGTTTAAACAAAACAGCAACAGCAAACAGTTCATACCAAAGATGTTGGAAAAAAAATTTACTTTAAACTAAAAAGAACAGCCATCCAATCCAATCCGCCTTATTTTATTTCTTTATTTATTTTTATACTTCTTTTACGAGTGAGTACAACAAGATGCATTTGCAGCTGCATACAACAAATCATATTTTTACTTTAATCGACATTATCGACATGCATGTTGTCGGCATTAAATGCGGAGAGAGAGAACGAACAAACAAAACAAACCAAACCAAAACGTTTGTATAAGGAAAAATGTGAACAACAAAATACACTACACATACTTTAAACTTATATACATACATATGAGTGCAATACCAAAAAATCAAATTTGAACTTAAAAATAAACATCTAGACTTGCAGCTAAAGGAGCTGGCAGACATACTATATAAGACAGTGGAACCTGTACCGAACGCAACTGAATAAATGTATATTGTCATACACTCAATATTTTTTCAACACATAGGCGAATTATTACATACATATTCTTATAATAAGATGCTTTTTATAATGCTTTTAAATGATACAACAGAGTATGAAATTTTAAAGCAAAGTGTGTCAACAATATTCTTCAAAATTAAAAGTTTTTCGTTAACGCTCTAACCCGCAAACTTTAAAAAGCTAAATAAAAAAGTTCTCGAACTATTTTTTTTAGGGTAATTGTGATACAATAAACTCAGAACAGCCATCAGAAACTAATTTGTATATTAAGTTTAGGTAACAGGAGCAAAAAGGTGAAGAGTGCCTCAGGGCATTGTTGTCTGTTTAGGTGTAAAAAACAATAAGATGTAAACTTTAATTACGTTTTAATTGAAAAACTAATGAAAAATAAACAAAAAGTAAGAAAATATGTTTTACTTAATACGTGATACTGATAAAAACAGTTTTTGGCATTTGAGAAGCTTAAATGAAGATCTTTTTTGCCTAACCAGATTGGAAAGTGGTGGATGTTTTGCTTTTTCGCCAATTTTTAAACTTTCTGGCTGTGGATCTTCTTTTTTGAAGTACCAACTGATCATGAGTCAAGGCGGATAATTTAATACGTCTGCGGTCTCTATCTGACATTCCTATCATTTTTTTTATAAAACAAAAAAGTAAAAAAACTGTACAATTTGTACCAACGTAACGTCATATAAGGAAAGTTTAGATTTTCTTCTTTAATTTGAAAAAAAAATTGCCGCTGAAGCACACGCCGATAAATTTAGCCTCAACACGCAACAGTGCCTTGAGGCACCCCTTAGTTTTTGCGTTCTAAATACACTTTTTGTTAATTGTTTAACATTTACAAATTCATAGACTGAAAGAAGAATATCTTACTGTAAAAAAAAAAAAATATTTCGAATAGATCGGGCGACTAAAAGTTAGTAAAACTTTGATTTAAAAAAAAAAAATCACACACAAAATTTCACGTGCTAAAGTTATGACATCAACAGCTGAATGAACAAAAACTAAAAGTCAGAATGCTTTTCAACCTTCGAGGGAAATGTTAACAAATCTTTAACTAAAGTAAATTTAATTACTTTTTACGACAATTGGTGTTTTGTATGCATGCATGTCTTGAGGCACTCTTGCGGGTTAGAAGGTAAAAGATTTAAAAACGAAAAACTCTATATCTAACCATTTGCCTACTAAGGTTTAATCAAACTCCACTGTCCTAATAAAACAACAACTTCAACAAAAATGTGTGTTCAATAGTTCTCCTCCTATTCCGTTTGGAGTTCACTATACACACGCCAACATCATGTCAAATTGTTTTCGTAGTAGAGACAGACAAGGATCTTGCTTACACACACTTTCAGACTTACTAGATATTGATTGTATTTGCGTTAAGATGTTGTTTGTGGCATGTATGTATTTAGTTTAAAAGGTTTGATTTATAATGCACAAAAACTAGAAATGGAAATTTCAAAATATTAAAAAATCATTTGTTTTTTTTTCTTTTAATGTAATAAAAGTTGCATTGAAATATCATTCTAAATGACAGTTGTATCTGCATGTATGACAAGTAAAGTCATATCTAATACGTGTGTGTAGATTCAACAAAAATTTGATTGTTATGACTAAAAAAGAAAATTATTATTGCAACTGCTTGTCTCGAATAAGGAAAGTGTGATAAAAAAAAAGAAACAACATGTTAGAATATTATTAAATTTCATATTTAAAGCCTAATGATGGTAAATAAGCCACTTAAGAAAACAAAATAAAGAAAATTTCTTGGAATATTCTCAAACATCTTTAGGGCAAACCTAATCTACGAATTTATGGAAGTTAAATGAAAATGTTTCAGACAACAAATATGTACTTATTTTCTTATAAATAAACGAAAAAAAAATTCTTTATTTTGTTTCATTCCAAATTACAAAACACCAAATATTAAACGATAAAGAAATAAGTGTGTACGATTCCTTGTTGATTTTGCAAAAAAAAAAAATCAACAAAAAAAAAATAGCGATAATAGGTATTTATTGTATTTAATTTTAAAAGTGTTTACATATTTCGTTGTTTTCATGTTCAAGGTCATTACTTACGTTGTTGTTGTTGTTTATTGTTAACACCACCAAAAAAAAAAAAAAAAAAAAAAAACAACAACAGATATTGTTTGTATTTAAATTGTTTTGTAAATAACGAAAAAAAAAAAGTTGCAAAAAAAAATAAATGCAAAAGAAAACTCCCTTAAACAAGAATAATATATTAATCACGTTTTCTCTACTTATTGCTCAAATGTATAAACAATCAATTTTATTTATAATTTACATTAATTTTTTTGATTTCGAATTAAAAATTCTCAACAAGTTTTTTAAATGTCTGGTGTTTGTTTTTCTATATTTTTTTGCTGTCGATTTTTTTTATAAATATTTTTAATTTTTTTTTTTTATATTCTCTCTGTTTATTAAATTGAAAATTTATATAAATCATTTAAAAGCTATTAATACATTGCGTTGTTGTTGTCTTTTTATATTTTGATTGCTAATGCAATTTATTTATTTGTTTTATTTTTATTTTTTTTTAAGATTTGCCATGACGCATTCTTTCTTATCTGCTTTAAAAAAAAGGCAATATTTAAAGTCTTTACAGCAATAATGAAAAAAAAAAACAGCTTTCACTTTCATTTGTTGTTATTATTAAATAAATAAATATAAAATCATTATCAATTTGAGTTTTATATTCTTGAGTATACAATTTAAATAATTTGCAGATAATTTTCTTTACATTTTCAATTTAAAATATAGGTTTTTTATATCATACACTCTTAAAATGTAAAGAAAATTAAGACGTAATTACATTTTCGAAAATCTCTTAATAATTTCATTAATGAATTCATTATGAATTAGTTCATAGACCTAATTCTACTATGTTATTCAAATGTATTGAATTCTTTCCTTTGAGAATTCATTCATTAATTCTAATTTCTTGATTTCAAATCCATTACAAAATGGCTTTAATAATGTATTAAATGATTAAATCTTTGTTCAATTCAAATCATTTACAAAAAATCTTATAGCCAGTTTCACAATATTGAATAAAAGATTTCGTTTGTATTAAAGGCGAAAGAAAACTAATTTGGGTTTGACTAACTTTAAATTTATGTAAACGAATCAGTTTTCTTTCTCTTAGAATGTGAATGAAATCTTTCATTAAATATTGTGAAACTGGGTTTTAAGACAATTCATTTTATAAGTCATTAAAAACAAAACTAAAACCAAAGTGAATGACGAAAAAATTTTAATATTCACATGTTGAATGAATTCAATTTAATTATAAGACTTTGAATGAAGCTTTAGATGTTGGTAATGAATTTATGGAATGAATGGCTGACATTTCATGAATTAAGCTCAAATTGAATTAATTTGAAGCACTGAATAGAACGGCTCTATTATTTATATTCTATGGTTTTTACAAAACTTGTAAAAATAAGTTTAAAAATTCTGTTTTGACAGCTTTTTAAAAAAAATTAATTTTCCAAATTAAAATTTTAAAATGAAAGTCAATCTAAATCTATTTCAAAATATGTTTGCTAAAAAATAAATAAATTTTAATATTTTCAAGTTGAAAATTTTTTCAAAAATTTTCGAAATTATTTGTTGTATGAAATATGAAAATTATAACGCTAGAAAAAATAAAAACTTTAAAATTTGCCAACAAAAATATATTTTCGAACTTAAATTTTTGATGTGATAATTTATAAATAAATATATGTTTTACACATGTTTTACAGATTTAACATAGTCGAAGCTCTTAAGTGTTTTAATTAAACAATAGAATTTATTGATTTTATACCGATTAAAACTACGAGTGTGACAATACCTAACAAATGACACCATTAAATTAGAAACCCTTAAAAAGGTTAAACCAGCAATGATCAACCAAATAAAGTTATTTTTTACTTCTTTAAAAACTCTGATAAAACCCTAAAACAATTTATTCGATTTGGTTTTTGATTTCCCCTGAATTTTTTAATTTCCTCGTGGGAAAGAAATAAGTCGGGAAAATTAATAAAACAAATCTTTTTTTTATTATTTTCATCAATTCTTTAATTCTTGTGCATATTATTAATATTTTAATTAATCAGAATAAATTTTTAAAAGAATTTACTGTATTTTCTGTTAAAAATTAATTCTGATTAAAGAAACTTTGATTTGTATATATTTTACTCTAAAAATATTTTTCGAATTTAACTTTTTTAATATATAATTAGTATAAAATATTTCAAATTATCTTTTATTTAAAAATAAATAATTTTTTTAAATTTTTATTAAGTTCGAATTTTGTTCGAAAATTTTTGAATTTTCGAAATTTTTTTTTTTTTAAGGAAATTAATGAATATTTTAATGTATTAAATATATAAATAACTAAAAATTTAATATTAATTTTCAAACTTTAATATTTAGACACAAAATTTGGAAAAATATAAAAAAAAGTTGTAAAAATTTAGAAAAATGCAAAAATTAATAAGTTTTAACACAAAATTAAATTTTCGAACGTAAATTTTTGAAAAAATACAAAAAAAGTTGTAAAAATTTTGTTCGAAAAATTTCAAACTTATATTTTGTATGCAAAATTTATTCTAATAAATAAAAATATGGAAATATAACAACAAAAGTCATCAAATTACAAAAATATATAGATTAAAAATAAAAATATTTCATTTCGAACTTTAGATTTGTAGATTTCGAAGTTTGATTTTTAATGTAATTTAGACAGGATTTAAATATACTTTATATCAAAATTATGGATTTTTATATATTTTGATCATGTTCGAAAATTTTCGAACTTTCAAAAATTTAGAATTTTTGGAAAAAAATCCTAATTAATGAAAAATAATTTCGAAACATGATGAATTTTAATTAGATTTTCAATGTATTTATTCTAATTGATGAAAATATTGAAATATATCAAGTCATCAAATTACAAAAATATATACATTAGAATTATTAATTTCGAACTTTGATTGTTAATGTAAATGTTATTTAGACAGGATTTAAATATATTTTATATGAAAATTATGGATTTTTATATATTTTGATCATGTTCGAAAATTGTCGAACTTTCAAAAATCTAGAATTTTTGGAAAAAAAATTCTAAATAATGAAATATAATTTTGAACTTTGAAAAACTTGATGGATTTAAATTAGATTTTCAATATATTTATATTACAATAATATATAGATTAGAATTATAGATTTCGAACTTTGATGTTTAATGTAAATGTAATTAAGTTAGATAGAATTTAAATATACTTTTGTATGAAAATTATTCATTTTTATCATGTTCGAAAATTTTCGAAGTTTCAAAATCTAATATTTTTGGAAAATAATCAAATCAAATGTTTGCCGTTACGGTTTAAAAAATAAGTACCTCAATATAAAGGAGCTATAATACTCTTCCAAAATACGACTTTAATCCGTAATTACAGCGTATATGGGTCATTTGCTAAAGATCCCAAAAATTCAGATCGATTATTAAAAAATCGATTATTGGGTTCGATTAATCGAATGTAAAAATTGAAATGAAAATGGTTGATCGAAAAGTCGATCGAAAAGTCGAAAACAAAAACAATTCAAAAAATATTTCACAGTGAGAAGTTAATATATGTGCATTCATTTTGGCAGTAGGAGATTATGCGGATTTTCATCATGAAACAACCAGAAATCTTTAGAAAAAACATCTAGCTTAAATATATGTTAGTAAAGTAGGGTGTCTGTAAAAGTCTGTTTGAAAAATATTTCACCAAATTTGCTTGCTTTTTTTTTTTTTTTGGTTAATGTGTTGACGTTATTTATTTATATTTGTTGCATTAAAAATTATATTAAAAAGAATAAAAAAGACTGCTGCTGATGCTTGTGCTTTTTTTTGTGAAAAAAAAATATGTATATATTTTTATAATTTCCTTAGCTAACAACAAAAATGTGTTTTCAATGTCAAGGTTAGATTTAATGTTCCTTAACAATTTACGTTTCTCTATATAGCTGCTACTCTCGTAAAAGACAGGGACCCCTATGAATAAAAATGTATATGGCTGTTAGACCTACAACAATATTATAAATTTACATATAACAAAAGCAAATTATAATGTGTGTTTGTATTTCAATTTTCTTTTTTGTTAATGGTATTTTTTTTTTTTATTATTTTTAGTGGCTGACTTTGTTTTAAAGTGGTTTTTTAAATATTTTTTGCATAAATTATAATCTTAATTTGAGTGAGCTTTCTTTTATAGAATAAAAATATTTTGATAATTTCATTTAATGAAATGTTTATTGATAAAATGCATATGTTTTTTAAAAAAAAAAAAAAAGAAATATTTAAATTAAGTGAACATTTTTTGGAAAATTAAAGGGAGGTCAGTTTAAAAATAATAATACAAATTTTGAAATAGCTTACAGATGTTTATTTAAACAAATAAAAATATTGGAATGGGTAATAGTAAAGCCCTAACTTAGATTTTAAAGATAATCTTTAAAATTTCCTGTATTTTATAACATCTTTATTCACCTTTTAACCTTTTTTCAAAACAAGTTATTATTTTAAAAATTTATGTAAATCATTATAAATTTCTATATTATTGTAATTTTATGGCATTTACAGCCTTGTGTTTAACAATGTCTGTACAAAATATCAAATCAAAATTAGATATTTCAATACCTATATTTGCGAAAACTTTAAAATAAAACACAAAAATTAATCGTTAGCTTTTGAAATAGAAAATAATATTATTTAAAAATATGCTGATTTATAATTCTAACCGCTTTAAAAAAAAAAAAAAAAAAAACAACTAAATCAACATGTTTATTTTAATTTAAGCTCAAATTAACTTTTGTTATTTGGTTTTATTTGTGTTATTTTTCAAAAATTAAATGCATTTGTTTATTTTTATATGGGTGACTTTTTTTTTTTTTGTTGCGAAATGTTTTATTTATTTATTTTAATTTATTAAAAACTCAAAAAAGGAAGTGGAAACGCATTTAATTTGCATAAGAATGATTAAGATGAGTATGACAAACCAACACGCTTCAGTGAAAATGATTTAATTAAATCAGTTGTGGAGTTTTGTTTAAATATTTCATTTATAAACATAGTTAATAATATATTAAACTAAAATGTCGATTTAGATAGAAATCTATATATTTAAATTAAATTAACAAAGTTGGAAAGAAATATTCCAACTAAACTCTCTAATTCAAGTACTTATTGTATTGAAAATGATCAAATTTCAAAATGATTCAAATTTTTTTTTTTTAAGCTAAAAAGTTTTTGTAGCTTTTTTATGAAAGAAATACAGTAATATTCAAACTTAAATGCCTAATTGAAATACCTATTGTATTGAAAAATATCTTATTAAGATGCAACTGTTAAAAATTTAATTGATTATTGAATCATTGAAATTTTCTTGACTCCAAATCCTTAACAAAATAGCTTCAAAATTGTATTGAATGATATTATAGATTATTTTCAATATTTTCAGTATTTATTTTCAAACAACATTTTCGAATATTATACAAATATTTAAAATCAATAAAAATTGTATTTTCGAAATTCGAAATCTACACTTCTGTGTTCGAATTTTATATTTTTGTTTTTAAACTAAATAATTTTGAAATTTGTTGTTATATTTTAATATTTTCATTCACCCCTATCGTAGAAAACATGTGAAATTTATGTTCCCATGAAATATCAATTTCCCTCGAAGGGAAAATTGGTATTGTGATATTCACATGAACTTTTCATTCACAATAGTTGATTTTGTTCGTAACAGCGTTTATTGTTTACAAAATTCCATCTGAAAATTTCACAACATGGAGAATTTTTTCACGTGAACAAAATTCATGAACGAAAAATGGGAAAAGAAAACATATTTCATGTGAAATATTGACTCGCGATAGGGGTGATAAATAAGAATAAATTTTTCATAAAAAATACTAAATTCTGAAAATTCGAAAATTTTCGAACAAAACGCATTTAATTCAATTTGTTTAAAATTGTATTTTCGAAATTAACAAAAATTTAATCACTCAAAGGTTAAATGAATTCTGTTATGAATTAATTCATCGATAAATGAATTCTATTAAAATAAAAGCCTTTGAATAAATCTAAAAAATTACATGTTGGTAATGGATTTAAGGAATAAATGGCAGACATTTCTTAATTCGGAATTACAAATTTAGTGAATTGAGCTCAAATTAAAAATTATCAAATAGATATTAGAGAACATTCCAAATTCGTGTGACAAAATTTAAAAAATATATGCAAATTTAAGTAAAATTATAACATTTCCAAAAAAGAATCTTTCTAATTTGTTAATTTTTAAAAAATTCTTACTAAAAACTATGCATTTTAATTAATATTAAGAAAAATATAAAGAAAAACTAATTAAAAAAATAATAACAATATAAAAACCATCATGAATATTTAGAAATATAAAAAATAACCAAATTTTGTATATTTTTATTAAGTTCGAATTTTGTTCGAAAATTTTCGAAATTTCAGAATTAAGTATTTTTTATGAAATTTTATTTTAATTAATGAAATTATTAAAATATAACAACAAAAGGCATAAAAATTTCACAATTATATAGTTAAAAAACAAAAATATAAAATTCGAACATAGAATATGTAGATTTCGAACTACGATTTTTTATGTATATATAAGCTATAATAGATTTTAATACAATTTTGTATTAAAGTTATTGATTTTTATAAAATTTTATCATGCTCCAAAATTTTCAAACTTGAAAAGTTTTGTAATTTTGAAAATAATTTTTAAATTATGAAAATATTGAAAAAAATCAGTTTACTTTTAATAAAAACTTAATAGATTTAATAAAATACAAAAATATAATTTCGAACTTTGAAATTTTAAATGAAAGATTATCAAAATGAATGAAATTTTGAATGCTTTACGAAACATTTCACAAGAGCCGAAAACTCAGTTTTCGCTTAGATCTCAAACATTTATGAGACGATTTGTTTTAGAAACATAAACAATTCAAAAAAGTATTTCAAACAGATTTGTTTGTTTGTAATTCTATCCGTTACCTAGGAACTTTCTGAAGTCAATTTATGTATTAATTATAACATACCCAAAAAAAAAACCTTTCTAATTTGTTAATTTTGTTTACAAATTCTTTCTTAAATATTAATTAATATGTAGATATAAATAAAGAAGAAGAAAAAAAATTTGTTAATCCACTTACCGTACTCTTTCGGAATAGATTTCAACTTCTTTAACTTTTTGCTGTAGCAACAATTGTTGTTGCTCGAATGGTGTTAATGGGTGTTTCAAGCCAACAACACCGTTTGATAAAATATTAGCACATTGCTGTTGTTGTTGTTGCTGCTGCTGATGTTGTTGTTGTTGTTGTTTAATCAATAAAGCTGCTGAAGCATTTGTAATTATTGCATTGCTATTGATATTGTTGTTGTTAACATTTGTTGTAACGTTGCTGTTGTTGTTATTGTTGTTGTTGGTATTGTTAACCAACAAACCAGACGATTGCAAACCATTTAAAATGTTTTTAGTCAAAGAAACAGCATTAACAGTAGATTGTTGCAAAAGATTCGAATGCAATTGATGTTGTGGCAACTGCTGCAGTTGGGGGTTTGTTAGACCATTTTGGTTAGTATGATAGAAACCATTCAAATTAAAATTTTGTAAAGTATTTAATGGTGTTTGAGCGGTTGATAGATCTCCCGATGAGAATGAAATGGCTGAGGGAGAAGTAGAGCCACTGTTATTAGAGGCTGAAGAGATGCTATTGGTGCGAGGACGTAGATCCAAGCCCAAGATATTATTTTGCCCATTTAACAAATTGTTAAGGGAGTTTACCACATTTACTGGCAGCTCCGCGTTTGAGGAATTTTGATTTTGCAGAGTTTGGTTAATTTGTTGCGAAGAACCATTTTGATGGAGACCCGAACCAATGACACCAACGTTGCTATGATTGTTGCTAGTGTTAAGATTGTTGCTAGTTGTTTCATTTAAGTTTAAAGATTTATTGATTTGCAAAGGTTCTGGGGTGGAATTGCTAGAGCCATTCATTTGCTGAGTTTGACCATTGACATGACCATTTGTCTGCAAAGGAGTATTAGCTTTAGTATTCTGCTGCTGCTGCTGCTGTTGTTGCTGCTGACGATTGCGTTTATTCTTCTTTTTCTTTTTATCCTCATCTTCCTGATTACTGGAGCCATTCATTATTCTTTGACCATTTAGAAATTGTGCCGCTTTGGGGGCCACCCATTCTAAATCTTTGCGCAAATGACCTCTGGAACATTTACAACCGCACACTTTGTACACCAAATCATAGCCCTTCTTGGTCCACAAGTTTTGAGCCTTTTGGCGATCCGACCAGGAACGTGCCCTACCACCCATGGTCTTTAGAGTTTGCAGTACCGTTTGCTCCCAAGCCTCGAAACATTCTCGATGCATGTATTGGCCCACATTGCAGTTTTCATTGTTACAAATCACCTTAATGCATTCAGTTAGATCCTCCAAATTGATTAAATCCGTTTTGAAACAATCGCCATTGGGATAACAGCAACGTACAAATTGTTCTCCACCTGATTTATTATGATTCGGAGTTACATTGTTATTGTTGTTGGTGTTGTTACTATTGCTATTAACGGCCGTTTGCATGGGCGACATGTTGAAGCTGGTGCTACTGCTGCTGCTGGTGCTATTATTGCCACTGTTAATGCTAGAACTATTAATTTCTTGATATTCGTTTAAATTAAAAAACTGATGACTGAATATTGCTGCTGCTGATGCAGAGGAATGCGAATTTGTGTTAACAAAAGATGCTAAAGTATTCGCTTGAAGTTGCTGGTTAGGCTGCTGCTGCTGTTGCTGGTTAGGCTGTTGGTTGACAATATTTCCAGTATTATGATTGCGACGTGGCGCCATAAGTAGCATTTATTTTGTTAGTTTTTCTATGTAGTATTCAATAAAATGTTTCACAAAATTTTTCAAAATTTTTGCAAAAGAATTGTTTATAAGGGTTTTTTTATTGAATAATTTGTTAGCTTTTAAATTGAAAACATTTTCGTTTGATTTCTTTAAAATTTTTTTAGCAGTTTTAAAATTTCATAGGTATTTATATAGTTTTCTTGTGTTTTTGTTATATTTCAAATTAAGTTTTCGAAATACAAATAAAGTTTTTGTTTTTCTTTAAGAAAACTAATGATTTTTTACATTTTCACTTTTTTGTTAAAGGAAATTCCAAAAATTTTATTTGTGGCTTTTAAGAGTTGTAGAAAATTTCAGTTTCACTCTTTTAGCACAATACATTGAGCTATTGTTTTCAATTTTTAGAGGTTTTTTTTCTATTTAAAAAAGGTTTGAAATTTTAAGGTTTATTATTTTTTTTTTATTTTGTTTATAGAAATTATGAATTCGCACATTTGTTTGATAATTTTCACTTTAGGTTAAATATTTAAATTGTTTTGTTGTTTTAATGTTCAAAATTGTTTGATTTTTTTTTAAATAAATGCTTTTAATAAAGACTTGTTTATTTTTATTTTATTTTTCAAAGAAATTTTTAAATTTTTTGTTATTTCTTGTGGTAGAATTTTCAGGTTTCCTTTGATCTGTGTTCAAAATTTACTTCGCTTTAGTGATGTTTATGGGAGCTTGAGTTTGCAAAATCTGATGATTTGTTATTTAGAAAAATGTTTATTTCGTTAGGCTTTCAGTTATTAATAGTCTTGATAGGTATCTGTTTTAATAAAGAAAATAGGGAATTTGTTATTTTGAAAGTTAATCAAAATTGAAATTTCAAATGAAATTGTTTTTGGATGCTTTGCTGTAAAAGTTTAAAAATTTGCTATAAATACCTAATATTTATGACCGTTCATTTCAAATCTGTTTTATAACTGACAAGATTTTGGATTTTTTAGGCAAATACTTTAAAAAAATTAAAAACTTTTGATTTAAAAGATTCTAGCTGAACTTATATAGGAGGCCTTCAGTGCAAAAGTGGTGTAACCCACAATTTTTTTTTTTGGTTGCTGTTCTGGTGTTTAATACATTCCTTACATTACCCATATCAATACAAAAGTGGGGTTGCTATGTTTTGGTATTCAAAGCAGATGGAGCTGAAAAAATGATTTTTGCACAGAGCAAAATAATGTAGCAAAAGTGGTGTAAGTTGAATCTACCACTAAATAAATAATTTAAGGTTACACCACTTTTGCACTGATAGCCTCATATACTTTTATGATAAAATGTGTTTCGGTTTATTCATACAAATACCTGCTTATATAAAAAAGAAAACACAAAACTGACAGTATTTTCCTTTAGTTAAGGGAGCAGCCTGACTTTAAACTATATAAATTCAACTATTTTCCAATAGATTTGTACAAATATTTTTCTGTTCAAAACGAAAAAAGCATATGTATCTTTCAAACAAAAGAAACAATTTTAAAATGAGTTTCTAAAGAACCTATGTACCTGCATATTTATGATGTTTTGACGTTTTGTAACTTTAACTAAGTGATCGAGACAAACTATAAGTATTTTCATACTCTAAGGACTACAATAAAACAGAATTGCTATATGAGAACCCCAGCAGATATTTCGTTCTGTTTTTTATCACTGTTTTATTAATAGAAAATATCGTTACGTATTATAATCAGATTTAGGGCCTGGCTCACAAAATGCTAACGAACATTATCTTTCTTATTTTATATTGAAAACAACAAATAAATTTGATTTTTTTTTAATTGTTTTCAATATAAAATAAGATAGAAAGTGTTCGTTCGCATTTAGCAAGCCAGGCCTTTATTTTTAATAAAAAAAATACCTCAACTTTTTATTAAATCAAATAATTTTGGATTATTTTAATCACATGGTTTTGAAAATTTAGCATTTTTATGGAAATTAATTAATTTTAAGCGAAATATTAAAAATATTTGACAAATATAGAAAATATGTATTAAGGGTCCTCATGTAAATGCTTAAATGCCTTGCAAACTGTGCAATCTGTGCATTTTTACACTCTTGCAAATGAAGTGTCAAAAATTGTATGGAAATTCGTTTGCACAACTCCGATAAGTTGGCGCGACACTTTAGACCCCGCAAACTTGAATTTATAAGCAAAATATTTCAAACTATGTTGCCATTGTTTGTTCCAAAGATTTTACTTTCATTACAAAATTTCAGAATTTAAATTTGTGAAATTTTTAGAACTTTTTTTTAAAGCATTTTTTCAACTTATTTTTGTTTGACATTTTTATCAAATAGCTACCTATTTTCTGTATAAAATTGCACAAAATTTTAAAGGTGGGTTCATGAAACACGTCGTGCAAATTTGCACAAATGGGAAACTTAAGCGTTTAAATGAGTACCTTTATTAAATTTGAGTAGTTTTCATACATGATTTTATGTTTGAAGTTTGAATTTATTTAATATTGATCAAGATGTATTAATAAGGTGATTACTATTTGATTGTTTAGGTTGAGTTTTCGATTGTCAACTTTTCTTTTTACCTATTTTTGGTTGACATTAAAAATAAACTATTTAAAAATTGAAAATTGTCTTTAAAACAAATAATTTTGTAAATAAATACAAGAAAATATATAAAACAATAAAATCAGGTGAGTAGCACACAGAGATTGAATCCTCAAAAATCCAATGGATGACAAAAATAATTTAATTTTTGTGTTTGTTTTTGAAAATTTTTCATGTGCCACAATATATTTTGAGATTGCCAGTCATTTAGAAATTAAAAAATATTGCCTTTACGCTTTTAACTGTTTAATAAAGCCTTAATATTCCTCATAAGTTTAAAATTTAAAATAAAATGTTAATAAAATTAATAATTTTACAATATTTTTGACAGTTTTTGAGATTTTTTAACAAAATCTATTATTTTTTCTGTAGAAAATAAATAAAAATCGTTTATTTCAGTAGATTTGATTAATTCTAATACAAAATCATTACTTTAGCTTAAATTTCTATAAAAATCAAACTGAAAATTAATTTTTAAGAACTAACAGTTTTGAACATTGTAATTTTTAGTTACTTTTTACTTGAGAATTAATTTAGATACCAAGGCGTATTAATCAGGTGAGAGCGTCTCGGCAACAAATACAACAAAGACAATATTTTTTAATTGTCAAAGACTGGCAATGTCAAAATATGTTGTGGCACATGAAAAACAAACAAACAAAAATTTAAGTTATTTTGGTCATCCATTGGACTTTTGAGGATTCAATCTCACTGCTACTCACCCGATTTTGATGTTTTATGTATTTTCTTACACTTTTCAGTAAAGGCAAAAAACTGTTTTTTTTTAATACATTACAATGAAAGTTGAAGACGAATACAACTATATTTTACATCGATTTCTTGCAGAAAGTGAAAACTTAAAAATTTTAAGTTGACTTTCTTTAGAGGACATTTCTATATTCGAAAATCTTTAAACTTTTAAAATTTTAAAGTTTTATGGAAACAAAATAGCTACCTATTTGATAAATAATTTATATAAAAAAATGGCTAAATCTGAAGCAAACATTTTAAACTCTTCTTTTATTAAATATATTTTCTAATTTTCAAATATTTGTGCCAGAATAGTCCAACTTTTAGAAAATCCTATTTCATACTTTAAATGATATAATGGATATTTTCCATTTAAAAAGAATTAAAAATTTTGTAGATAATTTGTATGAAAATACAATAAAATTTAAAAAAAAAAAACACACTAATAATTTATTTAACAAAGTAGATAAAACTTTAATTTGATAATTACACATATATTTTTTTGATGAGATAATAGGTAGGTATTTATTTATTTAATTTCATAAATTAAATTTTAAATGATAGCTAGGTATCAGTAAAAAATTAGAAATTATTTTTAGCGGAGATTTGGAAATGTTTTACATGGTCCAAACAAAATATTTGTTTAATATTTTATTCTTAGGAATCAAAATTATTTGTATAGGTACATAATAAAAGGTTTATAACTATCTTGGATAATTTTAAAACAATAGTTACGATTTCAGATTTCATTTGGAAAATATTGCACTAACATTTCATCACTTTCATATTGGATATTTATTAGATAGGTAGAAACTATCGAAGAAACTAATCGATTACGATTATGGTCGAACATCGATTTTCAGGGTCTAAAATCGATTTTTTCATGATCGATTATATACTCCGATTTTTATGCTGAAATCGATTTTTGATGACGATTAATCGAAATAGAAATCAAATTCAGGAATTTGTAGTATTGTCTACGTTTTTGCTTTCATTAAGTTTCACAACATATTAATCTTCAGCTGACTGCGGAAAATATTAACGGAGGATCTCATATTTTAATGCGAAACTGAAGAAATTTGTATAAAAAATGCTACGAAATTTTTTTCATAAAATTGTTATCAAATATTTTCCGTTACGGTTTATAAAATGAGATCCTTAATATAAAGGATTTATAATACTCTTCCAAAACATGATTTTTATCTGTAATTATAGCGTATGTGAGTCATTTGCTATAGTTCCCAAAAATGAAGATCGATTATTAAAAAATCGATTATTGGGTTCGATTAATCGACTGTAAAAATCGAAATGAAAATGGTTGATCGAAAAGTCGAAAATCACTACTAGAAACATAATTAAGAATCATATTTTAACCAAAATATTTCAATTTCTTATAAAATCGAGGAGATACCATGTAGGTATCTCCAGAAATCTTAAAATATTTAAGAAAAAATTTATAATTTTCATTTAAAAAACATTTAGAATGAATTATTATTTGGAGGAGATGGAAATTCTCCTCTTTTTTTAATTAAAAAAATCTATATCATTCTTAATGATAAAACTTGCCATATGCTGGAAAAAAAATGCTAAAATTTCTAACACTTTGTGCAACAACAAAAAAGCTAAATTTTTTTATAAACACTCTCATAAATAACAAAAACTATTTTTATATATGATTTCCTTTTGGCACCCACTTTAATTTGTTTCCCAATTTCATAACTAAATTGTTAATATTTAACTTATACCTGTAAAATTCAATAAAATTTTCACAAATTTTTAGGGAAAAAAAATCTACCAGGAGATTTTCTTTTTCTACGTTATTAGTCTTCTTCTTTTTGTACTCAATGACTGCATCCAAAAACAATTTCAATTTTTTATTTATTTCTCAATTATTTACTTTGCTGTTATTTAATGTGTTTGTTGTTGTTGTTGTAGATGTTATTGTTGTTGTTGGTATGATTATTATTGCTTCTTTTTTTGCTCAGTCTCTGTCATAAATTTACAGTTATTTTTGTATGTGTGTGTTTGTGTGTATATATTATACTCTGTTGTTGTATAATTGTTTTTGTAGACGTTTTAATATTAATAATTCTGCTTCTTTTTTCTTTTTTTTGTAGACAAAATGAAACTTGTTCAATTATTTTGTTTGTTTTCTTTAGATTTTGCACAATTTGTTTATGGTATTATTTATTTGATTATAAAAGTTTTATTGTAACATTATTTATTATAAAAAAAAAGTTTTGTTTTCTTATTATTTTGTAATTTGCTCAAAATAATTTGTTTGTTTTATTTGTTGTTGGTTTTAGTTTTAAGGTAAAAAACACTTTACTTTTTAATTTTTACTTGTTTTTTTCTTTCTTTTAATTAAGATTCTTTTTTTTATTACAAAGATTATACAAAAAACAAGAAATTGTTGTTTTCTATACAAAAAAAAAATTAATTTTCTAGTCGGAAATTCTTGTTCTTTATTTTTGCACTTCAACAAGAGTAGTTGTACAAAAAAAAAATACACTTTTTGTTGTTTTCTTCTTTTTTTTCTTAACGTGTTCCGAACTCTCACATTCAATACAACTTGTTCAGCAGAAAGCGAAATTCATACTAAAAATTTCACACAAGAAAAATCGTGAATGAAGCCAGCGAACGCGTACAACCGCAGCAACTTGAATGGAAACGGAGGAAAAAAATAAAGAAACAACAAAAACAATAACGGCACAACGTCAACGCTACGTTGCCAAAGGTTCCCTTCAAACATGTGTATTGCGCCGGTCTTTAAATCGAACATGTTTAGCAAAATACAAACGAACGAACGAGCGAACAAACATAGAAAAAAAAAATACCAAACAAACAAAGCTCTCTCTCACTCTGTCTCTTGTGTTTTTGTTAGGCAGGAAAATTGTTCAACAAAAAAAACTCTCTGCCACTGGCACTGGGGGTTCTCAACTCACTCTACTTTTCTTATTGGTGTTTGCTTCCAATTCGTATGTTTTTTTTTTCTATGCGTTTTAGGGGTGGCAGATTACAATATTTTGATGACTCACCCTTAAGTTTTCAAGTTTAAGTTTAGAAGAAATTGAATTTTTAGGATTTTCCTTGTAGTTCAAGGTTTCTTATTGGAGTTTGAGTTTAAGGTTGGATTGGTTGGATGGTGGTGGTAGTGTTCTTTTCCCTTATCATCATTTGTGTTAATTGTGAATTTTTGGCGCTAAATTCATTTTTCTTTTTTTGACTAGTGTAGTTGGAAAAACTTTCTTTTTTCGTCGGTGGTTTTTCCAACTGGCGGGGTTTGACAAATCCCTTGATTATGTTGCGTTTTCAGTCACAGTTCGACTGTGATAGCGCATGGATTTGCGCTGTTGGTGAAAAATTTGGAAAATTTTGTTGTTTGGAAAAACACTTGTTTTGTATATTTAGATTGTTGAGCAAAAAAAAAAATACGTAAATTTTCTTTGGGCGTTTAAAAGAATTTGATAGTATAGAAAGTTTGGTGTATTTTAAAGAAAAAAAATATTCATAATATATGATAATTAATAATCGTTTAAATTAAAATGCATTTTAAAATTTAAAAAAAAAAAAAAATTATTTCTGTTTCACTATTAATGAATTGAGAAGTAGTTGTCTCTTTGACTTGCAATAAACAAATTTATTTTTTAAATTTGAACGAACTCCAGCCAGAATCATTAAAATATGCTAAATATGTACTTATATATTATTTAAATAAAAAGTTCTAATAAACTTCGCCAATATTTTCTCCATCAAATTTGTAACTATTAATTTTGAAAGTGAATTTTTATTTATAACATTAAGGGCCTGGCTCTCTAAATGCGAACGAACATTTTCTTTCTTATTTTATATTGAAAACAATAAAAAAATATTCAAATTTATTTGCTGTTTTCAATATAAAATAAGAAAGAAAATGTTCGTTCGCATTTAGTGAGCCAGTCCCTAAACCTAAAAAATTATATTGATTATTTGTAATAATTTATGTAATAGTTAGTTTATTAGAAAGCTTGAAATCTTAATTTTCCAATTTTTTTTTTTTTAACTTCTTTAAATAAAACCAATCAAAATTTTTAATAAAAAAAATTTTGTTTTGTATTTTTAAAAATAGACGATTTGAATACAAATTTTCTGCTCAGAGAAAAGTTTATAAATTTTATGAATCAAACACAGAAAATCAATAAAAAAAAAATTTCTAGAAAAAATTTCGAAAAAGTTTTCACACCACGAAAATTTCAAAAATTTTACTTGAATTGTAATGAAAGTTTTCAAAGTTTTTGATATGAAATATTAGTTATATTTGTATTTATTGGCATTTTGCGATGAGTGCCTTAAGGCATCCTTAAGCATTAGAGGGTTAAAATCAATTCACGCTAAATATTTATGTTTAAAATTAATTCTACATTTAGGATTTCTCTCCGTTTAATCACTTGATTTGTAAAAATTTGAATCAAAAACTGCCGTCTTTAAAAAATAACTGTATTTATAAGTCCTACTTTTTATCAAAATTTATCTCAATAAGTAAAACATTAATAACTCAAGTTTATAAAAAAAATTAAACGAATATTATTGAGAAAATCCAAAAGGTATTCGATTAAGAATTTTTAAGAATTGGTTTTTATTTTTCATTTACTCTCATGCATACATTCATATTTTTTTTTTTTTGGATTTGAAAGCTCAACGTTCTTTTAAGGTATCGCCATAAATTATGGAATTTATAAAGATTTGTTATGTTTTTAATAAATAATAAAAAAATTATTTTTAAAATAATTAATTTTTGTGTAATTTTTATGCAGTTGAATAAAATACTACTAAAAAAATTTCTATTTAACAAAATCTGCTCTACTGTTCACGTTTTAAAGAGGACGGATAACAGTAAAATGACAGATCTATTCCAATAAATATATTTATTACAATTTGTGAAGAAATTTTAAAAACTCAATGCTAAAATGTTGTTTATTTAATTGAATTTTTTTAAAAAATCTCCATTTTCGACCATTGCCTGAAGTGATCAAAAATTTAATTTCATATAGACTGTAATCTTTACAAATGTCTTATCACTTGGCCGATTCCAATTTATATGTTTTTGTCTTTTGACACGTATGTGCTCTTTGTAGTGCATAGAGATGATTGGTTACTTTATACATCCCAGGTAATCTAACATGAAGTCAATTGTCACTTAAGTGTCTCTAAGTATTCTAGTTTATTACGTACTGCACTTTAGAAAGTAGTTATTTTACCCACCAGAAGCAAATGCATTGGAGAGTACCTTTTTCAGGATAAAATAGCTAAAAGTCCAGAAAATATATGAAATATTGCAAGTATTATATAAAGATCGCTGTTATACTTTATTAAATATTCAAAGAATAAGAAAAATTTCTAAACAAAAATCGTGTTCAAAACCTACTTTGCTAATATGTCAAATACTTAAAACAATCATAAAATACGATTAGTATTTATAGTTACAGCACATGTAAATTTTATTGATTTTTACAAAAATTTAAATCATGAATAATATCGCGAGTTTTTTGAAATTTAAATCCTTCAATTTATAGACAAGTTTCAAGGAATTTTAATAGAAACTGATACTTAAAATTCCGAATATTGCTTTAATAAAAACAGAAATATAATTTTTACTCAAACATTATAAATCATTGTTTATATCTCCTATAAAGTTAATTTATAGCAGATATATTGCAGATATAAACACAAATAGCCATTATAAAGCTAAATCTGTTATGTTAGAAAACTGCTTAAATGTGTGTTAAAGCAACCAAAAAATTAATATTCTTAGCCTTAAATAGTTAAAAAAAAAATTGGCAATTGCAAAATGAATTTTAATGTTAAAACTTTAAGACCACAACCAAAAATTCATTGATTTTGTTTAATTTATTCTATGATTCAATTGTTGAATGAGTTTATTATTAGCTATTATTTTTAGCACTTTTTGTTGTATGTAGTTTACTGTGATATTTAAAATTTAAACAAAAAAGTGAGAGTATCATAAGTATACTTATACACAGATATCTAGTGGGAAAAAAATGCAAGGGCTTCACTTTTAAGGCCTTCTATAAAGCATATTAATTCATTCTATAAGATACACTACTCATTTCACTCTGGCTTCTCGCAGAAGATGTTCTAGAAGTGCATTGATTCGCCTTCTAAAATAAATTCATACACATTCGAAATTTCATTGCAAAATAAGTTCTAACAAACATTTATTTCAAATTCAAACATGATTGGTTTTGCTATTATTTGTACATATGTGTTGTCTCTATATACCACAATTTATCTATTAAACCTTTACATGCACCCAGAGGAAGGTACAAAATCTTCTAAAAAAAATAGTATCTTATAAAATTGTATGTTGTGAGCCACCTGATTCTTTAAAGTCCATTCTATAGGTTTTATGCTGAATTTATTAAAAATATTTTCCCTAATAACCATCTTTAAAGGAATGCTTCAGCAGACCTTAAATTGTTTAGGCCTTTTAATAGAGTTTCCCATTTAGACATTCTATGAGACATTACGCGGTAGGTCTTCTTACACTCCTTCTAAGGAAGACGTTCTAATGTGCCTTCTTAAGTAAGCCTTCTATCAGCTCTCTAACAGAAGAGAGTATGCTAGTTATTGGCTCGCAATGACATTTAGTGTAAAATTAAAATAATTTTGAAATGCAATTGAGTGTCGTTGTATCTGCAAAATAAGGCCTCTTTACTATATCATTTTCCCGCTGGCTATGTACGTGATCAAACACATGTACTCCCAACTATTCGTTATCTGGTATATATGGACTAGTGAGTGACGAAATTTTTTACTTATTTTATTTACTTTTCTTTTCGCAATATTAGATAAATTTTCAGTTAATTTTCAAATTCTAAATAATAAATGGGAATCGCGGACAAAAGTTATCGCTAATTCCAACTAAAGGAAAGCTTAGTTTGTTTTAGATATAATATTTTAAAAAGAACTGTTGTTTAGAGAGCTGAAACAAATTGGAAAATTTCCTTCCTTCGGGTTACATATTTATCTGTCTTTACTCAGAAGAAAAAGGACCAAAATGTAATACTTGGTTTCTTTGAAAGGAGTATAAAACGGAATAAAGAGCCATTCTTGAATTTTTTCTATGTATTTATTTAAAGTTGTTAGTATAAATTTAACCATACTCTTCTTAATACGATTTTGTTGTACATTTTAATAAACATAACTTAATTTTAATACATATTTTCAATTATAGAAAGCTTCGGTTACGATGGAGTTGCCAACTTTAATCCAAAAATATTTTTGTTTTAACTTTCAAGAACAAAAACTTTGGATTAAATATTAAACATTATCCCTGAAGATTAACGAAATATTGAAAATAACTGATAAAATTAAAAAACATAAACAGGAGTTTTTATTTTATTGAAATACAGCAGTAAATGATACTTTTCTTAGAAACAAATATACCACCTAACAATATACCATCCGAGTTCTTGAAGACATGCCCTGATCTCATAACATATATATGGCCACATATCAAAGAAGCGTGGATATCATGCAGATTCCCTACTGAATGGAAAGAAGGCGTTATAATAACACTACCCAAAAAGGGTGACCTAACCGAACGTAGGAACTGGAGAGTAGGATCCTGAAAGTTATCACAATGATCATCTTAGACCGAATTTCGCCAATCATTGAAAAATCTCTTCGGAATAAACAGAGTGCATCAATACATTTCGCATAATAATCGAACAGTCAACAGAGTACAACTCCACGTTCTTCTTAGTTTTTGTGGACTTCCGAAGAGCATTCGATACCATCATTTCCAGACCTTCTCATATCTCTTATACAGGCGCTATACCGAAACGATCCATGTAAAGCTCGTTTCAAATGCCAAAAAAGCAAGGTTTTTGATATGAACACCTGCGTGAGACAAGGATGTGCGATGTCACCAGTGCTTCCCTCTTAGGCACCAAATGGAATCCAATGGCAGCTGAAACAACGGTTGCATGATCTTAACTATGTGGCATGCAGGTCGGGCTTAATATTAACATCGCCAAATCAAGTCGTTCAGAATCGTCACTGCAAACACTAACCCAATACATTTAAACGGCACCGAGATAGAAAACGTAAATAAGCTAACCTATCTTGGTGACGTCATAAGTAAAGATGGAGACGCAGATATAAAGCAGACATCTCCAACATAGCAAAGGCCAGTTTACAATAGAATCCGCAAGGGAGACGAAATGTTGGGCGACAACGAACAACATGGAGAAGATCTGTAGAAGCGGAGCATCGACAAAGAGGACTCACGTGGCCTCAAATTTTAATCTGTTAATCTATTTATTTAATGTAAATAGTTTCCTTCTACGATTGTATCGCCAGAAGCTCCTTCTCTGGAGTATTTCAAATTAATAAATGCAAATTAATATTGAGACAATAGAAATTGTAAATTAGGAAAGGAAATAAGTACTGAGGAAAACTATTTGAAATTAAACAAGTAAGAGAGCTATATTTGGCTGTGCTTCACCAAATTATACCTTAAACAATTTTTTTGAATTTTTTTTTTTTTAAGTTTTTTCCAATTTTTTAAAAATACATTTTTTTAATTTATTAGTGAAAAAAATATATGACAAAAGAAAGTTTTTTGTGAAAAAAATTCGGGTTAAAAAATATTTTTCCCGATTTTGACCCATTGTAGGTTCAACTTTGTATGGACTTTGAAATATCTATCATTAGATATCCATATTGTCTATATTTATGACTTCGAGATATAGATAAAAAAAAATAGGTGAAAAATATAGGTTGTCTCGGATTTTTCCTCATATCTCCGTTATTTATAGACGGATTTTGCTGATTTTAAATAGGAAACTTTTCGAAAGCATGTCTGTCAGAATTATTGAGGATTTGGATCCCGAAGATATCTGGGGTCTTCAGAAAATTGATTTCAACAGACAGACGGACATACAGACAGACAGACAGATGGACATGGATAAATCGACTCCGCTATCTATAAGGATTCCGAATATATACATATATTTGATAGGGTCGGAAAATTATATTTTGGAAATTACAAACGGAATGACAAATTTATATATACCCTTATCACGAAGGTGAAGGGTATAAAAATCGTAAAATTAATTACGATTTTTTATTTACAAATTGAAATATTGAAAGCAATGTTAAGAAATTAGAATGTCCTAAATTGCAAGATTTGTAGAAAAGTTGAAGAAAATCAATAATGTGCAAATTTTAATTTAAAATTCAAACTGGGATTTTATTGTTAGGCCAGAGATATTTCCATTTATGTGGAACGCCACTATTTATTAATTTATGATATAGAAAATTAAGACATGATTTAAATGTTTGACCTTCAGATTTTTCAGACCCCTGGTTGTTCCTAGGAACGACTTTTTATAAAATCTGTTAGGGAATACCACTAAAATGTGTACTGATTGATGTGATGATTTTTATAAATTCGTTGAGCCATTTTTTTTTTTTTTTTTTTGGAAATGCATGTTAGAAAATTTAAATTTATTATGAACAAATATTTATAATTTTTTTTTTCGCTAAAATTTCGCTCTATTAAAAGATTTTTTAGTTTATTATATGAGGGATTTCATGTCAACCGAATCAACTTTTGAAATCAATGTCTTCCAATCGGGATGAAAGGTTCTATTGGATAGTAATTCAGACGCAATTTTTTTTATTTTAGATTTTTTTTTTATTACTGAAAATTCCAATAAATTTCACTACTATTAACAACCTGTTATAATAAGAAAAAAATGAGAAATTCAGGGGGTTTCAGCACTACTTTTTGTAAGAGTTGTGGTAAAAGTCAGCTCACGTTACTGAAATTTTAATTTGGGGAATTTATATTTACATAACTTATTCATATTTTAAAATAATACACATACATACCACTTTTCTAAAAAAAATTTGTCAGCTTAATTAACATTTCCATTTAATAAACATGCCACTAATAAACATTAAACACCTTCCATTAATTAATTTATAAAATAACACAAATAACAACAAACATTATTTTGTATTCCGTCTAATCCACACAAAAATTGTCAATTAAACCAATAACCCACAAACAAATATAAATACCACGCTATGGCCAGCTAATGCCTATACAGCCGACATAGTGCCTATAAAAATTAAGCAAAAAAAAATAAAACTGATTAATGATAACAATGCGATAAACTAAATATACCCATACTAGCGCTACACGGCCCACAAGCAGCAACAACAAATAGCAGCAAACTACCTCCCGCTCTAACGCAACAGAAAAAAAACAAAAAAAAAAACATTCAAACTTGCACATTTTCATGAACGCAACTAGGAGTAGAAATTCAATGAATTCACTTTCATTCTTGTATGATGCAACCACATACACTTCCCCTGCAACCTGAACAGTATGAACAAAACATTAGCAGCAGCATCGCTGCTGCATCATCAAAAACAACGTTGAACATGTTCGACTAATGCCAATAAGAAAAAAATACTATCGAACTATACGCAACGCCAACGTTATATGGAAACCTGCAGGCAGAGAAAAAGCACGAAAGCAGCACAAAAAACACTATACAATAATAAAAAAAAAGCACGAAGAATAAGCAAAACAAAACGCAGCCGGCAAAATAAATAATGAATACAAATAAAAAGCCGGTCGTTTGATTTCAAACACTTCGCACATGTTGGTTGTGTGCAGACTGTGTGTATGAAAGAGTGAGTGTTTTTGCAAAGCACATTATTTTGTTGCTGCTTTCTTAAAAACAAAAAAAGAATTCTGCAAAGGCAAAGCTTGCCTTTATTTTGCAGTAGGTTTTGTTGTGTTTCTTCTTTTGAATTTAAATTCTGCACTGTGTGAAAGAATTAATGGTTGGATTGGGTGAGTGAGTGAGTGTGAAGTTGTGCTTGCAAGTGCAAGTGTGTGTTTTACATTTGTACTTGCAGTGCTGTGTTGCATGTTTTCGCATCTTTCTTTTTCATGGTCCGCACAAAAAGTGCATTTAATCTTTCTTTTCTTTCTTTACTTCATGTATTTTGTTGCATGTTCGTTCTTTCGTTGCATGCACATTATTTCGTAATGCAATTTGCAAATAAAAGTGAAATACATACATACATTAATGCTGTTCTTTCAGCTTCATTTTTCCTTGTACATAAATAAATAAATATGTACATAGGTACTACATATGTACATTTACAATCTTTTTAGCTTTTCTTCCTCTGTTCATTATCTGCTGTGCAAGTGCTGCATGCTGCAATATTTTGCAGTTATTTTACTCCAACATTTATTCTATGGTTATTTTATTATGTATTTTTCCTTTTGAATTCCTAGTTTCATAGTTTCACTTTCATGTTCTCGTAGAATTTCTAAGATTTTATGGCATCGAAATTTCTTAAGATCTATTAGCAAACAAAAAGAGGTCGGCTTTTCTAAATTCTTGGCCCTAAACTTTCGAGTTTAAAGTTTTTTAGGTACAAACATACATATTAGAAGAGAGAAATTTATGGATTTCAGAATACAAAACGGAAGATCTTCAAATTACTGAAAAATTGTTTCAGCAAACCAAGAGATAATAATAACAAGTAAGAGTCTTAATGTCCGGATTTTCGCGGGATTGTCCCGCTTTTAGTCATGCTATCCCGCGTCCCGCTCGGGATTCGTAATTCCCGCTTTTTTTGAATAATTAAAATATTTACCTCCTTCATTATATCCATCTTCTGGCTGATTGTCCTGAACTAAAATACATAATTTAATATTATTTGGCGCCTGCCATTATATAGGAGAGAAATGAAACCTATGGTTATGATCGGTACATTATTTCATCTATCTCCATAGAAGTGTCCTCTTGATGAAGGTTTTGAACTATTATAAATTTCTTGCATATAATCACGCCCCTCTTTCAAAAATCAATTTAACACCTACACTTAAATATTAAAAAATAATTTAATATTTAAATCAGCGAAAGGCATTGAGCTCTCAAATGAGCTCTCTTGTTTTTGTTTTCACATGTACGCAAGCACATACATTGTATAAAAATAATCAAAACCAGTCAGTCTCGCATGAGCATTGATAGAAGCAGTTTGTTTTACGCTTTTCGCTTTTTATGCTTGTTTATTTCAGTTATTGTTTTTGTTTTTTTCTCAACTTTTTACTCAACTCATACAACTACAATATCTAAAAACTGAAGTGGTGTGAGTCTGCCTTTCGCTGATTTAAATGCTTGTTTTACTATGGGTGTATGATTTAAAAATGTGGGATTTACAATAGAATCAGCAGGGAAATTGAAGCTGAGAGACCTTGAAAGACAATTTTGTATGTCTAAAATGCTGCTTCAACGCTATAAAAGATTATAATTTTTGCTGCAAATCATAACTTGCCATGAAAAATGTATACATTACGAAAACCCGAAGCGTAAGGGCCAACCAGCCGAATCGACACCAAAGCCTAATATTCATGGCGCTAAGGTAATGCTCTGTTTGGTGGGACCAAAACGGTCCTATATATTACGAGCTGCTAACATCTGGGCAAACCATCACAGGGAACTTTTACCGAAAGCAACTGCTATGTTTGGAGCGAGTATTGACCGAAAAAGGCCAAAAATTATGACAACACTCAGGTACATGTTGCAGTAAATGTTAAAAACTACTTAATATAAAGTGGTTGGGAAGTTTTGCCTCACCCATTTGTTTCGATTGAAGCAAAACGCTCTCTCTGTAATAAGCTTAATTTTGGAACAGAGTATCCGATAATGGCTTGATTCGTTCATGGCCTCAAAAGATGAGTATTACTTTTGGCTCGGTATCCATATGTTGGCTGAAAAATGGGAAAAGGTCAGAGCTAACAATGGCCAATACTTTGAATAAATTTATATTGTCCAAATGTTTCAAAATAAAAGCAAAATTTTGAAAAAATCCCGTAGTTTTTAGTCACACACCCAATATCTTCCAATATATTTTTTTTATTGTTTGTATGGAAAGTTTCCAAATCTAGTTAAAGTTGCAAACAAACGAACAAAATATTCTTCAACTCTATTATAAGATTTGGGGCCGTTTTCTTATTAGGTGATTATTTTTGTTCCCAACGAAAAACTGCAGATTAAAGAAATTTGGTTTTCTCAATGTCTCATTTCCTTCTATTCTGTCGCTAAGCTAACACGACCTCATCTGCCAATTATTTATTTATAGTACAGATAAATTAAATCAGCTGACTGCTGTTCATAGTTTTTATGTGTTTGCGTTTTTGTAAACGAAATTAAATAGATTTTATAAAAAAAAAAAAAAGTTTAATACAGGAATTAACATTAATTTAATGGAGGATGAACTCAAAGAACTTGAGTTCCAAGTGAATGCTGATTTATGTAAACATGTTGTCACTTGAAGGCAGGGTTCCCAACTTTCATATCTATTTTGAGAGGATGTGTGTAAGTATGTTCCCTATGGACTCAAAAGCGGCTGGCCCGATTCTACGTCACGGCTTCAGCAAATGCGTCGCAGTGCATCTTCTCAAGAGCTGCAGATACACCCCAACAGCATATAGAAAGACTAGAAGGCAATCGCTCTCGAATGGCACGATCAAAAGAAAGAATCGATTTAAAGTTGCCGGCATTTGATTACAATAAAGTTGATGACTACACAAATCACAAGGACGTACTGATTGCCATAATGAACAAACATAGCATACATTGCAGCGTTTTGAAGTTCCCTAAGGAACCCCCGGTAATGTGCTGTTCGAACGGCAAAGTTATTCTGCCACCAATATTGAGCCGCCTGAGCTGCATCTAAGTTACATTTCCAGCACCAATCCTATGTCCTTCAAAATATTCAAAGTGCAACTCATGCTTTCAAATTACTTCGGCTTCATGCCCACTTTTAAAGTTCAAGGCCAAATGTACCACAGAATCGGATCATTGCTCTCGCTACCCAATGATAATGTATTTCACTAGAAATTAAGCTACAGAAGCCGAACGCTATCAACGAACATTCGTGTGCATTTGCTGCAATACCCTTCTGCCGAAACATTCTCAAAACAATTGTTGGACATCGGAAATGGAAAAATTCCAATTGATCCCGCCACAAATGAGATTTCGTTTTCGAACTTCTGCCAAGTGCAAATGAATATTCAAACCGTTGACGACAAGGTATTCCCAAGTCTTACAACCAACTACAAAAATTCAGATTGGCTGGGAATGTGCAATTTGGGCACCAAAGAATTATGATGTTATCAAATTCAATGACCAAATTCAATTGAAACTGCCTAGCGAAACAATAAAATACAAATGGATTGACACAGTAATTATCCTACTGAATTTTTGTATTCATTGGAAGCAGCCGCAATGCCACCACATGTATTAACATTGAAGGTTGGATCACCGACTTTGTCCGACACTGTATATTAAAATCGAGATCGAGACGCAATATAAAACAGATGTTTTCTAAGGACCAGCAATGCGGACCGTGTTCAGCTAGTTAACTCAATAAAAAGCAATATTTATCACCAATATTGAGGTTTTCAGAGGTTCAGGAGTTAAATTGTAGATTAAAAGATTTTCTAAACTTTTAAAAGGTATTTTGTGTCTGCTCTCATACACTGTTTTCATGCAGTTGGCATCATTGATGCAAATGTCTTCTAGCAATTAACACTTTCTTTCTATTATGTGTACACAGCTATTTCTAAATTTGTAAAAATTCTTTTAAAAAGTCTCCAGTAATTGTGCCAATTGAAACAATTGGGTCATCAAGAACAATACGAAAGTACTTAGCGGCATCTAAATCAATTAAATTAAGGAGATCCCTTTAAAAATAAATCCAGCAGATAATCAAAAGAAAGAGAAAATCTACAACAACAACATCCGGATATTTATAAAAAATCACTAGAAGAAATTAAGTATAAAAACAACAACAACAACAACAATAACAGAAAACACCAATAAGAAATGGAAAAAAATAAATCGTAATATTCTTAAATGACACAATAGCCTGATTTCTTTAATACTCGTGTGTGTGTGAGTGTTGTTTTGTTTTTTTATTTATATTTCTCTACTGACATCTTACTCTCTCCCTCTTTCATACTTGCATACTCCTTGCTTGGCCCATTTCAATTTTTGTTATTGCTGCTATTTTTGTTGTTGTTGGTGTTGTTAAGTTTAACCTAAACACAAATTACGTAATTTTTTAATTGAATTCCTGGTAGTTTTTTTTTTAGAGTGTGTGGTTGATGTCGTCTTTGCATGGCTGTAAGTGTGTGCAAGTGGATAGATACCAGAGATGGAGATGTTGATATGATGTTACTTTACATACCTATTTGATGTTCTAAAGCTCCATTCTACTGTCTCAAATGATCAAAAAATCCAAAAATGTTTATATCAAAGAGGAATGGCTCTGATCGCAAAAAAACATTATATTTTAAGAAGTACATATTTAGAGACCAATTGCCTTCAAATATGTACCTATTATTGGAAATGTGGTGTCTCATATACAGCATCGGTCATAACTAAAGCACCCCCTCAATGGATTTTTTCATATCACAATTTTTTTGGATAAAAAAGTTTTTTTGGGATGTATTTTGTATATATTGTTACGAATGTGCAATAGCGATTTGAATTTAACGGTCCGCAACGACTGCCTGCAACATCATCATGTTTATAAACACGTCCATCAGTAGAAGCTTCTACTTATCAACAATGTTGGTAGCATGCGGTTATTAGCATTGTTTGTAAGTATGGCAGCACTGTATGTTTAAGCTGCTAACATTAACATAGAAAGCTCTAGAATTCGAATGTACTAGTATGCCCATTAAGATCATTGTAGAAGATTCACGAAAGATGGCGCGTGTATATATAGTGGCAGAGTTTGCAGTCGTGAGTGCGTTGATCATAGGCGCTGTTAGAGTTAACATCAACTGTCTTGTACATTTAAGTTTGTACATTTCTGCGAATTGATAAAAGTATAAAGACACTAAGTGACTATTTGGTCAAATAATTAAAAAATTAAATTGTTTGCTGTCAGTTTTCTACAGAATCTTCTCTAAATTCAATTGTCACGAAAAATTCACGATATGATGTATAAAACACAGAGATTCTTAATTAATTGTTTGATCGTGGTTTTCCAACTGTAAAATTCGATGCATATCTTGAATATATGGTATAAATAATTCAATCTTATATGAACAAATGCTTGACAAAATCAGAAAAAGGCTTAAGAAACCCTTTTAGGGATTGCAATATATATATTTGCCATACGATTTCGATACAAAAATTTGGAATCTACATACATATTCGTATATTCTCACCGAATATCCTGAAGTACATACCTCAACCACTGTACCGTCTTCTTGATGGCCGACGTCTCATTGGATAACATTGTACTTATGATGCGGCCTTCCGAAATTTGAAAATGCAAAAACCTCATATCACCACAGTTGCAGATTTGAAATCAACTGTAAAGATCTCGAATATGGGCTCGATTTGGAAAGATCAGCCCGTGGTCGATACAGATAAACATATCACATGAAAGAGTATGGCTGTGCAGTATTCAATATATACATACGAAAATTGTCGCATGGTAGGTATTCATAGACCTCCATACCGCATCAGAACAATTCTATTGTAACCGAGAAAATAATGAAGATGGGCAGAATTGTAATTTAAATGTATGAAAATACATATTCTCTAAACGTTGTGAAATAGTTAAAGAAACATGATATTACAAATCATGAGAAATTATATAATTCACCACTTTATGTCTTAGAAATACATAAGGAGATAATGAAGGACACTCTTCTTCTTCATAATCTCATCTTGAAAGATCATTATGTCAAAATGATTCTTCACTAGTATTTATTCTTCACCAGGATCCTTTCTATCCTCTTTGATAATGTTGATTACTGTATTCCAAATCCATCCTTCTTGGAATCTTTGTATATATGTATACAGCACAGGCGCGGATAAATTTTACTTTACATATTTCCTAAAGCTATATGTAGATCCACAAAGAAGGATTTTATAGAAATTCGAACTTTTAGGGAGAAATAATGGTTAACAACGGGAAAAACTGGTAGCTTTTGTATAAACCTATAATCAAAATTTGAAATGTTTCCTTTAAAAAGATCGGTGTCTATCATCAAATTTTCGATTTCCATTTGCCATCTCTGAGTGTTACGTATAAATGTCGTCTCTATGTTCATTATGTATATCAGCTTCCATAAGAACAACCATCAAGGGTTTTCTTATTCTTACACAAATTCCTTTTTCTTGTTGTTTCTGTTCTTTTTAGAGCATATTTAGATTGGCTCTAACTCATCAATGTTGTTGTTTGTTGTTGATGTTTGGTATTTGTTGTTTTCCTCCTGTTCTTATTTTTTTTTGTCGATATTCCTATAGTTGTTGTTGTGTGGAATTTTTACTTTTGTTTCGTTTGTTTTTGCCAAAGCTATTCTTAGAAGAGAATGCAATCAAAATAAAACAAGTTTACTGAAATGAAAACAACAACATCGTCCCAAAACATCAATATTGAAAACAAAAAAACACCATAAAATATCACAACCACTGTTGCCAGATTTATGGTTATTGTAAGGACTTTCAGTACCATGAAAAATAAATGGTCAATTATGGTTATGTTAAAAAGTGTGAAAGAATGATGATGGTCTTTTCCAAATCTGCAATGCCTCTGGCTTATAGTTAACAGCATTCTGGTCTACGTCTGACTCTAGGTTATGTTATAAATGCAGCATTTCAAATACCTTACGGTCCCTTAGATCAAGACCTTAATATGTCAAATGTACAAGGTGGCTGATGAATGCTTCTACCGTGATGAATGCTCCTACCTTCTGAGTAATCAATCGGTTTAATTTTTTTTTATTTCAAAGATTGAAAATAGGTGATTGGGTTGATGAAACAACTATTTCAATTGTGAGACGCTATTAAGCACTGGAGTCTTTCATTTTCGTCCAAAGAGAGTAGGTTCACGTTTGTCGGCACTTCTCCGAGCAGATGGACTATAATTTAAGCACTGGAGTCTTTCATTTCCATCCAAAGGAAGTTTTGGCGCACGTTTGTCGGCACTCCTCCAAGCAGATGGACTATAATGAGGATCGTTAACAATTTTGAAGAGCTTGGAAAAGTCTCAAGACATCCCTGTCATCGATATCTCTCAGTTCGGACGCTGGAAACTATTGCTGCTGTCATACAGTTGATCTCTCACTACATACAATATTCCATAAGGATTTAAATTTATTTCTTTATAAAATTTAAATAATAAACATAATGAACGTTTCAGACTTGCCGATCATTCAAAATATGTTGAACTGCATTTTAGTGACTGACAAGGCCCATTTTGATCTGTCAAGAAACAAAATTATCTAATATGGAGTGACTCCAACCCATAGATACTGCATGAGACAGAATTTCATCCAGCTCGAGTAACAGTGTGGTGAGCTGTTTCATCAAGCTGAATTGTCGGGCCTTACATTTTTGAAGAAAACGATTTTCTTTACAGAACTACGCCGAAAGATAATCCCTTTCAATTCAGTGTGGTTTCAACAATATGTTGCAACTTTTTTCTTGTGGGATTATTGTATTATAATCCGTAGCCGATCTCGTGAGATCCCTATCAAAGACGACCTGTTGCAGTCGTATACGATCCAAACAAGCTTTAATATGGAACATGTTGTCAGAGTAGACAATCTGGTCTGAGCAGACTCATAAAGTTTATGTATCTTAAACCAGGAAAGCGGTAAACCAACTAAATAATCGGTCACGTAGTCTTGTAGAAAAGAGCCAGCTTTGGATAGTTCGTCCGCGTTGTTATTGCAGGTACATCAGAATCACCCTTTACCCAGAATAACTCCTGGTTAGACTGTCACGTCATCTCTTTAGAAGATAGCCGGCATTCATGTACCAATATGGTTGTCGTCTGGACATGATTGGATTTGTGTACATGGTAGATGTATGTAGACACCAGAGAGATATAATTGCAGATCACTACAAATCCGTATATTCTCACTGAATATCCTGAAGTACTTCAACCAGTGTACCGAGTTCTTGATGGCCGAAGTCTCATTGGATAACATTGCACTTATGATGCGGCCTTCCGAAATTTGGAAATGCAAATACCTCAACTCACCGCAGTTGCAGATTTGAAATCAACTGTAAAGATCTCGAATGTGATCTCGATTGGGAAAGACCAGCCCGTGGTCGATACAGATAAACATATCCCATCAAAGAGTATGGCTGTGCAGTAGTCAATATACACATACGAAAATTGTCGCATGACAGGTATTCACAGACCTCCATGCCGCATCAGAACAATTCCATTGTAACCGAGAAAATAATGAAGATGGGCAGAACTGTAATTTAAATGTATAAAAATACATATTCTCTAAACGTTGTGAAATAGTTGGAGAAAAATGAGAAATTATATAATTCACCAGCTTATGTTTTAAAAAGACATTAGGCGATAATGAACGACACTCTTCTTCTTCATAATATCTCATCTTGAAAGATCATTATTTCAAATGAGTCTTCACTAGTATTTATTCTTCAGTAGGGACCTTTCTATTCCCTTTGATAATGTTGATTACTGTATTTGAAATCCATCCTTCTTTAGAGAATTACGTTCCTTTATCTAGAATGGATTATGGTCCATCCCTGCATTAATATTTTACTCATGGTTCCAAAATGCGAGGAAAAGTTGAAGGTGGCATATTCATTGATGAGTTTGACATCACAATTCCTTTTAGACTTAGTGCTGAATATTGTAATCTTAAGGCTGAGGTATCAGCAATTAGAGGATCGCCAATCTTGGTAAGCATCCATCGTATACCCTCTGGAAATACCGGGCCTCTCTGAATAAGATGGTGAGACATTGAACAATATAACTAATATTGGTGAGACCACACGCGAATATTGAAAGCAAATATATTGCGAATGAAATAGCGAGCGAGTGTGCTATGTATATGACATGAATCTGACATTGACAACTTTTATGACGTCCCACTCTCTTCATGCAAAGCGCTCACATGGCGGATTTGCTTAGGTTAGGTGGTCAAATGAGTCAGCATGCCCTACTACAGGGTGGTGCAGAATGAGCTATATGGCTATCACTTACAGGATAACATGTTTCAAAGCTAATTCAAAAAAATTTCCCAATAATAAAAAAAAATTAATAAGATCACATGACCATTGTACAGGATGGTGCAGAATGAGCTATATGGTTTACAAAAAAAGTTATAATCCCATTAAACCATATAGCTCATTCTGCACCAACCTGTACAATGTTAATATGATCTCGATTACACTCGGAGAGAACTGAATATCTTTTGCAATTACATCACATGCAGCTCATTAACCTAGTGTCGATTATCACTGGGCATTGTAGGTTTGGTGTATATGCTAGACGCCTTGAACTACCTTATACTAATTATTGTAGAAGCTGTACACCTTTTGTACACTCTTCTCTTTTTACCTTGAACTTTTCTCTAAAGTGTCTAGTGTGTACGATAATCTTCTCTCACTTTTTCTTTTCAAGTATTAAGAAGGGATCTTATTGGATCTAAGTAGACTGAGGCAACAACGAAACAACCTATTTAGAACTAGTCTAGTCTTTTTGAATTGACTTTTAATCCATTCTCAAAAGACTATGGAAAACCCTCATAAATAATTCAACCCCTTCCTTCAGGACATCCGGAGACTGTTAATCTACATAGTAGAGGAGCTGAACATCATATCATACCTACTGCAAAACCTACAGTGGCTTTTATTCCCAAAAGGATCATCCTTATTATCGAGAGACTGGTAGACGTCCTTTTCCAAGTTGCCTTTAACCATGTGAATATATTGGATTTATTACGGAATTTATCTGGCAACTACAGCTACAACAATCAGAAACAATGCATTTAAAGGAATGCGTTGTTGAAGAAAAAGAACAAAAGGAGTTTCATTATTATTATTAACCAATAATTTCCACTTATATGCATTACAATTAATTTTTCGGAAGCTAGTAACTCATTTAATTTGCAATGTAATATTATTGGAAATTATTTCAGTAAAAAAATCAATTTATATAATGAATTCATTCTTTTAAAACTTGGTTAATAGTGCAGGGAACACAATAGATTCGACCAGAAACAACTTTGAAGAATGTCAAGAACAAAATAAACCTAAAGTTTGATAAAAAAAAACAAAAAGTAGACAAAAACAACAGAAATACGATTAAGAAACAACAACAAAAGAAAAAAACCAAGCACTTTTAATACGACTAAAAACGAACGAACATAATAAACAAAAGAAAACTGAAAAGATCTTCAAGACCAAACGATCCAAGCGATACGAATACGACAATGCGATACAGATCATATCTACCAACCAACCAACCAGCCCCATCTAAGGGCACGACACACTTGTTTTTTTGTCTCATTCTTCGAACATTTTGTTTGTTTAGCTCTTTAATAGGAATAGAAAGGCGATGGGCATAAGAACAACAGTAGCACACAACGAAAAATATACAATATTCGCTAAGGATGTAAAGGGTGACACATGAAGTTTAAATAAAACCTTGAATGTTTTTGGTTTTATTTTAGATTCTAGAATGATCAACAAAGTGCCAGTGGATTTGTATTAAAACAAACAAAAAAACACTAGAGAATAAGACTCTTGTTTAAAAATAAATTTCTTTATAAAGTAAACACTGTTTGTTGAAGATGTAAAAAAAAATTAACCAACAAGATCCACAATAATCAAACAGAATGAATTCTTATAAATGTATTTCATTGATACATCTGTTAGTCAGTGTGTATTTGTGTTTATATTGTTCCACATGATCACATGCAAAATAGGCTACTGTTTGGATTAAGATGAAATCTTAAAAAAAAAAATTCTGGTTGCTGGAGATCATATAAAGCACTCTATCAAGGGCATTGAATTATTGTTCGGTGTAGTTGATTTAAGAGAGGGTGCTATTTATTAAAAATAGTATTAAAGTATCGTTAAACCAAATGAGAAGTAGCTTCTCTTTTCTGAAATAGGGAATCACTGTCCGAACTTACTTATTAGAGTATCAATAAACTATGCCTAGACTTATCTTAGAGTAATTCGACTTTATTTAGCTACAGGCTGAGAGAGATAGGATTTACTTTCATTGGTATTAAAACTTTGGGTTAAAAACTTTATTGTATCGACAGTCACATCTTTGATCAGTAGAAATAAATTACTGGCTTTTATATAATTTGTGTTACAATATATCCTTATGGCATCGCAATAATAACCATTAGACCAAATCTAAATCTTTCAATAAATAAGAGGTATTTGGTTGATTCACGTCATATTGTCATAATGTTCTAATATTCCTTGTGAATCGACCAATTGTTTCTAGTTCTGTTAAAAGCAGTTCAGAGGAGCACTTAACGAACACAAGTCTTTTGGGTATTGAAGTATAGTAAAGTCTAAAGGTCTTATTCAAAATAAATATTTAAATTTATTACAGGTTTATAAAACGAATTTTGTATGGATATTTATAGATCTTTCTAAGGGTTCACACTACACAAAGGAATCCATCAAGCGAGTTTAGGATTAAATCATAAGCAAAGCATCGAATTAGTTAAAGTTGAGCTTAATTTACTACAATCTTAATTCGGACTTAAAAATTGTCAGCCATTCATTCCATAAATATATTCACAACATATAATTTTTTAGCTTCATTCAAAGTTTTTAATTTAATTAGAATTTATTCATCGTCGAATTAATTCATAATGGAATTTATTCATAATTTCATTCATTCTACCCTAGAGTGATTAAATTTTTGTTAATTCAAATCTAATACAAAATCGATTTTTTCTTCATTCAGATTTGTTTTACTTTTTTTGCAAATTGCATTGAAAAAAATTGCCGTAAGCCTTTGTGTAATAGATTTGTATTGAAGAAATATTGAATCATTCAATACATTTTTAAAGCTATTTTGTAAAGGATATGAAATCAAGAATATTTTAATGATTCAAAAAGGTAATCAGGACTGAGATTGTAAAATTCTTAACGTTTTTCATTAAAACTTTTAACCCAAGTATTATTTGATTTTTTTTTGATCAAGTTACCTTTGTAAAGCATGTCAGTTATTATGTTTAATGTCAATTATGTTCATTTGTTGTTAATCTGATTAAAATGAGTGGCCAGAAAAAAGTGGTCCTACAAAAGTTGGCCAAACAATCAAAGGTCTGCTATCAAACTGTTTCCAATGTTATTAAACAATACCGGGAGAACTTGTCCGTAGATAGAAAACCTGGTTCAGGTAGAAGGAATTGTCCACATGCTGTTTCTAAAGCCAAAAAATAGAAAGCATTTTCAAAAGAGCTCTCAACACATGCGGCAGGAAAGCAACCCGGTTAGGTCAGTACTCGGACTATTTGGTACGAAAAGTTAAAGCCAATGAAGGTTTAAAAGCATACAAGGCTCAAAAAGTTCCTGACTGAAACTCTGCTAAAAATTTAGAGGCCAAAGACAGAGCACGGAAATTTAAGTCAAATTTTATACAAAAAATATACCTACTGTATAATGGATGACGAAATGTAGGTATGGAACATTTTTCACAGCTTCTGGTTCCATTTTTTTATGTTGCATATGCTCGAGGGAATGTTGAAGAAAAGTTGAGGACCCAATAGCAGAAAAAATTTCCCAAAAAGTTCTTGGTATGGCAAGCAATATGCAGTTGCGAACATTTGTTACAAAGGGCTCTATAAATACCGAAATTTATATCAAGAAATGTTTACAAAAAAGAATGTTTCCATTCATAAGACTTCTTAATGTGTTCACTTATTTTTGGCCTGATTTGGGATCCTGTCACTATGGTAAGAAAGGTCTTGAGTGATACAAGAACAATAATGTGGTATTTGTACCAAGAGAGGCAATTTCTCCAAACTGCCTGGAACTGAGTCCAGTGGAGAGATATTGGGCTCTTGTTAAAAGAGAATTGAAGATCACAAAAAAGGTGTCCAAAAGTGTGGTAGATTTTAAACGGAGATGGACAACCTGTTCGAACAAAGTGACATAAAGCACTATAAAAACCATAATGGAAGGGTTTTCGAAAAATGTTCAAAATTTCATCATTAGTGATTAGAAAAATAATTTTTTTTTTTGTAAATTGGAACAATAATTTCAATCAAATAAAAAAAGATTTAAAACTGTAAGTTTAGTGGTTTCATTTTTATTAACATATATGTATGTTAAAAATTTTTCAATCTCAGTCCTTATGTGTATGCTTCATTCGGTATTACGATACATCAGAATTTAGCTGCAATCCAATGGATCCTTCACATACAGAGTTACTCCTACATAAGATGGTCTTTTGGGACATGCTTGGGGGGAGAATCTAACATCGATAGCAATCATGAGAAATTACGTAATTCTCCAGCTTATGTTTTCGATAGACATAAGCAGATAATGAACAACATCTCAGATACCTATGTTGAGTATAGTATATTCTTCATAATCTCATCTTGTAAGATCATTCTTTCAAAATTAGTATTCACTAGGGTCCTTTCTATTCCCTTTGATAATGTTGATTACTGTATTCCAAATCCATTCTTCTCTAGAGAATTTTGTTCCTTTATCTCGGATGGATTATAGTCCATCCGTGCATTAGTATTTTAACTCATGGTTCCAAAATAAGAGGGAAAGTTGGAGGTGTCATCTTCACTGAGGAGTTTGGAATCAAAATTCCTTTTAAACTTAATGATGAATATAGTAATCTTTAGGCTGAGGTATCAGCAATTAGACGATCGCCAAACTTTGTAAGGATACGATAGTACCTACAGGGATATTAGGGCCTCTTTGAATGACATGACGAGGTATTCAACAGTATAACTAATATTGGTGAGAGCAAACGGGAATATTGAATGCAGTATTTTGCGAATGCAATAGCGAGGGAGTGTGCTATGTTACATTAATATGATATTGATAACTTTTGTGACGTCCCACTCTCTTCATGCAAAGTGCTCAAATTGCGCGTTTGCTTAGGTTAGGTTGTCAAATGAGAGAACATGCGCTACTACAGGGTGGCTCAGAATGAGTTATATGGCCATCACTTACAGGATATCATATTTCAAAGCTAATTGAAAAAAATTTCTCAATAAAAATCTGAGGAGGAACTTTTTTGTCAACATTAAATTATGTTCCATGACTAAGAGAACCATCGTTACTTCGTTCCAAAGGTGTTCCAAAGAAATTTATATGCTTAGAGTAAAAGTTCTTAAGCTAAAACAAATTTGCGGAGATTGGTGAGCAAACGTAGCGCTCTATCTCTCTTACAGAATACATGATTTGAATATGGTGGCTCAGCAAAAATTGGAGCTTAAATGTAACTAGGTTTGTAAGGGAGGGAAGCTTTACTACCCTTGCAAATCTGCCTACAGAAGCAATGAGTTTTATCTGATGAATTTCAAATTGTAAGTATTACTTTTTGAAAAAATGAGCGCATGTTCACTCCATTCAAGACAGCTTTCAGTAAGCTTGATATTGCCGATTTGAAAGTCTCTCCTTGTAAGGGATAATGTAAGTACAAACATTATTTAAATATTTCAATTACACCCTGCTTCTCTGTTAGGCATAACAGTAAGCTTTTCATTTATATCCGCTTAAATTAATACAATAATCCTTTCAATAGTATGCTTTTCAGTAAGGCTTTTTAAAATCTAAAAATTTGTTAGTGGGGAGTTTCCAGTTGAATGCAGCATTGTGTTTAAAATGTTTACTGAATAATATCGATCCTGAAGCATTTTTTTGAGACAATTTCCTTTCATTTAATATCACTGCATTTCTACTCTAAAACACAGAAGAAAGTATTTTATTCAGGATCAGCACTTTCTTTAATATGTGTCGCTGACGGATCAGGTTGAATTTGGCTCATAAAAAGCCATCTTGTAATTCTGATGAGGGCATAGATAAATATACATACATAGATCGGAAACTATCCTGTCAAAGACCTAACTCAGTTGTCCGAAACCTAAGTGGTGAGAATGTTTTAGTAAAAAAAACTATGTGAAAACTAAAACAACAATCGTATGTGTGATTTTTTTGAATTATTTTAATGTTTGTGTTTTTATCTAGTTTCCGTTCTATGTATATTACTCTATGTCTATGGGTATAACAATGCCGAAGAATCTCTGATTAAAAACTAAAACGAACTTCTATATAACTTCTAAAATTGCCTTTGTAAACAAAAGTCCTTTACAATTTCTTTGTATTGGCAGCTTCAGACAATTACAATTTTAATTATTAGTTTCAGAATTTCTTGTAAAATTCCTGCTAAATTGCAATAATAACGTATGCATCTTTAGCCAATGTAGACCTAAAAATTCAACAATATCTTTAGCTAGCAACTCTCACTTGTTTATATATACAAACTCTTGGCAGTCATGAGCAAAAAGAAAAAATAGATTAACAATTCCGTTTTATACAAATAGAAAAATCCTGAAGTAAGAAAAACAAAAACCAAAAAATATAAATATTTCTAAGAATGTCATAAACAACAACTTCAATCATTTTATGATGTTTTGGCTCCGATCCAATTTGCGGCGAGTGTTGTTTATTTGAAAATGAAGAAATTGCGGTAGATACGACAAATACTGGTTCTGCTTCTGGTTCCTGTAGTGAGTTCGAGTATGTGTATTAAAACAAAAAACAAAAATATCCATATTTATTCATAGTTTCAGCAAATACAAATAAAATATTTGGTATTTTTGTTATAAATGAATTATTGTTTTTGGTATGTTCTAAACAATAAAAATATATAAAAACTCAGCAATGTATAGCCCAGCAAAAACTTTATTTTCAGTTTTAAATGCATCAACTTTTACTCTCCACTGAGTTAGTTAATTTATAATAATAAGCAGACCAGGTACTTTTCATCTCTGTCCCCCTCCAAAATTAAAAATGTCCCCAAAAATCCCCAAATATTTTACTTTAAACAATACAATTCTTTAGAAAAATTAAAAAATACATTAATATGGCCAATAACCGATAAAATAGGGTATTATAAAATTAAGAAAGTTACTGGAAGCCAAAAACATGGTTCGGCATGGTTACGACAACTATACTTTTTTATTTGGAAATAAAATTACACTGGTCAACAACATTTTGTAACAAGAGATTTACATACTAATTTTGAATAACCCACCTATAAGCATTCAAACACCATATTTATTTTGATTTGATCTGGTCTAATTTTTGTGTTGCAGCCAGTGCTTCCATATGTGAAGATTTTAATTTCTCCCACATGTACAAGCCGAAAAAAGGAATAAAAGCAAAAAACTATGTAATTTGCAACTGTTTTTTTACATATCCAGCATTCATTCTTCTATTGATAAAATTTTAGATTGACCGTTTTTATGATTTATTTTCACATTCATGTTAAACTGTAACAAATTATACTTTACTATATATAATAATATTTAATCTAGTTTTACTTTGCTTCTTATGTTTTGAGATACCAAATAGAAAATGTTGCCTTTCACTATTCAATAATTCAGTGTATTTAGTATTTGAAGAGGGTGCTTGTGTTTTTTGGTTTCCAAGTTAAGTTGTTTTTAAATAATGTCAAGAAAGTGTAAAAATTGTTCTGACATTTGTGGCGATATTACTTTTAAAACTCATCGAAGAAATTTGATGCCATTAGTAACTAAGTCATATAAATAATATTTTGGTTTTGCCATCGGGCAACAAGACAAATCGTGGGTTCCACACATCTGCTATGTCTTCTTACAGGATGGGCGAAAAGGTATCGATCTTTGCTTTTTGGAATTCCTATGATTTGGATGGTACCGACGAACCACTCATATGATTGTTAGTCTTGTCTTACTCATACTAAAGGTATTACAATTAAAACAAAAAATAAAATTAATTATCCTGACCTGTCATCTGCTAAAAGACCGATCCCTCATAGTGAAAAATGACCTGTACCAGAACCACCTCAAAATTCGGTTCGGTCCGCTACGCTACGCCAGAAGCAATTGAAAACGATTCATTAGTTATTTAGATAAGTACTAGAGGCAGAACTTTTGGCCTCTCGATTAAAGGGATGGAATTTATTACAAACCGAAACAAGAATATACTATTATCCCAATCGAGAGAGCCGTAAGCGATGAACACTGTGAAAGATTCCATCAAGACAATGTAAAACCGATATCAGAGCAAGTGGGGTCCACGAATGCTGGCGGACTACTGTTGGACATTACAAAGAGACATTCCTGAAGCAAAATACAGACGAAAATCATAAGGATACATTCACGTATTATACAAAATAACGTCATTTTGTTGATAAAACTGAGATTTTTCTAAAATATATTAAAATCAAATTACGAAAAAACTATTCGTATTTAAAATATTCTAGTTTAATTTCTGTTATCCTTATCCTTGTTGTAAGCATAAGTAGACAAAATTATTCTTGTTACATGCTAAAAGTGTTTTTTGTCGACCAGTGTTATTGGAGATAACGTTACGAAATTTTACAAGTTCAGAGTTGATGTGATTTAAAGCAGTTCAGCATCGTAGGCCCCTCAAAGTCGGTCACCTCGGGACTCACATTTTTTTAAAAAATCTAGAACAGTCAATTTATGATCCGAAATAGTCCTGAGGAAGTTTTGGAAAAAATACTTTTACATGTGTAGGTTATCTTTTCTATTTTGCTTGATATTTTTTTCGTTTTCTTATCCTGTCTGTCTGTCTGTGTCTGTGTGCTAATTAAATTTTCTGAAGACCCCAAATAACTTACAAACTTGATTCATACATCAATATATCGGAAATTCTTCCGGCTCTGTTGACAATATGGATATCTATTTATAGATATTTCAAAGTACATTGCAACGATCTAAATGATTAAATATTTTTTAACCCTATTTTTTTTTTAAATTTTTGAAAAAAATTAAAAAAAAATATTTAAAAAAAAAAAATTTTTTTGAAAACAATTTTGAAAAAATTTATTATATTTAAAATTTTGAAAAACAATTTTGAAAAAAAAATTTTTTTTTTAAATTTTGAAAAAAAAAATTTTGTTTACCTAAAAATATTTAAAATTATTATTTTAAAGTATATTTTGGTGAAGCTCTCTTACTTGTTTTACTATCACATGGTACATAACGTCACAGTGGGAACTTTGAAATAAAAACTCAATTTTTGGAACACATTTTCCCCGTTTTAGGAATTGTGGTATTTGAAAAAAAAAAAAAAATGGCACTAATTATAATACCATTGATCCATATTAGTTCCAAAATCCCCAAAAAATTTAGATAGATTTTTGGGCTCAATTAATCGACATTTAAAATCTAAATGAAAATAGTTGATCGAAAAGTCGTAAATCGATTATTAACTTTTCATAACACTCATTATTTCTGTCACAACTGATGTCGGGATGAAGCAACAGGCTTTATGCCTATTACTAATACAAATGCCATGCCGTCCCTAATATATGTCCAGTATGTGGTCAGGGTTGTAAGAATGCGTGATGAGATTCGCAATTTGAGAGTGACTGGTGAGTGATACAGAGTCAAGATCAACGAGTTGTTTATTGCCGAAAACTGAAGAATTGTTTTGGAGATTTGCAGTGGCCAGCAGGATCAATCAATTTGACTGCAGACTTCTATCTTAATGATTTTGATGCTCAAAATCTCCAAATTGTTTGATAATTTTAAAGAGTTTTGCTAACATTAACATTGTATATATGTATATGAATACTCGATTTCTTTCGATTCTTGGTAGGTTATTTGGTAAGTTAAATTTTTGCTGGGATAGAGAGGAAACACAGTAACAGCCACAGTCTATGTGGTATTGTATCCAAAAGTTATTTGTTGTTTATGGCAAATAATAGTGCGAGTTTGGAAAGAAAGGAACGTTAATTCGAATATGTATATTTAAACAAACAAAAAAAAAAAAAAAAAAACTTCAAATTTGTTTGGAGTTTTTTAAAGCCAACATTCATCATGGTTCGATGCTTTGAAGTTGTTAGTCAGAGTCTATTTGAGAGTGAGTTAGAGTGGCAGGGAAAAGAAGAGTTTTTTCCTCTCCATGATTTTAATATGAAACATTTTTAGTTTTTAGTTTTTTGATGTTGTGGGTTTTCTATTGTTGCATTTGTGCTATAAAGCTAGACAGGAATATATGTATATTTGATGGAGAGCTTTTGGTATTCATTATTTATGTATACAAATTTCACAAATTTTATAATATTTTAAAAATGACTTTCTATATGAACTTGATAGAGGGCGGCAGAGAAGGAGAGGTCCTAAAAATTAAAGTTTTTCAAAAAGTTATTCATTAATTTAATGTTATTAAAAGAGTTGGGTGGCGATCATCCTTCCATGCTGGTCTAAATATAATGAATGTATCTCTGGAAGCAGAATATTTTTAAAGCTGTGTTAAACTAGTTAACAAATCTTAAATTATTAAAACCGCTTTGAAGCCTACACAAAAATTCCTTTTCAAACAAATAAATACTTATATATGAATGCATAGAAATGTGTTTAAAGAATTTCTATTTGAAACTAGTTTCCTCTTATATAGTTCCACTATTTCCACTGTTATCAAAATATTATGAAAACAAATCTCAGCAACTTGAAGAAAAGATGAAAAAAGGAACACGGAACTATAGCGAAAAAAAGTAGACGTGAGTTGTATATAAAAAAAAAAAATTGTAAAAAGAATCAACCATAATTCCAATTCATATACTTATAGACTTATATTTTGTTCCAGCTTGTACTCGTTTACAAAAAAGTCAACGAAGTGAAATAACATTTTTTTTGTACATCAGAATGAACGAAAATAAACGGGCTATAAAAATACTGAGGAGACGCCAAGGCATTAAAGTATTAAATAAAAATCATAAAACCAGACATACATATTCACTCACAAGTACTCCTCTATACTTCAACATCCGTACAATCATAGATACAAAGTGTTCATATAACTCCGGAAGTTTGCGAATGCAAAAATTATACAAGTAAGAGTGTTTCTGGCAGTCGGCTGTAACGACATTTTAACACCTACCTAACAGACTGTCTTGGGACATAGGCGAGATTTTTCTTTATATACAAAAGAATTTCGTTTCAATTTAAAATTGAAGGGCTCAGTTTTATCCTTTTTTTTTTTGGTTGTAGCAAAAATAAGCTTGGGGGATGCCAATTACATTTTCCATTAAATTACTTCAGTTGTAATTGCAATTGATAATTTTCAATTACATGTAACTGTAATTCGAAATATTCAATTACAATTAACAGTAACTGTATTTCAAATAGTTAAATTAGAATTACAGAAATTGTAATTGATAGAAAAATCGATAAACAGTAATTTAATTGCTTTAAATCCAATTACATTTCTAAAATTGAATTTTTATATGAAAAAAGAAAATCAAAGTAAAATGTGATTTCATTACCCCTCTCAAAATAAACTTTGGTTTGTTTTATCCACTAAGGCTCAATATTTTTTGTATACCCTTCACCATGAGTGAAGTGCCATGTCCGTCTGTATGTTGAAATCAACTTTCCGTAGCCCCCAAATAACTTACAAACATAATTGATAAATCAATTTATCGGTAATTCTTCCGGCTCGGTCGCTATTTAAAATCGAGAAAATCGGCCCACAAATGGCTGAGATATAAGGAAAAAACCGGGACAACCTCGATTTTTGGCCTATTTTTATATCTGGATTACTAAGTCATTAATATAGACAATATGGATATCTAATGATAGATATTTCAAAGTCCATTGCAACGATTTATATAAGGCTATAGTAATTTGGACCTACAATGGGTCGAAATCGGGAAAATTATTTTTTAACCCGAATATTTTTTTTTACCATAAACATTTTTTTTTTATTATTTTTTTCACTAATAAATTTAAAAATTTTTTTTAAAAAAATTTAAAAAAAAATTTCAAAAAAAAAAAAATCGGGAAAATAATTTTTTAACCCGAATATTTTTTTTACCACAAACATTTTTTTTCATTATTTTTTTTAACTAATAAATTGAAACAAAAAAATTTTAAAAAATTTAACAAAAAAAATTTAATTTTTTAAAAAAATTAATTTTGTTTACCTAAGAATATTTAAAATTTTTATTTTAAAGTATAATTTGATGAAGGGAATATAAGAATCGGCACAGTCGAATATAGCTCTCTTACTTGTTTTGAAATAATTCGGTATCTCGGGAACTATTAGATATATCATAAGGAAATTTCACGAGGTTGGAGCTGAGGTATAAACCGCACGGTGGTCTTAACACCGGATAGAAACAATGCGTCTATCACCACCATAGAGTGACTTGCAGGAACACTGAATTGGCAAATTCTTGTACATTGACTGCACAGATCAAAGCACAAACACCTTGCTCGAGAGCTCGGGCTATCTAATCCCTGCCATCCGTAGGCTAGCTAGTCAACTAACAAGCCCAGGACAATTATCCAGTCCGATATATGGTCTCTGACTTCAAAAGTTCTCTGTAGATAAAAGCCAAAGTGAGCGTTCTATAACACACACTTTTGACCTCGACCGAGAACCAAACCCAACGACCAGTACATCACGTATGCCAGTTCCTATCCGCTACTTTCAATGGCTCTGTTGTATCGGCAACAACACCTAGTAAGATACATTTTGTGGCCCGAAATTTGTCACTAGCCCAAATATCAGTCCTTTAACCAACGATCTTCTACCCGCTATGGGTTTTAAACCACAGCAACCACGTGCTCACCGAAGTGACCTTACCAATGATCCTACAGGACCGAAGTCCTGGGGCAACAGGATCCCCGTGGCACTTGATAAGACTCTAGGCAACTGCGAATTTAATAAATTAAATTCTTACCAGTAGTGCGATTCACTAACTTTTAACGATCCGACAATCGTAATGTTTATCGACATAAATAATCGCTTGCAGTATCGATAGTGTGATTCAGTAATTTATTTTTAACGATTGTTTACAGCTGTATTTTTCTGTTTTCTGTATTACTGTGTGAAAACTATTATTTGACAAAAAATAAAATAACTAAGCAGTGGTGTAGTGAGTACATCGTTGACTAGCAATCGGATGGTTGTCGGTTCGACTCGTGGCCGCGACTTACTTTTTTTTATTATTTTATTTTTTGTTTGTAATTACATAATTCTATAAATAACTACTAACAACTTATTTCCGGCCAAAATATAAACGATTACTTTTGGGACATCATCCAGTAGAATAATAAGTAGTCTATCGTCAAATGTCCCTTATTATTCGGCTTATTTTTTCATATTTTTGTGTTTTCATTATTTTTACGATAGTTCCAGCTACAAAAGTTGAAGATAATGAAGAAAAAATTGCAAAAAAACTTTATCGATTAAATAAACACAACTTAAATTATTGTCGATAAAATAACGAAAAAAAAAACTGCTTAAAGTAACAGCTGACTTCAACCGACAGCGAATATCGTTAAAAATGTTACTGAATACCAAATTCGATAAATTTTCGTTATATTTATTTTAACGATGCGATTATCGTTATAAAAGTTAGTGAATCGCACTACAGTAGTGCGATTCACTAACTTTTATAACGATAATCGCATCGTTAAAATAAATATAACGAAAATTTATCGAATTTGGTATTCAGTAACATTTTTAACGATATTCGCTGTCGGTTGAAGTCAGCTGTTACTTTAAGCAGTTTTTTTTTCGTTATTTTATCGACAATATTTTAAGTTGTGTTTATTTTATCGATAAAGTTTTTTTACAATTTTTTCTTCATTATCTTCAACTTTTGTAGCTGGAACTATCGAAAAAAAAAATGAAAACACAAAAATATGAAAAAATAAGGCGAATAATAAGGGAAATTTGACGATAGACTACTTATTATTCTACTGGAAGATGTCCCAAAAGTAATCCTTTATATTTTGGTCGGAAATAAGTTGTTTTGTTAGTAGTTATTTATAGAATTATGTATTTACAAACAAAAAATAAAAAAAAAATAATTAAAAAAAAGTAGGTCGCAGCCACGAGTCGAACCGACAACCATCCGATTGCTAGTCAACGTTGTACTCACTACACCACTGCTTAATTATTTTATTTTTTGTCAAATAATAGTTTTCACACAGTAATACAGAAAACAGAAAAATACAGCTGTAAACAATCGTTAAAAATAAATTACTGAATCACACTATCGTTACTGCAAGCGATTATTTATGTCGATAAACATTACGATTGTCGGATCGTTAAAAGTTAGTGAATCGCACTACAGGAATAAGGTCCGTATTCCTCGGAGCCCCGGTTTCGCTCCATATTTCCCCTTGAGGCATAACATGAAGGTGTGGAACGTTTTTTCTTTTATTTCAAGCCGTTATTATTCACGTTTTATTTTCATATTAACAATCTTCCAAAAGTTCTCCATAAGATTGAGATCGGGAGATTGACCAGGCCAATGAAGAACTTGAATCTTATTGCTCTGTAGCCAAGTCTTACAAACTTTGGAGGTGTGCTTAGGATGGTTATGCTGTTAGAACCTCCCTATAAGTGGCATCTCTTCACTGGCATAAGGCAACATTACATCTTTCAATATATCTCTGTACATGAACCGATCCATAAACCCATTCACTTTTTGAATTGGCCCAATTCCTTGACCAGAAAAGCAACCCCAGATCATTATATTGCCCCCTCCATGTTTAATTGTTCTTTTGCAATACTTAGGATTCAGTCTTTTTCCTATTTGTCTGCGTAAACTCCTATTTCCATCGGAACTTTTCAATTTGTATTTGGATTCGTTAGAGACAGTTAATGTGGGCTTTGGCAAACTCCAGTCAAGCTTTCTTGTTCTTAGCTGATATAAACGGTTTTTTTGGTGGTCGTCGGCATCTACAGCTCTTCTACGGATTGTTCTTTCGCTAACGCATAATCTAAAACTTGTTCTTATTTGACTAGCAGATGCTGTAGGATCTTTTTGGGTTGATTGAATGTTAACATCAGAGTTAAAACAGATAAATTCATATAGATCGGAAATTTTCCTGTCAAAGACCTAACTCAGTTGTCAGAAACGTAACTAGTGAGAATGTAATAGTGAAAAAACCAATATGTAAGCAAAAGCAGCACTCGTATGTGTGACTACTTTGAGTAATTTTTTTTTTGGATTTTTTTTCTAGTTTCAGCTCTATGGGTAAAATAATCTCCACTCTGGAGCTGAAATTGTTTGACTCGTTAGTGGAATAAAAAGCGATAGCCAAATTTGAATTCAAATGAATAGAAATGAGAAAGAAATATTATTTACTGCAGAGTGGAGTACTCCATCATTGTAAACGTAACTTAAGCAATAATTTCTTTATTACTTAATACAAATGAATTACCACACCAAGTTGAAAATTTAATTGTAGGGTGTCGAAATGAAAGAGGAAAAGAAAAATCTTAAGCAAAGAGTGAAACATACGACCAACTGAACGACTAACAGATATTTTTCATTATTTAAAATGAAAAAACAGAGAACAAGAAAAAAGAAAATAAAAAAAAGCAGACAGACTAGGCTTATAAACGTCTACGGAGCACTAGTATTAAATACTTCTACTCCAAACAATGTATAGTGTTCATTATCATTCACATCATCATCATCATCACTAACAGCCAGCACCATCATCTTCTCCAACTACGAACAAATCGTCATCGTCATCATCTCCATCTACATACAAGTCGTAGTCGTTCTTTCGCTCGTTTGTGTGTCTTTGATAAATAAAAAAGAAATATTGGCATTGGCAATGGAACGACTGACTTCTACTATTTCCATCCAGTCCTTGGCTGGTGCTAGTTGAAGAGCTGGATGAACAAGAAATTCAAAAAATAAAAGAAAACAGAATAGAACTCAACTGGATACTATTTGAAGAAGGTTCCTGAAGCGGTATTAAAATAAACAAGTAAATATGTTACATTCGGCTTTAACGAATCTTGTATACCCACCATTTATATAAGGGCTAAGTGAAATCATGCACCGATATTGACCATTTTCAATACCAAACAAACCTTATCAACAGAAAGTATTTGTGTAAAACTTCAGACAGCTAGCTGCTACATTTGGTCCCTATTGTGTTTTCCACCCCAAGACGAACGGGCATAGCTAGATCGTCTTAGAATCTTATGAGGACCCAGAATATACATATATACTAAAGTGGGTATGCGACAAATATTTTGATGTGTGACAAACGGAATGACAAAATCAATATATCCCACATCTTTTTTGATGGTGGCTATAAAAATATCTAAGGGAACAGGAAAATACATAGTTGTATTCTTGTTCTTGTAGTTCGTTTGGGAAACAACAGAGTCTCTGCCTAGTATGAGCAGTAGGGTGGCCCTTAATAAACAAAAGTTGGATTTTTGCCATTCTCACCCCCCAGTTTGGTGAACATTGGTAAAAAAATCATCCTGGACAAATTTTATTTAAATCGGTTGGGGTTAAGAGGTGCCGCAAGCCCTCTGAAGTTTTCAGATGCATTTACAAGGGGAAAAAATTAATTTTTTTTCAGTTTTTGTAAAAATTTTGCCATTAAAAAAATACTTTTGCAATTTAATTTAAAAGAATAGAAATGTGTACGTAACTGTCGTTCTAATGAGACACAAAAAACAGAAATTGGTCAAAAAATGTTAAAGTTATTAAAAATTCCGCAGGCCATTAACGTGTCTCAGGCCACTAGAACAAGAAATGTTGGAACAAAATTAACATATTTTGCGAAATATTAAAATAAAATTTTGATTTTTACTTAAAATATATGCATATTTACTAGTAAATGAGTTTTTGTCTTCGTAGAATACCGTTAACCTATTCGCAGGTATGACCAAAGACATACATTTTTTTAACGGCAGTTAAAAAACTCCATTTTCAAACTTTTAAACATTTTGTTAAACAAATTTCAGACTATTTTACTGCCTGTTCCACGATGTCGAAAGAAAAATGAGTCGAAAAAATTTGTATGAAAAACACTCAGTTTTTAAAATTTTTTCGAATAGTTTTCATACAAATTTGTTCGAGTAATTTTTCTTTCGAGATCGTGAAACAGGCCTTTAATCATTTCATTGGGATTTGTTAAGAATAAAATAGGGAATAAAAATATGAAAAAATTAGGAAAATATCTTTTAAAGTTTTTCCATACCTGCTATTTAAATTTTAAAAATTTCGAGAAAAACAATTATTTGGCAATTTTTTGGCGAATGAGCTCTATTTCCTTACTGTTATGAACTTTAAGTAAAACCTATTCAGAATATTATAGTCCAGATAATTCTAAATATACTCTGAAAGTTTTACTAAAATTGGAAAACGTTAAACCTTAAATCTTGAAGGTCAAAGGTCAAAATTTTCAATATTTGGAAATTCTAATTTAAAGATAGCGTTATGTAATTTAGTTTTGGGCCGATTTTGATGCAACTTAAGAAAAATATAACATGAAGTCTAGTATTTATAACAATAAAACAACAATGGAAATTAACCCTCAATGGTATTTGGGGTTAAAAAGGCAAAAATCCAACTTTTGTTTATTAAGGGCCACCCTAATGAGCAGTTGTTGTGTGGTACACAAACGGGTAAGTTTGTCTTTCATTTCATTTTGTTTTTTATATATTTTTTTAATTTTTTATTTTCGATGTTAAGAAAGCTTTATTTTGTAGATTGTGGAGGTATATTTTCGATATAAACCACATTTTTTTTTTTGATTAAAAGTTGTAAAAATGTGTTTTTAAAAGCGGTATTAATTTTTATTCAATAAAATCTCTATAGATACGAGTTTAAGCTGAGCTTCTTAATATCATAAATTATAATGATAAAGACTTCCAACGCGGGTGGTTTTAGAAGTGTGCTAAATGAAATTGCACATCTAATGCAAAACCACTAACAAAAGTTTTGTCCATACCAAAAGTTCCCCTTTTCAAATAATAAAAACCATAATTTTTTGTATTTCAGCTAAGCGGTTACATTTTAAATCTATATATTTATATAAAAATGAATGTATTTCTGTTTATTTGTTTGTTTATGTATGTTCCTCTATATCTGGAAGGAACAATAGGCTTTATTTTAAGTTTGGTTGAAAATGGGCGGTATTTAATTAGTGGGCGTGGCACCTATAATACAAAGTAAATAGTTATTTTCGAATATTTGGAGTACCATAATTGTGAATGTCTTCAAACTTTATATGAATCAATTAATTTTGAAGGTTTTCTCAATCATCTTTCTTATTTAATTATGACATAACCGTAATTTTGTTCCGCTGACATCCTATGTATTAAATAAACTTTTACTAAAACCCTCGCACAAAAACATTAAAAACAGAAAACAAGATCAGCCAATTTATTTATGATCACTTCCCTTTGCCACACAAATACATATAGTTTATACTTATTTTTTATCTATCTTCCTATAAATACTCACTCGTACATATAAACGATAAAATATCTCTATCTGTCTTTTGAAAACAAAATTATATGTTAACTGTCAATTCAGTCGTAAGTATTAAACAGATTCCCACATTTGACCCCATTTTTACAAGATTTTACTACAATAAAATAAAATACTCAATACAATTTGAACAAAAAAAAAAAAAAAAAAAAAAAAATCAAAAAACACACGACGAACAAACACACCAAATAATAAAATAAAATAAAATTTGATTATCTTTACAGACATTGTAATACAAAGTTTAAGTTCCATTTCCTCATTTCTTTTTTTGCTGCTCAATGTAAGTTGGCGTTTTCTGTGTGTGTGGCTGGTTGAGTATCTCAGCCTAGTTATTTTAGCTTTAATCTGTAGTATAACCATCCATACGAATGGGTTTTCTTTCATATTTTTTGATATTATTAAATACGTAGTTGGTTTTACTGTGCGCCTTTTTGCGTTTTAATAAGAAAAAAAAACCTAAATGAATGAACTTGAATTGAATGGAATGATTTGTTTTCGAGTTTCACGGAACTAAATTAAATGTTGAAAGATATTTTATTTCTTAATTACACTAATTTAAAAATGAAATCAAATGAAATTTGTGCTCTATGTAGCCTTGATCTGTTTCGAGTTACTGCAAGTAGCCTTGCGAGCGGGTTGGATTGTGCCCTCTGTATGAGATCTATACTGGTATTGATTGCTGTCCCCCATAATTAGATTCCGTATGTCTAAATTTGTTTTAAGACCGAATTATACAGGATGACTTTGTAGTTAAGGCTTAATTCGATTGATGGTGGATTAGCCATTGTAAATTAGAAGCTTGTAGTTTAATGTGGAGCCGCTTGGCTTCTATTTGCCGATGAGTACCAAAGTATGTAAAGTGATCAGACTGTAGAATATATTGTAGTGTCACTGGTGAACAACTTCCTCTCCTAAGTAAAAACGTTATGTGCTTACTTTTGATTTCATTTAGTTCTATTCTCCAATTTTTTAGCTACATTTAAATTCACATTAGAATTTGCAGTGTCATCTGCTAAGGTAGAAATTGTTAATTCTTAGGACTCGGGTAAATCAGAGGTGTACTAAAACACTACTCTGAGGTACACCAGCATTGATCGCATATTCGATTGTCACATAAACAAGCGATCCGATAGGTAAGACTTTAGAATTGTTTGTACTACTTAGAAGGCAGTAAGCATTTTATCTTGTGTATTAGACCTTTATGCCAAACCTTGTCAAAAGCCTGAGCAACATCTAGAAATATTGCCGAACAGTACTTTTTTAGTTCGAAAGATTTAAGTATCTCTCCAGTTAGGCGGTTAACTTGCTCAATTGTTCCGGATAATTGTCGTTGATAATGTTTTACTATTTAAGAATTTTACCTTGTTATACCCTTCACCATGAATGGCAAGGGTATATATAAGTTTGTTTGTAATTTCCACATTTTTCATTTGCGACCCCACAAAGTATATATATTCTGGATCGTTATAGATAGCGAAGTCGATATAGCCATGTCCGTCTGTATGTTGAAATCAACTTTCCGTAGCCCCCAAATAACTTACAAATATAATTTATACATCAATATATCGGGAATTCTTTCGGCTATTTAAAATCGAGAAAATCGGCCCACAAATGGCTGAGATATAAGGAAAAAACCGGGACAACCTCGATTTTTGGTCTATTTTGTATCTATATCTGGATTACTAAGTCATTAATATAGACAATATGGATATCTAATGATAGATATTTCAAATTGCAACGATGTATATAAGGCTATAGTAATTTGGACCTACAATGGGTCAAAATCGGAAAAAATATTTTTTTACCCGAATTTTTTTTTTTTCATTAACTTTTTTTCACTAATAGATTTACAAAAGAAATTAAAAAAAAAGATTTGAAAAAAATTAAAAAAAAAAAAATTGGAAAAAAATTAAAACAAAAAATTTAAAACAATTTAGAAAAAAAATTTTTTTTAAAATTTTGAACAAAAAAAATTTTAATTTTATTTACCTAAAAATATTTAAAATTTTTATTTTAAACTATAATTTGGTGAAGGGTATATAAGATTCGGCACAGCCGAATATAGCTCTCTTTCTTGTTTTTTTCTCAAATAGTTTAGACAAACAAGGCAATAAGCTAATCGGTCTGTAAGATGATGCCAATGACAAATCCTTTCCTGACTTGGGTATCATTATAATTTGAGAGATTTTCTAATCATTCGGAAAAACTCCTAGAGACAAGATCGCATTGAATAATACTGTGAGCACAACAATTGTCACATCTGGTAGGTGTAAATAAATCATAACCTATAGATTTTTTTAGTTTAAGATTATTTTTTATGGTTTTCTGAACATCTTCCAGACTAACATTGATTAGTTCAGAGTCTGTTTGATTAACGTTGTAGTCGCCACAAGCCAGAAAACGATATCCTAGTGTATTAAAAAATTCTTCAAACTCTACCTTAGTCACAGAAAATCGTGTCGGCAATATATTGAGCTTAGAGTTAAATCATCAACTCCGCATTCTAAGCGAATGGATAATGCTTGCAAATAATCTTTTGACAATTTTTCTAGGGTATACTGTGTTATCCTATTCCTAATTAAAGTGTCAGCCTTAACATCAGGATGATTCGTGAGATAAAATATGAAACCTCGAATATGAAAACTATATGTATTTGTTAAGTGAGTCTGTGAAATTAACAATAGATCTATATTGTTTGTGTAATTTGGAATAATAAATAATTCTTCCCAAGATTTATGGTACAATTTCATTTATGTGCTTTGTATTAAAGGATATTTTCAACCCAATTTGGTCTTATTGGCAGTTTACGTCTCGATTGCGAGATATTTGCCTTAAGAGATCGTTTCTGCGCTTCATCTATCAGACCCCTAAGGTTGATTGTGATTCCTATCGAAAGGAATAAAATTCAGAAAAAAAAAAACGTTAAGCCTAAAAATGTAAGATAATGAATAATTGTAAATGTGTTTTTAGTTAGTTTGTAGAAAATACAAAGAAATGGAAAATAAAAGTTCCCTCCGTTTTCACTCTACCCAAGATACAACCCCTAAGGTTGATTGTAATGTCCCTCAGTCCATCGTATAATCATTTACCCAGCTATTTAATTTTATGCAAGGTTGGCTACCGATTCGAAAAGCAACGATTCGAAACGCTAATTTGGATTACTTCGGTAACGAGCTTTGTAGCAGTAACGGTAATTAAATATAAGTTAATGAAGGTGGATTTATTATATTTTAAATTATGTAGATTTATAATGGTAGTTGAGCTGAAAGGGTATTTTGGGGCTAGCTTAGCGGTAGCGATACCAACATTCATTCTATGGCATTGTAACATTGGATAATGATGAACATTTCTTTCTAATGATGGATGAAATGTTCCACACTTTCAATCTACTCGACATCCTACAAAAAATCCGGAGCTCCATGGTACCACTTACTAATCCCAGCCCTTAGCCTTTGTCTAGCCTGGATCATATGACACTTACAGTCATTTCTGCTCTCATGGTATCTCTCCTCTATATAACTCTATAATAGAGACATATCTGGAGTTTACTGCCATTTCCCTCACCGCTAAGTGAGACTACCTCATTTCACTGTACGTTACAATTTCCTGGTACCCAGCTTATTCTAACATTGTACAGACTCATTAATCCAAGTAGCTGACTGAGTTTATAAAATTTGGGTATTAATATCCTTTATAAAGACATCCTAACATGAACCTCTTCTACACTCCCCTCAAACAGTCTATCGAATCGAAGCCATTCGTTCCGATTTCGGGGATGTAATACCGAAATTAGGTACTGTAATTCGTGATTCCATATCTAAGGTATCCTAAATCTACGTATGACCATCTCGCAACTGCTTCACTAATGGGTATTTATACAGCTTCTTGGCGCTACTTCAACTACATATCTATAGGCATTGTTGATTATTTTCCATTATTACACAGAGAAAACAGATTCGTTGTAGCAACCGAATTTGTTGCCAATCGAATGATTCGGTTGTACACATAGAATTTTTCGGTTCTATCAACAAAAAGTCAGTTGATAAAGAAGAATTTTGGTTAAAGCAATCAAACTTTTGTTACATCTTATAAAATTTTGGAGTCACAAGTGTATAATTCGGTCACTAAGGTAGAATCATTCGATTGGCAACAAATTCGGTTGCTACTGCGAATCTGTTTTCTCTGTGTAGTATTATATGAGATTTTCTAGGAATAAATTTATACACGCTTGTTCTGAAAATGTCCAGTTTCCTAGACCCAACCTGTAGCTGAGAGATATCTCAGTAGGTCATTGAGTTTAGACCCGGCTAACTCACCAAGGTTGGTCAATATATGGTTGCCCAGGAATTTATGTCTCTTGACACTCAGGGCTGGGCATTCGCAGAGAAGGTGGAAAATTGTTTCCTCTTTTTCCCTATCATTACAGCTACGACAATGGTCGTTAAAAGGGAGTCCCAGGCGATTTGCATGCTTGCCTAACGTACAGTGCCCTGTTAATACTGCAAGCAACCTTGATATATCCCTTCTATTCCGGGTTATCAGTTGCATAGTTCGTTTTTCGTTAAAAGATGGCCACATCAACTTGGCTACCCTACATGTGTCTAAATTACGCCATCTATTCTCGGCCTTTGTAAGAAAGTGTCTGAAGATTATACCTTTAATAGTCCTCAGTGGAATTGCTACTGAGACCGCATTGGAGATATCTAAGGCATATCCCATTCTGGCTAGTTCCCCTGCCTTTTCATTACCGTAGTGGTCTCTGTGCGCAGGGACCCAAACCAAAGTAATGTCAGATAGACGACCTAGCCTTGACAGAGAATTCTTACATTGCCTGACTAGTGAAGATGAAGATGTGTAGGCCTTTAGTGAAAGAAGTGCCGCCTGGCTGTCGACAAAAATACCTATATTGCCGCGAGTATTATGATCATGTAGTGTATTACAAGCTACCATGATTGCAAAGATTTCCGCCTGGAAAACACTACACTCATTCGGAAGACGATATGAGATACCTACCCCAAGTTCGTCACAGAAGACGCCAGAACCAACACCACAGCTCATTTTAGAACCATCAGTATATATCCTGGTGTCATATTCGTATACGAGATTACCCCTATCCCACTCATTCCTGGAGGGAATTAAGACCTTGAACACCCTATCAAAATCTGTGCATGGGGTTAAATAGTCAGAAGGTTGGAGAACGATCGAAGGCAGTAGGCCCAGAATCCCCGCGTGGCCATATGTTCTCGATCTCCAACTTCCAGATGCATGAAGCCTCGCTGCACTACAGGCAGAGGTGGCCATTATGTGAAGGTCTAAGTAAAAGGAGTAATCATGTGGTTTCATTTTACAGAAAAACAATATGTGAATTCGTTTAAAAAAGAAATCATTACTCGGATTCCATTTGCAGAACAATGAAGATATTTACTTTAAGGTCTTAATATTCTAAAATGTCTCAACTTCCCAGTATTAAAGGAACATAGTCTTAAAATCGAACTACAGGACGAAAGTCGATATTAAAAAAGTCAAGTCTATAGCTCGGAAGAACCCGAAGCTATAGCAGAATAATTGTATTGACCGACCGTTTTCTTAGTTAAGATACAATTATTTGGTCAATTCACAAGGTCTCTTCTCAGTCATATTGTCATAATGTCCTAATATATCGCGACTCGGCGGCTCGGCTTAACCGACTCTTAGGCATTCGGCGTTGGTCTCTGCTGGTTCGTTACTATAACACAATAAATATAGCATAGAAAGTAGTATTATTTTAGGACATTTTTTTCTTGAAAAGCAATTAAAACCATATTATATTAGGACATTATGACAATATGACATGATAAGAGACCTTGTGAATTGACCAATTATATATATGATAGGCACATTCAATGGTTTAAAATGCTGGTATCCTAACTATATAGAAGTATATAAAAGTTTGTCATTCCGTTTGGAATTACCACATTTTTATTGGATATTTTCTATTTGGAATTCGACTATATGAATTTCTAAGCCCACTAATCGGCATGCATTGGAGCAATTTTAAGAATTCTTATGCTTTATGATGACCTGCGAATACTATAAAGATAAATCTTAGGCTATTAGTTGTATACTACAATATTTGTGTAAATAATTTAATTTAACTTTACAAAATCTAAATGTCTTTCCATTTTATTGGCTTTTACATTTAAAAGTTCATACATACTTCGTACTTGGCCATAAATTACAAAATGGCTGAGTTTTAACTTTTTTAAACTAGTTCACTTTTAATTGGCATTTGACAGTGCCATGGACAGAATGTGAGAGTGTGTTTAATACTTAGAAAATTTTCTAACCACTATCTAATACTAGACTAACAGCGATTACCAGCTGTGGACACTTTCCAAGCATGACAACCCTTTTGTGGCCGAATTCAATCAACTGAACTGAAATGAAAATAGTCAAAAACACAAATCAAAAATGGCTGACTAACCCATATTGTAGAATTCGTCGCTTAAACATAAATATAAAAATCTATGGATGGATGGATGGTTGGATAGATGACTGCTGGCTGGCTGGCTGAATGGCTGTGTGCGTGTTGTGTAGGTAGCAAGCTAGAGGCACGCAACATTGCTACAACAATAGACAGCAGGCTTGGTAGGCAGACATTTATCGTACGCATTATAATTATTTTAAACAATTGAATTTTAAAACAAAATTTATATACATACATATGTAATAACAATTATACATACATGCATATATATAATGCTTATGTATCAACGTGCAACATCAACCAAAATAACAGAAAACACCCCAACACTATGTTGCAGTAGTAAATAGAATTTGTTCGTATGTACAAGTATGTAGTAAAAATGTACAAATATTACCTGATTCCTACATTGATGATGGTGGTACAACAGCAGATGATGAGGCACAACTATTACACATTAGTAGTGGCACAAACAAAACAGAAAAAGAAGAAAACAACAGAAGAATACTAAAAAGAATAGATTGTTATTTGTTGGTTGGTTGGCTGGCTGGATGATTTTTCAAATGGACGGATGGATGGATGAATGATATTAAACATTTTTTGCATTTTACTATAGAAGTTGTATATTTTTTCAATTTTATTATTATTTTTTGGGTATATACATCCCAGCAGTTTTTCAAGTAGTCAATGTATTCCTTAGAAACAGTAATTGCCACTAATATTTTCATTTTCTTTGCTTTTTGTGAATTGGTTACTTTATACATCCCAGGTAATCTAGCGTGAAGTCAGTTGACACATAAGTGTCTCTTAGAAATCTTGAGTGTAGTCATTGTAAACGTTAATTTTGTACTGCACTGTTTATACCCACCACCAAAAAAGGATAACATATCAAAGTACTGGTCGTAGAACCAAAAAGTGTATAAGTATATTCTGGGTCTTTATAAAATGCTAAGACGATCTAGCTATGTCTGCCTCTCTGTTGTTGTCTCAATAGCGCATCGAGGAATGAAATGGGATGAAATTTTCCTAAAATATTCTTTGTTGATCAGAAATGTTTGGTATTGAAAATAAGCTCACACGAAAACCCACTCATAGCATCTACAGAATTATCTCGTACGTGTGGAGACATGGTTGAAAAACTGGCGAATAAAGGAGAGGAAATTGGCCATCTGTCACACTCAACAATGTTAATATACCGCAGTCTGATTATGTCACCTACCTTGGTATTCATCTAGATAGATGGCTTACTTAGCGCCGTCACATAGAAACCAAGAGACTTCACATGAAGCTAAAAGCATCTAGCTTTCATTGGTTAATCAGTGATCAATCAAAATTAAGCCTTGAATATAAAGTCATTCTGTATAAGACCGTTTTAAAACCAATTTGGACATATGGAATTGAATTATGGGGAATGGCTCGCAACACCAGTATTGATCTTATACAGAGGCCCCAATCTAAAATTCTTAGGACCATGATCATGACAACATCCACAGAGACTTAGAAGTGACATTGGTAAAAGAAGAGTTCAAGAAAGTCCGTGAGAAATATATTTTTAAGCTGCAAAACCATCCCAACACGCTTGCAAGACAACTTGTGCAGATCCAAACCCGATCCAGGCTCCGTAGAGCAGATCTACCACCCCGCTAAGATGAGTTCCAGTTAACCATGAAGGCTCTCTTGTTCGAGAGCAACAAATATATTGTAGATAATATCATACATGTTCTTTGTTATTTTCCTAGAAAGACAAACTCTGTTGAAGATGGCAAAAAATGGTCTATGATTTCTTCCCGGAATATGGGTCTATACATAAGTGGTCTTCCAATAGGGACTTTTGAACTTTGACTTGTAGCTTATCTCTGTTGTAGCTATATCTCTCGAATTTGCTGTCGTTTATTCAGTTTGTTTTACCAAATTACCATGGACGGATATAGCGTTCAACAAGACGGTGCTACGTTCAACACAGATCATACCACATTGGACAGATGTGATGTTAACTGGCGCTGGAGATCGTGCGATTTTACCCCTTTAAACATGTTCCTGTAGAGTTTTCTTAAGTCACAGGTCTATGTTCATGCCATCGGCCAAATTCAGCCTGATTTATGCGCAAGAGTCATGAAAAATTGTACATTTTCGATGCACGCAACTCAGCGAAGTCGTGATCAATTAGCTTCCTCTTAGCACACGTACATGTTAAAATAACTAGTTATGCAGCTAATTAAGTAACCAGTTAGGCAGCCTATGTAGCCGATATGTAAATCCAATGCGTTGACTTCTTCGGACCAGCTATTAGAGAGTCAATTTCTAATCTATGTATGGTCAATTGACACAATTGTAAATAGTGGTCACCCTAAATGATAGGTAAAATCAATGGTTCGGAACAGTCACCAAGAACTGCTGGGTATGTATAGAAACATGCTAAAAAAATACAACGAAACTGACAGCACATGCTATGTGGCTTCAATACCAGGGAATATACTCGATTCGTACAGGAGAATAAATGCGAATACTTAAATTTTTACAATACAATGTGGTATTATACCACATACATAAATACATATATACACACAACTCTTTATGTATTTATTTTTTTTATATTTCAGTATATAAACGAAATATTTGTATATAATCCCAAAAAAGCAAAAAGAAAAACAAAAAAAAAAACTTGGCTCGTTTTGTATGTTGCAGAGTGAGTATGTGAATCTTACTTTTTTTTACCATGGTCGACTGAATTTCAATGGCTTGTTATTTTGGAGGGAAGAGTATTCAGAATGAAAAAATTAAATAAATAACGAGATATATATATATAAAAAAAAAAAAAAATTAAACAACAAATTCGTATACAAAAAAATTAAAAATCGGGCTACTAAATGATGGGATCGTACACGAGATGACGATGTATGGGATTTCAAAGAATACTGGGTGTTTAACTTAAATTACAAACTATAGCTTTTGATGTTAATGCATTGTTAATGATCGTTTTTGGAGAGAAAATTGACAGAAAACTTTTTCAATATATTACACAGGTTTACAATGATTTTGATGCAGCCAAAACTAACACTGATTTTAAGTATATTCATACTCTGAAAAAAAAAACGAAAGTAAACGATTATACAACATTTTATTAACATATTTAACAGGTTAGAAGCTTTTTTTTCGATTTTCTAATGTGGGTATCCTTAGGACAATCCCGTGTGATACTCCAACAGTAATCTGCCATCATATGTTCATGCTAGCGACCTTGGTATCTTTCTTCCATTACTTTTAAATCCTGATAAAAATGTTCTCCTTGTTCTTCGCTATACGATCCAAGATTTTCAGGAAATTTATCTAAATAGCTGTACAGATAGTGAACTTTTATGCTCATATTATATCCAACTAATTCTCCTAATTTTCAGCCTTCTGATTTTCTAAATAATGTTTCACAATGGCAACAAAAGATTTCCAAGCCGCTTTTTATAAAACTTTTATTGAATGAATGAAATCATTGCCAATATATATACCAGCTTTTAGTTTTTATGTCCTCAAACCTGGCTACTTTCTTGAAAGGAAGGCAAACAATGTACTAGTTTTATCTAATGGGTCCACATACTGCTTCATAAGTTCAAGTTTAATGTGTAATGGATGCAAAATTATGTTATCTCTGGAAACCAAAGACGGCTTTAAAACATTTTGTTTTCCAAACTTTATGTTTTCTTTTAGTGCCCTCCTTTCTTCATTTACATTTTATTCATGCCATGTAATTTAACGACACAAAAATATCAGTCATCAATGTAGTTTTTCGCTTCTGTCCAAAACATGGGTTCACCAAACTTCAAATGACTTCGTTAACCGCTTTCCCACTGTCTTAAATGTTCACTACACACTTGAAACACTATGTTTGGAACACAGGGCTTATTCCAGGAATTAATATCCCTCTTAAAGTAGTTGAAATGCATGTTTCTCATTAAGTCTGTTATAGGTTTAATAAATTTAATTATATAAATCTACATATAAGACTACAAAACGGGTAAACATAGTTACTTATGCAAATATTGAAAAATGAAGGTAGATACAAAGAAACATCTAGGAAAAAATATGCCCACCTAATACAAAACCACTAACGGTATCTCGGTACCAAAATTTGTTTCTTTATTTGTTAACCTGCTTATATTAAGCGTTAAATTTCATTGAAATTAGAATTGACAAATCAGAAAATTCGTCTTGTCTGTTTTACGATGGATTTCCAATACCAACATGTTCACTGTATAAGAAGATGTCTGCAAATTTTCATCTGAATAGATAAGTAAACAAAGTTAATTTGCACATCTGGTGCGATGAATCCTCGGATCAGTTACGAATATCCTGCATAGTTCACAGTTTACGCAGGAAGCTGTGGGTAACTCGGTACTGTGTTGAATGATACAGAACCACTATCAATTGAATTGAAGAATTAAGAGTGGAGGGTGTGCGATTCCATCGGGACAGTGCAGTGCAACTGGAGCCAATGCTCGCTGGAGGTGGCCAATGCATATAACATATAAAATCTGTTTTCAAATTCCAGTATCTTATCGAATTACTGCCGCAAGACCTTCATATTGATATGCATTTGCTTGAAATCGCAGTCCTGGTAATATCACTTCCAGATTAAATAAACCTCCTTTAAAATAGGAAACTTTCGTATACCAGAAGGTACTATTGAGGGCATATTTAGGTCAGAATTTATCATCCGTAATGATACTTCCAGAAGGTGGCGGAATTCTTAGTTAGCCCCTTGCTAATAATGTAATTTGTATCGATCAAATAATAACTATCGGTACTAGAGTTTGGGACTTTTACAGCTTTTTATTTGAGACTCGTCGGTCATTCAATCAATCTGTGGACGCATTGGTGTTGTAGAATGGATTATTACATGGATAATGATTAATAGCAGATATTGAGATTCTAAATAAACTGGATGAAATCGATACAGGAGTGGTATTGATAATGTTGTTATATTGATGTTCTAATCAAACAAATTAAAACGAAGGAGAGCTCTGAATTCATCGAAATCATAAAGAAATATAAAGCTTGTTATTCTTATTAATAGAATAAGGAAGATTTAATTGAATTTCACAGGTAAGTAGATGCGATAAACGATTTTACATTGATGGTCAGGGGTCAGGAATCTGATCCAAGAAATGTTCAAGAAACTGATCAATAAAATCCTTTAGTAGATGGTTCGAACACATATAATAGCTAAATCTCGCAGCGGACCGCGACACACTTGTTAAACACGTAGTTAAAATTGGCATATGTAAATTGGTTTTGTGGAGGTGATGTGGGTAGTGTGTTAAAGGTATTTTAAGGGATTTTTATCTTAACACATACACTGAGAAAACAGATTCGCTGTGTAGGCAATCGAATAGTTCGATTTTTTTTAGTTCTAGCTAAAGAATGTCAGCTGAGAAAGAAGAATTACTATTGAAATGTCTGTTGTCAGCAGAGCTGTAAATGAATCATGCATTTTTGAATTAATTCGCGAATCATTCACACAAAAAAAAAATTAATTGAGTGAAATTTGAGTCAATTTAAATGAATTTGAATTGCAATTCATTTGAATTGAATTCAAATGAATTGTAAATGAATTGCTAAATCTTTTTTCCGAATTATTTGAATTAATTAAAAATCACTTCAATTGAAATGAATTGGAAACAAATTGCAACTCATTTTTACAAATTCATTTGAATTGGAAATGAATTGAAATTCATTTCTGCCTAATTGGTTTGAATTGATTCAAATTTCATTCAATTCATTTTTGTTGTAAAATTAATTAGAATGATTCATTCTAATGATTCATTTACAGCTCTGGTTGTCTGCAACAACATACAAATTCGGTCTTTAAGACTGAATGATTCGATTAGCTACAATTTCGGTTATTACAACCAAAATTGTTTTCTGTGTGTATGTATCAACATTTTATTATTAGCGCAAATTCTAATGTTACCAAAAAAATATGTGAGATCAGCCTTTTCATAGAACAGTTTTCGTAGCACGTCATGATATGTTTCAGTGTTTGGAGAAGAAAAGAGAGGGAAAGATAATAACATAGAACTGGTTTCGTGATTGGTTCCGAGGCATTCAGGTTTCATTAACATGGCGCTGACCTAGGAAGGGTCATTTGTGTATTTTAGATATAATTTTGGGATATTATAACAGTGGCCACAAAACTATAAAATATTAATTCTCTACATTTTGGCACATTTCTACAACTCGTCGTCGATGCGTCAAAGCAGGCAACCGCCAATCGAATGATTCAGTCTTCATAATCGAATTTTTCAATTGAGTCTACAAAATTTTAGATAGGTGACAAATATAAAGTTGTTTCAATAATAAATCTTCTTTACAGATATACAAATTGTATGATACAATCAAATCATTCGATTGATAAGAACGAATCTGTTTTCTTTTACGAATACACAAGTAGATAATTCTACTGGCCTCCATATATGAAATCGGAAAGGATATTGAAGGCATGTATAGTAATCATCCTCTAAGCATTTGTTTTTGTAAATAAAACTAATCTTTAATTTAGCACACATAGGATTCAAGTAGCAGACACCTCTTGGATAACTCTCTAGGTCTTCAAATATGAATGCAAATGGGTATACCGACGGATTTCTATTTGGTGCATCGACGATGAGAGAAGTTAGGAATAGTTGTAAACATTTACATTACCATTTATATTCGCATTACCAGCAATGACGAATGCACTTCTAGGATAATTCTTCAGGCCTCTAGATTTAAAATGGAAAAGGGTATCGAAGACAGATATAGTAACATGTTTTCCACGTTTCTACTATTCGTTCTATATTTCCACGCGTCTTAATTTCAATTTAGCCCAGAATGTATCAAATTCTGTTTCAAATAGCTGAAATTTCTTATACACCAGAGAAATTTTAATAACGATCAATCGATAACGAAAGATCGATACATATTTATTAAGCTAAAATGACAGATCGTGTTAAAATTTGTCCAGTTTCTGGTTGGAGCTGAGGTGTTTTCGATATACAGTTGCTAAGCTTCCCTGCTTCCAGTGCGTGGCCCCTCAAGGTTGGTCACCTCGGGTCTAATTTTTTAAAAAATTGCCAAAAATACATTAATGATCCGAATGAGCTGAAAATATATGACCAAAAAAGCACATATAGTTTTTATTTTGTAGAAAAAAAAAAATTTTTTCGGGACTATATACAATTTTTATATGATCCGGAAAGAAATCTTAATGCTAAAGTGTGTAAAGTAAAATTTGGCTCACTTAAACGGACATAACACCCCTCAGACCAATTCAAACTTGGCAAATTTAAAAAAAAAAAAAATTGGTTTGAGTAAAAAATTATAAAAAGGCTCCATATTAGTTTAACCCTACATGTTTCTTAAATACTTACAAAACTTTTTTTCTATCACACGGTAAATAACGTCACAGTGGGCACTTTTCTAAAAAAAAACTCAGTTTTTGGAACACATTTTCCCCGTTTTAGGAATTTCGGTATTTGAAAACAAAAAATGTAAAAAATTGTAATGCCATTGATTTAAGAACATTTGGGTCTATATGAGTTCCAAATTTTGTTATGATATCTTTAACCGTTAAAATTTTATATTTTTCTTCATGGAAAATCACCATATTATATTTTTTTAGTTTTTAAGGTAAACGACGTCCCAAATTTTAAGTACTAAGGTACTAAGGTTTTCATAAAGTACTAAGGTTTTCAGAAATACCAAATGCCAAATACCTTTCCCCCTTTGAAAAATTTGTAAGTATTTTCATATGAAATTTCGTAACAATATCTCCAATAGTTCCAAAAAAAAAAGTTTCTAAACCACTGTGCAATGTGATACACTATGATATATTTTATAACTTCTTTCTAAAATAAGTTTGAATAGCATGTATTTTGTTGCTGGAAGAGTTAGGTTTTTGACAAATATGTTCCGGGTACTCAAAAAGCATTTTTTTGGACAACAGTTTTAGAAAAACATTTTAACATTATCCCAGTTATTCGATATAAATTAAATCTAACATTTTCGGTAATTCAAACCATTTTATATGATATCAAAACATTTGGAATCGAAAAACTATTTTAGGAGATATTTACGATTTTAATGGTTTGGGAATATACGAACATGTTCCCAGAATTAATTTTATTTCAGACATATACATTAATAAAATATGCTTTAGAATAAATATTGAGTAATGCTGAAAAATCCGAGATATTTAATATCAAATATATAGATAACAATGATTTGCTTATAAAATCATTTCCGAAAAGGACTGTCATACCCGTTATAAGTTCCCCATACCAGTAAAAACTGAAAAAACATACAGCAAAATGTTGCCATGTCTTAAATTTACTTGCTCTTTTTTTGTTGTTGTTGGCTGTATGGCAACACATTACAATAAAAGACCGAACCAACAACAATAACAACAACAATGACAGTAATAAAGAATAGCAGTAAAAAAGTGAAAAAATGGACTACACGATTGAAAAAGGAATCGGAAAACGAAAAAAACGACGAAAAAAATAAGGGCACGTGTAGAGTTAGTTGTTGTTTAACTGTGCGTATATACTACAACAACATGAATATTTGTTGTAGTTTTTTTTTTGCAATAAAACTTATGTATGTACAACGAATTTATGTAGGTATATAATGTAAACATACATACATATGTATGTATTGTATGTATGTACATACAAATACACATCCATGTACTACATAATTTAAAGTAAATGGTTGGCATTGAATGTCAGGAACGTAATTATGGTGTCGTTGCGAAAAAATACACAAACGAGCAAAAAACAACAAACTTCGAGCAGAAAAAAAAGAAGAAGAATTTACAATAAAACTTTTTTTTTTGGGCTTTTTTCATTGTGTTGTTGTTTGCGAAATGTGAAAAAAAGAATTGTTCAAAAAAGGAGTGCTTAATGGACGATGGAAGTGGATGGAAGATCGCGCCAGTATACGACGAATATTGCTGGCGGTAGTGCCAGTAATGTTGATGATGATGGTTGGTGGTGTGGTTGATGGTGGTGGCGGTTGTACAATTTTCATTTCATTTTATTATTTTGAGTTTCGTTTTTTGTTGCATTTTGCAACTTTAAAATTAATTTGCTTAAATTATGTTGATACACAATGTTTATTGTTTATTGTACTGAGATGTAGCGCGAGTGTAGCGGTTAGGCTGCAAACAATTTTGGTTTTTTCTTAATATGCTCCATCCATATTCCTTGGAGTGGGTTAATTTAAATGAAATGAAATGCTTGTCAATGCATGTTCATACATTTATTTCTTAAATGCAAATTACGACAAAACAACAACTACAACATCATCAAATAATAAAGTGTTATAGTGTCACTTTAAGTTCGTATGCAAATGCCGAAATAAAAAGGGGTCAGATCATGGGAAGTAGTTGTTTATTTAAATTAATGAACATTTTTCAAATTGTAATTTGGCCACCTTTTTTTTTTTTTTTGTTTTTCTCTTCTTTAACTTGAACAATAACTAATGACTTCCATCTCAAGGGAATGTTTTGAAGTGGTTTCGTTTTAATAAGTTTGTTGCAGGAATATTTCAAGAATTTTAATGTGCATTAAAACATTTTGGAAAAAGTAATTAATGCTCAGAGCTTTGAAATTAAAAAAAACGTGGACCATTAATTCCATAAATCCATTCCCAACATCTAATTCTTTAGCTTCATTCAAATGCTTTTAATGAAATAGAATTCAACCTTTGAATTATTATATCTACTATTAATTGAATTAAAATATTTTGTCTTTATTTACTTAGCCTCCATACAAATGTTCCCCCGGAATACAGTTTGAGCAGTCGGAAATATGTTGATTATGCGGCAATCCTCATAAAATTTTGCACAAATTAGTTCTAAGTACTCCGAAATTATACTGTAAAGAATGGCGAAAATCGGACAATATTTCATCCTAGTCCCCATACAAGGTCCCCTTTAGAAAATTACTTGAGCATTCATAACTGTCTTATAATAATTAACATCGTGATGAAATTGGACATAAATAAGCTTTATATGAACCTAAATCTTGCTAACAACTTTTGTGAGGATCGGTCCATAAGTGACACTAGATCCCATATAATCACTATATCAGAAAAATACTTTATTGTCAATAAATAATGTAAATATACTGATATGAACACAAATTTCGACATAAGTCATTAAATGTTTTAAGAAATTAATCACTTTATGAAATTCTGTACAGTTCGGATAGATAGAAGCCCAAAACTACATATTGGAGGTGGGTGTACAAGATTCGGCACACTCCTACTTGCTTTTATTAAAATTATTGGACTTTTGGACGACAATAACTGGAAGGTACAATATACTTACTTCAAGAGGACTGTGGAAATCGCCCTGCATGAGTTTGAATATCGAGGATACACTCGACAAGGAAGAATATATGATAGTATAATTATTTGGATATCGAAGGTCTAAAAGGCTTTATCAAAGAATAACGAACTAAAGCAGGAACATGCTAAAGTTTAAGTTTTGGCAGTACAAGGAAGGTTGTGACAATAGGCATTCCGTACCCTTGTGGAACCACAAATGCAGGTTTTTCCAACAAGAGGTGTTATTTTGGTAATCAAAGAAAAATGGCACTTTTTGAGATAAATGATCAGATGTTTATTTCATAATAAATAGGAAGGTATGCCGTTAATAATGAAAAACAACATCAGCAAAACCACCACGACCAAGCTTCAAGGCCCTATATCCTCTATAGCCTCACGTTCTATCTATCTTTGAGGTCCCGAAACGACGTTGGGCTGTTGGCGTAGACCTTATCTTTCACGTGGTCCCAAAGGAAGAAGTCGCAATGTGTTAAATCACAAGATCTCGGTGGCCAATTGTGATCACCTCTTCGAGAGATAACACGGTCCCGAAACCTTTTCCGTAATAGGACAATGGTTTTGTTGCTTGTGTGGCTCGTAGCGCCGTATTGTTGAAAGTAAACGTTGTGCAGATCAATATTATCAAACTCCGACCATAAGATACGGTGTAATAACGACGAGGAATGGACAAACCTGGGTTTTCTTCAACACTTTAGGCTACAGTAGCAATATTCTCAGTTGTTCTTGACGGGTTTTATTCTTCACATCACTAACTAGTACCAACAGCTCGAATTTTTCCACCAATTTTTGTATTGCGGTCCGACAAGATGCTTCACGACGACCCAAAAATGCTTTACATTTGCGCACTGTGACTGCAAGATTCTCATCATTTTTGTAGTGAATTTTAATAATTTCAATTCGTTGTTGAAGCGTATATCGTTCCATTTTTAGTAATGGCGTAGTTTCTACTTGTCAAATGTCAAAGAATAAAAGCTTCAAAAGTGACAGCTACCGAAATACCGGGTAATTCAAAATAACACGTCTTGTTGGAAAATTCTTTATAATACTGTTTACGATCATAGCAAAAGCACCATTTTAGTTGCATATACTGATGACGACGTGCTATTTATAACAGAAAAATATCATCCACGATAAGTGGACGCATGGAACCAGATTTTGGCGTACTATTTACCATGGACCAATGAAAAATGACCTGGGCGTCAATCCGACGAAGTTCGAACTGGTACTTTTTTACCAGTAAATACAGAGACTAGCCTACTAAGGCTATAAGCTCTACTCCACAAGCCAGTCTGGAGATGATGCTGGATATGCTTCTCCTTGCTATTTTCTATAACAGAGCACCATTCAACAAATCTTATGCCTCTCGTCTATGCCTGAGAGTGGAAACAGAACTTTTAAGAATAATATAATATCCGGGGAATACTGATCTTCGGGATTATTCAAATTCAATAGGTATTTCTTAGACAGCAACATTTAAGCAATAGTTTTAGTTTCGAAAATAATACAATAATTAAATGTAGAGTCGGCTATCATTGCTATCTACGTAGACAGTCTTGCAGCTATCAAGGCTCTTTGTTTCAACTTAGTGAAGACGAAATGTGTACTGGATTGTACACATTCCCTAACCTGGCCCGTGAAGGCATTTTTGGGAATGAAAATGTGTTCGATATTAAGAAAAGGAGCAAGAATATTGTGCCTCTTTGTAGGAACTCCAACAGACTTCGCATATGTATACTTACTAGGCCCTAAATAATTGTACGCATGACAGAATGTAATAAATTTTAGAATAGTTGTATGGACGAAGAGAAGGTAGAATAGGTACAACAAAATCTAAGTGACTACCCTGATGTACAGGAGTGCGGACTAGGATGTGATGAAATGGTCTTCTAGTTTCAAGAAAGTGTCTCAGATAAATCTAATCAGATTCCCCAGGAATAGCGAGTGGTCCTCAAGGTAGCAGCATGAATTATAGACTCGTCCTAACTAAGGTGGAATATTTTATATCTCCGTATAAATCGTCCAAATCTGAAAACTTAAGTATGGCGAGTTTATTTATGATACCTGAGTTGAAATAAAATCGAACAAGATTTTGTTAATTTTTATCATTTATTTCCAATCGGTCCACTGTATACTACATGTTAGCACTCCTCCATCCTACCTTATTCCAACCTATCCCATTGAAAACAATCTTATCCCAAAAACTTTTGCATTTTTTCCTTAAACTTTCTTCCCTTAACTTTTAAAAGCCCAAGGACTATTTAAATTTATGCCGAAAAGAAAACAGCGGTACCTCAACATAGTATACCCATCTTCCTGAATTTTTACATTGTCAAAGATTTTTGCGTGTACATTATGTAAATTTTTGGGCAAAATATATAAAACACACAGCATTCCCCTAGCAGCAAAAAGAGAAAACTTAATCTTGGTTTTATTTTACAAACAAATAATAAAGACATAAGAAGATAAAAGAGACCTTAACACGCACAAAATTTCTCCAAGGGAACACGCATGTAGAATACGACTGCATACACAGGAAGTCTTGGAAACACCACGCAAACATCAACCAATACCACCATCATTATATTCCAACTCATCCCGAGGAGTTTTCTTTTTGCGTTTCTTCCTGTTGTTAAAGATGATGCAGACTAATGTCTAGCTGTATTGACTTTGTAACAGGGACTTTAGTTGGCTGCGTGTCAAAAATGTGGTAAGTTCTTTTTAATTTTGTTGTTGTTGTTGTTGTTCTTAAAAATAAATATTTAACAACCAAAAACATTATTTATTTTGGTTTAAAGTAGAGAAATTAGTTTAGCGCAGCAAGTAATTGGTTGTAGTTAATATTAAAAATTTACATGCTAAAGAAACATGTTTTAAGTTTAGATTTCATAAGGGTTTTCTTAATTATACTTATTGTCATATTTTTTGCCATAGTTATGATAATGATCATGATTGTTTATTATAGTGTGCAATTATGTTCATTACTAGAGCGGAACTAAATTGAGGATCATTTAATGAGTAGTTTAAGTTAAAGTTAAGTTGTTCTTAGTTTTGAAGAGGTTACCTTGCCAAACGGTAAGTTTAGTATCTTATATCTGCCAAAATATCTTGAACAAATGTCAACACTGTACTTAGTATTATCTATAAGATTGTCTGGAGCTGTTGGCTAATTTTCTGTTACAGCCTACTAAGGAGAAGGGTTTATAAGGATCAGCACTCATGGAATGACTCCTACTCATGCAATGCTTTGTGTAGGAACTAGGAAGGAAGTCAAGTATTTGTGGACATTCGATTTGAACTTTTCTACATTGAAAGTGGCAAGACAGTTTAATTCCACATACACAGATATTATGGCTAAAGAACGAGTTTTCCTGTTGTTCTTTCCATTGGTCAATCGACCACAAAATAATGAGTTCTTGTTGAAAAACGTGTATTACGTAAAAATCTGTGGGCATCAGGAACAAAATTTGTAAATACAGCAGAACAAACTCCATTATATTATAGATAGAACAAAGAAACACCACCCCATGGAAGTTATTTATATTTAAATTTTGGTGAAAGAAGATCAAATTCATTTAAGTATTTCCTATGCTGTTTCGAAAAACTGAGTTACTTGAAAGCTCCATTCAACACTTGATAAATGTGTATAGTCCGGCGGACACCACCCTTCATTTTCCTGTCCAGAACATCTAGAGCTTCTGATCTCATAATATTTCCAACCCCATAAATACAGATTTAACATAATACAACAGTCTTGCGAACGTTGAAATCGATCATATTCGCAAGATCCCATTCAGTGATTGTCAAAATATACTGATTAAGCGAATAATGCAAGTCTTGCCTCATTGCCTCAATTTTCAAAAGGCTTGGTCTAAAATGGAATGAACATGAATGGCAAATGTTGAGATCATGTTCAAAACGAAATATAAGAAGAAGGACCTTTAGAAAATAAAGAAAGGTAAATTAATCTTGAACTCGTTGTATGAGATTCGATCCGTCGCTAAATAAATGGACTCGAAACATTTAACAAGCAGTTTATCATACTCTCCCTAACTTTAGAAATTGGAGTTGGGTGATAATTTCCAACAAACTGGAAATACGTTGTTGCTGTAAAAAGTGCTGAAAATGATTGCAAAAGGACGAGTATGTTTTGAAGAGCACCGCTTCAAGTATACCTTCTAGCTCAGGGACTTATTAATGTTGATATCCGACTGAGAAAACTTTTAATAACATGAGCTCAAAAGAATATGATTGGCATAGTGACTAATAAACTTTTGAGCTCCGGTAGTGATTGATAATTTTCCGGCAAGTAAGAATTTGATTGCGAATAATTCAGCCAAAAGGTTAGCTTTATCAGCTGGGCCAGTGAATTTTTCATCACTCTTTAAAAGATTCGGAATTATTTATTTTATTTACTATTTTAACGAATGATCAAAAGCTTTTTCAGTTCCAGGGAGCAGTAAGAGCTATTAAGAGCCTTATTACTTTGACACAATTTCAGCATTTTTATTAATACTCAGGAAACTTTCAGGTTTGATATCAAAATTATTGAAAATTATTTGAAATTATATGTTAAACATTTGAGACTAACAGCATGAAAACCTTCAAAAAGGTAGGTTCGTGCAGCTTTATAAAATGAGTTCCTTTACCCGTAGTTGCCAATTTTTGATGCGTGTCTCAGCACTCCTGAAATAGCTGCCCAAAATCATGACAGTTTGAAAAAAAAAATTCAAATAACCGAGGAAAAAATATATTTTTTATTCGAATGAATAACACTAAGAAGACCTTCAAACACAGCGGTGGATCCATCATGATATGGAGGTGTTGCTCTTCTTCTGGTGTCGGTTCAATATTTTAGATAAAGAACAAAATATGCGTAGTCCGTAAATATATTGCAAAGCGTAATCCTTCCATTTTCTGAGGAAGAGATGCCCTTGAGATGGGAGTTTCAACAGGACAATGATCCGAACCACTCTTCAAAATTGGCAAGGGATTGGTTTGCTGTCAACAAAGTACCTCTTATGGAATGGCCTTCGCAGTCACCGGACCTTAACCCAATAGAACACCTTTGTGGAGTGTTCAAGAGGAAGTCGGAGGGTTTCAGTCCGAAAAATAAGAATGAATTGTGAAAAAAATCCAAGAAGAGTGGGTTTCCATTGACAAGGACGTCTGCAAAAAAATTGGTTGATTCCATGAGTCACAGATGCAATGAAGTTGTGAAAAACAAATGTAGAGCAACAAAATAATTTTTTAAAAAAATATATAAAGATGTGCCTTTAAATATTGAATCCTTTTACGCGTTTCTATTATTTTTTCCAGTAAACATATTAACTCTTTACATTTTTAGTCATATAATGTATTAAAATATACATGAAAAGAGGAATGATTCTGTTTTTTCTTATGTTGTATGTCTGATAAACAAAACTGTATATAATTTTTTTTTTAACAAAACTAAACTTGACTAATATACTCACAAAATTTGAAAAAAAAGCTTTCGTTTCTATTATTTTTTCCAACACTGTATATAAAAACAGAATTCATAGAACGCTGCACAGTGGGGCAGAATCAAAATATTTTGGAAATAAATCTGGCATTTCTAAACGGCTGGTCCGATCGGGATTTGACATAGGCGTAGCTAAAGAGTATTCGAGTTTAAGTTATTAAAATGGACCCTACAAATGCTCCAGGGCGGCGCTATGGGGGCTCAAATTAGGTTACCTTCAACATGTGAAATTTTTAAACACGTGCCATTTTTTGGTTCCTATCCGATTTCAAAGATTTGTCTCCTATAATTTCCGAGATATAGGCATTTCAAAATTGAACTTTTAAAATTTTGCCATACCTTGGTCCGCTTTTTTTAAAATATAGGGCTTACTTTTGGACCGAATGGACTCTTTTGTTATTTAGACAACTAAATTACAAATAACATACAAAAGATTTCAAGGCAATATCCATTAAGGATCCAAAAATAAACGATTTTCAATTTAAAAATTCAAAAAATAGTAAAATTTGGCAGACTTAACTTTTTCTTTTATTAAAAAAAACTTTATTTAAGAACATATAACAATTTTATGTGTTTCCGTAAGGTATCTTTACGAAGAACATTTTGGTATAAAAGACATGTCTTGTTTTACGAATATATCGGCCCTACGCCCTTCGGAATTTGACCTATTTTTTTTATCAAAATTTCAATTTTGGGCCACATGTTCTAAAATCCCAAAGCTGGGATCAGAAAACGGAAAGCAGCTTTGGAAACTTTGATGTGATCCCTATTTATTCCCAAAGTGTTTTCCCAGCCCCGAAGTAAATGTGGACCCTATGGGCAAAATTGTAAAAAATACCATTTTTGGGATTTTCGCTAAAACTAAAAATTGTATCAAAATTTGAATAGGCTTGCAAATTCCGAACTAATTTTTTTGTTTAGATAAGTTAATTTTTGGTCTTACAAACAAATTTTAAGTCAATATCTCAACTAGCTTCAAAAATATCCGACTTTAGAACTCCGTTCTTCAAAAATATTTCACATTTTCATATTTTAGTGTAGAGTTTTTTCCGCAAAAACTAATGCGTAAAAAGCACACGAAATTCACTTTTTTGCATTTTCTCCTCAAGTCAGGTGGTAGTTTGCTATCAATGGCTGTCAAACACAAACTATACGACGCAGCTTTTTCAAATTTTGACAGGAATGAACTGACATATGACTTTTGATAGGAGCAGTGTTGCCCTTTTAGTTAAGAAGCGGAAAATTTAAAACTTATTGACCCAGACTCGTGATATCCGTTTCGATATATTGAGATAACGATATTTACGCATATATTGGTAACGGTAAATGCAATTACTTAGGTAACGATTGCTTAGCGGTTGATCTGAAAGGATATTTTAGAAGTAACGGTCAATTACCGGTAACGGCAGCCAAACTTGGTTGGCTATTATTATATTCTCAATTATGTTAATGCTTTCAGGCAAACTTAATGTCCAAATATAATTTAAAAATGGTGTTGTATAAAATATTTTAAACCCTAAAAGTCGTTACTTCGAAGCTGGTCACTCTAAATAACTCTATAATCTATCTATACATCTATAAAACAGTAAATGAGTAATATTGTCAGTGAGTGTTTGGATTGCGTGTTTGGTATCTTTTAGTCCTGCGGGAGTTTTCATTCATTTAGAGGAGAGTTGTTATCGGGCGTAAATGGTGTTATTTTAATATTGAAAAAAAAGTTATACACATTTCTTAAATTACATACATATTTTATTTTTTTTGTTGCAAACTCTTTTATACTCCTTTTATTACATTTAGCAAAAAAGAATCTTATTGTTGTACATGTATTACATAATATTATGTATTTACTTAAAAACAGGGGTGCATAATTTATATGGTGCATTATATACCTACGAATATAATAAATATTACTTGTTTTATTTTATTTTTTTTTTTAACGAAAATGCTGTGGTGGTTTGAATTTTATATAAAAATAAAAACAACAATAAATTTTATACAATGTGACTGTTTTGAAGGTCAACTATGTGCTTTTGTGATTCATTTGTATTTGTTGTATTCATTATTCTATAAAATGATGACTCATAAGAATTACAAACAAAAAAAAAAAAAAAAAAAAAAAAAAAAAAACAAGTGTGAAAATTATATACACTTTTTAGCTTTTAATAATTTAATTATAATCACTCATCCCATTTTTGTATTTATTTAGCTGTTTCAACCCACACAGCTGAACTTGGTATCGGGTTTTATAACTATTTTAACTGGTCAAAAAGTATACAATTTTCCAATTATCTTATGTAAATTGTAATACATTTTAAGTCTAAATAGAATGTTTTTATACCCTTCACCCTTGTGAGAAGGGTATATATAAATTTGACATTCCGTTTGTAATTTCCACAATATAATTTTCCGACCCTATAAAGTATATATATTCTGAATCCTTAGAGATAGCGGAGTCGATTTAGCCATGTCCGTCTGTCTGTCTGTTGAAATCAATTTTCTGAGGATCCAAATCCTCAATAATTCTGTCAGACATACTTTCGAAAAGTTTCCTATTTAAAATCACAAAAATCCGTCAATAAATAACGGAGATATGAGCAAAAATCCGAGACAACCTCTATTTTTTGCCAATTTTTTTTTATCTATATCTCGATTACTAAGTCATAAATATAGACAATATGGATATCTAATGATAGATATTTCAAAGTCCATTGCAACGATGTATATAAGGCTGTACAAAGTTGGACCTACAATGGGTCAAAATCGGGAAAAATATTTTTTAACCCGAATTTTTCTTTTGCCATAAATTTTTTTCACTAATAAATTATAAATTTTTTTTTGGAAAAATTGGAAAAAACTTGAGAAAAAAAAGATTTAAAAATTTTTTTTTTTAAATTTTATTTTAAGGTATAATTGAAGGGTATATAATATAATAGCTCTCTTACTTGATATATGTACATATTGGGTGTATGACTTTAAAATGCGGAATTTTTTTAAATTTTTATTTTGAAACTTTTGTACAATATAAATTTATTCAAAGTATTGACCATTATTACGACCTTTACGACCATCTTTATTGGAACATATGGATTCCGAGCTAAAAAAAACTGGCCACGAATGAATCAAGCCAATATCGCATACTCTGTTCTGAATTGAAGCTTATCCCAGAGAGAGCATTCTACATCGATCGAAACAAATAGTAGTCGGACGGGGCACGGTCTGCACTATAAACCGGTTGAGGCAAAACTTCGCACCCACTTCATTCTAAATACTATTTAACAGGTATTGCAACATGTGGCCGAGCGTTGTCATAATGAAATATTACGGTTTCATGTCTGGCTGCAAATTCTGGATGTTTTTCGGCCAATGCTCGCTTCATACGAATCAGTTGCATTTGGTACAGGTTCTCTGTGATATAGATATAACCTTTTTCTTCCACCATATACAGAGAATTTGATTCCACAACTGCAAAATTTGGCACTTTTTCCCAAAAATTTTCCCTTTGTTGAATCAAACTTTTAGATGGGGTAACAATTCCGTGGGTTCTTCAATAGTAATTTAACTTTATCAATTTACTTTACATTCATATTATTGAAACGGATCATTAGATTGACAATAAATTTGATTGCCCACAAATTCGGTGTTCATAATGAAACTGTTTTCACTGTGTAGCATATTGGATATTCTAAAAGTCCCGATTCGTAGTCCGGCTGAATTCCGTGTTTACAGTCGAGTAGATATTTCAAACTTAAGCCGATTGGCGCAAAACTTTTTACAATATTTACTTTTATGAATGGTCAGCATTTTCATATGAATTTATGGAAAGATTTTAGCTCCTAAGCCGATGCATTATGCATCTTTATCGATGTCGGGAGAACAAATTCATCAGAAAATTCACGAATCAGTGTTTGGAGCCCAGTCGCCTCTGCTTGCTCTTATGAACCTAAAAGTCTTAGATATCAAACTTTCTAACTTTCTCAGAGATCGCATTATACGAGTTGTTATAGATGGGATCACATCAGATGAATCCAAAGTAGAATCAGGGACTCGGCAAGGATCTGTTCTTTCTCTTAAGTTATTTCTTATTTTCCTAAATGAACTTCCACGTCAAATTTCCAACCCTATATATTCCTTTGCATATGATAGCAACATTTGGTATTTATTCAATTATAGGTCAAGCCTGTCGAAGATTGTGTAAACACGCTTAATCATGAATGGTGTAGTGTGATGGAAGCATACATATGTCTCGGTATTTTTATACCTTGTAGGAAATACTTTATTCAATCTGATGTCCTTACCATTTAATTCACCTATAGCCGGCGGAAAATGGAATACTACTATCATGTATGGGTTGGTGCTACGAAGTCTGTCATGGAGTTAATTGATCTTGTACAGGAGAGGGTGAAGGTGCCTATCGGTGACAGTCGCAATGAGGGTTGAGTTTTACTATTCTGATACCACAATGGAATAGTTATGTTTTGTTGAAATTAGGGAACTTTTATTTTTTTTATACTTTTAATTTATTTATTGAATCTGCTTATTTCCTTAGGCCTAACAATAAGTATTCAAATCTCATAACTAAAATAAAATCTAATTACTCCCTAACGAGAGCATTAATTGACAATTGGCTGATTAGCTTTACGAAGCATTGAATGTGTTTGTCTCTGTGCTAGAAGTCTAGTAAGCGGGTTCGGGTGACTTTGTAAATTTTTAATATATTTCTCTACTTCTGTATTAGGGAACTTATTTCCGATATCCGTTTCTCTTCAGCATTCGTGAGCGATTGTACAATGGATCACAAAAAAACACTACAGAGAATATTAGTTCTTTACCCATAACGTCCGTATGTGGAGAAAACTTCGGCTTGAGAACCCATAATTTTCCAAAGGCAAGGTCCATAGGAGTTTCGATATTACGTATTCACAAGAGTGAACTTATCGTGGTAAGAAATTTTACTTGACGTGACTATCTATTATTGAAAATAATCCTATTCACGACAAGGTTTTACAGAAATAGAGATAAGGGAATAAGTAAGCAAATTAATTATACTGAAGCTAAGAGTACTTTAAAATTCTGCACAATGAATCCTTGAACTTCAGTCATAATTGTCTGATGAGGAAGTAATTTGTAGACTAATTCTTGGATTTTTTCAATGAAAACTGCACATGTGTGCACTAGGGTGGTCCTTAATAAACCAAAGTTGGATTTTTCCCAGTTTGGTGAACATTGGTAAAAAAAATCATCCTTAAAGAATTTTAGATAAATCGGTTGGGGTTAAGACGTGCGCAAGCCCTCTGAAGTTATCAGGAGAAAAAATGCATTTTTTTAGTTTTTGTAAAAATTTTGCCATTAAAAAATTTCTTTTGCAATTTAATTTAAAATAATAGAACTGTGAACGTAATTGTCGTTCTAAAGAGACATAAAAAACAGAAGAAATTGGTCAAAAAATGTTAAAGTTATTAAAAATTGCCCAGGTCATTAACGTGTCTCAGGCCACTAGAACATTAAGTGTAGGAACAAAATTAACATATTTTGCGAAATATTAAAATAAAAGCTCATTTTTACTTAAAAAGTATCCATATTTATTTTTATATTAGATTTTGTCTTCGTAGAATACCGTTAACCTATTCACAGGTATGACCAAAAAAATAAAACTTTTTTAACGGTAGTTTCAAAACTCCATTTTAAAATTTTTAAAAATTTTGTTAAACAAATTTCAGAATTTTTTGATTATCTCATTGGGATTTATTGACAATATAATAGGGAATGAAAATATGAAAAAATTATTAAAATATCTCTTATAGTTTTTCCATACCTGCGATCTAAATTTTAAAATTATTAAGAAAAACAAATATTTGCCCATTTTTGTTATGAATTTTACTGTTATTAATTTAAAGTAAAACCTATTCAGAATATTATAGTCCAGATAATTCTAAATATACTCTGAAAGTTTTACTAAAATTGGAAAACGTTAAACCTTAAATCGTTAAGTTGGCATAATATTCGCCATTGATTGTTTTACCTTTTTGATGGTATTCAATGTGGATTATACCACGTGGAACCCAAAAACACGGTCGGCATGACTTTATTGGCTGACCTTGGCCTTCTTTGCGGCGATTCACCCCGATAAACCCACTGTTTTGACTGCTGTTTGGACTCTGGTGTATTGTGGTGGATCCATATTTTATTCACGGTTACGAAAAGTAGCTAAAACTCGTAAATATTGCGGTTGAACAACGCCAAATACTCCTGCAAAGTTGTCACACGTTAGTACACATCTTGCTGAAAGCTTTCTTATATCCCAGTGATCACACAAAATTAAAACTACTGAGCCATGTGAGATCCGATCAACGGCCACAACGAAATTCAGTAAACCACTTCTTTTTCAATTGAAATTGATGGTGCATAGTTCTTAGCTTAGCTTTGGTTTATGTTTATTGAAGTAATGCTCTCCTCAAGTCATAAGATGTCTGTTAACTGCTGGAGACCTTGCAGTTAAGTGGCGGAAAATGGATTTTACACGCTGATGAGCTTAGGAATAAAAATCGTGAACAAATTTACAAAAATTTCCTCAAAATTATGTTTTTGCCCATATAGTCATCTAAGCATTTTTGAACCCCTTAGCAAGTCAAAGGGTTAAATGCAGGTGCATTTATTACCCTGTGATGTCATTTTGTTAAAAACTAAAAGCTCTTCCTTGATATTCATTTTCATTTTTTACAATTTTAATATTTATGTATCTTTTGCATTTACCTTTTGTGTTCCTTCTATAATGGTTGATCTATAATTAGGTCATTAAGAAGAAAAGAAAAAAATACAAACAACAAAAGAAACATGGTATCCTTGATCATCAAAACAACACTTACTAACACATTTATTTGGTTCTCCGTTTTCATGCAATATTCTTTAAATTATTATGTATCAAAAAATATACACAACAACTCACTCATACAAACTATGGATACATATGTATGTATATAATAGGTACATATGTCTATATAATTTCGATCATATGTTACCCTGTTTCTCTCTATGTATATTTTACGTAGATTGTTATGTTCGTAAGTCTGTATAATCCTTTCAAAATGACTTTTGTTCTTATTTTTGTTATATTATTTACGTTTTTTTTTTATTATATTCTCCCATTTTCTAGACCTTCGTTGTTTGTTTTAAAAATAATGCAAAAGAACAACATCAAGAAGGTATTTTTTACAAAAATTATATTACGCAATTTAGATTTTTTTATACCTGGTTTAATTGTTTGTTATCGTCGTAGAACAGGAGACAGGTTTGTTTTGTTTTTTATTTTGTTTTTTTTTTTTCGTTTTAGAAATTCCTTAAGAAATAAACAACGTCAACCAAGAGAATAGAAGGATGTTTTTGTTCGTTTGAGTGTAGAAGAGATGTGAATACATATTGCGCAGTTTCAAAATAAAATGCGTGTTTAACATTAAAGACTGAATAACGATCATTAATGTTGTGCGTTGTGCGGTCGGAGGATGAGTTTTTAGTCGCTAGCAGAAAATTCAATTCAGTTTGTACTAATAGGTATACCTGGTGTTGGTTGGTGTTTACGAAAGATATAAATCGAGTTTTTGGACTTTAATATTCAAAAAATAAAAATAATTCAATGTTAGTATATATAATTTAATATATTTACTTCAATACCAGTTTTAGTAGTAGGAGCAGAAATGTGTTCCTCAATGTTGCTCTTAACTAGGACCAATTAGGGAACTTTCTACGTATTTTAGAAATACTGATTCGATATATCTATAGAGGAGGTTTTGCTAGATATTTAGGAGCCAACCATTTATATGATGAATAACTTTATGATAATATGTTGTTTTCAGATTATCATATCCATAAGCTGAGATCAACATAATATGGTAAGCCCTTCATCATATAAATGGTTGTCACAAACATATACATGTTTACTGTAACCATATATATGTTTGATACAATCATGTGAATCGTAAATTAACCATATTATTGTTACTACAATCATATGTATAGTTACTGTGACTATAATATTGTTACAAATTTTGAAATGGTTGCAGTAAACATGCACAAATGTTGAAATGGTTACAGTAACAATGCCAACTATATTTTTTTCTGCGTGTAAAGGAAAGAATTGCATATAGGAAGGAAGTCCACTTAGAGAGTACAGAAAGGAGAAGGTACAGCATGAAAGCGATTCTGTGAAAACTTAGAAGGGATATTGGAATATGTAAAACGTCAATTGAAGAGTCTATTTAAGATTTATTTAAAATTTTTTAAGTTATCAGATACTACTGCATGGTTGAGCCAATATAGCTATTTTCTGAAAATACTGGAAAGGATTAAAAGATATTATCTGCGTTATACGATTGATCCAAATCTATTAAGTACCTCCGCATCAACGAACAAAATTAGCTGGAACGTTATTTATATTTAGAAGCCTCTTTGCTTTAGTGATTCTAACATGATATACTAATAAGAAAATTTCGTGTTTGGATATTGATATGGAGTTAAGTTCATAAGTTAGGAATCGGAATTAACAGCTGACCAGCAGTTGTTCTTGCTTTTTAACCGCCTTTTCAATCGAGTAGTACAACGTAGTTATAAACCGCAAAATTTCTTTTGACTATAGGGGCAATCTACATGGCTATTCACGGACTTGGTTTACATTTTTAGCACAAGAGACCTCATTCTCTTTACTGCCTGCCAACTAATAATCTCAATTAATCACACTATTTAATCGTATGAATATTATGATTACGATAAAAAACAAGTAAGATATACTTTAATATAAAAATTAAAAATATTTTTTTGTAAAAAAATGTGAAACTATTTAATTTATTAGTGAAAAAATGTCATAAGAAAAGTTTTTTTGTATGTTGAAAAGCAATCATTAGCATAATGACGGTAATATAAAATATAATGAACAATTTAGTGGTTAATATTGAGATACGAAAGAAGATATTTCAATTTAAAGATACACTAATCAAATGGGCAGTTTGTATACCCTTCACCATTATAGTGGGGAGGATATTGCATTAGTGCAATACCCTCCCTACCCTACCCTTAGTTTAGCGATTTAACCTTGTAAGCAAAATACAGTGAAGTTATTTCTCTAAAGGACAAAGCCTATTGCAACTGGTTGACAGCACCTAGCCGCCATACAAATGACCTCACGAAATAGGTATTTTTTGCCCTGAATGTCTGATTTATCCTACACAAATGAGTTTTATGAAAATGAAATCCCATTTACATTTGTTACCCGTATCAATCCATAATTGACCATAGCTCCCTTAAGGACTGAGATCGAAAAATTTGTATTATTTGATATTTTTTTTTGATCAAGTTACCTTCGTAAAGCATGTCAGTTATAATGTTTAATGTCAATTATGTTCATTTGTTGTCAATCTGATTAAAATGAGTAACAAGAAAAAAGTGCGTACTAGAATTATTAAATATATTCAACAAAATCCAACTTGGTTCTACAAAATGTTGGCCAAACAATCAAAGGTCTGCCGTCAAACTGTCTCCAACGTAATTAAACAGTACCGGAAGAACGTGTCCGTTGATAGAAAACCTGGTTCAGGTAGAAGGAATGGTTCACAAAAATAGAAAGCATTTTCAAAAGAGCTCCCAACTTAACCGGTAGGAAAGCAGCCCGGTTAGCTCAGTGCTCGGACTATTTGGTAGGAAAAGTTAAAGCCAATGCAGGTTCAAAAACATACAAGACTCAAAATGTTCCTGATAGGAACGCTTCTAAAAATTTAGTGGCCAAAAACAGAGCACGGAAATTGAAGACAAATTTTATAAAATAAAATATTCCTGCTGCATAATGGATGACGAAACCTATGTTCTGGCAGATTTTTCGCAGCTTCCGGTTCAAAATTTTGATATTGCTGATGCAGACCAAATATGCAGTTGCGCCAAAAAACCCAAACATTTGTTACAAAAGACTCTATATATACCGAAATTTACGTCAAGGAATGTTTACAAAATAGGATGCTTCCATTCATAAGACTTCTTACGGCCATTATTACAACTTGCCTTTATGTTCGTAATAGTAAAAGTTAACTTTAAGTAATAGAAAAAGATGGCTTTAAAGTTACCTTTTACTATTACGAACATAAAGGCAAGTTGTAATAATTGCCCTTAATGTGTCCACTTATTTTTGGATTGACTTGGCATCCTGTCACTATGGTAAGAAAGGTCTTGAGTGGTACAAGAACAATAATGTGGTATTTGTACCAGGAGAGGCAAATTCTCCAAACTGCCTGGAGCTAAGGCCAGTGGAGAGATATTGGAGTGGAGAGATCTTGTTAAAAAAGAATTGAAGAGCACCAAAAATGTGTCCAAAAGTGTGGTAGATTTTAAATGGAGATGGACAACCTATTCGAACAAAGTGACTGAAATCACTATAAAAACCTTAATGGAAGGGTTTCCGAAAAAGGTTAAAAATATTTGTTTGTTTCTAAATTGTAATAATAATTTCAATCAAATAATAAAAAAATCAAAACTGTAAGTTTAGTGGTTTAATTTTTATTAACATATATGTATGTTAAGAATTTTTCGATCACAGTCCTTATTTGGGACACATTTTGCTAAGAACAATAGGTAATAAGTTACATAGATGAGAAAAAACACCTGCTTGGCCGAAATGTCAAATTTTGTCCCCCTCTAAAGCTAAGTATTCTGTTCAAAATTTCGTGCGAACTGCTGTCAAACTACATATAAAATATTTGGAATGAAATATATGCGAAATAATTTCGCAAAAGTAGTACTCTGTTCTTATTGTGAAAAACATGTAAAATAAATCTGGCAACCTTAATTTTCCACACGAAAGAACATAAGCAGCACTTTTTTCGCACGAAATTAAAACCAACAGCTGATCAATTTTTGCATATAAAATTTTTCGCATGAAAAAACCATAATTTTTCGCAAATATGAACAGAGTACTAGGCTTAACTCAGAAAGTTCTCCACCGATCTTGTTGAAAAATTGTGTGGTGCAAATTTCATACCAATCGGAAGACATCGATTTCAAAAGATGCACCATATGTATTCTGAATTGTGTATTTCTAAACGATTTACCCACCCATGCTTTCTACATTTAACTTAGTTTTACCTCTTGAATATTTTAATGAAGGTATTGACAAATCCGGTCGAATAACGTGATTATATAGAAAACTTTTAAAAACCTTAAACCTCCATGCCAATGTCTATGGAAGTCGTTCCAACGAAAGATCTTAACGAGATCGACTGTCTTCCAAGAACTGCCCGAACAATCGAAGAGAGCGTATTATGAGCTTATTTAGTTTATTAAAATGAATCAAACGTAATCAAGTCGGGCAAATACAAATGTTCAAATTCAAATAATGTATGTATATTTTAATAGAAGCCAACAAATTATTTGAACACAAATATTTTGAAGCTAATTATCACAGATTACACAGATATGAAATAAATGACAGTTTTCAGAAAAGTAATTTCAATGTCCGTGATTGGAAGAGCGAGAGAAAAAATACAATTATCAATAGGAAACGAGTGTGATATATATTTGTCCCTATTTCCAAACCACAACCATTTTTGACATTTTCCTTTGTTTTTTTTTCTATTGCCATATAACTGAAACCAGCTGATTCATATCTGTGTAATCTGTGCTAATTATGGTAAGTTTCACAAAATAAAACGAACAGTTTTCTCGGAAGTTTATGAATGTGAGTAACCTAAATTCTGAACTATATAATAGAGACCCTACGAAAATCTTTGGATATTTCTTGCAACTTCTGTCAACTCCCCATTCTCTAGATACACAAACATCTCATCTTTAGTCCATAATTACAGAAAACTTTGTAGCCATGTTGCCTTTATAGACAAAGCTAAGTGTAATCCTGTGCAAAAGGCAAGATTTTATAATTAAACTTTTTCAATTAATTAAAAATTCTTTAAATGTCTTGTAGCTTTCGGAGCGCGATTTAATGAAATCAGTTTACCAGAAAATTTTAACACTCATATTTTCATATTAAGAAATTCATCAGAAATGGATGTTAATTCAAATAATATACATATGTATACATATGTTAATGTAAAGGGTATTTCATTGAGCGCTTCCTATCTATAAGTTTAAATAAAACAAAGTGTATGTGAAGTATCCGGCCTATCGATGCCATTATCTATTATCTTTCACTATAACATCGTTCGTAAATGTCCGCAACGACTTCACTTATGGCGCACATCTGAAATGTCAATGACTCTGGCTTAATTTGACAGATGGCATAGATTATGTTGGCTTTGGGGGCCTCTGTGGTTTGTGGCTTATTCGCATAGACCTGCGGCTTAAGAAAATCCCACATGAAAGGGTTTAAGTCGCACGATATCGGTGGCCAGTTAACATTACCTCCACGTGAGATGACCATGCCCTAAAATCGCTCGTGCAGAATTTCCAATGTGGCCTGAGCTTTGTGAAATGTAGCGCCTTTCTGTTGTAACCACATGTCGTTGGGGTCCATATCATAAAATTTAGGCCAAAACTATATGCTAATAATCGACCTATAGCGCTCGCCGTTAAAGGTGATGGCCTGGTCAACGTCGTTCTTATAGAAATATAGACCCAAGATTCCTCCAGCCCAAAATCCACACTAGATAGTGACTTTTTCGAAATGCATTGGACGCTCTTGGATTTCATGTGGATTGGTTTCGTTTTGTTACAAATTCGACAATTTTGATTGTCGTTGTAGCCATCAATCAAGAAATGATTCTTTTAATGAATACTAGGGTCAGTTGCACATTGCTTCTGGTCCAATTCCGTGAACCCACGTCGTTGTCTTTGGTAGTTTACCTTCAGCTCCTGGGTCAGTTGAATTTTGTACGGGTGCAGGCCGAGTTCTTGTGAGCGATGCCTTGGATTCTCCTGCACACTCTAACAGACATTGGCGCGGATTTCGGCTAATCTTTGTTCATTGTTTTTTGAACCAGTGGACTCAGATTTAATACCACACTGCGAATAGTCCTCTCGTTAGGATGATTATGGCGACCGTACAATAAGCGAACAGCGCGGAACATTGCCCGAATAGAGCACCCAATTTTATCATTTGCACATGTTGTTGAACGCTTAAGCCGTCCATGGTGATTTGGCAAAACAAACAGAATAAATGACAGCCAATTCGACTAATGTGGCTTCCAAAGAATGGCCGCTATCAACTGTCAATGTTCAGAAGTCCCTTTTGGAAGACCCTTTATATACAGTCAGAGTTATTAATACACGTGTTCCATAAAAGGCATATTGTAATTTGTAAGTAAGTATATTATATATAAATATGAATGTATGTACCTAATACACCCTTCGTAAAAGATACTTATTTACAAGTAAATATATATTGTACATTTTATATAAAACACCCTTTTTTTGTAAAAAGTTGCTATGTACAAATATAAAACCCAATTTAATATTACACGATGCGTAACTAAAGTAAATACATTAAACCTTCATTTGAAATTTTTCATTTTAGAAACATACAATTTTTTAATTTCCCACACCAACGAAATGGTCCAATCACAAAACGGCTTTAAAACCCAAATGCAAAAACAGAAAAGAAAAAAAATAGAAAACATGGTTGCTGCTGATGACGAGAAAATAAAGCTTAGAGGGTTCTGGAAAACGGTATTAGATGATTTTAGCTATAAAGGAGCAAGGTGGAGAGGTAGGTAAAGTGTGTGTTTGCGTTTTTTTTTTTTTTTTTGTTATCCTGCAGCTGAAGGGTGTAGTAATTTTATTTCCATCACTGCGTTCTGTTGTGCAGCATAATATTTAATACAAACGGAAAAAAAATGGAAATAAAAAGGCATAAAACATCATCTCCAACTCTTAATTATGACTAAAATAAAGCAAATAACACACAGAAAAAAAAATGATTTTCAAAAATTTTGCTTCAAAAACATTGGGGTCTTATGTGGGTCGTTAAGGGGCAGCAGATGACAAGTGTTGGAAAAGCATACATACAAAATTGTAAATGACATTCTGATATACATTTTTTACTTTATGTGAAGTTTTGTATATGTATGCTAGAATATAAATACATACACATACTTATACATATTTACACTTGCTAAATATTTTAATGTGCCAAAAAAAAAAGAAGGTTTCTGTTCTGAAAAATGTCCTACATTCCCATATTTCTTATATTTGAAATGTTAAATAATGTAGCTGGATTTTTTTCTTTTTGAATTAAATACTTATGTGGTATGTATAGGTAGTTGTTTGCTGTCTGAACAGTGATTTCTTAAGTAAAAATTGGATTTTGAGGGAACAGAGAACAAAATTTTTAGGGGGAATTATGGACCCATCCACATAAAGTGATTTATGTTCGAAACTAAATTTCTGAATTACATATATCTTTATAGCAACAAGTAAATATAAGAGTGGACTTTAGGAGTAGATTTAGTTTGATCCGATTGCCAAAAATACTCACCAGAAATAGTTTTTGATATTTTTTATTTTTTTTGAAAATTAATCGACATTGATAACTTGGAGGATATTGTTACGAATTTGCAATAGCGATTTAAATTTAACGGTCTGTAACGATTGCCTACAGCATTCATTATGTTTATAAACACGTCCATCAGTAGCAGCTTCTACTTATCAACAATGTTGATAGCATGCGGTTATTAGCATTGTTTATAAGTATGACAACACAAAATGTTTAAGCAGCTAACATTAACATCGAAAGCTCTAGAATTCGAACATACTAGTTTGTCCGTTAAGAGCATTGTAGAAGATTCACGAAAGATGGCGTGTGTATAAATAGTGGCAGAGGTTGCAGTCGTGAGGGAGTTTATCATAAGTATCATTAAGTAAAAACATCAACTGCATTGCCGGTGTATACTTGTACATTATAAAGTGTGTGTGTATTTCTGTGAATTCCCAGCGGGAAAAAGATACAGTAAAGAGGCCTTCCTAAATGCCTTATTTTGCAGGCACAATATCAAATAGCCGCATTGCAAAATCGTTTAAATTTTACAAGGCGTGTCATTGCGAGACAAGGCCTTGCATACACGCTGCTGTTAGAGGGCTGAGAGAAGGCCTACTTAAGAAGGCATATTAGAAGGTGTTCTGTTAAAGGCCTGTAAGGAGATCTGCCGCGTAATGCCTCACAGAATGTCAACATATTAACATCTATTAAAAAGCCTGAAATTTAAAGCTTAATTAAAGGACTGCTGAAGCAAGAAAATATTCTAAATGAATTCAACATAAAACCTAAACCTTTACGCGAACTTCACAACTTCAAATGTTATAAAATACTAACTTATACAGAAGATTTTGCACCTTCTTCTGGTTTTATGTAACAGTTTATAATAAAGAGAACAAAATATATAGGATAATAGAGAGACAATAATTGTAAAACCAATCATGTTTGAATATTAAATAAAGATTTGTTAGACCTTATTTTGCAATGCAATTTTGATTGTGTATGACATTTTTTAGAAGGAGAAGCATAGCCCTTCTAGAAGGTCTTCTGCGAGCAGGCAGAGTACAATGAGTATCACATGTTTTAGAATGTGTAAACAGGTCTTTTAGAACGTAGCTAGAATCTGAACTGCATTTTTGAAATTGAAGTTTTTTAGTTTGAGCTCAAAATTTGTTCCCTTCCCACCAAGCAAGTGGGTGAGCAGTTGTTTTTTATAATTTAATTTGACCAAGTTGAGAACGTTTTGATCTAATGGTTGAATAAGCGCAGTGAAATTGAGTGGTAGATTCGTTGCTATATTAAACCGTCATCACTTTTTAGTTCCTCAACTGGGTGACATGTTATCTAAAAGCAAAACTGCTTTTCGCAGCAGATCTTTTGAAGCCAAAAATTTACAAATTTTTACTTATGAACAACTTACTTTTACTTATTGGCGAGTGTATTTTTCGATTTTCCAACAATTTCAGTTTGTCTGTGCCTTTCGTATTTGAACAGGGAAAACAAGTTATTCGCTCTTTACATATTTTTCTTCCGGGAGCCATTTTCTCATTACATGTGACAAGAGTATGAAGCATCCTATAATATAACCGGATTCGTCGGAATTGTAGATTTGGTGAAGAGTCAACCTATGCTCACCATCGTAATCCTTAAATTCTTTCACAAATGGATCTATAAGATGAGGTTTCGAAAACTACTTCTTTATTTTTAAAAATCTAATTCCATGTCGACGTTTAAATTCCTTTGTTTTAAACCATTTTTTCCATTCTTGGGTACTCAAGTTTTTTTAAGGTGCAACGTTTGCCAGCGCCACTTTCTGTTGTACTTACGAACTTGTTTAATGAATTTCCTTGCTTTATAATGCTGTAAATCGAAGATGTCTGTTCCGCTGTGTTAATTATGTATCAGAAATGTTTAGTTAATATTCCTCAGCAATATAATCTTATACTAGAAAAACAAATCTATTGAAAATTTGATACCATAAGGTCATCAACGGAGTAAAGATAAATCGTAGGGGAAACCCGTCACAGAACAGTCTATCAGATCCATGATTTTAAAACGAATTTTTGTGATAAAAACTTGTAAAGAGTACTAAGGAGGAATAATTTAAACGGCGGAGGGCCAACGAAAAAAAGTCCTATTTTAAAAGTGAAGCCTTGATTTTGTCAAAGGGGCCTTTAAAGTAAACATATTAACTTCTAGATTAACTTTACATATAGTGAATAAAATAAAATCAAGTTTATTGAATGGCTTCAGTTGTGGCATGTGTTTGAAAATATACAAGTCCATTTTGCAAGAAATTTTGAACCCTACTATTACAAAAATGGGCTTAAGATTCAATTAATTTAATTTCAAACATAAACATTTCACAATAATGCACCCTGAATCGTTCAAATGTGTATTTCTTATGCCAATGCTTATAATACGGTTTGGGGAAGTAATGACATCAACAAAAGCGGTGAGGTTTTATTTGAATTAATCTGCAAAAATAATATATGGGGCATTTCATGTTAAGTGAACCAACTTTTGAAATCGATGTCTTTCGATTGGGATGAAATTAGCACCATGGTTAGTTCTATTGGAGTAATTCAGACATACATTTTCAACAAGATCGGTCTAGAACTTTCTGAGTTTGGACCAAGCAGGTGTTTTTTTCTCATCCATGTAACTTATTACCTATTGTTCTTTGCAAAATGTGTCCCAAATAGCTTAGATATCTATAACTTCAATCTTTCGAAAAAAAAAGTTGGTTCACTTGACATGAAATGCCCCATATTTATAGCAAACAAGGGTAATCATCAATATATTATTTCTATATCGAAAGTTCTTTGACGTACGAAGCGAAATTTCGTAATCTCAAGAACAAGAATTGGGAACTTTTTCGCTTTCACTTAGGTAATACTGAAAATAGGAGTTTAATATATGGCACGATGGAAATTGATTTTGAGGTCAATGAATTAAGTTCGAACATTCGCAATGGCTTTGTATTCAGTTCTCAACTAAGGTCAAGGAGGCCTATGAGGGATGTACCCTGGTGGAACAATGTACTTGAGAAACTTAGGGCGGAGGCAAGAAGATTATTCAACAGAGCAATTGAATACAATAGGGAAATCAACATGGCGAGTATATTGATAATCTTCCGGAAGCTATTTGGCTACAAAAGACCTTATTTCGTGATCATGCCAATGGTCTATATAGTTAATATTACAAATAAATTTGTAAAAATGTTTAATGTGATCATGTGTTTATAAGATCGTGTTTCTTTTCATAGTATAACATAATTCGTATATACACTTATGTGAGACTCTGTCCACTTTGAATTTGAATAAAATCGGAGATGGTAAATATCCAAACTGGGTCTTAATAAAATGGAATTATCCTGCATAAAATTAAGCACAGTTGAATTTCTACAATACTCTTAATTATTTCAGTATGCATAACGGCCCCAAACATTTTGATTTCACTTTATGTTATGATACTTTAAAAGTTCTGGCAGACCATTGTATGTAGATAAAAACAATATAATTCCATTACTTTTTTTTTATCAATTCGCTTGCTCTTTCATTCGTTTGTATAAATAATTTTATTTTAAAATCTACGCACAATTTTATCAAGTATTTTACTTTTACTTTCTTCTCCATGTACTAGGTAGGAGCGAAAGAGAACGAGCGAGTCAAGTGGCATTAGAATTTTACCTAATAAAGTGTGTACCCGCATGAGTTTGTGTGTTTCTATACGTTTTTTATTTGTTGAAAAAATTCTATATACACCCAATATCTACAAACATACATGCATACATATATACAAATTCTTATATAGTACATACTTGTATTTATATTTATATGTATAGTATATAATATGAACTTGTGTATTTGTTATTTGTGCTCACGTCTCTTGCTGTACGAAGTACGCACGCATTTTGTAATATTTTGTTTTCTGTTTTTTCTTCTTTGATTTGGTGTAGTTGTTGTAAACAATCATCCATGTTGTTTTTTGTTGGTTAAATTTCATGAGTGAAAGCGTTACCAACAAAAAAAGGACTTTCTTTTATTTTTAATATTTTGTATTTAGCTGCTTTTGTTGTTTATTGTAATAAGTACATACCCAACGCTTTGTAGGTATGTAGGAGAATTTATTTACTTTTGGTATTTATTTAGGGGTTTCTTTGATTTTCTTACTGGGTTATGGAACTATTAAGAAGGAGTTGTTTTACCCAGTAAACAACTTCCAAAGTAGCAACAAAGAAGTACAATTTGCCATTGTACAGTGGAGCAGAAACAAAGTATTTTATAAATAAATCTGTAATTTCTAAATCTCGAGCTTACTTTATACAGACGAATCAGGAGCGACGCTGTAGATTCTCAAAGTAGGGTACTTCTGTTTGTTAAATAAGAAATATCAAAATCATACATATGAAAAAAGCAACAAGCCCAAAATAATCGATTGTGAATTAGAAAATTGGAGAAACTTTAAATATGGATTATAAGAGTATATGAGGAGCCTTAGAACAAAAGGTACTTTTTTTGGTTTTTTTGGTAGTTTTATAATATTTGGGTTGAAATCTTCTAGAAACAATTGAATTTTACTTGAATACCAAAATTTTTAAGAGATTTATGCTAGTTAAAGTGATTTTCGGATGTGGGGCTTATATGTGAACTATGACCAAATTTGGTAGTGCGAATTCGATTTATATATGACTTATGTGTGCTGAATTTGGTTTGGATATCTATATAACAACGGTGTTTATGAGAGCTTATCTATTTTCAGATAGGGTAATCCTATGGGGACTAGGAGAAATATTTGACCGATTCTAGCCAAATTCAATAAGCTTTGTCAATGGGGCAAAGGAAAAGCTTATATCAAATATTGTTGAATTAGCTTTGAAATTACGACCTGTAGTTTGATTACATACTTTACATAGACGGAAGGACGGCAGACGGTCAGACTGACGGATAGACATCGGTTAATCGACTCATATCCTGAGCAGATTGGTATACTACTCTGTTGAAATCAATTTTCTGAATACCCCAAATAACATACAAACTTGATTCGTACATCAATATATAGAGAATTCTTCCGGCACGGTTGCTATTTAAAATCAAGAAAATATATATAAGGCTATAGTAATTTGGACCTAAAATGGGGAAAATATTTGTTAACCCGAATTTTTTTTATTTTTTTTTCAAAAAAAATTTCTGTCATAATTTTTTTTTTTCACTAGTAAATTAAAAAAAAAAAAAATTAAAAAATTTAAATAAAAATAAATTTTTAAAATTTTAAAAAAAATTATTTCGAAAAAAATTTTTTTTTGAAAACAATTATGAAAAAAAAATTATAATTTTGAAAAACAATTTAAACAATTTTTTTTTTTAAATTTTGAAAAACAATTTTGAAAAAAAAAAATTAATTTTGTTGAAGGGTATATAAGATTCGGCACACCTGAATATAGCTCTCTTACTTGTTTTCTAAAAAAAATTGTGCTTTCAACAACACTCGTAAAAAACGACAGGTTTAAAATCATACAATCAAAGGTTTTTAAGGGATGTTACAAATTGAATAAATTTGTTTATGTTGGATATTAATATTAAAAATATTGTATATTTGTAAACTTATTTTTTCCAATGCTAATACTAATTAAAGGCTTTTGAATAAAAATATATGAATTTCAAAACTTCTGCGATATTCAACTTCGTGCAAAATATTGATTTTCATTTTTTTATTCGTGAGATCAGAAAAATCATTTTCTAAACAATATAGTCAATGTACGTGGAATTCGGAGTAAAATTGTATCTGATATTTCAAAAATAAAAAAAGGATAATTTCGGAAAGGCCTAGAGAAACCCATATAAAAGTTTTCGGCCAAAAATATTCAAAAATTCCAAATTTTTTCAATTCTCTAAATCAATAATTTTTCTACTCGTAAAAGGCATTGCTCTAAAACTTTTTATTATTATTTATTGTTTAAATAGCATTGTGTCCAATATTATGAAAAAACGGCAGTGTAGGGTATAACTCAGTAACTATAAGACATAAATAGCACACGGCTCTATGTTTTGTATATGCCTAATCGAGGCGCGGATTCAAGTCAACCATTTTGGGGAGGTGACGTTGGTTTTAAAATAAAATTTGTTCTACATTTTTAATATTTTTTTCCTTCTTTATATAAAAACTTTTCGGTCTTGGTGGGGGGTTGAATTCATATTTCACCCCCTCTGGATCCGCGCCTGGCCTAATCAATGGCTTTAAAAATACATATTTAAATATTCGATCTTTACCTAATTATTATCGACATTTTTAATATAGATAGCCTATGATATTCATCATGATGTATTCCAAATCATTCATATTTTTCTTTTGCTAACCCATAATGCTGACTTTGTGGGCGAAATTCGAAAAAATGTGAAAATTGGGATTTTTGGGATTTGCTTTTTCTAAAACGTGTTATTGTTTCCATCAAAGTGTACCGATGTAAAAAATTTCATTGCGGTATGCTAACAAACAAACCGTTTTTCAAATATTATATATTTATGTGTTCTCCGATTTCACAAATTTTTTCTAAATATGCAGTATTTTTGGAATATAGGAGACAATTTTACTCCGAATTCCACTAAAACTAACTCGTTTCCGAAAAAATTTAAACTTTATATTTGGATATTGTCGAACTTTTCAATCATAGACTTTTAGTAAAAAACCCATATCGTTACCTTAATATAGAAAGGCCCTAACTCGTGTTTTTTTTTTTGTAAGCCCAGATTTTCGGTTATTTCGAAAAATGGTCTGCTAATATATCATATTTAGCCAAAAAATCTCGACTTAAAAAAACACGAGTTAGGGCCTTTCTATATTAAGGTAACGATATACAATAATATGTTTATAAAAGTATAATATTTTTAATATTTTCTTAAATTACTATTACTACAGAGATTATATAAACATATGGAATGAGTTCAATTTGTAATAGGTGTACTTGACAGTATGTAATCAATTTTACGTCGAAATTTCGGATTTAGCCTATTTGTTCTAAAATTCCAAAGCTTTCTTTTGAGCAAAAAAAAAAAATAATAAAAAAGGGCCAATTTTGAAAAAAAAAGTCAAAAAAGTTTTTGATTTTGCAAAAAACCCCCAAGTGCCATTAAGGGTTAATTTCGATTTTTTTTAATTGTTATTATAAATACTAGACCTCATGTTATACTTTTCTTAAGTTTCATCAAAATTGGCCCTAAAATAAATAACATTTCGCAATCTTTAAATTAGAAATTGCAAATATTGAAAATTTTGACCTTTGACCTTCACCATTTAAGGTTCTCCAATTTTAGTAAAATCTTCAGAATATATTTAGAATTATCTGGACTAGAGTATTCTGAATAGGTTTTACTTAAAATTCATAACAGTAAAAAAATTGAGCTGATTCTTCAAAATATTGCCAAATAATTTGTTTTTCTCGAAAATTTCAAAATTTAAATCGCAGGTACGGAAAAACTACAAAAGATATTTTCATTGTTTTTTCATATTTTTATTCCCTATTATATTGTCAATAAATCCCAATAAGATGATCAACAAATTCTGAAATTTGTTTAACAAAATTTTTAAAAACTTGAAAATGTAGTTTTGAAACTGCCGTTAAGAAAATTTTTATTTTTTTGATGATACCTGCGAATAGGTTAACGGTATCCTACGAAAACAAAAACTCATATACAAGTAGATATGGATATATTTTAAGTAAAAATGAGCTTTTATTTTAATATTTCTCAAAATATGTTTATTTTGTTTCTATATTTCTTTTTCTAGTGGCCTGAGACACGTTAATGCCCTGGGGAATTGTTAATAACTTTAATATTCTTTGACCAATTTCTGTGTTTTATATCGCATTAGAACGATAATTACGTACAGATATCTATTCTTTTAAATTAAAATGCAAAAGTAATTTTTTAATTGCAAAATTTTTACAAAACCAGAAAAAATTGAATTTTTGCATCTCAAAACTTCAGAGGGCTTTTTTCAGGATGATTTTTTTTTTTTACCAATGTTCACCAAACTGCAGGGTGAGACTCGCAAAAATGCAACTTTCGTTTATTAAGGGCCACCCTAATATATATACAACATTTTCTGAGCATTATTTTCGAGAATTATAGATTTTGTAAATGTATTGTTCATTAGAAAAAAAATTAAATTGGGAATTCTGACCGTGACCCCGCTATAACTGTTCTACGGGATATTAAAAATCGTGCTATAAAATATTAGAGTGATAGTATGACATTGACTGGTGACGCAACGGCTCTGAAGTTTGGAGATGCCATTAAATAACTCTTTTTGTATTTGAATGATAAATACGACGTTCAATTGTGTAAACCGCATGATTTTCAAACACATACATTGTACGGAAATAGAACTGCGACGCCGATTAAAATCAAACTATAATAAATCTGTGTAAAGAAAATTGTCAGTTTTAAATGCACATTTTCAAGAAAATTTTAAGTTTTTCTAAAATATATTGAAAAGCTCAGAAACACTTAAACCACTTCTCAATGTACTAACAATCAACGCTTAACAATAATTTAATGTCTCAAAATTCGAATATAAAATGAAATAATTTATTGATCGCATTAAATGTCTCAAGAGTTTTAAAAACAAATTGTAAATGACTTCCACATTATGTTTATTATTCACGGTCTGTGAATGTTGCTGTTGCAGCAATAAAAATATTTCATTATGAAACGAATACAATTATGAAATTCTTTATTAATAGAAATAAAAAGAAAATAATCATTAAAAATTATTAATAAAAAAAAAAATAAAAACAAGTATGAGTGTTATATTAGGCTCTGTCGAATTTTATATACCTACCATCAAAATACATAATACGAACACCAATTGTTGTGCATTTTGTAAAGAAACATTTATGTGGTTCACCAATTGAGTTATATTTTCTAAAAGTCGAAAGGACATTTTGTTCTTAAATTTGTATGGTTTGGATTTAAACAATTTTCAACACCAAACGTTTATGATCCCTCTAGGACATGCTGAAATTGAAAAATTTCAACTTATTTAGAGGTTGACTCACATTTTGTTCAAAAACTCCGGATCTATTTGACCAATGTCGCCCATTTTCAACACCAATCATTTCTGATCAACAAAAATAGTTGGGGAAAAGTTTAGCCTTCTAAGTCCTATCCTCTAGGCTCTGTCGTTCCTTCAACAGACAGATTAACGGTCATATTTAGATCGTCTTAGAATTTTATAAGGACCAAGAATATTAATACTTTTGTGGGTCTACAACCTATATTTCGATATGTTACAAACAGAATGACACAATCAATATACCCCCATCTTCTTGATGGTGGGCATAAAATGCAACTCAGTAATAACATTGGCTACAAAGTATTTAAAAGGAGGACATTAATAGAGCCAGAAAAGGTTTGAATTCTTCCATAATGCAACGAACTAACAGGGAATTGCCTAACAGTCAGTCCGTCCATCCGTCCGTCCACATGTCTGCTTACATGTGCCATTAATTAAAAGAAATAGGAACAAGTTGAAGGATGAAAAACTACCAACATACGACTACATGAAGTTGGAAGTATTAACTACATACTTGTATTATAAATATTCACCTGTTCTCTTGAAGCATTATTCATCTCGTAAATGTGTTTTTCTTTCGAAAATATACTGATGACGGCGATTACGTTATTGATATATTAGTAAAAGGCTGGTTGGTGTGTGCTTCCATTATTTTTATTTTATTTCATCATTAAACAAAACATCCTTTTCAGTGTCATTATCTAAAGGAAAAAAGGAAGAGCAAATAACAATAACATACACGAACTCCGCCCACATTATCCGCTTATCAGCAAAAAAGAAAAGAAAAAAAAAGTAACTAACAAAAAAAGAGTCAACTAAAAGTAAAACAGCATAAATATGTATGTATTCATTTATTCATTCAGTCAGTCAAGCCATGTTAAGTCAACTTAGTCAACCATTCATTCATTCATCCAGTCAGTCAGTCACTACCTCCTCCAGTTATTTAGTATATTGCTTGATAATGTCTCTTTTTAAGCCTGTCTCTCCATTTGTCTGTCATTCAGTTTATTTACTATTCATACTCATCATCACCATTATCATCTTTATAATGACGATTCCTTTCATACCTAACAACACACTCGTACTGAGATAGATAGAGAGACGATTCATTCAACCAAAGATTTTTTATGTTGGAAAATGTTCATTACACGCAAGAATGGCGCAAATCAAAACAATTGAGGTTTCTGTTGTTTTTCCGATTATTTGTTTTGTATGTAAAAATAATGGCTGCGTACTTTTATTTCTTAGTGAAACATTAATGTGAAAATGGTAGCAATTTTCTATAAATGCACTTGAAAAAATTCGCTTAAAAGTACATATGCATAAATTCATATGTTAATTTGGCTTTGAAAGAAACCTTTGTTCGGATTTACAATTCCCGTACGTGTCCTTGGTGTCCTTCAAATATCTGGAGCGATTGGAAAGTTGATTTCAACTGACAGACCCCAAATTCTCTATCTAAAGGGTCTGCCAATAGGGACTTCCGAACTTTGACAGTTCATAGCGGCCATATTGTTGAAGCTACATCTATCTAACAGGCCTACCTAAAAAAAAGCGTAAGCCGGAACGTTTTTTCCGCTTAGCTTTAACGCTGAAATGTCATACCTAAATAAAAGCGGCAAACAATAAAAACAAGGTTATATACAAGTATTGGTGTTTCTGATTTTTGTTTTGTGGTTTGTAAACTAAAATTTTATCAAAAAAACTAACTATTAAAGTTTAAAAAATGAGTTTCTTGCATATTGTTTCTCCTTTTGTATGTATAACTTCAATTGCAAAGCGTTGCCGCCGCGTTATTTCGGTATGCTGTATACAAATTATATGGGCATGAGAATTTTTGACCACTAAAAAACGCCTTCCGCACCAATTTAGGTATGCGTGTAATTGGCTGTCATTTATTGTCTTTGTTTTGCCAAATCAACGTGGGCGGATGTAGCGTTCAATAACACAAGCAAATTATAAAATTGTTGCACATATGAGGCCCATTTCTGGATGAATGGGTATGTCAACAAACAATATTGTCAAATTTGGGACGATACCAATCCACAAGAGCTCCAAGAGCATCCCGAAAAAGTCAATGTTTGGTAAATTCGCCTACAAACACATTGTTAATCTAAGAGAATCTTCTCTAACATAAATATGATTTGCTGATGTAAAATCAATTCCCAATTATACTTCTCAACAATTGTGAGTTAAATAAATAGTGTTTACAACTGAAAATTGCTAAGTGTCTAAAATACTTATTAAATGTTTTCTAGTATTTTATTATACCCACAATTTCGTTATTGCGTTTGTAACACACACAAATATTGGTCGTGTACGCACATAAGTATATAAAATCCGGGGCCTTGCAAAATTCAAGGAAGAATTTCAGTCTGTCTGTTGAAGGCACAATAGAGAATAGAGGGAAGTATGAAATTTTCTCTGCGGATCACAAATATTTTGTATTGAAAATGGGCATAATCCGTCCAACTAACCAATATGGTGTCCACATGAAGTTGGTGTCCATATCATCCAATTTAGGCAAAAAAAAAGTTAGTAATCATCGACCTGTAGCGTCACCGTTGACGTTGATGGTCTGGCCATTGTCGTTCTCAGTGAAATATGGACCGATGACAACATCAGCCCAAAATCTACACCAAACAGTGACTTTTTCGGGATACATTGGAAGCTCTTGGATCTCATGTGGATTTGTATCGTCCCAAATTCTACAATTTAGTTTTCTGAAAACGATTTTTATATGAAAATTAGGGTAAGTTTCCAACTGTTCCAGCCATTTAACGAACACACGTCGTTGTCTACGATTGTTTACCTTCAGCTCCTGGATCAGTTGTGTTCATGTGAGCGAAGCGAAATCGACTGCCTCGGATTCTTCTGCACACTCTTACAGATAGCGGCGCTGATTTCGGTAGATCTTGGTTCATTGTTTACTGAACCAGTGGTCTCAGATTTACCCACCACACTGCGTATAGTCCTCTCGGTAGGACGAATATGGCGGCCGTAAAATTAGCGAAGTGCGCCGAAAGTTACCCGAACACAACACTCACTTTTATAACACAATTTTATTATGTGCACGTATTGTTGAACTCTATATCCCCCCATGATAATTTGGCGAAACAAACTGAATAAATGACAGCCAAATTGACATATGTAGCTTCAACAATATAACCGCTATCAACTGTCAAAGTTCGGAAGTCCATATTGGTAGATCTGTTATAACCATTACCAAAAAAAATGGGGGGTATATTGAGTTTGTCATTCCATTTGTACTTAACATATAGAAATATTGGTTGTATAACCAACAAAATTATATATATTATGGGTCCTTATAAAATTCTAAGACGATCTGGCTATGTCCGTCCGTTTGTTGTTGGCACGATACAGCCTCGAGGATAGGACTTAGGAGTATGAACTTTTCCCCAAATATTCTTTGTTTATTAGGAATGGGCGAAATCGATTGAGTATAACCTTTAAAATAGTTGATATTTTTCGAAAATGCTTTGCTGTTTTCTTTTTAAATAATGTCATGATAGTTTGCACACCTTTTTCTTTTGATAAAAAGACAAGCTCTGGTGAATATGGAAAGAATCGGTCCATGATTTCTTTTAGTCCCCATACTAAATTATTGCCGTAATATGGCTATATGGTACATAAATGCCTATGTATCCATAACAAATTCATCAAAAATAAGTTCGATATAAAAACAAATCACAAAACGAAATTTTGTTTGGATCGGCCTACTTCCTAAAATCACTTAAATATGCATAAAAACGGTATGCTATTAAGTCATATCGATGGCTTAATATAGAAAGGTCGTATCTCGTTTTTTTTTCAAAATCGGGTTTTTCACATATTCTGGTAGACAAAACTCAAATACACATCTCCTAAAAAATTCAGTTTCCTATGTTGACGAATAATAGATTTACAGTAATTAAAAAAAACCCTAATTCATTTCAATAGTAGTTCGAAAGAAAAAGCACTAACTCATCTAATATTGAATGCATTTTTTTTTGGTTTATATTAAAACAAACAACTTTTCTAAAAGTATATTTCGATATATTAAAAATTTTTAGTTGTTTATTTTTCACTTTCACTTTCACTTTCAGATTTAATTCAGTTTTTTTCTTCTACTGTAAAGTAACTAAAAGTTGAGATACGACCTTTCTACATTAAGCTTAAACTATCATAATATATTAGGACATTATGACAATATGACCTATGCTCCAGAGAATCAATAGAGCTGGATCCCCTAATGTCACCGATAAGAACCTTCGCCGTCTCCTGTACGCGGTCAAGTAACTCCAAAATTGACTTCGAAGCACCGGCCCATACATGAGAGTTGTATTCCATTTTGGGTCGGATATAAGTGGTGTAAATAGTAAGGAGATCAGATGAAGTGAAGTATTTCTTACACCGTCTTAGAAAACCGAGATGGCATTAACATTGGATAATGATTTCAGGAAAATGGCTACCGTGGCTGTTCTTGACTTTTTTGAATGACAAGAACAATGTTGGCATCCGAGGCGTCAATTGTTGCTGGTTTATCAGCATAAACCAGTGAGTGGAAGTGGCCCTACAGGAAATAATCGAGGGGTGTCAAATTGCACGACCTTGCACGCAGAAAAAATATATAGTTGTGCATGTTTACTGTAACCATTTCATCATTTTTAACAATATTATAGTCACAGTAACAACCATTTATATGATGAAGGACTTACCATATTATGTTGTTCTCGGCTTATGGATATCATAATCTAAGAACGACATATTATAATAAAATTATTCATCATAAAAATGGTTATTACAAACATATACTTGTTAACTGTAACCATATATATAGTTGATATCATGTGAATAGTAAACTAACCATACTATTGTTACCACAATCATATAAATAGTTTCTGTGACTATAATATTGTTAAAAATGTTGAAATGGTTACAGTAAACAGGCACAAATTTTGAAATGGTTACAGTAAACATGCATAACTATATTTTTTTTCTGCGTGTGGCCAATTGATAGGTTCATTTCTCGAAATCAAGTTAAAGCACAACACTAGATGGCCGTATTATATTGATGGTGGGTATGTATATAAGATTCGACATAACGCTCTTACTGGTTTAAATTAAACTTATGTGCAAAATTTCTGCAAGTGTAGGAAAAAAGTAATATGTAGCATACATGAGTGGTACATAAAAGATAAGTTTTTTACCAAACAAAATTATTACATATTTATATATATAATACAGTATGTACTCGTATTATACAAAATCCATTTATATTGTGTTAAGTAAAATCACTTTTTTCTATTATTTTTACATTTAAGGGTTTATTTCAAAATGTGGAGCTAATTTGTCTATGTACATAATCCATAAAACGAAAAGCACTCACTGAGAAAATGCCATAATTGTAATAGAGTTGGGGATTCCAGTGCAGAAACCATATTTTTTACTCCATGGATGGCGTGACAATTTGTAAGTAAATAATATACAGATATGTAAGTATACATATGTTGGTATATAACAATGTATTCTTTAGTTATGCGGGTTTTCTTAGACATAATTTCATAAATTTGTCTATATATTCTCAAACTATTTGAAGTAAATAGTATGACTTTTTTATGTATTTCCTTCGTTTAACTTTCAATTTACAACTGAAAGGGAATTTGTGGGTTATATTTGTTTGCCGGCATCTCTATACAGTACAGACAGTACAGACAAAATGCAAAAACTATATAAAAATATGTACATATGTAAGAGTATATTCAAATATGTATTTGTATCTTTTTCCAATACTTTATGAGTTACATGTGTTTGTTTAAACTTTTATCCTAGTAAAGGATTTAAATGTAAACTTTATCATGACATTGAATTCAATTTTTGTCATCGTCACCTCATTTTACGAAATTTAATTATAAATCTTGTTTTTTTTTTCCTTCTTTATAATTTTTTTGTTGATGAGTATCTGCAATACACATTACAACACTTGATTTTATCTGCAGTCAATCATATATTTCATTATGTATCCAGTTATATACTATGTAGTTGGGAGTTGTATCTGTCGGATGTATGTATATATAAAATGACAGAATGTTTATTCAGTCAGTCAGTAGTTTGTTATGATTTCTGTTTGAATAATATGATTGTAATGTAATATTTGTTGGCTCGAGTACTTACGTAGTTTGTGTTGTATTGTAATTTCATAAATATTTATATACACAAGGGTATAGAATTTTACATGCAGACAGGAAGGATATTCGCTGGCCATGTTGTGTTGTGTTTTTGTTTGGCTGGACATAATAAATGTCCATGTTATGTCAAAATAAAAACGATTTGATAATTTAAATTTGTACAATTGTAGCTTGGAAAATAGTTTACTATTAAATAACAAACTTTATCTAAAAATAAATATGAAATCAAAATTACATTTTTGCTGCAATCAAAAATCTACAAATTTTCAATATTAATTCAAACTGTCTAAGAGATTTTATATACATATGTACATAAATAATTTCTCTTTTAAAATAATTAAAATTTATTCTCTTTTCTAAATACATTGTCTAGATATTCATTACTACAAACAAAATCCTAAGCGAAATCCATGCAGTGTTTTAACATTTACATACAATTTCCCAAATATTTTAGAAATTCCTCTGAAAAATATGAATATTAATATCGAATTTAAACAAGTAAGAGAGCTATATTCAGCTGTGCCGAATCTTATATACCCTTCACCAAATTATACTTTAAAATAAAAATTTTAAATATTTTTAGATAAACAAAATTTTCAAAATTGTTTTTCAAAATTTAAAATTTGTTTTTTCAATATTATTAAATCATACTTTAAAATAAAAATTTTAAATATTTTTAGATAAACAAAATTTTCAAAATTGTTTAAATTTTTTTTTTTCTATATTGTTTTTCAAAATTTAAAAAATAATATTTTTTTTTTTCAAAATTGTTTTAAAAATTTTTTTTTTTTCGAAATAGTTTTTTTTTTAATTTTTTTCAAAAATTTATTTAAATTTTTTAAAGAAGTTATGCCAAAAAAATTTAAAAAAAAAAAAAAAATTCGGGTATAAAAATATTTTTCCCGATTTTGACCCATTGTAGCTCCAAATTGCTATAGCCTTATATAGATCTATCATTGGATATTCATATTGTCTATATTAATGACTTAGTAATCCAGATATAGATATAAAATAGGCCAAAAAACGAAGTTGGCCGGATTTTTTCCTTATATCCCAGCCATTTGTGGGCCGATTTTCTCGATTCAAAATAGCAACCGAGCCGGAAGAATTCCCGATATATTGATGTATGAATCAAGTTTGTAAGTTATTTGGAGTCTTCAGAAAATTGATTTCAACAGACAGACAGACGGACATGGCTTAATCGACTCCGCTATATATAAGGATCTAGAATATTTATACTTTATAGGGACGGAAAATTATATTGTGGAAATTACAAACGGAATGACAAACTTATATATACCCTTCTCACGAAGGTGAAGGGTGTAAAAAAGGAAATATGTACATATATTTTTGGCAAATGTTCTAAATACAAATTTTTGCAAAATACAGGAACATAAACACCATTAAAAGTATTCCACACAAGTTCTTTCTTTTTATCAAGTGGAAAAAAACCACCAGTTTGAAAATAAAAATTACATAAGTCCAGCAGCGAAAACAGGAAAGCGAAGTTGGCACAAAAAGGATATTGCAAAAGAAATAAATAAAAACAGGAAGAACAACTAACTAAAAGTGGGCGAACATGACACAAAACCTAACGAAAAAACTCAATATTAAAAACAAATAAAAAAAACAATCGACAGAGAAACGAAATTTTAACAGAGCTGTTATATAATTCATTATCTGGGCAATTTGATTTTTTCACAATTCCATATTTATAGAGAATTGTTTTCTGAATAATGAAACAAACTTGTTTCCATAAAAAATTTCTCTCATAATAATATCATATTCTCAATAAAAAAGATGGAGATACCCCCATTAACACAAAGCCTGGTTATGTCTTAACAAATAGTTATACTGTCGGTTAAAAATATTTTTGTATGAAAACTGTCAGTTTAACTCTTAGTTAAGACATAACCTGACTTCGTGTTAATAGGGGATATAGAGATAGTTTGAAACTTGAGGTTTATAATTTTATGATGAACAAAGACATCGATGTGATGTTAATTTCTGAGACTCACCTTACAAATTGATACAACTTTAATATCCCAGGATTTTAATTCCACAACACAAATCATCCAGACGGTAAGGCTTATGGTGGTACTGGTATTTTAATTAAAAACCATTTAAAACATTATACCCTAGATGAATTTTCAAAAGAATATATGCAAGCAACTTCCATTCGATTGGATTGTTTATTTGGAAATTTTACAGTGAGTTCAATATATTATTATTAAAAAGTCACAGTTTACATTAGTGTATGATACTCGACCGGTTAGACCACATCCAGCACGAAATTAAGTGAATATAGCAGATTTATGGGCTGGAGGAATCCTTGGTCAATACTTCTTCAAATATGAGGAAAATCAGAATGTTACCGTCAATGGTAACTGTTATCGCACCATGTTAACGGACTATGTGCTTCATGAAATTCGAGCGAATGGTCTCGATGAGCTCTGGTTTCATTAAGACGACGCTACGAACCATACAGCGCATGGAACAATGATATTGTTGAGAAATCATTTTGGTGAGCACCTAATTTTACGTTTTCCTGAGGCATATTGACAACATAGATCGAGCGATATCACAACTTTGGACTATTTTGTCTGGGGATATGTAAAGTCTGAGGTCAGCTACGATTAACACTTTGGAAGCCAACATTACTTGTGTTATTCGCGAGATACCAGCCGCTATGCTCGAACGTGTCGTCCAAAATTGGAACTTCCAAATGGACAACCTCAGACATAGTCATTGGCAACATTTACATGATAGCATTTTCAAACAGTAAATGCCATAAATTGTTCTTTTAACCGATAATACAAATTTTAAGTTCACTTTAAAATTTATGTGTTTTATTTTACATTATAAATCAAACCTCACGCTGAATCACCCATTATATGCTGAAACAACAATGCCACCCGAATCCGCTTGCTCGGCTTCTCGCACAAAGCCAAACCAGATCAAGGCTTCGTAGAGGAGATCTACCACCCCGCTTAGATGAATTCCATTTATCATTCAATGCATTTTTCTGTAGAAAAATTCTCTCTTCATAATATGAGAGACAATTTTCTATAGAAAAATACTTTTTATACTGAGAGATACATTTTTCTATAGAAAAATACGCTCTTCATACTGAGAGAAACATTTTTCTATAGAAATATTCTCTCTCCATACTGAAAGAGACAATTTTATATATAAAAATACTCTCTTCATAAAGAAAGATACATTTCCTATCCAAAAGTTATCTCTTCATAAAGAGAGAGAATTTTTTTAATAGAAAAAGGCTGTCTTCATATATAGGTAGAACGTTTTTTCTAGAAAATTAGAGGCAGACATTTTTCTATAGAAAAATTCTGTCTGCATAAAGAAAGATATTCTCTTATAAAGAGAGAATCTTTTTTTTTTTTTAATAGAGTGGAAACTAAAAAAAAAATTACTCAAAAATGTTACACATACACGTGTTGTTTTTGTTTTCACATAGTTTTTTTTACTAATACATTTTCACTACTTAGGTTTTTGACAACTGAGGTAGGTCTTCTACAGGACAGTTTCCGATCTATGTGTATTTATCTATGGTTTTATATTTCTATAAACAAATTCGCTTGTTATAAAGCTAGTCTTATTTTTTCTATTCTTTTTTTTCCATAAAGAGTAATTTTTTAATGAAAAATTTTGTTTTCATAAGTAGAGACCCATTTTTCTATAAAAAAAGTCAGACAAAGGAAGTAAGACATTTTTTCTATGCAGAACTCTCTTCTTAAAAAGGGAGATAATTTGCTATTGAACTGTTTTCTCTTGCTATAGAGATGAATATATTTCTATAGACAAATTATCTGTTTATAAATAATGAGAACTTTTCTATTGATTTTTTTTAATTTTCTAAAAAAAAATATTTTAAGTGGGAGACTATTGTCTCCTAATTATTTCTCTATAGAAAACACTATCTTAACTTATTAACTTATTTTTAAGAAATCATTATTTAAAGACCTGTACTGGTGGTGGTTAAATATGTTTTCTATATACAACTTCAATTTAATGCGACTATAATGCTTTTGCTTTTTATAGTGACACAAACAAAAGTAAAATTGTTGTTTGCAGCAAATGCCGCAAGCTTAGAAAGAAGCTAAAGTGTAAGAGCAACAAAAATTAAACACACACACAGCAGAAAAAAGAAACAAAAAAAAAACATGTACCTAACATGAAATGCAGAATAATTGCAGAAGCCACATAAAAGCAGGCAGCCAGCTAAAGCTTCACTATGACAGAAAACAAAAACGAGAGTGGTTAGATGAATTGGATGGTTGGATTTTAGCTGGCAATAATGCATGAACATACTGGAAGGTTGATAGAAAGAATACGGGTTCTATATAAAAATATTTACAAATACACATGCAACATTTGCAGCAAGCAAACAAAAATGAAAAAAAAAAAAAATAAATAAAAATACTTGCGGAATACATACAATCTGCAGAAATTGGAATTATTATGTACATAACAACAACAACAGCAACTACTACGACAACAACACGTATACGTTAAGTAGAAAAGTTGTTTTCAAGGTCTGGGTCTGGTTTGGGATTACGACTTCTCTTGCTTTCGATATTGTTGGTGTTCGTTCGCTTGTTCCTCTTTCGCTTCTTCAACATTTCAATTTTCATTTTCAACTTCTACTTCTTTTTTGTGTATTTGCTGATTTTCCTGCACACTTTTTGCATTTGTGAGTGAATGAGGCACAGGTTTCATTATTTGGTTGAATGTTTGGTTCTGGAATAATGCGCACATGCATGCAACATAACACACCAACAACCAGCATGCCACGTAATCGTTAGTGACAACACAACAAGCAGAAAATCAGCTGCAAATAAAGAAGGAACAACAGAAACAGCAGCAGCAGCAGCAGCTGATAATAATATTGTTGTTTGAAAAGCTGCAGCAGTTATCACTGCATTGCAGACTGTAAAACTGTGCTTTATGAGAGATCTGAGAATTTGTTTTGCTGTTGGGATTTCTGCTTATGTTTTTTTTTTGTTGGCTTTGTAGCTTTACAACATTCCTGCTGTTTGACGAAGTGAAGTTTAATGTGAAGTTGTTGTTTCGTTTGCAGTAACCGAGAGGCAAGAAGAGTTAGCAATAGCAAGCAGTATGTGTGTGTATGTGTACGAATACTTCCTCACCACCATGTTGCCCTTGGACTTGCACTTGAAAATTTAACAAATTTTTCACTTTTGCTGTTGCTTGTGCTTCGCTGGCTTCGTGTTTATACATATTCGTGTTTATTCTTTATTTTTTTTTTGTTGCAGTTCACTTCTCTGTGCGCTGTGATATCTATACCATCAACATTCGAAACAGAGTTGACAATGCAACCTGTGTATGTGTGGCAACATTAATTTCCTGTTTGGTTATGAAAAATCTCAAATCTATTTCAAATCGAATGGATGTTTCGCGATTTTTAGATATGAACATTTTGAAATCTTGTCTCTTAAAGTTTAAACTTTTGCGAATACCGTTAAAATGCCTCACTCATTATAATGAGCACCGAGATATCTAGTTACTAAACATAGGATTTTTTTATAGAAAAATCTATACAAAAATTTATCTCACATTATGAAATAGAGATTTTTTCTATAGAAAGACAACATTTTTCTATATAACATTGCCTCTCTCTTTTTGATGAGAGAAATTTTCTACTGAAAAATTTTTCTCTCTTTATGAATAGATTAGGTTTCTATACGAATGTCTGTCTCTTTGTGAAGAGAGATATACGAAAAAGCCTGTCTCTTCTTTGACAAGAGAATTATCTCTTTATGACAAGAGAATTATCCTATAGAAAAATATCAAGCTCTTTATGAAGAGAGAATTGTTCTATAGAAACAATGCCCTCTTTTTATGAAGACAGAATTTTTCTATTGATAAATGTCCCTCCCTTTATTGAAAGTTAATTCTTCCATAGAAAAATGTCCTTCTCTTTATGAAAAGAAAATTCGTCTATAGAAAAATGTCCCTATACTTATGAAGACATTTTATAGAAGAATGACCCCCTGTTTATGAAAAGAGAAATTTTCGACTGAAAAATGTTTCTCTCTTTATGAATACATAATTTTTCTATACGAATGTCTGTCTCTTTGAGAAGAGAGATATAGGAAAAAACCCTATCTCTTCTATAAAAAATGTATCTTTCTTTATGACAAAAGAATTACCCTAAAGAAAAATATCTCGCTCTTTATGAAGAGAGCATTTTTTTATAGAAAAAGTTCCCACTCTTTATGAAGACAGAATTTTTATATTGATAAATGTCCCTCCCTTTATTAAAAGAGAATTATTCTATAGAAAAATGTCCTTCTCTTTATGAAAAGAAAATTTGTCTATAGAAAAATTGCCCTACATTTATGAAGAGAGACATTTTGTAGAAGATGGCCCTCTGTTTAGGAAGAGAGACATTTTATAGCAGAATGACCCTCTGTTTATGAAGACAGACATTTTCTATAGAAAAATTTCTCTCTTCATAAAGACAGGGACATTTTTCTATAGGAAAATGTGTATCTCTTTATAAAGATAATATTTTCCATCCGAAATTTCATATTTTCTTTAATACGGCAACTCTAATAATCCTCTAGATAATTGCATGTGTATGTAGTTGTTTTTTGAATTAATACAAGTGTATGTATCTCTAGAGCATTTTGTGTTGGCTACATTTATTTAATATATTTCACTATTCATCATTTATATTTAAGTATGGGTTAGATGGGTTAAATCAAACGACCCATTATATCTGTGTATGCCTGCACGACTGTCATAGCACATTCAAGTGTCTGGAAAGCAGTCAGTCAGTCAGTTAGCAAGTCAGACATTTAGTCAGTTTGTGTGATTGTTCGTCCATTTGACTCTGCAAAATTTGACTGTTGTTAAGTTAAGCTAAGTTTAGTTCAGTCAGTCAGTAGTCATGCAGTCACATCATGATATTAATTTAACTTATCTTTTCGTTTTTTTTTTACCTCCTCATCCTCTATACTGTAACTCCCCTCCCTGGGTACATTTAAAATTGTCTGTTCTTTTCCAGATTATACACATGCTACATAAATGATGGGGGAATTATGGTTTTTATGCCTCATGCTTTTTCGCAAACTAAATGCTACCACAATGTTCTAAAGAAGTCTATGATTATGGTAGAATAAGTGTTGTGATTTTCTTTTTTTTTGCCTACAACAAGCGAGAGAATTTTAAAAATATTAAGAGAGCATAGTGCTGACAACAGAAGCGCCTGTAGAGAGTTTGGAGTTTGTTTAGTTGTAACTAATGGTTACTGCATTTGGTTGCCGTGGTAAAATGTTGTAATATGAAGTTGCATGTTTTTACCTCTTTGCCTACTCCCAAACTCCTGGGCAGCATATTTATTTCTGCATTGCATTTGTTTGGCATTTTTCCTTCGTTTGTTATATAATGTGCTAAAAATTTCATTTTCATGCATAAAATTTCCATTTTCATGAATTTTCCGAATATTGTTGCAAGCATTTTTAGGGCGTAGTACATGACGCTGTATGACTGTTGCATGTAAACTGCTGTGTTCTTCATTATTGGCAAGAGTAGCATGGAATTTTTGGTAGAAATATTGTATTAAATTATGTGTCTGTGTTAAGGTGGCATTTTTAACAGGTCAAAATTTATCACAAATATTATGTGTGTGCTTTTTTTTTGCATATTATTTTTGCAGATAGTATCACCACTAACGGTAAGAATGAAGTTAATGTTGCCATTAAACAAATGCTTGCATATATTTTAAAATATTTTTTTTACTGAAGAACTTAATTGGCGCCCAATTATTCAAGTTAAAATATGTGATAATGTTTTTTTTTCTAGAGGTTCTACTCGTACCTCTATATATAATATAATCGATTAATGGTATTAAACACTGGTATGCTGGGTAAACAGCCACTTATCTCGACAGAACATATTTTATGTTTAGTATCTATAAAATAGATACTAATATACTCAATATAGCTGCAAAAACCATCCCTTTTATTATTCAAGCCCATCTTCCCATGTTCTTACGGAACAGACTCCGAACTGGATTTTAGTGCCCCATTCTAGGCTTGGGAGTTCTATAAAGGTCGAATAAATATAGATTATGTATTTACAAAGTGTGTCGTATGGGAAGAACTATGCCCTATAATGTCACAAGAAACCTACAAACTAAATGTTTTATTCTCAACATCGCAACATCATCCGTTTGAAGACATGAAGTAGGTGGACTCTCGTGTCGTTTATGTGACAATAAATAACACTGAGTTTAATGAGCAGTTTATTTTTTTCAAGTTATATGTAAGTATATGTTGTGTTATATATATTCGATGTCTGGTTGTGGGTACAATGAGAACCACAAGGTCAACTAAAAAAATCCATCAAAACTTTAGAAAAGTTCGCAGTTTTCTTTCTCATTTAAAATCTGAATGGAAACTCTTGTACGATCAACTTTCAAAAAATCCTTCAATGACTTTAGAACAGCTAAAGGCATTGAGCTCTCAAATGAGCTCTCTTGTTTTTGTTTTCACATGTACGCAAGCACATACATTGTATAAAAACAATCAAAACCAGTCAGTCTCGCATGAGCATTGATAGAAGCAGGTTGTTTTACGCTTTTCGCTTTTTATGCTTGTTTATTTCAGTTATTGTTTTTGTTTTTTTCTCAACTTTTTACTCAACTCATACAACTACAATATTTAAAAACTGTAGTGGTGTGAGTTTGCCTTTCGCTGCTTTAGAAACGTATAAAGTATAGCAACTAAAACTGAGTTCTATGGCTTGTCGATGTTTTCTTTTCCCAGATTGCAACCTTTTGTACGATCAACTTTCAAAAAATCCTTCAATGACTTTAAAAACATACAACGTATTTGTGGCTTTGTCAAGGTTCACATCATTTAAGCATTTCTCGTTAAAAATCACAATGGAAACTCAAGTCTCAGAAAATTCTTGAAGGACTCCAGAAAAATACAAACTTCATGAACAAATACTGAGTTCTACGGTTTATAGCTGTTTTCTTTTCTAAGTGTCCCATCCTTTAAGCTAGTCTCGTGTGAAAACAGAATGGCTGCTCTTGTACAGGCAACTCTCAACTCTCCTTCATTCTGGACTGTTTTCATTGGCAAGCTTTTTAAAGTATGAATGTTGATGATAGGATTTTAAATTTAAGGAGACTTAATTCTTGTCATAAATTTATAAATTAAAAGCACCGCTCTTTGATTTATAGAGATATGGACATGGAGACACGTTTCTACTGATAACTTCAGGTAATATTGTACTTTTACAACAAACAACACTTACTTCGAACTTCCAGCTAGAAACAAATCTCAACCTTCTTCAAATTGTAACACTTCAACTTCGGTAGTTGCTTAATGTACACATGGCCGAAGTACATATCCCCATTTTACAATCCATTTGAAACAGTTATTTGTATAGTTAATTTTAAAGACCTGAGATGTGCGAGAATACTCAGAATGTATTTAAATTTCATGAAGGTATGGCCAATTTGAACAATTTCTATGCATTCAATAAACATTTCTATCATGAGGGATTGCTTAGCTGGAAATCTTTAATGTGTTAGTTCTAAATGGCGAATTGTCGTTCGACTCATGGAAATGTACATGAGTTACTTAAAAGTTATATAATGAAACAAACTTTCCAAATAAGATACAAATATGTGATTACTTCACATCGACAAATTTCCGCTAGTGTTCCCCCAGGGAAGTATTCTAGGGTCGTTCCTTTATATATTATATAGGACAGATATGCCTACACCTACACCTTTGCTGACGATACTGCATTTGTAAGCATTCAGGAAGATCCCACTGTAGCATCTGAAAAACAGCAGTCACACATCAATGAGTTGGATAAATAGCTTCACAAATGGAAAATAAAAGTTTATGCTACAAAATGTGTTCATGTCCCATTCACTTTGAGAAGAGATAGTTGCTCTTCACTACATATAAATATTTTCAGGATACCTGATCAAAACCATGTATGGTACCATGGTATCCAACATGGACCCACCATATTTAACCCTAAGTGACACATATAAATCTGAAGTCTACTCAAATGTACTGGCTCTTTGGTCCTCCTAGGCTTGTATGGACTACAAAGTTCTCGGTTATAAACCCAATATGGTTGTATGGCATCCAGCTATGTCTCTTCATCCAACATTGAGAAACTACAGAGAAAACAATCAAGACTCTAGAGAATAATTACCGGCGCTTCAACAATGTTGCAACAATACGTTAGAAGATCAAGTACTCCATGTAGTTAAATGGTAAGACTATTGAATCATCTCTCTTACAAGAGAGCTGCTATCTTTTGAGAGACATAGAGTGAAAACTTTAGAGCTATCTAGATGATGATACTCGTGAACTACTTCGGTTGGATATTGAAGTGGAAATAACAACACTAATTATATTTTAGGTTTAGATTTCAATACTTATTGTAAATTTCTAAAAAGAAAGATTCAATAAAAACAAGGACATTAAAAAATCCTCATAATATTCTGCCAACAGATATTAAAATAAATCTATATGACAGCCTGATCCCCTATTTAAGGACTGAGATAGTAAAATTCTTAACACACGTTTTTCATTAAAACTTTTAACCCAAGTATTATTTGATTTTTTTTTTTTTGTAGAGCATGTGAGTTATTATGTTTAATGTCAATTATGTTCATTTGTTGTTAATCTGACTAAAATGAGTGATCAGAAGAAAGTGCATACTAAAATTATTAAATATTTTCAACAAAACCCAACTTGGTCCTACAAAAAGTTGGCCAAGCATTCAAAGCTCTGCCGTCAAACTGTTTCCATGTTTATTAAACAGTACCGGGAGTAGTTGTCCGTTGATAGAAAACCTGGTCCAGGTAGAAGGAATAGTCCACATGATGTTTCTAAAGCCAAAAAAATAGAAAGCATTTTCAAAAGAGCTCCCAACACCTCCGGTAGGAAAGCAGCCCAGTTAGGTCAGTACTCGGACTATTTGGTACGAAAAGTTAAAGCCAATGCAGGTTCAAAAACATACAAGGCTCAAAAAGTTCCTTACAGGAACGCTGCTAAAAGTTTAGTAGCCAAAAACAGAGCACGGAAATTGAAGACAAATTTTATAAAAAAAAAAATATTCCTGCTGCATAATGGATGACAAAACGTATGTTCTGGCAGATTTTTCGCAGCTTCCGGGTCAAAATTTTGATGTTGCTGATGCTCGAGGGAATGTTGAAGAAAAGTTTTGGACCCAAAAGCAGACAAAATTTCCCAAAAAGTTCTTGGCATGACAAGCAATATGCAGTTGCGGCAAAAGAAGCCAAAGAGCTCTATAAATACCGAAATTTACATCAAGGAATGTTTATAAAAAAGGATGTTTCCATTCATAAGACTTCTTAATGTGTCCACTTATTTTTGGCCTGATTTGGCATCTGTCACTATGGTAAGAAAGGTCTTGAGTGGTACAAGAACAATAATTTGGTATTTGTACCAAGAGAGGCAATTCCTCCAAACTGCCTGGAGCTGAGTTCAGTGGAGAGATATTGGGCTCTTGTTTAAAGAGAATTGAAGAGTGTCCAAAAGTGTAATAGATTTTAAACTGAGATGAACTTCTGTTCGATCAAAGTGGCATAAAGCACTATAAAAACCATAATGGAAAATGGTTCAAAATTTCATCTTAAGTGATTAGAACTATAAAAATATTTTTTTGTAAATTGTAACAATAATTTCAATCAAATAAAAAAAGATTCAAAACTGTAAGTTTAGTGGTTTCATTTTTATTAACATATATGTATGTTATGAATTTTTCGATCTCAGTCCTTATTAGGTTTCATCTTTTGGCCATCACTTTCAATTGAATACACAATTAGCTCTGTTTTGGAAACTTGAAGAGGTTCGACAAGTGACTCTGTTATAAAATTCAAAATAATTTTGTGAGAAACTTTACCGAACGACAACTTATCGAAACGCCGATGATCGTAATGTTGTTTCTCTCCCACAACACATACAAGACTTTCACGAAGATAACTTAAAAAAGAGAATCCATATCTGCAGCCAAATGAGATCAATTTTGAAACTACTGCATTGTGCCACACTTTGCAACGCAGCTTGAAATGAGATGACATTAGGTTTCAAGTAAAACACCGAATGCGGAATACGTAGATACTGTCTATTATGCATTTGCCTATAAAAAACATATTTTTAGATTTGATCACTTAAAGCCTATTGCAACAGATCGAAATTGGAAGAAATAATAAAATTTCAATCATAATAATTGATTTTTGTTTAAACACGAAACCATTAGATTTTTCCAACCAAATCCTATACAAAATCCTACATAGCATAGTGTGACTTTTTATACTTAAATTCGGATTGAAAAATTTATATAATGACTGTCCCTGATTTGTTTCTTGGATTATAAACATTGGTGTAGTTCTGAAGTTTCGGCATAAGGATTACAAATAGACGGAAATGTTTTCCATTTTTTGTAAAAACTTGAATAAATATTTGTTTCCTACTGACCACTTTAGTCTTCGGTGGGAATCGAATATTAAGTATTTAGTCTATCTGAAGTCTTATGATTATACCTCTACCATTTTTAAAAGTCAATGTCTCATTTGTTGTTTGTAACGCCCAAAAATATTAGTCCAACATCCACTTTAAGTGAATCAGAATCACTTTCTGAGTCGATTTAACGATGTTCGTCCGTCCATGTAAACTTTGTGCGCAAAGTACAGGTAACAATTTTGAAGATATTTCGATAGAATTTGACACATGAATTTTTCGGCTGATTGAAATCGGTCCATTATTTTACCTAACCTCCATACAAATGTCCTCCCGAAATAGGAATTTCTGTGTTACAAATGTCTGATTTTTATAAGCACACAAATATCCATATAAGGAAATTACTCATTCAAATTACTCACGAAAAAGATATAATGAAATTTTGTTGAAGAGGTAAAAAATTTTACCTAAAACCGCAATTGATTATACACCGTCAAGGATTTAATAAAAATGTATATTCCAATTTATATAATCCATTTACAATTGCCAACCATTATTTATATTTCCATATGGAAGTATTTAATTAACTTTAAATGGTATTCATATGGTACCTTGTTCTCCTTAAATATTAATCCTTTCAATTGGTTTTCTCATGTACTAAGCAGGAACAATGTCCATAAATGAATGTATGTTTCTGTGAGTATGTCAACTGTATTTAAATTAAAACATGTTTCCCATCTGCTGCGTTCCTCAACTCCGTCTTTCAATACGTAATTACAATGAGACGTAATAAAATGAAATTGAAAAAGAAAAATGAAAAAAAAAAAACAATGTAAAAATAAAATGTGTTTTGCCACAAAATCCGCAACGCATAAATGATGATTATGTTGAAGGCAGAATGAAGAAGGCGAAACAAACACATATGGTACATAATTAAAGTGATGGGAGAAGAGTGACGGATCTAAAGACCCAAAGACTAAACAAAATTATATGTAGGATTAAGAAAATGTGACAAAACTACGAAATATTTTAGCACATTAAGGCTAAAAACTGAAAGGAGCAAGTGAATGGAAAGCTGGAAAGTTAAGGCTAAAACGGTATAGATTTTCTGCAATTAGGAGTTTGTACTTATTTATTATGGAAATAATAAAAGTAGTTTTTAATAAAGGGTTTTCCAACAAGAGGTGTCATTTTGAATAACCCGGTATTTCGGTAGCTGTCACTTTTGAAGCTTTTATTCTTTGACATTTAACAAGTAGAAACTACGTCATTACTAAAAATGGAACGATTCACCCTTCAACAACGCATTGAAATTATTAAAATTCACTACAAAAATGGTGAAAATCTTGCAGTCACAGTTCGCAGAACTAAAGCATTTTTGGGTCGTGGTGAATCACCTTGTCGGACCGCAATACAGAAATTGGTGGACAAATTTGAGCTGTTGGGACAAGTTAGTGATGTGAAGAATATTGCTGCTGTAGCCCAAAGTGTTGAAGAAAACCTAGGTTTGTCCATTCCTCGTCGTTGTTCGGAATTGGGCATTCCACAAACGTAAATACACCGTATCTTATTGTCGAAGTTAGATGATATTGATCTGTACAACGTATACTTTCAACAAGACGGCGCTACGTGCCACACAAGCAACGAAACCATTGCTCTTTTACGGGAAAAGTTTCCGGATCGTGTTATCTCTCGTAGAGGTGATCACAATTGGCAACCGAGATCTTTTGATTTAACACCTTGCGACTTCTTGCTTTGGGGCCACGTGAATTAGAAGATACAATTCGTGAGGCTATCGAGGACATAGGGCAGACACTTTGCAATTTGGTTATGGAAAATTTCATAAAAAGGATATGATCCTGTAAGCGTGATTGTGGTGGCCATTTGGCTGATGTTGTTTTTCATTATTAACGGCATACCTTGCTCTTTATTATGAAATAAATATCCGATCATTAATCTCAAAAAATGCAATTTTTCTTTGAATACCAAAATAACACCTCTTGTTGGAAACTCCTGTATAAACACTAAAACTCACAGACTAAACTTGGAAGGTTAAATTAATAATGTTGGTTATCAAAAAGAAGAAAACTAGAAAAAACCTCAAACAATTAATTACGCAATATAACCACATGTACGAGAGTTGGTTTTGTTTTCACATAGTTATTTTTACTAATATATTCTCACTACTTAGGTTTTTAACAACTGAGTTAGGTCCTTGACATCTCTTGAAAAGTATACCAAATTAATGGAATTATTTAAAAATGTTCTGGAAAATTGAATCTGCTTTATGAATAGATTTTTATAAGTTAGTATTAGTATTAAATTCAAATAGGATATAAGCTTTTCAATATTTGTGACATCCCTTAAATTTGTTAACTTCTAAATAATAAATAAAATTCCTCTACATAATCATAAATTTGTCGATGTCAGTTTTTAATTTTTTCGTTCATTCCCGAATGAATGTCCTAAGAGTTTTTTGATGTCGCAATGGAATAAATCAAACTGTGCATTAACGAAGTTCTTCACCGCGCCTTCGCACAGTGGCACGGATCCGAGAGATCTTATTTTAATAACTCTGCCCATAGTCTTCAAAGAGACTGAATGAAATGATTTCTCTGACTTTATGTATGTTTTATTTGCTATGTCTCTTAGACCGATACAAATGTAAATTAATATTTGGTCAATTCACAAGGTCTCTTATCATGTCATATTGTCGTAATGTCTTAATATTTTACAATGATTTTTATTGATTTTCAAGTAAAAAATGTCCTAAAATAATACTACTCTGTATGCTATTTTTATTGTGTTATAGTAACCAACCAGCAGAGACCTGCGCCGAATGCCTAAGAGTCGGTTAAGCCGAGCCGCCGAGTCGTGAGATATTAGAACATTATGACAATATAACTGAGTTGAACAATTGTATATATGCCGGTCTCTAATGTAGAGATTCGAGCTTTCTCTGTTGTTCACAAAGAACGAGTTGTTGCAGATGTGATCTCATCAATCGAGTTCAATATTAATTCACTATATTTCTTATTTTTTAAAAAAACTTATTACATATATCGATCTTGCAACCCTTTGTATTCCTGTGTAGATCTGTGATCACCAGTCGGAGATTATAATATGAAGACAAGACGTTAATGATATTAATTGTTTGATTAGGACCTTGTTACATCCTTTAAATGAGGTTGTGTTGTTGTTAACACAAAATTTCACGACTTATCACAAAGTTTTATCTATGTTTATAGGTGAATCAGAAGCTCAGTGAAACTGCGCACATTATTGAAATTTCGGAAAAATATTTCAAGTTCCTTGATCTCCTTACAAAGTCCTGGAGATCACTACCTATATCTGACCGAAAATTAAATAAACTTCTTATGTGTAGGCTGAAATGATACATTTGGAGCTTGCCGATGTTGAAAGTGCTTATGGGTGACAATAGGGCGTTCATAGGCAGAAAGAGACATTTTAGTTTGTGTACGCATCTGGTTCGTTGAATGCCGTCAAGCAACTGAATGAAATATTTGTATTTTTACGCTCCTGTTGTGAGTTTGTGTACGAGTAAATTTCCGAAAGTCTTCGTAATTTGAACAATATGAACGCATATCACAGCAATAACGTATCACACTTTGCTGATTCACAAAGATCTATATTGTATAGTGTCGATAAAGGAATGTGTTCTGATACCTTCACATTTTTATATAAGTAATACACGCTTTGTTACAAGAAGTCATCCATTAGTGATCGATTGACCAGTTAAACTACAGGGAAAATAACTTTTAGCCGAAATTTTTGTAATTAACTTCCAAGAGAGATTTCTCCAGTCACTTTAAATGTATGCAACATTAAGATCCAATGTACATTAACACCCTACACCCTTTATCTTTTTTGTTTTTACCAATTTTCCGAGTTCCAATGCAATGCTCTATTTGGCATAAATAGAGTTTATGTATCCCAATACTGGTTCACGAAAACTTATAATTTGAAATTTCATAAATTTATTTGCGAACGAATTGAACAATTGGTGAGTCAAATATGAACAAAGTGAACTCTTCCACTTATAAAGTAATTGAAGTTAGTGCAAAGATTAAACAAATTGGGAATGTAATTTAAAAAATCTGTCATAAAACTTCCTTTTTCAATGATAGCGAAAAGTTAGAAGCTTATAATTCTACAAAATTCTTTCTTATAATAAAACAGCTTTAACAGACAATTTCTAAAATGTTTATTAGAAAAACACTCACATACATAGACTTAACATAATGGCCAGATCCTCTACCCACTTGAAAATAAGCAACATTAACAAAAATAAACAAAAAACTAAACAAAAACAAAGAAAAGAAGCCTTACAAAATAATACCACCACATACCAACAATAACAACTCATACCAAATAAAATGTTTACCTTTAGAATAGCAAGCTTGAATAGTTTGGCTTGAATAAAAAATAAACGGAAAAAAAGTAACAACTTTTTTTCTTAACATCTTTTCTATAGAATTTGTTTGGCTACATGTTCTGAACAAAAAATTAAAAAAAAAAAAAAAGAAAAATAAATTCCCTTTTACTTTTACCAAGCCACTCACTCTACGTCGTTTATGTACAAAACACAAAACATAGAAAATTACGTCAGATTTTCTTGCAAAAAAAGAAATGAAGTAAAAAAAAAATAAACTTGTCTTTTATCTATGGAATTCTAATTTTATGTGAGATTTTCTTTTATTTTCCATTTCTCTATGTACAACTCCAAAAGTATAAAGTTTTTCCATCTCTAGGTAGCAGCAGTCAGTATCCAGAAACTTTTTACTCGTTCTTGTTTAGTTAGACAACACGAAAATACTCGTACACGAAGTACAAGTTGTTTTTTCCAAAATGGATTTTCAAGGCCCAGTAGCATAGAAATTTCATGATCAAGAACATGGAAAGTTTTTATGGCAAAAAAAAAGAAGTTGATTTATTTCCACTTTCTGTTACAACATGCGCAGCAGTTGTTTTAAGGAATTTATTCTTAGAGTTGGATTGCAACTACAAAACTTACGAAAGGGTTAACTGTCAAACGAAATTTACTTTGAAAATCAGTCATCAAAGGTGAATGGTATAAAAACAACAACGCCAAACGAAACGACACACCAAAAAAACAAAAACAAAATACGCAAAGCAATGAAACCAACACACATCCAAACATACGTTTTGTTGCTTTTTTGTCAAATCAAGCAATAATTTGTCTTTTTTTGATGAAATTTTCAAAGGTTGTCTCGGATTTTTGCTCATATCTCTGTTATCTATGGACGGATTTTGCTGATTTTAAATAGTAAACTTCTCGAAAACATGTCTGACAGAATTATTGCAGATTTGCAGAAAATTGATTTCAGAGACAGACAGACAGACAGACAGACAGATAGACAGATAGACAGATAGACAGATAGACAGACAGACAGACAGACAGACAGACAGACAGACAGACAGACAGACAGACAGACAGACAGACAGACAGACAGACAGACAGACAGACAGACAGACAGACAGACAGAAGGGTACAATGAAGCCGGAGCTTGCACTACGGTCAATGGAGATTGTTACCGCACCATGATCAACGATTTTTTGTTTGAATGTATGAATGACATTGAACCGGGCGAGATGTGGTTTCAACATCTTGGCGGTACGTGAAATGGAGAAATGGATCTGTCAATTGGCCTCGTGCGTTTTGGCACCTCTCGATTATTTTTTGTGAGGCTACGTAAATAGCAACAACTGACGCCTTGCTGCCCAACATTTTTCGTGTTATTTGTGCCATAGCTTCTCAAAAATGGACATCTCGCATTGATCACTAACAACATAAAATTAAACTAGGTCTTAGTGGATGACCCTTAATAATTTAGTGCAATTGGTTGGTGCTAGGAAAATAAGTTATGGAAGGGAATATAAAGGGAGTAATGTAGACATTGTATTTAAGCTTTACTCAATTGAAAGTGATAATGAATATTTCATCAGAGAGTTTATTTTCTCGTTAAAGCAGAGCTTCTTAAACTAGTTTTCTGATTATTATTTTAAATGGAAGTTAATATCTACTGGCTATATGATGATTCAAAAGCTTAATTGTTGTTAAAATTTTAATTAAAAACTCATCTGAAGCCCAAACAGGCAGTCTAGATCATGTGATAACACTCCTCTAGATCTTTTTCTCTGCGGTCATGTGAAGTCTTAAGTCTTCGTCGATAAACCATCTACGATTTAAGACTTGGAAGCCAACATTACATTAGTGTAATTCGCGAGATACTGATAGTAATGCTGGAAATAGTGATAGAAAATTGGCCCTTCTGTATGGACCACCTACAGCGTGATATTAAATATCCAAGTTACATATTTCTGCTCCTACTTATCCTCAATCCGGGATAGAATTGACTCATTGTACTCTATGCATAAATGAGTTGGATAATAACTAAAACAAAAAACCAAAGAAGACAAGGCAAAATAAAGCACACGCGTAACTATCTGCAAATAGACAAGTAGAGTTGGAAACAGAAACGAAACGAAAAAAATATAAAATAAAACAATCCGAATAGATAGACAAACCGACACAACCATAAAGTAAAGTTATGTTGCGGCTGGCAGATGGATAGATAGATGGGTGGATGGATGGATGAAAGGCAGGCTGGAAGGTGAGGTGAGGCAAGGCGGTTTAAGTTGATAGCTGGGTATTATGTAGGTAGGATGGTTGGGTTGGTTGGTTGGTTGGTTGGTTGGAACGTGGTTTGGTGGCTACATGGAGATTATGCTACAAATAGGCAGACATACAGACACATCATGCGATATTATTGCTTTTTTTTCCTTCCACTTTGGTCATGACCATGATTTTTTTGTTTGTTTTCAGCCACACACTGACACTGGCACAGACAACATTGTATAACATTCTTTAGAGGAGTATGTATGTAAATGTTTATGTATTTACTTATATACATAGTTACGAGTGTTGTTTATACATAGTTATAAATGGAGTTGTGTCAGTTGTTTGCCTGCATGTGGTTGTTATCACTATGTATTCCATTTTGTCTATATCTATTCATCCATTAGGGTGGCCCTTATTTTTTTTTTTTTTTTGATTTTCGATACTAAACTTGTTCTCCGTCATTTTAAAAGCAAAATCGGATAACGCTTAGAGGTTTCACATTTTATTTGAAGTTTCGAGTTTTGGGTCAAGGTATCAATATTTAAAAAAAGAGAGGAGAATGTATTGGGTGTATGACTTAAAATTGCGGAATCCTTTGAACGCGGTTTTTGTTTTTAGTAAGTTATATGTCATTTTGAAGGGTACATATCTGTCATTTATTCTCATTTAGTTATCGAACATTATAGTGTAAACAACAAAGAGGTTTTTTTTGCTTCGAAAATGTCGAATTTTGTACCTACAAATCTTTCCTTTACTTCTTTAATTTGAAAAAAAGTGCCGCAGAAGCAAACCGATTGTTCACCAATGCTTATGGTGAATGTGTGCCATCCGGTTCAACGTACGAGAAATGATTTGTTCGTTTCAGAAGTGGTGATTTTGAAACGGAAGACAAAGATCGCCCAGGCCAGCCAAAATAGTATGAAAACCAATAATTGGAGACATTACTCCATGAAGATTATTGTCAAATTCAAGCAGCTTGTTAAAATTTTGACAGGAGTCAACTGACAGATACCTGTTGACAGGAACAGTTTGCCCTTTCAGTTAAGAAGCAGGAAATTTCAAAAGTCACGGTCTTATTGGCCCGTCCTCGTACAGCAAAAGTAAAATAATATGGGGTCCGATAGTTGACCGATTTTGCCCATTTTCAATACCAACCATTTCTAAAATTAATTTACAGTCGTATTCGTTGAATTATTACAGAGTAATTATTGTATAATAAATGAACTTGAGCCAAATTAAACATGTCGCAAAGTTCAAAATAAGGACCACCCTAGTAATCATGCACGAGACGTCTATTCATTTATTTATTCTCTTGGAAAGACCCTGCCGATTCTTCTCATGGAATTTTAAATCTACTAGGAATATAATGTATACAAACAAACATTAAAACTACAATATTTATAGACTTTTAATCTGGGTGTGTTTGTCAGCCCGAATTGCAGAAATTCACGTTTCTCTATGTATGAATTTTTATGTGGCAACGTTTATTTATGTTGTTCTGTTTTTGTTGTTGTTATATTGTATAATACATATATATATTTTTCGGCTCCCAACTGCTTTTGCGCCGTGAGAGTGTAATTATGTTGCTCCAACTTGGTTATTTTTTTGGAGTATGTAGTAAATAACAAATTTGTTATTAATAGGGATGGATGGCGGCCCAATGTGCCGTGTGTGCGTCTGTGTAAGTAGGAGTTACTGGAGTGATGATGGTGGGTGCCATCATGTAAAACGTTTTATTTAACTATTTTATGTTTATTTCTTGTGGATGGCTGTTTTCATGACTTCTTTTTTTTTCAAAATGTTGGTTGTATATTTTTGCACTGCATGAAGTTTTCAACATAATGCTCTATATATTGCATTATATCAGTACCAGCAGTACAAATATGTATGGATGGAACTTGTAAGGGTATAGATAAATAAATTATGTATATGTATGAGTTTTTTTTGGGTTTTTTTGTAATAAAAAGTAAAAGCTTTATAATGTTTTTCATGCTGAAACTATATATAGTTCTTGTTCTTGCTGTAATGTAAGTGAAAGTGGGCTAACCACACCTACTTTTTATTTGTCAAGGCAAATAGTTTTTTAATGAACTTTGATGTAATTTGTAAAACTGTAATAAGATTTAAATGTTTTTAATGTCTAGGGTTTTAATTTTCCTAAATATGAAACATATAATAAGTAGCATTTAATCATTGCGTGTCAAATCAATTGAGTATTCAAGAAGTAATCTATTTAAACCGACCCACAGTGATTCGTTCCTATGTAGCGACTGGGCAAAAATAGAAGCAGTTTTCCTAAAATTATTAACTTTTGTATACGGTTTTATATTTGTTCAATTAAACAAATATAAAATTAAAACAATTAAAGAAAATTTTTGGGCTATAAATCCATAGCTTCCACTAATGTATATTCTCCTATCGAAATGTGTAATATTTTCGAGAAAATTAATACAAACTGAAACTTTGTAATAATTATATGGTTATAATCGTATAATTTGTTTAAGCCGATAAAGGATACCTGTCATATATTTTTTTATTATAAATACTGTAAGGGCCATTATTACCACTTGCCTTTATGTTTATGCAATCTTTTTCTATTACTTAAAGTTACCTTTTACTAAAAGGCAAGTTGTAATACTGGCTCTAAAACTTCCAAGCCCTATTGTTGTTTAAAACTGCTAGAGTTATGTATAGCGCAATTATTTGTACTAAATTTTTAAACACGAATGTTGTTTTATATATATACTTTTTTCTTGTTAAGAAATATGTAATTAAGATAAATAAAGTATACTTATTATGATCGATAAATATTGCTCATACGATAAATAACATGAAAATAATAATAATTTGTATGAATTGTTTTTCCTCTGTTTTTATTATACCCTTTACCATGAGTGGCAAGGGTATATATAAATTTGTCATTCCGTTTGTAATTTATACATTTTTCATTTGCGACCCAAAGAGTATATATATTCATATATATAGCGAAGTCGATATAGCCATGTCCGTCTGTATGTTGAAATCAACTTTCCGTAGCCCCCAAATAACTTACAGACATATTTGATACATAAATATATAGGTAATTCTTTCGGCTCGATCGCTATTTAAAATCGGCCCACAAATGGCTGAGATATAAAGAAAAAACCGGTACAACCTCGATTTTGGCCTATTTTTAATCTATATCTGGATTACTATAGACAATATGGATATCTAATGATAGATATTTCAAAGTCCATTGCAACAATGTATATAAGGCTATAGTAATTTGGACATACAATGGGTCAAAATCGAGAAAATTAATTTTTAACCCGAATATATTTTTACCACAAACATTTTTTTTTTATAAATTTTCTTCACTAATAAATTTAAAAAAATAAAAAATATTGAAAAAAAAATTTAAAAAAAAATTAAAAAAAACGATTTCGAAAAAAAAAAATTTAAACGTTTTGTTTACCTAAAAATATTTAAAATTTTTATTTTAAAGTATAACTTGGTGAAGGGTATATAAGATTTGGCACAGCCAAATGAGTTATTATAGGAAGGAATGAAAAATATTCGACAATGCATCGATCCTTGTCCTTGTCTTAAAAAATTACATTTTCTTAAGATTTTTCTCAATTATAAACCATAAGCGAATCTCGAGATAATAAACATTTAGTAAAAATTTCGTAATATTACAATCAAAAAACTTGAGGTATATTTTTTAGGCATATCTTTGTAATTAGTTGTCCGCTTTTTATAAACATAATGTTATATAAATGATTATATCACTAAAAATCATATTCCAAAGGAAAAATAATAATAAATTTAAACAATTAAGGGCCATTGTTATAACTTGCCTTTATGTTCGTAATAGTAAAAGGTAACTTTAAGTAATAGAAAAATTTAGCTTTAAAGTTAACTTTTACTATTACGAACATAAAGGCAAGTTGTTATAATAGCCATAAGTATAATAAATTTAAATATTGGGTGTATGACTTAAAAATGCAGGATTGTACAATATAAATATATTCAAAGTATTGACCATTGTTCGCTATGACCTTTTTCCACCTTTCTGGAAACATATGGATTCCGAGCCAAAAGAACTGCTCATATTTTGAGGCCAAGAACGAATCCAGACAATATCGAATAATCTGTTCCTAAGTGAAGCATATCCCAGAGAGAGCTTTTTGCATTGATCGAAACAAATAGTAAGCGGACGAAGCACGGTCTAGACTATAAAGCGGATGAGGGAAAACTTCCCAACCACTTCATTCTAAATACTATTTAAAAGGTATATCAACATGTGGCCGATCGTTGTCATGATGGAATATTGCGGTCTTATGTGTGGCCGCATATTCTGACCATTTTTCGGCCAATGATCGCTTCAAACGAATCAGTTGTGTTCGGTACAGGTACCCTGTGATGGTCTTATCAGATTTCAGCAGCTCATAATAGATAGAACACTTTTGGTTCCACCAAATACAGAGCATTACTTTAGCGCCATAGATATTTGCCCGGGCTTCACGATCCATTACAATTAATGATTCGGTGCAAAAATAATTTTCTTTTTCAAAATCGTCTTTCAAGGTCAGTCGGCTTTAATTCGTACTACAGCTAGCAAACGATTTGAAATTGTTGCTTGAGTAGCTCCCAATGATTGTGCAAGCTCTTGTTGAGTTTTACAGCAATCTTCATGGATTAATACCTCCAATTCTTGGCCTTCAAACTATGTATGTTTACATATATGAATTCGTTAAAAATTAACTTTCATATGCACTATATTTCAAATATATCGCACTGGTTCCTATGAAGAGAGTCAACTCAAAAAAAATTTAAAAATTTTCAGTAGAGGCAAAAAAATGTTTTTTTAATACATTACAATGAAAGTTTTTGGCGAAAGAGTAGAGAAAATAATGTAAGATTTTTACAGTGGGTAGATATGACCACTGCACATGGATTTCTTGCAAAAAGAGAAAATTTAAAAATTTTAAGTTGACTCTCTTTAGAGAAACCAGTGCGATATATCAAAGAGGGAAGGTAAAAATCGGTGCTATTTTTACAATTTCCTTAGATATTGAAATTTGATCAAGATATTTTCATAATTCTACGTTCGTTAAAATGTAGCGCATAAAAAATTAAATTTGTACTACTCTCATACACAACCAAAATTAATCTCTGAAATTTGTATATCCCTTTAGTAATTTTATCTCTTTAACAATCTTCCGTTATTCTCCAATGAATACTAACTAGCTTGATACCTTCTAGTAGTGCGGCCGAACTTTCCAGCTAAACAGGTCTAACAGATGAGTTCATGGTTCATCTGGCGTCGCTAAGTGAACCATGAACTCAGTCCTCATTTTATGACCTGAGGAAGAAATTCTTAGGTAATTTGAAAAACTATAACTTTAAACTGATCTGCAGTTTACTCTGCCACCAACCCAACAAAGATGGATTATAACATAAATGATAACTAGAAAGGTAACAGCATGCGAATGTATTAAAATGTTTGTGTGAAAAGGGAGTAATTTAGTTAAATTTTTTCACAGAAATGTCTCTCTCCTTCCCTTCTATGTATTTGTTTTATGAATTACAGGCTTACGATTATGTTTTCGGATATCATAATGTTCTGAGAGGTTTACATTCCAACTATAGTTGCAGAGCCATCCAAATCATTCAGGTTTACAAGCCTCTACGGAATATCCATGCTGATGCTATAATAATTTTGGCGGGAAGTCGACCAAAGTTTTTAGTCAAGACCTATAAAAGGATGGTTCTCATTGTGATAATGATGCTGTATGCTTTCGACTCCAAAAACCAAGGAATGCTGGTCAAGGACAACCTGTAACAACGTGATGAAATTGATTGCGAATTATTATTCTCAGGGAGGAACTCCTTTGTAACTAATATAACTTTAAACACCCCGCAGCTTTTAAAGAAGTGAGTGACGGGCCACACTATTTATAATTTATGCGTTCTACTTAGTTATTTCAGCAAAATAAACAAAATAGTCGTCACACATGATTATAAAATACCAGCAACGATGTCTTCAGAAACATTTTCCACTACCTTCATAAAATAGGTTAAGCTCAATCTATGATCGTAGCCGAGGAAGTCCAAATTTCGACAGTACATAATTTTGGGAGTCACTTTGTGTTCCTCTTTACCTCCACACTTCATGACAATGTAATCACGAACAAATTTCTATTAGTAGAAACATGGTTCTCAAAATGTCAAACGGCTTAGCATGTTTGTTAATTATAAGTGAATTAGACGGTCTTTAGTTAATTAAGCAGTTCCAGGGTGTTCACCATCGTTGAATTATACTAGGGTATTCAATCGATTAACCGTTAATAGGTTAAACGATTCATTTTGGTCGGTTAACTGTTTGAATGATTAAAAATTGGCGATTTTAAAATAACAAATAAACCGATTCATTTGTGTCGATTAACCCTATTTTTGTTTGTACTAACTCATGAACATTCGCTTCTAGCAATAGTTTCTTAAAGTATAGCTCAAAAACTACATCTAAGGAATTTGGAAATTACCTTTTTTCTAGAATGTTCCTTGATGAACTTTGTCCTAATGAGTCAAAGGACGATATTACTGAAACGAGTCTTTTGTCAGAACTTAATCAAACTATTAAAAGTATTCAAAATCCGAAATGGACCCCAATGGTATAATGGAGGATTTTATAGGCTTAAAAAACACTGAACAAAGAACTGATAAATTGGATAGTCTTTCTCATGCCTTACTTTGGATCCCTCCAACATCTACAATCATTGAGAGTGTTTTTTCCAAGTCAAGTTTTATTAAAACTAAAGAAAAATCGCTTTAAAAGCAATAAAAACCATTGTGAAATATTAGGACATTATGACAATATGACAAAATTATTGTAAAGTTCACTTTTAATTAAGAGACAGTGATATGGGATAGTAAAATTACTACCGACTAAACTCTATGTGATTTGTTGTTTGTAAAATTACTTGTGCCTTAAGTGGAATGAAAACAAGACTGCAATAGGGACTCTATTGTAAGTTAGTGTGCCTTTGTGTTCGGAAAGTTTGTAGTATAATTCTAATACTACAAACATTAAATATGAAAAAAATTTAAACTGTCTACAGTAGAGGTTACTTATATACACAAAAGTGACAACTCTACCAAGTAATGTGATTCGCTAAGAAGTACTTCTATCTTTATAGTTGGGAAGTTATTATTTTCAAGCTAAGTAAACCTTTCCACTTCTTTCAGCTGTTAATATTCAAAATACAAACAACAATTTAAATTACTTTTTTATGGCATTTTAAAAAGCTGTTCGCAAAGAGAAATTTTTAAAATTCCCAGGTTCCAATGATTGAACACGATAATTGTAGTGCCAAAATAACTGAAAGAACCGTTATTTTGGTTAACAGAAACATTTTACCCCTTTTTTTCGTTTAATATGAATTTCCGTTAATTTAGCTACTTTTTGTCTTTGTTGGCAAATGGATACAAATGCATCAGTAACAAAAAGAAAACTGAAATCAATTATGAAACTCATTCATTGTTGATGTTACAATTCAGATGTTGCTGCTGCTCTTTTTTGTATTTTTTTTTGCTGTGTTGCTAAAACAGTGCACAAAATGCGAAAAAAATCAGTCAACTGTGGAAAAATATTCGCAAGACCAGGCCAACAACAGATCAGAGAGATTAATGCATAAAACCCCAATATTAGTAGAGAATAAATGAAAGTATGATTGCGCTAAAATAGGAATCCTGACTACTGGCGTGAAAATTCACAAAAATAAAAAAAAAAAATAATAATAAAAAATTACAGTGATGAGAGACACAAAACATAGCAAGTAAAAATTTTAGAGCTTTTTTATTTTCTTTTTGGTTGATGCATTATTTGTCAACCGTTACATCCGTTGATGGACAATGCAGAAAGGGATGGACGGACAGTTATGCCACCAGCCATAAAAGGAATAATGGACAGACTTAGCAACTGGCTGGTCTGGCAGACTGGCCAAATGAGTGAGTTGTATTGGTATAGTAGTGCAAACATATTGATGTGTGGCTTAAAAAAATGTTGGGACTTGTTAATTTAACCCTTTTTTTCTCTTTCAGCATTGTTTGCTATGAGCTGCACGATAAAGTATTTGTATGAAGTATGCTGCTACCAATTTTTTTGTTGTACTTACTCATACATTAATGCAATTCAAAACATTACAAAAAAAAAAAATTCATACATCAAATTAATCAGTATCTTTTTACCAGTTACTTCCATATAGAGCACTTTCCATCAATAGTTGTTACTCACTGCTGGCTGATGTTTTTGAATGGATACTTTTTGTAACATTGTTTTCTGATTTTGTGTGTTTTTTTCGGTGTGCTGTAAACACCAGAAAAAAATTTATAATATGATTGGCAAAAAAAGACTGTAATTAGACCATGACTGATGATATTTAATGACAATGAAATAAACACACAAAAAAGAAGAAGGAAACAGTTCGCAAAAGCCACAGAAAAAAAGGAGGAAAGAGGATAATGGGACTGATGGACAGATTTTTATACATAATTTTTATTTTTTGCATGTGGGTATGATTGAATTTTAGTGCAAAAGAAAATATGCAAATTTATTTGTTGCATTTCTGTGTTGTAGCTACAAATTAGTAGAGTTAAACGATTTATTGTATCAAGTGTAACAGCAATTTTTTTTTGTTAAATTTTCAGCAAAAACATAGTAATGATATGTCGTTACGGATTACACAGGTCAACAGCAAAAAAGGCTTGACTAACCACTATATATTTAAAGCATCATGGCTATCTAAGTACAAAAATGGTAAAATTTTTCAATAGATTATTTTTAAATTGTTAAGTAAAATTATAAATTTTGTTAGACATAATTAATAATATCTCAAAAAGAGTCAGTCCGATGTTATTAAAATAAACTAAAAAAAGTTGAGATTTGCATAACCTTTATGCCGTTTATATATTGCGTTTCAATCGGCTCAGAAGTTTCGGAGTTATAATAACAAATTGAAGCTAAAAAAAAAAATATAATTTTTATGTGAATACAATTTTGTGAAAATGGGCGAATTCACTTAATTGTGAATAAATTCGTAAAAAAATCCTTCGATATTTATGATCGATACCTCATTTTGTTACGATTACATGTGACTTTGCGATACAGCCATAAATATTAAACATTTCTGCCGTTTTCGATTTTTCATGAATTTTTTAAAACAAAAAAATTAGCTGTCTTCACGTAAAAAAAATATTTTTGGCTTAAATTTGTTATTATAACTCCGAAACTACTGAGCTGATTGAAACACAATATATAAGTGAAAATTTGTACATAGCATGGGAAAAATGTTTTTAAATTTCAATCAATCAAAAGAAGAACTTTAACTACTCAATTTTATGTATATCACACAAAAAACTAAAAATTTGTGAAAATGAGTGAATTCAGTTAATTGTGAATAAATTCAAAAAAAAATCCATCAATATTTATGATCGATACCTCATTTTGTTCCGATTACATGTGGCCTTGCGATAAAACCACAAATATAAAAAATGTCTGCCGTTTTCGATTTTTCATGATTTTTTTAAAACAAAAAAAATTATATTTTCACGTAAAAAAAATATTTTTTGCTCCAATTTGATATTATAACTCCGAAACTACTGAGCTGATTGAAACACAATATATAAGTGAAAATTTGTACATAGCATGGGAAAAATGTTTTTAAATTTTAAATCAATCGAAAGAAGAACATGAGCTACTTAATTTTATGTATATCAAACAAAAAAATAAAAATTTTGTGAAAATGATCGAATTCAAATAATTGTGAATAAATTCGAAAAGAAACAATCGATTTTTATTACCGATATCTCATTTTGTTCCTATTACATATGGCTTTGCGATAAAGTCATAAGTATGAAAAATTTCTGGCGTTTTCGATTTTTCATGGTTTTTTTAAAACAAACAAAAGTTATTTTTTCACGTAAAAAATTAATTTTTTGTTTCAATTTGTTATTATAACTCCGAAATTACTAAGCCGATTGAAATGCAATGTAGTATATGTGAAAATTTGTACATAGCATGCAGAAAATGTTTTCAAATTTCAGTCAATCGAAAGAACAACATTAACTACTCAATTTTATGTATATCAAACAAAAAACTAAAATTTTGTGAAAATGAGCGAATTCACTTAATTGTGAATAAATTCGAAAAGAATCAATCGATTTTTTTGGTCGATATCTCGTTTTGCTCTTATTACATATTGCTTTGCGATAAAGTCATAAGTATGAAAAATTTCTGCCGTTTTCGATTTTTCATGATTTTTTTAAAACAAAAAAAAAATTATATTTTCATGTAAAATATATTTTTTTTGCTTCAATGTGTTGTTAAAACTACGAAACTACTGAACCGATTAAAAAGCAATATATAAAATTAATTTAAGGTAATGTAAATGTGAATTCTCTAAGTTGATTTTAATAACCGTTTTTGAGTTATCATTAATTATGTGGAGAAACGTCTAAAAAAAATTCACAATTTTACTTAAACGTTTTTTAAAAAAAAACCTCTCCATAGAATTTAAAATTTGGACTATATTTGTACTACTGGACCAACAATACATCAAAATTGTTTAGTGGTTTAAAAAGCCTCTAAAATTTTGTTGATTTTGTTGCCCTGTGTTATCTTACTTTGTGACTACTACATACCATCAGCATTACTTAGAAGTTGTTAAGTAATGACTGTTTTTTAAGCTAATAAACTAAGCAATGGTCATTTGTAAAAATAGAAAAATCAAAACACACATTAAAGTAAATACCCTTTATAGTAACACTCCGTACTAAGTTTTTCAATATTTGTTAGCCTCCAATAGCATTACCGAGTTAAAAATGCCAAACACAATGCCAAGTGGTTCAATATTTTAATGCAAATCAAAATTTAGTAGCTATAACTGAAACAGAGTTGCTGCTTATAGTAATCACATCAACATTTTATTTTGATTTTCAAAGTGTGTCGCGTTCGCTATACATAATTCTAAGACGATCTAGCTATGTTCGTCCGTCCGTTAAAGTATATATTTTTATTTTTTAAGCATTCTTTATAAAGAATAAAAGCAAATTCGATATTCCGGAAATATATTTGTCTTATTCTTCACTAGATTATTTAAATTTTCAAACAGGCCAAATTTCTAAGGTGAGATTTTCTAATAAAAGTCAGTGCTTAGGAAACTGGTTAGTATTGGTCCGGTAGTACTAGTTCCTAAATTGGCTATTCATTAAGCATCTAAGTAAATTCCATATAGGGGTTCTGGATATGTAAAAAAATTGATACAAATTAATACAAAATTTAATTAATGATTTATAGCGTATTACATGAATCGCTTTAATTCACCACAAATTCTTTTTTTACTTTTACACATGAGTAATTTAAAGAAAAAAATGTATAAATATATATAATACAAAGGGGGACAATTTTTGTAATCTCTCTTTATGCTTAAATGAAATCATTAATGAATTACATGGGAATTTTGTAATAATTATTTTTAATAACAAGTAACAAAAAAGAATAAACAGATTGTTTAAAAATTGCTTAAACAATTCCAAGAATAATTTAGTCAGCAAATTTTGATTTTTTTTTTTTTTTTGGTTTCTTCTCAGCTACAATAATTTATAAATAAATAAAAGATTTCCGTTTTAAATTCCACGAAACTAAAGAGATCTCCCCATGATCATTTAAAAAAAATAAAAAAATCAGCATTGTAGAGCAAAAACATTTTATAGATCAACATTTGAATAGAAAAGAATTTAAATGATTAAAAAAGGTCTTGTTACTTTTTGCTATTTTTTTATGCTCATATGAAAATCTATTAATTAATGGTGGAAAAAAAATAAAAGTTGAAATTTGTATTTGGGCAATCTGTGCTGTTTTAGGCACACACAACATTAAATTTTATAAATCGTTTTTTATTTCTTTAGTTTGAAAGAAACCGAAAAAATCTTTATAAATTAAAATTTAGGTCTATTAAATTTCTTTGGAATATTTTTTTTTTTTTGGTAATTTTTTGCCTAAAATTGTTAGATTTTTATTAATTGACCTTTTTTAAGCTTGTTATTTTAAATGTAATAAATTTTGTTAAAGATTATTTGTATATGTTGAACATGTAGAGGTTTGAAGTGAAGAGATATAAGTACATCCCAGCAGTTAAGCAAGCAGTCAATGTATCCTTTAATATATTTTAGGTCTTTCGACACGTATGTGCCATTTGGAGTGCAGATAGAAGTGAATTGGATACTTTATACATCCCAGGTAATCTAGCGTAAAGACAATTGTCACTTAAGTGTCTCCAGAAGTAATCTATTCATGAATTGTCGGAGGAAGGTATATGATATGCCTTTTTAGCTGACTATTTAATGTCAATTAGCATAAGTACATATTAAAATAACTGGTTATGTAGCTGATCAAGTAACCAGTTAGGTAGCTAGTAAGGTAACTAGCGCTATGTAACCATGAAAATCCAATGCGAAAATCCAATGCGTTGACTACTTTGAACCAGCTATCAGACAGTGTCACTTGACAGACTCCACTTTATATATTTTGGACAATTTCACAAGAAAGTGCTCTTTGTAGTGAGCATAGAAGTCAATTGGTTACTATATTACTGGCTTATGGATATCATAATCTGAGAACAACATATTATGATAAAATTATTCTTCATAAAAATGGTTGCCACAAACATATACTTGTTTACTGTAACCATACATATGGTTGATACAATCATGTGAAACGTAAGTTAACTATATTATAGTTAACACAATCATATAAATAGTTACTGTGACTATTATATTGTTAAAAAAACTTGTAAAAATGTTGAAATTTTTAATTAAGTGTATAGTAAAGATTTGCTGTGAATACCCCTATTATATTAGCAACAATGATAGCTTTATAATTAAAAACAAATTTGTCACTTAACTAGCAAACTTAACAATGCCAATTCAATTTTTGCAAATACAATATAAGAAATATTCTTAAATATACCCAGAACAGACAAACAAATTCTTCTTTCGAAAGAACTTTAAACTCTAAAATTATAGGCACAATATGCATTTGCATATTTATGACTTTTTGCAAAACTGCATTTAGAGAAGAAAAACTCGCAAGATGGATACAAAGAGCTGGTTGGCATTGACAACAAAGTCAAAGTCACACGCATAAGAAAGTTGTAAAAATGCAAATAGACGACAGACATACAGACCAGCAGAAAAACTGGCAGGCAGGCATTCAGACATATAGATGAATAGTTAAACAAACAAACTAAAGGACAGACAATAGTACTCGTTAAAGACATTTAAACTAATGAATAATTGTGGTAAAGAGGTCTTGAAAAGGGCGTGGCTATTTATATGGTAATAAAACGCACCGATATCATTGTCACCAGGCAGCAGTGACAAACAAACCATTCATACAACCCATCTATCCAATCATACATCCATCCAGCTCTTATTCAAATAACAAACCAAAAGTCTTAAAGTTGTGGAAATTGTTAAATGCCAAATGCACTAAACTTTGTTTAAACTACCAGCTACAACAATTGTTTGTACTCGTAATTGCATTTGTGTAAATATGAAAAAACTAAAAAAAAAAAAAAATTAAATAAAAGTCGTAAAAAACACACATAAAAAACATTACGTAGATAATATGTGAATTTTTAGATGACTGTGACTATGACTATGACGTTGACAACAGACTGCGACTTTTTTTTAAAAAAATTGCACGAGAGAGAGAGAATAAAAAAACAAATTGAATTGACTATGACGAGATAGATGGTTGATTTGACCATGAAAAGTTTAAAAACCTCTAAAGAAAAACTATAAATACAAAATTAAAATTGAACACTGAGGAAAAAAATGTGCAAAATTGTTTCTATTACAATTTACACAAAAGAAATTGGACTGTATAAAGATGCACGAATATACGCAATAAAGTATACATATGAGACAGTAAAAAAAACCTGCCAGGCAAATTAAAATTGATTTGGTATACAGATTTAGAATATAAACTAATATTAATAACCTATAAATGAATTTAAAATTGGACTGTATAAAGTCTTACGATTTTGAATTGATTGAAACTTAATTAAAACTTTATACTGCCTTTGATTAAAACTAAAATTGGAGTGTATGTATAAAGAAATAAAGTAGAATCACACGTGGCAAATAATTACTCAAAAAAACGTAACCACTTTTTTAGCATTAATTTGCTTGATGTGTTTTCTCTTACAAGTGTTTTGTAAGATCAAACAGCATCAAATAAAATAAAACTAAATGTTTTGTTTTGAATCATTTTAAGTAAAACAAGTAAGAAAGTATGGTCGGTCAAGCCCGACCATATAATACCCTACACTAAGTAAATGAGGAAAAACATTTTTCTTTCAAAATTTCAATAATTTATATTCCTGAACGATTTTCGGAAGTGGGCCTTATATGGGAGCTATGACCAATTATGGACCGATCACCATGAAATTAAGTGGTGTGATTAATATCTGTATGAAAGTTATTTATGTTGCATTTTATGTGTATACCAACATTTTTAAGAGATTTATGCTCGTTAAAGTGATTATCGGAAGCAGGCCTTATATGGGAGCTATGACTAATTATGGGCCGATCATCATAAAATTTGGTGACATGAATTTCGTATATATAAAACTTATTTGGATAAAAACTTGTGTAGATACCTATATAAATTAAACATTTATGACCGATAAAGTCCAATTTCGGTAGGGCATTTGTATGGGGGCTAGGTGAAATAATGAACCGATTTCAGCCAGTTTCAATAGGCTTGGTCCTTGGGCAGAAAAAATGATATGTACCAAATTTTATCGAAATATCTTCAAGATTGCGACCTGTACTCTGCGCACAAGGTTTACATGGACAACCAGCCAGCCAGCCAGCCAGCCAGCCAGACAGACAGACGGACGGACGGACATCGTTTAATCGACTCAGAAAGTGATTCTGAGTCGATCGGTATACTTTAAGGTGGGTGTTAGACTAATATTTTTGGGCGTTACAAACATCTGCACAAATCCAATATACCCTCCCCACTATGATGGTGTAGGGTATAATAAGTGTTTGAGATAAATAAAAGAATTCAAATATATTTTACACAGATTATTACAGATATGCAACAAATTGACGTTAAACAACCACTTTTCAATGGTTGTGGTTTACAGAGCGAGAGAAAACATACAATTTTCAATAGGCAACGAGTGTGATATATATTTGTCCCTCTTTCCAACCCACAACCATTTTGACATTCTCTTCTGTTTGTTTTCTATTGCCATATTACTGGAACCAGCTAATTCATATCTGTATTATCTGTGATATTTTATTTAGTGGTTACGTATTTTTCGTCAAATATTTGCCATGTGTGACCTACCTACAATGTAATCTTAAATTAGGCTGCATAAAAACTTACTATTTAAACTAATATTGGACGGTATAAAGACCTAAGATCTATAATTGTATTATAGATAATGTTATACTGCACAGTGGGGCAGAATCAAAATTGTTTTGGAAATAAATCTGACATTTCTAAACGGCTGTTCCGATCCGGATAAAATTTGACGTTGGCGTAGCCAAGGAGTATTCGATGTGCTTTTTATCTCTTATAATTTCCGTGTTATAGCATTTCAAAATTGAAATTTTAAAATTTTGCCATACGTTGGTCCGCTTTTTTAAAAATATAGGGCGTACTTTTGAACCGAATGAACTTAAACTTTTTTCCTTAGTTAGACAACTAAATTATCAATAATACGCAGAAGATTTCAGAGCAATATCAATTACAGATCCAAAAATAAACCATTTTGAATTTAAGAATTCAAAAAATAGTATATTTGTTTTTTGGGCGAAAAGGTGACTTAACTCCTTTTTTATTAAAAAAAAAACTTTATTTAAGGAAATATAACAATTTTATGTTTTTCTGTAAGATATCTTTACGGAGAACATTATGATATAAAAAACATGTCATATTTAACGAATATGTTGTCCCTACGCCCTTCGGAATTTGATTTATTTTTTTATCAAAATTTCAACTTTGTGACACATGTTCTAAAATCCAAAAGCTGGGATCAGAAAACAGAAAGCAGTTTTGGAAACTTAAATGTGAGGCCTATTTATTCCCAAAGTATTTTCCTAGCCCCGGAGAAAATGTGGATCCTATGGGCAAATTTGTAAAAAATACTCTTTTTGGAATTTTCGCTCCAATTTTTAGGAATTGTGAGATTCTCTTTAACCTTTTGACAATTTTTTTTACACTTTGTTATTCAGAATGAAAAATTTAAAAAACATTGAAAATTTTATTGAGTTTTGTGAATAAATAAAGATTTTATTACATATTACATATTTATTGAGCTCTAAAACTAAAATTTGTATCAAAATTTTGATACGATTGCATATATTAGGAACAATTTGATCCACATTTTCTGAACTATTTTTTTTTTGCTTCGATAAGTTAATTTTTTGTTTTATAAAAAAATTTCAAGTCAATATCTCAATTAGATTCAAAAACATGCCACTTTAAAACTCCGTCCCTCAAAAATATTGCAGAATCAACATTTTTTGGAAATAAATCTGGCATTTCTAAACTGCTGGTCTGATCGAGATAAAATTTGACGTGGGAGTAACCAAGGAGTATTCTAGTTTAAGTTATTAAAATGGACCCTACAAATGCTACAGGCGCGGCGCTATGAGGGCTTAAAGTAGGGTACCTTCGACATGTAAATTTTTGAAAACACGTGCCATTTTTTTTGTTTCCCATCCGATTTCAACGATTTTTTATATTTTTTGGAAAGCGCTTTGCTTGCATATGCTATTTATACCTTACATTTTCCGTGTTATAGGCATTTCAAAATTGAAATCTTAAAATTTAGCTTGGTCCGCTTTTTTAAAAATATAGGGAGTACTTTTGAAGCGAATTAACTCAAATTTTTTGTACTTTATTGTACTGTATAAATAACTACTATTAGAACTTAAATTTTACTGTATAAGGAACTTCAATTGAAACTGAAACAGGACCAACGATTTAAACAAAAATTCCTCTGCATAACTACCTGCTGATTAAATTTAAATTAGACCATAGTAATGACATACACATGAAACTAAAATTGGAATGTATAATGTTTAAGGACTAAAACTGAAATTGGACTGTATAAAGATATATGATTGTACTAAATAAATTGTTACAATTGGGCTGTGGAAGTTTATACGATTGCACTGAATAAATTGCTATATTAGGGCTGTATGAAGACCTACGATTGGACTGAATAAATTGTTGCAATTGCAAAGGATTAAGATAAGTATACTGCTACAACTGGGCTGTATAAAGACAAAACTAAATTGCTACTCTTGGTCTGCAAACCGTTCTTTGATGGTACTGAATCAAGTGCTACCATTGAACTTTGTAAAAATTTCCGATTGGACTGAATAAATTGATATTGGACTGTATAAAGAGTTGCGATTGAACCGAATAAATTGATATAATTGGGCTCTACGATTGAATTGAATAAATTGCTACAATTCTGTTAAATAAATTTCTATCACTGGACTGAATAAATTGCTACAATTGTACTGTATAAATGCCTTTATTGAAACTAAAATTGGACTGCACAAGGACTTACGATTGAAACTAAAATTGAACAGTATAAGGACCATAAATTGACATTCATACAATTGAAGCTAAATTTTTGGATGTAGAAATACATATGGAGGGACTCTATAAAGGGCTATAATTGGATTATACATAGGGCTATAATTAGTCCCTATAAAGACCTAGGATTTAAACCATAATTGGACTGTATAAAACACACTTGGACTGTATTAAGACATAAGGTTGGAACTAAAATTAGATTGTATAAAATTCTGCTTAAATTGGACTGCATAAACACCTACAACAAAAACTAAAATGAGACCATATAAACCCCTATGATTGAAACTAAAATTTAACTATCCAAAAACTTCAATAATTTCTAACAGTGTACTTTGTTCAAGGCAACTAGCGAAAGCGTTATGACTTTTATATTTAAAACAACATTAATTTTTGTCGTTGACTACTGCTAGCAGTTGTTTATAATGTCTACACGATGACTTATTCTTAAAAGGCAGACATTGACTTGTATGACTCTTCGCCCGTTTAAAATAGAAACAAATGCCTATTTTTGTAGCCTTTCATTTTAAGCGAGTTTAAAGCAAATACAATATTAATTTTTCCTCTTTGCTCGACAATTTCAATTTTTCCAAAATGAACCACAAGACCAAAGCAACCAATAATCAACCATTTATTATTATTGTTTTTTTTTTTTTTGCAAAATATTGTGTGTCTTAAGAAATCATTAACATTAAAATAAACTTAAATAAATATTAAACGAGTAGTATTTGTTTAGATTAAATTCTGCGGGCCTATAGAGAAAAATGAACACCAAAACCAACAACTACAATGTTGTATGAAAAAGACCATTCTCCTCAACCATTATCGTATTAATAACAATCTGTCTATTTGTTGTACTCGTACTATATGGATGTGGTTGTCGCTGCTGATTGTATTGTTAAGTTTGCATAGCACTTACAAATTAATCTAAGATGTACAGTTGTGGTTAGAATTTTAGAAGATTTTGTTTTAAAATTTATTTTGTGAATTTGTTGGAGCAGAAATGTTTAATGGATCATGTCCATGTTGTAAGTATTATCATTATGGGGTTGTGAATTGGTGGGTCAATAAGTCTGTGACTTTTTGAATGAAACACAGGTTTTTGGATAACAAATTACTTTAGTTTCAACATAATCTCTTTTGAGCTCTATACACTTTGTTCAACGTTTCTCCAATTTTGTTATCCCTTCAAAGAAATAAGAGTTTGTCGAGGTCATCAAAATAGGTATTTATTTGTGAGAAGATTTCAATGTTGGAGTCAAATCTCTTTCTACCGAGCCATTTGTTCAGGTTTGGAAACAAGAAATAGACACTCGGAGCTGAATCCGGAGAATAGGGCGGATGAGGGAGTAATTTGTAGCCTAATTCATGGATTTTTGCCATGACAACTGCACATGAGTGCACCCTAGCATTGTGCAGTTGACCACATGCTGTTGTTTTTTAAATACTGATTAAATCGACCCAATAAGTTGACATATTATTGATTGTTTTACCATTTTAAAGGTTGTCAATTGCAATTCCCAAAAAACGGTCACCATGACTTTATTGAGTGACAAACCCTTGGCCTTAATTGGCGCCAATTCACCCAGAGAAACCAACTGTTTTAACTGCTGTTTGGTCTCTGATATGTTGTGGATCCACGTTTCGTCCACGGTTAGGAAATGTCACCATATCTCGCCTATATTGCAGTTGAACAACGCCAAACACTCGAGCGAAGTTGGCACACGATTGCGTTTGTGGTCGATTGTGAGCAAACGCGACACCCATCTTGCTAAAAGCTATCTCACACCCAAGTGATCATTCAAAATTGATACCACTGAGCCATGTGTGATGCCTATGGCTTCCACAATATCTCGCACTTTCAATCTCCGATCGGCCAACGCCATATCAATTGAATCAGGTGTAGATACCTCAGCTCGGCTTCTTTTATTTTTTCAATATTTCCCGCTAAACTCCGTCCCTCAAAAACTCCGTCCCTCAAAAATATTGCAGAATCAACATTTTTTGGAAATAAATCTGGCATTTCTAAACTGCTGGTCTGATCGAGATAAAATTTGACGTGGGAGTAACCAAGGAGTATTCTAGTTTAAGTTATTAAAATGGACCCTACAAATGCTACAGGCGCGGCGCTATGAGGGCTTAAAGTAGGGTACCTTCGACATGTAAATTTTTGAAAACACGTGCCATTTTTTTTGTTTCCCATCCGATTTCAACGATTTTTTATATTTTTTGGAAAGCGCTTTGCTTGCATATGCTATTTATACCTTACATTTTCCGTGTTATAGGCATTTCAAAATTGAAATCTTAAAATTTAGCTTGGTCCGCTTTTTTAAAAATATAGGGAGTACTTTTGAAGCGAATTAACTCAAATTTTTTGTACTTTATTGTACTGTATAAATAACTACTATTAGAACTTAAATTTTACTGTATAAGGAACTTCAATTGAAACTGAAACAGGACCAACGATTTAAACAAAAATTCCTCTGCATAACTACCTGCTGATTAAATTTAAATTAGACCATAGTAATGACATACACATGAAACTAAAATTGGAATGTATAATGTTTAAGGACTAAAACTGAAATTGGACTGTATAAAGATATATGATTGTACTAAATAAATTGTTACAATTGGGCTGTGGAAGTTTATACGATTGCACTGAATAAATTGCTATATTAGGGCTGTATGAAGACCTACGATTGGACTGAATAAATTGTTGCAATTGCAAAGGATTAAGATAAGTATACTGCTACAACTGGGCTGTATAAAGACAAAACTAAATTGCTACTCTTGGTCTGCAAACCGTTCTTTGATGGTACTGAATCAAGTGCTACCATTGAACTTTGTAAAAATTTCCGATTGGACTGAATAAATTGATATTGGACTGTATAAAGAGTTGCGATTGAACCGAATAAATTGATATAATTGGGCTCTACGATTGAATTGAATAAATTGCTACAATTCTGTTAAATAAATTTCTATCACTGGACTGAATAAATTGCTACAATTGTACTGTATAAATGCCTTTATTGAAACTAAAATTGGACTGCACAAGGACTTACGATTGAAACTAAAATTGAACAGTATAAGGACCATAAATTGACATTCATACAATTGAAGCTAAATTTTTGGATGTAGAAATACATATGGAGGGACTCTATAAAGGGCTATAATTGGATTATACATAGGGCTATAATTAGTCCCTATAAAGACCTAGGATTTAAACCATAATTGGACTGTATAAAACACACTTGGACTGTATTAAGACATAAGGTTGGAACTAAAATTAGATTGTATAAAATTCTGCTTAAATTGGACTGCATAAACACCTACAACAAAAACTAAAATGAGACCATATAAACCCCTATGATTGAAACTAAAATTTAACTATCCAAAAACTTCAATAATTTCTAACAGTGTACTTTGTTCAAGGCAACTAGCGAAAGCGTTATGACTTTTATATTTAAAACAACATTAATTTTTGTCGTTGACTACTGCTAGCAGTTGTTTATAATGTCTACACGATGACTTATTCTTAAAAGGCAGACATTGACTTGTATGACTCTTCGCCCGTTTAAAATAGAAACAAATGCCTATTTTTGTAGCCTTTCATTTTAAGCGAGTTTAAAGCAAATACAATATTAATTTTTCCTCTTTGCTCGACAATTTCAATTTTTCCAAAATGAACCACAAGACCAAAGCAACCAATAATCAACCATTTATTATTATTGTTTTTTTTTTTTTTGCAAAATATTGTGTGTCTTAAGAAATCATTAACATTAAAATAAACTTAAATAAATATTAAACGAGTAGTATTTGTTTAGATTAAATTCTGCGGGCCTATAGAGAAAAATGAACACCAAAACCAACAACTACAATGTTGTATGAAAAAGACCATTCTCCTCAACCATTATCGTATTAATAACAATCTGTCTATTTGTTGTACTCGTACTATATGGATGTGGTTGTCGCTGCTGATTGTATTGTTAAGTTTGCATAGCACTTACAAATTAATCTAAGATGTACAGTTGTGGTTAGAATTTTAGAAGATTTTGTTTTAAAATTTATTTTGTGAATTTGTTGGAGCAGAAATGTTTAATGGATCATGTCCATGTTGTAAGTATTATCATTATGGGGTTGTGAATTGGTGGGTCAATAAGTCTGTGACTTTTTGAATGAAACACAGGTTTTTGGATAACAAATTACTTTAGTTTCAACATAATCTCTTTTGAGCTCTATACACTTTGTTCAACGTTTCTCCAATTTTGTTATCCCTTCAAAGAAATAAGAGTTTGTCGAGGTCATCAAAATAGGTATTTATTTGTGAGAAGATTTCAATGTTGGAGTCAAATCTCTTTCTACCGAGCCATTTGTTCAGGTTTGGAAACAAGAAATAGACACTCGGAGCTGAATCCGGAGAATAGGGCGGATGAGGGAGTAATTTGTAGCCTAATTCATGGATTTTTGCCATGACAACTGCACATGAGTGCACCCTAGCATTGTGCAGTTGACCACATGCTGTTGTTTTTTAAATACTGATTAAATCGACCCAATAAGTTGACATATTATTGATTGTTTTACCATTTTAAAGGTTGTCAATTGCAATTCCCAAAAAACGGTCACCATGACTTTATTGAGTGACAAACCCTTGGCCTTAATTGGCGCCAATTCACCCAGAGAAACCAACTGTTTTAACTGCTGTTTGGTCTCTGATATGTTGTGGATCCACGTTTCGTCCACGGTTAGGAAATGTCACCATATCTCGCCTATATTGCAGTTGAACAACGCCAAACACTCGAGCGAAGTTGGCACACGATTGCGTTTGTGGTCGATTGTGAGCAAACGCGACACCCATCTTGCTAAAAGCTATCTCACACCCAAGTGATCATTCAAAATTGATACCACTGAGCCATGTGTGATGCCTATGGCTTCCACAATATCTCGCACTTTCAATCTCCGATCGGCCAACGCCATATCAATTGAATCAGGTGTAGATACCTCAGCTCGGCTTCTTTTATTTTTTCAATATTTCCCGGGAATTGAAAAAAGTCCGGCAAATTAGGAATACTAATCTACTTTCTAAAATTACAGCCTGCTATTATTTTCCACCAATATCTACAATTAACAAATACCTGGTTCGTCGGCGCAACTCCAAATATCAATGCACTTTCGATGACAGCTGATAATTTGTCAACGTTTAAAAGCTGGCAATAAAACTGAAGGTGTTTAGTCAGAGTTTGTTATCTACATATATGAATTAAAGTATCTATCTATCTACGTAACAAATGAGAGTAAACAATTTTCTTAAAAAAAACAAAAACAATGTATGTTATTTTGTTGTAAGTTTGTTCTAGTATTTGAGTTTGTAAATGTAACTAGAGGTGTGGTTGAAATCAATCAATCAATATTTAACAATTGTTAATATTTATTTGTGGTAATTAAATAGTGATTATATGCTTGCACCTCCTTGATTACGAACCTTGATTACCAGTCAAGGAATGATAACAGAAGTGTAAAAACTTTGTATAAGTATATATTCGACTTAAGGTAGGGTCACACATGACAAATATTTGACGAAAAAGACGTAACCACTAAATAAAATATATTTGTATTCTTTTATTTATTTCAAAAACTTATTTTACTTAGGATGATTCAAAACAAACAATTTAGTTTTATATTATTTGATGCTGTTTGATCTTACAAAACAATTGTAAGAGTAAACACGTCAAACAAATTTGTGCTAAAAAAAGTGGTTACGCTTTTTTGAGCAAATATTTGTCATACCTTTATACACTTATATAAATTACATTAAGGTGCAAAACACGATAGCTTTTTCAATATGCATGTTTGGGTGCAATGCTTTTGATTTAGTATTTAAATAAGAATATTAATACGTTGATTGTTTAGCTTAAAATCACTCATAAGATAACTCCTCATAATTTTTATAGAAAAAATAAAAAATTCTAAAATCTCATTTATTATAATATTTATATTAAGGTGACTGTGCTCCATCATCTAAAAGTCAAATTCTGAAAATCTGAGCAAAATCAGGTAACGTTTATAGGTTGCGCAATAATCATAATTCAGTTGGTTATTTTGTTTAAAACAATAAAAAAATTCAAAATATAATTTTTCTGGATAAAAAGACAGTTTCCAATTTTGGAGGTCCTTTTGCTAGAACCTTTTATTAAATATTTGTAAAAATCAAATAATGCACTCCAAAGTTATTCGATATTTAATTTATCTTTAGAGGGATATAAAATGATAACCATATAATATAGAGTTTATAAGTCATATAATGCGCAGCCAAAAGAAGAATCTCAAGGTAAAAATCCAATCCAGGTCGAAATAAAATGAAAGGACCCATAGCAAAATTTTCGAAAAAAAAAAGAATTTGTATTTCATTTGCCAATAGCTGCTTAAATATAAAATATAAACATTATCTAACTTCGTTAATAACACATTATAAATTGATAGTAAAACCAAAATTATAAAATTTCATGCATCATTTTGAAACGAAATTTCAAAAAATGAAAAATATATTTTTCGATATTATGATATTGTGGGGATCAATTTGAAATTGTCAAACTTAGAGGAAACTTTGTTTTTGTTCACAAATTTGTTAAAGTTAAAAAAAATATTTCGTAGCATATTTTCTAATATTTAAAATCCAAATAGGCAAAATAAGAGCCACCTTAAGGATCACGGAAGCTCTTAGAACCTAACTCCTATTAGCAAAATTACAAAAACTTCCAATGGTGAAATAGTTTGCTTGTAATTTGAGAATTTTTTACATTTCTTATCATTTCCTACTAATGTAAAAACAAATTTTAAATGTCGAAAGTTAAACAATTATACGGGATTGTCATAGAATCCAATCATTGTCGGAATCGGCTTTGAAAACTACAAAATAGCTACATTTGACTTATGAAATCCAATGTAATTTTTTGTTTAATCGATAAAGAAATTAATTCTAGATCGAATATAAAACCGATAACTTTCGATTTCATGAGAAGAATGTACTTTTTTTGACGTTTTCAATACCGATATCGACAACGATTGGATTCTATGACTACCCCGATAAATCATGGAAGTACAAATCTTTTAGAAATACTGTGTTGGATATGTCTAAAAACTCAGAGATTGTATGTAAAATTGGACTGTATCAAGTCCTAATTTTGGTATTGAAACTGGGCAAAATCGTTCAAGTAGAGCCAAAGTTATGGACCAAAATGTGTGACAACCTCCGAAAAAGATTATATTTTCCAGAAATTTTTAGTTTGGTTTTTTCTTTAAATATATTGGAGATACATTGCAGGTTATATAAACGCGACAGTTTAAGGAAAACAGGTTTTATTTTCGCGACTTTTATCTGTTGATTAAAAAATGATTACAATGTCTATAAGCAAAAAAAGGGAAATCCCCGTCTTTTGGTATATTAACCTTTTTGGTTGATTTTGATCTTAAATTTTTTCAGTTTATTAGTGTCATTTGTTGTGTAAATACATCTTTCAATATGGGAAAAGTTCATAAGTCTTCGGTTTACCGCATTATAAAGCAATAAAATTCAATAAAAAAAGTTCATACGTACAACAGAAAGTGGCCCTGGCAAACGTTGCACCTTAAATAAAGCAGAGTACCCAAGAATGGAGAAAATGCTTTATAAGTGGTTTCTAAAACAATGATAAAAAACAAAAGCCAGTCATTTGTTTACAAAAATTCATCAGACCAATTCAGATTAAAGAAATTTAAGCGTCGATATGGAATTAGAAACGAGAAACTGTCTTTGAAACCTTAAGTTATTGATCCATTTGTGAAAGAGTTTAAGGATTATGTTGATGAGCATGGGTTGACTCTTTACCAAATCTACAATGCCGACGAAACTGGTTTATATTATAGCATGCTTCCAAATCACACTCTTGTCACATGTAATGAGAAACAGCGCCCGGATTAAAAATACGTAAAGAACGAATAACTTTTTTGTCCTGTTCAAATGCGAATGGCACAGACAAATTGAAATTGTTGGTTGTTGGAAAATTGAAAAACTCACACGCCTTTAAAGGCTTTTTCAATAATCCTGTAATATACAACTCCGGTAATAACGCCTGGATGACATCATTTATATTCAAGGACTGGTTCCATCACGAATTTGTTACCCACGTAAGTTAATTTTTACCAATTAGTAAAAGTATTTTGTCTTCAAGGTCTGCCGCAAAAAGCAGTTTGGCTTTCAGATAAAGCAACGTGTCACCCAGTTGAGGAACTAAAAAGTGATGACGGTTTAATTATAGCAATGAATCTACCACCCAGTTGCGGTGCGCTTATTCATCCGTTAGATCAAAACGTTATCATCATGGTCAAATTAAATTATAAAAAACAACTGCTCATCCACTTGCTTGACCAGAAGGGAACAAATTTGGAGCTCAAACTAAACAACTTCAATCTCAAAAATGCAGTTCAGAAGCTAGCTACGTCCTGGGATAAAATATCAGTGTCCAATATCCGAAAATCCTGGAACGCCTTGCATGAATTCGGTACTGATTGGAGTGAAGAGGATATGTTATCCTCTTAAATATTTTACAAAATATAATTCAGGGAGAAAACGAAGATCTTTCTACTATTGGTACACTTGTAGCTCAAATTGATACGGAACATCTTTTCACGAATGCTGACATAAAAAACTGGAGAATTTCATGTGGAAAGTAATGAGGAGCAAATGGAATTATCAGATATGGAATCGATAAATATATACATACAATGGGCTTTGGAAAATGATAAGCCGACAACAACACTTTATGAACTACGTGATTCAGCTGTTGTTTTAAAAAATAATTTGCCAAAAAAGCAACTCAAAATCTGCAATTTCTTTAAAACTGTTTAATATGTAATATGTATGTATATCAATAAAAAGGATTCTAATTGGACGATTTTTCACAAAAAACCGACTTCTCATAAAATCGGGTGCACAAAAAATTGCTTCCCTTAAAAATATTTTTTTCCATTAAGGTGTTTTTTTTTGTTCTATTAATGTAAAGGGTGTATAAAATTTCGCTTAAACTTCTTGTACTTAGAACGTGTTATTACAATAATATCAGAAATATTATGAAATTACATTACTTTTCTCAATTGACTATTTTATTACAATCATTCTCATTAAACAAATTCTTTCAATTTAGTTGCAAATAACATATTTAAGAAGTATTCTCATATTTTAGCACATTATTGAGTTTATGTGAATTTTCTACAATTCTGTGTATTTCTTCTAGTTTTTTTTTAACAATTTACTTCACTGCATGCTTATTACACCATACATACAACATAGGCCTTTGCAAGTTTCAACATACGCACACAACTTGCACGATGCAACAATGATGATGGTGATGATGATGCCCTTCTCATCATGCGGCAAAGAAATTTAAATACAGAAGCTTTTCTTCGTTCCTGGTTTTTTCTTGTAATTTTGAGAAAATTTGCCACTATGTGTAAGCAAAAAGTATGTTTGTATTTCAGCAGTAAGTAAATACTTTTTTCAACATGTTCTCATCAACATCATTTCTCATCATACTTAATCATCTTTCAAAGAAATAAAGCCAGACGAGACGATTTCAGCAGTGCGTTTTTAAATATGCTAAAAAGGGCAAGGGGAGTCGAGAGGAGAAGAAACCATTTGCATCATTCCAATTGTGGAGTGGAGACCACGCAGCTCGTTAGTGTAAATGTGTATTTAAGAAGGTGTAGAAATATGCCTGCAAGTGCGTTACAAATTTCCTTCCTAGAATGCAAAATAAATGAAAAGCCCAGCCTGCTGTTATCGTTGTTGTTGACTGCTGCTGCTGTGTCTATGCTGCATGCCTCACATGCATCTCTAACATGAATACCGTGTAAAATAGTACGAGTGCTGTGTTTTTTTTTTTTAATTTTTTCTGCTTGTGTATCTAAATTTTTACATCTTTAAGTCGTCATGTACATACGTGTATGTAACATTTGTAAACTCTTTTTTGTTGCTGTTGTTGTTATTGTTGTTTTTGTTCTATTCTATGAACAATTTGTTTGTACTTGATTCCCTGCATATGGGAACATGATAATGTGGTCTATGTGGCATGATGTTGTTGTTGTTGCTATTTGTTGTTCATTGTTGCATTTGACTTATATGGCCCCTATTTGTGTGTGTTGTAATTACTTTGTCAGTTTGTTTCGTTTATCAGCATGTCTGTTACGTTTTTTTTTTGTATTTTATTTATTTTTCTCTTCTGCGGATTCTTCACCCTTTTATTGTTGTTGTTGTTGCTGTTGTTGCAACAACGTATGTTCTTGTTGTATTTTGTGTTAAGAGTTCTTGACTTTTGTACTTGATGCCGCCTTAAATATAAATTCCTTTAGGTGATTTTTAAATACATTTGCAACGCTTTAATTAATAACATGATGTGGTAGAATAATAAATAATTGCAAATAATACAAGTAGGAATATGCTGTGTAATCGGCTGTGCTGAATCTTTCATATCCACTACATGGACTTGCGCAGTGAGTTTAGAAGTACTACATATTTTTAATTGTAGGAAATAGATTTCGCTAGAATTGAAGTGATTAGGTTAAAAATAGTTCGAAATTAAATTGGGGTTAGCAGATATCATTAACCAAGTAACCTCTGAATTTAAAAAAAAAAAAACTGTCAGATTTTGGATATACAGTTCAAGCTCGATATTCGCGACTTATTAAAAACCAGACCTGTCACGAAAACTGAATTTTTGCGATAACAGAACCCAAAATTTTATTGAAAAATTTTTTTATTTTTAAAATTAGAATTGTTTTTTCAGTATCTAATTCGAGCAAGGCGTTTCAGGATTTTCGGTATTGAACACTGATATTTTATAACAGGATGTAGCTAGAATCTGAACTGCATTTTTCAGATTGAAGTTTTTTAGTTTGAGCACCAAATTTGTTCCCTTCTCAAAAAGCAAGTGGATGAGCAGTTGTTTTTTATAATTTAATTTGACCAAGTTGATAACGTTTTGATCTAATGGTTGCATAAGCGCAATGCAATTGGGTGGTAGATTCATTGCTATAATTAAACCACTGCAAAACGGTTTTTTTTCTTATAAACAACTTACATTTACAAATTGGTGACAATTAATTTACGTCGGGAACAAATTCGTGATGGAACCAGTCCTTGAATATAAATGATGTCACCCAGGCGTTATTACTGGAGTTGTATATTACAGGATTATTGAAAAAGTATTTAAAGGCGCGTGGGTTTTTCGATTCCAACAACCAACAATTTCAGTTTGTGTGTGCCATTCGCATTTGAACATGTGACAAGAGTGTGATTTGAAAGCATCCTATAATATAAACCGGATTCGTCGGCATTGTAAATTTGGTGGAGTCAACTCATGCTCATCAACATAATCATTAAACTCTTTCACAAATGGATCAATAAGATGAGGTTCCATCCTTCACTGGCATTAAAACCTGAATTGGTTTGATAAATTTTGGAATACTATTCTGTCTCTAGCTATGTATCGTAATTGGGTAAATGATTTATTTGTTGCCCTGCAAACAGTTCTCCTCCACTACTTCTTAGGTCTTCCCACTATGCGTGTGGAATTTCATCAGTATTTTATCTCAATGTATGTTCTAACCAGCTATATTTTCTCCTGATGCTGATAGTTTGATAAAGGGTTTTAATTTAAATAGGGAACATATCAAGCTTTGCAAAGCTGATTTCCGTTTTCTGATCCCGGCTTTGAGATTATAGAACATGTGGACCAAAGTTGAAATTTTTACAAAACATAGGTCAAAATGGTCTCCGTAAAGATACCTTACAGAACGACATAAAATTGTTATATGTTCTTAAATAAAAAAAAATTTTAATAAAAAAAGAGTTAAGTCATCCTTTCGCACAAAAAACAGCAAAAATCTACTATTTTTTAAATTTTTAAATTGAAGATCGTGTATTTTTGGATCCATAATTGATATTACTCTGAAAATTTTTAAATTTAAATTTTTAAATGCCTATAGCACGCTTGCCAAAAATATAAAAATCTTTGAAATCGGATGGGAAACAAAAAAATGGCACGTGTTTAAAAATATTCTAATTTGAGCCTCCAGAGCTCCGCCCCACAGTGGGGCAGAATCAAAATTTTTTGGAAATAAATCTGGCATTTCTAAACGGATGGTCCGATCAGGATAAAATTCGAGTATTCGAGTTTAAGTTATTAAAATGGACTCTACAAATGCTCTAGGCGCGGCGCTATGGGGGCTCAAAGTAGGGTACCTTCGACATGTACAATTTTTAAACACGTGCCATTTTTTGTTTCCCATCCGATTTCAAAGACTTTTGGAAAGCGCTCGGCTAGATCTTGCAAAAACATGCATAGGTGTGCTATTTATCTCTTATAATTTCCGAGTTATAAGCATTTCAAAATTGAAATTTTCAAATTTCAATAACATGCAAAAAATTTCAGAGCAATATCAATTACGGATCCGAAAATAAACGATTTTCAATTTAAAAATACAAAAATTTTTAGATTTTTTCTGTTTTTTGGGCGAAAAGGTGACTTTACTCTCTTTTTATTTTAAATAAAACTTTCTTTAAGAACATATAACAGTTTTATGTTTTTCTGTAAGATATCTTTACGGAAAATATTTTGGAATAAAAAATATGTCATATTTTTCGAATATGTTGCCCCTCCGCCCTTCGGAATTTGACCTATTTTTTATAAAAACGGAAAGCAGTTTTGGAAACCTTGATGTAATTCCTATTTATTTTTAAAGCCCCAAAAGAAATGTGGACGTTATGGGCAAAATTGTAAAAAATACCATTTTTTGGATTTTCGCTCCAATTTTTAGGAATTGCGGGATTCCCTTTGACCTTTTGACATGTTTTTTTACACTTTATTATTTGGAATGATAATTTTAAAAAACCCTGCAAATTTCGTTTAGTTTTGTTAATAAATAATGATTTTATTACATATTACAAATTTATTGAGCTCTAAAACTAAAATTTTTATCAAAACTTTTGATAGGATTGCAAATATTAGGAACAATTTGGTCTACATTTTTTCCGAACTAACCTTTTTGTTTAGATAGTTTAATTTATGATACTAAAAAAAAAAAATTTCAATTCAATATCTCAATTATATTCAAAAATATGCAAATTTAAAACTCCGGCCTTCAAAAAAATTGCACTTTTTCAACCTAAAAAATTTGTTTAAATATTTTTAATATTTTATTCAACAACAAGTCAATTGTTTTGACTTAGTCATATTCAAATATGAAAAAGAGCAATTAAAGTGGCATATTTTTGAATATAATTGAGATTTAGATTTGATTTTTTTTTTCTATACAAAAATGATAAATTTTCCAAACAGTCATATTTTTCAATAAAAAAAATTATCAGTTTTCCAAACAATCACATGTTTCTATAAAAAGGATCAGTTCAGCAAACAGAGATATTTTTCTATAGGAAAATTATAAGTTTTCATAACAGTGATATTTTTCTATTGAGTGTATAACTTAAAAATGCGCAATTCATATCATATTGCGTATCTTTAGAACGCGGCTTTTTGTCTATAAAAACCTTTATGTCATTTTGAAGGGTAAATATCTGTAATTTATTCTCACTTAATTACTGAATATTTTTGTTTAAACAACAAAGTTTTTTTTGATTCGAAAATGTCGTATTTTGTGCCAACAAAGCGTCATATGCGGGAATGCTGCTTGAACGCTATAAAAGAAAATCATTTTTGAACCGAATCATTACTTGCGATTGAAAATGGATCTATTACGATAACACGATGCGTAAGAGATCGTATATGAAACCCGGCCAACCAGCAGAATCGATATGAATGCCAAATATCGATGGCGCTAAGGTAATTCTTAGTATTTGGTGGGACCAAAAGGGTCCTATATATTATGAGCTGCTAAAATCTGGCCAAACCATCATAGGAAACCTGTGCCGAACGCAACAGATTCCTTTGAAATGAACATTGAAAACGGCATACATAAAACCATAATATATTGTATTCGCGACTACCCATTATCGCGACGGCATATTTTTAACATTGCAGTTTCTATAATTGCGACAGTTTATGAAAAACAGGTTCTATTTTTGCGACTTTTATCTAGTTTGTTTTAAATTTGATTACAATCTCTATAACCAAAAAAGGGAAATCCCCGTCTTTTGGTATACGATTTCTCAAAAATTAAAAAATTTAAAAGTGGAGATTCCATAAATTCAATTTGAGTGAATTACAAGTTACATAAGTCTTCGGTTCAACACATTATTAAGCAAGAAATTCAATAAAAAAGTTCATACGTACAACAGAAAGTGGCCCTGGCAAACGTTGCACCTTAAAGAAGCCTGAGTACCCAAGAATGGTAAAAATTCTTTATAAGTGGTTTCTAAAACAAAGAGAAAAATATGTTGCAATATCAGTAGCGATTTTACGAACAAAAACCAGCATTTGTTTTCAAAAATTCAACAAACCAATTCAGGTTTTAATGCCAGTGAAGGATGGTTGAAGAAATTTAAGCGTCGACATGGAATTCGATTTTTAAAAATTACGGGCGAGAAATTGTCTTCGAAACCTCAACTTATAATAACACCTGAATGACATTATTTATATTCAAGGACTGGAACCAGTCACGAATTTGTTACCCACGTAAGTTAATTTTCACAAATTAGTAAAAGTAAGTTGTTCATAAGTAAACATTTTTTAGGACCGAGAATTTTTGGCTTCAAAAGGTCTGCCGCAAAAAGCAGTTTTGCTTTTAGATAACGCGACGTGTCACCCAGTTGAGGAACTAAAAAGTGATGACGGTTTAATTATAGCAATGAATCTACCGCCCAATTGCACTGCGCTTATTCAACCGATAGATCAAAACGTTATGAACTTGGTCAAATTAAATTATTAAAAAAAAAACTGCTCACCCACTTGCTTGACTAGGAGGGAACAAATTTGGAGTTCAAACTAAAAAACTTCAATCGTCCTGGGATAAATTATCAGTGTCCAATATTGGAAAATCCTGCAACGCCTTGCTCGAATTCGGTACTGAATGGAGTAAAGAGGATACAGCCCTTAAATTTTTTACAAAATATAATTAAGGAAGAAAACGAAGATATTTCTTATATTGATATACTTGTAGCTCAAATTGATGCGGAATATCTTTTCACGAAAGCTGACATAAACAACTGGATTCGAGAAGAATTTCATGTGGAAAGTAATGAGGAGCAAATGGAATTATCAGATATGAGTAACTATTTAATTCTGTTGTTGTTATATATTTTAAGTAAATAAAGAGTTGTTACCATTTTAAACTACTAAACAGCTTTTATTTACAATCAAAAGTATCTGGTTTATTTAAAGGAAATAAATCACGCTTTTAAAAGGTAAAAACGTAACAATATCATCATGACAACCTTCACGCAGAAAAAAAATATAGTTGTACATTGTTACTGTAACTATTTCAAATTTGTGCATGGTTACAGTAACAATTTCAAAATTTTTAACAATATTATAGTCACAGTAACTATATATATGATTGTGGTAACAATAATATGGTTAATTTACGATTCACATGAATATTTCAACCATATATATGGTTACAGTAACCATGTATATGTTTGTGACAACCATTCTCAGATTATGATATGAGAGCATCATAATATGGTAAGTCCTTCATCATATAAATGGTTGTCACAAACATATACATGGTTACTGTAACCATATATATGGTTGAAATATTCATGTGAATCGTAAATTAACCATATTATTGTTACCACAATCATATATATAGTTACTGTGACTATAATATTGTTAAAAATTTTGAAATTGTTACTGTAACCATGCACAAATTTGAAATGGTTACATTAACAATGTACAACTATATTTTTTTTCTGCGTGTTCAGTAACATGTTACAATACCTATTAAAAACTATTTAGAATGAAGTGTTTGATAAGTTTTTCTCGTACGCTTTATAGTCTAGACCTTGGCCCGTCCGACTACTATTTGTTTCGATCAATGCAGAATGCTCTTTCTGGCATGTGCTTCACATCAGATCAGAGTATCCGAAAGTGGTTTAACTCGTTATTGGCCTCAAAAGATGAGCAGTTCTTTTGCTTCGGAATCCATATGTTGCCAGATACTTTGAATAAATTTATATTGTACAAATTTAAAATAAACGCTAGAAATTTTAAAAAAATCCCGCATTTTTAAGTTATACACCCAATATAAAAATATTGCTTTTCCTTAAGCTATATTTTGCTTTACAAAAATGATAAATTTTTTATATTTTCTATTGAAAAATTTTCACATTTCCAAACAGTCATAATTTCCTAAAGACAAATTATCACTTCTCCAAGTAGTGATCCTTTTCTACAGAAAAATTATGATTGAATAAATTACAATATTTATTGAGATATTCCACAGTATAATGACTTAATGACACTGAGCAGCCAACTGGTCTAGACAATCACCTTCTATAAATACATTAAATGTATTTTCTTTCTAAAGTGTTTAATAATTTCTCAATTCGATGGAATTCCTGTTAAGTTTTCTTGACAAACTTAAGATAATAAAACTTCAAAGAAATTATATGGAAATTTAAACCAAATACCAAATATTTACCTAAAGACTTGTAAAGTTGTTATAATATGTATTTCTTTAGAAAATGCATAAAAATCCGAGAAAAAAATCCCTTAAATTGTTGTTATAGTTTTATTTCAAATTAAGATAAAAATTTATTTAATTTAATGTTGACATTAAATTGACGTAATATCTTGTTTGTATTTCGTTTAAAAGTTTTATTGAAGTCCCACTTCAAACACTTCAATCATTGTCAAATGATAAGAAGTCAGCCGCTAAATATTTCCGCTTTATTTTAGCTGTATAAATAGAGAAATTATAGAACGTTTAAATATCATTCATATTTGAGATTTGGCTCAAATAGTTTACTGAAAAATTAATTCGCATAGCTGTTATTAAGAAAAAGTGAAGTGATAAAAATGAATTTTCATAAATATTTAATGATCTTAATTATTGTGGTCTTGTGTGTGACTATGCCTCAGACAGAGGCCGGTTTTCGCAAAAGGTTTAATAAATTGGTGGTAAGTTGTAAATTTTTAAAATAATTTTTCTTACTTATTTCAAATTATTTGAAATTATTTTCATTATTAGAAAAAAGTTAAACATACTATTAAAGAAACTGCTAATGTTTCAAAGGATGTAGCAGTAGTGGCTGGAAGTGGTGCTGCTGTTGGAGCTGCTATGGGTTAAACGTTTAAAAAATAATTGTTGACTTAATTGTAATTTCCATAAAACTAAATAAATTGTAAAAAAGTTGATTTTTTTGTTAACAAGGGAAAGGGGGTATGATTGAATTATTTCTATAATAATGACAACTTATTACCCTTGGCATTACTTAATAATGTGTGATATATTCATTTAAACTAACTAAATGCATATATCATAAAGTGTGCAACACAATATGTATGTTAATAAAATGTTCCATTCAGCTCCTTTATCAAATTTTAAAATGTTACCACTGATTTTTACCAAATTAAAAGCCTGCTTTCATTACACTATACAGTATTTTATTAAACCTGACTTAATCGCTTTGGGTCAGAGGTGTTGCAATCAATTTTCACATCGTATCACATATTCCCATTAAAATATTTTAGTTTGTTTTTCATTTTTTTAAAAACAAACGTGTGTATTCAAAATCTACTCATATGTATTGTGTTGCATATTTCTCAGCCTGAACTTGAAAGATGAGTGTTAAAAACAATATTAAATATCATTGATTTTTGGTCATGGCCTCCTCTGAACTTAACCCTGAACTTAGACGATTCTGACAATATAGAACATTTATTATCTTTTTTTTTTTTAGCTTATTTTGTATTTTGTTTTGCCTTTGAGTTTTAAAAAAAAAAAATTTGCTGCATTTTATATTTAGTGTTGGCAAGTAGTCGGTTCGCTGAAATGAAAATATAAAGACTTGTTGAAGTAAACTCAACACAAATGAAGTAGTGCTTAATTTAGAGTACAGCATAAATATTTATCTAAAAACGATTATTGGCGAATACACTGTGATATTTTTCTATAGACAAGTAATCGATTTTCCAATTAGAGATACAGTGGAGTCGAGATAGAGTGAACTAATTAAGGCAAGGCCTGTTCACTTTATCCAAAAAATTCACTTTATCGAGACTGAAAAAATAATACAAAAATAATGGTTGCTTGTTTTGTACATGTATTTCTGGCTTTCTGTACAACTAAATCAAGAAATTTATATAAAACTAAGATATTTTCATAATCATTAGTATTATTCTCAGCCCAGTCAATGGCTTTTTTAAAAATTTGAACAGCTTGAATTCCCCAAATGTACCTTATGGCATCTCAATGACATTATCTTCATTATCTGTGCTGATACTAAAATCATCATTATCGGTATTGGGAAGGACCGTTTCAATATTATTCCATTCTCTAATGCAATGGTGTCCATTTCATTGTATTTTCGCGCTAACTAACAACCAGCGTTGCCAAATGTGCATTTTTCAGTTTTTCTAAGCATTGAGCAGTTTTGAAGTTTTTTGTTTAAAAATGTAAGTTTTTCTGTAAATTGTGCAGATTTTGCAGTTTTTACATTTTACATTTTTACACCAAATTTTTTTTTTTATTTTAATTCCAATTTCAGAAGCTCTAATTTTACCAAATTAGTAAATATTTACAATAATAATATAAACTATAAAACAAACTTATAGGTTTTGCTGCGGATGGTGCCAATATAATGACTGGTGTTACAATTCTGTTTCTGCATTGCTAAAACAAGATTGTCCTCATTATTTATATTTAAATGTATTTGCCCCTCGTTCGCTCTTTGTGGAAATTCAGCTTGTAATTTTTTACCGAAATATATTGAAGTAAAATGGTCCGAATAATTTTTAGAATTACAAGTGTTGCTGGATTATAATCCCAGAAAAATATTGCACCCGCATTGACTATCGCCCGAAGCTACAGTAAATCAGCTTCTGAGCAGATTAAAAGTCTTAAAAATATTTTTTTGACACGAAGACATGGAAAAGTTTGATTGTACACAAAGAAGAATAAATTATTTGCATAAAGAATTTGAAATGATACTAACAAACTAAACCGTCTATTTCAAAACGAAAGCTCATAGCAACATTTAATAAATAGTTCAATAAACCATTTATACGGCAACATTTTTGAATATATAGTAAATGAAGAATATATGTATATCGCACTGGTTCCTCTTAAATTTAAAAACTTTCAGTCGAAGCAAACAAATGCTTTTTTTAAATATATTAAAATCAAATTTGAAGACGGATACAATTTTATTTTATTGCGAAAGAGTAGAGAATATGATGCAAGATTTTTACAGTGGGTAGATATGACCACTGTACACCGATTTCATGCAAAAAGTGAAAATTTTAAAATTTTGAGTTGACTCACTATAGGAACCAGGCGATATGTTTTATGAAATTTAAAAATATTGATATTAACAATTCCACATTTCTAAGATATCCAAAAGATATATAGTTAGGTGTGAAAGTTTCCTTAGTGCCAACTACAATGCATAATTTATCTGAGGATAGCAAAAAGGACTTCAGAAATTATTGCTTAAAATTTTACGTAGAGCTTTGCAATTCTTTCTTAAAAAGTTTGATTTTGAAAATAATTTTTGTGAAAACTAACAAAAGTATTATTAAATTATGTCGTTTTGTGGCCAATATAGTAGAAATGAACTACATTCAAGAAACAGACGATGAGTGGCGTGTACAACTGCATATTAACTTTGAAGATTTGGGCTTATTAGAAGAATAAAATATTGAAACTTTTTGGGAAGTCGGGAAAAACAAAACGTGGCGATGGATCTAAAGCTTTTCCTAATATAAAAAAGCTGATATATGCAATTTTGTCAGTACCTGTTGCTACTACTAATGTTGAACAAACTTTTTTCGCAAGTTATTAAGAATAAAACTAGGAACAGACTCAAAAGAATCAAAAGAAATGACAATCAAATTTACCTAAGAAACGTACAAATCTATTTAATGGCGTTTTCTTTTCTGGCATAAATTATGCTATTGTTCTTCCTTTTGCCCTTCTTTGTGTTCTTTTCTGAAAAAAATTTAGTTTACTAAGCGTATTACGTATTCTTTTCAAATAATGTTTCCCTAAAACCCTGAAGAAATGCTACATATTTCACCCTCAATTATATCGAAGTGTTAAAAATGCAGCACTTTCTAAACAGCTTTTCTTGTTGTTGTTTTTGAAGTTTGTTTGTGTTAATGAATTGTATTAAAAGTGCAAAAGTGGAAGCGAAATGTACAGTTTTCCACTATTTAGAAGCTACATAAAAGAAAATTGAAGTTTTTTCACTTGAAAATCAGTTTTTTTATTCTAAATTTGCAGTTTTTTAAAAAAAAAATTATGGCAACGCTGCTAACAACACACATATTCTTATCCTCTTTTGATTAGTAGTCACTGAGACAGCGACGAATGCACACGCTAAGCGGATGTATTGCTATTTTTTAATTTTTTTAAAATTTATTTTTCATGATCACTGAAAGAAATATATGGATTGTTTAAATTTATTGAAATGTCTGGTTTTTTCCCCCAATTTACATTTGTCAACAATTTTTTCATATTTGAAATGATTTTAATCAAGATAGCGTAATTAAATAAGCAAAAAAATAGTTTACATATTTTAAATTTGTCTAAAATTATTATTAACTTGGTAATGTGTCGCACACAATTTGATTAAGATTGTTGACTTGATTACTGTTAACAAATAAAGCCTTAATTTATTTCACTAAAATTTTCTTTCAGTGGAGCTCTCTTTCGCTCACCAACCCAACTACAGTTTTAGCTTTGGACATCCCTGCTCTAAAGTCATCTACAGTACATACCGTCTATTGAAACTAATGTTTTTTGGATTCAACTTATGCATTAGTGCATGCCAAAAAACTTATTCTCGCTCTTTGAATTTTTCATCCTGCTGCCGTTTTTTCATTACTGCTAACATATGTTTTTTCGGCAACATCTTTCAAAACAGTTCAGATTTGTCTGCGTTGTAAATTTGTTCATCACAAAATCCATGTTCTTTGATTAAAGCATCCAATTTTCTTTTAAATGGATCGACGGCAGTACTGTCAGACGAAAGCTTTTCTCCACAAATTTTTAATAGGGGAATTCCATAACGGGGTTTAAAACCTTGAAGCCAGCCAGCGCCATAAGCATTTCTCCATTGACAGGTAAATTTTTATATCGCTGCTTTAAAACCCAATTAAAGAGTATTATCCGCTTTTCGCAATGTTTTTTATTGCCACATATTGTGGACTTTGCTGCACCAACTTTGTTGGGTAGAACTGTAACTCCCACTCCATTGTACAATTCTGTAATTATTTCTTGCTTAACTTTTATAGAAAGAATCTTTTATGGTTAACACCCATGTCTAATTAAATTTATACGCACGCGACAAAATCAGAAATAGCAACAGTAAGTAGAGTCAAAATCAAAAGAATGTCAAAAATGTCAGTAAAATCAAAACAAAAATAACTGTATTTCATAAAAGAATTGTGTGTAAATTTTAATTTTTACACTGTCAAAATATAAAGAAACTTATTTTAAGAGGTATAAAAAGACTAAAGAGAGTCAAAACTGCCAGTAGATAAAAAATAACAAATAAAAACTTTTTATTTTTTTTGCAAAAAAAAAAAAAAAAAAAAAAGTTCACTATATAGAGGCTGGTGATGTTCACTCTTTAGAGTCTCCAATGAACAAATTAGTGTGTTCATATTATCAAGTGTTCACTCTAGCCCTACTCCACTGTAGTTTTGTGCTAAAAAATTAACAGTGATATTACCTTATAGTAAAATAATCACAACTTGTCTATAGAAAAATTATGACTTTTCCAACAGTGATTTTTTTCTATATTAAAATTTTCAGTTATCCAAACAGTGATCATTTTCTATAGAAAAACTATCACTGTTCGTTATGTATATTTTTCAGTGATATTTCTCATTACAAAAATTTTCATGTTTCCCAACAGTGATATTTTTCTATAGAAAAATTACTACTTTTCCTAACACTGATATTTCTGAATATTCACGTTTCCCAACAGTGATATGTTTCTATAGAAAAATTTTCAGTTTCTAAACGGTGATACTTTCTATAGAAATATTATCACTTTTCCCGACAGTAATATTTTTTAAAGAAGAAAATAACCACTTTTGCTAACAATGATATGTTTCTATAGAAAAATTATCAGTTTTCTAAACAGTTATATTTTTCTATAGACATTTTTTTCACTTTTTCTATAAAAAAAATTATAATTTTTCCCAACAGTGATCTATAGTATTTATCCAGTAATATTTATTCGTTGTACCAAATAATCGTTACAAAGCACTAACAACTACACTACCTGCAACAATCAACTCGAGAAAAAGGTTGAAAGAACAATGCAACATTAGTTTCAAGTTCAAGAGATCATTAACAACAACAACAATAACAAAGTACACATGCTTGCATATAAAAACGCACACACACATTCATACATGCCACACTAAATTTAGTTAACATACATAGTCTGCCTTTAGTTTTAAAAGTTGAAACAACATAAAAGAATTTCAGACAATGAATGAATGCATCTTACCAAGCAAGCATGCATGCATGAAGTAAATGCTGATGACGATGAGGTTTTTAGTTAGTTGCAACGAAACCTTTGAAAACCCCAGAAAAAAAAGTAAAAGACACAAGCGTTTTTTAACACAGAGAAACTTTACGAAAAACTTATAATAAAAAAAAAATAATCTACAAAAATCCACACACACACATACATATATAAACTATTTTGTGGTGCTGTTAAGAAGACACGGCAGACGCCAACACTTGAAAATAAATGCACAGATACTTGTAAGTTGTACTCGAACTCCTCGGATTTGTACATCCTCAAACAGAACATGATTGCATTTGAAATAAGTAAGAAAAAACTTTGTTTCCTTTACTTAACTTGTTTCGCTTTTTTGTTCAGCCTTAGTTAAGTTTTTTTTCCCCCGGACTTAAAGCTGTATGCAAAATAGTCTTATTTGTAGCCGTGAAAACTGCATTAAACTGCCAGTGAAAGAGAGAAAAAAAAAAAAAAAAAAAACAGAAATAAAAACAACTTCAATCTAAACGAACTGCCAAGTACCTTAGCACCAACAACAAACCAAAAGTTAAAATGTATACTTGGATGGTTGGTCGGTTGGTTGTTAATCAAGATAAGCTTTCAAACTCCAACACACATAAACACATTCTCATTTATGGAGGAAATTTCACATAAAAAAAAAACACACACACACTACAAGTCAGAAGGTACCACCATCTATAATCTTAACGGAAGGTTTTTAGTTTGAAGGTGTACTTTAAATAAGGTTTACAGCAGAGCTGGCAAAGCTGTTTTTAGACACATTCTGTTGTATGTTTTCTTTGAAAGAGTGGTAATTTTTCTATAGAAAAATATTTCTTTCGGGTAATGTTTTTTCATAGAAAGATATCACTGTTGGGAAAAGTGATCTCTTAAGTTCCGCAAAGCCGTGTGTCCACTATCAAGTTTTCTTGCGGAAGTTGCTTCCAGAAGTGACTTCCAGAAGTTTTTGTCGTGTAAGCACGTATTAGAAGTCAACTTCTAGAAGTCACGGCTTACAGAATTTACTTGCAGCAATTATGTGGAAACTCGTGTTTGTTGCTTGCTAGAAGTAACTTAAACGACTTGCTGTGAACTGCAAGTGTTTTGAAGACTTGCAGAAGAAGTCGGGTATACATTGGGTAAACGGTTTGTGGTATTCTCTTATGTTTTCAGTTTTGTGTTTCTTTTTTTTGAGTTTTTTTCCAAATTAAATTCATTTGGGGTAGTGAAAAACACATCGAAGAGTAACTAAAATCCGGTTTGTGGGTGGTATAGCCAATCTCATTATAGTATCCAGCTTTAGAATACTTGTTTGAAATTTTTCAGCAGCATGGAATCTTCGGTCCGTAATTTTCTTCAAGTGATGTATTTTGGAAACTAAAATCTATGCGCCGCAGCTGCCAATTTCTCACCCAAACACTTAGTTTTGTTTCTTTTTATTAATTTGTTGTTTCTTTTTAATTAAACATGCTGCGTTGGCAACTGTCAATCTTATTTTGCCACAAGACATTTTCATACTTTCATTCGTAAAAAAAGTAAACTCTACTGCAAGCTGTACTCACATTGTGTGGAAACACGTCTGAAATTTCTTGCAGCAAGTTCGTCGTTAATAACTTCTGCAGACTTCCGCAAGTTTCGGTTTGAGCAAATGCTTGCAGTTCTTCCGCAAGTGACTTGCTAGTGAACACACGGCTTAAGGAATCACTATCTTCAACAACGAGTCGCTGAGCAAGTGATATCTAGTTATCGCACGTACTAGAGTATGCCTCTGTTCCAACTGTCAGAATAGAGACCCCCTTGGGACATGGATAAGCATCTTGGTGAGCTCCACACATTGATGTTATGCCTCAAGAGGAAATATGGAGGGAAACTGGGGCTCCGAGGTGCACTCGCAGCTGACTAGAGTCTTATCTAGTACCACGGGGATCCTATGGCCCCAGGAAATCGGTCCTGTAGGATCATTGATGAGGTCACTTCGGTGAGCACGTGGTGGCTGTGGTTAAAAACCCAAAGCGGGTAGAATATCGTTGGTTAAAGGACTGATATTTGGGCTAGTGACAAATTTCGGACTACCAAATGTATCTTACTGTGCTGACTCTACAGAGCAGATACCAACTGGCATTTGTGCTCAGGAAATGTATTGAGGTAGTAGCATTCGTGATGTATGTCAAAAGTGTGTATTAAAGTACACATACTTTGACTTTTATCGGCTGGGAACTTTTGAAATCGGAGACCATACATTGGGCTGGATTACCAGGTCGGATGTTGCAGAATTGATAATTGTCCTGGGCTTGTCAGTTGACTAGCTAGCTATGGATGGCAAGGATTAGGTAGCCCGAGCTCTCGAGCAAGGGGTTTGTGCTTTGATCTGTGCAATCAATGTACAAGAAGTTGCCAATTGAGTGTTCCTTGCAAGTCATTCAATGGCGGTGATAGACGCATTGTTACTATCCGGTGTTAAGACCACCGTCCGGTTTAAGCCTATGCGGCAAGTACCCACGTAAATCTTAGATACATCTTTGTCGGAATAAAGAAACTCGGGAGTTATGAAGACGACATTCGATCCCTGCTACTGCAACATCCTTAGATCCCTTCCACACTAGGAAATTTAGTTGCGCAAATCTGTTTTTAATTTTCAAAAACATCAATGGAAACACAAACCAACTTGCCGTGTACAAGCAAGTCTGTATTCAAATTTGAACCAAATTGTTCTCCTTAACCCGACCGTACCTCTGACATCTACAAACACAAAAGTTGTACAGAAGACTTGCGCAAATAATTGCCTAATGTGAAAGGGATCTTAATATGCAGAATCTTTGCCTGAAAAATACTATATAGATTCAGGGTCTTCTTGATAGATAAATATTGAGATCTCTAGAGTAAACACCATGCAACTTGTAATATATAAATGTGCAACTTGGAGCCAGCAATTTTTATGTTAATGTGACTCATTTTTATGTTAATGTGACTCATTCGCCAAGCATCAAGGGGAGCTAACAACGTTCCTGGATGATCGATCATCCAGTCTGAATCTTCTGTACCTAGAATCTTACAATTACCTCAAATGTGTACTTTCCTTTGTAAAGTACAATTTCCTTCCCTATCGATTAGCAGTAGGATTAGCTGTATTTCACATTATTTATTGTTGTTTGAAGAGTTCTGGTTACATATATCGTGACCATTTTTGTAATTTTTTAACATTTCCAGATTTCCCTTTTTGCTTTACCATCAAATTATAAAAACTTGCAGAAGAATCGAAAAAACAATGAAATGAAGGCCCATCGAACGATCTATGGAGCCAGCTCTAAACTTATTTAAATAACCCTATTGCAGGAGCAATGGGCCATTGCCTTTTCACCCATTTGTTGAAATTTTAATAGTAATTGTTTTATTTAAAGATGACCCCCCTTCTTTCACTTTAAAGATCTCCCATACCTGTTGTAGAGGTTTTTCTGATTTAATACCTCTGAGTTCTTTAGCATTTTCTACACTCACTCTTCCAGTCAAATGTATTAAGTCAAAGTAAAATGATTTATAATTCCTGTAAAACTATAAAACAGACTGACATTTAAATGTACTAAACTAAATTATGTGTGGGAGGGCGTTCTCATCTTTCGTTCCTTAATACAAGATTGAATTTTTCGTTATGAACGAAAAAACAAGAAAAATTATTCAACATCAAAAATAAAAAAAAAAAAAAAAAACAAAAGATTATTTACAAATTACTTATGTGAACAAAATGTACAAAGAATTTCTTTATAATAATTTAAGAGTTTAAGTAAAGTCTTGTCTATATCACTATTATTTTATAAACATAAAGCCATGATCCCCATTTGTTTAATCATCAAACAATTGTCTTTATAAAGTAATTTTTTTTTTTTGCTTTATTTTTTCAATACACTTGACCTTAATCCGTATTGACACTCCATTCAATAGATAATGAACATTGAAAATACGATTTAAATTTACGCATGCGTAACATTTTAACGATTTAATACTTTCATCAGCACCATTTACAATGGTGATCCATGACGATCCCTGTTTTCTTTTTCAGACAGATGGTTTGTTTTAATTCTTGTGTAGTTGGTTTGGATGATTGTATTTTAGATTTGATAGTAAAGATCAATGGATATTCCGATAATAAGACCTCAAATGAAAGCCAGTTTATTGTTTCATTTAATATTAAAAAAAAAAAAAAATTTCTTTGTTTTCTCTTCTTAATTTAATGACAAACTTATCAAATGAACTTGTGGACAGTATTGTGAAATAATGTATTCTTCTAATAATTAGCAAGTATTTGTAACATATTCTTCAATTGCTCATATGGATCACAGGACTTATAGTTCTAGATATTTGAGTGGAATTATTGTAATTTTTCATAGAATATTGAGAAGAGAATCATTGATACTACGATTGATCTTCCTTTTATTAAGTAAATACACTCATTTAGATCACTGCTCACCCATTGCGTCATTGTACCCCTTGACTATTGCTGTAGTAAACAAGTAAAGAGCTAATTTCTTTATTTATTATGTTTTATGCTTTCATTTGGGGTTCTTTAGAGTTTTATTAGTCTATTAAATTGCAAAATACATTGCAGAATACTGCGACTCTTTCTCTTTTTTCTCGATCACTGAAGCATAATTTAATCCAATTTAATACAGATGTATTTCATAAAGACATAAACTAGTAATAAAAATTGCCATAATTTCGGTAACTTAAAAGAAGAAGGTAAATTTAACCACCCTCCTAATTGAGCTACTAGAGTTTACATCTTTTTAAAAGAGTGCTTAAATATTTCACAAAGAACAAAAAACTTAAAACTAAATAAATTTAGTTTAAGCTGCTGCTTTATTTATGAGAACAAAGAAAATGTTGCAGGGCATTGGTAAATTAATATTAATTAAAATTATTTATTGTTAGTGATCACAATTGAGCTGAAATTTCAATTGGTTAAGTGGCGTATTTAAACAATTCGTCAATTATAAAATTTTCTTTTAAAGGGACAATTTCAATTAAATATTGTTAATTGGAGTGTTGTTAAACTTCTCCTGGTATTAAGAGGGATCTATTTGTAAGCCAAGATAATGTTAAGTAACATGTTAAAAACTCTATAATTCAATGAATTGTTGGAAAAACTTAAGGTACGGTCAGACACAGCTAATATTTGACGATTATCGTCAAATATTTCATTGTCTGAATCTGACCACAAATAAAACTTAGAGCAAACAACAAAACAGATGATTTTAGCCAAACAAATTTATTTGTCGGCAAACAAAATATTTTCTTAATGTGAACATAGTGTGACCACTAGCTATATAAACACATAAAAAATATATAATTTGATCTTACAAATCTATTTAAGGTTAACGCACTTATTTCTAATTGTAAAACAATTATTTTATTAAAGCTTTATTGAATTTTGTTATCATATAGTGAATTTAATTTTTCACTTTTTGTTTGACGAAACTGCTGCGAAAAAGAATCAGTAAATATATTTGCCGTGTGGTCACACTATATCAAATACTTTCATGAAATAATTGTTTGAACAAATAGAGAAAACAAAGAAAATTATTTGCTCAACACAGCGGATTAAATAGGAGAATATTTAAACATTTTTGGTACTAAATTAAAAACAAAATTGCACTATTTTTATTCTTTAACTATAATACATATCAATATTTCTTGTAAAATTCTTATTTAAATTATTTTCACTAAAAAAATGGCATCAATAAATGAAGTCTTCTTCTTCACATAAAAGTCATTCAGCCTAGAATGACATACTGGGAGAAAAACTAATTGAAGACATGAAGTCTATGTTGCGATTTTTTCATTTGTATGCGATTATATTTGTATACGTATAACATAGTCTGATGTTTGATTGTTTTTATACATGGAGTTTTTCTATTTACAAAATTTAAAATTGCTCAAATGAATGGAATATTTATTGAATTTAAAATCAAAGAAAATAGTTTAGACATACATAAATATTATGATTGGATTGCAATTAAAAATTAATTCTTAAACAGTATGATCTGCTTAATTTTTTTTAATGCTAATATAATATTTGTGAACATTCAGAATGAAAAAAGTTTGGTGAAAGTCCTGTTCGATTAATAATTTTTATTAAAAAAAAAAAATAATTTCAATTATGAATTTCATTTTTCGTTCTACATATAAGTATAGTTTCAACCAAAGTATAACAAGTAGTCCGACTCTATTTTTCAATATTACTCTCTCACATAAATGAGTACCGTGTGAATTCAACACCCTTGTGAAAAATGTACACATCAAATGTCTCGATATTTTAAGAAAAAATTGTCGATTAAATATAGTTTAATTCTTTAACACACAGAGCTTTATAATTTTATTTTACATTTCTAGCACATTTTCATTTCGTTTTGCGTCCAATATATAGTTAGGTACTGCTGTCAAAGAGTTGGACTACTTGTATGTACTTTGGTTTCAACATTTTAAAAATATACTTTTTCTTTTTAACAGTTAACTTATTTGATTATTGTAAAGTTCATCATAGTAACATTCGTTTTGTTTGAATAATGCGATTTTTAGTTCAAAATCCAAACAAAGCCAAAAAAAATACAATAGAATTCCAAAATTGTTAATTATATTAGGGATATTTTGTAGATTTTAAGTACAATTATACCTACAAATTTTCATACGTTGATAGTAATATAATTTAATAAATAAACTTTTAATATTATATTATTAAATTGTTCAAGCTTGAGTTCTTTTCGCGATTTGTTTTCATTATTTTGCGATTTTTATTTTAAGATATAGCAACACTACTTTTGCGATAACACATGATGCAACAGCTGTTATTTGACGCTGTTTGATCTTGCAAATGAATTGCAAGATCAAATAAAAAATTGAGGAAAATATTTGCTGTTTAGTGGTCACACATTGGTCACATTACAAGAAAGTTTTCTTATAGGCAAATAAATTTGTTTGACCAAATTCAGCTGTTTTCTTGTTTGCCGTGCAAAAATATTTTCTGTTCAAACTAGGAACATAAAATATTTGACGTTAAAATAAAAGTACTGAAATTTCACAATTCTTTCAAATTTAAAGCAAAATCTAGTAGTATTTTACTTTCAAGATATGTATTTTTTACTGATGAATGAAATTAAAGTTTTTTTACAGCTTTGTTTAATAATTATTTAGAAAAATTATTACCATAAATGTGACCACAAGACAAATATATTTTCCCCTTCGTGTGTTTGATAGTATTAATATGGCAAATAAATGTGTACAGTGTGACCACAAAATCAAGCCATGGATAATTTGATGTAATTTTGATCAAACACATGAAACATTTTGTGTCAAATAATTTGCGTAATCTGACCTTACCTTTAGGCTTCCGAATAAATGTTTTATATATAACCATCAACTAGGGAATGGGGTTTGATCAAAACTATGTTATTTCCCAGACGTATAGTTATAAGACTCATAGAACTGTCTGTGAGTCTTAGAACTATAAGTCTGGTTCTATTTTTGGTTCTAATATTTTCGGAAGTGATGGCCGGTCCAAAGTTTGGAGAAAACCAAACACTGCATTTCAACCAAAGAATATTATACCTACTGTCAAACATGGTGGAGCCAACTTTATGATTTGGGGTACCATGGCGTCATCTGGAGAAGGTCGTTTGGTTTTTGTCGAGGGTAACATGGTCCGTTATCAATATAAACACATATTAGAATAAACTCTTAAAGAATCTGTTGATAGATTGGGCCTGGGAAATCAATGGATTTTTCGTTTTACTTTTTCAGAAGAAGCGAAATAAGGAATCAATTCCAATAGTTCGATCGGAATGGAATTCTCTGACAGGCCTGATAATTCAAAATAAACATTTCTAAAACTAAATTTAGAGTCATTTCTAAACCTAAATTTAGAGTCATCTAGTGGAGATTTAAATCTGATTTTATTATTTGAAATAATTTTAATTAGTTTTAAACTTAACATTAGCATTAAACCAATAAAAAAAATAGCGAAATTAAAAATCAAACAAATTTTTAATTTGTGACGAAAAATGGTAAATTTTAGATAATTTTATTTTACATTCTATTAAAATTTGATCATTTCGGAACCTTCTCGGAAAAGTAAATGAAAAAAAAAATTCCTTTAACGTTATAGTATATGGATTGTTACACAGAGAAAACAGATTCGTAGTGGCAACCGAATTTGTTACCAATCGAATGACTCGGTTGCACACATGGAGTTTTTCGGTTCCATCAACAGAAAGTCAGTTGACAAAGAAGAATTTTGGTTGAACAACCAAACATTTGTTACCCCTTTTAAAATGTTGTAGCCACAACTGTAAAATTCGTTCACTAAGGTAGAAACATTCGAATGGCAACAAATTCGGTTGCTATCACGAATCTGTTTTCTCTGTGTACCTATCATTTATTATAATTTGCATGTCATTATAGGCGTATCTTAAAGTTCGCAGAACACCACTCATAAATAAATTTAATAGTAATGAAACCAACTGACACTTATTTAAATATGTTAAATTGGGAAAATAAGCGATATACTGCGATATACTTACGTAATGCGTATTTTTAACGCTGGGGACTTGTGAATAATTTTTTACTACAAAAAAGAACAGAAGACGGTACGACACATCCTTTGAAATTGCTCTGAGCTCTCGTAGCTTAAACCCGAGATAGAGGAACAGGATTTAGAGCTTATATTCGTGCAAAGTTTATATACATATGTATGTATATGGTTCAAACATCTGAAAAACTTGTTATGTAATGTTTTTTTCTGAATAATTTTTCTTTAAAACAAATTTTCTTTAAAAATATTTAAATCAGACTGAGGTCTTTATGCATATCGAAAATTTTAGGCCATTTAAATAAGCCAAAGCTGCCAGCCAGTTTTCTGTAAATTTTTACATACCCAAAGTTATCCGTTATCATGAACCCCTTTACTTCAAGCTTTAAGCAATTAATTAAAAAGCTTCCTTATCAAACAAAAAAAAAAAAAAAAAACTACTCATGAAGCTTTTTTTCCATGTATAAGTAATTGTGCATGCAGCAATACAAAATCTTGAAAAAAAAAACTCTTTAAAACTTCTCAAGGCCAAGAATTCGTAAATGTTTGTGTGTAAGTGTCTTTATTACATACAAATACTTATTTAGAGCCGTTCATGTTTATTCTCAAGCATGTAGAAACAGGGCATGCAAGATCTGGATACTGGTTTCCAGAGTGTGTCGTCCGTCTTCTTCTTTTCGTTATTTTATTTTTTTCTTGTATTATGAATATAACACTTTATTATCATTATCATTATACTCGTGTGTTTGTTTTCTTGTTATTTTTTTATTTTTTCACATTTCAAATGATGATAATGATGATGATCCTCTCTACTGAAAGTGTTAGTAAAATATCATGTTAGTATGTAAGTTTGTATGTGTGTATTGTATAAAATTAGTATGTATGTACATTAGGATGGCCCAAAACTGATATTGTTTGCTAAAACTTATGTTTATTCTGTTTAAAGATATTATTTCTAACATGTTTTATTTTGGTATAAATTCAGCATTTTTTAGACTTTAGACCTCAAAAAGGATTTTTGACACTCATTGCGGTGATCATCCGCTCACTCTGGATTGCCCTAGTAACAGCTAACAACTCAATTGTCTACTCTGGAATTAGGACAAGGCCAGTGAATTGTGTTACTTTTAAGGGGTTAGTACATAAAACCACTGTGGGGTTCATGAGAACCGTGACCCGATGCAGGACATAAATTGGTAGGATATGGTCTATGTATAAAGAATCTGCTTTTCAGATACGGTAGTCTCTGTGTTTTCTATGGGCAGTAGGTAACTTCCAAGTAACATGTCCGAAGGAACCTTTATTCCTGGGGTTAGTTATAAATGTCGTTCAAAGAACGTATATGATGATCTGTCATTCAATTCTACACATACGACTGTATGTTCATTTGAACCTACCTAACATGTCATAGGGGAGACTTCAATGATGTCGTAGTTTGGATGATTCCTTCGATCACATTCCTGAAAAAAAAATGCTTTGGCAAAATGAGATTGTTCTATGTCCCCGCAACTTTTATTCTAACATGTCTTGGGTAAATCTCCAACGAAATCGTAATTTATATGATTCTTTCGATCGCATACCTGGAACATCTAGTTTGTCAACATGAGATTATGGTCCATATCCTGCAGGACCTGCGTTTCTTCGGGTTGTTTTCAATGCTGACCGTCGTAGTCCTAAAGGTACCTTTGTCTATTTATCCGCTGGGTATCACTAAAATATATAAACCACCAAAAATGGTAAATTCGTCCCTGTATATCCTTTTCATGAAATTTTCCATAACCAAATCGCAAAGTGGCTGCCCTATCTCTTTGATAGCCTTACGAATTCTATCTTTGAGGTCTTGAATCGACGCTGGGCTGTTCGCGTATACCTTATCTTTCACGTGGCACCAAAGGAAGAAGTTCTTAAAACACAAGATCTCGGTTACCAATTGTGATCAACTCTTCAAGAGATAACACGGTCCGGAAACATTTCCCGTAAAAGAGCAATGGTTTCGATGTTTGTGTGGCACGTAGCACCGTATTTGGGCTAAAGCAGCAATATTCTCAGTTGTTCTTGAGCGACGTGCACGGGTTTTATTCTTCACATCACTAATTTGTCCCAACAGCTCGAATTTTTCCACCAATTTCTGTATTGCGGTCCGACAAGGTGTTTCATAACGACCCAAAAATGCTTTAGTTTTGGGAATTGTGACTGTAAGGGCCGTTTTCTCATTAGGTGATTATCTTTTTTCCCAGCGAAAAACTGCAGATTAAAGAAATTTGGTTTTCTCAATGTCTCATTTGCTTCTATTCTATCGTACAGATAAATAAATAACAGCTGACTGCTGTTCATAGTTTTTATGTGTTTGTGTTTTTGTAAACGAAATTAAATAGATTTTATAAAAAAAAGTTTAATAACATTAATTTGATGGAGGACGAACTCAAATAACATGAGTTCCAAGTGAATGCTGAAAGAGTTTATCATGCCAGCCCTAACTACTTGGCAGACATGGAGGATAATGCATTTTTCAAAAGATTCCGGATGTCGATGGCCACATTAAACAGCTGATTTATGTAAACATGTTGTCACTTGAAGGCAGGGTTCCCACCTTTCACATCTATTTTGAGAGGTATTGCCAACAGAAAATAATGTTTTTTGTCGGTATATTGAGAAAGCCAAAATTGTTAACGGACAGTTTATCGGCCTAATAAATTTATGTCGACATTTAGTAACAGACAGTTTGTCGATACATTGAGAAAACGGGCCTAAGATTTTCACAATTTTTGTAGTGAATTTTAATAATTTCAGTGCGTTGTTGTAGCATGTATCGTTCCATTTTTAGTAATGGCGTAGCTTCTACTTGTCAAATGTCAAAGAATAAAAGCTTCAAAAGTGACAGCTACCGAAATACCGGGTGATTCAAAATAACTCCTCTTGTTGGAAACCCCTGTATTTATATTAGGCAAGAGCCCATGAGCTCCGACGTTTCATAAGTTGCTGCTGATACTAATACAGAGGTTGTAATGTGTATCTTACGGTATTTATGCTAATAACAAAATGCTAATTGACGAACCAATTCAGGGAAAATGTATTGCCAACATACTCAGAACAAATGACCAGATGAAGTGAGCGATTGTTGAGGTGACTGCTTCGGCAATAGGAGCCCGGAGAACCGTCGTTCGATAAATTCCCGCTGGTCTAATGTCTGTGAGATCATAGTTGCTCGCATAAGTATACCTCAAATGGTCAGATGAAGCGAGTGTTAAGTGTATGGTGACAGATATTAGATCATTGATCGCTTGGTAAGTAAATTCCCTGATGTCTAGGTAGTATGTTTTCCTTTGTTTGATGTATGTTCGACGTACAGAGACAATGAAATGGTCAAATCGTGTTAGAGGAACGAGTAGTTATTGGTGGACTGTTCCAAAAGAAACTATTACTTGACAGGTTGCGTATATTATCACTCCAAGACTCACTTTTCAACAGTTTTCCTATAAGCCCTGTGAAATTTTGATCGATATGATGGTTAATAGTTAAAATGTGATGAAAAGAGAGAAGATCGGCTTTATAACAGTCCCAGATACAACATTATTGTGGTACGCTGTGATCGCAGAATAGAATAAAGGAGCTCCTATCCAACATATTCCACATTCTCCTCTTGTAACCAATCGCATTTCACGTCCTATCTCTCCGAAGGCTCCAACTTTAATGTGATTTGCTAGCAGTCAGTGACACCAACTTTATCGGGATTATCCTTCCACGTAATAGTTTTTTTTGTTACCTTGATGGATGATCCCGATTTATTATTTATAAATCGTATTAATTTATATTCTTAAATTTATGTAACCATTTGTTCGTTTCTCACCTACCAAGCTGCTGATTTTACTCTTCAGCTGGGCAAGTCCCAATACTTTAAAAGGAAATTTCGTAGCACTCTGAACAAGCGATCAGAAAATAGAGATGAATGACGAAATCGTTCCAGAGAAACGATTATTCGCAGGTGTTGTGGCATAATTGATCAGGACTCCCACAGTCTGATTATCAACAGGTTTTTTTATGTATAATTTTCCATTTAGATTGTAACAACAACAAAACTTTCTTCTAATAAATGGGAGCTCCTAATGTAAACACATACATACATGTATTTTATATACGTTTTCCTCTTCCTCGCCGTTTCCTTGCTGGCTTTGTTTGAGTTCCTGTATATGTGTGAGTGATACAAATAAAATAAAAATTCTTATTCTTATAAAGACCCATAAAAAGTGTTCGTGTCTGGAGTGTAAATATTGTCCCAATTGAGTCGAATTCTAAAGAGCAGAGTACTCAAGACTTTACAGAGTGATGTTGCTGTTCTTTGGTCTTTTGTATATGGGGAAAAGGAGATGATTGTCAAGATTTTTTTTTTTTTGTTATTTCTGTAGCTTTTTTATTTTAACAATGTTTATTTTTGCAAACAATGTTGTTTTTTTTCTGATCTTCCTCTTTTATTTAACGTTTTCTTGATGTTGTTTGTGTGTGCAAAAAAAAAGAAGAGAATAAGTATTTCTTTGTCCTCATTTGATATTTCAAGGTTTTTTGGGAGGCAAAGAGGGATTAACAGAGATTATGTAGTACATCGTTGTTGTTGTTGCAGTTGTTTGTTTATCATTCTTGTTCCTCTTGTTATATGTATATTTTTACCCCATCAACAGAAAATGCACTTCACAATTTATGGTGTGTTTTTTTTTGTTGCTGTGTTGTTTACAAAATAACTTTTTGTAGAAAATCAGGGTCCCAATAGAGAATAATGGGCCTGAGTTGTAGGAATGTTTTAAAAAAGTTCGATTATAAATCTTATAATCAAAGTGCATGTCGCAATTTAACACATAATTTTACAAATCAAAGGATACTTGGATTTCTAGTGTATTTCTCTAAATAATGCTTTGGGTGGTTAGAGTCCCATGACATTTTAAAATCAAAAAAATGGTTTTTCTTAAGGCCCCTATAACGGCCCTTATTATACTAAACCTTATAACAAATGCATAAAAATGATCATGCAACTTAAACAAAACCACACAATAAACAAGAGGTTCGTACGCTGCATTTAATCTCAAACATTTCAAGTCATTCCAAATCAACATCATCATCACCGTCGTCGTCATTGTGATCATTATGCCATGATGCCACAAATGTGACGATGTTAAAATAAAATGCAAAAAACCAACAAAAGAAAAAACAAAACTCAAACAATTGTTTTCGGTTTTCAATGTCATTGAAAAACGATGAAAATATTTAAAACAAAAAACACCACACACTCTCAAGTAAATAAATATTTGAGATTGAGTATCTTTGGAAACAGAAAAAAATAAAAAATCAGCTGAAGAGCTCATTTCATAAGATTTATGAAATTTTCTTAGAATTTCTTAAAATGCTTTGTCTTGTAAGTTTTTTTTTCCTTTCAGCTTAGATTTAAAGAAAACATTTTTTTATGCCAGCTTTTAATTTTCATAATTAATTTTTTTAAACTCAAAATTTTAACCACCCCTTTTTTTCTTCTTGATTTTGTTATGCAGTATAATTTTTTCAGATATTGCCTTAAACTTTTTTGAAAATTATGCATATTACTTAAATGTATAATTGCAATAAATCATTTTTATTATTAAAGGGTTAAGCTCTTAATATGTTTTATATTAATATTGTAACAAAAATTCATATTTTAGAATCGTGTTAAATGCAAAAAAAAAAAATATACAGAAAACGTGCCATAAAAATGCTGGTTTAAATAAGTTATCACAGACAATTTGAATACTTTGTTTTGTGGAGGCAAATGAGAGTCGAAAAAAAGAGAAAATCATTTAATTTATTAACAGCTTTGTCCCCTACAGGGCAATTAAATGCATGATTTTAAGGTTTAATGAAAGTTTCATAAATCACTACATAAAAAAAGGGATAAGGGATTTAAAGTAATATTTCATTTTATAATCATTAATGAGCTTAGGCTGGTAGAAATGTCCAGAGATATAGATTTCTCAAAAAGTTTAGAATACTTCTAAACATACTTTGTTCCTAGAGAGTTAAAAATGCATTTATTAAAAAATCTTAAAATATATAAGTCGCTAAACAAAAGCAATCACATTGTACTGATAAATGATAGCAATAGCGTATATTATAACCGATGGTATCCTGACATGCGTCTCCAGAAGAGCGACAGTTTCCTATCGTAGAGTCATAAACTTCCAAAACCTCCTCATCACAAAATAAGAAGGTGAGGTTTCAGAGGCACTTGAGCTACTGCTCAAGTGCAGTATCAACCATATATATGGTTACAGTAAACATATATATGTTTGTGACAACCATTTATATGATGAAGGACTTACCATATTATGTTGCTCTCATATCATAAACTGAGAACAACATATTATGATAAAATTATTCATCATATAAATGGTTGTCACAAACATATATATGTTTACTGTAACCATATATATGGTTGATACAATCATGTGAATCGTAAATTAACCATATTATTGTTACCACAATCATATATATAGTTACTGTGACTATAATATTGTTAAAAATTTTGAAATTGTTACAGTAAGCATGCACAAATGTTGAAATGGTTACAGTAACAATGTTCAACTATATTTTTTTTCTGCGTGTACAACCGATCGGATATCTATTCGTATTCGGATAAAAAGGTTTTGACAGGCAGGGCAGAGTTGACACGGATGACGATTACGATCATGTGGGCCCCGAATATTGAAACTCGAACGACCCACTAAAGACAGCATTGGACCAACTCAAGTGTATTCCCAAGAACCAAGAAACATTATTATGAATATCAAGCCAGCGAATTCAGAGCAAAACCATTCAATATCGATCAAATAAATATAAAAACATTCTATTGAAATTGAGATCGAAATCGATTGTCATAATTAACATAACTAAAACTGTAGTTTAAGCTAAGTTGGGACCGAGCACGATCTCCATCTCAGCAAATGTCAATTTTTTTTTTTTTATCGACTTCGACTTTAAAATCAAAAAGAGCTGATGACCGATGCGGTAATCTATTGACAACAGACCTAAAGCAATGGGTGGGCAATCCACAGTTGACCGATTAATAAACCGCAAAGATCAGATGAGCTACAGATATAATCTCCTGAGCAAAAGTAGTAATAATGTTCATAGTAGGGTATTCAATCGATTAACCGTTAATCGGTTAACCGATTAATTTTGGTCGGTTAACTGTTCGAATAATTTAAAATTGCCGATTTTCAAATAACAAATAATCCGATTAATTTGTGTCGATTAACCGATTAACCGACATTTTTTTTTGTTGCACTTTATATAGAAACTCAGGAACATTAACTGCTAGCAATAGTTTTCCACACAGATTATTATAGATATGAAACAAATGACAGTTCTCAAAAAAGTAATATCGAACCTTTGAAAAGTGGTTTTCAGAGTGAAAGAAAAAATAAAATTTCCAATAGGAAACAAGTGTGATATATATTTGTCCCTCTTTTTAAACCACAACCACTTTGACATTTCCTTTTGTTTGTTTTCTATTGCCAGCCGATTCATATCTGTGTAATTTGTGGTTTTCTAGAAGTATTGCACACAAATTTATAGGAAGGAATTTGTAAATGAACCTTTTTCTAGAATGTACTATGATTAATAGATAAAACTAAAAACATAACTGAAACGAGTCTTTTATCAAAAACTTTTAAAAGTATTCAAAATCTAAAAACTCCAAAAAGGACTCCAATGCACAGTGGATAGTATAAGGTGTATGCATCTCATAATTGATTTTGTCAAATGTTTGAAATTAACCATAAAACAAATTCTATCGTAAAGCTAAGATGTAAAGCCACAATTATTTGCAGAAATTATAGTTATTTTGTCAACAGATACAAAACAATACAGTACAACAATACAAAAAAATGTTGGACTGTTTTTAATTTATTCGAAATTTTTTCGAAAAAGTTTAATAACTTTTGCAAATATAAACCGATTTTAACAAGTAATGTCTCGATTTTTTCACTATAAACTTGTCTTTAAAACAATGTGCACAAAAAGTATGTTTTCATAGAAAAAAATTAAAATAACTATTGTTGAATTTGAAAAATTACAAAAAAAAATAAAGAAAATGCTAAACTTTTTATAAAAACTTAAATAATTTCTTGAAATATACATTTTATGAAAGATTAATTCCTTGCCTCTCCATAATTGTTTAAAATTTTTAAATCGGTCTAAAAATGTGTGAATTAGAAGTACTAAAGTACTACGGCTTACCCTACAAAAGTTTTTTAAAAAAAAAAACTCAAAATGTTGAGGGGGTTTCAAAATCTTTGAAAACGGTTTTAAACTTTAAATTTCGAAAGCATTTTTTTAAGCATCATACATTTGCTACCAATGGAGTTTTATTTTAACTCTACTGTAGCTGAACATATTTTTCAAAAAATCCAACCTTTGGGCATTGTAAATATTGGGGCTTAAAAGTCTAAAAAAAACTAGTTTAAACGGCTGTTAACAAATCTCAGTTGTTAATACTATTAAAACTAATGAAAAAGTACATAAAAATACCTCTTTTACTTGTCTTAACATATCACTTTTATACAAAAACTAACAAAAAAATCAAAAATGTATTTTCAACCGTTCATTACTTTTTTTATTATGATTCCATTTTTATGATTAAAAAAGCAAATTAAAGTTTAAAGTCCCACCTATTCAAGAAAAAAAAATCTTACAAAAATCCTCATCCATTCAAAAGTTACAGATTTTTGATTCGAAAATTATTAAAATTTTCCACTGTGCAATGGTATAATTGAGAATTTTATATGAGAAATTGGATATTCTTTACTTTTGATTTCTCAAGTTTTATTAAATCTAATAAAAAAATCGTTTAAAAGGAAAACATTTCAATTATATTCTTTTTTAAGTGAAGATCTCACTAAAATCCGAAAGAAACTCACATGTGTTTAAAAAAAGGATCTCAGATACCATATTTTTTTTTGCTATTACTTTCTTTGTTGAATTGTTATGATTTCTTTGTTTTTTATGATTTTGTTGTTTTTATTTATAAAATGTTTAAATAAGTATACAAAATTTGTGGTTCGATTTTCAATTTAAAATTAAATTATTCGGTTAACTGAATAATTTAATATTAACCGATTATTAACCGATTAAATCTAAACCCGGATTAATTATTTGCTCGATTAACCGATTAATCCAGAAACCCGATTAATTGAATACCCTAGTTCATAGTCATCCTGAGTATAAAGTTGTCAACGAGAGATAGCTACTTCCAGAGAAGATTTTGCCCTGTGTACTTTTACAGTAGAAGAGGCTAAAAACAGTACCCGAGAGAAGCTTGAAAAGTCCCTACAGAATATATTAAACTATGCATATTAATAAGCGAAGGCAGAGCAAACCTATAAGGAACAGGTGAACATAATTAACGTAGCTTTCTATAGTAAAAACAAAAAGTCGACTATTAGAGATTTTAAGTTCGAAAAAATTTTATAGTCGAATTTTCGACTTTTGCTATTTACGAAAAGTAGACTTTTTTTTATCCTTCGACATTTTAACATATTTTATTGTAAAAAAATATGTTTGCTAGTTTTATTGATGAAAAAAAAAAACGCATTGATACGGAGTAGTATGAAAATGTATGTTTTTTCCAAAAACTAAAAATTCCCCTTATAAAAAATTTCAGTTTAAAATTATCCGATTTGACTAAGTTGTTCTGCGTTATCAAAAAAGTACATTTCTAAAGACACGTTTTTCCAACATTATAGTAATAGAACCTTTTTAGTAATAATTTTGAAAAATATAGTACCAAAAAGGTACTTTTTTACAAAACATTGAAGGATCTTTTGTAGTACCTTTTCTAAATAAAAATATTTTTGAACTTTAAAGCGTTTTTCACGATATTTAGCTTAGTTTTTAACGGAAATTCAAAGAATTTTTTTATAGTAAAAAAAAAATCGGGTTAAAAAATATTTTTCCTGATTTTGACCCATATATCGTTGCAATGGACTTTGAAATATCTATCATTAGATATCCATATTATCTATATTAATGACTTAGTAATCCAGATATAGATGAAAAATAGGCCAAAAATCGAGATTGGTCCGGTTTTTTCCTTGTATCTCAGCCATCTGTGACCGATTTGTTCGATTTTAAATAGCAACCGAGCCGGAAGAATTCCCGATATATTGATGTATGAATCAAGTTTGTAAGTTATTTGAGGTCTTCAGAAAATTGAATTCAACAGACTGACACGCGTACATGGCTTAATCGTCTCCGCTATCTATAAGAATTCAGAATCTATATACTTTATAGGGTCGGAAAATTATATTGTGGAAATTACAATCGGAATGACAAACTTACGAAGGTGAAGGGTATAAAAATTTGGTGAAAATTTAAGTTTTGAACAAACATGTTTGTTATGCTCCTGCAGCAAATGCAAGTTTATAGAATATCACAATTTAGTATTCATTCTTAGGCATAGGCAAAAATAAAGAACAGATTTTACATTTTTAAACACCAAAAGAAAAATATAAAAAAGCCCACCTCTTTCAATAAAACAATAAATCATTAAAAATTAATTAAAAAAACAAAATGTAAGCAAATATTACAACAACAACCTCTAAATCTAGGTTATGAATCCTTTCAACACTCAACCCCCAAATAGAAATTTCAAAAATTTCATAATTTATTTAGAAAAAATGCAAAAAATCATTACAGCATCTTTATAATAATGACGTCAGCTGTATTTATGATTTAATTATAAATGCAAAATAAAAAAAAAAAAATAAAAAAAACACACACAGATATAAACAAACAAATTATTTAACAATAAAAAAATTATTTGTAAAACGAAGGCATAGAAAGAAAAAAAAAAAAACATTTTAAATGGAAACAATGATCAATTACACCCCAGAGAGTTGTAATAAAACGGTCTGTCTAACTACAAGAAAAGAGAAAAAGGGTTTAAAATGACACAACACAAAATTTGTTACTTTTTTACACAAAAATTTAAACGGAAAAAAATCCATACAAATTGGAAAATATGTAAATCAAATTTAGGCAAAAAATATAGAAAAATAATTACAATTAAAAAATACTAAAGTTTCTATGGATAATATTTGAAACAAAAAAATAAGTAAATTTTGTGGTTTCTTCAAGTGGAAAATGTACTGCATCATCACACCCGGTAAAAACAGTTGGAGAAGAAAAAAAAGTACAGATACCCAAAACAAAAAAATCTAATTTCAAGGACCTTAACAACCATGTCTAAAAATTCTCTGATTTTTGTTAAAAAAAATAAGGAAATGTCAAACGCATAGCTTCCTACAAACAGCAAATGCATTGAAAACAGAAGAAGCCTTAATTTATGTGACACAAAAGCAAAAAAAAATGTTGAAAATTTTGGAAAAACTTAAAAAATTCAACCCATAATTTTGGGGTACTTTTTATCCCATAAATGAATGATTTTTTGTTGTTATTTGTTATAATTACCTTTAGGATGAATATTCAATATAGAATAGAGTTTTTGTTGTTGTTTCATTTAAATTAGCTGGCAAAAGGGTTTTATAATTTAGCTGCAAACAAAACTCTAAACATATTTTTGCTGAATTTAAGAAAAAAAAAAAAACAAAGTTTTTTCAAGCTTTTTTTCAAACTCTACTAAATTAGCACACGCTTTTTGTTTGGTGTTATTTTTTTTCTACATACCACCTTATGTTTGTTGGTTTGCCCTTAAGGGTTGTTATTCCTTTTATTCCCAACACTGGAACACACGCTCTTAGATACAAACCCCATACATCAAAGGGTTAAGGAGTTGAAAATGAAAAAAAAAAAATGCATGTTTAGCAAAAACAATACCAAAAAAAAGAAAAAAACTAAAGCGGAAATTAGTTTTACAATTTATTGCGACAAAACGCTAATGAAGTTCACAAATAAATGAACTTTTTTTTTTGGTATCCTTTAAAGTTTCTTATTTGAAATTGTTTTGCATTTGAGTTTTAGAAATGTATACTAATTTTGTTTAATCTAAAATGGGACGAATCGGAACTGGAGTTGAGGCACCTCTCATACAAAGTAAATAGTTGTTTCTAAATATCTTGAGAACTACTGTACAATCCACAGTGGGGCAGAATCAAATTTGTTTGGAAATAAATCTGGAATTTGTAAACGGATAGCCCCATCGAGATAAAATTGTAGGTAGGCGTAGCCAAGGAGTATTCGAGTTTAAGTTATTAAAATGGACCCTACAAATGCTCCAGGCGCGCCGCTATGGGGGCTCAAAGTAGGGTACCTTCGACATGTAAAATTTTTAAACACAAGCCATTTCTTTGTTTCCCATCCGATTTCAAAGATTTTGCGTATAATATCCGAGTTATAGGCATTTAAAAATTGAAATGTTCAAATTTTGCCATACCTTGGTCCGCTTTTTTAAAAATATAGGTCGTACTTTTGAACCGAATGGACTCGATTTCATATGTTCTAAAATCCTAAAGCTGCAATCAGAAAACAGAAAGCAGCTTTAGAAACCTTGATGTGATTCCTATTTATTTCCAAAGTATTTTCCCACCCCCGAAGGAAATGAAGAACTTATGGGCAAAATTGTAAAAAATACCATTTTTGGGATTTTCGCCCCAATTTTTAGGAATTGCGGGATTCCCTTTGACCTTTTGACAATTTTTTTTAACACTTTGTTATTTAGATTGAGAAATTTAAAAAACTTTGAAAATTTCGTATAGTTTTGTTCATAAATAAAGATTTTATTACATATTTATTGAGTTTCTAAAACTAAAATTTGTATCAAAATGTTGATATGATTGCAAATATTAGGAACAATTTGGTCCACATTTTTTCCGAACTAATATTTTTTGTTTAGATAAGTTAATTTTTGGTTTTACAAAAAAACTCCGTCCTTCAAAAACATTGCACTTTTTCACATTAAAAAATTTGAAAACATTTTCTTAATGTTTTATTCAACCACAATTCAATGGCTCAGATTTAGTCACATTAAAATATGAAAAGTGCAAAATCGGATGGGAAACAAAAAAATGCCACGTGTTTAAAAACTTTACATGTCGAAGGTACCCTACTTTGAGCCCCCATAGCGGCGCGCCTGGAGCATTTGTATGGTCCATTTTAATAACTTAAACTCGAATACTCCTTGGCTACGCCCACCTCCAATTTTATTCCGATCGGGCCATCCGTTTAGAAATGCCAGATTTATTTCCAAAAAATTTTGATTCTGCCCCACTGTGCAATCGTGGAAGTCTTAAAATTTTGCCTTAGCACACTTGTCATTTTATATAGTTTGGCTGGAAATGGGCGGTATTGGATTAGTGGGCATGGCATCTCCCATACAAAGTAAATAGTAATTGTTAAAAATGGTCTGGATTTGAAAGGTTACTTAAATAGAATATTTTTATCATTCGAAATGCCTCAGTTTCTTCTTAAGTTTCTCCACTGAGTTACTGGCATAAAGGCACGAAAAACTGCTATTTTACCTGTAACTCAAAATTTTGGTGCTGTTTGGTAACATTCAAAAAACCTATTATTGTTATACTTGATAACACCTACCAGAACAATAGTAAGTATCACTTTTTGTCGTACAGTGCTAGCAGTGCAATTCAAAAATGAATTCATTTGTTTAAATAAAACTCTATATTTTAAAATTGTTACTTTTGTTTCACACTGGCTGACTGACTGACTGACAAAATAAATGTTTTCTTTGCTTCTTGCGTTTTTAATTTTTGATGATATCACACAACTCAACCATAAGTAAGTAATCGTACAGATACCAACATGTTTATTGCTGTTGTAGTTCTCTTTCTTATTTACTTATTTGGCCAAAAGTAAAAAGCTTCCAGACAGTCTGACTTGTTGACTGAGTGCCTTATAAAAAATGAACGATATCGCTTTGTAAGTTTTTTCTTCTTTTTTTTTGCCATCATTTTTCATTCCTGTTTTATATGTTTTATTTTATTTATAATTTTTTCATGTCTGTATGAATTTATTTTGTATATATTATTTTAATATGCATTGGAGACCTTGAAATTTATGTAGCTTTTAGTATACATAAGGAGGTATGTATGTATTTGACGTATCCTATATATATCAAAATACATACATATAACAATAAAAAATTAATAAAAATTATAAACATATAAGTATTTATGAGGGTATTCAATTAATCGGGATTCTGGTTTAATCGATTAATCGAGCAAATAATTAATCGGGGTTTAGATTTAATCGGTTAATTTTAAATTATTCGATTAAACGAATAATTTCTATTTTAATTTTAAATTGTAAATAAAACCATGAATTTTGTGTACTTATTTAAGCATTTCAACAAAAAAAAAAAAAATAAATAAATAATAGGAAAAAGTATGGTATTTGAAATCCTTTTTATTTAGAGATATTCTGAAATAAACTTTTAAGAAAAGAATATAATTTAAAAGGTTTCCTTTTAAACGATTTTTCTTTAGTTTTAATAGAACTTGACTTGGAAAAAAACTCTCTCACTGATTGTAGTTGTTGGAGATATCGAAAGTAACGCATGAGGAAGACTATCCAAAATCTCAGTTCTTTGTTCTGGTTTTTTTAAGCATATAAAATCCTTGATTATACCATTGGAGTCCTTTTGGGATTTTTTTTAGATTTTAAATACTTTTAATAGTTTCGTTAAGTTCTGATAAAAGACTCGTTCCTGTAATGTCATCAGTTTCGTCTATTATCATGTCTTGAGTAGGAGCATTAGGGCAAAGTTCATCATGGAACATTCTAAGGAGTGTGATCGAAAAATTCTTAACTACAATTTCAATGCTCTATTTTTGGTCTCTAAATTTTTAGCAGCGTTCCTTGCAGAAACTTTTTGAGCCTTGTATGTTTTTAAAACTGCATTAGCTTAAACTTTTCGTACCAAATAGTCCAAGCACTGAGCTAACCGGGCTGTTTTCCTACCGGATGTGTTGGGAGCTCTTTTGAAAATGCTTTATATTTTTTTGGCTTTAGAAACATCATTTTGACTATTCGTTCTACCTCAACCACGCTTTCTATCAACGGACAAGTTCTCCCGGACCTTTGAATGCTTGGCCAACTTTTTGTACGACCAAGTTGGGTGTTGTTGAAAATATTTAATAATTTTAGTACGCACTTTTTTCTGGTCACTCATTTTAATCAGATTAACAACAAATGAATATAATTGACATTAAACATAATAACTGACAAGTTTTACAATGGTAACTGATACAAAAAATCAAATAATAATTGGGTTAAAAGTTTTAATGAAAAACGTTTGTTAAGAATTTTACGATCTCACTCCTTACAAAAAATGTCATTTCCAAATTCCTTAGTTTCAGTTTTTGAGCTATACTTCAAAAAAATATTGCTTGAAAAGAATGTTCATGAGTTAAAACTATATTTTTATATATTAAATACAATAAAAAAAGAATTTCTGTTAATCGGTTAATCGAAAATCGGCAATTTTAAATTATTCGAACAGTTAACCGATCAAAATTAATCGGTTAACCGATCAACGGTTAATCCATTAAATACCCTAGTATTTATTATCTTATATACTTCCATAGAGTTAGTATATGTATGAGTCCCAATAATATTTATAATCATACAAAAAATCTGTATTGTTTCATGGCCATCTTCTTTATTAAAATGCAGTTGGATTTTTTGCTCGTTCTGTTAAAGATTTTGATAAGAATTTTAGTTTGTTTGTTATTGATATGTAGTTGTACGAGTACATATGTTGTAGTAAGTATCTGGTAGATATGTAGCTACCTTAACTGAATTTTAATGAGTTTTCTTTTTTTCTTTCTCTGGGTTTTTGAAATAATATTTCTTGTTTATTTGTTGATGTTTTTGTTTTTTTAATTTTTTGTTTTTTTTTTTTTTGCATTTTGACCACATAGTTGTTTTTTTTTATTGGCGTTATTTTTAAATATTTATTTTCTCTTGTGAAATATTTGAAATGAAAAGTTTGTCTTGTTGAATTTTTTTTTTTTTTTTAATTCTTCTTTCTCAACCACAAAATTTGTCAATTTGCAGCTGTCGTTAATGACAAAAATGCAGTACATATTTTTATTGTCAAATGTAAATTAACCACATTGCTGATCGACATTAAGTTTAGTGTGAATAAAACTTTCGAAATTATTAAAATTAACACCTTTTTGAGTTTCTCCAAATATATTGTAATTTTTCCAAAATTCGTTCTTTATAACTAAGGTTTTATTCATAATAAAATTGTTATTTTATAAAAAGTTTATAAAACAAAATTTGCATAAAAAAAATTGTTTTATAAACCTTGTAGATAATAGTACTCAGGGGGCTAATTACCGATCGAATACTTATTCGATCGTGGGAGTTTTATTTTTGGGATTCTCTTATTCGATATCCTATAAAATGTATAAAAAATTATAATGATTGTGCTCGATACCGAACGAGTTTTTACTCGAAATTTAATTCAATTACGAGTGCGAGAATTTGCCGCTAGAATAACAATACAGGTTACAGAACGGGTTCTAAAAGTGACTGGGCCAGCACTATGCTCAAAATGGTTCTAATTATACTATTTTTGTAGTTTCTTTTTGTTTTCCAGATAGATTTAAGCACCCTTCAATGCAAAAATCAGCTTATGGCTAATACTTTAAAGCAAAACTGGCAACAAAGTATCGCCCATAGATAAATCATGGTGGTAATTGTGTTTTTTATAGAGCCAGTGAACTTTAACTTGAAATAAAATAGAGAAAAACGTTCTTAATATCCATGCAATTGGCTTTATTTATGATCTGGAGGTCCAATTTCACACACCCTTCATTTGAATATTGTCTTCACTAATGAAACACACTTTTAGTTATGGCTAGTCAAGAAACATTATTGCCACATTTGGAGCTATGATTATCCTCAAGCTATTGTCAACAGAACGTTATAAAGAGTTTTCCAACAAGAGGTGTTATTTTGAATCACCCGGTATTTCGATAGCTGTCACTTTTGAAGCTTTTATTCTTTGACATTTGACAAGTAGAAACTACGCCATTACTAAAAATGGAACGATACACGCATTGAAATTATTAAAATTCACTATAAAAATGGTGAAAATCTTTGCAGTCACAGTTGGCAAAACTAAAGCATTTTTGGGTCGTCGTGAAGCACCTTGTCGGACCGCAATACAGAAATTGGTGGAAAAATTCGAGCTATTGGCTCGAGTTAGCGAATAAAACCCGTGCACGTCGCCCAACAACAACTGAGAATATTGCTGCTGTAGCCCAAAGTGTTGAACAAAAACCAGGTTTGTTCATTCCTCGTCGTTCTTTGGAATGGGCATTCCACAAACGTCATTGCACCGTATTTTGGTCGGAGTTGGATGATATTGAATTGGACAACGTTTATTTTCAACAAGACGGCGCTACAAGCAATGAAATCATTGCTCTTTTACTGGAAAAGTTTCTGGACCGTGTTATCTCTCGAAGAGGTGATCACAATTGGCCACAGAGATCTTGTGGTTTAACACCTTGCGACTTCTTCCTTTGGAGCCACGTGAAAGATAAGGTCTACGCCAACAGCCCAGCGTCGATTGAAGACCTCAAAGATAGAATTCGTGAGGCTATCTAGGACATAGAACAGCCACATTGCGATTTGGTAATGGGAAATTTCATGAAGAGGATATGGTCCTCTAAGCGTCGTCGTGGTGGCCATTTGGCTGATGTTGTTTTTCATTATTAACGGCATACCTTCCTCTTTATTATGAAATAAACATCCGATCATTTATCTCAAAAAATTCCATTTTTCTTTGTATACCAAAATAACACCTCTTGTTGGAAAAACCTTTATAAATAAAAACTCACAGTTCGGTGCGCTTTATGGGCCGGTGCAATCATTGGTCCTTCGCAAATTGCGCTCGTTAGAACCTTACAGTCAATGGTGAGCGGTATAGAGACATACTTACTAACTTTTTCGATTCTCAATCGGAAGGCATTAGTATTGTAGACATTAGATTTCAACAGGATGGTCACACACAGCGCTCGATACAATCAATTTACTGAGAGAAGCATTTAGAGTATGAATAATTTCAAGACGCGGACCTGTGCATTGTTCATGTGATTTGACGCCATTATATTATTTTCTCTGGGGATATGTAAACATCAAGGTCTATGCAGATAAACCAGAAACAATCGATCACTTGCAAATGAATATTGGACCCATTATTGCTGAAATACAGCCTGATATACTGCGAAGGGTGTGTACAAAATACAATATAAATTTATCCAAAGTATTGGCTATTGTTATCTGTGACCTTTTCAAAACCGCGCCAAAAGAACAGCTCATCTTTTGAGGCCAAGAAGGAATCATGCTAATATCGGATACTCTGTTCCAAAGTGAAGCGTATCCCAGGAAGAACGTTCTGCATCGACCGAAGCAAATAGTAATAGGACGGGGCACGGTTTGGACTATAAAGCGGCTGAGGCAAAACTTCCCAACCACATCATTTTAAATACTTTTAACAGGTATTTTAACAATTTGACGAACGTTGTCATTGTGGAATATTACGGACAATGCTCTCTTCAAACGAATTAGTTGCATTCGGTACAGGTGCCCTGTGATGGTCTGTTCAGATATCAGAAGCTCATAACATATATGACCCTTTTTCATCACCAAATACAGAGCATTACCTTTCATGGAGTTTGTGTCGGTTCGGCTGTTTGGTCGGGCTTCACATACGATCTCTTACGCTTTGGGTTGTCGTAATGGATCCATTTTTCATCGTAACTAATGATTTTCTTTTATAGCGTTCAATCAGCTTTTCAGACATACAAAACCGTATTTCTGGGTATCTCTCCATTCGTATGGTACCCAATTTCCCTGCTTTTCCCTAACAGCAAAAGCCCTCGTTAAACCCTGCAACAACAAAATAGTTCCTGTAAGAGTGCTTAACCTGTCCAGTTATGAAAAAGTCGTTAAGCCAAATTCCGAAATAGGTCAATGCGCTTTAGCAGAAGCATTGCGAGAAAACCCCGAAACCTACTAGCGGCATTTGTGGGGAAATGGGTAGAAGGATTAACGCCGCCCGACAGAAATAAGGCCAAACAGCTTCTAAGGAAACATACCTCCAAACAATTTGAAATTGTTGCTTGAGTAGCATGGAGTAATGCCTCCAATTCTTCGTCTTTAAAATTTTTTGGCTGACCTGGGCGATCTGTGTCTTCCGTTTCAAACTCACCACTTCTGAACCGAACAAACCGATGGCATACATTCACCATAAGCTGTGGTGAGCAATCGGTGAGCTTCAGTGGCGCTTTGTTGGTACACAATTTGACATTTTCGAAACATAAAAAAAGTGATAGTAAATGACAGATATGTACGCATCAAAATTACATATAAGTTATTAATAACAAAACACGGATTCAAAAGATACGCCATTATGTTATACACCAATAATAAAGCCAATTGGATAGAAATTCAATGCGTTTTTCCCTGTTTTATTTAAATTTAAAGTTCTGCGCCTCTATAAAAAAACCGTTTTTTACGGTCTCAGTCATTTTTTAATATGATATCCAAGCTTTTCTTAGGCTGAGTGCTGTGAAACTTCCTTAAGAAACTCTTAAAATGTTTAATTTCGAAAAGTAACACAATTATTCTTTGCAACTATTCTGGGAAACAAATTAACGAACTTAGTAGTAAACCCATAAAATTAAAATTTATTGTTTCATGTATTTGTTTGCGTTAATCTCATTTTAACAACCTCAAAAATCATATCATTAAGATCATAAAACAAAGTTTATGCTAAAATATTCCACAAAAGAAAATAAATAACCAAGCTAATATTAACATCTAATAATTTTTATTTACATTTTATTGCAGCAATTTCAGCTGATCGCATAAAATACATGCTGATGATCACCATAATCATCGTCATTATTAATGGGTTCCTGTCAATGAGTTACGGCTACTTGCTGTTAAAATGAAGAAAAAACTAAAAACATTTTAAAACAATTGTATGACTAAAAATGGAACATAAAGGCTGCCAAAACAGGTCTTTTTTTTTTTTTTTTTTTTTTTGCAAAACTGATTATAATGATTATTTCGACTAAAAGAACTGGCCGTTTTAGTTATTCGCATGTGAGTACATTTTCAGTATGAAGAAAAAAACTTAAATTTATAAAAAGCCATAACAGTGATCTGTATTTATTTTTTATTTTTTGTTGCTCTTTTTGCTAAAAACTTTCAATGCTTCGTTGATTGCACAATAATCAACATAAAAAAGGGCTTGAATATAAGGAATAATAATAACAACAAGAACAACATCAATCGGTGGCAGCAACAACATGCGATTTTATTGTATTCGGTGTGCAACATTTACTGCCTGGTGATTTTCAATGTCTCTACTCGTCTCTGTACTCTACTCTACATAAATAGATTTATGTACAAAATACTAGTATACTCGTACAAGTACATATTTATTTTAAGGCATAGGCGTAGTGATCTCTAAGGGCTCAAGGGTTATCAATTGGATTTGTGAATTGCAACAAATCATGACTTGAAGAGCTTTCGATCTTTTCGCATATCTTATTATTTCAGTTTTACTTTACAGAAAGTGGGCAAGAAGTAAACATAAGTAAAGCAGAACTGTCTATGTGTAACACAAAGACCAAAGAACCAACTTTTAGTCTACCTCGGCTATTGGTCTTATTATACTCTTCACCTTCGTGAGAAGGGTATATATATTTTTGTCATTCCGTTTGTAATTTCGACAATATAATTTTTCGACCCTATAAAGTATATATATTCTGGATCCTTATAGATAGCGGAGTCGATTAATCCATGTCCGTCTGTCTATCTGTCTGTTGAAATCAATTTTCTGAAGACCCCAGATAACTTAGGGATCCAAATCCTCAAAAATTCTGTCAGACATGCTTTCGAGAAGTTTTCTATTTAAAATCAGCAAAATACGTCCATAAATAACGGAGATATGAGCAAAAATACGAGACGACCTCTGTTTTTTGCCTATTTTAGACAATATGGATATCTAATGATAGATATTTGAAAGTCCATTGCAACGATGTATATTAGGCTATAGAAAGTTGAACCTACAATGTGTCAAAATCGGGAAAAAATATTTTTTAACCCGAATTTTTTTTTACAAACATTTTTTTTTATAAATTAAAAAAAATTTTAAAAATATGAAATTTTGCAGGTATTATATACAGAAGGCTAGGTTGCGAAGACTACCAAGAAATCGTTGATCGCATACAGTGAGAAACACATTATACAACTCTTGAATACAAACTGAAAGTCTATTTCAAGACTAAAAACAGCATTAAAGGCTAATTGGGCAATTGGCTATCGAGCAAGCAGAGTTGGACTTCCCTTCAAGAGTTATAGCTGCAGCAGCCTGTACCGCGGAAAGGAAGAAACAGTTTTTCATCTATGAGTATCTAGCTCTACAGTTGTTTAGATTCGTAATAGCAACCGAATTTGTTGCCAATCGAATGATTCGGTTACAAACATAGAATTTTTCGGTTCTATCAACAGAAAGTCAATTGATAAAGAAGAATTTTGATTGAAACAACCAAACTTTTGTTACCCCATCTAAAATTGTGTAGCCATCAATGTAAAATTCGGTCACTAAGGTAGAAACATTCGATTGGTAACAAATTCGGTTGCTATCACGTACTTGTATTCTCTGTGTAGATACTGAATTATCTATCTAAGACTGTGTGACATTCTTGAATATCGAAATTTGACAGGTTGAATATAGTACTAATTTCACTAGCATCTAGTCTAGTTTCACTGAGTTTCATCGAGTGGTGTGATCTTTTCAAATTGGAAAATGGGTTACATTCGATAACAAATATGATGATTCGAAGATGGCTGAATGTGAGGAGAAATTCATAAAATGATAAACAAAAGTCTGAAGTATGACAATGACGCAGCAATAAAGGATATTGAGATAATACGGAGACAAATAAGAGTGATTTTAAAAAGTCTTATTAATGTGAAATAAAACACAACTTGCTAACAAAGGCGCTTTAACATTTAAGACAAATGTATTAGAAAGAGAGAAAGAGGAGTCAAAATGGTTTTTGATTGACAAACTGCAGATTTTGCTAAGACTATGACCACCTTCTTCTTAGGTGGTTAAATATGAAGCTACCAGTAACCAGTAAATAAATTATTAATTAAGTGTGTTTTGTTATTAGACTTTTTTCGAGCGAATTAAGAGTATCCAATATTTCAGAATAAGAACAAGTAAGAGAGCCATATTCGGCTGTGCCGAATCTTATATACTCTTCACCAAATTAAACTTTAAAATAAAGATTTTAAATATTTTGAGGTAAACACAATTAAAATTATTTTTTTTTTCAAAATTGTTTTTCAAAGTAAAAAATTTTTTTTTTTTCAAAATCGTTTTCAATTTTTTTTTTTCGAAATTTTACTGAAAAAAAATTATAAAAAAAATTTTTTTTTGGTAAAAAAAAATATTCGTGATAAAAAATAATTTTCCCGATTTTGATCCATTGTAGGTCCAAATTACTATAGCCTTATATAAATCGTTGCAATGGACTTTGAAATATCTATCATTAGATATCCATATTGTCTATATTAATGACTTAGTAATCCAGATATAGATCATAGGCTAAAAATCGAGGTTGGCCCGGTTTTTCTTATATCTCAGCCATTTGTGGGCCGATTTTCTCGATTTTAAATAGCGACCGAGCCAGAAGAATTCCCGATATATTCATATATCAATTATGTTTGTAAGTTATTTGGGGGCTACGGAATGTTGATTTCAACATACAGACGGACATGGCTATATCGACTTCGCTATATATTACGATCCAGAATATATATACTTGTGGGGTAGCAAATGAAAAATGTAGAAATTACAAACGGAATGACAAACTTATATGTATATACTCTTGCCACTCATGGTGAATGGTATAAAAATATCCAGGTCAAATGTCTTGGAGTAGTACGAGACTAGAAAAAGTATTGAAAACATAGTAAAAAAAATGCAATTTTTCTAACAAAACAATTGGCTCTCAGTGGAGCATCAGCTCAACGTTATTGGATTTTGGACCGACTTGAGTTGAATGCAAACCAGCTAGAACCTAGACGAATTGAAGTTTAACACTCTATCCCTCTTTTAAAACAACAATGCATCGGTCAAATTCTACGCCCCTGCTCCCATCGTAGTCAGAGACCACAAATGTTGCTGCAATATCTTAATGGTGGCTCATACGACCACATTTAAGCTTTTTTACAATATTTGCACATTTACTGGCTCGTAGTAAATGCCAGTGTGTCAGCACTACGACTCAAAAAAAAAAAAAAAAAAAAGTGCAGAAAATACTATAGAAATAAAGCAGCACAGCACACAAACCGCCAGCAAAAAAAAAAGGAGTTGGAAATTAAAGTAAGGCAGGAGGTTTCTCGGGAATTGTTTCACAACAACTACTGCTCCGTGGTGCAACAATAGCATGAGCTAATAGTTCACAACATGCCACACAAAACTAAACTAAATTGTTCGACTACAACAATACAAAACTAGTATTCTCCAAAGGAGAAGACCACAAAAAATATATGTATGTATACATACCTAGTAAGTATATTGTATAAATAAAAATAAAACATACTTAATTATTTTTGTATCTAAGATCTCTGCCTGAATGCCACAAAATTAAAAAAGAAAAAAAATGAAACAATAATGTAAAATAAAGGCCACCACAATTAAGTGATGAAAATGAAACGTAATGAAAAATTATTTTTATTCGCACTTGTTAAAAAAGTATTAAAAGAGGAGACTAAAAAAGAAACCATATGATTTCTAGGAATCTCATTCAACTGTAGAGTTGAAAAGACGACTCACTCCCCCCTTTTCTAAAGTGGCGAAATTATTACAAAAAAACTTCAAAGTAAAAAGTTCTTCAATTCAAATTGGACACATGATTTATTTAAAATTTAACAAAAATCATCTAACATTGTTGTGGTTGTTTAATTATTTCGGGGGGTTTGAGTTTTTAACATTTGCTTGCCTATTCTATTGTTTATAATTTATTTAACAATTTTGTCATTTTAGGAATTTTGTTTGGGATCATTTATTTGTTGGACTTGATGTTTTTGAAAAGAACGCAATTTCCAAATAAATAAATTCTTGTTTGTTTGTTTGTACGTTCGTTCGTTCTTAAACCAATACTCGTATTTGAATTGTTTGATAGTCTTAACACATGTTGATCTTTTTAGATTTCGTTTTCTTTATGTTTAAAATACAACATTTTTAAAGATTGTTTTGTATAGACGAGTGCTTGTGTTGTTTTCCCCTAATTTTATTTATGTTGAATATCGAGTACATTGAAGTGGCTGGCATACAAAACCAAATGTGACACACAACATTTGCGCTTCATTTGAAATGTTCACTTTTTGTTTTCTTTATATATATTTTTTTTTGTTTTTCTGGTTACTTCTTAAAGTCAACTGAATTTCATTTGAAAAACATGTCAAAAGCTTAAAATTCTTTTAAAGCATTATAAAACAAAAAAAAATCTTATTTTTAATACGTAATTAGAGCCATATGAAAAGTTGTTTCGGTTTCTTTATTTTCTAAAGTATTTATGAGTTAAATAAATCATTTAATATACATCATATAATAATTTCATAATAAGTATGATGGTCTAGGTCATGGGAATATAATTTAGGATTGGAAAGTATACTCCTGTTAAGTAATTTGTAAAGTAGTAAAAACTTGGCAATTGGACGCGGTTACATACTGATACACGAATTTTACGCAGTGTCTATATACACGAACAATATCACAATTCACACAGTCATACAAAGGCACTATTTAAATAGAAGAGGTTCTCTATGAGAAAATACAAACAAATAATATAGGGATATTTTTACGTATTATAACGACCCATAATTTGAGATGCCAAACGGGGAAATCTCGCGATTTTTAAGTAAAATATGCACTGCACGACTGCATGCTGCATGCATCAATAAGACGACAAGAAACGAGCTTAATTTGTGCTTTTTAAATAGAGAGTTAAAAATTCATTAAAAAAGTTCGTACGTACAACAGAAAGTGGCCTTGGTAAACGTTACATCTTAAAGAAAACTGACTACCTGGAAAAAATGCTTTAAAAGTGGATTGTAAAGCAAAGGAGAAAAATGTTCCAATATCAGCAGCGATTTAACGATCAAAAGCCAGTCATTTGTATTCCAAAATTGATCAAACCAATTCAAGTTTCAATGCCAGTGAAGGATGGTTAAAAAAATTTAAGCGTCGACATGGAATTCGATTTTTTTAAATTACGGCCGAGAAATTGCATGACTCTTCGCCAAATCTGCAATGCCTACGAATCCGGTTGTCACATCTTGTCACATGTAATAAGAAAACGGCTACCGGAAGAAAAATATGTAAACAGCAAATAACTTTTTTGCGCTGTTCAAAGGCGAATGGCACAGACAAACTGAAATTGTTGGTTTTTAGAAAATCGAAAACCGTTTAAATGCTTTTTCAACAATCCTGTAATATACAACTCTAGTATGACATCATTTTAATTCAAGGACTGGTTCCATCACGAATTTGTTCCCTACATAAGTTAATTTTCACCAATTAGTAAAAGTATGTTGTTCATAAGTAAAAATTTTTTAGGTCCAAGATTTTTTGGCATCAAAAGGTCTGTCACAAAAAGCAGTATTGCTTTTCGTTAACGCGACGTGTCATCCAGTTGAGGAACTAAAAAATGATGATGGTTTAATTATAGCAATGAATCTACCACCCAATTTTACTGCCCTTATTCAACCGTTAGGTCAAAATGTTATCACCCACTTGCATGGCGAGAAGGGAACAAATTTGGAGCTCAAACTAAAAAACTTCAATCTCAAAAATGCAGTTCAGATTCTAGCTACGTCCTGGGATATAATATCAGTGTCCAGTATCCGGAAATCCAGAAACGCCTTGCTTGAATTAGGTACTGAATCTTTTCACGAATGCTGACATAAAAAACTAAATTCAAAAAGAATTTCATGTGGAAAGTAATGAGGAGCAAACGGAATTATCAGATACGAAATCGGAGAATTTATACGATAATGGTCATGAAGAAAACAAAATTAAAGTTGACGATTGTATAAGATCGATAAACATATGCATACAATGGGCTTTGGAAAATGATAAGCCGACAACAGCACTATATGAACTACGTGATTCAGCTGTTGTTTTAAAAAATAATTTGCCAAAAAAGCAACTCAAAATCTATAATTTTATTGAAAATGTGTAAAATATATCAATAAAAACAATTCGAATTTTAAAAATTACATATAAAAGTTTTCTAAAAGAAAATGTATGTCATTGACTTCAAATTGTCTGTTATAAAGACATATCATAGACAGTCCTATAAACGATTGCTTGTTAACAAACCTTCTTCCGACAACTCTGCAAAATATTACTTCTGATGGGTAAAATAACTACTTTCTAAAGTGCACTACAAAATAAACCTTTAAAGTGACTTTACCATAGGTTACTAAGAGACACAAAAGTTACTATTGACTTAACGCTATGTTACATGCGATATCAGTATACTTTAGCAAAATAAAAATAAACTGTATGAGAATTATATCAGCACAATTTGTATAAAACCAGTTCGTACGAATTACTCACAAAACGTTTAATGTGACTACAATCTAGATTACTTAGATACACTTAAGTGACAATTTTCTTCACTCTAGATTACCTGGGATGCATAAAGTAACCAATTATCTTCTCTCTGCACTATAAAGAGCACTTAAATATATAAATTGGAGTCAACCAAGTGATAAGATATAAGTGACTTTTCTGTTTATAAGGGATACATTGACTACTTGCTTAACTGCTAGGTTTTGACAACTGAGTTAGGTCTTTGACAGTAGAGTTTCCGACCTATGTGTATTAATTTATGCTTTAAACATTCAAGGGTTAAATGAATTCTGTTATGAATTCATTCCATTTCGAATTAACGTTAAATGAATTCTATTTAAATAAGAGCCTTTGAATGAATCTAAAAAATTATATGTTGGGAATGGATTTATGGAATGAATGGCTGAAATGTTTTAATCCCGAATTAAGATTTTAGTAATTTAAGCTCAACATGAATTAATTACAAGCTCTGTGTGATATATCGGAAATATGTATATCGTATAGAAGTAATTTCAAAGGGCTTCCCATAGGAGTATAAAACATATTAGACATTTTTATTGCGTAGGCCAAATGCGTGACATAAAATCTATATAAAAAAATGTCTAGATTAAAGCCAAGCTTACTAAGAGCTTATATAGAGATACTCCATAGTTTATACGATTTTTTAAGGATTTTTTATTACACATTTTTATAATTTTGAAAATATTTAAAAATTTACATGGTTTCCGAAATAGTATGTTAATTTTATTATCAAAACCAAACTCTGCACCAAACACACCTTTCTCAGCACATAGGGTAACTACACAAATTCATGACAAACCATTAAAAATTACAAAAAACAAAAAAGATTTTCAAAATGATAAACATTTCAGCTGTTGATGACACATTATTAAGACATCACAATACAATTAACACTTTTTTGGTACTTTAAATAAAAAATTCTTTAAATTTAAATATAAAAACGATTAATTTCAGTTCGCACCTTCAATTAATTTAAGCAACATTTTGTGGAATTGTAATTGTTACGAAATACCGCACACAAACATGTCTTAATCAAAACAATTATTTTACAAAATAAATGAATTTTTGTTAATTTTTTGTCACACCAACCAGCAAAAGGAAACTCGGTAATTAATGCACTAACACGATTAACGTAAACTTAAGCGTACATAACTGAAATAAATTTGAATAGAGTAATAAAAATTATAAGAAAATTGTTTGTTTAATGACGTTGAAAAGTTGCCCAAAAAAACAAGATAGAAATCTAGTTTTCCTGTAGCAAATCAGGAATTACACTCCAGTTAGCAAATGAATGACCATTAAAAGCATAAAAACTTGTGAGGAAAATGAAAATTAAAAAAAAAAAACAGAAAACGAAAAAAGATGAATTTCTACACGTTTCTTGATTTTACAACAGGGTGATAAATGTTTAAGCCAACACAGATTTTCAAGTGATAAGTCACGTTGTGTGAAAAAAAAGAAAGAAAACGACAGTGAATAGGAATTGTAATTCGTTTTTGCTGTTTTGTAGAGGCTTTATTTAAAGGCGTTTGTTGTTGTTGTTGTTGTTGTTAGCAAATATTTATTTAATTTCTTTGTCCTTCAAACTTGAAATATTAAAACAAAAAAAAAAAAAAAACGCTTTAAAAACAAACAAAAAATCCTACAGACAAAAAGAAGGCACGATCATGATGATCGTGAGTAATTGACATGTGATTGTACGGTTGGATGAAGGACCGGCAACAAAAACAACAAAACACTACTTGAATAAAAAATTCGCGATTTTCATAAACTGATCAAAGACGAATTATTCGTGGGCTACACTTTTTTTACTGTGTGTAAATTGAACATGTTGCAGAGACGATGTTAATTAAGATGAGCTTAATACAGCAGAATTATTCTAGATATTGGCAATCCACCTTAAATCCTGGAAGTTTCTACATAAATATCCTCATGCCGTTATTGGTTATAATCTTTAAGTGAAATGATATCCGGATTTCACTTAAAGGATAGGAATAGTCAATATGACTTAGGGGAGTGTCAATGAATAACCAAAGCAGTGCCATAAATTTCATTTTTTATTTATGTAGGACACACTGCAATTGAATAATTATATCTTTTGTTTTGTGCAACCTTGTCCTTCAATGTGAGTGGCCATCCCACTAAAATCCTGTCCTTTAGCAAGATAAAATTAGTTTCTACTTTAAATGTACCAAAGGGATCGGTGTGGGTTCGGCTCGACGGAGACCGAAAACGTTATAACAAACATTGGAAGATACATTCGGCATTAGATATATTTCTGGTGTATACTCAAAACATGTATATACTTTATAAAAGGACATGGGCTGGTCTGTTTTACAATAACTGGTGCGCATTTTAGTAATATAATTCTTCTCTTACTAAGGCATGATAAATTTTTCTGTCTTTTAGTTACCGGGTTATATGCATTTCAACACTCATTTAAAGCTTTAAATCTAAATTTTATAATGAATGAAAAACGAGTACGAAAGCTACAATTGTTTAAAAAAAAATATTAGTTTTCAAAATTTTTTTAATTTTTTTCAAAACTTTTTTATTTAATTTTTTTCATATAAAAAAAAAAAAAAAAAAATTTATTTATTAGTCAAAAAAAATTTATGGCAAACGAATTTTTTTATAAAAAAAAATTCGGATTAAAAAATATGTTTCCCGATTTTTACCCATTGTAGGTCCAAACTACTATAGCCTTATATACATCGTTGCAATGGACTTTGAAAAAATAGGCAAAAAATCGAGGTTGTTCCGGGTTTTCCTTATATTTCAGACATTTGTGGGCTTTTCTCGATTTTAAATAGCGACCGAGCTGGAAGAATTCCCGATATATTGATGTATAAATTATGTTTGTAAGTTATTTGGGGTCTGCTGAAAGTTAATTTCAACATTCAGACGGACAGAGGGACATGGCTATATCGACTTCCATATCTATAACTATCCAGAATATATATACTTTGCGGAGTCGCAAATGAAAAATGTAGAAATTACAAACGCAATGACAAACTTATATATAAATACCAAGGGTGAAGTGTTTAATAACAAAGTGCAACAGCCATTCTGGGGGGTAAGTAAATCCAAGTCAGGGTGAAAGTATAGGCACTTCTTTCACTAAAGACCTACACAACTTCATCTTCACTAGTCAGGCAATGTAAGAATTCTTTGTCAAGGCTAGGTCGTCTATCTGACATTATTTTGTTACAGAGATCACTACGGTAAGGAACAGGCAGACGAACTAACTAGAATAGAATCTGCCTTAGATATCTCCAATGCCGTCTCAGTAGCAATTCCACTGGGGATTATTAAAGGTATTATCTTCAGATACTTTCTTACATAGGCTGAGAATAGATGGCGTAATTTAGACACATGTAGGGTAGCCAAGTTGATGTGATCTTGTAACGAAAAACGAACTATGCAGCTGATAACCCGGAATAGAAAGGGATATATCAAGGTTGCTGGCAGTATTAACAGGAAGCATGCAAATCGCCTGGGACTCCCTTTTAACGACCATTTTCGAAGCTGTAATGATAGGGAAAAAGAAGAAACAATTTTCCACCTTCTCTGCGAATGCCCAGAAGTGAGTGTCAAGACACATAAATTCATGGGCAATTAATAAACTCAATGACCTACTGAGATATCTCACAGCTACAGGTTGAGTCTAGCAAACTCGACTTTCTTGTATACATTTTACATAGATTACGATGTATACGTCATTACATCTGACGAGTGGTGTGCTCTTATCAAAACGGAGTCCCTTCGACTCTACTTGATTGTTCGTACGCAGTGAACTATCACGTAAACCAACCAACTAGGCCAGTATGGTAAAACCTCCAAAGGGTTTGACGTTATCAGGCCAAACTTTTCTTGTATGACCTTTTATGTTTTTTTCCTTTTCATTAAATTTTTGTGGTATGGGATACAAAGAAGTACAAAAACTCGTTTTATACCCTTAAAAGTACAAAAATCAAAAAGTACTACATACCTGTCCACTTGTATATTGCATAAATTCAGATTAAGGTGGATATTTGGTGCTAGCTTTATTAGTTCCTTTTACCCCCTTATAATTCAAATTGTCAAAAATTCCTTCTTAGTGGATTTACACATTAGAGGCAGGTTCCTACATACAACATTTTATATATTCGAAATTGGGAAAAATTGTTGTATGGGAACATTCGAAAATTGGCTTTACGAATGGACTGCATGTACCTTATGTAGTATCTTAGGTGTCTAAAACCATCTTCAGAAAATTTCTATTCCAATGAAATCAGTTTGGAGATAATCTGTTGGATAGTTTCAGAGTCTATAACGGACATGGTTAGAAACATTTTTTGTGTTTCATGTATTTGAAAAATCTCGACGGTTTTATGAACATTTTTTGCAGATTGTTTGGTCGGGCGTATAATATGAAAAGTATATGCCCTCGTCTGTTGTAGGGTATTTTATTTTAAAAATACACAGAAATAAATTTCCACTTGATGATAAACATACTGTGTGCAGAAAAGACTTTTATTTTTTATTGTATAAGAAAACTAAACAAAAATTAAAAAGCAAATAACAGCGCTATAGTCGGCACTACCGAATAAATCGAATAATTTTCAACAATTTTGTCGGTAACATTTTAATTTAGTAAAATACAACCTTTTGCAAGTAAAGGTAATTGTGTTTAATGCCTCAGCAATTTACAAATCAATTTGTCCGATTTTCAATAGCAATAACTTCTAAAGCATATCTTATATACATATATATATGAATATATGTATTTCCATTTTTGGAGTTTTAAAACATGATTCCAAGCGACTTATACACAGGCGGCGAGACTGACATTGAGAAATTTAGTAACCTATCTACTTATTTATTAGGATTTATAGTATGTATATTGCAAATTAATTTCAAAATTTCATACGCAGTGACAAACTTATATCTGAATACACTTATCATCATGATGAAGGGTATAACAACAGAAAGAAGTCATATAATGACGTTAGTATAGTCTCTTAATGCCATAAGAATGCAAGTGTATTTGTATTTTGACCACTTGTCTGTTCAAAAAAAAAAAAAATAATAAGAAGAAATAAGAAATGTCTTGTCAAATTGCCAGGCAATGGAAAAACAAAATACTGAAATAACAAAATAAAAATAAAAAAAATAAAAAATCTTCCATATAGAAGAGATAAAAATAAAAGAAGACAATAAGGAACCTGTTAAACAATATTGTTATACGAGTGAGTAAATATTCTGTGTTTTTGCTAACAACCTTCAATGCTGTCACGAACGATATGGAAAAAGCGGGTACTGCTGAAAGAGGTGTCCACTTAAGTGATTCAAAGTTTACTTTATAGGTTGAAAGTTAGTTCTCTTTCCAGGTCATAAAAAATTTTATATAGACCCGAAGAAATTTTTTTTCTATAAAAGAAAAAATATGGGAACTTTTTTTGGGAAAAAACTTAAACAAATATACGTCATATTTAAAAATAAAATTTCGACCTTCCATAGGCCCATCATATATAAAATACGAAAAAAAGACCGAGCCAAATTTAAACAAAAATAAACCTAAATATCTCTTGAACTAAAGGAGATAACCTACAGATATAAGCATATATTTTATAGAGCTTATCAAGGAATATCTATATGTTAAATTATATGTTAAATAATTCCGATCATAAATGGATTTTTGGCGATTTTTGTTCAAATGTGTACATCTGTTACTCATTTATTATTACTATGTATTTTTGTAGTTAAATGACTTGTTCCAGTTTCAAATAACTTATCCTTTCATAACACCCTCTTCAAATGTGTATGAAATGTTTTACTTTATGGACAGAACCATAAATGCCAAAAAAAAAGAGAAATATTTCAAAAAATCCTTAGGAAACGTATGTACTTTGTTATTTCTCATAAAACTGTCTTGTTTCTTCCCTTCTATTAAAATCGTATAAGTTGTTTAGTAAAAAAAAAAAGTTTTTTTTCCCTCTTTCTTTCCCTACTTCTAATTTATAAAACATTTTTAGTTTCTTATGCAGTTTTTTTTTATGGGTTTATCTTGCATCTTGTTTTTGCTGTATTATTCTCGATTTCAAGGCTTAAATAGACAGAGTGAGACCTGCTTGTATATTAGTTTAATAGGTCACTATAGCATATAATAAGACACATATTCGTATTTATATACAAATGTACATAAGTACTCTTAAATACATAAACATGCATATAGTTTTTTGTATGCCACTATTTATACTTATATAAATTTTATTTTTGTTGCAGCCACACATGCGCATTCTGTACTCCTGGGTTTATTGTTTTTTGTTGCCCCTTTTTCATATACATATTATTTATCTTTTATTTATTACTTTATTTAATAGTCTTTTTCGTGTGTTTGCCTTGGCATTATTTATCTAAATATTCAAGTTATTTGGGTTTCTAGGGATTCGTTTAGATTGTACATAATCTAAATTCTTTAGTCAACTTTTTCTTGTTGTGGTACAGTGAGACAAAGGAATCTATTTATTTGCTATTTATGTTATTGTGGCTTAAATTCCTGTTGTAAGTAAAAAAGCTTATCATTAAAATCTTGGTAAAAAAAACTTGGACTTCAACTACATAAGTAGTATGTATGTGGTGTGGTCTAGAGTTTCTAATTTTCTTTTTCCGTTCGCGGAAAAGTAAAAAGTAATGTAATAAAATTACTTATGCGTAAAATATTTTAAACTATATGAGAATTATATCGATTCAATATTGAGTTTTGCATGTATCCATTTCTTTAAGTAAATGGCTAATAAGTAAGTCGTTATTAGACTTCCTGTAAGTAATGCAGACGGTGTGTAGTAGTCATTTTTATTGGGTAATCTAGGGATGCAAGACTTTGAACTAAGTGCATAGATTTATCTTTAATCTTGACCAAGTACATTTCAAACATAATTATTCGTTTTTTTTTTAATATTCCATTTAAATATTTATGAAACTTTAAGTTGTTAACACATTTTACTGACAACATTGAATTTTTTCATTTTGTTTTCGCTTATTTTATCACTCTTTGCAAATTATGTTTTTGCCATTTTTGCTGTGTTTCTATGTTAGTGGTCAAGGTCTAAGGAGCAGACTTTTTTTTTAAAAAAAAGAAAAGAAACTGCACAATACATAATAAAAATGCAAACAGTAAAGAACATAAAACACACTATCATCGACATATTTACTGCATTGCAAAAAAAAAAAAAAATTAAAAAAAAAAAACAAAACAATAAAAACAACATAACACTGAATGAAACAGCACATAATAAAATAAAAACAGCCTGACAGCCAGCAGCATGAAACAAAAGTGACGAGCAGGCGAAAATAACAAAATGGGGAAGAAGAGAAAACAGCGCATAACAAATTGCATAAATTGCAAATGCATCATGCACAAACAACGTGATTGTGACAAACATACAACAGCAGCAACTGCAACAAAAAAAAAGGAGTTATGTATTTTGTTAAACAAACTAAATTGAAGGAAAATGTACGAATTGGAAATACTCTACAGCGAAAGATCAACAAAGATATCTGCCATTTTCTAAAGATTCTCCTAATTATAGGCCATTGTATGGTTAACAATATATAAGAATTCAAAGTGGGCCATGAGCGGAATAAACATTTAGTGAAAATGTTCTAATATTTCGAAGAATAAACAAAAAACTTCAAATATATTTTTTGGAAATATCCTTCGGCTTAAATGTAATTTTATCAAGCAAATTTTTAACCCAAAATTAAGAGCAATTTTTCCCTTTTTCTCCCGTTTTGGAAACAGTATTATACTTTTTTTATATTTATATTGGAAGTTATCACTTTGAGATATCCTTTTTTCAAGGACAATTTTATATAATATATCCTGTTTTGATGAGAACCAGATTTCTAGAAAAACATTTTAAAATCTACGATTCATGATGGCATAATTTAGAGTTCTAAAGTTATTAGGTGCGTTCGCTTACTTTACAGTATAAATTTTACCGTAACTTAATTTTTAATGAGCAAAAATAAATTTACTCTCAATCTGAAAAATATTCGAAAAAAAAACGCGAACAACAATTTGTAAATCTTGAAAGTTTTTGTTTGTATGTTTTGATTAGTAATGCATTCAAAACAATAGTTAATATAATGATTTTGAAACAACATATTTTGGTATTCAAAGAAAAATGGCATTTTTGAGATAAATGATCGGATGTTTATTTCATAATAAAGAGGAAGGTATGACGTTAAGAATGAAAAACAACATCAGCCAAATGGCCACCACGACCACGCTTACAGGGCCATATGTTTTTCATGAAATTTCTCATAACCAAATCACAAAGTGGCTGCCCTATATCCTCGATAGTCTCACGAACTCTAACTTTGAGGTCTTGAATCGACGCTGGGCTGTTGGCGTAGACCTTATTTTTCACATGGCCTCAAAAGAAGAAGTGGCAAGGTGTTAAATCACAAGATCTCGATGGCCAATTGTGATCACCTCTTCGCGAGATAAGTAACACGGTCTTTTTCCGTAAAAGAGCAATGGTTTCGTTGCTTGTGTGCCACGTAGCGCCTTTTTGTTGAAAGTAAACGTTGTCCAGATCAATATCATCCAACTCCGACCATAAGATACGGTATAATGACGTTTGTGGAATGCCCAATTCCAAAGAACGACGAGGAATGGACAAACCTGGGTTTTCTTCAACACTTTGGGCTACAGCAGCAATATTCTCAGTTGTTCTTGAGCTACGTGCACGGGTTTTATTCTTCACATTACACTGTGGGGCAGAATCAACATTTTTTGGAAATAAATCTGGCATTTCTAAACGGCTGGCTGAGCAGCCAATGAGAATTCGAGTTTAAGTTATTAAAATAGACCCTACAAATGCTCCAGGAGCGGGTCTACGGGGGCTCAAAGTAAGGTACCTTTGCCATGTAAAATTTTTAAACACGTGACATTTTTTTGTTTCCCATCCGATTTGGAAAGCGCTTGAAAAACATGCTTGCGTATGCTATTTATCTCTTATAATTTCCGAGTTATAGACATTTCAAAATTAAAATTTTAAAATTTTGCCATACCTTGATCCGCTTTTTTTAAAATATAGGACCTACTTTTGAACCGAATAAACTCAAGAGACTTTATAGCAATATAAATTACGAATTCAAAAATATACGATTTTCAATTTAAAAATTCCAAAAATAGTAAATTTGTGCTGTTTTTTGGGCGAAAAGGTGACTTAACTCTTTTTTTATTTAAAAAAACTTTCATTTAGGACATATAACAATTTTATGTTTTTCTGTAAGATATCTTTACGAAAAACATTTTGGTATAAAAAACTTGTCATAGTTTTTGAATATGTCGTCCCTACTATTTTGTTTTGTTTAGATAAGTTAATTTTTATATTATTGCTAATAAATTACATTGTTTTGGAGTAGTTGTACGATGTCTTGCTCCAAATGTTGAGTTGTCACAGTACCTGTCTTACGAATTTTTGAAACTACTGATTTATTAATTGAATAGTCATCACTGATAGCACTCTGCTACAAAATGACACTTTTTGTCAGATCTTGAAAAGCGGCCTAATGGCGATTGTAGGCCTAGGTGAAGACAAACTAAACCCGTTTTCAAAGATTTTGGAACACCCTAAAAATTTTGAGTTATTTTGGTCGTAGCACTTTAGTACCTCTAACTCACACATTTTTAAACCGATTTCAACATTTTAAACAGTTATGGATAGGCAAAGAATTAAGATTTCATAAAATTGTGTAAGTTTTTATAAAAAGTTTCACTTTATTTTTTATTTTTTTTCGTAATTTTTCAAATTCAGCAGTAGTTATTTTATTTTTTTTTTTATGAAAACAAAGTGTTTTAAAGACAATTTTATATAGACAAAAATGAGACATTACTTGTTAAAATCGGTTTATATTTGCAAAAGATATTTAACTTTTTTTGTAGAAACTTCGAATAAATTTATTTTGTAAATTAAAAATTGTACAAATATTTTTTTATTCATATGCGCTGGAGGAGAAAATACTAAAGTAGGTGTTGATGAAAAGTTGAATAACTTTTACAATTTTCATTCGATTTAAATAATTGAAACCATGTTTTGTTAAGAACTAAAATTTATACATTAGTATATATTTTTATAAGCCTTCATATCAAAATAGGCAATGAAAAGCGACTAAAATCAAAAAAAGTTGATAAGTTTATTTTTTAGATATTCTTAACAAAAACAATAGTTATAACTTACAAATGTACGTCAATTTAAAGCGTAATCTGTTTTCTTCCCAAACCCATTAAAAAGTCGAACTAAAACTGACTGAGTTACAGGTTGAAAAGGTGACAAACATCACTGAAAACGGTTTTGTTAGAATTTGAGGGTGTTTCTGATATTTTTAGACACAATTTATAATGTACTCAGCAAGACCTATAACCAACGCTGGGTCATTTTCCAAGCTTTTTTCCATCGTAGCACCGTGTAGTTAACTGATCTAAAATCCCACATTATTTTGGATTTTAAATTTTCGCAAGTCTTGACTTTAGCCATTTTTACTAACTATTTAAAAAAACTTAAAAATAAGGCCCTAATTGGCTTAATTCTGGAGCCAAGTGATGGATTTATATGAGAAACAAAAGAAAAATATCAAAAATTTTATAAAAATTTACTATATTTTAAACCTAGTTAATTGTAATTTATTTGTGAAATATAGATGCCATGATATTGAAAACTGAAATTAGGAAATATGGTTTTAAAAAAAGTTTCAATTGTATTCACTCACTATATTTTATAAAAAATTTAACAGCCCCAAAAGGCTTAATATTCGCTTAAATAAAAATCAATTTATTTAATATCATTATTTTTTCAATTAATTTCAACATTATTGTAATTTTTAAGAAATATCCGATCTAGCCATAAAAATTAAGCAGCTGCCACAGCACCGGCAATAGCAGAACCAGCCTCGATCACAGTTTTAGCGTCACTAACATCGGATGCTACTTTAGCTACCTTCTTGACACCCTTGTCCTGTTCCAAAAAATAAAACAATATTTTTAATAATAGATAATGATTAGAGCACCTTTAACTTCGTTGAATATTTACCAAATCATGTCCGATTCTTCCAAAACCATGATGATGAGCTTCGGTAGCTTGTTGACCTAAAATGCACAAGACCAAAATGGCCAAGAATGCAAAATATTTGTTGAAGTTCATGATTGTTTTTTTTTTTTTTTTTTTGGCAAAGAATTGAAAATTCAAATGATAACTTTTCCCAGTTATACCCCAGTTTATATAGAAAAAATGAGTAGCTAGTTAAACAATTTGTTTTTGTAAATTATATCGTATTTATTTCACTATCAGTTTGAAAGTAATTAATTAAATAAACAGAGCAATGATCGAATATACTGGCCTTAAAAGACTTAAAAAATCATTAACTTTAAGTTTATCTGTCATCAATTTCTATTTTCAAACAGAAAAAAATTGTTTTGTTTAAAAATTTATTTATAGAAATATTGTCTACAAATTATTGCCCATTTGTTCAACCTCAACTGAACTCAAATTGATTGATGTGCTGCAAATATTCAGCATAACAACTAAGACATGGAAATCAAACAATGTTTATGATATGACGTTAATATTATGCAAAACAACTTATGTATTTAAATCAGAAAATAGGTATTCTGGACGAAATCTATTTATTGCCCATGTTTGGCTTGACACTTAACTTTAGAAACAAAGCATAACAAATATCCTACCAGTTGTAATATTACCACTGAAAGATGCGACAGAATTCGAACAGAATATGTCAAAATAAACAGATGGTTCTAAAATAAGTGATCAAACATTAATGGACTTGTACGAAGTAAGCCGAAATATAGGTAAAAACTGTCATCTACCAACCATAATACTGTTTTCCAGGCTGATATCATGGCGATTACGAAGGGTATTCAATTGTTAAAAAGGTTTGATTATAAAAATCCAACTCATACTTTTACGTATAGTCAAGCGGTTACTAAAATCTTTAGGTTTTAGTAACTGTTAAATCGAACAAAATTTTATAAACCCTTGAGATAATATGCTTCCCATGGCATTATCGGAAACGTGAAGACGGATAGGCTATCCAGGATGGGATAGCATGGATGCCGTCAATCTGCAAAATACCAAACCCTTTCCAAAAATAAAGCGAAACGAAAATATCAGAGTCTGGCAAAACTCTACAGTCGGCAGGACGATAAATATCCTTTGGAAAAGCCAAACCTAAAGAGAACTAAGGACCCAACATTCAGAAGACTTCTTAATATGTCTACTGGACACACAAAGTTGAAGATTCATCTGGAAGAAAAACATTGGAACATTACAATTACCACAGTTCTGCTTTTAGTCCAATTTGAGACGAACATTTTTATATGGACACCATGTCAAACCAGGAACATCTTAGGAATTCTGATTGGAAATATCTAAGAAATTACTTTCAGGAAAATAGGTTCTTAACTGACCACGGTTTTTAGGCTTCAGCAAAAAAGGGGAAGAATTCTGCCTTAAGAGCACACAACATGCCGAGATGGGCATATGCGTATAACAGAAATGGGCATGTGCCATAAAACTGCCGCCACTTCGGAAACTTCATCAAAATTAAGTTTTCTTAGCAAATTAGGCTAGACACAACATCAAAAACTTGATTACTCGGAAGTAGTTTTTCTTAGTTTAGTTTACTTATTCTAGACTTCGATAATACATGCAGCGATTTAAAAAATCGTAACATCAGATTAGTAATACACATTTGGTCGATTCACAAGGTATCCTATCATGACAAATTGTCATAATGTTTTAATATTTCACGACCCGGTGGCTGGGGTTAACCGACTCTTAGGCGTTCGGCGCAGGTGATTGCTAAAAGTAAAACTGTGATTGAGGCTGGTACTGCTATTGCTGCTGCTATGGCAGCTGCTTGATTTTAATTAAAACAAGTAAGAGTGCTATATTCGGCTGTGCCGAATCTTATATACCCTTCACCTTTGTTGTGAATGCATTAATTGTCCACTTTCAGGGTATAGCATCCTAAATATATCAAGAAAACTTTTAAAAATTTGACATTTAATTGCTGACGAACAGATTATATTGTAGAAGTTACAAACGAAATGACAATCTTATATATATCCTTCTCACGAAGGTGAACAGTATAAAAACAACAAACCTAAACGAAACGAAACACACAAAAAAAAAAAAACGAAAAGGAATAAAACCAACATACATCCAAACATACGTCTTGTTGCTTTTTTGTCAAAGGATGCAATAAATTGTTTTTTTTATGAATTTTCCAGAGGATGCCTCGGATTTTTGCTCATATCTCCGTTATTTATGGACGGATTTGCCTGATTTTAAATAGGAAACTTTTCAAAAGCATGTCTGACAGAACAATTGAAAATTTGGATTCCGAAGATATCTGGGGTCTTCAGAAAATTGATTTTAACAGACAGACGGACATGGCTTAATCGACTCCGCTATCTATAAGGATCCAGAATATATATACTTTATAGGATTGGAAAATTATATTGTGGAAATTACAAACGGAATGACAAACTTATATATACCCTTCTCACTAAGGTGAAGGGTATAAAAATGCATATTTCCTATAGTTTTAAATACAAATAATTTAATATTTTAATAAAAGTAATTTAATTATAGTGGAGGTAGTAGTGACATCCAAAACATCGGTATTGGGAAAATCGACAAAGAAGTTTTACTTAAAGTTTTCTTAAAATATATGTGATAATTTTTTTAATATAAACACTATTGATTGAAGCATAAATTTAGCTTAGAGTAAATATGTTTCCAATTTTTATGAAAATTTAGATTTTAATACAAAATAAGTATAAATAGAATAAGTAAAAATACACTGTTTTTGTAAACAAAATTTACAAATATTTCGTTTTTCACGTTGTTATAGTGTGGTATGAAATAGTTCTAACTCTATTTTGTAGTATACAAACGTGCTAATTCAGTCAAATGAAATTTACTATAACTAAGTTATTATATATATAAAAGCGTTAAATTTGTTTTAATTGTTGCTTTATTCATTAAATTTCAACCAAAAACACTTAATCATAATTTTTTTTGAGATCAACTTTAGTGGCAATTAACTGAGTAAAAACGATAATAATGAAGAAAAATTGTATACGAAAATGAGCTAAGTCCACTAAAAACTTCTTCTAGACACATTTAAAATAAAAAAAATATTTAAAACCAAGGATTTTAGAACGTTTTTTATGTCTCGCGTAAAATTTGTGATAAAGGACTTTGCACGTTTGCTAAAAATATCTGCTGAACAAAACATTTGTTCAATTCACAACTGACGTTGTACAGACAGTATTATGTATCATAATACAACTTCATTGTCTATACAAACATTTTATTAGATTTTCCAATTATACATACAACTCAAAAATTGTAAGTCTTGAGTTACAAAACATTTATCTTGATATATATCCAAATAGAATCTCACTAAGCGACCAAAAAGCTTTTCAACGAAAAGACCATGGGTAATAATGGGTATATTTTGCCTTGTTTACAATCTTGGAATCGATAGGTTATGTACTTGAAAACCCATTTTCTGAACACCGACCTAAATAATCCCAAACTGCGAAGCCTTTTAGCTTGTCTGCAAAAACACCCAGAGTCTTTGGCGGGAATCGAATTAGCAGCCCTGAAACTCATAGTCTAGCACAATATTAACAACTCATTATTACCTCGATATTCAACATAATTTGTATACCCACCATAAAAAAATTGATTTCGTCATTCTCCTTGTAACACATCAAAATATTTGTCGCAGACCCACATTAATACATCTAATCTCGGTCCTCATAGGATTTTAAGACGATCTAGTTATGTCTGTCTGTTAAAAACATGGCAACTGACTAAAATTTTTCACAAATACTCTCTGTTAATAAGAGTTGTTTGGCATTGAAAACGGGCAATATCGGAATGCGGAAATCCTGAAATTTAATACTGTGCCGGAAATCGAACAACATTTGTGCCCAGCCCCGTACAAAATGACCACAGAAAATAGCTTGAACATACATAATTGCCTTATAAAAATTAAAATCATGATGAAACTAGACATAAACAAGTTTTGTATGAACCTAAAGCTTTCTACCATCTGTTATAAGGATCGGCCAACAATTGACCCTATATCAGAAACAATTTTTATTGTCACACATTGACGGTGGGTACACCAGATTCGGCACAACCAAATATAACACTCTTACTTGTTAAACTTGGAAATGTATAATTTGTACGCTTAGATTTCTTCACTCTGAACATTTGAATTATATTTCATAAGTTCCTCATTTTTTCTCTTCAGGATTTTCAGGATTTCCGCATTCTTAGTACACTTTCTTATTTCCAAATGATTTAAATAAAAAATTTTAGTAGTACAATTGTTTTATTGTAAATTTTAATTTAATTTATTATTCATATAATCTTTTTAGCGAGTACATTTAAGCAGCTGCTACAGCGCCTGCAATAGCGGAACCAGCATCAATGACGGTCTTAACTTTGCTAACATCGGAAGCTACTTTGGCAACTTTTTTAACACCCTTGTCCTGTTACAAAAAATAAAACAATATTTTTCATATTAGATAATAATTAGAGCACCTTTAACTTCGTTGAACATTTACCAATTCATGTCCGATTCTTCCAAAACCATGATGATGATGAGCTTCGGTAGCTTGTTGACCTAAAATGCACAAGACCAAAATGGCCAAGAAAGCAAAATATTTGTTGAAATTCATAGTGTATTTGCTTGTAAATAATTGAAGACTTAACTGATGCAATTACTGTGGTAAATGACAGTTTATATACACAATTTTATAATTAGTGGTGCAATTTGTTTTGAGTTTCTGCGTTATCAATTCGATCATAATTATTATTAATCAATTATAAAGTGAAACGACTATTTTCACTTAAAGGCTTAAATATTAATTAGCTTCTTATTTTGGTTTCAAATATTATTTTAAACTGCATTTATGTTTATCGCATTTAGTGTTGATCTCGAATATTAAGTTATCTTTAGGTTTCTATACATTGTTTAACTATTTGGCAAAATAAGCATAAGCGATATTCTTCAACAATTATTTATTTGACATAAATCATATTCGGCAAAAACGGGAAATACATAAATGTCAGTAGGATCGTTTCTGATTGAATTAGTAATCATAATCTTTATGGTACATCTCCTTCTAAATATGGTCTTAAAGGTAAACTTAAATACACTTTGTTGGTTATACCTTATGGAACTATATTCAGTATTAAATAATATTGAAACAATCAAAAATATTTGGTATTAAGCACTAATTACTTTTTAAGCCCTTAAGTGAAAGTAGTTATTTATTCAATTTATTGTATAATTGATTAATTACTTTTTATGGAATTGATAGCACGCCAATTTATATTAAATTGCGCGATTTGTTATAAAATTTAGTATATAAACTGTCATTTACCACAGTAATAATATCAGTTGAGTCTTCAAATCTTTACTAGCAACTACATCATGAACTTCAACAAATATTTTGCTTTTTTGGCCATTTTGGTCTTGTGCATTTTGGGTCAACAAGCCACCGAAGCTCATCATCATCATGGCTTTGGAAGAATTGGTCATGAATTGGTACGAACAATAAATTGTTAAAATAAATATTTAAATAGTGTAATTATTAATTTTTACTCATGTTTTTATAATTTCTTACAGGACAAGGGTGTCAAAAAAGTTGCCAAAGTAGCTTCCGATGTTAGCAAAGTTAAGACCGTCATTGAGGCTGGTTCCGCTGTTGCAGGCGTTGTGGCTGCTGCTTAAAGTTGATGGTCAAAATGGATATTTTATTTAGTTTTACTTATATACTATGTTGTAGTTGAATAATTAATTAAATAAAAATAAATGTGGTATTGTTTCATTGGATAAATAATTGTGTATCACATTTTTTAATTAAAAGCAAATCTATAGATATATTTAGTTCCAAACAATTGCACTATACCAACGGGAAATTTATATCAATTGTAGTATTTTGTATGTCTAGTCCCTTGACATGTGAAAAGAGGACACATATCTTTACTTGCTCAAATTATTTTAGCTTAGTTCCATGAACTGACACAAAATTCCTTAAAGACTTTAATTTACCCTTCCAGAACATCTTAAAGTGTAATAAGACACTAAGAAGTTTAGAGGATGATTATGTACCCTAGATTCAATATAAGTATTTTCTAAAAATTATTTTCTTTTGATCACAGGATATTGAAGCAAAATATTGTGCTTTAACAAAAGATATCTCAGCAAAAGTAACTACCATTTTCTCAATTATAATCCATTGTATGGTTAATACTGATCAAACATGCTTTATTAATATTCAATATATTGCGGTACATATCGCACTCGTTCAACGATACTGTATTAACTCAAAATTTTCAAAATTTCACTTTCTGCAAGAAATCAACTAACAACATCAATATCTATCTACTGTAAAAATGTCAACGTATTCGGATTACTCTTACATCTCGAAAACCACATTTGAGACCCTTTTCGTGATAATGACTACCTTTATATCAACAAAAAGGTATTATTCTGAGTTAATACAAAAGTTGAAATAGAAATACATCGTATATTTTCATAAAAACTGCACTATTTTGATTTGTGCCTTTATTCAAGTTAAAAATAATCAAATTATTTTATTTAAATTTGGTTGTTTTTTGAGTTATACCGTTTTGTTGATAAAATAATAAAAAAAAAAAATATCGAGAAGTTTCAGAAAAATGGTATTAACTCAAAAAGTTGATTTATTTTGCAATAATTGTAAAAAATTTAAAGGAAAAAAAAAAATAGGTCAATTCACAAGGTCTGTTATCAGTCATAATGTCCTAATATATCACGACTCGGCGGCTCGGCTTAACCGACTCTTAGGCATTCGGTGTTGGTCTCTGCTGGTTCGTTACGATAACACAATAAACATAGCATAGAAGGTAGTATTATTTTAGGACATTTTTTGCTTGAAAAGCTATAAAAACCATTGTGAAATATTAAGACATTATAAAAATATGACGTGATAAGAGACCTTATGAATTGACCAAACCACAAACAGTTTTTTGTCTCTCCTTAACACTTAAACTTTTTTGGTTACTACATTATTGTTGAACGAGTGCGATAATATTTTTCATTGTAAATTAACCAACACCGACTATAACTCGAAAACGTTGATGATATGCAAAAATTATCTTTAACCAACATGTAGAACATTTTATTTTATATACAGTGGCGGCCAGCTATTTAGGGACAAATATTTTAATCTTTTTTATAGACTGAATTTTAAGTGCGATGGTGCAAAACCAAAAGGACCAAACAATATTTTTAGTAGCTCACAAATGTTTTGAAAAATCGGTACAACTTATATGGACAAAGATTAGCGAACATTAAAAACATTAATCATACCATGGCCGAAACAAGTGGAACTGAAAATGTGAAATTCTAATAATAAAAATATATTTATATAAATGTTTAGAAATATGTTTAAAAAAAAAATTGTCAAGTTGTAGAAAAGCGTATTTGTTGATGGTGAATATGTATGAATTGATTTGACGTTTGCATATATATTTGTAGAAATATTTGAAAAATTAATTCAGAATCACATGAAAATAGCAAACAATTTTGTCCCTAATTAGCTGGCCACCACTGTATGTGTAATAACTTCTAAACGTCTAGTAAGCAAAATAAACTAGATTTATCCAAACAAATGTATTATATTGACCTGCATTATTTCGCGTAACGTAAGCTCGATTTATCGTAGAAAGGTCTGTGCTAATTTTTTATTTATTCCGCATTAAAACCCTTATTTAACTAGACTATAAATGAACTAAAATACCTAAAATACACTACTTTCTATAGAATATTTAGCATTTTGTATTGTATAAAAAGATATATCTAGTAACCCGATTTGGTTAGTTTTATATTTTCTGTAACTAAAAAATATATGTAGTAAATTCCACATTGCTAGAGGATAATGTATTTTCCGGATGTGGGCCTTATATAGGAGCTACATTTAATGATGCTCATTTTTTTTGTATATAATTTTAAATTGCAACTCAGCATTAAGAGTGAAATACTTCTAAATTTATTGCCTTTAATATTGATCACGAATATTAAAGTATATTAAGGTTCGTTTACCTTTTTCAACTATTTGGCATAAATCATATTCTGTAAAATCGGGAAATACATAAATGTAGAGACGCCTCTAATTGAAGCAGTAATCATGAACTTTATGGTACTTTTCCTTCTAAAGATGCTCACAAAGGGAAACTTGGTTATACTTAATGAAACCATTATAAAATAATATTGAAACAATCAAAAATATTAGGTGTTAAGCGCTAATTACTTTTTAAGCCTTTAAGTGAAATTAGTTATTTATTCACTTTATAATTGATTAATTACTCTCTATCGAATTGATAACACGAAAATTCAATTTAATTGCGCGACTTGTTGTTCAGTATATAAATAGCCGTTTACTAACGAAAGAGTATCAGTTGAGTCTTCAAATCTTTACTAGCAACTACACCATGAACTTCAACAAATATTTTGCATTCTTGGCCATCTTGGTCTTGTGCATTTTGGGCCAACAAGCCACCGAAGCTCATCATCATCATGGCTTTGGAAGAATTGGTCATGAATTGGTAAGTGTTCAACGAAATTAAAAATTATCTAATCTTTATCTAATATTAAAAATATTGTGTTATTTTTTCTTACAGGACAAGGGTGTCAAAAAAGTTGCCAAAGTAGCTTCCGATGTTAGCAAAGTTAAGACCGTCATTGAGGCTGGTTCCGCTGTTGCAGGCGTTGTGGCAGCTGCTTAAAGTTGATGGTCAAAATGGATATTTTATTTAGTAGTAGTTGAATAATTAATTAAATAAAAATAAATGTATTATTGTTTCATTGGATAAATAATTGTGTATAACATTTTTTAATTAAAAGCAAATCTATAGATATATTTAGTTCCAAACAATTGCACTATACCAACTAGAAATTTATGTCAATTGTTGTGTTTTTTATGTATAGTCCCTTCACATGTAACAATAGGACACATATCTTCACTTGCTCTGTTATTTAAATGTATCAACGAATTTTAAACAAATCGGTCAAAAAATATATATTTTAATGAAATTTTATGACCATTTTGAAAACAGAACACAGTATTTTCGCTTAGTTCTATGAACTGTCACATAATCCCTAAAAGGCGTCAATTTATCCTTCTATAACATGTTAAACTGTAATAAGATATTAAGAAGTTTAGAGCATGATTATGTATCCTAGATTCAATATAAGTATTTTTCTAAAAATTATTTTCTTTTGATCACAGGATATTGAAGCAAAATATTGTCCTTGAACAAAACATATCTCAGAAAAACTACCTACCATTTTCTCAATTATAAGCCATTGCATGGTTAATACTGATCAAATTAGCTTTATTAATATTCATTATATTGAGGTTAGAAAAATACATTGTGAATTAACCAACACTGACTACAACTCGAAAACGGTTGATGATATGCTAAAATAATCTTTAACTAAAATGTGTAATAACTTCTAAACGCAAAGTATGCAAAATAACCTAGATTTATCCAAACAAATTTATTTTTGTGACCTTTTACGTCCAATATTTTACGTAACGTAAACTCGATTTATCGTAGCTTTTATCATGACGTTTAGAACATTATAAGGAAGACTTTGCTAATTTTTACTTTATTCTGCATTAAAATCCGCTATAGAAGTACTAAAATACCTAAAATGCTCTACTTTCCATAGAACATCCTGAAAGTAGTTATAGAAATGAATGGGATTCCCATTTTGTAATTTTCAAACAGTAATTACAATTCCGTTGTCTATTTGGCGTAAAAAAATTAAGAAAAGACAAATATGGTTTCTTGAGATATCCAAGACATTTTCCAATTTTGAGCTCCTTTTGCTAAGACTTGAACTTTTGATAAAATATTTGTGACAGCGTGTATTAAACTCGAATGACGCGCTCCAAATTTATTCAATTTTAAACATAGCCAATTTCTTACAATAATGTCCGAGATGTCCAACTTTAGGAGAATATACTTAATAAATATAAATAAATACAAAGTTCTGTTAAAATTTTTCTTTTATCATTAAATTACCAATTTTCTTGCAGCCATAAAACCATGTAGCCTGGGAGAAATCATGGATCGATTCTTTTTATCAAGAGAGAAGTGTGTGCAATATTTGATGATATTATTTGCAATACATTTTCCAATTTTGAGCTCCTTTTGCTAAGACATGAACTTTTGATAAAATATTTGTGACAGCGTGTATTAAACTCGAATGACGCGCTCCAAATTTATTCAATTTTAAACATAGCCAATTTCTTACAATAATGTCCGAGATGTCCAACTTTAGGAGAATATACTTAATAAACGTATTTGCCTACAAAGTTCTGTTAAAATTTTTCTTTTATCATTAAATTACCAATTTTCTTGCAGCCATAAAACCATGTAGCCTGGGAGAAATCATGGATCGATTCTTTTTATCAAGAGAGAAGTGTGTGCAATATTTGATGATATTATTTGCAATATATTTTTATATGTTACAAACGGAATGATAAACTGTTGTTATTTTCAAAACAAATAAAAATCTATAGCTTGATTTAACTGAGTTTATATTTATTTTGCTGGATTCGTGATGTTTTAAAACAGCTTTAAAAATTAAATAAATTCAGGAAATCTTAATACAAATTATAAAATTAACCCATGTATTAGCATATTTAAATAATTGAATTTTAAAATAACATATTCCTCTGCCACATAATTTGATAAAAAAGGCTTGCGTATAGATGACGTTTAAGGCTTAGTTATATGGGCGAATGACTACCGGGACTGAAAAGACAAAAACCCTTGAAACTTTTTTTTAAAGATGATTTGAATAGAAGAAAACACTAAAATGTTACTATGTGAAAGTATTTAGAGCTTATTACAACATTTGTATATTGTTTTACTATAAGAGAAAAACCTGTCACGTACGATATTAAATTTTGTTTATTATAAAATTATCCAAAGAATATTTTTATTTAAATATGACGGATTGTAAAAGAAATATATTTAGTTTAGTGTAAGAAATGTAAAGAAAGCATAACGCCTCTCACGATTCGCAAATTATCGCATATTTCTACATGTACCTCAAAATTACTTCCGTTTTATGTCACGTACGATATACCCTTATTGCGCTCGATATTTTGGACAACAATGTTTCGAAAGGACTTATTACTTTTATTAAAATATAGTACCCTTATTTTTCAGATACTCTTATTTGTGCAAAATCTATTCCACTCTATAGGCGTACAAATGTCACGTACGATGACATAGAATTGCCCATATGCAAACTTCATTTGCGTTGTTTAGTGTTTGGGAGGGAGATTGAAGAATTTGAGGATCATTGTGATGTCGGATAGCGAAAGCGCTCCTGTGGACTTATATTCTCCTGATATAAGGTCTCGAATGTCGTCTTTACTCTATTACATCTCCAAAGGGAACCCGTTGACATTATGATGGTTACTTAGTTATAAGTGCCATGTCATGAGCCAACAGAGGGTCCAGCGCACTTTCATAGGACCGGAACCTTACTAAGTCACCCTTTGAGATAATGCTATAGAGAGGATCCGTATATTCGAGATACTGTACTATACCTCTGAGCATGCTAGACAAGTATACAAGTCGCCTTGGACGCCCCTTTAACGATCATTGTCGTAGCTGCAAGTATAGGGAAAAAGAGGAAACGATTTCCTACCTTATCTGTGAATGTCCAGCCATGAGCGTTAAAATGTACAGATTCTTGGGCAACTACATATTAACCAACCTTAATAAGGTATCTGGGTCTAGACTAATCCTACTGAGATATCTCACGGCTACAAGTTGGGTCTAATACCTTCAACATTTTAGCATACATTAAGATGTGAATGACACTACATCTGACGAGTGGTGTGGTCTTGTCAAAACGGGGTCCTTTCAAATCTACTTGATCTTCCGTAAACGTAAACCAACCAACCATACCTCTGAGGATGCACATTGGGATTACCCTTTATTAGGGTAGTGCAGTGTGAAGTGGCTCCGAAGGACTTTAATTTCATACACGACTAGACCTCTACGAGATACACGACTAGGCCTCTGAGTATGAACATTGGGATTGCCATATGTTAGGGTAGTGCTGAGTAAAGTACATAGGAGGAACTTTGATGTCTGATCTTTCAATAAACAGAATAATTGTCTTCATAAGAAGCCTAGGCCTGTTGTGGTAATGTTATGGCCGACTTTTGATGATCTGCATAACATCAGACGATTTTAAATTTATTGCTTTATCTAATGAGCAATACTTATTTTGTAGAAATATCTCTATAAAAAGTGTTAAGTAATTGCATTTTAAGCCTTTAAGTGAAAACAGTGATATGTTACACTTGATGTATGATTAATTACTTTGAAATTTATAAAAATATGATAAAAAAAACAAGAATAAAATGGCAAAGCGAGTTCTAAAAATATGCTATATAAACTTCTTTATACTATGAAGAAAGTATCAGTTTAGTTTTCAATTCTTTACTAGCAACTACACCATGAACTTCAACAAATATTTTGCTTTCTTGGCCATTTTGGTCTTGTGCATTTTGGGTCAACAAGCCACCGAAGCTCATCATCATCATGGCTTTGGAAAAATTGGTCATGAATTGGTAAGACATATTTAAAATAAATATTTAGTATTAGTGTATTATTCATGTATAATTTGTATACTTTGTTACAGGACAAGGGTGTCAAGAAGGTGGCAAAAGTAGCTTCCGATGTTAGTGAGGCTAAAACTGTGATTGAGGCTGGTTCCGCTATTGCTGGTGCTGTTGCAGCTGCCTAATTTTATGGAACTAATGGAATATTTCTTTTTGATTTGATGTATACAAAAACTGATTAAATAAAAAGCTAAATGCAATTAGATATTGCGTGGAAAAAAAAGTATGTTTCATATTTTTAATTATCCAAACATTTTGAAAGAAGATCAAGTGAACTAAATTTATAGAATTGCTTAGACTTAAAGCTCATTTTGTGCAAGACTGTCTTAACTTTTTCAGCTACCATATATTAACCATAGATCTCTGCAAATTATTAGTCAATTGATCGTATTAAAATAATTATAGTAATATATATATAGAATATTTTGATGTGAATGATGGTTTAAATATAACCATACAAAAGTAAACGTAGCGTATAACAAATTTTATTTTAATATCTATTTATATATTTTCATAATCTCTCTTTCGAGATGCCATACTTTTAAAGTTTTTTATGATTTCAGAGAATTGGATAGAAACAGGGTTTTGTTACAGATCTTACAGGATTATAAGTTGCCAGTGCTAAATGACCATAGTCAAAAATCCATCTATAAAACTAAAGTAGAGTCGGGTCGAACAAAAAAGTACAGTCAAGTTGATTACTATACTATCTATACAGATGACAAACCACCTGCGGCTGGGGTGGGTGGTGACTTCTATATTCCCCATTTTTGGAAAAGGGTGTGTTTTTGGCTACAGGATCAATGTAGTGTAATTCAAGCTGAAATTTCAGCGATCAAAAGTTCGGTGTACTGAATAAAGTACTATAGGCTATTTGGTGTGAATATCCGAATCTGTACTGACAGTAAGCCTGCTATCAAATCCCTATCTGGTGTCTACTCGACATCCAGATTGGTACATGAATGCCGGGTATCTCTAAACGAGATGGCGTGCATTCTAACCTGGAGCTATTCTGGGTACCGGGTCACTCTGGTGTATCTGGCAATGTTATTGCGGATGAACTGGCCAAAAGAGGCTCACGACTACAAGTTGATGAGATAGATCTCATGGTCGGTTTACCGCTATCCTGCTGTAAATCACTCATGATTCCGCTCAGCTCAGATGGACTAATCAGACAAATCGCTCGATATCGAGGCTCACATGGCCCGTTTTTGTCCATCACAGGTCAATGTCCCTAACGGGGCTATCACGGGCTAGGCTGTCAGTGCTTACTGGGCACTGCTTGATTGGTGTGCATGCTAGGAGACTTAACTCTCTATACAATGACTTCTGTAGAAGTAGCCATGATGAAGACGAGGAGAAAACGGCTGAACATCTCCTCTGTCTTTACCCAGCTCTATCTGGTGCTCGGTCTGCTACAATAGGCAGTCCTTTTTTGCATGGCCTAGCGGATCTATCCATTATGGATGTCAAGAAGATAGATTCGTTCATTTGTGCGTTAGGTTGGTTCGGCACTGAACCCATTTCCGACATGTGAAGGACCTTTTGAGGACCTGATCATGATCTTTAGGGTATCACAAAGGGACCAATTTATGGACCCAAGTGAGCTGGTTAACACTGGCTGCTTTATAACCTAACCTATACAGCACATTCTGCACCACCCTGTACATTAAGGGTAATATCTATGCCCAACTGAAAAATTTAAAATTTTCATTGTGTAGTTTAAAAGTGAAATTTTGGGGTTTTTTTATTTTTAAGAAGTCATATTTTTGGACCTGAAAGCTACCTGAAAAGTGTTTTTGATTTTGATAAAAATCATTGAAATCGGAACTGTTAAGTCCAACATCTGTCCGCTTTTAGATGGATCCTCCACCTTATTTTTTAGCAAACAATGCTAAAACTACAATATTTCTGAGTAGAAATTATTTTATCTTTATTTGGTACATAAATTCAATAAACCTTAAGCAAATCTACCTTAACTCGATGTATTTGTATAATTACTTATTTTTTATCTCTTACAGCATATTTTGCTTACATTACCACATTCTGCTATTACTAGTAACACCTTCTGTGAGACCTAACTATCAATATATTAATGATTTTAATTGTAAATTGTTTAAGTGATATGACTACTTTATAAGCGCTTGTTATAAGTACTTCCCTAAAATGTGATTATCGTGTTAATATATTAAATTAAAATGTTATTGTATAAGTAGTAGGGTGTACAAATTATTAGATTTTTCTTTGTTCGAATAAAAACCATAATTCGAATAAGTGATTCTAACTTGTTCGAATAATTCGATATATATTTTCTCATTATGGCAGCACCGTTGTATGAGGTCTGTTTCAAAATCAATTTCAAAATTGTACAGTCTCTTTGTTTACTAAATAAAAAAGAAGAATAATAACACCATATTGATTGAATTTTTGAAATTATTTGTTGAATTTCAGATAAATATAATTTTTCTCAATATAAATTGATATAGACGGGAATTTAAAAATGACATCGTCATATGGCAAATATTTGCTAAAAAAAAGCGCAACCGCTTTTGAAAGGATATTCTGGGTTTTTATAGTAATTTTTCAAATCCAAGAAGGTTTTTAATATATTTTAAACAAATTTAAACAAACCATTGACCCAGTTAAATATATTATCACACCATATGGTGTAGGGTGTAGCAAAGAAGAAAAAAAAAAGTTGCGAATAAACAAGAAGATAAATTAAACACGCGTATGAGCTTTAAAAACTCAACATGCAGCCAGCATATGTTTTGCACATTGATGATGTTTGCTAATGATAATGATGACGAGAACGTCCATAATAATGATGATGATTATCGTCATCACCAGGGCTGAGATTTTCGTGCACTATAAAAAGAAAAATATGCCAAAAAAATGAATAATATGATCAGCAGTTTTGGCTTGGAATCCCTATGTTGCCAGAAAGATGGAAGAAGCTCATAGCTACCAATAGCCAATACTTTGAATAAATTTAAATTGTACAAATGTTTCAAAATAAAAGCTAAAAATTTTAAAAAATCCAGTATTTTTATGTCATACTCATACCCAATATTAATAAAAAAAAACAAGTAAGAAAGTATGGTCGGTCAAGCCCGACCATATAATACCCTACACTAAGTAAATGAGCAAAAACATTTTTCTTTCAAAATTTCAATAATTTATATTCGTGAACGATTTTCGGAAGTGGGACTTATATGAGAGCTATGAGCAATTATGGACCGATCACCATGAAATTAAGTGGTGTGGTTAATATCTGTATGAAAGTTGTTTATGTTGCATTTTATGTGTATACCAACATTTTTAAGAGATTTATGCTCGTTAAAATGATTATCGGAAGCAGGCTTTATATGGGAGCTATGACCAATTATGAACCGATCACCATGAAATTAAGTGGTGTGGTTAATATCTGTATGAAAGTTGTTTTTGTTGCATTTTATGTGTATACCAACATTTTTAAGAGATTTATGCTCGTTAAAATGATTATCGGAAGCAGGCCTTATATGGGAGCTATGACTAATTATGAACCGATCATAATAAAATTTGGTGACATGAATTTCGTATATATAAAACTTATTTGGAGAAAAACTTGTGTAGATACCTATATAAATTAAAAATTTATGACCGATAAAGTCCAATTTCGGGAGGACATTTGTATAGGGGCTAGGTGAAATAATGAACCGATTTCAGCCAGTTTCAATAGGCTTTGTCCTTGGGCAGAAAAGATGATATGTACCAAATTTTATCGAAATATCTTCAAGATTGCGACCTGTACTCTGCGCACAAGGTTTACATGGACAACCAGCCAGCCAGACGGACGGACGGACGGACGGACGGACATCGTTTAATCGACTCAGAAAGTGATTCTAAGTCGATTGGTATACTTTGTGTTAGACTAATATTTTTGGACGTTACAAACATCTGCACAAATCCAATATACCCTCCCCACTATGGTGGTGTAGGGTATAATTACAAATTATGAAAACTTCGAAATAAATTTAATTTTTATTTGTATACAAATATTTCTTTCCAATTGGACACCAAGACGCAAAACGTTTTTTATTAAAATTAAATATTTGTAAAATATGCAATAAAACTCTTAAAATATGCAAAATATATGCACATAAAAGCAAAATATGTCATTTTGTTGCATAGCATCTGACTCGAAAAAGCAATGGGTCAAAATTGATATCTGGTTTACCCATTACAAACAAGCATTTGCATGAAAACCGCAGCCCTGGCCATCAACATCATCTTTATTACTTTAAACATGTTTAAACTCAACAAAAACAAAATGCAAAAAAAAAATTAATATAAAAACAACAATAACATAATAACAACAAAGTGTACATAATGCAATTTTTTATGCAATGTTATTGTTGTTGTACTTAAAGCTTTGTTTGTAATACATGCATCATGCATGATGCATGCAGCATAAAAACAGTGAGCAAGCTGCAGATTTTGTTGGTGTGCAGCAAGTACAAGCGTTTTTTTCAGTTTTTTTTTTGTTATTAACATTTTATAGTAATGTTGTTGTTATTATAGTGATGCATTTTTTGGAAAACAAACAACAAAATCAACACAGGAAAGGGGTTGTCAGGCCATAAAGTATTATTGCATTTTATGTTTGTATGGGTGAATATCCAAGTATTTAAAAGAGTGTAAAATATTTTGCGTGTATGCACACGTTTTGCAAATAAAAGCGAAAATGTTTTAAAATAAAAAAATGGATTTTTTTTGTATTTTAGAAAACAAACACCAACGTCACACAGTGGGGTCGAACGAAAAAATAAAAAATAAATCTGAAAATAAAATTTGTGACCGCACTGTTAGAATAGAAGATGAGATACAGGGTGTCAAAGTCCATCAACTTGTATAAATATGGGAAGGTAAAGAAATCCTATTTACTTCACTAACTTATATCTTACAGTTTAAAAGATGTTTAAGTTTAAATATAAGAAATATTTTTTGAATAATATTTGGATAATGAAAGTTTTGAAAATGAAAGTTTTGAAAATTCCCCAAATTTTAATGAAATCTAACCATATTTATACAAGTTATAAGCTGTACAAAGTTTTCCTTATTGGACGAATTTGACACCCTGTATTTCTTCTTCTATTATAAGTAACAAGCAGGTCCCAAATGTTAGTATCTTCCTATTCGCTCATACATCATTTTACCATCAGAGCAGTAGTTTGAAAGATCCAGATTTATTGCCACTTTTTTTCGATCGACCACCCCACTGTGTAAAAAATGCATAAAACTGGTTTTTGAATCTTTTTTTTTTAAATTTAATTTTGAAGGAGTGTGTTTGTATTTTGGAAAACATATTAAAACGTATGATAAATTTTGCCAAAAAACTGTGCAGCAATATGCTTAGGATCGTAGCTTTAGTTATGCATTTAATGGCCATACTTATTTTTGGAAAGAAATTAAAAGCTTTTATAATGTTGTTATTCCCAAAATATGTAAATGCACTTTTTGAATGCAGTAGACTGTGCCTGCCTGTGACAGCGGGTGGCATCTTTTCTAATTATGTTTACACATTAAGATTTAATGTGACAGCAGAATTTTGAAATAATTTACGCAGAGATGTTTGGTAGAAAAAGATCATCTGATTGCAATAATGCCCCAAAAATATTTCATAAAAAATTTAATTTAGATAAGAACTTTTGAAAAACATAACTCCTTTCTTTTTTCTCTACCTCTGAAAATTTTCAAGTTGGCAACTATTTTAGTTTAAAAGTTATGAAGCATAACGTAATATAAAGCAAGATATTTCAAATCTCAGTAAAGGCGCAAAACATCTTGAAGTTTATTAAAAATTACACGAAAAATAATATGTGTCTTCTAAACTACTGATCCTATTAAAATGTAGTGTATGAAAATACGAGAAGTAACTGTCAAAACTACACTTGTGCTATATAGCTCAATTCAATGACCCCTCATTTTAGTTCCCTCATTTAGTTCCTAGCTCATCTAGTTCAATCGCTCTACCTCTTCACGCAATTGATATTTGGTCAAATTTGGAATGTACGCTGTTAATTGAATAAATGACTCGCGAATTAATGGTTTACAAAGTCTGTTGTCGAAAACAACAATACATGTTAGTCAATGTGTTTTGTTACTGTATAAGACATATGATTTGTTTTATTGTTATTTTATTGTTTGACAAAACGGAATGTCCCGTCCATGGTTAGATTGCTATTTTCAACTCAATTTGAATTTAACTAATGATGACTTGAGCGAAAAAAAATCAGTATTTTAAACATGAACAGTAACATAAGGGTTTGGACTAATAAATTGTAGCCAAACAACCTGGGTTAGAATCTCAGTAGAGCCGCAAAATATTTTATTGAAAAATTAAAGTAAAAATACTTAAATTACAACAGAAAAAAAATCAAAAAGTACCTTTTTTAGTCGTTATCACTTCAGTTCCAAATAACATCTTGTGAGTTAATTTTTGTGAGAACCATATATTTAATAACTCATTAACTTTACTAAATACTATCAAATGTCCTGTTTTTCCCCATTATTGTGCCCTTTTTTTCCCTCGTGTAAAATAATTTATAAAACTATCCAACTATATAATTTTTTTTGGGCCGATACAACTTTTCCCGATAAGCAGAATCCCCGCCAATCACTGAAAATAATATTTCATTGTATGATTATGAAGAAAACAAATTTTCATAAAAAAAGTACCAAAAATAATACCATTTTCCCCCTTGAAAATTCGAATTTCAAAAAAGTTCCAAAAACATTTCTACTCATTATCGTTCTGGGCCAGATGAATTTAAAACTTTATTTCTATGTTTAATTATTTAGGAGATATAAAGATTTGGCCACATAGAATATCGAATTTTCAAAAAGCACTAGATACCTGTCGGCTTTTTTTTTTATTAAAAGCGGAAACACTTATAATTTTATTTCTACGTTTATTTGATTTGCAGGTTTTTTCCATTTTTTCTCTTTTATTACCCTTAACGTTCGAATTTCCAAAAATCCGTCCTCAGGAGATCTATAGGATGTTAAAGGAATCCATTACCCGAATTTCAAGTTTCTAGCTTTAATGGTTTGGGCTGAGCGATGATGAATGAATCAGTGAGTCACCTTACTTTTTATATACCGTTGGTCTCATTTGCAGGAGAATCCAAAAACATAACAGGAACTGTTTAAATACAATGTGAGTTACCAATGTGAGCTGCCACAGCTGCTCTGCTGCTTCGGCAGTTACTTAAACATTTTAAAGGATAATTTGAAAGTGAGTGCTGAAAATGTAACTCCATGGATCTTTAAGAAAGACTACAACACAAGGCACTCTGTCAGAATTGTTAAGGAGTGGTTATTGTATAACGTGCCTAAGCAGTTAAATTCACCACCGCAGTCTCCAGACCTTAACCCAATAGAGCACCTGTGGAAAATTTTAGACCGGAATATTAGAAAACGAAGCATTTCATCTAAGGTCGAACTCCGAACCAACTTTAAAGGAACAGGGGGAGGAAAATCACTAAGGATTTAACTGAATATCTTGTAAACTCCTTCTAAAGGCGACTAGAGACCGTAATTAAGCTAAAGGAAGGACCAACAAAATATTAATTTTGTGTTTTCGGAATTTGGTAATATCAAATAAAGCATTATAAGGACTGAGATCGTAAAATTCTTAACACACGTTTTTCATTAAAACTTTTTTTTTTATTTGATTTTTTTTTTGATCAAGTTACCTTTGTAAAGCATTTCAGTTATTATGTTTAATGTCAATTATGTTCATTTGATGTTAATCTGATTAAAATGAGTGACCAGAAAAAAGTGCGTACTAAAATTATTAAATATTTTCAACAAAACCCAACTTGGTCCTACAAAAAGTTGGCCAAACAATCAAAGGTCTGCCGTCAAACTGTTTCCAATGTTATTCAAAAGTACCGGGAGATGTTTCTAAAGCCAAAAAAGTATAAAGCCTTTTCAAAAGATTTCCCAACACATCCGGTAGGAAAGCAGCCCGGTTATGTCAGTACTCGGACTATTTGGTACGAAACGTTAAAGCCAATGAAGGGTTAAAAGCATACAAGGCTCAAAAAGTTCCTAACAGGAACTCTGCTAAAAATTTAGAGGACAAAGACAGAGTACGGAAATTGAAGTCAAGTTTTATAAAAAAAATATTCTTGCTACATAATGGATGACGTAACGTATGTTCTGGCAGATATTTCGCAACCTCCTGGTCAAAAATTTTATGTTGCAGATGCTCGAGGGAATGTTGATGAAAAGTTTAGGACCCAACAGCAGACAAAATTTCCCAAAAAGTTCTTGGTATGCCAAGCAATATGCAGTTGCGGCAAAAAAAGCCAAACATTTGTTACAAATGGCTCTATAAATACCGAAATTCACATCAAGGAATGTTTACAAAAGTAGATGCTTCCATTCATAAGACTTCTTAATGTGACCACTTATTTTTGGTCTGATTTGGCATCTGTCACTATGGTAAGAAAGGTCTTGAGTGGTAAAAGGACAATAATGTGGTATTTGTACCAAGAGAGGCGAATTCTCCACACTGCCTGGAGCTAGGGCCAGTGGAGAGATATTGGGCTCTTGTTAAAAGAGAATTGAAGAGCACAAAAAAGGTATCCAAAAGTGTAGTCGATTTTATACAGAGATGGACAACCTGTTCGAACAAAGTGACAGAAATCACTATAAAACCATAATGGAAGGTTTTCCGAAAAAAGTTCAGAATTTCATCACTAGTGATAAGAACTATAAAAATATTATTATTTTTTTTTTTTTTTTGTAAATTATAATAATAATTTCAATCTAATAAAAAAAGATTCAAAACTGTAAGTTTAGTGGTTTTGGTTACATATATATATGTTAACAATTCTCAGTCCTTACATCAACTGTATACTAATTTATTACTGTTGTTTTAAGGTACTTTTTGCCATAAATTTTCCATGAAATCAATTTTAATTTTCAAATTTTTAAAAATAATATAAGATTAAACTCTAAACTTAATTTTAAGTTTATTCAAACTTATATATTTTTTTCACTAATTAAAATATTTAGCTTCATAGATGAAAATGCGTGTCGTATACTAAATTTTGACTGTGACTGTATATGTAGCTTAGTACCCCAAAAATGTTCCTTAAGGTTCTTAATCTTTAAAATTAAGTGTATTATATAGTTTCAAGACGTGATATTTCTGATTAGATAAACACATAATATTAGTGGTTAAGTTCACTGAATCTATTTTATCTGAGTAGAAGTATTACTGTTACTGCAAGAAGAAAACTTGTAATGAAATTCTTAAAATTTATCGACATTTTCTAAAAAATTAAATCTTGGAATTGTTGGGGAATTTTCCCCGATTACGACTAGAATGACACTGAAAGATGTCTTTAGAAACATCATTTGAATACTAATTTTTAAACCAGAAAATTTAAATCAAACATTCACTGAGAGGCAATAAAGAATTGCTAAGGAAATATTTTAAATTTGAAAGGGGAAACCTAGCATTTGTTAAGACATCATTAAACAACAATTCAATACCCAAAGTTTTGAATTCATTTAATATTTATACCCTACACCACCATAGTGGGGTGGGTATATTGCGTTAGTGCTGATGTCTGTAATGCTCAAAAATATAAGTCCAAAGTACAGGTCACAATTTCTAAGATATTTCGGCCCAAAATAGAAATCTATTGTACTGCTTGAATTCGGTTCATTATTCCACCTAACCCCTAAACAAATGTCCTCCGAAATAAGACTTTTTTGACATAAATGTAGGTATCCACACAAATTCCTCTACAAATTAGTTTTATATAAAAAGAAATCACATTTAAACAGTACATGTGGATCAATTTAAAATCACTTTAACGAGAACAAATCTCTTTAAAATGTTGGTATCCATATAAAATTCAACACAAACAAGTTTCACATAGATATAAGTCACACGACCTAATAATAATCTGGATCGTTATATATAGCGGGGTCGATATAGCCGTGTCCGTCTGCCTGTTGAAATAAACTATTTAAAATCGAGAAAATGGCTAAGATATAAGTAAATAAAGTACCTCGATTTTTTCACCAAACTTATTTTCACCAAGTTTTTTTCACCAAAAATAGTTTTTAATATTTATCGTAAAGTATTCTTTGGTGAGGGTATATAAGAATCGACACAGACTAATACTTAGCACTCTTATTTGCTTGTTGTTATTATATTGAAATTTGAAACTTCTAAACAAGGTCAGTTTTTGTTATGTTACTTAATTTAAGAAGGAGAGAAGGAGCAGCAAAAAAATAAACTTGAGGGAGTCAAAACCAAAACAAAGTAAAAAGTTCCAGAAGAATTTAATAAAAACACTTCAAGAATACAAACTATAAAGCAAATAAAAAACAGTAAATCAAAATTGAAAACACGTGATTATGTTTATCATTAGAGGATCAAATTTCAACAACAAAAATTTATTTGTATTTACAAACCCGTATGATAAAATAAAATAAAATACAACGAAAATAAGTAAATGTTTTGAACAAGACCCTGCTAGTAGTAGAAAAAACTATACCTTAGAATTAATTTGTAAATAAAAGAGGAATAATCATAATAATAATAAAAAATATAAACCTTGATAAAAAATTAGGTCATACCATAATTTACCTTAAAGAAAAAAAAAAAACTATAATTTCATACATACAAATACTCGAGGTAGAGCTCACAAAGCACACATGTGTGCTGCTGGTATGTCTGTAGTGGGAAAGGTAGACTGACGATTATTAACCCTTTAAACAACCTAAAACGGAAACTGTCCATAAAATACCAACAACAGCAATTTACAAATGCAGATGTGTTTTGTAAACAACTGAAATTAAATACACACATGTATGTATAATTATTAAATTATTATTATCTTTATGTAAAAATGTTGTGAAAATTAAATTAAGTGAATTATATAGTGATAAAACGATCAAGGTAGGTTTCATTCTTATGTCGAACTTACGTCACTTCTACATATGTTTAACAGTAATTAAATGTAAATGTTACTAACATGCTTATTTACAAACATAAATCTTGTAATTCTTATGAATGCATACAAATGTGTGGTAAATTTGGTAGATATTTTTTCTTAAAAAATACCTACTAGAAATATGAGAGACAATACCTTCCATAAGAAATTATTAAATATGAAAACAAAACAAGCCCACTACAGATCTAGTCTTCATAATTATATTTTTAACTGTGCGGTGAAAAATCTAGAACATATGATGACAATTTTAATATTTTTTGCATACACATGGGAAAATCGATGTTTTTGTGATAGTAGAGATCATACTTAGTAATACTGCGTACTCAGTTTTACTGCCGACCACTGGTCCAAGATGTTGTTCGATGTTGCCTGATCATCCGTAATCTTTACACTAATCTTGTCGTGATATGGTTGCTTAAGTATCGGCTGTTGATTTTATAATGATTACTAATTCTATTAAGGAGTGAGATCGTAAAATTCACGTTTTTCATTAAAACTTTTAACCCAAGTGTTATTTGATTTGTTTTTTGTTATCAAGTTTCCTTTGTAAAACATGTCAGTTATTATGTTTAATGTCAATTATATTCATTTGTTGTTAATCTGATTAAAATGAGTGATCAGAAAAAAGTTCGCACTAAAATTATTAAATATTTTCAACAAAACCCAACTTGGTCCTACAAAAAGTTGGCCAAACAATCAAACTGTTTCCAATGTTATTAAACAGTACCGGGAGAACTTGTCCGTTGATATAAAATCTGGTTCAGGTAGAAGAAATGGTTCACATGATGTTTCTAAAGCCAAAAAAATAGAAAGCATTTTCAAAAGAGCTCCCAACACATCCGGTAGGAAAGGAGCCCGGTTAGCTCAGTGCTCGGACTATTTGGTACGAAAAGTTAAAGCTAATGCAGGTTTAAAAACATACAAGGCTCAAAAAGTTCCTGACAGGAACGCTGCTAAAAATTTAAAGGCCAAAGACAGATCACGGAAATTGTATGTTAAGAATTTTTCGATCTCACTCCTTACCTAGTAGCAATCTCTATGATAATGAACTCAGAATCATTCATAACTAAAGCTTATCCAATCCCCTTCATAATACTGTTTTAAAACATTTCCACTTTCTTAAACTTTCAAGATTAACGTGGTTGGTAGCAGTGCATATAACCTGAATCGTTAGTGATTGGTTAAATATTAGTAGTCGCTAAGAGATCCCCTATGGTAAGCGGTAGATTGCACTATATATCAGGCTGAGGCAGACAAGTACCTGAAGTATATAGATTCCGTACCCAGTACGAAACCGCTCTCATACTTAGGGAGTCAAATCGCAAAAAAAAAGTTCATCGAGAATTCAACCAGCTCCATCGTCACCCATAATAAGACCTTTTGAGGAGATAGTGAAAGACAATTTATTGGACGGATTCTCTACCCCTGTAGCAAGGAAATGAGTTTCCACAGAATTCAACTTGACAGAGCATGTTATATATCATGTGCGCACCAATAAGTATAGTCCAGCACAATCCCCTTCCTAATACTGTTTTAAATCCTATCCATTCCCCCTTTCTTGCACTTTTTCAATATTAAAGAGGTTAGTAGCAGTGCAGAGAATATGAATCGTTAGCGATTGGTTAAATAGGAGAGATCCCCTACTGTACGCGGTAAATTGCACTATATATCACGCTGTGGTAGACGACAACCTTAAATATGTATATGGATTCCGTACCCAGTACTTTCTAAACAGCAGCTCAAGAGAGCTTAAAGCGAAACTGCTCTCAGACTTATCGGATCAAGTCGCTAAAACAAAAGTCCTCGAGAAGTCATCCATAAGAAGACCTTGGAGTAGGTAGTTAAAGACAGCGTATTACTGACTTTGGTGAGTGTAAGGACGGATACTTTACTCTTGTAAATATGAAGATTTAAGCCTAAAACTCATGCTGGTCGGGAAAAATTCTATGAGATCATTGACAAGGGTTAAACGACAGAAAACTACTGAAATGTCAGAATCTCAGAAGGATTTAAAGCTGTTCTTCGATATGAATGATGAAAAGGTAAAAATGTTCCAACCAGAGGATTCAGGTGCCAACAATCCCTAAAGATACCGCTGAAAGTCGTGCAGACTGGGAAGTGATACTAGTTTTCAGATATATTTTGTCGAGTACAGCAAGAGTCTCTTTTTTGGAAATTTGCAAAGCACCACAAAAATCTTGAGTTACGGGTAAAAACCGGAATTTCGTAGCTTTTTGCACACATAAGCCACTAACTTAGTAGAATAACAGCGGATTTAGAAAGAAGAAACTGAGTCGTTTCGAATGGTATTGTTACAAATGTGCAATAGCGATTTGAATTTAACGGTCTGTAACGACTGCCTGCATCATTCATCATGTTTATAAACACGTCCATCAGTAGAAGCACCTACTTATCAACAAAGTTGATAGCATGCGGTTATTAGCATTGTTTATAAGTATAACACTAAATGTTTAAGCTGCTTACATTGACATCAAAAGCTCTAGAGCATTGTAAAAGATTCACGATAGATGGCGCGTGTATAAGTGGCAGAGGTTGCAGTAGTGAGTGGAGTTTATCATAGGCGCTGTTAGAGTTAACATCAACTGTCTTGTACATTTAGGTTTGTATAATATAAAGTGTGTGTGAATTTCTGCGCATTATTAAACGTGTAAATAGACACTGAGTGACTATTTGAACTGTTTTAGATTTTAAATGAATAAAGAGTTGTTGCATTTTTAAACTACAAAAACTGCTTTTATTTCCAATCAAAAGTATCCGGTTTATTTAAAGGAAATAAACCAACGTTTTAAAAAGGTAAAAACGTAACAGTATATATGCTTTAAAAGTAACCTTGAGAAATATTTGTGTATTTTTACAGCAAGGACATGTTTTTTAATAAATCGTTTCATATTCCTAAACAACAAGTTAATGGTTTTCTTTGTTCTCAGCTTAGTTAGGTTTCTTAATTTTCTCCATGACTCATGCTAAACCTGCGCCATGGCGTGCCATCACACGAAGTGATCGATCTTATGGCCTCCATTTGATCAGATGATGGTATAATCCTGGGATGTGATGGCAATGCTAGCTATAATATCTGGGGCAGAATTGAAATCAAGGGCCAAGGTGCGCATATTTTTAAAATCTGTGAGGTAATGACAGAGTGATTTATCGAAGCCTATATGCTCGCGTTAATACTTATCAAATTTAAATTTTAATTTAAATTTGTTTTATTTACAATTTTCCTATTGGGTTCAAAGACATTTAAAATTAAAGAGCCCAGCAAGTGATAAGAAAACGTAGTATATTGTGTTATTTATAGTATTTTAAGTCGTGCTATTATAATAAAATTTACCAAAACCTTATAATTATTAACAATTAATAAACAAAGGAATTATTATTATTAATTTATTTTGTTTTTTGTTTCTATTACGGCTAAAATGATAAAACCACAATGTCCACAATTTATTTATTATTTCTTTTCTTTTATTAATTTCAGCACGTTTTTTGTGGATTTTTCTTATGTATTTTGTTGTTAAACTTTTCGTGTTTAATAAACATTTTCAAATATTTCAAATTTCAATACATTTTATGTTGAAGTAACTAACAAATATATAAATAAATAATTCGTTTTAACCCCTTTAGTTAAACATGATTTCTTGTCAAAATATTAGTTTTTTCTTGTATTTTAAATTTGGTTGTTAGGAGTTTGGAGTTCGTTGGGATTTTGAATTTTAGTTGGCGGTTGTAGTGGTTTCGTTCGTGGTGGTGCTCTAGCACTAAGCGTGACAAAATACCATTAATTGTGTTGACAGTTTAAGTGAATTAACAAAAAAAAAAAAAAAAAAATCCTATGAAATTGTTTTAGTTTCTGTTGTTTTGGAAAAAAAAATTATAATGAATGACCATTTGAATGGTGTTAAATATTCCATTTTTATTTTAGTTTTTTTCATTTTTGTTTTAAAATTTTTGAGGTTTTTTCTGCTTTACAGTTTTGTACTCTACTTTTAAATGAATTAATTTGCCATGACCATTTTAATTTCGTTTTACTCAGATTACAAAATTTTACAAGCAACACATAAATTAAAGATAAAGAATTTTGTGCCAATGGTGAGATTTTTGAAAAGCTTTAATTCCCAAAAATATTTGCATTATTAATTGGTAGGGAAATGTGAATGTGGAGTACGTAATTAAAATCTAGATAATTATAATATATAAACGAAAGGAGTTCTGTATTTAAATACGTTTTAACTCTTTGCAGTTTAGTGGTCACTTTACTAACCACCTTTTCTATAGCCTTTAAAACATAGTTTATTGGCATCTATTGGCATTTTGCTAAACAATTACATTTGTTTATGTATTTTTGCTATACTTTGCTGTCAGGGTGATCTGGTTAGAAAAATATATTATTTGAAAATATTGTAAACAGTTTTTTAGTACAGAGTGTTTATTGTTAATCGACTACAATGTTACTTTGCTATTTCGATTTTTTGGTCAGAAATATAGTCAAAATTATTCTATTTCAAACTAATTTATTCGATCATAATTATTTTAAATGTCAACCGCCACGGTGGTTAGTAAACTAACCACCCCATTCCACAAAAAACCTTGGAATGAGGTGGTTTTTTATGTTTTGACTTATTTTTTCTTACTTTTTATAATAAACTAACCTTGCTTAAAGTTAAAATATAATTGTTTTGAAGTAAACTTTTCTGATGCCATCTATTGCTTAAAAGTGGTAAATAAACATGACTATTATATTAGTGAAGATCAGTATTACATAGTGAAGGGATTTTAACATTTATATTTAATGCCAAATTGATATATAAATTGTGTTAAAATGGGTTTAATAGTGCCAAAACTATTTTTCAGAAAATAAATATTCTTTGGATCCTTTTTTGACAAAATTTTTTATATTTGTTTAAAAGTAAGCAATTCAATTGAAATATACTGCATCATTTGATATCAAAGTTATTTGGAAATAGCATAGTGTGATTATTATACCCTCAGCCTGGAGGGCCGATTAAAATTTGTTTTTAACAACTTCTATAAACAAACAAAATTAGTTCGGAGTAAATATGAATCAATATTGCAATCCTATTAAAATTTTGATACAAATTTTAGTTTTAGAAACTCAATAAATATATAATATGTAATAAAATCTTTATTTATTAACAAAACTCAATGGAATATTCAACGTATTTTTAATTTGTCATTCTAAATAAGAAAGTGTAAAAAAATTGTCAAAAGGTCAAAGGGAATCCCGTAATTTCTAAAAACTGTAGCAAAAATGGTATTTTTTATAATTTTGCCCATAGGGTCCACATTTCCTTCGGAGCTGGGAAAATACTTTGGGGATAAATAGGGAACACATCCAGGTTTCCAAAGCTGCCTTCCGTTTTCTGATCCCAGCTTTGGGATTTTAGAACATGTGGCTCAAAGTTTAAATTTTGATAAAAATATAGGTCAAATTCCAAAAGGCGCAGAGCCTTTCAGATGGGAAACAAAAAAAAATGGCAATTGTTTAAAGAATTTTAATTTTTATCCCCTATAGCGCCGCCCCTGGTGCATTTGTAGGATCCATTTTAATAACTTAAACTCCTCCTTCACTACGCCCACATCAAATTTTATCGTGATCGAACCAGCCGTTTAGAAATTCCAGATTTATTTCTAAAAAATTTTGATTCTGCCCCACTGTGCAGCATTGGTGTATAAAAATTGTGGGTTATAATACTATAATTTATGTTTCCTACTCTGTACAATTGTCAATACAGAATAAATTCATTTCAAATATTAAAATATCTATTTTAAAATCGGACCATACACTAGAGATGAGCGATCCCGTGATTTTTAAAACACGTCATTCTCAGTGAACGTCATTTATAAATCACTGTTCTTTAAAACAGTGGCCGTGATCACGGTTTTCTGTTAATAAAAACATAGGAAAATAATTAAACAAAGCCAAACAAATTTATACAGTCTGTGAGAAAGACACTCATATAAATATGTACAAGGTGGCGCAAAAGTAATCCTCCTATCAGAAAATGCTATAAATTTTGCGATTGGCCCCTAATGTCAGTTCTGTTTTGACATTTGTGTAGTAAACACATGCGAAATACACGTTAATAAACAATGTTACGCTACACTGCTACAGAACGAGGAATATTGCTGACTATTTATTTGACCAATAATCGGTCGGTGACTTTGGCACAACGTGAAGTGAGTTTACTTTTGCGCCACCTTGTATTAACAGTATGTTAAAAAATGTGAAAGAACGTTACATATTTAGCAACAGTTGTTACCAGTGAATGTTGAAAAATATAAAAGGACGACATTAAAAACTTCTATTAATAAAAACATAGGAAACTAAGAAATTGTAAGAGAACTGATATGTTACTAACATTGAAAAATATAAAAGAAGACATTTAACATTATGTAGAAAAATATGAAAGAACGACTTAAATGTACCTGTTACTTGCTGTGTACAAGAAATAATGAACCGAAAATTAAAATAATGACATACACCAAATAATATTAATCTGAGTTGATTGATCTTTTATTTTTGAACAAAAATGTTTTTTAATTTAACATCGATGGATCGATTAGTATCTTCCAAATCTCATTATTTTTAATATATTGCCCACCAAAGAAAACTCGATAATTTTTAATATCCATGGCCTAAATAAATGTTCAAAAAATTGTTTTAGATTTATTTCGCAAAAAGCATAAAAGTGACAAAATAGTTTCTACTGAGTCACTGTGCCACTCTAAACGTAATAGTGCCATTAATCCCATCACTGGTATTAAGTGCAATTTATTTATTAGCAACATTCTAAATGTACAAATTTAGAACAATTATCCTAAATTTTGCATATAGACATAATATATGACTTTAATGCTGAACTTGTGATTGATTTTAGCAACAGAAAATCAGTTGAGAAAACGAAAGTATAAATAAGTAAGTCAATAAATTTTACTCACATGTTTATTTTGTATTTATTTTTAAGTAATTTGTGAACTCACCTGAAAATAAAAAAGATAAGATGATATAAATAATAAAGAAATTATACTTTTAAATAAAAATTTTAAATATTTTTAGGTAAACAAAATTAATTTTTTTTTTTCAAAATAGTTTTTAAAATTTTCAAAAAAAAAATTTTCCAATTTTTTTTTTCAAAATTAATTTTTTCCAATTTTTTTTTTTTAATTTATTAGTAAAAAAAAATGTATGAAAAAAATTTGTTTTGGTAAAACAAAAATTCGGCTTGTAGGTCCAAATGACTATAGCCTTATTAACATCGTTGCAATGGACTTTGAAATATCTATCATTAGATATCCATATTGTCTACATTATTGACGTAGTAACTCAGATATAGATCAAAAATAAGCCAAAATTCGAGGTAGTCCCGGTTTTTTCCTTATATCTCAGCCATTTAAATAAATAGCGACCTAGTCAGAAGAACTTCCTATTTATTGATACATCAATAATGTTTGTAAGTTATTTGGGGGCTACGGAAAATTGATTTCAACATACAGACGGGGATGGCTATATCGACTTCGCTTTCTATAACGATCCAGAATATATATACTTTGTGGGGTCGCAAATGAAAAATTTAGAAATTACAAACGCAATGAAAAAACAGGACATTTTGTTCTGAAATTATTTCCAACAGCTAACATTTCTGATCAACAAAGAATATTCCGCCTTCCGCCTCCTAGGCGTTATCGTTGGTCACATTTTGGTCGATATCTCTAGTGCTACTTGAGCGATTTTGCCAATTTTCAATATCAAACATTTGTTATCAACAAATGTTTGGAATATTTGTAGAAAATTTCTTCCCTTGAGGTCCTATAGTGCCAATCAATAAATAACACTTGGGTAAAAAGATGTTTGATCAATTCATTTATTTCAAAATTCCAAAAGCCTTATAATATAGATATCCAATATGGAATCCTACTAAGCAACGGCTACTACACCAGCAATAGCGCCAGCTGCCTCAACAACCTTCTTAGCGGTTTTAATATGGCCAACAACTTTGTTAACTTTCTTGGCAGTCTTTTTCACCTCATGGCGGACATGTTCCTAAAGTAACCAAAGAAACAAAAACAAAAATAAAATCGAAAATCTTTTCAACACAATTCACAAATTTAAACCCACCAATTTATGGCCCACTTTATGAGCAGATCTTTCCTGAAATTAAACAAATGAATACATATTTCGATTTAAAGGAAAGTGCTAAAATAATTATATTTCTAACAAATTACTTACCACTTCACGTCCTACTTTGCCAAATAAATGATGGCCTTCGGTAGCATGTTGACTCAAAAGGCACAAGAGGACAATGGCAAAAAGAGCAAAATATTTGTTAAAGTTCATGTTGAATGTTTGGCTTTTGGAGTTTGTTAATACAACTGATGGAATTTCTTGCCAAGCATATGTCTTTTATAGCAAAGTATTCAAATATTGTTTAGTATTTTGTTTTTGCCAAATTTAAATTATCAAGAAATTAGTTTATGGTAGGAATTAAGAAGACTTAAAGTTTTTTTATAGTTCACAGGCTTAAAAACCCATTAAGACCAAAGCTTTTTGAAAATGTATAATAAACTTTTACTATTAGCGTTCAGAAAAGAAACGTTTTTGGGGGTAATTATGAAATAGAATTTGATAATATAAAAAAGTCAATAAACTCTATAACAACGATTGTTTTTTGTGGAAAACAATAAAAGGGGATAAAACAAAATTCAGTTCCAAAAAATATTTTAAAAAGTAGTAGTTTCAAAACAGGTTTTGTGAAAATTTGTAATTTTTAATTAAAATGAAATAAAAATTGTTTATCCAAGTTGGACGTGTCTAATAACAAAGATATCTTGTCTATATATAAATTCCTGAACTTATAAGAACTCTGGAACTGATACGTTCTTTATCTTGTTCCTAGCCCTTTTTTTCATGTTCTGGGTTATTAAACGTTTGGCTTGTTCGCAGAAATAATTTCAAGAATCTGTAATTTTTCGTGGTTAAGTTCGCATTTGTATACATATGAAACTTATTTGTGTTGAATTTTATTTGAATAGCTAAATTTGTAAGACATTTATGCTAGTGAAAGTGATTTTCGGAAGAGGGCTTTATATGGGAACTAAAGTCAATTATTGACCGATCCGACAAAAATATTTAGGTGTGATTTATTTTAATATAAAATTTCAACTTAACAAATATAAACATATACATACCGTTTGATCCATATGAAACTTTGTGTATGTAAAATACATGTGTATGTCTTATGACATTTTTGGCAATTAGGGCATGTTCTATTTTCTTGTGTTTAACATGTGTATTTTGAAATACAACACTGCGTGGGAGCAAAATAAAAAACACAAAACAAAAAAGAATAGAGAAAAATCATAACAAAATAAGTTTCATTCCATTAAATATATATTTATTGTGATTTAAAAATGTTTTAAATAGATATATTGTTAAAAACAACATACATATAAACTAATAGAGGTTATGCCACATGCAATTACATATGTACGTGTGAACGTGGAAATTATGAATCGCATGTATATCGTGAAATTTGACATACACATGGAATTCCATATGTATCGAATACATGTCCCAATACATATGGAATACATGCCGTGTGACCCCCCTTTAATGGATGCTAAATGATGTTTAGTGATATTTTTTTACGTTTCAGAATTTCTTGATTCATCTTGAATAATTGGTAATATAGGGCTATTTTACAAACATATTTGAAGTGATCCATTAGGTAATGCAATTGTAATGCAATTTATTATAAAATATCTAGAAATTTATGCAAAAAAAGCAAAAAATTCCGTCATGTACTCTTTTATAATATTTATGAACATGTTGTTATTCTGAATGAAAAAAGTTTGGGAAAAAAAGTCATGTTCGATTAATAATATCTATTACAAAATTCATTCCAATTATGAATTTCTTTTTTCTGTGTAAAGAAAAAAAATTTTTTTTCAAAATTTAAAAAAAAAAAATTTTTTTTCAAAATTGTTTTAAATTTTTATCAAATATTTTTTTAAATTTATTAGTGAAAAAAAGTTATAAAAAATATTTTTTGTGGCAAAAAAAATTTTCGGGTTAAAAAATAATTTTCCCGATTTTGACCCATTGTAGGTCCAAATAACTATATCGTTGCAATGGACTTTGAAATATCTATCATTAAATATCCATATTGTCTATATTAATGACTTAGTAATCCAGATATAGATCATAGGCCAAAAATCGAGGTTGTCCCGGTTTTTTCCTTATATCTCAGATATTTGTGCGCCGATTTTCTCGATTTTAAATAGCGACCGAGCCGGAAGAATTCCCGATATATTGATGTATCAATTATGTTTGTAAGTTATTTGGGGGCTATGGAAAGTTGATTTCAACATATAGACGTACATGGCTATATCGACTTCGCTATATATAACTATCAAGAATATATATATTTTATGTGGTCGCAAATGAAAAATGTAAAAATTACAAACGGAATGACTAAATTATATATATTGTTGCCACTCATGGTGAAGGGTTTTTATACACTTTTAAATATTTTATTTAGAAAATGATGAGAAATCTCCAAATATTTTATTATTATTTTTTTTTTTTGTTTTTTTTTAAGGAAAATCTTATAGGCTAAAACTTACCTAACATGTAGCATTTTGTTTTTGAAGTCTAATAATTTTTAAAGTACATGAGTACTAGGATTGTGATTCGAGTAAAAAATAATTATTAAGAAAATTCGGTAAATTATTCGATCAATAATTGTCGATTAATCAAATACACGAATAAATTTATTTTCAAGATAAAATTAAACAAAACAAGTAAGAGTGCTATATTCGGCTATGCCAAATCTTATATACCCTTCGCCTTCAGCGTATAGCATCCTATATATATCAAAAAAACTTTTAAAAATTTTACATTTAATTGCTGACGAACCGATTATATTGTAAAAGTTACAAACGAATTGACAATCTTATCTAAGTTTACCCTTCTCACCAAGCTGAAGGGTATAAAAACAACAATGCCAAACGAAACGAACACCAAAGAAAAAAATAAAATACTCAAAGCAATGAAACCAACACACATCCAAACATACGTTTTGTTGCTTTTTTGTCAAAGCATGCAATAAATTGTATTTTTTTATGAAATTTTCAGAAGTTGTATAGGATTTTTGCTCATATCTCCGTTATTTATGATTCTAAATAGGAAATTTCTCGAAAACATGTCTGACAGAATTATTAAAGATTTGGATCCCGAAGATATGTGGGGTCTTCAGAAAATTTCAACAGACAGACAGACGGACATAGCTTAATCGACTCCGCTTTCTATAAGGATCTAGAATATATATACTTTATAGGGTCGGAAAATTATATTGTGGAAATTACAAACGGAATGACAAACTTATATATACCCTTCTCACGAAGGTGAAGGGTATAAAAATTGGACAAAACTATATAATGATACAAGACCAATAGTTTATAGTTTTATTCCATGTCGCCTGCATTGAAAATTTTATTAAAGACGTTCATATTAATTTTGCATTCGACTTTAGATTAACACACCAATATAACATTTGGTCAATTTACAAGGTCTCTTATCATGTTATATTGTCATAATGTCCTAATAATTCTCGACTCGGCGGCTCGGCTTAACCGTTCGGCGCAGGTCTCTGCTGGTTGGTTACGATAACACAATAAATATAGCATACAGAGTAGTATTAGTTTAGGACATTTTTTGAAAGGCAATACCAACATTTTCCAACCATTGTAAAAAATTAGAACATTATGACAATATGACATGATAGGAGACCTCCTAAATTGATCAATTATGTATTCTAACTTAAAAACCAACGTTAAAGACATTATTCTAAAACTATAACTCTTTATCAATTGATGTTCCAATCTTTTGCCTCTACTGAAAATTTTTAAATTTTGCGTTGACTCCCTTTAGAGGAACTAGTGCGATATATATTTGTTACCCTATTAGGGTAGGTCCCACTGTGCAGTTTTTTTTTTTTTTTTTTAGAAAAAAAAAGGAAATGAGAAAGAAAATTTCAATATTTTGCAATACAACGTTTTTTATAATAATTAATAGATAATTTCGAATAATTTTTGTCATATTTGTAACCATCGAAAGCATCAACTTACTATATAAGCTGGGGACAAATAGCTAAGATGTAATAAAACAAACATTTAATGAATTCTTCTAAAACAAAAACTCATGGTATTGACAACAATAGTTCTCAATTTGCAGCAGTAATTAATAAGGTTTTCGATATTTTACGACATCTGATAAATTTATATTTCAACATACATTCACATAAAATAAACATAGTTAGGTCCACATATTAATAATTCTAAACATTATTACATTATTTTGTCATAACCAAAATCTAAATTAATATTTATTCAATTCAAATAGCGGCCTACACAACCCTTATTAAAATTAGCATTCACGTGTAAGCAATTTGAATTTATCTATTTTATTATTTGTTTTCAAAGATATTGTGTTATCTTAATAAAACCATCAATTAAGTGTTAATAGACCGATAAGAAACATTGTTTACGTTCTGCACCTATTTAATGAATGAAACATTAGAGGTTTGTCTGTTCCTTAGCGGATATTCTTGAAACACATGTTTCGATTTGAAAGTACAATGTAAACTTTGATAAAAACTAATTACAATTTGAAAATTTAAAGAGCTAATAAGTATGCACACTTTTAATTTTTGATTGATTGCTTTGCTTTGATAATGAAGGCGTAATTTTATTTTTTTTTAATTTACAAATTAGTGTATATTAAAGCCGATAAATTGTATAACGGTTTTTAGTTGATATTTATATTTGTTATGAGTGAATGTACAATAAATGTTAATTTATATAATAGATGTATTGTGAAAAGAAAATTTGTTAAAAATAGACCGGAATATATCTTAAATATATGGCAATTTTAATAAACTCTTTCATAAATTATAAAAATTTTACGCAATTATTGATCTTCAACGTTTCCTTAGATAATATGTTCTAATAAAATATTCACCATTAACTCTATTTTTTATTATTACCAATTTCAGGTTACTACAACGTTTTGCTTTAGCTTTACTCTGAGATTTTTGGGGTTAGCCTTCATGGGAGTTAGGTTCAATATCGTACCGAAAATTAGATGCAAATTTTAAAGAAAAACTACATAAGGAGTGAGATCGTAAAATTCTTAACACACGTTTTTAAAACTTTTAACCCAAGTATTATTTGATTTTTTGTTTGATCAAGTTACCTTTGTAAAGCATGTCAGTTATTATGTTTAATGTCAATTATGTTCATTTGTTGTTAATCTGATTAAAATGAGTGACCAGAAAAAAGTGCGTACTAAAATTATTAAATATTTTCAACAAAACCCAACTTGGTCCTACAAAAAGTTAGTCAAGCATTCAAAGGTCTGTCGTCAAACTGTTTCCAATAATACTAAACAGTACCGGGGGAACTTGTCCGTTGATGAAACTCTTTTCAAAAGAGTTTCCAACACATCCGGTAGGAAAGCAGTCCGGTTAGCTCAGTGCTCGAACTATTTGGTACGTAAAGTTAAAGCTAATGCAGGTTTAAAAACATACAAGGCTCAAAAAGTTCCCAACGGGAACGCTGTTAAAAATTTAGAGGCCAAAAACAGTCCACGGAAATTGAAGTCAAGTTTTATAAAAAAATATTCTTGCTGCATAATGGATGACGAAACGTATGTTCTGGCAGATTTTTCGCAACTTCCTGGTCAAAAATTTTATGTTGCTGATGATCGAGGGAATGTTGAACAAAAGTTTAGGACCCAAAAGCAGACAAAATTTCCCAAAAAGTTCTTGGTATGGCAAGTAAAATGCAGTTACGGCAAAAAAGCCAATCATTTGTTACAACGGGCTCTATAAATACCGAAATTTACATCAAGAAATGTTTACAAAAAAGGCTGCTTCCATTCACAAGACTTCATAATGTGTGCACTTATTTTTGGCCCGAATTGGCATCCTGTCACTTTGGTAAACAAGCCCTTGAGTGGTACAAGAACAATAATGTGGTATTTGTACCAAGAGAGGCAAATCCTCCAAACTGCCGGGAGCTAAAGCCAGTGGAGAGTTATTTAGCTCTTGTTAAAAGAGAATTGAAGAGCACAAAAAAGGTGTCCAAAAGTGTGGTAGATTTTAAACGGAGATGGACAACCTGTCCGAACAAAGTGACAGAAATCACTATAAAAACGTTAATGGAAGGGATTCCGAAAAAGGTTCAAAATTTCATCACTAGTGATTAGAACTATAAAAGTATTTTTTTTTTTTTGTAAATTGTAAATTGTAATAATAATTTCAATCAAATAAAAAAAGATTCAAAACTATAAGTTTAGTGGTTTCGTTTTTATTAACATATATGTATGTTAAGAATTTTTCGATCTCACTCCTTAATATATAAATACCTAAGAAATTCATCAGTCAAAAAAATAGCACCAACATAGAAATCGATTAAAATAAACAAAAACTAACCAGGACAAAATTGAATTTAGTAACAATTATTATGGTTTGTAACGTTCTTAACACGTTATTATTAAAATTAAAATATTGTAGTATTTATTTTTTGTTATACTAAAGATTCTAAAATTTCACGATTTTTGTATAGAACTTGTATGCTAAATACATTTTTTCATTCCCCAAAATACATTCTTAAATGTTTTTGGTATCCTTTTACCCTTTTTATGATTCTTGCCCATCTATTTTTAATAAAATTCTGTTTAGGGAATTTGAAACTCAAATTTATATCAATTTATCATTCCATAGATCATTCCTAAGGTCATAATTTCTTTGATTTATATCTGATTATGATTTTATCAAGCATTTGATAATATAATATTGAATTATTTATTCCACATATGCAATATATTTTTCGAATGTTATAGTAGGAAAACCACGACCAATCTATAATTTTAAAATCTGTGTGTTTTATTCATCTTATCTTACATTTTTTACTTAAAAATCGTTTATTTAGGTTTTAATTTTTTGGAAATCATGACTAGCTATTATTTAAAAAACTTATTGTGAGAAAAAATTAAAAAAAAAAATAATCAAAATAAAATAAATATTGAAATAAGGGTCGTGCTTTTTACAACGTTTTCTTACACATTTTTACACTAGTGTTGGTATTTAAAATCATCGTTTTTGCAGTTAAAACGTATTATAAAGCTCTTAAAAACATTAACAAAATAATCACTCACCTACTCAATCAACATATGTATGTATGTATGTATGTAGTATGTTTCCTTTTCGCTTACATTTTACCTGGTACAAACAAAACGAAACACTTTTATTTACACTTTAATTTATTTTACAACTTTTTTTATTTTCTCATTTATTTTAGCTTTCAAAGATCTGTACTTCATTTCGTACAATAAGCGTAAAAGCTTATTTGACCTTTATTTACTTTGTATGAAGCTTTTTTATTATACTCCAAACACACACACACACACCACTAACACTTTTTCTTAACGAACGACCAAACCAAAGCAACACGCCGACCGGCACAAAATTGCATTCATACAATAATTTTTTTTTTACAATTTTATAACACTTTTATCACAAATTTACTTATATTACTTGACAATATTTTTACACACATTTATTAAGAAATATTAAAATTTTATATTTATGTAAAAATAATTGCAATTGTTTAACTTTTAACACGATTTATTAATTAATTAATCGAACTCTAATTACCGAACAACCGAACATTTGTTAAATTTCTAGAAAACTAAAAGAAAAATGCAAGTAACGCTACTTTTGTTGTTGTTGTCATTAGTGTGTAGTAAATTGTACAAATGCATATGAGAGTGTTTGTTGTTATTTATTGTAATGATGATTTGAGTGGGAAATATTGTAGTTAGTTAAGAGATTAAATGATAGATGTCAAGAGAGATTTGTCAGTGATGGTCAGTCAATGTTTTTGTGGTGCATTTGCAAGGGAAAATTTTTGGATGGCAAATATTGATGTCGGTTAAGAGATTAAAGTGATCCAAAGTGGTTTAGAATCGTTTTTTTTTTGGAAATAATTCGGTATTTCGGGAACTATTTGAGATATTATTATGAAATTTCATATGGTTAGAGCTGAGGTCTTTTCGAGTTGATTTGGAGTTGTTCAGCTTCCTAACGTTAATAGGGGTCAGTGAGTGGCCCCTCAAAGTTAGTCACCTCGGATCTCAAATTTTTTAAAAAAATCGCTAAAAATCCATTTATAATCCGAATGAACTGTAATTTAAAATATAAATAGTCCTTGAGAAGATCTACAAAACTGCGCTTATATGTGTAAGTTGTCTCCATTAGTTGAATAGATATTTAGGTTCATTGATTTATTTGTTTTAATTTTGCTCGATATTTGTATGGTTTTTTAAATACGACGGACCTACGGAGGATCCCAATTAATTTTTAAAATAGCAGCTCTGTTGACGATAAAATTCTAAATAAAATAAAAACAACTTGCTAACAGTTATCTCGTCCCTATAAAAAGCTACACGCATCCAAAGCTGGAACATGTAATAGGACATATCCAAACTTGGCCAGTTTTAAAAAAATGTTCATTTGAGTAAAAAATTCTTAAAAGGCAAAGCACCGATCCTCAAAAAATCTCCATATTTGTATAACCCTATATTTTTCTTAAATACTTACACAGTTTTTTTTACAATCATAAGGCAAATAACGTCACAGTAGGTTCTTTTTAAAAAATCTCAGTTTTTAGAACACATTTTCCCCGTTCTAGAAATTTTACTAAAATATCAATCTTCAAGTCCTAAGGTTTTCACCGTATAAAGTAAAATTTATTTTACATTTTTTCCTTTTTTTATATTAAAACTTTTCGGTTTTAGTCGGGTGTGAAATATAACTCATTCAGAATAATGTATATCTAACTTAATGATATTCTTCTGTTCTGAAATTTATATTAAAATTGGCAATGAGTTGGTTACTATTTAAAATTCGTTGAACAATTTGTATATGATAAAAATGTCATATATGTTAATAATCTTATTAAAATTAACATAAAAAGAAAACCCATAACCTTTTTATAACTTATCAGTACATTTGTATAAATAAATGGGGAAACACTTTTGTTGGATTGCAAAAACTAAAATGGATTTAACTTTTTATGGATGTTTAGAAATAATTTCTTTTAAAGCCTTTAAGATGAGAAAAGCGTTATTATTAATTAGTATAAAATATGTTTGATAAATATGGTTTGTAGAAATTTCAAATGTTGGTATATAAACCTAGCTGAGACCAAAAAACTCTATCAGTTGTCTTTACAAATTGTCACCTCAACACAGAAAACCCCACCATGAACTTTAACAAATATTTTGCTATTTTCGCCATTGTGGTCTTGTGTATTTTGGGTCAACATGCTGCCGAGGCACGTCATCATCATTTATTCGGTCATGTAGGCCATGAAGTGGTATGTAAATTTTGCATACTTTATATACAAATTTATATAATTTTAATTTTTAACAAATTTAGGCAAAAACTCTTCATAAAGTGGGCCATAAATTGGTGAGTTTAAGTTTTTTTTTTATTTTAAGTATTTCTGTAATCCGTTTACTTTTTTATTATTTTATTTATTATCTTTAGGAGCATGCTCACCATAAAGTTCAAAAGACTGCCAAGAAAGTCAAAAAAGTTGTTGGCCACATTAAAACCGCTAAAAAGGTAGTTGCTGCTGCTGGCGCCATAGCTGGTGTGGTAGCTCTTTAAAAGGCTAATAAATATTATTTTGGATTTTGTTTGCTATAAGACTGTTGAAGGATGAAATAATGAAATAAATAAATTTAAAATGAATATTACATATATGTTTAATATATTTATTATCTATATACAAGGTGTCGCAAAAGTAATCCTCCTATCAGAAAATGCTATAAGTTTTGCCGATTATTGGTCAAATAAATAGTCAGCAATATTCCGCGTTCTGGAGCAGTGTAGCGTAACATTGTTTATTAACGTGTATTTCGCATGTGTTTACTACACAAATGGCAAAACAGAACTGACATTATGGGCTTCGCAAAAATTATAGCATTTTCTGATAGGAGGATTACTTTTGCGCCACCTTGTATATAAAAGTTTGTATGTTTAAAGTCTACAGACCATAGATGACAACTAGATAGGTAACTAAGAGCCAAAAACCTATGTCTGTTGTCAAAAACCTAATTCTTGCATGTAGTTTGTTAATGTATCACCCGTATGTGTGAAAACAGAGTAATTTTGTCCATTTTATTGCTCTCTACTTCCGTTCTATGCGTTTATTCTATGCTACAGACGGTTAAATGGCTGAACTGATTTGCTTGAAATTTGTACAGTATATTCCTGGATGTAGGAATAGCTATAGCCCTTAAATTTTCCATGAGCAATTCCAACGTTTGTATAAATATTTGAGGCAAATATGGGAGTAGTAGTCAAAAGGTGACACTTCCATATGATGTCAATTAAAAAAGCGAATATATAGGATACAATAACATATAGGGTCCATAAATTGTGTACGGTTATTCTACCATTAACATTAATATTTAGGACAAGAATGGGCGGACTATCAATAGAGGGCGTGGCACCTCCCATACAAAGTAAATAATAAAATTCATATATATCTGTATAATTGTTATATGTAAAGCCTTGAAACTTTCCATGAACTAGCAACAGTGGTCGTGGCACCTCTTATAAATATGATGACAAATTATATATAGGGAAAGCTATAGCAGCTATCAATATTAATCTTTAGGACAGAAATGCGCAGACTACCAGAAATATAAGGTATATGTTAAAATTTGTATACCCCAAGTGCCATTATGAGTTAATATCATGTTATATTTTTCTTCAGTTTTGAATCAATTTACCTTTGACCTTCACGATTTAAGGGTTAACGTTTTCCGATTTTAATAAAACTTTGAGACTTTATTAAGATCTACCTGGACTATAATATTCTGAATAGGTTTTACTTAAAAATTCACAACAGCAAGGAAATATGGCCAACAAATTTGTTTTTTTTTTCTCGAAAATCTCAAAATTTAAATCGCAGGTACAGAAAAACTGTAAAAGATATTTCGATAATTTTTTCATATTTTTATTCCCTATTATGTTGTCAATAAATTCCAATGTGATGATCAAAAAATACGGAAATTTGTTTAATAAAATTTTTAAAAACTTGAAATTCGAGTTTTGAAACTGCCGTTAAAAAAATTTAAATTTTTTTGTCATACCTGCGAATAGGTTAAGGGTATCCTATGAAGTCAAAAACTCACATACAAGTAAATATGGATATATTTTAAGTAAAAATGTGCTTTTATTTTAATATTTCTCAAAATATGTTTATTTTGTTTCTACATTTCTTGTTCTAGTGGCCTGACACACGTTAATGGCCTGGTGAATTTTTAATAACTTTAAAATTTTTTTAAAAAATTTTGTATCTTATTAGAACGATAATAACGTACACATATCGATTCTTTTAAATTAAATTGTAAAAGTAATTATTTAATGGCAAATTTTTTTATAAAAACTGAAAAAATTGCATTTTTTCCCACTTCAGCGTCGTTGCGGCACCAGTTAACGTTATCCTATCATCCTAATATTTTACACAACGTGTTTCTACAATACACAGAACAATTCTAGAGGGGGGACGGTCAAAATTCGTAATTTTACTTTGTGTTTGTGTGATTGTTTGCGTATTTGTAGACCGTAAAACACGACGGTGGATCCATCATGATATAGGAGTGTTTCTCTTCTTCTGGTGTCTGTTCAATATTTTGGATAAAGAACAAAATATGCGCCCCGGACTACGTAAATATATTGCAAAGCATAATCCTTCCATTTCCTGAGGAAGAGATGCCCTTGAGATGGGAGTTGCAGCAGGACAATGATCCGAAGCACTCCTCCAAATTGACAAAGGACTGGTTTGCTGTCAACAAAGTACCTCTTATGGAATAGCCTTCGCAGTCACCGGACCTTAACCCAATAAAACACCTTTGGGGAGTGCTCAAGAGGAAGCTGGAGGGCATCAGTCGGAAAAATAAGGACTAATTGTGGGAAAAAAAACCAGGAAAAGTGGTTTTCCATTGACAAGGACTTTTTAAAAAAAATTGGTTTATTCCATGACTCGCAGATGCAATGAAGTTGTGAAAAACAAAGGTAGAGCCTCTAAATATTAAAATAAAACAATTTTTTAACAAAAAATAAAAAGATGTGCCTCTAAAAATTGAATCTATTTAAGCGTTTCTATTATTTTTTCCAGCAAAAATATTGACTCTTTACATTAATAGTCATATAGTGTATTAAAATATTAATGAAAAGAGGAATGATTATGGTTTTTCTTATGTTGTATGTCTGATAAACAAAACTGCATATAAATTTTTTTTAACAAAACTAAACTTGACTAATATACTTACAAAATTGGAAAAAAATGCTATCGTTTCTATTATTTTTTCCAACACTGTATATATTTGTTAATAATCGTTTTCTTTATTAAATAAATTTCACAATAATTACATTGAAATTACTATGAGCCTATATACATTAACAACTTTTGGTGCGATAAGCAGCAACTTTCTTGTTTGTTGGCAAACGGGGTAGGAATTGATGCACGATGTCGCATGGTTGTAGGGGATTTTTCATATTTTGCTTTTAAATTGTTGTTAGTTGTAAAATTTTATAACTAAAAGTTACAAGGCACAAATTGATGTGTGTAAACGCAATTTAAAAGTTAAATTGAAGCGATTAATCCCCCATGTAAATAGGCTCTATGGCAAATATTTTTAAACTTTTTCAATGACACCAGCAACTGAACCAACAGCCCCTATAACCTTGCCAGCTGTTTCAACTCCTTTAACGATTTTGTAGACTTTATAAGCTTTCTTGGCTTTCTTTACCTTGATAAGGAAAATCAGACAAAAATATTTTAAACCATTCCAAAGTTTATATATAGAAGTATTTTAAATATTTACCACTTTATGACCAGTACTTTCCTGAAACAATAAAAAATAATTAAATATTGTTCCATATTAACGTTTAAAAAAAAGAAACTCACCACTTTTTGACCCACTTCATGAGTATCACTTTCCTATAGACAAAAAAAAAATATATAATAATTGAATTATTTAAATGATTAGTAATTTAAATCTTCCTTATGTTCATATATTTACCACTTTATCGCCAATATTTTCCTAAAAATTAAAAAAAAAATTTTAATATTTATTTTTTTATTCAAATCGAAATTGAAATAAATTACTGCAGGATTTAAAAAAAATTAAACTTACCACTTTTTGACCAACTTCGTGAGTATCACTTTCCTATAGATAAAAGCAAATTAAATATAATTAAAGTATTTAAATTTTTAATCATTTTAATCATCCTTAAGATTATATTTACCACTTTATCGCCAATATTGTCCTAAACATAAAAAACAAATATTATTTTTCTTTAATTACCAATTTAAATAAAACAAACTAACTCACCAATTTCGCACCTACTTTGTGAGTATCACTTTCCTGAAGGCAAAGAATAAAACAAAAACAAATTAAGTAAATGAAGTTTGAGAATTTTAATGTTCAATCATTTATATCATGCTTAAGGTCATATTTACCACTTTATCGCCAACATTGTCCTTAAAGTAAAAAAACGAAATTTCTAGTATTGCCAAAGGATCTTTAATTTGTTTAAATTTGACTTACCACATCCTTTTTCAAATCTCCAAATAAGCTATGAGCCTGGGCAGCTTGTTGACCCAACAGGCACAAGACCACAATAACGAAAATGGCAAAATATTGGGTAAACTTCATGGTTTTTTGTTGTTTGGTGTTTGCGTTAATTTGTACAAATACAAACTGTTAATATTTCCCAGGCACTATTTAGTTTATATACTAAAATTTTTAATATCTTTAAATTTTGCATTCTTATATTATCAAAATATATGAATGATTGCCTTTAAATTTGTGGGAGTTTATATGACTTAAAATCATATTACTTAAAATCATATTAAATTTTTAGGAAATGAATCACAGAACTTCGTTTTGGGGGATCTTATCAGTTGATAAACAAATTTTACATATTTCATTAATTAAATTTGAATTTTTAGTTGTTTTGTTATTAAAACATAGATTGTGAATCAAAAGGTGAGTATTTGTGGTGTTGTTTATAATTTCAAAAAAAAAAAATGCTTAAAATCTTTTAAATCTCAGAACCCTTATAACGTCAAAATAAACACAGAAAAAAGATTATGTAGTTGAAAGACGGAAACATTTCCAGCTGTGCCGAATCTTATATACCCTTCACCAAATTATACTTTAAAAAAGGTTTAATATTTTTTTAGGCAACAAAATTAAAAAAAAAAAAATATTTAAAAAATTCTTTTTTTAATTTATTAGCGAAAAATTTTTTTTTAAATTATTTAAAATTTTTTTTTTTTTATTTAAATAAAATCGTACAAAATATTTTTCCCGATTTCGACCAATTCATCTTACGTTGTCATTTTATACGCCGTTTTAATATGGATATCGATATTGTCTATATTCATGACTTAGTAATCCAGATATACATCAAAAATAGGTAAAAAATCGAGGTTGTCCTGGTTTTTTCCTTATATCTCAGCCATTTGTGGGTCGATTTTATAGATTCCAAATAGCAACCGAAATGGAAGAATTCCCGATATATTGATGTATCAATCATGTTTGTAAGTTATTTAGGGGATTTGGAAAGTTGATTTCAACCGACAAACATACGACGCTATCTATAACGATCCAGAATATATATACTTTATGGGGTCGCAAATGCAAAATGTAGAAATTACAAACGGAATGATAAACTTATATATAACTTTGTCACTATAATAGTAAAAAATATCGAGTGAAATAAGGGAATATAGTTCGTGACATAAAACGGAAGTAATTTAAATAATCGTAATGTTTTCTTTTAATTTCTTACACTAAACCAAATAATTTTCCTTGACAATACATCATATTTTAAATATAAATAATCTTTGGATGATTGTATAATAAATAGAATTTAATATCGAACGTGACATACCGTACGAGACAGATTTTTCTCTTATAGTAAAACAATATATATTCTGTAAATATATACATATATGTATACAAAAACTAAATAAATAAAAAGAAAACAGTCGTGGTTGTCATTCTCGTGGCATTGCCCATTGTACCCCAACTGAACATTGTGATGTTAAACTGAAGTTGCAGTGATACGGTTCTTCCAAAATCGTTAATATGTTTTTATTGGTTAAAATGCAGTGTATAATAAATCTATCCGGGAAAGAAAAAGAAAATGTTTTTGGATCGATTTAAATTTGTTTGCATCGATTAACTGTAATTACCTCTATTATCCGGGATTATAATTTTTTTTCGATTATTTTTGTACAATCTAAAACAATGTGAATAAAACGAAAAAGCGGAATTCCCTCGATCGATTTTTAAGGCCAACATTTTTTGATAGCTTTTGGCATAAGGAGTGGTAGACATTATAAAAACACAAAGTGATTTTTGGCTTTGGAAACCGAGAAACTTTAAAAACTGCTGAAGAACCAAAAGTAGATTTTGCAGTTTATGAATTATTCCGGAAGGAACGATTTAAAGGAACTCCAATTTCTGGTTTAACAGTGAAGGAAAGCCTAAAATATTCAACTCAAAATTTAAGAAAAAACGACATGGTATTCACAAACTTAATGCTGCAGGAGAAAAATATTCAGCTGATTAGCTGCCACAATTTTTGTGGAAAAATTAAATGAATTCAAATCAATGAAAAAACTCACCAATGAGATAATGGAGAATGGAAAGTGTTTACTTGAGAGAAGTTTGGCTACCCATAATGAAAATTTCATAGAATGACATAATGTCTCAAAGGAGAGACTAACCTTATTAGTTTGCGTTAATGCTGCTGGTACACACAAGTGCAAAGCATTAGTTATTGGAAAGAGCTTTCAAAAATGTCCATGAGAATGGTATCAGAAGTGGGAGAGAATTTAAAAAAAATCGGTCTAAAAGATTTTATGACTCGCAGTAATTGGCTTCATATTGTCGACAGTGCAGTAACAAACAATTTAAGGAGTACGTACGAAAACAATGCGAACAAAAATTACTTTTTTTACAATTTTTTATAAATTTAAGTTCGAATGATTTTTCTTTCGAATCAAATTACAAAATAGCCCCCAGATTTATACAAGATACGAGTTCTACAAAGGTGATCGATTTATATCCTTCTCTACGATACGTGTGTACATTATTTTGCATTCGTGCCAGTAATTGAGAAGATGCAGATTTAATAATAGTTTTTTTCGATCGACTCCACTGTGCAGCTGCAGATACATATTTAATTTCCAAAATAAGCAAATTTTTTCTCTCAACTGATAAGATATTCAAACAAAAAATTGATTTCAGAAAAATTTAAATGCATTGGTCCTAGTTAATATGATTTTAAGTCAGATTAATATGATTTTAAGTCATATAATCTCCCACAAATTTAATGGCTAGCACTCATTCATATATTTTGATAATATAAGAATGCTAAATTTATAGATATTCAAAATTTTAGTATATAAACTAAATTGTGTCTTGGAAATATTAACAGTTTGTATTTGTACAAATTAACGCAAACACCAAACAACCAAAAACCATGAAGTTTACCCAATATTTTGCCATTTTCGTTATTGTGGTCTTGTGCCTATTGGGTCAACAAGCTGCCCAGGCTCGTAGCTTATTTGGAGATTTGAAAAAGGATGTGGTAAGTTAAATTTAAACAACTTAAAATTCTTTAAATTTAGTTTTTCCTTACTTTAGGAAAGAGATGCTCACAAAGTCGATGCTAAATTGGTGAGTTAGTTTGTTTTATTAATTTAAGTAATTAAAAACAAAATATTAAATAATTATTTTTTTATTTTTAGGACAATATTGGTGATAAAGTGGTAAATAGTATATAACTCCAAGCATTTTTTAAATTATTGCTATTATTACTTAATTAAAATTTTGTTTCTGTTTTATTCTTTGCTTTAAGGAAAGTGATACTCACAAAGTAGCAGCTAAATTGGTGAGTTTGTTTTTTTTTTAAATTGTTAATTATGGAAAAATATTTAATATGTTTTTTATGTTTAGGACAATATTGGTGATAAAGTGGAAAGTGATACTCATGAAGTGGAACAAAAAGTGGTGAGTTTCTTTATTTTTCAATGGGTTCAGTTTATTGCAAATATATCTAATATGTTTTTTTATTTTTTTATTTTTAGGAAAATATTGGCGATAAAGTGGTAAATATATAGCCACAAGGGCATTTTAAATTATTGAAAATTTAAATACTTGAATAAGTTTTGTTTTTTATTTTAAAGGAAAGTGATACTCATGAAGTGGAACAAAAAGTGGTGAGTTTATTTTTCTAATGAATTTAATATCGTGATATGTATATTTAATAATTTTTTGATTGTTTCAGGAAAGTGTTGGTCATAAAGTGGTAAATATATAAAATACTCCTACATATACATAAATTTAAATATGACCGAAAATATATATTTCTTGTGATTTTCACTATCTAGATAAAGAAGGCCAAGAAAGCTTATAAAGTCTACAAAATCGTTAAAGGCATTGAAGTAGCTGGCAAGGTTATCGGGGCCGTTGGTTCAGTTGTTGGTGTCATTGAAAAAGCTTAAAAATGTTCTTCACATTAAATTCAAAGTAATTATTGTGGAGTTTTTGAAATAAAGAAATTGATTATTATAAAAAATATATACAAATACAAGGTTTATTTATTTTACAAATATAATTAAGCTATATTTAGGAAAATATATAAGCAAACTTCAAATATATAATTGAATTAAGGCATTATATAATTACATAAGGCATGCTGGCGATTTAAACGGAGATAAATGCCTAATTTTTCTCAATTTGTAGAAAATTTAAGGAATTTACAATTTAAAAAACTAAAACTAAGAATTTAAAAGAGATAATTGAAAATCTTAAAGGTAGTTGTGAACATAGTGAATTATATAGGTTCGTAGGTCAATTGTTATTTAGCGTGGCGCCAAGTGTCACAACTAGGGTTGTCAAATATTCCAGTTTTTTTTTCAATCGAATAAAAGTTTATAATTTTTTTTATTCGATTAGTTTTTAAAAATTCCTAAATAATTCTAATGAATTACTAGTCGAAAATATTATTCGAAAAATTTAATAAAATATTTTTAAAACTAAAAATTTCAATAATTTTAATAAAAATACAAAATCAATAATATATATTTGTAAAGAATGATAATTATTAATAAATTAGATCATTTTAATTATATATATGAAACCATTTTTAAAACAAAATTTGTTTTATAAATCTTTGACAAATTGTAAAATTGATTATAATACATTATAATCTTTGAGTGGAAATAAGCACATAAAATTTTGTGAAAATGAGCGAATTCACTTTATTGTGAATAAATTCGAAAAGAATCCATCAATGTTTATGATCAATATCTCATTTTGTTGCTATTACATGTGGCTTTGCGACAAAGTAATAAATCAGAACAATTTCTAACGTTTTCCATTTTTCATGATTTTTTTAAAACAAAAAAATTTGTTATTTTTACGTAAAAATTATATATTTTGCTTCAATTTGTTATTATAACTCCGAAACTACTGATCCGATTGAAACGCCATATATATATGAATATTTGTACATATCATGGGGAAAATGTTTTCAAAATTCAATCAATCGAATAAAGAACACTAACTACTCAATTTTATGTATATCAAACAAAAAACTATATTTTGTGAAAATGAGCAAATTCACTTAATTGTGAATAAATTCGAAAAGAATACATCTATATTTATGATCGATACCTAATTTTATTCCTATTACATGTGGCTTTCCGATAAAGCCATAAATATGAAACATTTCTGCCGTTTTCGATTTTTCATGATTTTTTAAAACAAAAAAATGCTATTTTCACGTACCAAATATATTTTTTGCTTCAATTTGTTAATATAACTCCGAGACTACTGGGCCGATTGAAACGCAATATATATATGTGTGAAAATTAGTACATAGCATGGGGAAAATGTTTTCAAAATTCAATCAATCGAATGAAGAACTTAACTACTCAATTTTATGTAAATCAAACAAAATATTAAAATTTTGTGAAAATGAGGAAATTTACTTAATTGTGAATAAATTCGAAAATAATCCATCTATATTTATGATCGATACCTAATTTTGTTCCTATTACATGTGGCTTTGCGATAAAGTCATAAGTATGAACAATTTCTGCCGTGTTTGATTTTTCACAATTTTTTAAAACATAAAAAAAAATAATATTTTCACGAAAAAGATATATTTTTTGCTTTAATTTGTTAGTAAAACTCCGAAACTACTGAACCGATTGAAACGCAATATATAAACGGATTAAAGGCTATGTAAATTTAAATTTTAAGTTCATTTTAATAATATATGTAACTCTTATCACTCAGTTCATATAAATGTAACTCTTACCACTCATGGTAAAAGCTATATCAAATTGTAGAAAAAAGATTTACTTATCGGATCAAAAGTCTACTTTACTTTAAATCTATATACGACTACTTTGTTCAATGATGAAAATATGTTACAATTTACTTGAGTTGAGTTCCACATTGCACTTGCATGTTATGTCTAGCAAGTTTGAGAAGCACGACATGAACTTACTATATTCGTTGTGATAAGGGTTGTCATTCGAATAAAAATTACATCATTTTTTATTCGAATGAATAACATTTTTCATTTTAGAATAAAAAATTAATCAATCAATAATTGTCGATTGATCAAATACTTGAATAAATTTATTTTCAAGTTAAAATTCAGAAAAAATTTGTTGCTAAAAAACAAAATTTTGAGAAAAGTATCTCAAATAAACAAGACCAACATTTTATAATATTATATCAAAAGGTTGCATTGGAAATTTTATTAGAAACGACTGTCTACATTAATTTTCAAATCGACTTAACACACCAAGGTCAGAACATTATGGAGACCGAAGTAAGGTTACAGTATCTGCAATAGAGTTAGAATTATTTTCCAGTGAATATAATTTAATTATTATTGTTTTAAAAATATTTTATTAAATTTTTCGAATAATATTTTAGACTCGCTATTCGAATAATTGAAGAAATTAAAAAAATTAATTGATTACTCTAATAATAAAATAAGTATAAACTTTTATTCGATTGAAATAAAACTGGAATATTTGACAACACTGATTGTGACACTTGGCGCCACGAACCTATAGAATACATAGTAGGAGCTCTGTTCAGTATGTTCACAAATACCTTTAAGTTTTGCAATTATCTCTTTAAAATCTTAGTTTTTTTTTTAAATTATAAATTCCTTAAATTGTCTAAGAATTGAGAAAACTTAAGCATTTATCTCCGTTTAAATCGCCAGCACTGTGCTAAAATGACATTAAATGGCTTATGTAATTATATAATGCCTTATTTCAATTATATATTAGAAGTTAGCTTATATTGTTTACTAAATATAGCTTAATTATATTTGTAAAATAAATAAACCTTGTATTTGTATATATTTTTTAATAATCAATTTCTTTATTTCAAAAACTCCACAATAATTGCTTTGAAATTAATGTGAAGAAAATTTTTAAGCTCTCTCAATGACACCAGCAACTGATCCAACGGCCCCGATAACCTTGCCAGCTACTTCAATGCCTTTAACGATTTTGTAGACTTTATAAGCTTTCTTGGCCTTCTTTACCTAGATAGTGAAAATCACAAGAAATATATATTTTCAGTTATATTTAAGTTCATATATATGTAGAAGTATTTTATATATTTACCACTTTATGACCAACACTTTCCTGAAACAATCAAAAAATTATTAAATATTTATAGCAAAATATTAAACTCATTAAAAAAAATAAACTTACCACTTTTTGTTCAGCTTCATGAGTATCACTTTCCTTTAAAATAAAAAAAAATTAAATAAAAATTATTCAAGTATCTGAATTTTCAATAATTTAAAATGCACTTGTGGCTATATATTTACCACTTTATCGCCAATATTGTCCTAAAAATAAAAAAAAACATATTAGATATATTTGAAATAAACTAAACCCATTGAAAAATAAAGAAACTCACCACTTTATGTTCCACTTCATGAGTATCACTTTCCACTTTATCACCAATATTGTCCTAAACATAAAAAACATATTAAATATTTTTCCTTAATTAACAATTTTAAAAAATTCAAACTCACCAATTTAGCACCTACTTTGTGAGTATCACTTTCCTTAAAGCAAAGAATAAAACAAAAACATAAACAAAATTTAAATTAAGTAAAAATTTCAATAATTTAATACAATCTTGGGGTTATATATTTACCACTTTATCACCAATATTGTCCTAAACATAAAAAAACAATTATTTAATATTTTTTTATTAATTACCCATTGAAATAAAACAAACTAACTCACCAATTTAGCACCGACTTTGTGAGCATCTTTTTCCTAAAGAAAAGAAAAAATAAATTTAAAGAAATTTCTAAGGGAATTTTAAGTTGTTTAAATTTGACTTACCACATCCTTTTTCAAATCTCCAAATAAGCTATGAGCCTGGGCAGCTTGTTGACCCAACAGGCACAAGACCACAATAACGAAAATGGCAAAATATTGGGTAAACTTCATGGTTTTTGGTTGTTTGGTGTTTGCTTTAATTTGTACAAATACAAACTGTTAATATTTCCAAGACACAATTTAGTTTATATACTGAAATTTTGAATATCTATAAATTTTGCATTCTTATATTATTAAAATATATGAATGATTGCTAGGCTTTTAATTTGTGGGAGTTTATATGACTTAAAATTATATTAACTAGGACAAATGCATTTAAATTTTTCGGAAATGAATCGCAGAATTTCGTTTTTGGGTATCTTATCAGTTGATAGAAATAATTAGCATATTTAAGAAATTAAATTTGTATCTGCAGTTGCACAGTGGAGACGGTCGAAAAAACAACGGAATTGAATCCCACAAATAAGATTTTTTAGTTTTTTTGTTATCCATTGCCATGAGCGTGATTTTCGGAACCCTTTACAAAATAATTACACTGTGAGCAAAAATATTGTTGTGCATGTTTACAGTAACCATTTCAACATTCTAAATAGTTTTTTAACAATATTATGGTCACAGTAACTATTTACAAGATTGTGGTACCCATAATATGGTTAACTTACGATTCACATGATTGTATCAATCATTTATATGGTTACAGTAAACATGTATATGTTTGTGACAACCATTATTATATATTAAAAAAAACTGTATATTAAAATCGAGGTGCAATATAAAACAGATATTTTCTAAGGGCCAACAACGGGGACCGGGTTCAGCAAGTATATTTTTATTCAATAAAAAATAACAATCTAAAGAAAATAAAATGCCTTTTTTTATTAAGCAAAAATTTTACTACATTTCTACATAGCGTTCTAAAAAACTATAACAATAAGTATATCAATTATGCTAATTATAGATCAATTATGCTAATTTGTTTATAAACTAATTTAAAACAATCCTTCAATAGTTGAATTGATAAATAAATACCCCACATAATTCCCGAAATATTAAATCGGATTTGCCACAACTAATATGTTTTAAAGCCTAAAAACAATAATAAACTTTCACCACTTTTGAAAAATTTTCCATAATTAATTATATATGTATTTAGATAAAAGAATATTGCAAAAATAAATTATAAAAAATTAAGTATATAAACAAAATGTTTGCAAAGAATTCTCAACAGTTTGTGTTTGAAGAAATAATAGCCCACACTAAGGAAACTACAAAAACCATGAACTTTAACAAATACTTTGCCCTTTTCATCATAGTGATCTTGGGACTTTTGTGCCAACATGCTGCCCAGGCTCATAGTATTTTTTGGGATCTAAAACATGATGCGGTAAGACCACCTAAAGCAATTTAAAGAATGTACTTTAGAAATTCATTTCAATTTTGTTTTCAGGAAAGAGATGTTCACAAGGTAGATGAGAAAGTGGACAATATTAAGGATAAAGTGGTAATTATTGAAAACAAATGATTGTCAAGAGATGTTGAAATTGTGGTTAATTTTTGTTTATAACTTCAGGAAGGTGATGTTCACGAAGTAGGTCGTAAATTGGTGAGTTTCTTTTTCGATTTTTTTTAATATCGACAAATTTTTTATTATTTTTTTTATTGTTTTAGGATAATATTGGCCATAAAGTGGTAAATATAAAATTAAAATTTATATATATCTGCATGAAAAACAAATTATTAATTTGTTTTTCTTTTTTTTAACGCACAGGAAAAGACAGCCAAGAAAGCTTATAAAGTTTATAAAGTCGTTCAAGATGTGGAAACGGCTGGAAAGGTTATAGAAGTCGCTGGTGCAGTTGCTCATGTTGTTGAGAAATTATAAAAGTATTTTTCATATTAAATAATTGGGAAATAATTATGGTGAATTTCTTAAATAAAGATTGATTGATTAAAAAAAATAAATAAATTGATATTGTTTACAAAATTACTAAACGAATTGCTATATAATATTATATTGGGTGTACGACTTAAAAATGCGGGATTTACAATAGATAGAGTATCTTTTGAAAGCGGTTTTTGTTTTTAATAACTTATACGTTATTTGAAAGGGAACATATCTGTCATTTATTCTCACTTAGTTATAGAACATTATAGTATATATGCTTCGAAAATGTCGAACTTTGTACCAACAAAGTGTCATATTTGTACCAACAAAGTGTCATAATAGTGCTGCCGAAGCTCATGGATTGCTCCCCAAGCTTATGGTGAATGTGTTCCATCGGCTTCAACGTGTGGCAGATTGTTTGTGCGGTTGAGAAGTTTTGGAGGCATTACTACATGAAGATTGTTTTCAAACTCAACAAGAGCTTGTAATTTTATTGGGAAATACTTAATCAGGAATTTCAAAATCTTTGCAAGTAGCAGGATTCATCCAAAAGCGGGAAAAAAGGTTACCATACGAATTGAAGCTGAGAGATCTTGAAAGACGATTTTGTATGTCTGAACGCTATAAATGCAAATCATTTTGCATCGATTCATTACTTACTTCGGGCAAATAGCCGAATTGACACTAAAGCCAAATATCCATGGCGCTAAGGTAATTATCTGTAATAGTGGGTCCAAAATGTGCTGCTGAAATCTGGCCAGACCATCACAGGGCAACTGATTCGTTTGAAGCGACCATTGACCGAAAAACGCTCATACTATGTGGCCAGACATGAAACCGTAGTATTCCATCATGACAACGCTCGGCCACATGTTGCAATACCTGTTAAAAACTATTTAGATATAAGTGGTTGGGAAGTTTTTCCTCACCCGCCTTATAGTCCGGCCCTTGCCCCATCCGACTACTATTTCTTTCGATCGATGCAGAACGCTCTCTCTGAAATACGCTTCACTTCAGAACAGAGTATCCTATATTGGCTTGATTCGTTCTTGGACTCAAAAGATGAGCATTTCTTTTGGATCCATATGTTCCCAGAAAGATGGGATGATATATCAGCGTTGGTCTTGAAGCAGTGCTCGTCCATTAGCTAACCTTTTCAGCACTTCATACCGTGCCAGCGTATTTCCTGTATGTTGGAAGGTTGCTAATGTCACGCCAAATTCCTACAAAGGGAGAGGCTAATAATCCGGGAAATTGCAGTCCAATATCAATTTATTCTGAACTTTCCAAAGTTATAGAAAGTATGGAAAACTACCATCTGGTTAAATGTTTGGAGACCAACAATTTGCTTAACGACCGCCAGTATAGCTTCCGTAGAGGACACCATATGGCCTAGAGACTTGCTAGACTTTCTATCGGAAAACTGGTGTCGTTCCATTCACCGTTTTTGAGAAATAAAGTGGTGGCGTTCGATAGAGTGTGGCAGGGTGCACTTTTATCAAAACTTATTGCTTTTGGTATCAGTAATAACTTTAATCGATTTATAACGAGCTTTCTCAGAGAACGCACTATACGAGTTGTTATAGATCTCATGAAACAAGTTCAAGATAAATTCAGGGATGCTGCAAGGCTCCGTTCTTTCTCTTACTCTATTTCTTATTTTTCTAAACGACCTTCTACGTTAAACTTCCAACCCTATCTATTCTTTTGCAGATGACAACAACACTTGCCATTCATATTTATTCAGTTACAGACCAAGCCTGTCGGAGATTAGGGCAATAAGGCAAAACATGAATGATTCACTTAGTCGGAACTTTCTGACAATCTCTGAATGTGGTTGTGCGAATGAGGTCTGCTTTCAACGCTCGCAAGACTCATTGTTGACACAAAAACGAACGACAGACGACGACAGAACGTCATGACATTTCATCAGTATTTTTGGGTGGTGTAAATTTGTGTAATCAGACGCTCTTGATGTTCTAAGCATGAGCATATAATGTAATGTCTGCTGGTCTAAACTCATTTTTCAAGTGTCTAATGAAGCATTCAAGTATCTTATCTGATCTGATCTTCTCACTTTTTAATCCACTTACATTCGATCGAAAATGGAATGCAACTCCTATGAATGGGAGTCTATTTTGGAGCCTCTCGACCGCGTATAGTAGAGGATATCCAACTCTATTCATTCCCTGGAGCACCAGGGCTGCGTTTCTCTGTTCTATCGCACTACAATGGAATGTGTTCTGATGAAATTAGGAATACAAGTTTTTCATCAAGAACACATACCTTTGTGGTAGATTGGCCAGTGAACCGCACATCACACTACAAGGAAAATTCGTTCTATAGCCGACCTGTAGGTATGTGGAACAACTTCCCACTGAAGTGTTTCCTGGCGTTATCAATATAGGAAAGTTCAAATAGAATGTCCACAAACACTACTCCCTATTTCCTCCCTTCCATAACCTATTTTCCTAGTTCCAACACAATGCTTTGCATGAGTAGGGGTCATCCCCTGAGTGCTGGCCCAAGAAGAAAAAAATTAGCATTAGGAAAATCCAACTTGACTTGACTGGCATATTTCTTTTTCAATTGTTTTAGAGAATATTAAATTCAATAAAATAAATAAATATTCCTAAACGCTTAGTTAAATTGGCCGTTTAACTAATCATACTTAAATTTATAGGACCGCAAAATAAATGTAGGTCTTTAGGAAGATTAAAGAGGCAATATTCCTTAACAATAAAAGGAATATTTAAGGATAAGCTCTTTAAAAACAACAACTTTAGTTTAAACATGTTTAATTCCCCTTCCTGGGGTTTAACGTAAGCAACTTTTTAATACATTTTATTTCTTTCAAAATTTATCACATATTATAAATCTAAAGATTTAGTTTTTCCTTCTATAGAATTATGGTTTTTATAGAGATTTTTATGATATTTGCAATAACATTGATGGAAATTTTGCATAAAATATTTCCCACAAATCTTATGTTAATGCAGAACGGAAAAAAGTAAAAAAACAAATAATGTGACCAACTATAATCTTGTATAACTGGAAAATAAGAGAAAATATTTTCTGTACTCATAAAATGCGACATAATTAAAAATTAGATAAAACTTTCTTTAATTGGCGACTAGTATTGCGAGAGGTTCTTGCAAAACAGTAACGATTTTACCTCCAAAAATTGTACATATAAATATTACTGCTTCTTTTTGGCTATAAGAAAGTTTGCATTACTTTATTTTTATAAAAACATTTACTTTTTTTCGTAAATTTTACGAACAATTTTAGGGACATCGATGTCCCCAAAAAGCATGAGTTTTTGGTTCTTTGTCAAAAGGATTCAGAAAAATACTTAATACCTCCTCTCCTTACGGGTTTTTGTATTGTCAACGATGCTAAGGAAAAAGCAAACCTTTAGAGAAAATTTCCTCATCAAATTCCTCTCTTCCTGACTGCAGTGAATCGGTGCCTGTGATACCTAATATCTCTTTTATTATGTCTAAAATATTCTACAGAAATCGGTCAGTCAATAAAGTTCTCCCCGGACTCAACTTGAACAAATTCTCTGGCTTTCTGGTATTTCAGCACTTGTTCTAAAATAATGTTCCCCATTACAGTCTAAGTTTATCCCTCGGAGGTTATGGAGAGCATGTTAAACTATTACCTTGTCAATTATTTAGAAACGAATAGACTTCTGAATAACACACAATATAGCTCCAGCATTAGTCGTTCAATTGGGGACTAATGGCTTTTCTTTGGTATGTCTCTCCCATTTCGAAAGTGTTTGACCTGTGTCGGTGTTGAATTTTCTTATTTTATTTATTTCCCAAGAATATATCACTTTATTTCGCGCGAACTTATTGTGAATCCTCTGAAGACAGAACTGTTTCTTTTCGCAAAGAGGTACAAAATTTATAACTTTAATCCCGCCAAACTAAAAGTCTGTTGATTACAGTTAGAGCTAAGAATATATCTTGGTATCATCCAGAATAGAAGACTATCCTAGAATATTAATATCCAGAATAGGATCAATATGTGAACATATGGGGTATTGTTACTAGGGGTATAAATTGGATTTGTTAAGGCTGTTGTGAAACCCATCATATTTTATAGATCTATATGTAGTGGCATGCTATGGAGAATGCTTTTCACTGACGTGCCATTCTAATAACAAGAGCTGTTAGGTCTAAGCCATCGAACGAACATGCTATTTACCATGCTAAACTTGTTTCTAATGGATTTGATGGTGATACAATTGCCAACTCAGCTCTGCGTTGGGGCTAAATTATGCGCCGACGCATCTCAACGTGAATAACAAGCCAGTTGCTTTTTATTACGACGAACGTAATAGTATTTATCACTAAGTTTTTGTACAAATTATTAAATAAGTGTTAAATAAATTATGTTTTGTAAACAAAAAGTGATCAAAATAAATGTCGTGAAACTAATAAGATCAATGAGGAGATAGCTGAATAATGGGAGTATATGGAAGAACAACAGTACCTGGAAACAAAAGCCATTGACAATTTTTTTACATACGAGTATTATATTAAATAAATGTAAAATTAATGAAAAATAAGGTATTCTATGTGGTGACAAATCGACAACGGATGGTGTCAAATCTGCAACGGTATGGTGTCATTTTTTCGTTGTCAAATTGACACCGTTCGTGTACGATTTATGCACATACGGGGTTGATACACTATTGACACCGAATGGTGTCATATTGTACACGGATGTGTTCATTTTTTCTGTGGGTGTACATGTTGAAATTTCTGCTGTATAACTTATTTGGTCCCTGATCACGGCAACAGCTATTCATGGTAACTGTTTAGCTGAGGAATTGGGCAGACAGAGTGCAATGAGGTATTCCTCTTGCAAACTCTTAAATACTAGCCCAGTAGCAACTGTTTGAGCTTACATATGATGTTGGCATGACAAAGTTAATTACTGGAATCCATGGCGATATTAACTATTACATTATCTCTTTAATTTAACGTGCACTGCATAGTGGGAGAATTTCGAAAAAAGTGGAAATAAATCTGTATTTTGAATTTGGTCTCAAGACCCCAAAGTGGAGTACCTCGGGCATATGAAAAATATAAAATGATGCCAAATTGTTTGAAAGTTTTTAATATATTGTAACGAATTTGGTATATGGATTTGAATTTAACAATCTGTAACGACTGCCTGCAACATTCATCATGTTTATAAACACGTCTATCAGTAGAAGTTTCTACTTATAAACAGTTTTGATAACATGCGGTTATTAGCATTGTTTGTAAGTATGACAACACTAAATGTTTAAGCTGCTAACATTGACATCGAAAGCTCTAGAGCATTGTAGAAGATTCACGATATATGGCGCGTGTATAAATAGTGGCAGAGGTTGCAGTAGTGAGTGAGTTGATCATAGGCGCTGTTAGAGTTAACATCAACTGTCTTGTACATTTGAGTTTGTACATTACAAAGTGTGTGTGAATTTCTGTGAATTGATAAACGTGTATAAAAACACAGAGCCACTATTTAGACTGTTGTTGTTGTACATTTGAATAAATAAAGAGTTGTTACAAATTTTAAACTACTACTACGGTTTATTTAAAGGAAATAAACCAACGTTTTAAAAAGGTTAAAACGTAACAATATATAATTTCTACTAGCAGAGATCTACAAAAAGTCTAGTTATCGCTATATTTTATCTATTATTATTACAACTTGCCTTTATGTTCCCAATAGTAAAAGTTAACTTTAAAGGAACGTTTTTCTATTACTTATAGTTACCTTATACTATTACGAACTTAAAGGGAAGTTGTAATAATGGCCCTTAGTCGGGTTTATATCGGATGCAAATATTTCTTATTTTTTTATTTTAATTACTAACTATAGAACTTTTTGAGATATTTATTAAAATGAATAAAAAATGTTCATACAATTAAAAATAATATTTTGCAATTATTAGCTATTTATAGAATTTTTATCGATTATTTACAGCTTACATGTAGTTATTCTTTCCATTATTCATTTACTACTTATAGAAAGCATTCAACATATACTATTAACAAGATGTGGCCAACAGGCAGCGTGGCCGAGCGGTCTAAGGCGCTGGTTTTAGGCACCAGTCCGAAAGGGCGTGGGTTCGAATCCCACCGCTGTCAACAGATTTTTTTGTTTTTAATTTTCATTAAATGATTTAAACATAATTTACAACAAAAATTTACTAAGATTGAAATAAAGCCATTTACCTATTATCGAAAAAGTATTGTAAAATGCATTTACAAAATAGTTGGTTCCATTCAATTTCTTTCAATCTACTAGCAAGCAGTATAGTTTGTTGCGTTTTATATTGTGCCAGCTCGTAGTGCCAAATCTCGTGTACTTAAAATCGAACTTCTAACACGTCGAATACAAAAAAAAAAAACAGAGTCATAAAAATACGAAGTAATAAAATCTGCTATAAAGGTTATAAAAAATGAATCCAGTAGTAGAAATAATAATAATAAAATATAAAAAAAAACAAACAAAATAAGTAAAGGAAACATTTAGTTAAAATGAAAGTGTCAAATGTTGAGACTCAAACCTTTTGTAAGTGACATGACCCCACAAAGTTACGGAGTGTGCAAACAACAATGAACTCTCTGTCAAATAAAAAAAAAAATAAAATAAAAAAGTCATAAAAAATTTAGGTTTATTTTTATAAAAGTAAATATTTAAATGTTACAACTAACTGATGGATGGATAGATGATGAATAATGTTATTTATAGCAACCCCCTAAATGATGATGACGATGGTGATGTTGTCGATAAAGGCATCAAATTGTAATAAACTGAAATGTTTGTTTGTTAAATGAAAATCACTTGCATTTTCAGCATTAAGGAATTACAATAAATAATCGTTTGTTTTTTTATTATTATGATTATTACAGAGAAAACATCATGTTATAACAATACATAATTTTGTTTTAACAATTTTTATTACTTAAGATTTTTTTGCTATTCTATGAAATATTTTTTATGCTACAGAATAATATGAACCTCAAATTGTATTTGAAACAAATTGTAATAGTGATTGTTTGCAATAGTGTTCTGAAATATTGTAAAATAAGCAAGCAATTCTGTTCCAAAATAATAAATCTTGTATATAACAGTATTTTCTATAGAAAATCTGTTGTATAACAGTAGTTTAGCTTCCGAATTCACAAGATCAGTACCATTTCATATTTTCTTGATGTTCTAGTTCTCTCTTACAAACAAAAACATTCGTATACTTTCTAGCTATGTCCGCCTGTCTATTGAAGAAACGATAGGGACCAAACTAAAGGGGCTGAAATTGATAAGTTTTGTTTGGTATTGAAAGTAGGCAATATCGATCTATGCTTTCAACTAGCCCCCATTCAAATGTCCCCCTGGAATACACTTTGAGCATATTCACATATTGATGGTGGGTATACAAGATTTGGCACAGCCGAATATAACACTGTTACTTGTTCATTATGAAAAGATGATTTTTTTTTGAGATAAATGATCGGATGTTTATTTCATAAAGAGGAAGGTATGCCGTTAATAATGAAAAACAACATCAGCCAAATGGCCACCACGACCACGCTGACAGGACCATATCCTTTTCATGAAATTTTCCATAACCAAATCGCAAACTGGCTGCCCTATGTCCTCGATAGCCTCACGAATTCTATCTTTAAGGTCATGAATCGACGATGGACTGTTGGCGTAGACCTTATTTTTCACGTGGCCCCAAAGAAAAAAGTCGCAAGGTGTTAAATCACAAGATCTCGGTGGCCAATTGTGATAATCTCTTCGAGAGATAACACGGTCCGTAAAAGAGCAATGGTTTTGTTGCTTGTGTGGCACGTAGCGCCTTCTTGTTGAAAGTAAACATTATCCAGATCAATATCATCCAACTCCGACCAAATGACGTTTGTGAAATGCCCGATTCCAAAAAACGATGAGGAATGGACAAACTTGGGTTTTCTTCAACACTTTGGGCTACAGAAGCAATATCCTCAGTTGTTCTTGAGCGACGTGGACGGGTTTTATTCTTCACATCACTAACTTGTCCCACCAGCTCAAATTTTTCCACCAATTTCTGTATTGCGGTCCGACAAGGTGCTTCACGATGACCCAAAAATGCTTTAATTTTGCGAACTGTGACTGCAAGATTTTCACAATTTTTGTAGTGAATTTTAATAATTTCAAAGCATTGTTGAAGCGTGTATCGTTCCATTTTTGGTAATGGCGTAGTTTCTACTTGTCAAATGTCAAAGAATAAAAGCTTCAAAAGTGACAGCTACCGAACTACCGGGTGATTCAAAATAACACCTCTTGTTGGAGAACCCTTTATATTAATACTCGGTATTGTCCTTAGTAAATAGCTTAAATAATACTTCTTTCAAGCATTAATTGTAGTAAATTCATTGAAAAATAGTGATTGAAAGCAGTTGATCAATTTATTTTCTGTAATAAATAACAAAAAGGTGTATCTCTAAAGATTCTCATATTTATTATGTTTTATTACTCAGAATTAAATGAATATATGTTATTTAATCAAATTCATTAAATTTAATTAGAAGGCTGGCATTATTAGATAAGTTCACGAAAAAAAGGGATATTGCTGACATTGCTTCTATATTTCTCAAATAAAAAACTTTAAACATATTTAAATGTTTATGTGCAAATGTTTTGGTTTTTGACATTAAGTTTTTTTAAAAACCAACTAGCTTTTGTTATAGTGTAAATGCACTATTAAATTAATTTCAGCATAATTTTAATATAATTTATTTTATTTATTCATTTACATTACTTTAGTTTGTCTTATTTTTTTCTTACCCTTAATATATGCTGTGCTTTCCAACAGTTAAAATATTCAATGCTAAAGCTTTTGCTTATACTACACAAATCTATACACGAGAAAGCTTTGTTCGTTATCTGAAATTGTTCAACAAATGTTTTTTTTTTAATGTTTAGTCAATGCTTGAGCTTAATAACAAAACACACAATTGGCTAGAGAAGCCCAACAGGCAGCGTGGCCGAGCGGTCTAAGGCGCTGGTTTTAGGCACCAGTCCGAAAGGGCGTGGGTTCGAATCCCACCGCTGTCAGTAATTTTTTTTTTAAATTTTTTATTGATTTTTTTTTGTTTGTTTTTTTTTTTTTTTATTAATTCTTTTGCTATGAGTAATTTTAGTGTTTTGAGCCGGAGTAAAAAACAAATTGTTGATAGAAATCGTGACTATATTACTTATTACATGTATGAATATATTTGTTTGAAGGTAAACGTACAGTAAACTGTACTACAATTGAACTATAATATACATATATTTAATATACATTCTGATTTGAAAAAGTTCTCGTTCGAAAAAAATACGCTTTTTCCAGATTTAGTTAAATATTTTGAGCGAATATTTGAAAAATTTTACTGGTTTTTTGCTTAATTTTCTAGGAATGAACAGATTTCTTTAATATTTCCCGGGAATGGAAAAAATCAGGGAAATTAGGAACCCTAGTATGAACATATATTTATTTTACTTATATTAGAAAATGTACCTAAATTATAGTTTTCTACTCTTAATAAAGGTTGTTAAATAGTTTAAGTAATAACGTATGCAAAAAATTGCATATATTATTTGGTTTTTCAAACGTTAAACCAAATAATATATAAACCCTTTATTAGGTGTTTTATCTATAGGTGTTTAAATACCTTATGCGTTGGATGGTCTTATTTTGATCGGTTTTTATTATACCCTTCACCTTCGTGAGAAGTGTATATATAAATTTGTCATTTCGTTTGTAATTTCCACAGTATAATTTTCCGACCCTATAAAGTATATATATTCTGAATACTTATAGATAGCGGAGTCGATTTAGCCATGTCCGTCTGCCTGTTGAAATCAATTTTCTGAATACCCCAGATATCTTCGGTATCCAAATCCTCAATAATTCTGTCAGACATACTTTCGAAAAGTTTCCTATTTAAAATCAGCAAAATCCGTCAATAAATAACGGAGTTAAGAGAAAAAATCGGAGACAACCTCTATTTTTGGCCTATTTATTTATCTATATCTCGATTACTAAGTCATAAATATATACAATATGGATATCTAATGATAGATATTTCAAATTCCATTGCAACGATGTATATAAGGCTATACAAGTTGGACCTACAATGGGTCAAAATCGGGAAAAATATTTTTTAACCCGAATTTTTTTTTACAGAAACCATTCTTTTGTCATAAATTTGTTTCACTAATAAATTAATTTTTTTTTTTTTTTTTAAATGGAAAAAATTTTTAAAAAACAATTTTGAAAAAAAATATTTAAAAACAATTTTTTAATTTTTTTATTTTATTTTAAAGTATAATTTGGTGAAGGGTATATAAGATTCGGCACAGCCGAATATAGCTCTCTTACTTGTTTCAATTTAAAAATGTCCAAAAACCCTAAATGCTCTCTAATTTAAAAACATTGGGACATTTTTTCACTTTTACACCAAATTCCAAAAAGTCTTAATTAGCAATTTAAAGCAATGCTCTGAGAAAAAATCTGAGGAAAATTATTACAAATTGTTCCTGATGCAAATAGAAAAATTACAGAAAACAAGTAAGAGTGCTATATTCGACTGTGCCGAACCGTATATACTTACTATCTTCACCAAAGTATACTTTAAAACAGATATGAAAAAAAATTTCTGGGAAAAAAATTTAGAGGGTGAAAAAATTCTAATGAAAACAAATTAAAGGTAGTCGCGATTTTTTGCTTATAGCTCAGCCATTTGTAGGCCGATTTTCTCGATGTTTTCATCGTTTACATTAAATATGTCCTTTACCAATGTTAAGCTCAATATATTAAAAACCAATTAATCCTAATTAGACTGAATGAAACATATACTTATATTTTCGACTCCATAAACTTCATATTCTGAAGCCTTATAAATAGCGAAGTTGATTTATCGATATCCATCTATCTTTTGTTTCCGAAGCCCCCAAAAAACTTATAAAAATGAATGATAGATACATCAATTACACAGGGCATCAAAATCGAAAACATTTCAGAGGCTTTTTAAACCACTACACAATTTTGATGTATTGTGGTTCCAGTAGTACAAATATGTTCCAAATTTTCTATGGAGAGCTTTTTATAAAGAAAATTTAAGTAAAATTGTGAAATTTTTTAGACGTTTCTCCACATTATTAATGATAACTCAAAAACGTTTAGTTTGATATTATTAAAAAAAATCAATTAACATAACCTTTAATCCGTTTATACTATATATATTGCGTTTTAATCGGCTCAGAAGTTTCGGAGTTAACCAATTGAAGCAAAAAATATATTTTTTACGTGGAAATAACTATTTTTTGTTTGTTTTAAAAACTCTTGAAACATCGAAAACGGCAGAAATTGTTCAGGTTTATAGCTTTATCGCAAAGCCACATATAATAGCAACAAAACGAGATATAGAGCATAAAAATAGATGGATTCTTTTCGAATTTATTCACATTGAAGTGAATTCGCTCATTTTCACAAAATATTAGTCTTTTGTTTGATATACATAAAATTGAATAGTTAATGTTCTTCTTTCGATTTAATTAATTTTGAAAACAAATTTTCACATATATATTGCGTTTCAATCGGCTCAGTAGTTTCCGAGTTACAATGACCTATTGAAGTAAGAAATATATTTTTTACGTGAAAATATATTTTTTTATGTTTTAAAAAAATCATGAAAAATCTAAAACGGCAGAAATTTTTCAGATTTATAGCTTTATTGCAAAGCCACATGTAATAGGAACAAAATGAGATATATTGATTATTTTCGAATTTATTCACAATTAAGTGAATTCGCTCATTTTCACAAAATTGTATATGTTTACAAGCGTGTACTTTAAGTGAAAATTTTACATGAGTTTTGATTTTGTTACAATAACAAAACAAGCACAAAATAAGCACATACAATTTTATGAAAATGAGCGAATTCACTTAATTGCTATAACGGTATTTTACAGGTAACGATAGCTTAGCGGTAGACATGGGATTGAGAATACATTTGATTACACTGTGTGTAATTTTTTGAGTCATGGAAAAATAATTATATACGGACAGCACTACGTGATAAAAGACCAAAAAAAGACCCGAGTCTCCCAGTTTTGCTCAAAGTCATGCACATTTTTTTATGGGCTCCCAAAAATTTGGGGCCTTGGTGTCATTTTTGCGAAAAAGTGATCATTTTCTCAGGCTTATATCTTGCAAACAGTTCGAAATTTTGATTTACTCTCTGAGGCAAAGTTGTATCTCTTGTCATAAAGAACAAACATTTTTAACTAATAAAATCAAAAAAAAAAACTTCATCTTCAAGATCAAAATCGCAAAAAACTGTGTTATTTAAGCTAATTTGTTTAGATTTTAATTAATGACGAATTTAATGATGGAATATGGTATTAACTTTTAAAGAATATGTTCTCAGAGGACTAAATTCAATACGTTTGAAGTACTGAGGAATTAAGCCAATGAAATAATTAAAAATTAATGCTTTTATGGAATGGAATACATCAAATTTAAATTTATGTTAAATTTTGTGTTTTTAGATCTTATGCATTAATTTTTTAAACAGACCACAAGACTTTTTCCGAAATTTGAATGTTTTTTTACATTTTTCATTTGCGAGCCCACAAAGAGTATATATATTCTGGATCGTTATATATAGCGAAGTCGATATAGCCATGTCCGTCTGTATGTTGAAATCAACTTTCCGTAGCCCCCAAATAACTTACAAACATAATTGATACATCTAAATATCGGGTCGCTATTTAAAATCGAGAAAATTGACCCACAAATGGAAAAAAACCGGGACAACATCGATTTTTTACCTATTTTTGAGCTACAGTGCACTCGCGGTAACGCGAACACCGTCTAACGTGAACACAGCCTAACATGAACAAGCTTTTGCTTACATTGACTACTTTGTAACGTGAACAAACTCAGAAAGCTCTATAACGTGAACAATTTTTTTTCACTGCATTTGTTTTCTAATCATGTAGACAACACTTCAATACATACATTAAATTCAATTTTTAAAGTTTTGAGAATCCCCTTATAAAAAAATGTATTTGTATCCTGTAAATTAATTTTTTTTAGTGGCATCGAATGAGTAATTTGATTTGTATGTAATTTTATTTCAATTTATAGTTTCTCGTGATCTCGTTTTGTTTTGTAATGTATTTTAATCAATAATTTTGTTTTATATCACGTTCAAGCGTGTAAAACACAGGTTTATATTATACAATTTTATATTTTTTCCATGAAATTCGACAATCGCTAACGTGAACAATTTCACTAACATGAACTCGCTTGGTTTTAATTAGTTCACGTTACCGCGAGTGCACTGTGTATCTGGATTACTAAGTCATTAATATAGACAATATGGATATCTAAGGATAGATATTTTAAATGGATTTTATAAGGCTATAGTAATTTGGACCTACAGTGGGTCAAAATCGGGAAAATTATTTTTTATCCCGAATATTTTTCTTTTACCACAAACAATTTTTTGTTATAATTTTTTCTTTCACTAATAAATTTAAAAAAAAAATTCAGATAAATTAAAAAAAAAAATTTTTTCGAAAAAAAAAACTTAAAAAATTTTGAAAAACAATTTGAACAAACAAATTTTTTTTTGTTTTAAATTTTGAAAAACAATTTTGAAAATATAAAATTTTAATTTTGTTTACCTTAAAATATTTAAAATTTTTACCTTAAAATATTTAAAATTTTTACTTTAAAGTATAATTTGGAATAAGATTCGGCACAGCCGAATATACCTCTATTACTTGTTTTATATTAATTTTTTTTTATATATATTTGAGAAACAGAAATAACGCAGTATGTAGTAGAGTTGTGCCGCTCTGAATTAAAACAAACCCCATTTGGGTTTTGCTAGATTTAACTGCCGCACAGTGGTATAGAAAAAAATAGGGAAATAAATCTGTAACTTTCGAACCGTTAACCAGGTGTCACATACACAATAAGGAAGTGTTGTCGAGTTTAAATTTTGAATTTAGACCTCATGGGCCAAACAGGGCACCTAAAATAGGACAGCTTGTGTATGTTAAATTTTTAAAACGATCCTATTCTTTGTTTGTGCACTAGAAAAAATCTCGTCGTAGCTATCAATTATATCTTATAGTATTGGTGGTAATTCCCATTTGAATATTAAATTTATTAAATTTTTACCCTCCCTACCCAGGTTTTTTTAGAACGGCGTTTCCAAATATTTCCATTTTTCCTTTAATATACTAACAACAAATGTACATATGTATATGTCAAATAAAAAAAGAATTGTTTAATACTTATGAATGAGTCCAAAGTTATATGCATTTGATTACTAGTACTATTCTATTACTTGAGTTATTTATTTATTACTTTCGTCATAGGTACAAAATAATAGATTATGTGCTTGTTTTAAGCAATGAAAAGCTTAGTTATATTGAAACAGTAGGCCAGTAGTTTCCACTGTATTATATATGTGAACGTATTATAATGTTGTTTGTCTTCTTTATGTAATTAAAATGGAATTTTACAAAATTATTAAAACAAAACATATCGAAAGATTCTCGTACAAAAACAAAATACATAGTGTTAATTTTTATTATGAATACAGTAGAGGCCAAAACATATATTTTCTTATAAATATTGAGGTATCTATGTACATATTTTTCAACAACTACGTACTGTTCATCACTTTCAACGAATTTCATTTGATCATCTGCCGTATTTAGAAATTTATCGGTATTGAGTCTATCTTATATCTCATAAATAGCTATGTTGCAATATTGGCATATAAAAGGAAATTTTTTGGATGGATATTATGGACTTTTTACGTGTAACAATTTGGAACCCTCTAAAGGGTTAAACAAATAAACATAGAGCGGAAACTAGAAAAAAATTTAAAAAAAACTTACACATACGAGTGTTGTTTTTGTTTTCATATAGTTTGTTTTTTTACTAATACAATCTCACCACTTAGGTTTTTGACAACCGAGTTAGGTCTTTGACAGGAGAGTTTCCCCTCTATGTAAATTTTCTCTATGCAAATAAATTTATTCACATTTGGGACAATTTTTTTTTTAGTAGTACTCTTTATTAATGTGTTAAAAAACCTCTAAAATTGGCTCGAGCAGTGCAACATAGGCAAATATGAAAGAGGAATTCATATTATGGTTCAAAATTACGGCACTTAATTGCTATCAAATCAATCATTTAAAAATATAAGCAAAATTTAGAAAGGTTGTGAACAACCACATTTAGTATATTTATAACCAACCTATTAGATTGAGACAGATTCATTTAAGGAGATATAACCTGAACAGTTATGTCTAAAAAGTCATTCTATTTCCACAATACTAATTACCTTATAGGAGGGAAGAGTCAACTTAACAATTTCTTTCTAAAAAAATATTGAAGTTTTCTGATATTATAAGTGCAGCATCAGTATATCAGATTGAGCGAATCGGTCCATAAATGATCAGTTGAGCTATGAAGAAAAAGCTACTACTCTTTCTGTCTTTAATTTTTGTTCTCGATAATTCAGTTGATTGAAATGTAAATATTTACATTAAAATATAATTTCTGTTGAACGTTGGAATTAATTAATTCTCAATTTTATAATTGTTTGTTAATAGAAACTAATAATATGTGTATTGGTATTGCAATTTAACAAGTAATTTTTAAACAAACAAAAATAGTTTAGCTAAATATTGGCACAGATGTTAAGAATTTCTTTCGCATTTAATAATGTTATTCTTAATATTAAAGTTTATTTATAAACACATAATAAATAAATAATGCTAATTAAATAAAAAACTTTAAGAATTTCTAAATTGGTGTACTCATTTCAAAGTACACCTACTGTTTGTGTTATCTTTGTTTTTGGCAGGCGAAAATTAAAGCACATGTTCTTCTGTTTGAATGGCTAATAACTCGAATTCATGATCTAAGCACACGAAAAGATCATAAAAAAACAATAAGAATTTTGCTTAAATTAGAATTTATGTCAACAACGAGTACAGGCAGCGTGGCCGAGTGGTCTAAGGCGCTGGTTTTAGGCACCAGTCCGAAAGGGCGTGGGTTCGAATCCCACCGCTGTCACAACTTTTTGTTAATTTTTATGTTTTGGCAATTGTTAAAAAAGAAAACAAATTCCACCCTTTTTTTTAGAATTTTATTCCAATTAGTCTTAACAACCTAGTTACTTTTACACAGCAACAAAATTGTTTTATAAACCAGTTATATTTTATTGTAGAATATATTTGTAAAATACATCTTATTATTAGTGAAACTTGATACTTTTTCCTTAATAAATAAAATTGAATGATCCCAATTCAAATAACACAAGTTTTTATTTTTAAAATCCAAGGGACACTTAACAAAACATGTTTGTATTATATATTTGTTTGGAAATGGCATTGAAATGAAAATTATTCTTTGAAATAATTTTAATGATTTCTAAGAAAATCATTTGTTTTTTTTTTCTTGTTCTTTTGTAATGAATCTGTTTGCTAACAAATATGCTTTAAAGTTTTATACTGTGTAGACTTTTTAAAAACATTTGATATTTTAAGGACCATAAGGGTTTATTACCGCCTTAGGAAAGGTTTCCACCTTTTTCATTGTCTTTGTTCTTGTTACCAAGGGCTAGTTTTTGCTCAAGAAAAACCATGAAAACGCGGTTAATTATTACATTTGTAATGCTATACATATTTCTAAAAAGTTAAATGTTGAACTCATTTCCTTTTGATTGTTGCTTTCTTCCTTTTAGAAAATAGTGTGCCAGTGTGGCTTGATGGTCTTTAATCTTGTTATGAAATCAACAATTATCTCCATGGGGTGTTTGTTTTCTTAGACATTTTCGAGCTTGAAAAAGATATCAACAACATGTTTCCGTTTTTGGTGGTTTGTTAGATTTTATTCGTCAAACATTATTATTAAATGTTTTTTTTTTTGTGTGTGTAATAAAATACTTAAAAGATAAGTAATGTGAAGAAGGGTTAAAGTTGAAATGTCAGCAACAGATAGTGAAATTAATGTAGTAGTTACATTTACAAGGGAGTAAGTAGAACAATTTACATTGAGATTTTGTTGTCAAATTATTGTATAAGACGTATTATTTACGAAAAGACGTAGTCTTTAGTATAAGACGCAGTATTAATATAAGACGTAGTCATTAGTATAGGACGTAGTCATTAGTATAAGACGTAGTCTTTAGTATAAGGCTTAGTCGTTAGGATAAGACGTAGTCTTTAGTATAACACTTAGTCTTTAATATAAGACGGAGTCTTTAGTATAAGACGTCGTCTTTAGTATAAGACGTCGTCTTTGGTATAAGATGTCATCTTTAGTATAAGATGTCGTCTTTAGTATAAGACGTCGTCTTTAGTATAAGACGTAGTCTTTAGTATAAGACGTCGTCTTTAGTATAAGACGTAGTCTTTAGTATAAGACGTCGTCTTTAGTATAAGACGTAGTCTTTAGTATAAGACGTAGTCTTATATGTTGTGTATGAAGGAATCACAAAATAGGACATTGGCTTTAAGAAAATGAAATTTGTAGCCAACCTGTTAGAATACAAGGTGAGATACAGGGTGTTCTTCTAACAACCTCTAGTTAGAAAAACATTTAACTTGTGACTTATAGCCAGGGCAACCAAAAATCTGCAATATAATATTTTTGTCTGTGCGTCGTATAAACATATGAGTTAGTTATTTATCCGTTTCAGACAATTTTAAGAATTTTTCCATCGATTTGTTAGTGCATATTTATAGCTTATTTTAGCATATTTTGCTTTTTCTAGCATATTTTTGCATACTTAACTTATAACGGCATATTTTTGTTGCATATTTTCTTTATTTTTCACTATTTTGTTTTCTTAGTATAACTTTATTGTTTGCATTGTAATTTTTTATTTTTATATTAATTGGTCTAAGTTACTTAAAGTAAAAATGAGAGTACTCACAATCGATTTATCTTCATTAAGATTTCTTTCGTTGACTTTATTTCCTTATATTTGAATTAATTTTAAAATATACAAACACAAATATCAAAATTTAACAAATACTTAGTACAAATTAAAAGAAAATTTAAAAATTGTATGTTATTATGAGCAACTTCTTAAGCAAAAACTCTTTAACAAAATTTTGAATAAATTTTCAAAACAAAAAAAAAAAAAAAAAAAAAAAAAAACATAATGTTGTTTGAGACAGTTATGGTTGGACGTTAACAATTTACCACTAATATAAAATTAAACAACTATTCAACAAATGTTCCGTTGATAGAATTACACAAATTGTAACGAAGATATTAAGAAATCATTAGCGGAGTTCATATGGTTTTGCATCATTGTATATGTATTGCATTTTTACTTTACACTAACAAAATATACCAGGGACCGTAAATAACGGTTATCCAGAAAATTTTAAATCAAAAAATCTCTATGTTAGAGTCAACAGAGACCTATATTGTTATATACCAATAGATTCGTATTGACGTGCTCTTTCAGAATCTATGATGAAATGATCTCAACTCCACAATTAACAGTTATTTTTCAACGTAAAAATGAAACTGTTAAAAAAAGACTTTTAAGTAGCCGTCATATAAAAAACTCATTTGAGGAGTTTTATTTTTTCCGTCAGAAAAAAAAACTCATTTGAGGAGTTTTATTTTTTCCGTCATAAAATAAGTCATTTGAGGAGTTTTAATTTTCCCGTCAGAAAATAAAACTCTTTTCGTTTTTTTTACTCTTTTTCAGTATCTTTCTTTATTGGTATGATGTTTGTAGTAATTCATTTGTTTAAGAAAAAAAAAAAAAGAAAAACAACAACAATTTGATAATAGGAATCAAAAAGTAACAAATTAAAATCCCACTTGATTTGATTTTAATGAAAATTTATTCAATTGCAATGCAAGGTGCTTAACAAATTGTAAGGATTTGACCAGCGGCAAGCTTTAGATGTCAATTTTCATTAAATGAGTTTTATTTTCTGACGAGAAAAATAAAACTCCTCAAATGACTTTTATTTTATGACGGAAAAAATAAAACTCCTAAATTGAGTTTTTTTTCTGACTGCTATTTAAAAGTCGTTTTTTAACAGTTTCATTCCAAATTTTTATTTTTACGTTGAATAATAACTGTTTAAGATGGATTTTTATTTTTAAAGTCACAAAATAACTGTTATAAAATAACTTTTTTGATATCACTTGTAACCGGTACGGTCCCTGAAATATACAGATACCCACTATTGCATAAATTTACAATATAAATGCACAAGATTCGGAATACCATTATAACAAAACAACAGTCTTAAATAGAACAAATCATTCAATTATAGTAAGGCTTTTTGATAATTCTACTTACATTTTGGAAGTCGAATTTATTTAGATGTTAATCTACATACATATTGAATGCTCCAAAATCCATTGCAAATATTTATCAAAAAATTACAAACGTTCTCCATTGAGATTTTGAAACACAAATCAAATAATAACAAGTAAGAGAGCTATATTCGACTGAGCCGAATCTTATATACCCTTCACGAAATTATACTTTAAAATTAAAATTTCAAAAATATATTTAGGTAAACAAAATTTACAAAACAATTTTTTTGTTCTTAATTTATTAGCGAAACAAATTTTAAGCGAATATTTTTTTTATCAAAATTATTTTGAATTTATAAATTTTTTTTTTGGTTAAAAAAAAATTCGGCGTAAAAATATTTTTCCCGATTTTGTCCAATTATAAGCCCGATTTACTTTATATACGCCGTTGCAATGGTCTTTGAAATATCTATTATTGGATATCCATATTGTCTATATTAATGACTTGGTAATTTAGATATAGATCAAAAATAGTTAAAAAATAGAGATTGTCCCCTTTTTTCCTTATATCTCAGCCTTTTGTGGGCCGATTGTCTCGATTTTAAATATTAATTGAGCCAGAAGAATTCCCTATATATTGATGTATGAATCATGTATGTAAGTAATTTGAGGGCTACGGAAAAATGATTTCAACATACAGATGGACAGACGGAGATGTCTATATCGACTTCGCTATCCATAACGATCCAGAATATATATACTTTGTGGAGTAGCAAATGAAAAATGTAGAAATTAGAAACGGAATGACAAACTTATATGTATTTATCCTTGCCACTCATAGTGAAGAGTATAAAAAATGTTTTTTAAAGAATACTTTTTCCCCACTTATCCTATAAACATTGGACCACGTGAATTCAGAAAGTAAAATATTATGCTACTAATTTCTAAAAAATAGTTTGAAGTTCAAAATTGAATTGATCAGTTGATTAGCTTGTCTAAAACAAAGTTTTAGTTTGAAAATTTGAAATAGCAAAAAATTACTATTATTGCAATAACAAAATGAATCGAATCAAACTATTTTCATGTAGTGCCATAGTCATTAAAATCTAAATTTAATCCTATAATAACTAATTTAAATTATAAGCCGAATATTTTATTTACTTTTTATTTATTTTATTACCAAAATTTTAAAATCAAATCAAAACCAACTATTTATGTGCATCATTTTTATATTTTAAGAGCTTTTTTTTGTTCTTAAGTGCATATAAAACCATTTTTAGAGCATATTTTTGGTTGCCCTGCTTATAACAAATATGAAAAGAATGAATGAACAATGAATGTTAATGAATTTAAAGTACTGATTAAATTTTGAAATTTTCGTTTTTTTTTCTACTTTATTATGATTTCAGCAAATATCTTGTTTCTAATTTATTCCAAAATAAAACACGTAAAAAGATTTTTTTGGCAATATCTCAATCCGCCTAATAGAGCAAAAAATCAAAGTAAAACATTTTAAATGAGTTTGAAAAATGGCAAAATTTTGACAAAATTGGGGCTTTATTATTTTTAATATTTCTCAAAGATGTATTGAAATATTTGATAAGAACTGGCTAATGACTAATAATAAATTTTCAATGGTTATAGGCAGATATGCATCCTACTTCAGGCAATGGTCACATCTAGTTTTAAATTTCTTTTTTACAAATTATAATAAAGATATTTATTGTATATGTGGGAAAAATGGAATCAGACTTTCTTAAAATAGTAAAATTTCAATAAGAATTTATTCAATTATACTGAAATTTATTATTACAAAATTATTTTTTATATTTTTCATTATAAACAAAATAGCATTTAACTTTAAAAAAATATTACGATTTCTTAAACGAACATTTTTTTATGAGCCTTCAAATTAAAAAATAAATATGTAAAAAAAAAAACACTGAGAACCTAGAGTGCATAAAGATTTTCCACATATACATATATCAATGGCCGACGACTTTAGATTGAACTCCTTGTAAATTTCAGAAGATCATCAGAGAAATTCCGGAATTTTAATCGTTTACTTACGTCTTTGAAAAATCTTTGTAGATATAGATAATACCAAATGTCTAAGTTTGCGACCCAGTTTTCACTGGTCGGTATTCACATCTTAAAAGATCTGTCAAAATTCGTCATGGGTACCATATAGTATGATTTCCACCGCATATTGGCCTACCCATGAGTTGTAGATCCAGTACGGCATTGGTTTAGTCTGCCAAACTCTTTGTGTCTTAGAACCGAATTAGCAGACATTTTTCTGGTGAAAATATCAAGTTAAATTAAGTTAAGCATCCAGGCTGGCTTGAAGAATAGAGCTTATCGCAATAGTGATATGATATTTTCCCAAATATCATATCATTTGAATATATTCAACACATATAGTTAAGAGTTAGTCAAGCGTATTGACATTGATATTGATAGTAATTTTTTAATAAATTCCATACGATATTATTATTTTACACATTTTTAAATCAATTGAGACATTACATGCAACATTCCGTAATTCGATTTCGGAGAAATTATGCATGTGTATTGAAATAAATATAAAAATAGTCGAGACACTCAACGCTATTTTTAGTTTGTTGTTTATTTAGACAAAAATAGGGAAAGTATAATAGTAATTATGTAAATTCCTTGTCAATAATTTCTAATGAGTCAATAGACGACATGCTCAGGAATGATAAATGTATGCAAGTACTTAATATTAAATGAATCACAGCTAGATACAAAGTAAACAATGGTAACAAGTGGTCAAGCGTGATTAAATAAATTCCCTACAATTGCTAAAAATTCTAAACCTCCAAAAAACCAATTAAAAAACGTTTATGCAAATTCTCTTTATTTGTTTAGAACTTGTTTATTATTAAAGTAAATATTAATTTGGTAAATATTTATAGGTAGTGCGATAGATTGTCTTCTTTGTGTATTCTACAGCTAGAAGCCAATTATCTTATAAGCCTATTATTTATAATCATAAAATATAGAAAGTGGGAGTTATTAGGGGCTAATTATGATTCTATTACAGAAGATCTCACATGTCCGGAAATTCTATTTATTAAACAATCATTACAATAATATGTTTAAAATATTCATACATACATATGCATACATGTATTTATAACTCATCTTAATTTGAAATTAATAATCTTAAAGTGAGAAGTAGTTTCCGATCTAGTGCATTTTAAAATTGTTTGGATCAGAGATGAAAATTTCAGTAGTTTTTGAGTTCAATAATTACCGCTAAGGCTTGGAGATCCTAATTACATTTACCATTAAATTGCTTTAGGTGTAGTTGCAATGGATAATTTTAAATTACATGTAAATTGTAGTGTTACAATTGATGGTTATCAAAATTTTTTTATTTTCCAATGGATTTCGTTTATTATAAAACAATAACGACAACATAATTGTCATGTCACAACTCCCACTCAAATACAGTTTGGACATCAACCATAAACACAGACAACAACCACTCCATCACCACTCATAACACAGGGCAACAAAAGCGAAAAAATGTTACAGGCTTTTTAAACCACTACACAATTTTGATGTATAGTGGTTCTAGTAGTACAAATATGGTCCAAATTGTAAATTCTATGAAGAGGATTTTTTTTTTTAAAATTTTGAATTTTGTTAAACGTTTCTCCTCCACAAATTTAATGATATCTCAAAAAGATCATAAAAATCGCTGGATTCTTTTCGAATTTATTAACAACTAAGTGAATTCGCCCATTTTCACAAAGCTTTATGTGCTTAAGTGAAAATTGTTTAAATGTGTTTTGTTTTTGTTACAATAACAAAATAAGCACAATGAATAAATTCGAAACGAATCGATCGATTTTTATGATCGATATTTCATTTTGTTCCTATTACATGTGGCTTTGCGATAAAGTAATAAATCTGATCAATTTCTGCCGTTTTCAATTTTTCAAGATTTTTTTTAAAACAAAATTTTTTTTTATTTTCACGTAAAAAATGAGTTTTTTGCCAAAAACTACTGAGCCGATTGAAAACAAATATATATGTGAAAATTTGTACATAGCATGGGGAAAATGTTTTCAAAATTCAATCAAATGAAAGAAGAACATTAACTACTCAATTTTATGTATATCAAACAAAAGATAAACATTTTGTGAAAATGAGCGAATTCACTTAATTGTGAATAAATTCTAAGAGAATTACTGGATTTTTATGACCAATATCTCATTTTGTTGCTATTATATGTGGCTTTGCAACAAAGCAATAAATCTGAACAATTTTTGCCGTCTTCGATTTTTCATGAGTTTTTTAAAACAAAAAATATTTTTATTTTCACGTAAAAAATATGTTTTTTGCTTCAATTTTATTTATAACTCCGAAACTACTATGCCGATTGAAAACCAACGTATATGTAAAAATTTGTTCAAAGCATGGGGAAAATGTTATCAAAATTCAATCAATCGAAAGAAGAACATTAACTACTAAATTTTATGTATATCAAACAAAAGATAAACATTTTGTGAAAATGAGCGAATTCACTTAATTGTGAATAAATTCGAAGAGAATCAATCGATTTTTATGATCGATTTCTCATTTTGTTGGTATTATATGTGGCTTTGCGATAAAGTAAAAAACGATAACAATTCCTGCCGCTTTCAAATTTTCATGAGTTTTCTAAAACAAACGTTTTTTTTTATTTTCACGTAAAAAATATGTTTTTTGCTTCAATTTGTTATTATAACTCCGAAACTACTGAGCCGATCGAAACGCAATATATATGTGAAAATTTGTATATAGCATGGGGAAAATGTTTTCAAAATTCAAGCAATCGAAAGAAGAACATTAACTACTAAATTTTATGTATATCAAACAAAAGACAAAAATTTCGTGAAAATGAGCGAATTCACTTATTGTGAATAAATTCGAAGAGAATTAATAGATTTTTATGACCAATATCTCTTATTGTTGCTATTATATGTGGCTTTGCGATAAAGCAATAAACCTGAACAATTTCAAACGTTTTCGATTTTTAATGATTTTTTAAAACATAAAAAATATAATATTTTCACGTAAAAAATATATTTTTTGCTTCAATTTGTTATTATAACTTCGAAACTACTGAGCCGATCGAAACGCAATATATATGTGAAATTTTTTACATAGCATGGGAAAAAGGTTTTCAAAATTTAATCAATCGAAAGAAAAACATTAACTATTAAATTTTATGTATTTCAAACAAAAGACAAACATTTTGTGAAAATGAGCAAATTCTCATAAATGTGAAAAAATTCGAAAAGAATCAATCAATTTTTATGCTCCATATCTCATTTTGTTGCTATTATATGTGGCTTTGCGATAAAGCAATAAACCTTAACAATTTCAACCGTTTTCAATTTTTCATGAGTTTTTTAAAACAAACAAAAATTTATTTTCACGTTAAAAATATATTTTTTTGCTTCAATTTGTTATTATAACTCCGAAACTACTGAGCCGATCGAAACGCAATATATATGTGAAAATTTGTTCACAGCATGGGAAAAATGTTTTCAAAATTCAATCAATCGAAAGAAGAACATTAACTACTAAATTTTATGTATATCAAACAAAACACTAAAATTTTGTGAAAATGAGCGAATTCACTTAATTCTGAATAAATTCGAAGAGAATTAATAGATTTTTATGATCGATACCTCATTTCATTGCTGTTTTATATGGCTATACGATAAAGCAATAAACCTGATAAATTTCTGCCGTTTTCAATTTTTCAAGATTTTTTTAAAACAAATTTTTTTTTTATTTTTAAGTAAAAAATATGTTTTTTGCTTCAATTTGTTATTATAACTCCAAAACTACTGAGCCGATCGAAACGCAATATATATGTGAAAATTTGTACATAGCATGGGAAAAATGTTTTCAAAATTCAATCAATCAAAAGAAAAACATTAACTATTAAATTTGATGTATATCAAACAAAAGATAAACATTTTGTGAAAATGAGCGAATTCACTGGCGCTACGAACGAAACCCCCAATGAACAAAGTCCCCAAACCTAAAATGAATTAAACCCCCAAAAATGGGGTCTTTATTCATTATGAATCAAAACCCCAAAGTTCTAAATGAAATAAGGCCCCAAACCAAAGGAACAAAACCCCCAAACAAAAATGAACTAATTCCCCAATTTTTTTTGGGGAATTAGTTCATTGTTCTAAAAGAAATGAATCTCCAACAGAACGAACTAAGCCCCCAAACCGAAATGAACTTATTCTTCAATTATTTCTCATAACGAAAAAAGGGGGAATGAAATAAATAAATCCCCATTTTTTTCTTATTTTATTGGAAGCAATTAACAAAGATATGTAAATTCAATTAAATTAAAATAAATTCAAAAATATAAAAATATAACGTATAATTTCAATTAATAAAAACAACATTAATTATAAATTTGCATTGAATCTTCTACGATTTTTCGGCAAAGTGGACAATTATAATTTGGTAAGCCTTTCGATATGGCTTCAGCCTGCAGTTTTAGGTTGCATTCATCACAAATTTTTATATGCCTACATGGCAGGAGCACAATATTTGGCATTTTATCTTTACAAACAACACATTCATTTTCGTAATTATTTGAAGGTGGATCATAAAAATCTTCCGACAAATCATCGTCAGATGATTCATCCTTACCATCTATTGACTTAATATAACTTATATTGTAGTGTTTGAAACTGTTTCCCTGTGTATTGAAAATAAAAATTGAAAATAAAAAATTCGCGCGAATTTTTTATTTTCAATTCATTAACACAGGGAAACAGTTTCAAACACTACAATATAAGTTATATTAAGTCAATAGATAAACTCTTTTACATTGTATTGTAGTGTTTGAATCTGTTTCCCTGTGTAAATGGATTGAAAATAAAAAATTCGCGCGAATTTTTTATTTTCAATCCATTTACACAGGGAAACAGTTTCAAACACTACAATATAAGTTATATTAAGTCAATAGATGAATTCTTTTACATTGTATTGTAGTGATTGAAATTGTTTCCCTGTGTAAATGAAATTGTTACACAGGGAAACAATTTCAATCACTACAATACAATGTAAAAGAATTCATCTATTGACTTAATAATTTATAATACGTTAGTTATTTTAAGATATTAACCTTTGAAAAATATTTATTTTCATGCATATAATAATAATATACTTACCAGCATCCTATAAGCTTACTTCTTGGATAAACTGAATTTAATGCAGACCTTAAAGCCTGTTCATAGTCGGTTACACATGTCGAAGGAATGTTTTCAGTAAATCTAACGGTTTTATATTGAGATTTTATAATAAAATACTTTATTTAAGAAAATGAACTAACACCCCAAAAATTCAATAATAAACTTAGTTGAAATTTATAAAAATGAACTAAGCCCCCAAACATTTTTTGGGGGTTTAGTTCATCTCCATCAATTAGGGAGTTATTTCATTATGAATTAAGTCCCCAATTTTAGAAATTAAATAAACCTCCAAAAAAATGAACTAAACCCCTAAATTTCGTTGTTCTTGTTTTCCATATAAAACTTTGGGGCTTTAATTCATTTTCGGTTTGGGGGATTTGTTCATTGGGGGTTTCGTTCGTAGCGCCGAATTCACTTAATTGTGAATAAATTTGAAGAGAATTACTGGATTTTTATGACCAATATCTCATTTTGTTGCTATTATATGTGGCTTTGCGACAAAGCAATAAATCTGAACAATTTTTGCCGTCTTCGATTTTTCATGAGTTTTTTAAAACAAAAAATATTTTTATTTTCACGTAAAAAATATGTTTTTTTTCTTCAATTTGTTATTATAACTCCGAAACTACTATGCCGATTGAAAACCAACGTATATGTAAAAATTTGTTCAAAGCATGGGGAAAATGTTATCAAAATTCAATCAATCGAAAGAAGAACATTAACTACTAAATTTTATGTATATCAAACAAAAGATAAAAATTTTGTGAAAATGAGCGAATTTACTTAATTGTGAATAAATTCGAAAAGAATCGATTGATTTTTATGATCGATATTTCATTTTGTTCCTATTAAATGTGGCTTTGCCATAAAGCAATAAACCTGAACAAGTTCTGCCATTTTCGATTTTTCATGAGTTTTTTAAAACAAAAAAATTTGGTATTTTCACGTAAAAAATATATTTTTTGCTTTAATTTGTTATTATAACTCCAAAACTATTGCTGAAATTGATATTTTTCTATTACAATTAGAGTGCTATAATATTTTTAATCGGAGGCGGAAGCCGATGATCGGCCTGATTTACAAAAATTTAAAAACTATTTTTGGTGAAAAAAAGTTTGTTAAAAAAAAGTTGGTAAAAAAAATTATATTTGATTCATACAATTCATGAACAAATTCATTCCACGCGTGAACTTAAACATTCTGAGTTTTATTGAAACGTTCCATATTTAGCGCTTTCATATCACACGTTCTGTGAGCGACAATTTCAAGCAAACAATTATAAGAGAAATGGTTCCAGATCCATTCGAAGTATCAACATTCTCTGGCAGTCTTGTATGTTTTCATTTTGCGTCACCTATTGTCAGCCTTCTGAAGAAGGTGTTTGAAAGTTGTTTCTTTAAAAGTTTCAAGCGTTATTGCGGCAGATACGGTACCGTAGTAGTTTCTATGCGCAGGGAACCAAAATATGGGTGATATCAGATAGGCGCCTATTATTCGTAGCCGTCTGGAAAGAATAATAACTGTTAACATCTTATCAGAGTATGTGAGGGACGTTATGTAATCAGTGGTTTTATTTAGGGAAGAGGTAATCGTGTCCATGCGTTATTAATATAGTGTTCAAAGCCTCTGAAGGACTAGTGCATAGTGTACCAGAGTTTCCGATGCAAGCAGATTTTTTAATTCTGTATAGTTGGTATACGTCGTATTTTCCTTTCATTACATTGTCGCCATTATTACGGTATACATTTCATTAAACAGCTTAGTGATCAAGCCCCATTTTGTACTAAACATCATGCAACCCTCATCACTCTGTGTTGTACTTTCAGCTTTCATGATAATGTAGAGTTGAGAATAATGACACTATTTATAGGGAAAGGTCACAGCTCGTAGACTTGGTAGTCTGATGCTTGGTATATTTATCTTTGTGGCTAACAGAACCAGTACTGTTTTGCTTGACCCAGTTGCTGAGTATTTCCTAATCATAGGTATTGACATTGCTAACAACAACCATTAACATAATTGGAGGAACTAAAGTCCGCATAATCAACCTTATCTTTTGGAAGACGCTTTCTATATCTAGAAATGCTGTCATCGAATATTATTTGAATTCAAGTGATCTTTCAATGTTCCTTACAACCTCAAGCAGAGCTGTTTCCGTTAAACGATTCTTTAGGTAGTCTTCTGTTTTCAAAAAGAAACAGATATGCTTATTGGGTGGAAGTCTCTTGAGTTCTTTTACCATAACATCACACCTTTTCCAAACAAAGACAGCATAAGATGAATCCTTTTTCACTCTGCAATATCAGCAGGATTCAACCAGGCTTATATGGTTTATATGCTAAAAACCTATCAACCGACCATGATATTCTGTCCTGGAAGATTATATTTCATAGATTCATTCAGCGTCCGTAAAACCATAGAAGGAAGAATATCCAAAAATGCCCGTGAAGTTTCTGACCAGGAATCTTTACAAAAATCTGATTGGGCTACCCTCTGTCCAGAACCTAGCTGAGTCTTTGGTATTCTCAATAGATTCACTGAAATTCCGGCATGAATTTCTTTAAATTTCATTGCAGTTTACAAATCCGTACCGAAGGGTCTAAAAAATGTCAATTTCTCTCACCAAAGTTAAAGCCATATTAAAGTAAACGAAATCTTCATATAGTTAAAACTAGAACCGGTTCCCAAAGAGCAAATCACAGCTATAGATTTATGTTAGTCCTCTTTAGAGTTAAGAAAATTCATTAAATAGGAAATATCAGATTTTGACCTATTTTTATAATTGAAAATACTTTTTATTAAAAAAGAAGTAAACTTTGGCAGCTGCGGTTTTAGGTCATTAATTTTTTTTGGAATTTAAAATTTACTTAAAAATTTTGTAATTTTATGTTAAAACTAAATTATTTGAAAGTTGTTGCTAACTCTGAAAAAAATACTTTGTATTTAGAAGGGTAGAAAGAAACAGCTACTTTTAAATTTTAAAAACGGAAGTAAAAATTATGAATTAAAAAAAAATACAACACATGTAGCTGAAAACTAATGTTTAAACATATGTAGATAAATACACTTAGATAAAATATTAAGTATGTAAATAAATAAATAAACTATTATTATAGACAAAAACTATTTCTAGTTTTTTTTTTTTTTTTTACAATTTGACACCTTAAAACATTATAATGAGGGTCCAAGTAGGAGAGTTATTTGTTTAATAAGTGTGTTTGAGAATTGAGAAGAATTTTGTGTTAATTTGTTAATAAAAAATAAACTTAGATAATGTTGTCATAAGAACATTGCAAAATTTATATTGAGTTTGTTGTTTTTAGAAGATTGGAAAAGAGAAACATCAAAATGTTTGAGAATTTGATAAAACTGAATGCTTGAAACAAATCTTAATTTAGTTTAACTCTAAACGCGCTACTAGAAACATCTAACAAAAAGAAACAAAAAAAAAAAGCGTTACTTAAAATCCCAGTTAAATCGTTAACAACAAAAGATATACTCCCAAAATTTGTTTTAATTTGTAAATAATAATGGCAAAACAAGAATTGAAATTAATTCAATTTGCACTCATCTTTAGTGTTTTTGTGATCAACACTAAAGCTTTTGCTTACGAAGGTGTGTGTGTGTGTGTGTAAGAGAGAGATAGAGAGAGAGAGATAAAAAGAGTGATATGTGATTTAAGAACAATTTAAATAAATAAACAATATATCGTTAGATTCTAACAACATTTCTAAAATAATGATGACTAGTTGTGTTTTTTGTTGTTCACATAATTCTAAAGTTTTGTAATACATTTTCTAATTATAGCTCCTTCACGTTGCTATAATCCAAATGGTCGTATCGGTTTGTGTGTCTCCATCTACGAGTGTCACTCACTTTTAAATGTTTTACAAACTCATGAAGAAACTGCTTTCGCTTTTGCCCGTAAATCTGAGTGCACGCCCAATGGTCAAGGTCGCCGACCGTACGTTTGTTGCACTTCTGACACCCATTTTACCACACGTACTAACTTAAATGGTCATCGTATTATTTTCCCTGAAGATCCAAGTAATGTGGTAACTACAGCGAAATCCCCTAGAGGAAAGGAAACTAGTCAAAAGCCAGGTACATCATTGTTCCCTAAACCTCCCGAATGTGGTCCCGTTACAATTGGCAACAAAATCTATGGCGGTGAGGAAACAGAACTGGGAGAGTTTCCCTGGTTGGCTAATTTGGAGTATAAAAAGTGTAAGTACTTATATTAAGAGAGTCAATATTGTAAAGTACAGCTTTTTTAAATTTGAAAGTACGGTTGGGGAAGGGGAAGAATGTGGAACTTGTTTAAATAATTTATAGTTGCATGAACTTTCTCTGTAATTTAATGTGTATATAATTTACATTTACCTTAGCTAATTCATTTTTAATAGCAATTAAATGGTTTATTTTGAAAGTGTCTTAAATCCATTAAAAAAAAAAAACGAAATATTTATTTAAGGCCTTAAAACAGATTTTGTTTTGTTTTATAAATCTTTTATAAATTTAAAAATTGATTATGATTAAAGGGGTTAATTTTTAACAAAAAAAAAAAAAAAAAAAATTAAAATAATAGACTCGCGAAGTGACTAGTTGTTGTGGGCCTTAGACTGTCTTTAAGATTATCTTGAATTTCTTAATTCAACCATTGGCAACTACTTTCTTAACATCGGCCCAGCCGTTTAGAAGTTACAGGTTTATTTCCACTCTTTTGAATTCCCCTACTGTGCGTTTTATAGCAGTGACAATGATGTCTAATAGTGTGTGTGGTCTCCGTAGAATCGTAGTCACAGAGTTGAATGCCCTCTGTTGAAGTTGAGGATAGCATTTCGCTATAGTATTATTTCTTCCAAAATTGTTGATGTTGATCTTTTGCATAGACTAATTAAACAATTGTATTACTAAGTAATTGTATATTTAAGTGGTATGATCGATTAAAGTCAATCTATCATTATCTCAACTCTGACCAAAACATGACTTATGACACTTTCAAAATAAACAATTAAATTAATCATTGTAGTGAAACCAGTATGTCTCGGGGTGTTAATAACGTGTAGAAAAAAAACGTTAAAATATGTTGTTTTTGTTAAGATTAATCAATTAATAATTTTAGCAATCCATAGGCAGGTTCTCTAAACAATTTTAAGAAATAACAAGTAAGAGAGCTTATTCGGCTGTGCCGTATCTTATATCACCAAATTATACTTTAAAATCGGGAAAAATATTTGTTAAATTTTTTTCAATAATTTTTCATAAACTTTTTCACTAATAAATTAAAAAAAAAAAAATTAAATTTATTTTTTTTTTTTTTCGAGAGCTGTTTTATAAACGCTTTTCCAATTTAAAAAAAAAAAAAATTTAATTTAAAATTTTTTTTTTATTAGTGAAATTTATTAGTGAAAAAAATGTATGACAAAAAAAAGTTTTTTGTGAAAAAAATTCGGATTGAAAAATATTTTTCCCGATTTTTACCCATTGTAAGTCCAACTTACTATAGCCTTATATACAACGTTGCAATGGACTTTGAAATATCTATCATCAGATATCCATATTGTATATATTTATGTCTTAATAATCGAGATATAGATCAAAAATAGGCCAAAAATAGAGGTTGTCTCGGATTCTTGCTCATATCTCCGTTATTTATGGACGGATTTTGCTGATTTTAAATAGGAAACTTCTCGAAAGCATGTCTGACAGAATTATTGAAGATTTGGATCCCGAAGATATCTTGGGTCTTCAGGAAATTGATTTCAACAGACAGATGGACATAAATCGACTCCGCTATCTATAAGGATCCAGAATATATATACTTTTTAGGGTCGCAAAATTATATTGTGGAAATTACAAACGGAATGACAAACTTATATATACCCTTCTCACAAAGGTGAATTAAATTAAATATTTGTTAAAGAATTTAAACTTCAAAGTACAAATTTTAAGTATTTCATTTAGCCTAATTCATAAACAACAAGTAAGAAAGTATGGTCGGTCAAGCCCGACCATGGAATACCCTACACTAAGTAAATGAGCAAAAATATTTTTCTTTTAAATTTTAAATGATTTATATTCGTGAGTCATTTTCGGAAGTGGTCCTTATATGAGAGCTATGACCAATTATGGACAGATCACCATGAAATTAGGTTGTGTGATTTATGTCTATATGAAAGTTATTTACAAGTGGCATTAAGGGTTAATTTCGATTTTGGTTTTGTTGTTATAAATACTAGACTACATGTTATATTTTTCTTAAGTTTCATCAAAATTGCCCCAAAAATAAATAACATTTCGCTATCTTTAAATTAGAAATTCCAAATATTGAAAAATTTGACTTTTGACCTTCACGATTTAAGGTTTAACGTTTTCCAATTATAGTAAAACTTGCAGAGTATATTTCAAATTATCTGGACTATAATATTCTAAATAGGTTTTACTTAAAATTCTTAACAGTAAGGAAATAGAGCTTATTCGCCAAAAAATGGCCAAATATTTGATTTACTCGAAAATTTCAAAATTTAAATCGCAGCTACGGAAAAACTATAAGAGATATTTTGATAATTTTTTCATATTTTTATTCCCTATTATATTCTCAATAAATCCCAATAAGATGATCAAAAAATTCTCAAATTAGTTTAACAAAATATTTAAAAATTTGAAAATGGAGTTTTGAAAATGCGGTTAAAATTTTTTTATTTTTTTGGTCATACCTGTATCCTACGAAGACAAAAACTCATATACAAGTAAATATGGATATATTTTAAGTAAAAATGAGCTTTTATTTTAATATTTATCAAAATATGTTAATTTTGTTCCTACATTTCATGTTCTAGTGACCTGAGATACGTTAATGGCCTGGGGAATTTTTAATAACTTTAAATTTTTTTTTAACCAATTTCTGTTTTTTATGTTTCATTAAAACGAAAATTACGTACACATTTCTATTATTTTAAATTAAATTGCAAAAGTAATTATTAAATGACAAAATTTTCACAAAAACTGAAAAAATGCATTTTTTCCCCTTGAAAATGCATCTCAAAACTTCAGAGGGCTTGCGGCGCATCGTAACCCCAACCGATTTACATAAAATTATTTCAGGATTATTTTTTTACCAATGTTCACCAAGCTGGGGGTGGGTGAGAATGGCAAATATCCAACTTTCGTTTATTAAGGGACACCCTTATGTACCAAATTATATGCACAAATTGTACATGGACAGCCAGCCAGACGGACGGACGGGCATTGTTTAATATACTCAGAAAGTGATTCTGAGTCTATCGGTATATTTTAAAGTGGATGTTAGACTATTATTTTTGGACGTCAGCACAAACGCAATATGGTAGATGATTTTTTTGATATGTCGTTGTGGAACTTTTTTTCCTCATGCCAAAAGTTATTGATATAATAATTACTTTAACTTTAGCTTGCCTAACATTTTATATTCTAAGTTTTGCTAATAGCTGCTATAAAAAGGTTTAAGACATCGTTAAAATTTATAATTATTACGAAACAATATATTTTTTAAAATAAAATTCCCTATGGCGTACATAAATCATTTTGTAATAGCAATTGAATAGTAAATTAAATTTAATTTAAAAACTTATAAATCTCAAATATAATAATAAATAGGTTTAGTTTTCCTGAAACAGGATTTGAATAAAAGTTTTTCAAAAAATAATAATATAACTAATAAAGATTTAAAACCATTTTACTCGAAACTATTGGTCAATTCACAAGGTCTCTTATCAGTCATATTGTCATAATGTCCTTATATTTCACGAATCGGCGTCTCGGCTTAACCGACTCTTAGGCATTCGGCGTTGGTCTCTGCTGGTTCGTTACGATAACACAATAAACATAGCATAGAAAGTAGTATTATTTTAGGACATTTTTTGCTGGAAAAGCAATAAAAACCATTGTGAAATATTAGGACTTTATGACAATATTTTCCACCTTGAGAGCACCGATAATGGACAAAGTTCAATGTAAGGGCCACCCTAGTATTTATATTTTAGATCTACAAACTGTATGCCAACTTATACATTAGAGTACGACCGAATATTCGGTTTTGGATTATTCCAAAAATCGGCCTAATAGCAGTATTCGGTATTGGAGCAAAATCTTACGGAATATATTAATATCTACTACAATGCTTTTTAAACGTATGTTTTGGATGCAGAGACTAAAATTCCATATACAAAAGTCACCAAATAAATTTGTGATGAAATTAATGAAATATTACCTGCTAATATTCGTTCCAACTGTGCAAAGAATCAAAGAAAAATTTTAAGTTCAAAATAAAAAAGTAATTCTTTTTTTAAATTTAGAATTTATAACAATATTTAATAACAAAATCATTTGTTATATTCAGTTTCCTTTAGACTGGCATGAAATGAAATTCGGAAACTAATTTTAAACCAGTATTTAAGCCTTGGATGAATTATAGCATCAGGGAAGTGTACCCTTCAAAAGAGGTTACATTTTTTTCCTATTGGACCAGCACTCAGGGGCTGACCCCTACTCATGCAAAGCATTGTATTGGAATCCTACAAAACATGGAACATTTATCAAATTTTATGGATTATATCAATGATCCGCGCCCATAGCCCTCAGGAGCCGAGTAAATTCTGCTTATTTTACATGTACACAATATCTGCATCAACAAGATTCTCAACTAAGAGCGTAAACAAAATAAATATTTCAAGTATACAAACTTTTGGTACCTTATTTATTGTGTGCTAAATTAGCACAATTATAAACAAAAGGCAGTTCTGAATGAAAAAGAATAATAAACAAACGGTTTATTTTTAGCTCGTGGCACATCTATACACTTTGTGTTTGTATGCTAGTTCTCAAAAGAGCAGGCTTATGCCGCATTGTTTGAAAAATAGAGATCACATTTATATTTAGCAAAAACTTATGTTTTTGTTATCCATATAAAGTAATAAAATCATAATAATATAATAAAGCCACATACATATACTTCTGACTTGGTGCGGATCATTGGATTAGATCATTTTTTTGACCGGCATGATCTTCAAATTTCCTAGATAGAAATCCGATGGTTGTACCTCCATAAGTTCTTATAAACAAAATCGTATTTTTTGACAATTTATATAGAGCCAGGATCACTTAGGTGGAAGTCTTGATTCAACATGTACGACTTGCATAATCAAAGTTTAGGACTATAGACTATGTACATATATCATTTTGTAATATTTTTTGGTAGTTTTAATAAAATCTGACAATAACTAGGGGTGATCGACTAGGATTTTCCACCGGATTAAGACCTTTTTCTACATAGTTAACTTTCTAACTTCAACTTAGTAAAGGTAAATTATATATTTAATTATTTTGTTTACTTACAGCCAATGGAGACATGGTATCCGTCTGTGCGGGCAATATAATAAACCAAAGATATCTGCTAACAGCAGCTCACTGTGTCAAGGGTGAAATTGAAGTTAAAATTGGAAAATTGTAAGTATTTGAGATTGAAGTATCAACTTTTGTTGATACTGTTATTCATAGAATAAAAACATAGAGAGGAAATAATTTTACCAAATCTTTTTTTATTTTTTTTGTTTGTTTTATGGACTTTTTTGTTTTACAATTTGGCTACATGAGAAAACAAAAACATGCTAATTGCTTACATATATGAAATATTTCGTCATTGCATTTGAAAATCATAAAGAAATAAAATTTGTTTTAAAATAATTTCAATTAATTTTTAAGAAACACAAAAATATAAACGAATTGTTAGAAATTGCTGCTGGAAAAGCGTTCATGTACTGGATAAACTTAAAAGAAAAATTAGAAACATGAACGTGCTAAGAACTTGATAGAAACATTTTTTACAAATTGTTACTATGTAGTATTTTTTTCTTCTTGTAACACTTATCTAGTTAGAAATATGACAGCTCTTTTGTGTTTATGTTAAAGTGTTCATTACTGGGATGCAAAATAAAAAATATATTTGGTACCAAAATAATATTCAAATAGTACTTTTTTCAGCCTCAGATTACTAAAATTTATATTTAGTTTCATATTATCGAGATTTGTGTTGCAAATCATGTGTAAAAATAATGTTATAATGAGGATGTTCTATAGAAAATGCTGTTATATTGAAGATTTCTTTAGAAAATCTAGCTATACTGAAGATTTTTCATAGAAACTATAGTTATACTGAAAAGTTTCTATATAAACTAATGTTACGCACAAGATTTTCTATAGAAAATACTGTTATACACAAGATTATCTATGGAAAATACTGTTGTACTGAAGATTATCTTTATAAAATACTGTCAAATATAAGATTTTTAATAGATAATACTGTTATACACATGATTTTCTATAGAAAATAGTTAGCTATAGAGAATATCATTCTGAGTTTATAGGAATTTGTAAATCTGTCATTATACATAAAATACTGTAAATTTTTTGAAATTGTATCAAATGAGTCCCGGAAGTGCGATGGTACTTTTCATTATTAAATAGTATCAAAAAAACGTACGATCGTATCAACAATTCCATCCCTGGTTCAGTTACTTTTTCCTATTTTTGAGTATTTGAGAGACAAATTTTAACTTTACTCCCAGCAGTTAAGCAAATAGTCCATGTTTGCCTTATAGACAGTAATCGTCACAAATGTCTTATCACTTGGCTGACTCCAATTTATATATTTTGGTAATTTTACACGTATTTGCTCTTTGTAGTGCAGAGAGAAAACAATTGATTACTTTATACATCCCAGGTAATCTAGCGTGAAGACAATTGTCACTTAATTGTCTCTAAGTAATCTAGAGTGTAGTCACTTTAAACGTTTTGTGTGATAATTCGTTCAAACTGGTTTTATACAAATTGTGTTGATATAATTCTCATACAGTTAATTTTTGTTTTTGCTTAAGTATTTTGTAGTGCACTTTAGAAAGTAGTTATTTTACCCACAAGAAGCAATCCATTGGAGAATTGTCGAAGAAAGGTTTGTTTACAAGCTATCGTTTATTGAACTGACTAGTTATGTAACTGATCAAGTTACCAATTAGGTAGCTAGTAAGGTAACTGAAGCTATTTAAGCAGTATGTGAATCCAATGCGTCAACTACTTTGGACCAGCTATTAGACAGTATCATTGTAGTCAAAAAGGGTCAATTGATCCCCTGCTTAGGACATGCACGTGTTAAAATAACTGGTCACGTAGCTTTAGAAGTAACTAGTTTCCACCCTAAATGATGAGTGAAATCACTAGTTCGGGACTGTTTTCTAGAACTGCTGGGCTCTCGCTGCAAGCATGTATTAATAAAATGTGTGTATTTCAGGGATGGCAAAGTTGGTGCAATTTTATTGTTTTTAGATCATTTGGTACAATTATTATAATATTATCAGACGCCGATCCAGTTCAACCTTTTGGAGGTGGAAGAAATTAAGATTTATTTTTCCTTTTTTATATTAAACATTTTCGGTTTTTTGGAGGGGAGGTGAATTTCCTTTATTCACACCCCTTGATCCGGGCCTTTTATGAATTTAAGGCTGCAGAATAATAACTCAAAAAAAAAAAAAAAAAATATAAACAAATTTGTTCGATTTTTTAATCCATTTAGTGTCTTTTGTTAAGATTTTTTGGTGATTGCTCTTGATTCTTTTTTAAATAGCATAAAAACCTATTATACAAACGATTCCAAATGAACTCCACAATGTTAATGAATAAGCAGTTTAAAGCTTCTTAACGATTTCGTATTTAAAATATTTGCAGATTTTGTACAATCAGAGCACAAAAAGTACTATTTTTATGAAAGTTGGTACAATTTGCAAATTTCAAATGCCATCCCTAATGTTTTTATTTATTATGAATTAAAAATAATGAAATGTACAAGATTTTGTCTGTGTATATACTACATATCTGAGCTTTCATCTGAGTTAAACAACTTAGATGTGTTCAGGAAGACCTGATTCGTATAAAGGCTTTTTGTGAGGTAGAATAAAGAAGAAATTCATAATTAATGATTTAGAAATTAATTTTTAAAAGCCTTTGGTAAAATTTGACAAAATCGTCGTGTCTAAATACTACCAACCATAGGGTAACATAGAGACGAAACGTAATTGTCAAAAACCTAAGTCTGTTGTCAAAAACCTAACTCTTGCAACAACAAAATACATCCTAGTCAATGTATTTTGTTGTTGTATCAGACATATGATTTGTTGTATTTTTGTTTGACAAATCGAAGTGTCTCATCTCTATGTATAATTCTCTATGCTACCAACCATAGAAAAATATACATAGAGCGAAAACTCTACTGTCAAATACCTAACTCAGTTGTCAAAAACCTAAGTGGTGAGAATGTATTAGAAAAAAAAAAACTATGTGAAAACATAAACAATACTCGTATGTGTAACTTTTTTGAGTAATTTTTTAGTTTGAGTTTTTTTCCAGTTTCCGCTCTATATATATTTTTAAAATTTTATAAATAGAATGTAATTTTGTATAAATACTTTTTATTTTCAGAGTATCATTGCGTGTGGGTGATCATAACTCACAAACTCCAATCGATTGTGATAATTTCGGATGTTTAGATGCTTTTCAGCGTATGGGAGTGGAGAAGATTATCGTGCATGCCGATTATGGTTCCTACAATGGTTATCACAATTACAATGATATTGCTCTAATAAGAGCAGATCGCAATATTGAATTTTCAAATTCAGTGGCACCAATATGTCTACCAAATGTTGTACCACAAATGCCACAATTAAGAACCGGCTTAAAACTATCAGTGGCTGGTTGGGGTCATACGGGAACAGGTAAATAACTCATTTCTTAATAACTTAAAAAAATCATAAATTTCATAAACTTAAATTTTATGTTTGTTTTACTTTTAGCCAGATACAGTGCCGCAAAGCGTAAAGTGGAATTGCCCTATGTGGAAAATGAGGAATGTAGCATTAAGGTTGCACCCGAACAACTGTGTGCCGGTGGTGAATATAAAAAAGACAGTTGCACTGGTGATTCAGGTGGTGGTTTGGTACGCTTGGTCGGTGACTGTTGGATTGTAGAGGGTATTGTATCGTATGGTCGCGGTTGCGGTTTAGAACGGCCGGGCGTTTATACCCGCATTAGCAGTTATATTTCATGGATAGAAGCCAATGTTCAGCCATAATCTATTACTTAAGTACTTTTTTTATACATTTTATTTCTATGTTAGTGGTTTTAATAAGCTATTTAATTACTGTGATATGTTTAATTTATATTTGTATGTAAATTTAAAAAATAAATTTTATTTTCTGCAAAAAGTTTCAAATACGTTTGCGGTTTTAAAAAATGGTGACGTTTGTATTTAGCAAATATTTAGCTGTTTATTATATATAGTATAGTCATTTGTTTATTATGTATTTAAATAATTATTTAAACAAATTATGTCCGTTAATTGAATTTTAAATGCGTCTGTAAAACGTCAAAGGATTTTGAGACTAAAGACTATAAATCAAATTTAATTGGTTTATTATTTTGATGAAAGAAATTGTGAATGACCCTCTTTGAGTCTAATTGTATTACAAATAAGAGCTTATATATTATAAAAGAAATATATTTATTAGAATATATATTATAAATGTTTATATGAGTATCAACCCATTTAGGGTTCCACATATACCACTATTATCCGATACCTTCAAATGTATTTCGCGAGTAACATTGAGAATTAAATATTTTTGATCCTTTTGAAATACTAAGTCGATTCAGCTATGTGCTTCTGTCTGTCTCTCTATGTAAAACACTACCATGTCTAAAATACACAACCGAAAATAGCTAAATTTATACCAACATTTTTATATTTTTTTATTTATTTATTATTTTCAATAGCCTATTCTATTGGCCATAATCCATTATAAATTTCTACTTAATAAACTTTGTCTATGCAATTTGGCATTGAAGATCGAGCTAGTAAAACCAAAGTTCTGTAGCAAAATGTAAGACAACTTCAAAAAAATTTGATAATTTTCACATTTTTTTTATTTAATATAAACATATTGCAAATACTATGAAATTGTAACAATCGGTCCATAATTTCTTCTAGCCCCCATACAAATATCTTCCCGAAATTTGGTGCTACAGTCTGTAGATGCTTACAGAATAGCATACTTAAATCAGTTGAAATAAGTTTTGTACAAAAGCAAATCAGTAGACCAAATTTTTCGTGGATCGTCCCATATTTGACCATAGCCCGTTTATAAAGTTCACTTCCTAGAATCACTTAAATATCTTTATTAGGTTAACATTTTATGTAAATAATCCCTATACATATAAAAATAGATGTAATAAATTGCACATAGGTCCCATAATAGGACCACTTCCAAAAAAGAAATTAAATTTTAAACAGATCAGTTATTTGTATGCAGTAATCATACTATTTGATTTTGTGAATATCGGTTCATATTTGAAGATAGATCCCATATAATGTCCATTCCTGAAAATCACTTCAATAATCATCAATCTCTTATAAATATCGCCATCAAGTTGGAATTTGACACAAACAATATATGAAAAAATCGCTGTACCGGATTTTTATGAAAATTGGCCGATAATTGTCCACCGCTCCCATATAAAGATCAAACCCAAAAAGCTCATTAATTTGTATCCAAGAATCATACTACACGATTATTTAAATATCGGAGTAGGAATCTTTCGTTTAAGATAAAAAATGTATCAGTACACTGAAAAAAAAAAAATATATTGCTGATTGAATTATGTGAAAATGAAAAAATCACAACTTTATATTTCAAATGGGAGGTTTCATAATTTTAAAAATATTAGTCCCAAAAATGCGAAATAGCTTTTGAAATAAATCCTAATAGAAATGAAATAATTCCCAATCCGAAGCAATTTTTTTATGTAATCTAACTCCCAATGAAATAAAGAACTACAAAGGTGGAATTATTCTTCACTCACCAAACATTTCTTGCATTACGGGCCTATGGCGTAGCGCAAAGGTTTCCTTCGCTCAAAAAAGTTTCGCACCAGAGTAAGAAATCGTTGTGACCTGACAAAGGCCGACAATGCAAAAATAATATTTTCTGAGCGAAGTCGGTTTTTGATACACCCCATAGTAGAAAACCTTAGCGCCCGGCCGAATGGCCGTCAATGCAAGAAGTTTATAGTATGCGAAGCCGCTTTTTAATACACTTTAAATGAAATAATACACTCATAATGAAATAACTCCCAACAAAAAATTATGAAATAACAACCTACGCGTTAGGAGTTGTTTCACAATGAAATAAGTTCCAAGTTGTATGAAAAATTTGTTGGGTGTTATTTCATTTTTTCGTGGGGAGTTATTTCACGGTACTTTTCAAATGGCACAAAAACGGCTGAAGAGTTTTTCTCGAAAATTTGCACACTGGGCAAGAACTTTAATATCTAAAATTCCTCCGAACCGCTTGACGGTAGAATGTTTTGTTCGGACACAAACTGAAAAAATGCAAAATTCTTAGTTTTTTCATTTCGCTATAAATATCTCAGAAACTAAGCATTGTATTGTTAAGCGGTTCGGAGGAATGTTGTATATTAAAGTTCTTGCCCAGTGTGCAAAGTTTCGAGCAAAACTCTTCAGCCGTATTTGTGCCATTGTAAAAAGAAGTGAACATATTTGTGGCATTTTTCGCTTTTTCACATGGTGAACCGAGCTTGATGTATGATAGCAATGTGAATAGATCATATCATTTGAAAAATCTTTAAAAGGCTCTAAGGGGCATAGACTTTAAGTATCCCGTTCTAGTATTTATCTACCAGATCTCTGTTCCTACCAACCTAATGACCACCGTAATGTAAGAAAATTAAAGCTAGAAAGAAATCATTAAAATTTTGCTAACCTTAGAGAAAAACATTGGTCTTCTCGAGACAAAAACATTGATATATCAAACTTTAAGATCCAACTGAAAATGCCACGGCAAAAAAAAAAAAAAAAATGCCTTGCACCTCACAAAGTAAAAGCAGCAAGTGATTTACAGTGACTCGATCTAACGAAAGTAGAGATGGAAAATGGTAAAACTCTAATGAGAAAATATTTTCAAGGAAATGCTAAATGGAACGCTAGAGAAAGTATGAAAAGACTAGAGAAGATCGAAAAAAATAAAAAAACGACGGACGGATAGTAAAATTCTCTTTTAAAATAAACCGGTTAATAAACCCACATAAGGTAAAAACCTTTTAAAAACGTGGGTGTATTTCCTTTAAATAAACCGGATATTTTTGATTGCTAATAAAAGCAGTTTTAGTAGTTTAAAATTGTAACAACTCTTTATTTATTTAGAATGTACAAGAACAACAGAATTAAATAGGCACTCAGTGTATTTATACACGTATATCAATTCGCAGAAATACACACACTTTATAATGTACAAGTATACACGTGCAAGACAATTGATGTTAACTCTAACAGCGCCAATGATAAACTCAACTCACGACTGCAGCCTCTGCCACCATTTAAACACACGCCATCTCTCGGAAATCTTCTACAATGCTCTTTACGGACAAAACTCGTATGTTCGAATTCCAGAGCCTTCGGTGTCATTGCCAACAGCCCAAACATTTAGTGTTGCCATACTTACAAACATGATGAATGCTGCAGGTAGTCGTTACAGACCGTTGAATTCAAATCGTCATTGCACATTCGTAACAGTATGGATTTGGAGACCAAACATACAGAAAAGTTAAAAACTTGCACTCTTATACGGAATTTTAAGCATGGTTTTTTAATTAACAAATTTAATTTTATATTTAATCCTAATTTTGTTAATAGTGACTTATTCTATACGTATGCATATAATTGAATAACGTAGAATAAAGTCGTTTAATATTTATAAACTTCACCAATGTTGCAAAAAGTGGCCACAAGGTGGCGGTAATGACATTTTTCTTATAAATTTAAAAAAAGACCTTTTATTTTGATTTTTTCGATCTTGGTACATTCAGAAAAAATATAGACCTAACACTCCTGGACAAAGTTGCGGAACATTGTCCAACCAAATTTTATTGTTTTAAGGGTCAAAAAGGCGATTTTCGTAAGTAACATAAAAATAACGGTATATTTTCTAAAAATTCAGAAATGAAAAAGTCGTAGAACAAACTTTGTTTTTGATACACCAGAGATTCATTTTCAATAATAAAAAAGTTATTTTTCCCAAAAAGTCGTTTTTGAGATATTGATATCTATATCGATAAAAATTTAACAGAAATTAGTTTTAACTAGGCAGAAATCATATTGCTGACATAATTACACATAGCTCCTATATAAGGCCCACATATGGAAAATTCATAAAAGGCGAATAAATCCCTAAATCCTGTGATATAACTATATATTTTTTTAAATCACTTTCTCTTTTTCTTCACTTGTGTTACATAGGGAAAAATGTTGAGCGAATCGTTCAATGTAATCCAATTATTATGTTTATAAATTTTTAAATATCACACGTTATTCCTATTATAAAATATCTCCTGTGTAAACTAGTCTTTCTAACAAGATATCTAAAACTATATCATGACTTAAAAACGCGTTGTTCCAATTCACATAATCCGCCCTAAGCGCCAATAACAAACGCAGAATATGGATATTCTAGTGTTTCCACTAATGTAGTTTCAATAATTCTCATAATATTTAGGTGGAGGGTATTTAAGATTCGGCACAGCCGAAGATACTACTCTAACATGTTTCTTCTTTCTATCGAACAGTATGACAAATTTCAGTTAATAGCGTGTAAATTTCTCTCATAAAATATTCACGTTTATTATTGTGTTTAATTATTTAAAATATTTCAATAATATATGCATTTTTCTAATAATTTAATGTCTTAAGATACAGTCAACAGGTTTTATGAGACTGTTGGCTTCTATCATTTAATTCATTTTTAAAAAATATGGTGAGTATATTGATTTTGTAATTCCGTTTGTAACACATCGAAATATTTATCGCAGAGCCACAAAAGTGTATATATTCTGGGTCTTTAAGAATATCTTAGCTGATCTAGTTTTGTCCGTCCGTCCATCTGTCTGTCTGTCTGTCTGTCTGTTTAAAACACGATAAGTCACAAAATTTACAACAAATATTATCTGTTGATAAAGTATGTTTGGTGTTGAAAATGGGCAATATCAAGTCCATGATTTTACCTAGCTCTCCGGAATACTGTTTAAAGCAGTCATTAGTATGATGATTATGCGGCAATCCCGAGATTCGAAAAATTTGTGCAACTTCAATTAAAAAATTTACTGAAGATGCTATAAAACTTGTAAAATGAGTAATTCTGATTTTTGCTAAAAAATAATATTATAAAAACAACAAATAAAATATTTGAGATTTTTAATTACATACTTATTTATCTGTTGTTAATAATTTAATATAAACAATTATATAAATATAATTATTATTTTCAATTTAATTACGATAAACTTAAGCACCATTTGTTTTCGTGAACACTCCTTACTTTTAATTTTGTTATTTTTTTTATTTGACTAATAAGTTGTTTATGTTTGTTGAATTTATATTAAAATTTTATATTTCATTCATTGAACATTTTTTTAATAATAAAGGATTTTTTTTTAATAAAACTTTTTGCAACTTAACCTATGTATATTGGTGATCCTGTCAGGAGAAGCAGCATGAAACTTATTATGTTTGAATACTGCAATTCTATAGGCTTTTAAGTAAGTAGTATCAGCAATATACATACATATATTTATAGAAAATAGATACATATTTTTTAACACGTAACAGTGGTATATTCGGCTATGCCGAATCTTATATACCCTCCACCAATAGAATATGGAAACTGATTGTTATGCATTTTGTATACAATTTTTCATCTGGATCTCCCGATTTGGTGAGTTTTTTTATATTTTATTGCAAGAAATTATTAGTGTTAAATTTCACCTTGCACAGTGGTTTAGAAACGTTTTTTTTTTTTTGAGCTGAAATTTAAAATATAAATAGTCCTTGAGAAGGTCTACAAATACAAATACATGTGTAGGTTATCTATATTAGTTGAAGAGATATTTAGGTTTATTTATTTTCTAAATTTTGCACGATCTATTTTTGGTTTTTTAGATATGGCTGCCCTACGGAGGGTCGATTTTTTTTTATTTAAAAATCAGCTATATTTTCAAATATCGAAATTTTTAGAAAAGTGCCTACTGTGACGTTATTGGCCATATATAATAGTAAAAGAACTTTGTATATATTTAAATAAGATATAGAGTTATATAAATATAGAGCTTTTTCGAGGATCGCTGCTTTGCGTTTTTGGAATTTTATACTCAAACTTAATTTTTTTTTTTTAAATTAGCCAAGTTTGTATTGGTCTGGTTGGGACTAGATCCGCTTAAGAGAGCCCCCTTTGCATTGAGTTCTTTTTTGAATCATATAACAAATGTATATAGTCCCGAAGAACATTTTTTTCTACAAAAGATAAAATTTAGAAACTTTTTTGGAAAAAAAAAAAAATGTTCCAACTTTGGATGCGTGTAACTTTTTATAGGAACGAGATAACTGTTAGCGACTGGTATTGATTTTATTTTATATTTTATCGCCAATATAGCTGATTTTTCAAAAAGAAATTTCGATCCTCCGTAGGCCCGCCATACCTAAAAAACTATAAAAAGATCGAGCACATAAAAAACAAAAATCAATAAACCTAAATATCTCTTCAACTAATAGAGATAATCACACTTGTAAACGTATTTTATGTAGATCTTTTTAAGGACTAGTTATATTTCAGCTCATTCGGATCATAAATGTATTTCTGTTGATTTATAAAACAAAATTAATACCGAGGTGGCCAAATTTGAGCTGAACAACTGCAACTCTATACGAAAATACCTCAGCTCCAACCATGTGGAATTTCGTAACAATATCTCTAATAGTTCCCTAGATACCGAATTATTTCCAAAAAAAAGTTTCTAAACCACTATGCTTCGTGACGCATAGCTTATGACACATTGAACATTCTGCACTAGCGATTTATGGGCATAGTCAACTCATGTGCGATTTGACCCCTTTAGACTTTTTCTAACGGTGGTCGCAGGTCTATGAATAAGCCACAAACCATAGCCATAACAAACCCAACATAAACCATTCTATCGGTCAAATTCAGCCTGATGCGCCGAACTCATTCAAAACTGGACATATAGGATGCACGCCATCCAACGATGCCGCGACGGACATCAGCACGATAATACATAATGGCATCGATAGGCATTTCAAACGATGCGCTTAATGAAAGGCCAGTACAAGAATATATGTATATACTTTTGTAGGTCGATGTCTTAAAAATGGAATGATAAAGTCAATGTAAATATTAATTTGGTGGAGTGTAATGTATTTGCTGGATGTGGGCCTTGTATAACGCTGTGCTAGTTGAAAAAACTATCAAGCGGAGCACTCGGTGGGTTAAACTAATTCGGGTATGCTGAATTTAGTGGTGTTATTTTCGAGATATACCGTTATTTCGAAAATGGAGGAGGTTGCACAACATATATTCGCGTAACTCAAATATAGAGTAAACTGAAAAAACCACCATTAAGCAAAGCTTACCATGTTTATAATACTCGCAGTCGTTTCAGAAATATAAATTATTTTTCGCAAAAAAAAAAAAAAAATTTTTAGAAAAATTTCGAAATTTTTTGTTTTTAAAACGGCATTAAAAATTGGAAAATGCATAAATGCTCTTAATTTTTTGTATATATATATCTGTCCACAACTTTTCAGCTAACCTATAAAACGGTTAGCACCACTGAATTCAGCGTACCTGAATTAGTTTAACCCATCGGGTGCCCCGCTTGACAGAAAAAAGTGTCAATTTCGTGTACAGTGTAATTATTGATCGATAGTCACAACATCCATTAGCAAGATTTATGCATACTTGAAACAAATTTATTTTAAAATTTCTATCAATATCGATATTTATGCGCGTTTATTTATTTTTCGGATGTTGACCTATGACCTATTAAGAGGCGATAGTCATAAAATATTGTGCGTTGCTATCTATGTAGTTGATGCTTGTTTGACTCAATTTCGTTTCTACAGCGATATTTACACTAGTTTTATGCTTATAACTATTCTAGGAAGTTGACCTAATATGGGAGCCAAGCCCAATTACGGACTGATCGCCAGTAAATCCAGTACTATAATTTGTGCATACATGCAACTGATCTGTGTAAAAATTTTGGTTCGATATTGATATTTATTACACATTTATGTAATAAATAACCTTGTATTGGAGTTATGGCCAATTAATGTGATTTTCAAAAACGGAATAGCGGGTGTCTTTACGACATCTAGGTTAACCGAAGAATGCTGGGTATCCCTAAATGAGATAGCGAGATATTCTAGGATAACGCTTATATGGATCCCTGGACACGATGGAAATCAGGGTAATTGTATAGCAGATGATTTGGCCAAAAGCAGTGCAATGATGAGTGAGGATGCGATCGACCCCTTTTCTGGTATTTCCCTTGTTAGATGGCTGTTCAGCAGAAACTATATGAGACTGCACAAAACAGGTGGACCTGTGCTACAGCCAGGTCGACTTGGCCCGTATATGATGCCAGCAGGACGAACCTACTTATAGAACACCGCCGTGAGCAAATAAGGATAATTGTCTCCTTTATTACAGGACACTGGATAATCGGGACACATGCTAGAAGAATGGGCCTACGGTACAATGATTACTGTAGAAGCTACCATTATGTCCGGCTCTGAAAACCCTCTAGGGAACGCATCCTCGTATTTCCATTCCTATCAAGGATGAATTGACTGATACAAAAAAAATACCGTTTTGTGATTTCTTTTTACATGGAACTCATTGTTGCTGAATTTTGTATATCCGGGAAGAATTTTGTATGGGAGCTGGGAGAAAGCATGGATCGATTCTCATTATTTTCCATTCCTTTGGGGGTTTTGATTGTGCACATGTCTATTTGTGTTTTGCTTTGGAATCATCGGACTTAGTAGTGGAAATTCGTATTACACTCCCGCATGCTGTAGATATACCCTTAAACCCAATTCCACTAGATTTGGTAATAGATGAAGTGAATTTGCCATTGTTCATTTCATGTTTTTGTAGTTTACAATTTCTAAAATTTTAAATGCGTGACAAAAACGAAATATTTCAATTGGCATACTTTCCTTGCAGACTAAGTGATCTAATTTGAAAACTTAATTAATTATGTTATATCTAAGGCTTTGTCTTAGAAATCTACTCAAATAAAAATAAAAAAGTTCTAAATTGAAAAGCAATTAATCATAAGTTTTGGGAAAAACAATTATACAATTAAGTCCGTAACTAATAAACGATAAAATGGAAATAAATTAAAAAAAAAAAAATAATAATACAATTATAATAAAAATTCATGCATAAATCAATAAATAGTAACAACAATTTATTGTTCTAATAATAAATATCCGCAAAAATATAACAATCAAAACATGAAACAACATGCATGTGGGTAAAGATGAAAGGTACATACTACATACGTTTTGTTACACTGGAGTGGCAGTGACGTATTCTTAAAAATTTAGATAACGATTTGTAAACAATAGAAAGTAAAGCTCCGCTTTGGAAATAAATAAGAATTTTAATAATAAAATAATAGCAACAATGTAGTAGTTAAGTCAGTTAAGGAAATATGTGCGCAAACAAGAATTTATGGTTTATACAACATATTGTTTTCTTAACAACAATAAAATTATTTAAATAAATTCTACTTAAATTCTTATGAATTTCTTACAAAACCCAGTTTACTATAAAGAAAAACATGTGTATGATTAAGATACAAACTTACGCGGAGACAGCAGCATCATGTGTAACAAAATGCTTCAAGCGCCGAGGTATTCCCCAATTAAATGAATGATGACTGACCAAGTTTAACACTATCTAGCATGAAATTTGAAACTTGAACAGCAGCTAAACTCATTAAAGCGGAAAGTTTGGTTCTGTGAAATGATAAACCAAAAAAATAATAAAAAAAGTTATTGATAAAAGAATTACTAATTTCAAATTTATTTTTGTTTTTTAAAATTATATTGGTTTTTTTCTAAATTTCACAATTTGTGTGAAGAATATCATCAAATGAAACCTAAAACGTAATTGATTTGTGCGTTCAACTTGTGTTTTGATGGACTTATAGAAACCTAAAGTTCGCTGAACTTTCGTAAACCGCATACACGGAAAATTTATTGTTAGAAAACGGTATGTTGGTCTAAGCTGGTACGAAAATGACCCTGAATTAGTATGACAAATTTTTCAAATACATTCATTCCTCAGCTGGACAATAGGTTTATTAGCTAGACATACTAGTTTAAATAGATTCTAAAACATTTAATCATATTTTTTTTTGTTGTTTTGTTTGATTATCTAAATGTATTGAAAAGGGAATTAGAATAAATCGTTTAGCACACAGCAAGAAAAAGAAAAAAACAAAGGCCGTTTCTCATATTTAACACAGATTTTATTGGCATTTAATGTATCTTATTATGTAGACAGTAGTGGTAACTCGTGTTTATATCTCTAAATAAATAAAATGTTGGTACATAATAAAATTCTTATTGCTTTTATTATGTAAATTCATAAGTTGTATTGTTACTTTTTAATTACTTACAGTACAATACAAATAACATGCATAAATAACTTGAATACATATTTCAATTCATAAGAATTTATTTATTGTATTTTGTCTACTATAAGTAGCTAGTTACACATTTACCCATATTTAAATACATACAAGTAATTTCAGTTTCATTTGAACATGTAAAATATCTGTTAACCGGTTTCTTAAACACTACGCACGTTCGTTTAGACCATATGGCCGAGAAGTAGTAGTTAGAGATCGGACAAGGTCGATTGTATGATGCCTTAGAACAAATCAAGGAGACGCTATATAGTGTCAAAGAGACAGTTTTTGAAGACAAAGTTATGTACTGGGATAAAAAATAAGTTCATGCTTTGCTACAGATATAGTGGTGTTACGTTAAAGTATTTAAATGTAAATTGTAAATTGTATTATTTTATTATTTATAATCTAAAACATTAAAAATCTGTGTACAGTACTTGACATTCATTTTAGTTAACAAATTGTATTTAATTTGTCACGTAATCCAATTTCTGAAAGCATAAGATGCTATTGGGTTGCTAAACAAGTATTTATTTATTTTTTGTTTAGTTTCTAATAACAGATACTACTTTTTAGAATCTTATTATATACTAATGTGACAAAGAGATTTTTAAAAACGTTAAAAATATAATCCCTTAGGTCAGTTTTATAGGAAACGAAAATTGCAAAGATATTCGAGATCTTCTTAGCTAATAAACCGCCCAATGGCACTAAAATTACTTGTGTGGGACTCACAGAGATTTTTGCTTTAGTAAGACTTATTGGAATCATTTTTCAAAACCATATTTCGTAATTTCTTTTGTCAAATACACCAATACCCCGGTTTGCATTGCTAGTTGGAACTGGAGAAACGCTATGCAAACAGAAGCACGATTTTCCATACATTTGTATTGTTTTTCATTTAATTAGTTCCGAGATTTATAATTTTAGCTGAAACAAGTAAGAAAGATATATTCGGCTGTGCCGAATCTTATATACCCTTCACCAAATTATACTTTAAGATAAAAATTTTAAGGTAAACAAAAGTGATTTTTTTTTTCGAAATCGTTTTTCAAATTTTTACAAATAATCTTTTTTTTTTCAAAATTTTTTTTTTCGAAATATTTTTTTTTATTTTTCCTGATTTTGACCCATTGTAGGTCTAAATTACTATATCTATCATTAGATATCCATAGCAACCGAGCCGGAAGAATTCCCGTTATATTGATGTATGAATCAAGTTTGTAAGTTATTTGGGGTCTTCAGAAAATTGATTTCAGACAGACAGACAGGCAGAAATATTTTAATATTTTTGACAGAATACACAATTTCCTACACGTTTACATATAATTAGTGGATTCACAAGGTATCCTATCATGTCATAATGTTCTAATATTTCACAAGAATTTAAATATGTTGTTATTGTCCTTATGCGTATGCCACAGGTCTCTGCAGGTTGGTTACGACAGCGCAATAAACATAGCATACAGATAATACAAATAATATTTCAGCCAGCTAACTCCTTTCGTCCTTTCCTGTTTCCAACATACAGACATTCCGACAAAGCTAGACCGCCTTAGATTTTTATTGGTTCTACGACCAATATGTCGATATGTTACAAACATTTATGAGTAGAAAAGTGTTTCCCAGGTTTATGGCTAACAGGGTGTACACAAAATTTAACTGAAATTAATATCAAATAAATTCACATTTATTTAAACGATTTTTAATAGTTTCGATGCTATTCAGCTAGCATATTTGTATGGGGTCTAGGTGAATCGAAGTAATTTCTTTAACCCTCTAATGCTTAGGCATGCCTCAAGGCACTCATTGCAAAAATGCAAATATAACAGATTTTTCATTTGAAAAACTCTTGTAAAAGTTTCTAAAAAACGTACTTAAATATTTTAATAAGCCTTGAAATCTCTTAAAAGCTATATTCTTTCTTATTTAGTGCTCTTTTTATACCCTTCATCTTCGTGAGAAGGGTATATATAAATTTGTCATTCCGTTTGTAATTTCCATAATATAATTTTCCGACCCTATAAAGTATATATATTCTGGATCCTTATCGATAGCGGAGTCGATTAAGCCATGTCCGTCTGTCTGTCTGTCTGTCTGTCTGTCTGTCTGTCTGTCTGTCTGTCTGTCTGTCTGTCTGTCTGTCTGTCTGTCTGTCTGTCTGTCTGTCTGTCTGTCTGTCTGTCTGTCTGTCTGTCTGTCCGTCCGTCCGTCTGTCTGTCTGTCTGTCTGTCTGTCTGTCTGTCTGTCTGTCTGTCTGTCTGTCTGTCTGTCTGTCTGTCTGTCTGTTGAAATCAATTTTCTGAAGACCCCAGTTATCTTCGGGATCCAAATCTTCAATAATTCTATCAGACATGCTTTCAAGAATTTTGCTATTTAAAATCAGCAATCCGTCCATAAATAACGGAGATATGAGCAAAAATCCGAGACAACCTCTGAAAATTTCATCAAAAAAAGACAATTTATTGTATGCTTTGACAAAAAAACAACAAAGCGTTTGTGTGGATGTGTGTTGGTTATTTCTTTGCGTATTTTGTTTTTATACCCTTCACCATGAGAGGCAAGGGTATATATAAAGAGAGAGTTGTTTATAATGAATTTTCATATGCGCATCTCTATTATACGTAAACACCACACACACCCAACAACAACATTCTACAACAATGGTGCGCACTGCGCAGCCCATAGCAAAATCAAATCACACGTATTCTTACGCTCTTACAATTTAGTAGCCGTTGTCCACTCAACGAGACAAGTAAAAAAGCGCATGATCAGGAGTGTATGACTTTTTCTTTATTTTTTCAGTTTTTGTATTTGTTTGTTTGTAGGTGCACTGAACAAAATGTTGTTGTTGCTATATGAAGAGTTTTGCATGGGTAAAGGCAATGTACGTAAATATGTATACTTAGGTGAAGGGTATATAAGATTCGGCACAGCCGAATTTAGCTCTGTTACTTGTTACAAACTAAGTGCATTAACAACCAAGAAAATATGAGAAGTCCATGTAGTGTTATCAAACGTTGATTAAAGTATTTTAAATTTTCCCGTTTGCAATCATATTTCTTTTTTAAAAAGTATACTTATATTTATAGGAGTCAAGATTTATGTAAAAAAAGGTAAGCTACTCTTTAGAGACGTTATTTATTGATGAGTGCCTTCAGGCATTCTTGGGCATTGCAGAGTAGTTTTGCTGTCTCAGTTTTTCCCTCTTATAGCAAAATGTGGTTGTGTTTTCTTTCAATTTTAAGAAATGTCTGGTCGAGTGAAAAAACTTTTCAAATAATCTGATTTGAGTGAAGAACAATTAGAAGTTGTTTTCAATAAAAATTTACAAACTATACTAACTAAAACCCGACTATGTTTCAATCTCTAAAGCCCCAAGGGTGCCTTAAGGCACTCTTTTAGTTGTTTCCACCTGGCAGGTAAACCATTGTGCAAACTTTTAAATGTTGTTTTTGAAATCATATGCCCAAATATACCATACAAAAAATTATTACCAACGGTTTTAGCCATTTTTTTTTAGAAATTTGTCATTAGAGGGTTAAACTTATTTGTATACCCTTCATCATGAGTGGCAAGGGTATACATAAGTTTGTCATTCCGTTTGCAGTTTCTACATTTTTCTTTTGCGCGGCTAAAATGTATATATATTCTGGATCGTTATAGATATCGAAGTCGATATATCCATGTCCGTCTGTATGTTGGAATGAACTTTCCGTAGCCCCCAAATAGCTTACATATATGATTCATACATCAATGTATAGGGAATTCTTCCGGCTCGATTGCTATTTAAAATCGACAGAATCTTCCAACAATGGCTGAGATATTAAGAAAAAACCAGGACAACCTCTATTTTTTACCTTTTTTGATCGATATCTGGATTACTAAGTTATTAATATAGACAATATGGATACCCAATAATAGATACTTCAATGACCTTTGCAACGGCCTATAAAGGCCAAAGTAATTTTGTTAACCTAAAAATATTTAACTTTTTTTTAAGATTAATTTTTTGAAGGGTTTAGATTAAAATATGCACATATAAAACATTTTATAAATTTATTTACAAAATTCCAACATGAAATTATTTTTATACAAATCGATGCCTTAATATAAAAAGGTCCTAACTTGTGTTTTTTTAAGTCGAGATTTTTTGGCTAACTATGATATATGATCGGAACATTTAACGAAATATCTGGACTTACAAAAAAAAAAAAAAAAAAACACAAAAAACACGAGTTGGGGCCTTTTTTATATTAGGGCATCGAAATGCATAAAACAATATATGACCCGTTTTACCCCAACTTACAGCGTCAAAAAATATAATACAAAACGGCAAGATTCAATAAATTACCTTTATGTTGTTGATGTGGAATCCATAATCTTAACTAGTTGAAAACATACGATTTTATTTAAATCGTACTTTTCGTTTAGAAGTAACAGATTTATTTACACTTTTTTCTATGCGCAGTGTAAATGAATGAGATTTGAATGAAAACTTTCTGTTAACACTTCAAATACTACTTACATTTGCAGATGCAGTGTCATTAGAAATACTTATTAGTGCAGGCCAATGCTAAAAATGTTAGTTATAAATAGAAGGAAATACGTTCTTCATAATATTCTTCGAAATATTACTGATAATGATCAAATATTGATAAAATGTGAATGATTGAAAAATATTAAATGACAATTGATTCGATGATATACATCCGTTACAACAACGAAATTAAATATACCGTTAAAAGTAAATAAATAAAGTTTTTAAATTATTTTTGTTAAATTATTTTTGTTTAATAACCAAGATTGAGTGTGCTATCTAGTCAAATATAAATAGTCTCCGTGAATGAACTTGAAGTCAGTATAACTAGAATACTACTAAATATAAAATGTCAAAATCGATACAATTATTTGTAATACTTTTAATTTTTTGTATAAAAATTCACTCAATATATTCGATTGACAATTTATTTCTATCGCACCAGGGAAATGTCTACTATATTGATAATGATCAAAAGGTGAAGTTATTTGAATAATTTCCAAAAAAATAAAAAATATATTTAAGTAAATTTTTCAAAACTTTTTAGTATTCTTGGTTTGATGCTTTGACGAAATGTGTCAGCATGAATATGACTTTGGCAACTCTTGATACGAAGGAGAAGTCAGATGATATAACATCATTGTTGAAGACAACACTTGGTAATGTAAATCCTCTGTGGATCGGTGCAGTGGCTAATGGCAATGATCGGCTTTATGCTTGGATTTCAACTGGTAATAAGGTGACTTACACTAATTGGTTTGAAGGAGAGCCAGATTTTTACAACAACAATGAATACTGTCTTCAAACTGGTTGGTCTAATAAAATTCAATGGAATGATCATGAATGTCATAAACAATTTGGTTTAATCTGTGAACATAATCAGCAGTATCATTTGATAGAGGAAATCCAAAGAAAATTACAGAAAGAAGTGGCAAAGGAACAACAACTTCAAACGGAACTGGATAAGAATCAGTTATTGCTGCAGTTATTGTTGGATTATAAGAAATCTCATGGCAATACAGATGAAGGATATCATACAAATCGTAACATGTTTTTCAATATAAACTGATATGTGAGAAGTGAATTATGAAAATATAGTGTATGTGGACAAATTATATTATCACTAGTTCTTGTTCCATTACAATGATAGTTGTTCAGTAAACGCAAAGACAATGTGTTTTATTAAACTTATTTGAGGTGATTTTTTCACGATACCAAATTCAGTACGAGTTCTACCAATGATATTTGTTAAACATTTATGCTTTCGAAATAAGTTAAGTTTTATCTACTAATTTGTTAAAATATCTCTTGTAAACATTATAAGTCTTGTTCAAATCTATATACCTTTCACCTTCGTGAGAAGGGTATATATAAGTGTGTCATTTCGTTTGTAATTTCCACAATATCATTTTCCGACCCTATAAAGTATATATATTCTGGATCCTTATAGATAGCAGAGTCGATTAAGCCATGTCGGTCTGTCTGTCTGTTAAAATCAATTTTCTGAAGACTCCAAATAACTTACAAACTTAATTCAAACATCAATATATCGGGAATTCTTCCGGCCGGTTATTATTTAAAATCGAGAAAATCAGCCCACAAATGGCTGAGATATAAGAAAAAAACGGGGCCAATCTCGATTTTTTTTGGTCTTTTTTTTATCTATATCTATATCGGGATTACTAAGTCATTAATATAGACAATATGGGACAATATGAGAGATATTTCAAAGTCCATTGCAACGATATATATAAGGCTATAGTAATTTGGAAAATCGGAAAAATATTTTTTAACTCGATTTATTTTTTAAACTAAAAAAATGTTTTGGTGTTAAATTTGTTTTCACTAGTAAATTAAAAAAAATATTTCGAAAAAAAATTTTTGAAAACAATTTTGAAAAAAAAAAATTATTATTTTTTAAATATTGAAATTTTTTTTTTAAGTTTTGAAAAAAAAAAAAAAATTTTGAAAACTATTTTGAAAAAAAAAAATTATTATTTTTTAAATATTGAAGAAATTTTTTTTTTTAAATTTAAAAAAAATATAATTTTGTTTACCTAAAAATATTTAAAATTTTTATTTTAAAGTATAATTTGGTAAAGGGTGTATAACATTCGGCACAGCCGAATATTGCTCTCTTACTTGTTTTTTATTTTACAAAGGTTTATAAAACAAAAATTCCATACAAAATTTCATAAAATTAAAACCAAAATTTATGTATTATTGCACAGAGTACTTTCTCAATATGTATTTGTTTGGCTCGCAATAGAGCAATTCCTCACTTTTATGTACATAATATTAAAATGTCCACAGTGCGTTGTTGCATCTACCTTATTTTCCCACGAAACTGCAATTTTATAATTTTTTTTTAAACGTTGCGGTTAACTAATAGGAATCACATTGCAAATAGAATCACACCCATTAGCTGGTCAGGTGGTCATCTACTAGATTTACATTTAAATGCAAGATTCATTATTGTTTTAACTAATACAAATGTTTTATATTTAGAAGATATGCTAAATATATTTTGAAAATGGTATTGAGAAAAAAATCTGAATCAGTTTGTAAGAAATATGAGTAAAAGTTGTATTTTTTCATCAACACAAGTCAAGAAGATATTAGTAATTAAAAAAGATAATATTATTTTCCAATAATTTAAAATGACAATTATAAAGAGAATAACACATATGTATATAGTCATGCAGATTTCTTACAAAGAAAAACTTACACATAAGATTATAATACAGCCATTACTAAACAGATGCTAAGTAATGCACATGGTATATAGTAGTCGCTGTGTGGTTCAGAGACCTGCGCCGACTAAATTTAACGGCGGCGGCGGCTGACTCTAACAAATGTCGGCGGCTGAAATCCGGCTGTCAGCCGACAAAAAAATAATTACTCAAATTGCAAAAATTAAAATTTTTAAAAGTGAAATTTCGAAAAATTTGAGAAATTATAAGGAATTTAATCAAAAACATATCCAAACATTTTTTGTATTTCATTTATCATAAAATGTCTAGCGTTAAAATTTAAAAAAAATTCTGACATAATAGTCCATTCTAAATTGATCATAAAAAAAAAAAAAAATATAAAATTGCATGTATTGTATTTTTGGCTTCCGTCAACAAGTGTTAAAGATGTCCAAGTAAAAAAGTTCAATAGAGTTCAAACATGTATATTAACAAATCAATTTCATGTATATAAAATAATTAATCATTACACTTTTTGTTTACTTCAACTTTATTAATATGTTCTACATTTTATGAAATAAAAAAAAAACGTATCAATTTTATATTTATAATGATGTTTAGTGTAGAGATCTAACTATGATATCTTGATGAAAGGGTTAACAATGTCTTAAAAATTTACAAACGCGTAAATTGGCAACCAATGTTATTGAAGAAAATGTTGTGCCTACAAAACATTTTCGTTATCCTAGCCAGTAAAGGTAGAAAGTAAGGCATGAGAAAGACTATCCAATTTCTCAGTTCTTTTTTTTTTTGTTTTTTCTAATCGTATAAAATCCTCCATCATACTATTGGAGATATTTTTTGATTTTTTTTTTAGATTTTTAATACTTTAATAGTTTCGTTAAGTTCTTATAAAATACTCATTTCAGTAATGTCTTCAATTTCGTCTATTACAGTGTTGTCCTCCGACTCATTAGGACAAAGTTCAGAATCAAAATTTTTTGGAAATAAATCTGGCTTTTCTAAACGATATCTCTAATTGAGATATTGACTTGAAATTTTTTTTGTAAGACCGAAAATTAACTTATCTAAATAAAATAAAATAAGTTTGGAGTAAATGTGGATCAAATTTTTCTCAATATTTGCAATCCTACTAAAATGTTGATACAAATTTTAGTTTTAGAGACTCAATTAATATGTAATAAAATCTTTATTTATTAACAAAACTCAATATAACTTTAAACGTTTTTTATATTTGTCATTCTAAAGAAATCTCGCAATTCCTAAAAATCGGAGCGAAATTCCCAAAAATTGTATTTTTTACAATTATCCCCATAGGGTCCACGGTTCTTTCAGGGCTGGGAAAATACTTTGGAGATAAATAGGGAACACATCAAGGTTTTCAAGTATGCTTTTCGATTTTCTGATCCCAGCTTTGGGATTTTAGAACATGTGGCCAAAAGTTGAAACTTTGATAAAATAAATAGGTCGAATTCAGAACACCAGAGTGTTCTCCGTAAGCATACCTTACAGAAAAACATAAAATTGTTATATGTTTTTAAAGAAAGATTTTTTTAAATAAAAAACAAGTCAACTTTTCGGACAAAAATTTGCAAAAATACACTATTTTCTAATTTTAATTCGAGTCCATTCGGTCTAAATTCGGTCTAAATTATTAAATTCTATATTATTAAAAAACCGAGCCAAGGTATAGCAAAATGTTAAAATTTCAATTTTGAAATGCCTATAACTCGGAAATTATAAGTACACGCAAGCAAAAATCGGATGGGAAACAAAAAACTGTAATGTGTTTAAAAATTGTACATGTCGAAAATACCCCACTTTGAGCCCCTACAGCGCCGCCCTTGGAACATTTGTAGGGACTATTTTAACAACTAAAACTCGAATACTCCTTGCCTAAGCCCACGACAAATTGTATCCCGATCAAACCAGCCGTTTGGAAATGCCAGATTTATTTCCAAAAAATGTTGATTCTGCCCCACTGTGCATTCCCAAATTCTTTAGTTTCAGTTTTCGTACTATACATCAAAAAACTATTGCTAGAAGGGAATCTTCACGAGTTAAGAAATAAAATTAATGTGTTTTAAACTATATTTCTATATAAACTGCGAAAAGAAGAAATTTCGGTTAATCGGTTAATCGCAACAAATTAATCGGTTAATTTGTTATTTAAAAATCCTCAATTTTGAATTATTCGAACAGTTAACGGACCAAAATTAATAGGTTAATCGATTGAATACCCTATTGTATACACATTATCTCAAACATTTGCTCTGATTCGAAACTTAATCTGATGATATACAATATAAACCTCTTTCTATACAAATTTCAAAGAATTACAATGATTATATATAGTAGGGGATGATGAGTTTACTTAAAACTTTTATAGAATCAATTGCTCATAAAATGTGCATTTATGAGCAATTGCTTCTATAAAAGTTTAGCTATTAAAAATTAAATCATACTAATGATTCATTAAAAAACTTAGTGATGATTTTACCAAACGTTAAATTTTTTTGACATTAATTTTTTTTCACTATTAAATTAAAAAAAAAAAATAAATTAAAAAATATTTTTGAATAAAAATTAAAAAAAACTTTCGAAAAAAAAAAATTATTTTGTTTACCTGAAAATATTTAAAATTTTAATTTTAAAGTATTATTTGGTGAAGGGTATATAAGATTCGGCACAGCCGAATATAGTTACCTTACTTGTTTTAAAGTCGGTTTATTATAAACACTAGTTATACAGTTATTTTTGCTACATCAATTATTTGCTGCACTGGACTCAACAATCTTAAATTATTACACCAAAGATAGGCTACAAAATAAATTACTTTCATTCCTATGATAGCAATTTTCTTGCCAAATTTGCATCCAATAATATATGAATGGGAATTAAACAATAATACTGGAATAATATCAATCTGTACAAAAAATGCAATAATAAATATTATAATTATTTATATACTTAATAGCTTTTTTCTCTGTCCTCTCATATTAATCATTCAATGGTTTTTGTTGGTTACTTAGTTACATTTTTAACATTATCTTAACACATTCCAACAATAAGTTGTATTTTGCCAAGATTTCTTGTTGTGTAGATACAAATATGTAATTTGTAACTATGTTAAAGAACCAGATTAGCGGTAGTAGTTATTATTTAATTATTTATTTATTATTTAATATTGTTGAACTCGTCTTAGTATAGACAGTTTCATTAAGTCTTTCTTCCACAACACGTGTTCAGGTTTCTAAGTCTAGTGTCTGGCTTAGAAACGTTTCACTAACACACCCAACTGCTACTTAAGAGCAATTGAAACTTGATGGCAAATATACATATTTTTTATACTCAACACAAAATGGTTTTGACAAGTTAATGGGCATAGGACAATTTTTAATTGAATCGTGTGAAAGTTTGTGGATAAAGTTCATTAAAAAGTTTCATCTCAACAGAATTCAGCTCTATTCCAGAAAATTAATTAATTAATCATTCTTAACTTTTTGCGGTTGGGTGGTTACTTTACTAACCACATTTTCTATAGTTTTTAAAACATAGTTTATTGACATGTATTGCCATTTTGCTAAACAATTATATTTTTTAAAGTCATCGTTTATGATTTGTTGCAAAACTTTTTCGTCAGGCTGCTCTGGTTAGATAAATATATTAATTTGATAAATATTGTAAAAATCAGTTTTTTAAGAGACTTTCACGCATTCAATAAAAAAACGCCTGACAGTTTATTGTTCACAGAATTCAGTGCTACTTTGATATTTCGGTTTTTCGGTCAGAAAATTTTATCAAAAATATTCGATTTCAAACAAATTTATAGGAAACAAACATTTTTATTATAGTTATTGTTAATGTCAACGGTGGTTAGTAAACTAACCACTTCACAACACAAAAAATCTTGGAATGGAGTGGTTTTTTCATGTTTTGATTTATTTTTTCTTACTTTTTATAATAAAAAAACCTTGATTAAAGTAAAATTGCAATTGTTTTGATTTTAAACTTATACACAAACAAGTAAGAGAGCTATATTCGGCTGTGCCGAATCTTATATACCCTTCACCAAATAATACTTTAAAATAAAAATTTTAAATATATTTAGGTAAACAAAATTAAATTTTTTTTTCAAAATTTTTCTTCAAAATTTAATTTTTTTTTTTTTTTCAAAATTGTTTTTTAATTTTTTTCCAAATTTTTTTTTAATTTTAAAAAAATTTTTTTTTTTTAATTTTTTTTCCAAATTTTTTTTTTAATTAAAACAAAATTTTTTTTCAATAATTAGTAAAACAAAATTTATGACAAAAACATTTGTTTGGTAAAAAAAAATTCGGGTTAAAAAAATATTTTTCCCGATTTTGACCCATTGTAGGTCTAAATTACTATAGCCTCATATACATCGTTGCAATGGACTTTGAAATATCTATTAGTAGATATCCATGTTGTCTATATTAATGCCTTAGTAATCCTGATATAGATCAAAAATAGGCAAAAAATCGAGGTTGTCCCGGTTTTTTTCCTTATATCTCAGCCATTTATAGGCCGATTTTCTCGATTTTAAATAGCGACCGAGCCGTTAGAATTCCCGATATATTGATGTATCAATTATGTTTGTAAGTTATTTGGGGGCTATGGAAAGTTGATTTCAACATACAGACGGACATGGCGATATCGACTTCGCTATTTATAACGATCCAGAATATGTATACTTTGTGGGGTCGCAAATGAAAAAAGTAGAAATTACAAACGGTATGACAAACTTATATATACCCTTGCCACTCATGGTGAAGGGTATAAAGAGCGTGGCTGAATGAGTTAAAACAAGTAAGAATCAAGTATAGTCGGTCAAGCCCGAACACTGAGCAGATGAGCAAAAACATTTTACTTTTAAATTTTCAAAATTTAATTTTCGTGAGTGAGTTATGAGTAACTATGGTCCAATCGCCATGATATTATATCTTTTTGTTAAATTTTATTTGGATACCAACATTTTTTATGCTCGTTTAAGTACTTTTCGTAAGAGTACCTTATTTGGGAGCTATGGTCAATTATAAATCGATCAACAAAACATTTTTAAGTGTGATTGTGTGGATATCTATATAAATCAGACATTTAAGGCTGATATAGGTCTTTTTGGGAGAACAAAAAGTGATTCTGAGTCGTTCGGCATACTTTAAGGTGGGTGTTTTTTGGTTATTACAAACGTATAATACCCACCCCACTATAGAGGTGAAGTCTATAATAATTTTCCTAACAAATATTTAAGAATTAATTAAGACGTGCTCCAACTTGCTTTATCACAATTTCTAAGCAAATTCTAATATGCAATATCGGGAATAACCCGGATTTATAAAATCAAAAGAATTAAAAGAAAATGTCAATGTTTCAACTTTAATTTTAAATTTAAGAAGGAGAATAACCCTGATTATTAAAATCAGACTGGAACTAGAACCAAATGTCAATGTTTGCACTTGACTTCTTAAGATGAACATTTTATTTATTCTAAAATTTCAATAAAATGTTGAAGGCCTAACGAAAAACCGCAAATCTTAATCAAACTGTTTATAGGAAGCTGTTAATAACTATTGTGGTAATATTGATGTTTGTGTTTAAATTCAAAATATTGGAAAATCCCAAAATAAATTGTGTGGATTTGCAGCAAATAAGTGTAACATTTTAAGTTTAATGTGCAAGATTTAAAGAATTATAAGAAAACCAGAATAATTCATAACAATGTGGGAATTTTATTATAAAAGGTATATCTCAATATGTGTTATATTATAGTTTTTTCCAAAAAAAAAAACGTGTGTTTTAGTAAACAAAAGAAAATTTAAATATTTAAATTGCAAAATTTAAACGTCACATTTGTATTGTAAAAAACCAGCTTTAAGTTTTTGTCAAAGCCACATTCGAAATATATACATACAAGTGGATAATTATGCATATAAACTTTGCATATTTTTAATACTTATACAAAAGAAACAAAACAAATGTATTTAAATCGTATACTAAACAAGGAATTGGAAATGGGAAATACCACGGCGAGTTCTAGTGGGAATTGTACTCCCAATTTGATCAAAGTCTATTTACAAGGAAGTCATCATTATTTTTCAAACATCTTTCCTTCAACTACCAGCAATGCCAAAGACAATGAGCAGTTCCTATGACGAATAACCAAAAAAAGTTATTGCCGACAATTCCAGCATGCATTCTTTAAAATACGATTAACTTATATGGTTGCACCATTTAAATTCGCAACACAAATGTGATCTTAAACAAATGACAACAAAGTTTCTAATTACACTATTATCTCTTATTCATATATTATTTATATACAAAGTATCCGCTTAACATTCTGCCTGGCATTATTTGAAAGTTAATTATGTGTGTGTTTTTGCTCATATAAATGTGTTTTCAACCTTCAAATTAAATTTAATTAAATCAATTATCTTCAAAATAAAACACATGTTTGCTTTACATTTCAATTAAAAATTCTTTACTGTTTATTCACTAAAACTTTTAAATTTTGTAAAATTATTTTATAACTACTCATGAAATTTTCGTAATTTATGCATGATGTAGTGCATTTTGGGGTATAGTAGTGAGCAAGGTAAAGGACACTAAACATATAAGAAAACGGGTTAGAAAGAAAGTTGTGTAAACTGAGGTTTATTAAATTTTGTTTTTTCAGGTTAGTCAACTTTGTGAACATTTTAACACATTTAGGTTTTTAATTATGCACATTTGACAAAATGTGCATAAATGTTAAAATTACTTTAAGTTTGTAATTTTGTTGTTTCACTTTGATCGAAATTAAAGGTTGTGAACTGAAAGATAACAGTGATCTCCAATAGTTATTTACAATGTTCTGGTAACTAGTTGAGCTACTGCATGTCAAAGGTCGCAATAGTCAAGGTTTTACTTTTATCGCGCTTATTTTTTAACGTAAAGTGTGTACTTAATTATTTTTCAGCAATTTTTCTTAATATATTTCTTAGCAATAATGTAAATTTATTACCTTTACCCCTATTAACACGGAGCCTGTTTATGCTTTAACTAATAGTTATATTGTCGGTTAAAATTATTTTTGTATGACTATTAGTTAACACATAACCAGAGTTCGTGTTACTGGGGCTTAGATTTTTTAAAATCGGTCGTAACTAGAATAAGGACTGAGATCGTAAAATTCTTAACACACGTTTTTCATTAAAACTTTTAACCCAAGTATTATTTGATTTTCTTTTTTTTTATCAATTTACCTTTGTAAAACATGTCAGTTATTATGTTAAATGTCAATTATGATCATTTGTTGTTAATCTGATTAAAATGAGTGACGAGAAAAAGGTGCTTACTAAAGTTATTAAATATTTTCAACAAAACCAAACTTGGTCCTACAAAAAGTTGGCCAAACAATCAAAGGTCTGCCGTCAAACTGTTTTCAATGTTATTCAACAGTACCGGGAGAACTTGTGCGTTGATAGAAATCCTGGTTAAGGTAGAAGGAAAGGTTCTCATGATGTTTATTAAGCCAACAAAATAGAAAGCATTTTCAAAAGAGCCCCCAACACATCCGGTAGGAAAGCAGCCCGGTTAGCTCAGTGCTTGGACTATTTGGTTCGAAAAGTTAAAGCTAATGAAAGTTTAAAAACATACAAGGCTCAAAAAGTTCCTGATAGGAACGCTGCTAAAAATTTAGAGGCCAAAAACAGAGCACGGAAATTGAAGTAAAATTTTATAAAAAAAATATTCCTGCTGCATAATGGATGACGAAACGTATGTTTTGGCAGATTTTTCGCAACTTCCAGGTCAAAATTTTATGTTGATGATGCACAAGGGAATGTTGAAGAAAACTTTAGAACCCAAAAGCAGACAAAATTTTCCAACAAGTTTCGTGGTATGCCAAGCAATATGCAGTTGCGGCAAAAAAGCCAAACATTTGTTACAAAGGGCTCTATAAATACCGAAATTTACATCAAGGAATGTTTACAAAAAATTATGTTTGCATTCATAAGACTTCTTAATGTGTCCACTTATTTTTGGCCTGACTTGGCATTCTGTCACTATGGTAAGAAAAGTCTTGAGTGCTAAAAGAACATTAATGTGGCATTTGTACCAAGAGAGGCAAATTCTCCAAACTACCTGGAGCTAAGGCCAGTGGAGAGATATTGGGCTCTTGTTAAAAGAGAATTGAAGAGCAGAGAAAAGGTGTCCAAATGTTTGGTAGATTTTAAACGTAGGTGGACAACCTGTTCGAAAAAAGTGACAGAAATCACTATTAAAACCATAATGGAAGGGTTTCCGAAAAAGGTTCAAAATTTCATCGCTAGTCATTAGAACAATAAAAATATTTTTTTTGTTGTAAATTGTAATAATAATTTCAATCATTAAAAAAATCAAAACTGTAAGTTTAGTGGTTTAATTTTCAATAACATATATGTATGTTAAGAATTTTTCGATCACAGTCCTTATATGTTTCATAAGCAGACACAAAGTTCATAAGAACCTAATGATTGAGAGAAAACTTAAAAAGGTTGATAAACCTGACATTTCTGCGCCTGTAGAGTGGTATAGATTTTTTTTTATGAAACAAAGTCGTCCAGAATATCTACCGACAGAGGTATATTTATACAAAACGGAAATGATTTTGAGATACATGAAAAAATATGCGAAAATCTGCGAATCGAGGGTGGCGTTTTTTCTTTCTTTTTTTGGAATCGATGTCTTCCGATCGGGATGAAATTTGCACCAAGATCTTTTTCAACAAGATCGATGGAGAACTCTCTGTGTTAGAGGGTGTCAATATTTTACATTTTGGCCAAACAGGTGTTTTTTCTCATCTATGTAACTTCTTAACTATTGTTCTTAGCAAAATGTATCCCAAATAGATTAGATAGCAATTTCTTCATTATTTCGAAAAAAAAAAAAAAATAAAAAAATTCTGAAATTTTTTTTCCGAAATTAAAATCTTTTTTGACTTTTTTTTCAAAATGGGCCCTTTTTTCTCAAAAGAAAGTTTAGCTATTTTCCTTTGATACAAGTTGGATATTAATCAAAATAAATGTTTTGTAATTCAGATGTAGATTCTCGAAATTTTTTAAACTTTTAATATTGTATAAAATATTTTGGATATAATTTTGCCATATCTAACCAGAAGAGGAGCATTCGAGGGACAGCATAGATTCTGGAGGGATGGCACTGTGGACTCCCAAAGTAGGGCAACTTTTTCAGGCAAAATTTTTAAAAATTAAAGCTTTTAATATATTCTTAAACTACCCCTCGATTGGCCTGTAATTTATCTGTTATAGTTAGGGAATTAATTATTGGCATTAAAATTTCACCATACTTTCGGCCGGTTTTTTACACAATATCGAACACAATTTATGACCGATTTCATTTAAATTTATACGAAAACAGTTTTAAAGCAATATATTTTAAAATTCAAAAATTAAACAAATGCGGAATAGGCGCTATATTTCTTTGCTTCCTGGAATAAAAGTTTCTTATTTTTTTTGAAAGGTATCTCAACAAGGATAGCTTTAAACAAGTAAGAGTGCTATATTCGGCTATGCCGAATCTTATATACCCTTGACCTTTATTGTGGATGCATTAATTGCCCACTTTCAGCATATAGCATCCTAAATCTATCAAGAAAACTTTTAAAAATTTTACATTTAATTGTTGACGAACAGATTATATTGTGGAAGTTATAAACGAAATGACAATCTTATATATATATACCCATTATATATACCCATTACACGAACGAAACGAGAACCCAAAAACAAAAACAAAATACGCAAAGCAATGAAACCAACACAGATCCAAACATACGTTTTGTTGCTTTTTGGTCAAAGCATGCAATAAATTGTCTTTTTTTGACGAAATTTTTAGAGGTTGTCTCGGATTTTTGCTCATATCTCCGTTATTTATAGACGGATTTTGCTGAAGATTTGGATCCCGAAGCTGTGTGGGATCTTCAGAAAATTGATTTCAACAGACAGACAGACAGGCAGACTAAGGTGAAGGGTATAAAAAACGCCTAAAATATACAAAGATTTCCTTCATAATTTAACATATTTTTCATAGAAATTTTGGATTCTAAAAATTGGAATTCCAAATTGGACAATCATTTTAGATATTGTGATGTATTCCAAATCATTCATATTACTCTTTATCCAACACCGTACCAAATGTGGTCTTTATGAGCGAAATTCCAAAAAAAAAATTGGGATTTTTGGTAAAATGGTATATTTGTTTCAGCCATTACAGGTGTACCGATGTAAAAATTGCATTGTGATATGTTAACGAACAAACCTTTTGGAATATTATATAATTGCCCAGCAGTTTGAAAAGTGCCAATTGGAAACCTTACACTAGCTATATTACTTCTTGTACAACAAGCTAGTTCGCTATGGCTGCTGAAGTAGTAGTTAAATGGTTATCATTTGCACTACATTTCGCCAGCGTATTCAGTAACAAACAATAGTCAGATATTCGCCTTAAGTTTTTGAAAATAAATTCAAGTAAAAAAAAATTCTATAAAATATACCACTTCGATCGGCACATGTAATGCTGAATGTGGCCGTTGGTATTTTCGTTCTCTCTGATGATAAAAAAGCAAAAATTTAGAGTAGATTCACATGTAATTCTTAGTAACAAATAGAGAGTAGTACAAATAAGAGCTCTTCGGCTTAGTGATTAGCGCATTTGACTATAAATTTTATAGTATAAAACAAGAGGTTCTCTCTGAAATTTCACATGATGGAGTATTCGTACTATTGAATTTAATAGTGAAATGTTATGCAGAGCGTAGCGGAACTAGTTCAATGAACTGCAGGGTAAGTATTCTCCAATATCACAATTTTTGTCGAAATATCCAGTGAAAATTTTACTTCAAATTCCACCAAAATTAACCTTTGTGTTTAGAAAATACTCTTTTTGATCACTCGAAACAATGTTCAAATCAATATTTTGTACGAGTTCAACAATAGGTGACTTTCAAGTTGAATGTTACAGACATTTTCAGTCAAAACCCTACAAGTAAATATTAGCCACTGGAAAAATTGTTTACAAAAGTACAATATTTTTACTATTTTCTTGACCATATTATAACAGAGATTCTTTCAACATAAAAAATATGTCCAATTTATAAAAGAAGTCCTTCAAAATTTAACCTATTTTATGATAAAGGATTTAGTCTATTTGTTCTAATGTCCCAAAGGAGGAAATCCCCAACGGTATATAGTTGTATATACCATAGTATAAGATACTTATTAACCTTTTAATAGCTTCGGACCAAGCTGTTAATGGGCCAAAATTCTGAAATTTTTTTAATATTTTTTTTTTTTTTGAATTATGGGATTATTTTTCTGCAAAATGTTTTCATTTTTCTCAATTTACTATTTACAATTATATAGTCCGCCTACGTAGAAAAACTAAGTAACAAACATCCTTTTATATACATATATCCCTAATGTTCATATAAAAAAAAATAAAAATTAATCAATGTTTCTATACAAAATTTGATTTTAAAACGTTGTTTAAATTTCAAAATTGTTTATGAATAAGGCCTATAATATTTAAATTTGTTTCCAAAAGCCTTATATTAGGCTAACTTATAGAAGCTTCATAATTAATTTCAAATCATGATATTGCAAAATTTTCTGAGAGGGCGGGTCAACAAGTTCGTGAACTGAAAGAGTATCACTGTCAACAGGCATCTGTCAGTTGACTCCTGTCAAAATTTTAACAAGCTGCGTCATTTAGTTTGTATTTGACAGCCATTAATAGCAGACTATCTTATGACATGAGGAGAAATTGGAAAAAAGTGAATTTCTTCTGCTCATGAAGCATAGTTTTTTGCGAAAAAAAACCATCACTCTAACCTAAGCTAAGCTTGATTGATACTATGGAAACTCTGCACCATCATTTTCAGTGGTAAAAAAGTTATTCACTGAATTTCGTTGCGGCAGTGCAAGCGAACGTTCTGGCCGCCTACTCGAGGTGTCTACACCCGAAACAGTTAGAAAAACTCACGATATGGTGTTGGTCGATCGGAAATTGAGCTCACATAGCTCAGTGGTTTCAATTTTGAATAAGAAAGCTTTCCTCAAAATGGGTGCCGCCGGTGTTTGCTCACAATCGACCACAAACGCAATCGTGCACACATGAGCAGTTTCCATGGCGAAAATCAATAAATTAGTCTACGACAAGCTTCCTTATCCACCTTATTCTCCGGATTTAGTCCATAGTGACTATTTAGTGTTTCCATGAAAGTATTTCATGAAAAAAAATACCTATTTTGATGACCACGACAAATCTTATTTATGGGAAGGGATATGATGAAAAATAAAATGATTTTTGATCCAAAAACCTAGTAATTTCACAGAATTAACAAATATTAATTCTAAAGGTTGAGGATTCCATATAAAATAACATTAAAAACATGGTTTCTTTGGTGGAGATGTGAAAACGGGTTTAAATCAAATTGTTCGTTTTTCTGTAGGGCTCTAATTTGGGTAATTTTTGAACTTGTTTATAAAAATGAGTCATGTTGAAAGATTTACAAGATGTAAAGTACAGGTTTGTCAATTTTTTTCTGTAAATTTCCCTTTAACCACAAGTCAATTTAATATTTATTAGTAAAATTATATAATGAAAAATCTAAGAACTACCAGAATAATTAAGAATCTTTGAAATTAAATAAAAAGTTTTTCAAGAAATTTTTCAAGAAATTTCTGTAAAATAAAATACGCATTAAAGGGAGTGAGTGATAAAAGAGGAAACTTTTAAAACTAATTTTGAAATTCTTATTATTACTAATGTAAAGATTTGTACTTTACCTTTTAAATGTTTTGCAATAAAATGAATCAAAACCAAATCATCATCATCATTATTAGCTGGTTCTTAAGAGATTTTTTTTTTCTTTTCATTTTGTATTCATATATTGATTTTGTCATTCCGTTTGTAACAAAATAAAATATTTGTGCTATTCTGGGTCCTTATAAGATTCTAAGACGATATAGCTATGTCCATCCATCTGTCTGTCTGATAGCACCCAAACGAAGAAGCTAGCTGTGTGAAATACTCTACTAAATGTACCCCCGGAATTCTGTTTCAACAGTCAAACATATGTTGATTATTAGAAAATCTGCTTAAAATTTTGCACAAATTAGTTCTGAAATCATTTTGTAAAGTATGGCGAAAATCGGCCAACATTTGTCCCTTGTAACCATACAAGGTTCCTCCTTAGAAAATGACTTGAACATTAATATTTGTGTTATAATAATTAATATCGTGATTAAATTGGACATAAACTAGTTTTATATTTTATTGTCACATATTGATGATGGGTATACAAGATTCGGCACAACTCTTACTTGTGTTTTTTTTTTCTGTTTTAAATAATGAATGAATGCGTTCACACAGACTGCGGTTAGCAAGTTAAAGCACAAGCCATGTAGAGCAGTGTGTAGCGGAGATTTTATTTATGGTATGTATATATAAAAGCCTTGTCTTATTCTTAATTTAATTTCAGTTTAATCTCAAGCATCAAAGTGTTAACTACAAAATGAACAACGGTTGTTCATATTAAATGCAAATTTTTAGTTTTTTTTTTTTTTTAACAAGAAATAAATAAATACGAAAAGAAATAAAATAAAAAAAATAATATCAACAGCAAGGTCAATACATATATACGGTTTAAGAGAAACGAAACAAACGAAAAAAATATATATAAATGAAACAAAAAAATTTTAAAAATTAAATTTTTAACCACAAAATTATGAATTAACAATTGAATTATACAAACTAAGAAATAATAAACAGCAAACAGTAGTACAAGAATACATGTGTAATTAAAACAATTAGTAAATATAAAAATAATAAAAGAAAAAAAACATTGTTGTGACGTGATTAAATGTTGTTAAATTGTTTAAGTGTTAAAATGAAAGTAAATCTGACGGCTGGATTCCTAATTTTAACCACAATTGCCGCTGTGCAAACTCAATCTATAACAAATTCAAATTCGAATTGTAAGTCAAACTAACACACACATACTTTAATACAATCTCACACTCATACATAATTGTAAATAGTCCAGTGCGGCCACAGACATATTTTTTTTTTTTTTTTTTTTTGTAGAAAAACGGAAGTGACATAAAGTAAAGTTATATTTTTGCAAATAGTTTTTATTGTGGATGTTTTTGGCTTGTTTGTCTTTTTTTTTGTTAGATTTGCCCCATAATTAATTAAGATTTTATGGAATTTAAATCTTCAGACATAGTAATTTTTTATATGAATGAATTGTTTATTTTTTTTTTACAAAAAAAAAAAAAAAAACACACAAAGAGTTCAAAAAAAAAAAAAAAACAAAGTTATAAAGATTTATGATTTTTTTGAACAACTAATAACAATAAACAATTTTTTTGTTTTTGTTAATTTGTCTATTGATAGTTAGTTGTTGTTAAATCACGTTCGTTTTATAGAAAGGGGCACGTTTTACACTTTATGCGTCCCGTTTGGCCTTGAACTCGCTTCATAATTATAAAGATATTAAATTAAAATTGCTGTGTGGGGGCGCAACATTTTAAAGAATTATATATTTAATAAAATTAAGAATTATTAATTTAATTGCAACTCCCTAGAATTAAGTTTTAAAGTGTTTTGATTGAAAATTTTTAAAAAATTTCAAAATAATTACTTAATTAGTTATTATTTTGTTTGTTTTAATGTGATTAAAATAAATTAGTTTAAAACAAAATTCGTTCACTGAACTTATATCACACACAACTGATTAATTGTGAATATAAGTAAGTAATTAATATTTTTTGGAATAAATTTAAAGTTTTTGCCCAATTTTCCCAATCTCTGGTTATTTTTTCTCATGACGATATACTGAGAATTTTCATACAAAAATAATATTAACTGGAAGTATATCGTTACGAAAAACGATAAAAGATTGAGAAAATTGGACTTTATGTGGTTTCAATAAGGACAACAATATCAGCTGTTACAAAAATATCAAACCAAATTTGATATACCAAAAGAAACAAACATTAAAATTTAATACGACCCACAGTGATTCGTTTCATAATTAAGAAAGTTTATATGTGTATTTCTCTGAAAGCTTAGAACAAAAAATGTCCGGTTTAAAACTGCATATACCATTTTGTTGTCACTTGATGACTCCACATATTTAAATACCATAACATAAATAATTCTCTAAAATTAACTTTAGCTAATTTTTTATTATTTTCTTTTGAAAGCTTTGTCTCTAGCTCTTGTTTTATATTCAATTTCTTTAGTTTTTGTTTTGCTGCATAAATAACCATCTAAAACTGATGTAGAAATGCTGTTTGTTTTGATAATCTTCACAGAGAATATTTAAAAATTAACCTATTAACATTATTAGTTAAATTATATAATATTATAGCTAATTGGAAATTTTTTAAAACGAGAACAGAACCCAAAATTTTATTAAAAAAATTTATGAAATTTTGAAAATTGAAATTGTTTTTATTGACATTATAAACATTTTTAAAGTAATTGGCAAATTACTTTTTTATACCCTTCAACTTCGTGAGAAGGGTATATATAAATCTGTCATTCCGTTTGTAATTTCCGCAATAAATTTTCCGACCCTATAAAGTATATATATTCTGAATCTTTATAGATAGCGGAGTCGACTTAGCCATGTCTGTCCGCCTGTCTGTTGAAATCAATTTTCTGAAGACCCCAGATATCTTCGGGATCCAAATCTTCAATAATTCTGTCAGACATGCTTTCGAAAAGTTTCCCATTTAAAATCAGCAAAATCCGTCCATAAATAACGGAGATATGACCAAAAATCCGAGACAACCTCTATTTTTGGCTTATTTTTATCTATATCTCGATTACTAAGTCATAAATATAGACAATATGGATATCTTATGATTGATATTTCAAAGTCCATTGCAACGATGTATATAAGGCTATACAAAGTTGGACCTACAATGGGTCAAAATCGGGAAAAATATTTTTTAACCCGAATTTTTTTTTTCACAAAAAACATTCTTTTGTCATAAATTTTTTTCACTAATAATTAAAAATTTTTTTTTTTTAAAATTGGAAAAAACTTAAAAAACTATTTAAAAAAAAAAAAATTAAAAAATTTTTTTTTTTAATTTTATTTTAAAGTATAATTTGGTGAAGGCTATATAAAATAACAGCTAAATCACGTAGTTCATATACGCAGAAAAAAAATATAGTTGTGCATGTTTACTGTAACCATTTTAACATTTGTGCATGTCTACAGTAACCATTTGTGGTATCGATAATATGGTAAATTTACGATTAACATGCACATTTTTTTCTGATGAATAATTTTATCATATGTTGTTCTCAGATTATGATATTCATAAGCCGAGAGCAACAAAATATGGTAAGTCCTTCATCATATAAATGGTTGTAACAAACATTTTACTGTAACCACATATATGGTGGATACAATCATGTGAGTCGTAAATTAACCATATTATTGTTACTACAATCATATAAATAGTTACTGTGACTATAATATTGTTAAAAATAATGAAATGGTTACAGCAAAGATGAACAAATGTTGAAATGATTACAGTAAACATGCACAACTATATCTTTTTTCTGCGTGTATAGTGCTGTTGTCGGCTTATCATTTTCCAAAGCCCAATGAATGCATATGTTTATCGATGTTATACAATCGTTCACTTTAATTTTGTGTCCTCCATGACCACTATCGTATAAATCATCCGATGCCGTTTCTGATAATTCCATTTGCTTCTTGCATTACTTTCCACCTGAAATACTTCTTGAATCTAGTTGTTTGTGTCAGCATTCGCTCTTTATATATTTTTCATCCGGGGGACGTTTTCTTATTACATGTGATAAGAGTGTGATTTGGAAGCATTCTATAATATAAATTCGATTCGTCGGCATTGTAGATTTGGTGAAGAGTCAACCCATGCTCATCAAAGTAATCTTTCACAAATACATCAATAAGATGAGGTTTCAAAGACAATTTCTCGCCTGTAGTTGTTAAAAATCTAATTCCATGTCGATGCTTAAATTGCATCAACCATATTTTACTGGCATTGAAACCTGAATTGGTTTGATAAATTTTGGAATACAAATGACTGGGTTTTGATCGTAAAATCGTCGCTGATATCGGACTATTTTTTTCCATTGTTTCACAAACCACTTATAAAGCATATTTTCCATTCTTGGGTACTCAACATTCTTTAAGTTTGCCAGGGCCACTTTCTGTTTTACGTACGAAATTTTTCAATGAATGTTTTTTTTTCTTGGACCAACACTCAGGGGATGACCCACGCAAAGCATTGTGTTGGAACTAGAAAAATGGGTTATGGGAGAGAGGAAAGAAGGAGTTCCACATACGTACAGTACGGCTAAAGAACGAATTTTCCCTATAGTGTGTTGTGAGGTCCACTGGCCAATTGACCACAAATGGATGTGTTCTTGATGAAAAACGTGTATTACGTAAAAATCTGCGGGTATCAGGAACAAGTTCCCTAATGTAGTATCGATAGAACAGTGAAACGCAGCCCACATTGCTACTGTCACCTTCGCCCTCTCCTGTACGCAGTCGAGAAGCTCCAAAATAGACTTTGAAGCACTGGCCGTTTCAGAAATCCGAGACACTTGAATGCTTCGTAAAAAATGTTGGGAAGATAAAATTCATTTAAATATCGATTTTGTAGCGAGTAATTATTTTTATAGAGCTTTGGCTTTAACTAAACTTAAACACTTTATATTTAATTGAGGGTCCTCATGTAAATGCTTAAATGCCTCTTAAACTGTGCAATCTGTGCATTTTTACACTCTTGCAAATGAACTGTCAAAAATTGTATGGAAATTCGTTTGCACAACTCCGATAAGTTTGAATATATTGTGCATTTGATGAATCAGCTGCTTTTGTTTACTTTTCTTTATAAGAAATAAAAATCAAATAAAATACAAATATTTTGTACATGTGAAAATTGTGTGACATTGGAACAGAATGATAGGATTGAATGGCATTGAATATGGAAATATTAACAAACAGATAGAACATAAGCAGAATCTTCCAAACTATGTTTACCATTGTTTGTTCCAAAGATTTAACTTTCATTAGAAATTTTTAGAATTTAAATTTATACAATTTTTAAAACTTTTTTTAAGCATTTGTTGAATTTATTTTTGTTTGACATTTTTATCAAATATACATTTTTTGTATAAAATTGCACAACATTTAAAAGGTGGGTGGGTTAAAATGAGTACCCTTATTATTTACTTGTATACCCACCATCAAAAAATATTGATTTTGTCATTTCTTTTATAACGCATTTGCCGCAGACCTACATTAGTATATGTATTCTGGGTTCTAATAAGATTCTAAGACGTTCTAGCTATGTCGTCCGTCTGTCTGCGGTTTTGTATTGAAAATGGACAAATGTTCCACCCAAACACTGTTTGAGTTGTCATAAATATATTGATTATGCGGCAATCCCGATAAAATTTTGCAAAAATATGGCAAAAATAGGGCAACATTTGTCTCAGAGTACCCATCATAAAATGATTTAAACATTCATTAATTGTCTTATAACAACTAATATCATGATGACAGTTTTATATGAACATAAATCTTTCTACCAAGTTTTGTGAGGAGCAGTCCATAAAAGATCCTATATCTCTATATACTTTTCTGATACAACCTCTATATCAAAAAAATATTTTATTTTCACGATATAAATTATCTAAAAACTTCACAACATAATGAGCTAAATTGTAATACATACAACAAAGACAATGTTTAAAATTTATGGACAGCAAATGTATAAACGCTTTTTTGACCACAATGTTTCCTCATCTATTCAAAGCGATGATGATGATGTTTCCGAAATACTAATGGAGACAAATTTTAAAAATATTCAATCCATGGTAGAATCAGTTACCAGGTACAATTATTAGATAGAGTTTCCAATGTTCACCCCTAAAATGTCAAACTAAGTATTTAATCTTTCTTACCCCCTGTCTATACTTGACAACTATTTATCATAACAATAATTGACGTTTGTTGTCAAGACAAAGTTCTCTGAGCAAAAGCACTAACAATTTTGTCATAACGAAGCAATAATACTAATAAATGAGGACTATACCTGATAATTTTTTATCTTGACAGCCATTTTGACGTTTATCTTGATAAAAATATATCAGGTATAGACAGGGGGTTATAAATTATAACATTTTCTTCAATTGATAGTATATTGATGTTTGAAATTGAATTTTATTGTAACAAAAATTTAAATTCAATTATTTTTTTTTACATTTCCATTTTATATTTATTCATTTTCTTTTGTTTGACGTTATAGGGAATGTATAATAATTGTACCTTGCAATGTATTCAATCAATGTTGAAAAAGAAATCCCTAAACATTTAAAATCAAATGCTGAAAGTCGTTTTAAGCGGGAATTATCTTTATTTAAAGCAAGTAGCAATCGAACAAAAAAATTAGATTGTCTTTATAACGCTTTACTGACGATAAAGCCAACATCTGTGGAAAGCTAAGAAGTTTTCTCGCTGTCTGAAAACTTTGCCACTAAACTAAGAAATCGGATGTGAAATTGAAGGCATTAGTTGTTTTGAAAACTCATTTAAAAAAAAAATAATAGTTCTATGACGAATTTATTACATTATTGCTATGATACTTCATTTTATAGTAACAAATGATCTCCAAATATTCTAACCAATTTGAATTGTAATATATGGACTTTTTTCTCTTTTATTGAATTGACTCAATTTTATAAATCATTCCCGTTTCCCGAGAAACCCAAAACCCTAATCACGACCTACTATTCTCGTGCTTACCAAATATACATAAACAATTCATTAATATCTGTAGAGCCAAAATCCAAAGTTTAGTTTCCAGACATAGTGAGACATTTCTAAGAGATTACATAACTTATATTATTTAATAATCAATTGAATTTAATATTTATTTGTTTATAAATTAAAATAATTCCATATACAAAAATCCCCCAATATCCACGTCTAAAACAATCAATAAAAATTTCTGTTATCAAAAAAAGTTTTCAGATTTTTTTCAGATCTCTACTAAATTCTTGTTTTATATTGTTTGTGTTCTTTTGTAAGTATTTAGATGTGTTTAATTAATTAAAATTGAGTGTGTCCAAAAAAAACCGCAAAGATAAACAAAATATTAAAATATTTTTAATGACATCTTAGACAAAGAACAAAGAAAAAAATAAAAACCACAAGTTTTGAATGATACTTACTCGTGATAACAAGTAGGAGTGTCTAATTTAAATGGCTAAAATTTAAAATGTCATAACGGAAATTTTTAATAAAGCCAATCAAAATATGTGAGTTAACCACAAGAAATTTGAAACTAGAGGAAATATTTGTTCAACTATTTCGCTTCCTACAGACGTGTAAGCATAGTTAACGTAACGCTTACAATCGATGGTTTCTTTTTCAAAGTATGTATGCTTTTAATGGACACATTTTCTTGCAACATTGAACAAAAACTAATCCAATGTAAACGATAATTAACCGTCTAATGCTTAAGCATGCCTCAAGGCACTCATCACAAAAATGACAATAAATGCAAATATAACTCATTTTTGATTTCAAAAACTTTAAAATATTTAAGTTCATTTTTTAAATATTTAAGTTCATTTTTTAGCAACTGTTATAAGAGCTTTTGAAATGAAAAATCTGCTATATTTACATTTATTGGCAGTTTTACGATGAGTGCCTTGAGGCATGCTTAAACATTAGAGGGTTAAAGTATACAAAATCCTTTTCAATTTAACAGATGCACATTCTTTTTACATACTGAATAATTTGTTAAACAACACACAGTTAAGGTGTTCAGTTCTGAGGAGAACTCAAATAGTTAATAACGGTCGACTTATAGGAATACTGATGTCGGACAGCATTTATTGTACAAATGCAATTGTGTTAACTGCTCACTGAAATAATGGACCTTTATAAAAAATATAATAAATTATATGATAGCATACTTCGAACTGTGAAATAAAGTTTTTAAATAAACAATTGTTTACATTTATTTTTACTATTCAATGACTTGTTTAACACTATAATTTATATTGACCCTGATTTTTGTTTTTACTTTTTTTTTATATAATAGTCCAATATAAAAAATAATAGTCCAATATAAAAAAACATAATCAGTTTACTCTTCTTTGTTGGCCTACTTTTTGGTTCCATTTAACGCAATGTTTCTCAAATGGGGGTCCATATAAACAATCCAGGGGGCCCGGCAAAAGCTCTGGAAACTATTAAACACTGTATTTGATTGATAATATATTTTGCTTTATAGTATTCTATATATCTGGCAAAATAATTTACTTGGAAATCCTTTTATTATGTCTGCTAAATTTAATATTAAATTACTTAAATGAAATTGAAAACTTTGGTTGATGTTTTACAAAATTATTAATATTAATTATCATTTGTTAACTTTTTACCTGTTTTTTAAACTACCCATTTAAAGATGAAATTAAGAAAAAAAAACATACCAATGTTAAGAAATCCAAATTAATATTGCGATAATACAAATTTAAAATGCGAAATCCAATTTAATATTGAGAAAATATAAATTATAATTTACAAAACAGAGAAATCGAAATTAGAACTCAGAAAATACAAATTTACATTATAAACTCAAATTTTATTTTGAGAAAAACAAATTGAAATTTAGAAATCGATATTAATATTTAGAAAATTAAAATTGAAGTTAAGAATATTAAACTCGATGTTGAGATATCCTAAATTAATATTTACAAAAAATAAATTTCTATAAGTTTTAAACAAACTTAAATTTATAATCGTAGCATGCATTATATAAAAAAAAATGTACAAATTAACATAAACATTGTTTCCCTATTTCAATACATATGTGTATTCCAGAACTGTAAATGCATCATTCTTTTTATACGCTTCACTATGATTGGGAAGGGTATATATAAATTTGTCAATCCGTTTGTAATTTCCACAACATAATAAATTATAAAGTATATATATTCTGAATCCTTATAGATAGTGGAGTTGAATTAGCCATGTCCGTCTATCTGTCCTTCGGTCTGTCCGTCTGTTTGTCTGTTGAAATCAATTTTCTGAAGACCCCGGATATCTTCGGGATCCAAATCTTCAATAATTCAGTCAGACATGCTTTCGAAAAGTTTCCTATTTAAAATCAGCAAAAATCCGAGACAACCTCTATTTTTGGCATATTTTTTTATCTATATCTCGATTACTAAGTCATAAATATAGACAATATGGATATCTAATGATAGATATTTCAAAGTTCATTGCAACGATGTACAGAAATTGGTGGAAAAATTCGAGCTGTTGAGACAAGTTAGTGATGTGAAGATTAAAACCCGTGCACGTCGCTCAAGAACAACTGAGAATATTGCTGATGTAGCCCAAAGTGTTGAAGAAAACCAAGGTTTGTCCATTCGTCGTCGTTCTTTCGAATTGGGCATTCTACAAACGTCATTACACCGTAATTTACGACCGTAAGATAGGTCGGAGTTGGATGATATTGATCTGGACAACGTTTACTTTTAACAAGACGACGCTACGTGCCACACAAGCAACGAAACCATTGCTCTTTTACGGGAAAAGTTGCCGGACCTTGTTATTTCTTGAAGAGGTGACTGAGATTAGCCACTGAAATCATGTGATTTAACACCTAGCGACTTCTTCTTTTGGTACCACGTGAAAGATAAAGTCTACTCCAACAGCCCAGCGTCGATTAAAGACCTCAAAGATACAATTCGTGAGGCCATAGAGGATATAGAAAAATTTCATGAAAAGGATTTGGTCCTGTAAGCGTGGTCGTGGTGGCTATTTGGCTGATGTTGTTTTTCATTATTAACGGCATACCTTCCTCTTTATTATGAAATAAACACCATTTTTCTTTGAATAACAAAAAAACACCCCATGTTGGAAAACCCCATAAAATTGGTAAAATGCGTTTTAAAAATGGTCGAACTTCAACCACCCGGCGATCCTACTTCCAATAGAGAGAGATAGTTTCCAACAAAATTTTAAGAAAAGTTCAAATATTAATAGGAACCTTGAAAATGATTTGGAAAGAGATCTAGATAACCTATTTGATATTGCCCTTGAAAATATGAGAATAGAAGAAGATAAAATGTGTTTGAAGTTACAGAGAGACCGAGATAGACCAGGCTGCTTTGCTGATGTAGATGACAACACAAATTTCCGACGAGGACGAAATACAAAACTCAGAGATTCTATGTATATTATTCAGGCGGTCGTAGATGACCTACGATGAATTTTTCATATAAAAATCTTAAATTCAGCAAATTAGTACACCTATAAGAAAATCCGGGGCAGAAACTTTTAAAACTCAGTTCAAGAACAATGTGCCTAACATTTTAACCGTCCATTGGGATGGTGAACTATCACTTGGCTTAGATGTCAAAAGCCGAGAAGAGAAGCGGCTGCCAATTACAATTTCATATAGCGACAAGAAACAACTTATTGCACATCCAAAACTTCATCTGGAATAATTCAATAAAGAACTTTACTCTATGATTGGAATCTTATTGCAAATAACCAGTTGTGATAATATCACCGAATACTAGCCGCTTTAATGGAGCTTGTGCTCTCTTGGAATAAAGTTTAAAGATAGACTTGGTGCTTTTCGCTTGTCCTCATCGTGTTTAGGAATTCGTTCTTAAAACTTAATATGAAGCCAAGACTAAGCAATTTATTGTATCTCCAGAAATACCACTTTTTAAAAAGAACAGAGACACTTGAAAAAACATAGATTCAAATAAGATTGAACTAGGAATCGGTTTAGTTAAAGTATTATAAATCAGCATATTTTGTTTGAGACGATTATCGTGAACTAATCGAACTATGCGTAGTGTTTTTGAATGGCAATCCAGAGAAGAATATTAAAATCAAGCCCCTTGCGCTATACATCAAGCACGATGGATGGCCAGAGCGATTTACTCCTTAAAAATATGTTTGCTTCTGTCTCAGGTCATCATAGCTGCAAATAATAAAAAAGCTCTGCAGCACATTCGCTTATTTTTTTCGATCATTTTCGTAAAGGCATGGCTCGAATTTAAAGCACCTAGAATTTGTGTATTTTGTAAGTGTTGAAGGCTATAATGAAATAGATGAAATCAGCAGAATCAGCTATAAGTAAGTTTATCAAGCATCTGTGTATTTAAGTGAAGAGACAGTCATTTCATCACTATTTAACAACGAAGTTGATGACAAAACAAAAGAAAATGCTCTTGTGAACTTAACAAACTATGTATTCCATCGAAAGATGAAATTTCAAAAATTTCACTGGCTCATTACTGCAGAAGAAGTGCAAACGCATTTTTTATTGCGTTGTATTGAGGAACATAGAAATTTGTATCCAGACCGTTGGAAGAATACCTTAAAAAGATAATTTTGAGAATTTTTATTAAAACGAAATCTTTAATTTCATCATAATTCTTTTTAAATTTTTTAATTTTCAAGAACGATTTTTTTTAAGGGACACCCTAATGTATATGCAGTGTCAATAAATCAACGCCACACAGTGGTATAGAAAACAAGAGGGTAATGTGAAATTTCACATGCTCAAAGAGGAAGTGTTTTTGAATTTGAACCTCATGGACGCAATAGGGGTGTGGTCAGGGGTCCCCGAAGTAGGACACCTCGGTTATGTTAAATTTTTAAATCGATCCTATTTCATCTCAATTATCTCTAATAGCTTAGGAGCTGTTCTCATTTTAAAAATAAGTTTTAAAATTTTTTACCCACCCTACTCCAGTTTTTTGATAAGATCGGGTTCAATATTTCCCGATTTTTTCAATTTTTTTTGAACTGGTCTAAAACTAAATGTATGTATAAAATAAAGAAATAACTAGCTAATATTTATATCCATCCAAAAAACGCCTACTTTTTTATGTAAAATTCAACTTTAGGACAAAATTATTTATTTATTCAATTATAAAACATAACACAAATTATTTGAAAGTGTATCACATTATTTTTATTTCAAAATACTTAGGTTTTCTTAACAAAGCAAAGGTGTGGTACTTATTATGTCTTCATTAGTGAATGGCGTGTAAAAACTTAATTATTATTTGAGTTGTCTCGATAAATTTTTAATTAAATTAAAGTAAAAATAATAATAAAAACCAAATAATTGAAAACCCTAAAATAATAAAAATCGGATATTTAAGGAGTTGCAAAAAGTGGTAAATTAACTATAAACCAAAGACCACTGGAAACCTGTTCCAGATTCATCTTTGTTGTAAAATAAACGTAATAAATATTAACAAAGCCAACAATCATAAACGAAACCACAAAAATACTTAATAACAATATATTTAATAAAAGTGAATGTTAAAAACATAAAGCATTGATTTAGCACAAAAACATTCCAGCAATAAATACGAGTATTTGTAGACCACAGCAACTATTTAGTAACAATGACTACACCATTACTATTTTTCGCACTTTGTACTTCCTCAAAAAGGGGTTTCCCCAAGATCACCATTAATTATCTTAACATGCATCCAACGCATTATAAAATAATTTATGTTTCTTTTTTCTCTCTCTCCTTTTTACAAGATTTTATCAACAGACGCTGTGAAAACCCCAACAAAAGACCAGGCACATGTGTGGCCATACATGACTGCCAAGTGCTGTTGCAAAGTGATCGTACTTTTGTAGAAGCATCACGATGTGGCGGTGGTTTTGGCACCACACCCTATGTTTGCTGTTCTAGTGATACGGGATTCACCAGAGAGCCCAGAAAGCAAGTGGTAGCGGTGGCAAGAGCAGAACCCGAATTGAGTCCTGATGAAAGAAATTGGTTGAGACAAATCTTTAGGGGGAATTTTCTGACAACAACCATATTTCCAGACCGCTCAAGAGAGTTGACCAAAACCAAATCGTTGCTATTGCCAGAACCTCCCACCTGTGGTGGAGAGTTCATAGACAATCGTATTTATGGTGGCCGGGATACGGAATTATATGAATTCCCCTGGATGGCATTTTTGGAGTATACAAAGGCTGGTAAGTTAAAATACATAATCAACACTAAACATTTTCAAAACTTATACATTTCTTTCTATTTATTATTAGATCCTACACAGGAAGCGGTATGTGCTGGTTCTTTGATTAACTCCCGATATATTTTAACTGCTGCCCATTGTGTGGAGGGTCCCATATTAAGACAAAAAGGAGAACTGTAAGTGTTTCTGCGTTATACCTAAAATTTTAAAATTAATTTCATCTTTATTTAATATTACAGTGTGGCTGTGCGTTTGGGCTTGAGAGACTATACCCAAACCTCTAGATTCCCCGGAGATGATCAACGTTGGCGCATTGAAGAGAGAATTATTCATGAAAATTACAAACCACAAAAGACTCCTGTTCACGATATAGCTCTTCTGCGACTTGAAAATAATGTACGCTATTCCAAAACTGTACGACCCATTTGTTTACCGTCTGTGCTGACACCATTTAATCTGAAATCGGATACCAAACTTACTGTGGCCGGCTGGGGTTCAACGGAATTCGACTCGAGCAGTCCCATTAAGCAAAAAGTTAATGTTGCCCTAATGGATCAGAAGTTCTGTAAACAACAGTATGGCAAATTGGGTTTGAACATAGAATCTTCACACATGTGTGCTGGTGGTGCAGCCAACAAAGACAGTTGTCGTGGTGATTCCGGAGCCCCACTAATGCACTATCGCAACGGCGTTTGGGTGCTGGAGGGTGTGGTATCGTTCGGTCGCCGCTGTGGCTTCAAGGATTGGCCCGGTGTATATGCTCGTGTCAGTAGTTATACTCAGTGGATTAACAAGAAGCTGCGTAGTTGAGTTTGTGATTGAGTACAAATTAAGTAATTTAACTGATTTCTAGTTTTTAAGGAAATAGTGAAATTTTAAGCGTATTGTATTTGTTTTTCATACAGACATGATTTTTTTTTTTCGTATTCACACACTCATTTAGTTTGTAAGACAATGATAATTATTTTAATAAATTAAAAAAAGATATAGTTTTAAATGTAGTTGTTTTATTTCGAATATGAAGACTTAAATCTATTGGAGTAAGCATTCATATTGTTTAGTTAGCTAGTTAGTTGAAAATGAGTTCAATGCCACAAATAATTATTGAATAGTTTTATTATGTTTCTAACATAGTTGCTATGAGTTCAATATGACAAGCAATTTGCGACGACATTTATTCTCTTTCTAAGATCCTACCGCAATCTGAATATTTATACCCTAAACCACCATAGTGGAATAAGTATTATGCGTTTGTGCAGAATCACTTACTGTGTCGATTGTCCGTCCGGCTGGCTGCAGTTTTGAACGTATTTCGATAAGATTTGTCATTTTCGGCACAAGGACGAATTCTATTGAAACTAGTTTAAATCGGTTAATTTTTTCAACTATCCCCCAAACAAACGTCCTCCCGAATGGGAACTCTACACCATCCATTTCAATGGTAAAAAAATAGTTTCCAGAACTTCGTTGTGGGCGTACGAGCACGAAAGATGCCGAAAGTTCAGGACGCTCAGTCTCTTCACCCGAAAAAATTTAAAAAAATCACGATATGGTGTTGACTGATCGGGGATTGAAAGTGCGGAGATTGTGGAAGTCGTAGGCATCTCACATGGCTCAGTTTTAAATGATCACTTGGTATGTGAAAGCTTTCCGCAAGATAGCTTCGGCATTTGCTCACAATTGGGTTCGTAAAAGAGTACACACTTTGCAGTTTCCATGGGAAAAATCCATGAATTAGGCTATGAAATGCTCCCTCTCCGCCTTATTCTCCGGATTTAGCCCCGAGAGACTAATTCATATTTCCAAATCTGAAGAAAACTCTGCGGAAAGAGATTTGGCTTTTTTTGATGACCTCGACAAATCTTATTTTTTGGAAGAGATAACAAAATTGGAGAATCACTAGGCAAGGAGCATGCAACACAAAGGAGACTATGTTGAAAAATAAAATAACCTGTGTTTCGTTCAGAAAGGACTTTTCACATGGACTTTTTTATCCACCCTCGTACTTCAGTCTGAGTTCTTTTATGGCTCTATTCTGTAGATGTACGACCTTCCAAATATCTTTTAGCCACTCAATGCATGTTTCCATCATTAACGTGGTAGCTTGCTACGCCCAAGATGACTCACTTTTGATAAGACCACACACGTGCGATTCCACTTATGTCCCAAAGACGAAACACCATCTCCGAAACTACATGCCCAATAAGCCGCATAAAAGGTTGATCAAATTGTTCGTGCTTTGTAATTCAAACGGGTTTGTCCACCGTTTTTAAATCTACAATAAGTCCGGAGATAATATAATTCTTAATACAATTGGAGCTACCTTAAATGTTTGGACATTCCTAATTTCGTGCATCACATCCTGTATTTTGACAACTTTTACAAATCGAAGCCGCTGTTAGTCTGTTCACGAGCCAGAGGAATTAATTGTTTGGGAACAATGAGAGGTACTCATTTTTTTTTTTTTTTTTTTGTCATATTTCTTGTTTTTGTGTAAGCTGCGAAATGAACAAAGAGCAGAGATGATTTTGCGTAGAATACATGACCTCAATCCATGGAGTCGTATTATGGAAGGATAACAAATATGTCCGCCCATCATCGACATATGTATTGAACGTTTCAGAAGAACCAATCCTGGGGGGCTACCGTGTAACTCAATCCGATAACGGAAAATGTGTGTTAAATACATTGCAATTCAAAACGATTTCCTTTCGAATCGAATTAGGGAGTAACCCCCCTGGTGAACAACAATCGAAGGTTCCTCGGTACTGCCTGAAGTCGGTCTTCACTATAGTTTCTTTAACTTCGCACTTGCTTTTCAACAAAGTTATATTCATTGAAATCTGTCTATGTTTGTACTACTTAAAAGCTGTAAAAAAATTCTCTAGCCTGAGATGGTCGCAAAATAAATTTTCTTAAAGCTTATGTCCTCCTCATACCTACATCATTTTGCAATCGGCGAACTGTTTACAATATTAAGATTTATTACCATTTTTTATTCCCTTCACCATGAGTGACAAGGGTATAAGTATATAAGTTTGTTATTCCGTTTGTAATTTCAACATTTTTCATTTGCGACCCCACAAAGTATATACATATATTCTGGATCGTTATAGATAGCGAAGTCGATATAACCATGTCTGTCCTTCTGTATGTTGAAATCAACTTTCTGTAGCCCCCAAATAACTTACAAACATAATTGATACATCAATATATCGGGAATTCTTCCGGCTCGGTCGCTATGAGATATAAGGAAAAAACCGGGACAACCCCTATTTTTGGCCTATTTTTGATCTATATTAATATAGCCAATATGGATATCTAATTATAGATATTTCAAAGTCCATTGCAAATATGTATATAACGCTATAGTAATTTGTACCTACAATGCGTCAAAATCGAGAAAAATATTTTTTAACCCGATTTTTTTTTAACAAAAACATTTTTTTGTCATACATTTTTTTTCACTAATAAATTAAAAAAAAAATTTTTAATATATAAAAAAAATTTTAAACAATTTTGAAAAATAAAATTTTGAAAAAAAAAAATTAATTTTGTTTACCTAAAAATATTTAAAATTTGTATTTTAAAGTATAATTTGGTGAAGGGTATAAGATTCGGCACAGCCGCATATAGCTCTCTTACTTGTTTTTTTTTGCGATTGACCCCACTGTGCAACGTTTGAGCAACAATCATTTTAGCCAATAGTACCAAGCAATTCTATTTGTATTTTGTTGGATAAAAAAATACCTTTGCATATTGACATTTGTCTTAATTTATTTCAAATGAAATAAACAACAAAAATTATAAAACAAAAATTTTTTTTGTCAAAAGAGTCGCTCCACAGACTGTTTACAAAGCCAAATTTTTTGTAGAGCTCCTTCACATATGCTTTAATATTTTAGTTAAAAATTAATTTTAATTTTAAACGAAAGTGAAACCTAAACTGTTTTGTATTTGTTTCTTTTGCATGAATCACACACAAACACACTTTAGCATGGAATACACATCGGAACCAATGGAACCGGTACTCAATCATTGCATAATTTTCCAGTTCGTATGCAACGAAGTGTAAATGACCGGTAAGTATGGGTGTGTGTATGTATGTATGTATGTATAAAGCCTACAATAATGAACATGATCGATGTCGTTTAAACTTGTTATTTGGCGCATATCTTTCCGTGATTGCAGTTTTAACACCTGAAAACATGGAAAGAAACAAAGCAAAACAAACAAATGAGAAAAAGGTGTCAGCAATTGGAATTGTAGCTGTTTTAGGTTTTGTTTTTTATCGTTTGTTTTGCTCCAACATTCGTTGCTGGTTATTAGTACAATTCATTATGGTTTCTGGGTGTTGTTAAAGATCGCAAGGTGATCTTGAACGTTTATTTTGTTGTTAATGTGTTTGGTTGTATTTCTACTGCTTTTTTTTAATGTTGAAAATTGAGAGTGTTTGTTTAAGTGTGTGCACAAGTATGTTTAGTGTGGTTTGGATTTTTATTTGATTTGTTTGTTTTATAATTTTCAATAATTTTTTGGCTAAAAAAAGTGCGCGTAGGATTAACAGCTGTTGGTTAACTCTTGATTTCATTTAAACTATAGAGAGCCATAGTTAAGCGGTACGTTGACGCGACATGTTGTATCGACGGTAAATTGTGCTACTCAGTCTGTTTTATAGTAATTGTTTTGATTTGCCGCGTAATTGAATAAAAAAAAACAGACAAATAAATTAAAAAAAAAAAAAAATTAAATAAATACAAGTGTTTTCTGCAGTGTTTTCAGTTAAATGACTATTATTTACCAGCGATCGTTTAACGGTTGCAAAAATAATATTAAAAGAAAAATTAAAATTTATAAAATAACAAATAAACATAAATTGAACTCGCGTCATGTTTCATCGCAGCTCTTTGGCCATAACGCTTGTCATATTCAATTTAGTTACCAAATGTCATTGTCTGCATAAAGTTCCCTTCAATAATTTGGCTGACTATGACGAGGACGAAGATGTGTCCTCCGTTTTGCAAAGTGCCGATGACAGTGATAGAGTGCGCCTACCTTGTGAAATACCGAACGAAGATAAACTGGGTGTATGCCTGGAAGTTAGCAAATGTTCGGCTTATTTACAAGTTCGTAATGCAACTAATTTACCCGCGGAAAAAGTGAATTTTCTGAAAAAAGTTCAATGTGTTTCGAATGTATCGTATGACGAGCGGGCTCGCAGTTTGGAGCCATTAGTGTGTTGCACCGCTAATGGTCAGGATTATCGGTTTCCTAGTATTCAGTTTAGTAAGTTCGAATATAGACGTTTTCAAGATGCCACGGCACGTTTTAAAAAGAAAAAACTAAAGCGACGCATACAAACTGTTGAACCCATTGAGGGTTTCAATTTGTTGAACGAGTGCGGAAAACAAGTGACTCATCGAATATTTGGTGGTGAAATTGCAGAGCTTGATGAATTTCCATGGTTGGCGTTGTTGGTGTATAATACTAGTAAGTTGCTTATATGAAATTCGTGGTTATAACCAAATGTTTTATGATGAAATTACTACTCGTCCACCCCAAAAAAAAAAAAAAAAAAAAAAAAAAAAAATGGCAAGAAAGAAGATTTAGTGAAAATGCTCGAATTTGGCAATGCTATTAAACCTTGAAATAATCTACATTGAAATCTTAGGTGACAAATACGATAATGTTATCTGTTTGCTGTTTGACATTGTCAGAATGACGATAAGACTACTCATTGTCTTTCTAAGTATTTGATCTAAATCACAATACCTTCCATTATTTCAAGATAAAATTCTTCAATTGAGCTAGATAATCAAATATCAAAAAGATCAATTTTGAATCATTCATAATATGAATCAACGTTGCCAATAATGTGTAACCAAATGCATTAGAAAACGCTACCAGCTAAAGACTAGAGTTATATTAGTTTCTTTACAAAAGACGTCATAAGTTGTTACCAACTATTAGTGAAATTGTGAGAAAAAATTTTGTAATTTTGACAAATTTCAGAAACATTAAAAATGTTCTTAAAGAGCATTGCGTCAATCTATATTTAATTTTTGGATTGTTAAAAATCTAAATCTAGCTCGAAACGCACTAAATTGGCAGCGCTGATTGTACTCCCTTTTCCATTACATGAATTTCTCATGTGCATAGGATCAGAGTCTGTCTAAATGGATATCATTAATGTTATGAAGGGGAATCCCTTTGTCCTGCATCATATTTCTGTGAGCGTTTTGACTGATGTTCCAGGTTATGAAAACTCTTTTATTTCACCATTTTAGAGCCTTATTCATCATTCATTTCATTATCTATATATATACATTCAAAAATAGCTTTACTGATTTTAAAGATATCGAAAAAGGATGAAGACTTTTTGACTCATCTGAAAAGTTATTCAAAAACAACATAATTTGTGTGCAAGTATGGGTAAAAAATATCCGCAACACAGCTGCTTCGTTGAAATTCTGTCAAGCAACTGAATGAAACTTTTATATTTTTGCGATCTATTGTTTACAATCAGGTTGTGTACGTGTAAATTGTAGAACATCTTCGTAACCTGAAAAACACAGCCAAGTCCTAATATGTCTAAACACTCTTTACACGCATTTTTTACCAAAACAATTGTTCTGGATCTTGTATAATGACTTTTTTTCTTAGAAAGTTTTGCCGTCTTACGCTAGGGTTAGGGAGAAGTAGGGATTTTAAAATGTTTTTCTCAATTCGCCTTTAATCAATGACACTTTCAAGTCCCAGTAGATGTTTTTATTTCTAATATATGGTGGTTCTTATTTGATGATCAGTACTAGTATTACTTGTAATTCCTTATAATTGGATTAAATAGAGTTTCCAATTCGGTTTTAACCGAAACCGAAACCGCGGTTTTTCAAGGCCTAAAATCGAAACCGAAACCGCCAATTATTCTTCGGTTTTCACTATTAATCTATTTGCACTAGAAAAATTCAAAATTTAGAAATGAGAAACTAACTTTTTCATCCAATTATTCATCCAATATCTTTAAACACAGATCGGTAAAAATATCTTAAGATTTGTTTACATTTTATAAATTGTATTACAATAATTGCTTCAGATGATGTAGCAGGCTACCTTTCGCCAGCTAAATAATGCAAAATTTTTGTAACAAAGTCTTAGTTATTTTCAAATATCCGATAAAAGTATGGAGTACTAGCTGACCGGTGCGCTTCGCCACCTCAATTGGAATAAAGAAATAGTACTATTAAGTCTTCCTTTTGTAAATTAATACTAATTTAGGAAAACATGTCTCTAGATTCATGTTTATTGATTCATTGTAATGTGGATTGTAGCTCATTCTAGACGTATTATTAGAATAAAAACAATACCATAAAGACCCACATTTTGTATTCCTACTCAGCATCATGAATGTTTAATTTCATATTTCTGTGTCCATTATTATAGAAAATATAAAAGAAAGGTAAGACTATAATCACCTTTCGTGAATTCTAACTCATTCAGAATCATTTGTGGCTAATTTTAAGGTTTATTATTATAAAATATTCAAAAAGTACCTTTACAATAAAGAAATAGTAACATTAATTATGCGTTTTGAATTCGCGTATCTGGGTACATAGTTATAAAATATTCAAAAAGTACTACTAGTTCCAAAAAGTGCCTGCAATTTCCTTTTTTATATTCTAACTCAGTCAGGATCATGTGTGTTTAATCTTGCTTTAGGTTCATTATTATAGAAATTTCAATGATAGTCCTGTTACCTCAATATCATTATGCCTTCTATCCTTGATTCTTTCTTTACTGAGAAGCATATCAGCCAACTATTATGTATATACAATAAGTAAAATAATTTATTATAATAAAAAGTACCATTAGAAGAAAAAGTAAAAATTGTCCACACTTAAAGCACTGTCAAGTTTAAAATTTCAAAGTAATTTCCTGATTCTAGGTTCAATATTATAGAAAATTCATTTTGAAGAACGAAAAAGTACTCCTTAGTTTGGTTTAGTTCTCCATTTTTGGTATCATAATACAATTGAGCACCCTATTCTTGATTATTTCTTTACTGAGAAGCATATTAGCCAACTTTAACTAAATTAATATATGGAAAAGGTACCATTAAAATAAAAAGTACCAATTTTCCTTTATCCTCGTAAACACTCGTCAAATTTGAACTTTAAATTTGTTTAGCAGTTCCTATATTATGAACTGATTTAATAGTTAATAAATTATCACAAAACCGAACCGAAACCGATCGGTTTTCAATTTTTTAAAACCGAAACCGCGGTTTTGTAATTCTTCGGTTTTTTGGAAACTCTAGGATTAAATTAGTTCAAATTTGTTTTAAAACAGTTTTATACCGGATAATTTTGGAAATAAAGCTTAATTTGAAGTTCTCTTCTATTTACCAGTGCAGATTAGTTTAATGTATAGTCTCTTGGATTCAATTAGGTAATCCTTAGTACAGGCGGGGATCCAGGCCAACCATTTGAGGGGGGAAAAATTAAAATTTGTTCTACATTTTTCTTTTTTTTCCCTTTTTTATACGAAACATTTTCGGTTTTGGATCTAAAACACCAGGGCCCGAAAAAAGTAGGCTATTTACCTGTATATAGCACGAATGTCAACAAACATCATACAAAATATCAAATAAGAAACAATAATCTCAATAAATTGCTGTTAACCTGCTTTCTATTTATTTGGCTTTAGAAACATCATAGGAAGATGAAATTTTCTGTTGATCAGAAATTCCTGATATCATTTAAAAGCATGAATTTAGCAAAGTGAGCTTTACCACAGATATTTTCTAATAATAGAAGAGATAAAATTAAGTAAATCGGGTGAACCAGCTAAATGTTTATAAACAAAATGTACAAAAAACGGTGATCGTGTTATAGTGGATATGTAACATTCTTACTAGTTTTTATTATACCCTTCACCATAAGTGGCAAGGGTATATATAAGTTTGTCATTCCGTTCGTAAATTTTTTTATTTGTAACCCTACAAAGTATATATATTCTGGATCGTTATAGATAGCGAAGTCTATATAGCTATTTCCGTCTGTCCGTCTGTATGTTGAAATCAACTTTACGTAGCCCCAAAATAACTTACAAACTTTACTGATACATCAATATATCGGGAATTCTTCCGGCTCGGCCGCTATTTAAAATCGAGAAAATCTGTCCACAAATGGCTGAGATATAAGGAAAAAACCGGGACAACCTCGATTTTTGATCTATATCTGGATTACTAAGTCCTTAATATAGACAATATGGATATCTAATGATAGATATTTCAAAGTCCATTGCAACGGTGTATATAAGGCTTTAGTGATTTGGACCTACATGGGTCAAAATCAGGAAAAAAAATTTTTACAAAAAAAATTTTTTTTCTTAAAATGTTAATTTTTTTTCTTAAAATTTTTTTTCACTAATAAATTTAAAAAAATTAAAAAATAAAATTATTTCGGAAAAAAAATTAAATTTTGAAAAAGAATTTCAATTTTTTTTTTTTTTAAGTTTGAAAAACAATTTAGAAATTTGTTTAAATTTTGAAAAAAAAATTAATTTTATTTACCTAAAACTATTTCAAATTTTTTCAAGTATAATTTGGTGAAGGGTATATAAGATTCGGCACAGCCGATTATAGTTCTCTTACATGTTTTTACTCACTTTTGTTCCGACACCCAGGAACAGACTAAAATTCAAATTTAACTGCAATTTTCATACAATATATAAATCCCGATAAAAAGAAATGTGTTGTTGATTTTGGGAGTTCTCCCTACATTTAATAGTATGCCAGAGAATTCAGTTGAAATACCAAATTTTTAAAAACAAGTATATACCCTACATCAGGCCTGGATCCTGGACAACCGTTTGGGGGAGGGGGTGATTAATAAAAATTTGTTCTACATTTGTCTTTAGTTTTTCATTTGTATATATCAATACTTTTTGGTTTTGGGGGGGAATTCCCATTTCACCCCTCTGGATCCGCTTCTGTCTTACACTGAGCACAGTTTTCTTTTCAAATGTATAAGGGAGCTATGATTAATTACGGACTGATCGCCATAAAATTAAGTAGCGTGTCTTCTGTATGAAACTTATTTGTGTTGAATTATTTTAAAGTGATTTATGCTAGTTAAAGTGATTTTTGGAAGTGGGTTTACATAGGAGCTATGACTTATTATGAACTGATCGTCACAATTTTTGATAGTGCGAGTTCGGCATATAAAAAAACATATTTGTGCTGAATTTAGTTTAGATATCTATATAAATAAGATATTTATTAGAGCTTATCTATTTCAGATAGGGGACTAGGAAAAATAATGAACCGATTCTTACCAAATTTCAAATTCAATAGGGTTAGCCCTTGAGGTAATTAAGAAACGTTTGCTAAATTTTGTCGAAAAGTTTAATCGACTAAGAAAGTGATCCTTAGCAGATTGGAATACTTTAAGGTGGGTGTTGGGATAATATTTTTGCACGTTACAAACATCAGCACTAACCCCCAATAGTTTTTTAGTGAATAGTTATATAAGCTAATTACAAACATTTAGAATTGAGTCGGATGAATTAATATTAACATTACACTTGTGTTAATAACTAATACGAATATTTCCCTTTTCAGATGAATACGGCTGCAGTGGTGCCCTAATCGATGACCGTCACATACTGACTGCGGCACATTGTGTGCAAGGCGAAGGTTATCGTGAGAAAAAGGGATTGTAAGCGGTATAGTATTTTAAATAATTTCGAAATTTTCTCTAAATTTAGAATTCTTTTGATATCGAACAAAAACCAAACAATTCCCCTACACATTTAGAAAACATGTGCGCTTGGGAGAATTTAATGTGAAAACTGAACCGGACTGCATAGAAGAGCCCAACTATTTGAGTTGTGCTGATGCTGCTCTGGATATAGGAGTGGATAAAATCTTTGTACATCCTGAATATAAAGAATATTCGTTTAATAAATACAATGATATAGCGGTTATACGTCTAAAACATCCCGTCTCCTTTACACACTTTGTCATGCCCATATGTTTGCCCAATAAAACGGAGGATATTTCATTTGAGGTGGGGCAAATGTTTTCGGTGTCCGGTTGGGGTAGAACCGATTTGTGTAAGTTTGACTAAATACTTAAAATTGAATATATGATGATACCACAAAATAATATATATTTTTTTCTATTTTCCTTTATAGTCAATAAATATTTCATAAACATACATAGTCCTATCAAGCTAAAACTTCGCATTCCCTTGGTGGCCAAAGAAAATTGCACAAAAGTCTTGGATTTGTTTGGTGTGCAATTGGGTCCCAAGCAATTGTGTGCGGGTGGTGAATATGCAAAAGACACTTGTGCTGGCGATAGTGGTGGGCCCTTAATGTTTTTCGATCGCAAACACTCAAGATGGGTGACTTACGGTATTGTGAGTTATGGTTTCACCCAATGTGGCATGGCCGGACATCCGGCTGTTTATACAAATGTAGCTGAATACATAGATTGGATTCACACAGTAGTCGATAAAGTAACGTAAACAGAGAGTTGGTACTATTGTAACTTTCTAAATAATGTTAGAATTGTTAACTTAATTAAATTATAGTAATTATTAGCTCTAACATAGCTGAATTATCGTTATTATTTTATTTATAAATATAATTAAGTAGCAGCTGTTTTTATTTTTGTATTTACTTTTAATTGCAATTATTTGAACAGTGTGTTTTTTGTTTTGTTTAATTGAAATAATATGTTTAAAATGTAAGACTCTTGTCAGGATTAATTTAAAATCCACCCACCTTAATGTTTGTAAATATGTATTAGTGTTTAAAAATAAATACAAATTTTGTACGTATGTATGTAGATATTTTTATGAAATTATATTCAATTATAGAATATATATTATAAGTTGAAGTTTTAATGGAATGTTAAGAATAAATAAAATGTGATAAAAGTAAATAAAATATGGCACGAGTCTCAGTTAATTTCATTTAAACAGTTGAATATAAACCGATGATGTATGAGAATAAATATTGAAGTTTTGAGACAATAAATTTTGTAATAAAGTTATACTTATTAGGTTTTCAATTGGTGGTCCAAGGCCCTCAAGGAAACAGTATAAGCCACTCAGGGAAACATTAAGACACTGTATTCTAATTTATTTTCAAATTGTAATTTCACAAAAAATATTTTTCTTATATTTTGACAGCAAATGATTATCTGGCAATTTAATTTAATAATGTCAGTCGACGAAATAACATATATTCCAAGAAGAAATAAAATGTATTAAATTTGATTTTGAATAAGATGAAATCGAAAACATTAATTGATATATTGCAAAGTTTTCCCGTTTGTCATTGTTAACTGTTAATCATTTGTTAACAATTTACCAGATATTTTATACTTCCCATTTCAAATTGAAACTGAGGAAATCCAAATTTGTATTGAGAAAACTACAGTACAAATTTGTATTGAGAAATCCAAATTGATATTGGGAAGGAAAAGCTTGTAAGAAACCCCAGGTTAGGTTAATAATAAGGCTTACGCAGGGCATTATTATTATCCCATATCCTGCAGATGGCTGTGCCAGAAAATCTCATGCTCTTCTCAATTCTCTGTGATTTATCAGTGTCATGGGAGCTACTTTACTTAATTTCAGAATATGCCCTATCTTACTTTTGTCAGGATCTCCGCACAGAATCTTTGTTATCACCCAGACAGTTATTTTCTTCCAATAATTAACTTACTATATTCCACTATATTCCTGTCTCGTATTGTTTAGGTTGTCGATGTACATGAAGGATCACATAGCAGATTGTAATGACTTTTCTGAACTGCTACATCCGTCTTCAGCATTTTTCTATTTTACTCACATTTTTATTGCGAAAAAGGTTTCCGAAAATTGACACTCGATTTGTGGCCAATAAATATCTGAGTCGGGAATTTCGATGACACAGTTGGTATTTATATACACGCAGAAAAAAAATATAGTTGTATTGTTACTGTAACCATTGTTACTGTAACCATTTCAACATTTGTGCATGGTTACTGTAACCATTTCAAAATCTTTAACAATATTATAGTCACAGTAACTATATATATGATTGTGGTAACAATAATATGGTTAATTAACGATTCACATGAATATTTCAACCATATATATGGTTACAGTAAACATATATATGTTTGTGACAACCATTTATATGATGAAGGATTTACCATATTATGTTGCTCTTATATCATAATCTGAGAACAACATATTATGATAAAATTATTCATCAAATATATGGTTGTCATGGTTACAGTAACTATGCCCAACTATATTTTTTTCTGCGTGTACGTTACCATGATCTTATCACATTATTATATTATGATGTTTCCTCTTGTTATGAAGTTTCAAATCTATAAATCATTTGCTATCTATTTGCTTATCGCCTTCAATTTAGTGGTAACTTGTGTCGCTTTGTACTTCACCCGCATAGTTTAGTTTAGGAAAGCACTCCTACAATCGGAAACATGAGAAAAAAAGGTCTAGTTCTGAACAAAGTTATCTACCCCTCGAAAATCCGTGCTTCCCGTCATTAAACAAAATAATTCCATTAAAAAAATTGCATTCAGTTCACCATGGAATCATTTACCTATCCATTTGGGCTTATGGCATTATTACTTTAGGCAATGACAAATAATACGACCTTATCTAACAGAAATCAAAAGTCAATTTACATCACGCTACATGGCCAACAAATCTTGGCACCATCGTTCTACTTCCGCCAGAATCTAAGCCTAGAAGATGACACATAAAGTATCCATAACCTAAAAATTTCCATTTTATTTCCATCTTGCAGTCTCTCGGATCCAAACCAGGCATGCCTACCGGGGATGTCTAATAAGGGTGTCTTACAAAAGTCAATTTCCGTAACTTTATAATCTTGCGGTCATTAAAAGGACGCCTGAGGTACATCTATCAGGCTTAGAAGCTAGTATTCTATTTCCTATCTCATTGCCTCTTAATCAGAGCATCGTATTAATTAATTCATTACCTGCTTAATTCACGAAAATCTTAATTAAGAATTAGAAATGTCTACAATTCATTCCATAAAACCATTTCCGATACAACACTTTCATTAGCTTCATTCAAATGCTTTATTTTAATAGAATGCATTCCCGACAAAACAAGTTCTTTAGCTTCATTCAAAGGCTTTATTTTAATAGAATACATTCATTGTTGAATTAATTCATAATAAAATTCATTCAATTTTTAAATGATTAAATATTTGTTAATACAGATCTAATCCAAACACAGAAAAAAATTGTAACAGTTATTAAGTAATTAAAAAAAGTTGTTTGAAATGTGATTTAAATGTTTAATAATTTTTTTATTAAATATGTGTTTTTAATACTCATATCAACAATTTATTTTAGATATTTATTAACAATTTCAGTTGTTAAAATTCAATGGGAATATCATATTCAAAGTAACAAAAATAAATGTGTCAAAAAAATAAAAATTAAAGAAAAATAAACACAATTTTTGCTTCATAAAAAATATGTTTTCTTTTATAAATTATAAAGAAACTGGACTATTCTACATGGTAAGTTTAATATGAATCTATAATCTATCGCTATAGGCCAAACAATTTGACATCAATTTTATGTACAAAACGTTTTTTCAACAGGATTTCAAGTGGACTCTTTTCGTCATCAAATGCGTCGAGGGTAAATGGAATTCATTCAAGAAGAATACAGGAGGAACAACATACATATATACATGCTTTAACTTTATATTTGTTATTACAATAATTTGTTTAAAATAATAAAAAAAAACAAAACCATCAAATTGCATTTTTATTAATATAAGAAAAAGCTATTGCAGATATATAATTTATATTATAAACTAGTAACAATATAATTATTCAATATTACAAACCTATTGTTAAAATTTTACTGTTGACTGTTAACAAATTTATTGTTTAATTTCACAAACTCATTGTTAAAATTTTTTGTTGAGAGTTAACAATTTTAAGTAACAAAAATATTTTTTGTATCTACAAAATCGGTTGTTGGTGCCTTTTTAATTAAAAAATTAATTGTATTGACGAATTTGGTAATTAATATGACAATTGATTTGTCGTAATTTTTTTCTGTGAAATTGAATCACAATACTTTTCTTCATTCAATTTGTTTTTGTTTTGCTTTTAATCATTTAAAAAATTAATTGAAAACAAATTTTTAATCATTTAATCATTCAGTACATTTTTAAAGCTATTGAATTAAAATAAACTCGAATGATTGATTGAAGAATTACTTTAATAAGTAATGAATGCGCAAGGGAATGTATTCTATACAAGTACTAAAGAATTAATCCTATAAATTAAGTCGTAATGAATTCATTAATGGACTTTGTAAAACGTAAAATTTTATTTGATTTTTAAAGTTGAATTAAGAATTAATTCGTTCGAACCTTTGCCACCAAATTTAAAGCATCTTCTGCGTGTTCTAACTATGTCTTTTCCAAATTAACGCCCAGTCCTTTACTTTTAATGCGCAAGTAGAAGTAGTCTTGGTTTCATTAAGAACCAATTTATCTTTTACCAAGTAGCCAGCCTTTGCTCTCCTAAAACTTCTTCGGGAATTAACAATTGACATTTTCTGGAAGATTGGGTACAAACACTGTTGTCAGATTTGCCGATTTATCGGCATTTTGGCGTTTTTTGATGGTAAAAATGGCAAAGTGCGATTTACCGATTTTAGTCCTCAAAATGACGATTTTATGAGAAGTCAAGGTTTTCATATAATCATTTGATTAACAAATATAATGAATACAAAATGAACCGTAATTGTTTTGTACGATAGAAGATGTTATCCGAATTTAATGAGCTTAAATTACATAATTTTAATAATTTATTGAATCAATGTCTTTAAGAACTGCTATACGATTTTTCGTGAACAAAATCGACCCACCCTAATACACATATTTACTTTTTGTATTCAAATATTAAATAATTCATATTATTGGTCAATTCAAATAGTCTCTTATCATGTCATATTGTCATAATGTCTTAATATTTCACAATGGCTTTTAATGCATTTCAAGCAAAAAATTTCCTAAAATAATACTACTTTCTATGCTATGTTTATTGTGTTATCGTAACGAACCAGCAGAAACTAACGCTGAATGCCTAAGAGTCGGTTAAGCCGAGCCGCCGAGTCGTGATATATTAGGACATTATGACTAATAAGAGACCTTGTGAATTGACCAAATATAACACCTATTTTACAACATTAATTCTTTAAATATGTGAGTTCTTTATTTGATTGTTAAGTTTTTTTTTCTAAACAACAGAAAAATTTCACAAAAACACTAGGTATTTTAATGTTTTCCGATTTTTTGACGATTTCAAAAATGTTTTGCCGAATTTGAAGATTTTTTAGTCCAATTTTCACGATTTTACACCATAATTATCTATCTGGCAACAGTGGGTACAAATAGTTTACGATTTTCATCTTTATTGCTTTCAGTAATAAAGATACAGGAGAACACTCACTATTATCCTGAAAGACAAATACATTTAAAAAACAAGATATTTTGGAATTTGTTTAATAAATTGCTCAAATATTTGAATTTGCAGTTTTGGAATTATTTAACAAAAAAAAAAAAAAAAATCTTGTTTTGAGCATAAAATGCTCAGCCATCTAGCTCCTTTCATTTGGGCCCAATCGTGTTTTCAACAGACAGACATACGGACAGACGAATGGACATAGCTAGATCGTCTTAGAATCTTATGAGGACCCAGAATATGTATACGTTTTGGTTCTACGACCAATATCCACCAATACCAATACCACCCATATTTTTTGATGGTGGGTATAAAAATAATTATGGCTTGATTTAAGTATTAAATTCTAAAACATACCGCAATTGACTAAACCAAGTAAGAGAGCTATATTCGGCTGTGCCGATTCTTATATACCCTTCACCAAATTATACTTTAAAATAAAAATTTAAAAAAAAAAATATTAATTTTTTTCAAAATTGTTTTCAAAAATTTTTTTCGTATAGTTTCTTTTTAATTTTTTATTTATTTAAATAAACTAATGAAAAAAAATTTATTACAAAAAAAATTTTTTTGGTAAAATAAAAGAATTCGGGTTAAAAAATATTTTTCCCGATTTTGACACATTGTAGGTGCAAATTACTATAGCCTTATATAGATCGTTGCAATGGACTTTGAAATATCTATTATTAGATATCCATATTGTCTATATTAATGACTTAGCAATCCAGATATAGATAAAAAAGGCCAAAAAAAATCGAGGTTGGCCCGGTTTTTTCCTTACATCTCAGCCATTTGTGGGCCGTATAAAAATTCACAGTTTTCTTGGTATAACTAAGTTAATATTTTACCAAAGAATAAATGTTTAACTTATAACTATCAAAATTAGTACCTATAGTTAGAGCTAATTTCAGGTTAACATTTTTTCGTTGAATGGAGTTATTGTTATTAAAATGTATAAGAAATCTTTTTGTAGTTATTACATTAACTTTTTGAAATAAATAGAGAACCCACACATTTGGTTCATAGACCCCATTAAAAGACTGATCTAGTCAACTGTGTGTGTGTGTGTCTTGTTCAAATGTGTGCCATTTATGGAATTTTTTATTTTCAAACAGTTTTCTTAAAACACCAACTGAAAAGACTACAAAAATGAGAAGAAGAAGATATATGTACAAACTTATGAATTCATATTTGGGTCAAGGTTAACCAAAGCAAACAAAGCCAAACTAATAAAACGATAGAAAGAGAGGAAAGAAATATGATAATTAAATACAAAAAAAAAACTGCTTCTCATGATCAATATTTAAATACGATACAAAAGTAAACAATGATGTTGGTTTTCTCTCTTGCAAGCCATCTCAAAAATATTGATCAGCATTGCTGATAATGATCGATCAAATGGCGCCATTGAGTCTTGATGACGATCAAGTTTATGGAGACGCATACAAATGATGACGCTCTACAATCATTATTATAAAAAAAAAAAAAAATACGGGATTGAAGTTCACAACACTTAATAAATAATAATTAAATTTAATATTAAATGTTTTATTGATGACTACATAAATTATGTTTGTTTATGTTTTGTTTTTTTTTTCTATAATTTGTTATTTGGGCTTGACGTTTATTGACAAGTGCTTGTCAAGACAAATTATAAGTCAAGTTCAAAATTAATTTGACACTTTCACTTTTGTTGGTGTATTTCGTTTTTTTGGTCAATTACTCGACTTGGCTGTTTTGTTGTTGTGGTTGTCGTTGTCATTGTTTTGAATTAATCGTTTATACTTAAAAATTGGCCAATACTTTGTCTTTGTCTGGACGTCAACATGAGTTTTCAATGGCTGCCCCAAGACGAGTTTTTTTTTTTTTTGTTTTTTTTTTTGCTGATTGAGTTCAATTCCAGTCATTTAAATTTCCCACACGTTCTTTTTTTTGATCACTTACGACAATTTACATAAAATCACATGGATTGTTGTATGTTTGTGTCGGAGCTGTTACTATTTTTAGCAATTGGTCAATGAGCAACTGATATGAGCTACTCACTCGTATATTTAATGTCTATTCGTGCAGCTAAATTTGAACGTGGGTTAATTGAGAAGTCATATACAATGGGAAATGTTAAAAATCCATGTGTATTTTATAAGGTATTCCATTTTGGTGTTTTCCCAATATTTCTTTTCGATAAATAGCTGATTTCCTTAAACTCAATCATAAGTCCCCATCCATACTGTGAACATTTGAGTTTGTCGATGAAAGGGGAAAGAGGAATGGAAAAGGGTACTATGTTTCATGTACATGAAGTTTTTGTTGAGTATGTCATTCACATTTATTCGTTCTATACAGAAATGTCAAAAACTGAAAAGCAAAAACTTCACTGTGTGGACACGAATGCAGTTTCAAAAGAGAATTTAAAAATGTTTTGCAGCAAATGTTTCACAGTGTGGACCGGGACTAAGTGTTTTAGAAGTTACAATTTTAATAAATAAAATCAAAGGTATTAAACATTTAGTATTTTAAATTACTTCTCAATACACCCACGTTAAAAATAAAAACTACATACATTTATTCATAGTTTTTTTTTTTTTTTAGTTTTGTAGTTTGTTTTTTTATAGCGAGTAGGATTGCATCACATTATCATTTATTTCCATGTTTATTTTATATTTTATTTCTTTCTTTATCGATTGGTATCGTATTATGCAGTTTTGTATTTTTTTTTTACCAGGGCAATTAACTGCCTGCGCTTCCCAAATGGCTTAAAGTGGTTTCATCCAACCGCTACGGCTTTGGCCAGACAGACAAACTCATTCATTCATAGTTTTTTGTTTGTAAATTTTGTTTGTGTGATTGCGAATTTTTCGGTGAAAGCAAAATATAACAATTAATGACGTGTTTTTTTGGTTTATAATCATATTTATTTATGTTTAATAAAAAAATGGTTACTCAGCTGATCGAGCTGTTTGCAGAGAATCATTGTATTGCCGGTAAAAAATTAATTTTTATTTAATGACAACAAAATAATTTTCTGATATAGTGGCTAAAAGGGAAGGTAGGGTCTATTATTAACCGATATTGTCCATTTTAACAGAAATTATTTGTGGAAAATTTTAGCAAGCTGGCTCCTTTCGTTTGGGCCCTATCGTGTTTTCAACACACAAACAGACAGACAGACGGACTGAGGTAGCTAGATCGTCTTATAATCTTATGAGGACCCAGGTTATACATTGGGGTTGGTCGTATAGCGGAAACGCTTTCTACTGACAATTTTAAGAAATTTTCCCCAAGAAACCATAGGTCTAAAATCAAATCCTATCTCAGTATTATTTTTTTTTTATTGGATAAAAGACGAAATGCGCAAGATAGGATTTGATTTTAGAAAATTTGGGGAAAATTTCTTAGAATTTTCCGTAGATTGCGTTTCTGCTATACGATTTTTTACATTTTGATACTCCATACAAATCGACCCAGCCTACTATATATACTTTTTGGTTCTACGAAAAATATTTCGATATCTTTTCTTATGGAGGGTATAAAAATACTTTATGTCAATCGGATTAGAAAATAAGAAATGACAGATTTGTTTCCAACATATTGTTACGAATTTCCAATAGCGATTTGAATTTAACGGTCTGTAACGACTGCCTGCAACATTCATCATGTTTATAAACACGTCCATCAGTAGAAGCTTCTGCTTATCAACAATGTTGATAGCATGCTGTTATTAGCATTGTTTGTAAGTAAGGCAACACTAAATGTTTAAGCTGCTAACATTAACATCGAAAGCTCTAGAATGCGAACATACGAGTTTTGACCGTTAAGAACAATCTAGGCTACTCGGATGAAGATGGCAGTGTGTATAAATAGTGACTGCGGTTGCAGTAGTGAGTGTCTTTATCAAAGGCGCTGTTAGAGTTAACATCGACTGTCTTGTACATTTATGTTTGTGCATTATATACGTGTGTGTGTGTATTAAAAACACATAGTGACTATTTAGACTTTTACAATTTTAAACTTAACGGTTTTTATTTGCAATCAAAAGTATTCGGTTTATTTAAAGAAAATAAACTAGAGTTTCCAAAAATCCGAAGATTTTCAAAACTCCGGTTTCGTTTAAAAAATCGAAAACCGATCGGTTTCGGTTTTATTTCGGTTTTGTGATTTGTTATATATTAAGCGCTATAGAAACAAATTATACAAGGAGTGAGATCGTAAAATTCTTAACATCCGTTTTTCATTAAAACTTTTAATCCAAGTATTATATGATTTATTTTTTTTTTTTTGTCAAGTTACCTTTGAAAAACATGTCAGTTATTATGTTTAATGTCAATTATATTCATTTGTTGTTAATCTGATTAAAATGAGTGACCAGAAAAAGTGCGAACTAAAATTATTAAATATTTACAACAAAACCCAACTGGGTCCTACAAAAAGTTTGCAAAACAATCAAAGGTCTGCCGTCAAACTGTTTCCAATGTTATTAAACAGTACCGGGAGTACTTGTCCGTTGATATAAAACCTGGTGCAGGTAGAAGGAATGGTTCACATGATGTTTCTAAAGCCAAAAAAATATAAAGCATTTTCAAAAGAGGTCCCAAAGCAGTCCGGTTAGCTCAGTGCTCGGACTATTTGGTACGAAAAGTTAAAGCTAATGTAGGTTTAAAAACATACAAGGCTCAAAAAGTTCCTGACAGGAACGCTGCTAAAAATTTAGAGGCCAAAAACAGAGCACGGAAATTGAAGTCAAATTTTATACCAAAAATATTCTTGCTGCATAATGGATGACGAAACGTATGTTCTGGCAGATTTTTCGCAACTTTCTGGTCAAAAATTTTATGTTGCTGATGCTCGAGGGAATGTTGAAGAAAAGTTTAGGACCAAAAAGTAGAAAAAATTTCCCAAAAAGTTCTGGGTATGGCAAGCAATTTGTTATAACGGGCTCTATAAATACCGAAATTTACATCAAGGAATGTTTACAAAAAAAGCTGCTTCCATTGATAAGACTTCATAATGTGTCCACTTATTTTTGGCCTGAATTGGCATCCTTTCAATATGGTAAACAAGCCCTTGAGTGGTACAAGAACAATAATGTGGTATTTGTACCAAGAGAGGAAAATCCTCCAATTGAAGAGCACTAAAAAGGTGTCCAAAAGTGTGGTAGATTTGAAACGAAAATGTTCGAGCAAAGTGACAGAAAGCACTATAAAAACGTTAATGGGAGGGTTTCCGAAAAAGGTTTAAAATTTCACCACTAGTGATTAAAACTATAATTTTTATACCCTTCACCATGAGTGACAAGGGTATATATAAGTTTGTAACGATGTATATAAGGCTATAGTAATTTGTACCTACAATGGGTCAAAATCGGGAAAAATATTTTTTAACCCGAATTTTTTTTTTTTACCAAAAAACATTTTTTTTCATAAATTTTTTTTCACTAATAAATTTAAATTTTTTTTTTTTTTAAAAATTAAAAAAAAAAAATTGCAAAAAAATTAAAAAAAAAAATTGCAAAAAAATTAAAAAAAAAAAATTGAAAAAAATTAAAACAAAACAATTTCGAAAAAAAAATTAAAAAAAAAAAAAAATTTAAAATTTTGAAAAACAATTTTGAAAAAAAAAATTTTTTAAATTTTGAAAAAAAAAAAATTTAATTTTGTTTACCTAAAAATATTTAAAATTTGTATATAGCTCTCTTACTTGTTTTTTTTTTAATTATATTTATAATTTCACTCAAATAAAAAAAAATTAAAAATTTAAGTTTAGTGGTTTCGTTTTTTATTAACATACATATATGTATGTTAAGAATTTTTCGATCTCACTCCTTAGAAAAAGCTATACAAATTTAAAATTCAATATTGAGTATAAAGGAAAATTTATTTTAATGGTACTCTTTTAAGTAATATATTAAATAAGTTAGCTTTTATACACTAAAGTTGGCTAATTTGCTATTCAGTAAAGAATTAATCAAGAAGGGGCTCAATAGTATTATGATACCAAAAAAGGAGAACTTAACCAAATTAAGGAGTACTTTTTCGTTCTTCAAAATGGTACTTTTTGAATTTTCTATAATATTGAACCTAGAATCAGGAAATTACTTTGAAATTTCAAACATGACGGGGGTTCAAGTGTGGAATAATATTAAATTATTTTGCTTGTATGTTGGCTGATATGCTTTTGAGTAAAGAAAGTCATTAAGTATTTTTTCGAATGGTACAATCCCAATGGAATCAAAGATAAATCTTGAAAAGAACTAACAATTCCTTGAAAAGGGGAAAACTTAAATAAGCCTAGGATCCAAGAAATTATTATGTCCTTGGTAGATCAAGTTGATAGTTTAAATCTCTAAAAAAATACTCTATAGAAATTGAGAAGTATACTTTAATGTTTGCCTAGACAATTTATACTCAAAAACCGTGATTACAAAATTTAAAAAATTGGTTGAAAACTATATTGTTTCCTACCTAATCTATAGTCTTTCAGTTACTGTATAACTTATTTAAATCTCCCTGCTGCCTCATTGATAATTTTTGTTATTCATCTGCATAATTCCATTTTAATAATAAATAAATATTCTCAAATTAAAAGTAAATATTAAGAAAGCAAAAACCAACAAATACCAAACAATACACAACATAATTTGATGTAGCCAAAGAAAACTAAACAAAAACATAATTTTGCACACGTTCTTAGGCAAAATGGTTGTTAACAGACAGCTTGTTGGCAAAATATGTTTATTACATCTTCAACGATTTGTTTTTTTAATTTAAACATATTAATTCATACTCATCAGAGGAAAATGTATGGAAAATCTGCAAACACATGCAAATTTGATGTTTAATCAAAATAATTTCCATAATTTCAATAACAACATACATACATACACACAAATAATGAAGCCGTTGAGTGTTGAAGCAGGAGTGGGGGAGTCAGTGATGATGATAATAATACAAAGCAGTTACAGATAGAAGAAGGTGGGATAATGTGCCAGCGATTATAATGATTATTACTTACAAGAGTTGTTTTGTTTTTTGCTCACACCAAATACACATGAAACAAATACAGCATTTGTTAAAATATAATGAAAATATTGAATATGAATGCTAAAAATTAATGTTTTTTTTTTATAATATTCCTTTTACTCCTGGGTTATTTGCAAAAATATATATATGAATATTGTGATTTGCATGTATGGAGTGGAAAATGCTGTGTGTTTTTAGTATGACTGCGTGTGTGACACGTGTTTCTCAATGAGAAAACAATATTTAATATAGAAATTGTTGCTTTTTTCTGCTTCCTCTTCTCCGCTTAACGAGTATATTTGATTGTGTGTGTGAACTTTAGATTCAAGCATTTTGTTTATTTATTTTCATTTAATGTTTGTGCTGTTTGTTGTTGCTGTTATTATCTAGTTATTGGGTAATTTTGTATTAAAATTAAAGTATGCTTTTAGGGTGGTGATATTTAGCATTGTAAAAAAAGTGGTGAGTTTAGTTGAGCATTTAGTAGAAAAATAGTAGTGTTGTATAGCAGTATATTTTTGTTTCAGTACAGTTGTGTTTGTTTGGCGGCATTTTAAATGTGCAACATCAACAGGCAAAAAGCCTATAGGTTTGAAAGGATTATCTTTAATTTATTAGGAAAAAGTGACTTAATTTTTAGACATTAGCAGGAAAAGAAATTGTACAAATTTAAACATAATATCGTGATTATTATTGAACTGCGGAAAGGTGTTTTTAGTTATTAGTATGATAACACATAATATTTTTAATAGAGTTTTGTAAATAGCCCACTGCAAGTCGACCCCTACAGCAGCTAGCAGAAGTTATTGTTTCGGCAGTGGCCACCGCAAGACCATTAGTTTTGTCAGATTTCTTTCTTTATCGCCAAATCGTATATGAAACTTTTTTATAATCCCAAAATTTAAATTTATTCAGATTTTCAATATAAAAAAGAAGCCAATTGAATACAATTTACTACTCATTAGTTCTCTTGGTAAATACAGATTGCTTTGCAAATGATACGCATCTGTGATTAATTTTCAATGATCGGCTAATGCTGTTTGCTAGCAAAAAAATAACTAAAAAAAATAAAGATCTCAAATATTGCTCCTGAACTTCTTCCCATTGCAGAGTTTTATATAGATGATTTTAGATGTGATACTAGGATTCAAACAATGTCAAAGATTCATCTCTTATATATGATAGAAGCTTTACTTATAGCTGATGTTCGCTTGAAATTAAATGATGTGAATCAACACAACCTTTAACAGGAACGAAATTAAGGAAAGATAAATAATCAGAAAGTTACATCCTACTTTACTGATGATTTGATAAGCAAAGCGGATCGTGTTGAGATGATAAAAAGGTCAGCGTTTATTGAAACGGAGAAGATCGAAATAGGGTATATTAAGAAGACGATTTCGGACTAAAAGTAAGCAACTTATACAGTCAAGAGAGATCTGTAAAACTGATATAAATATGTAGAATTGTTGTCGACTTACCCTACCGACATGATATAATTGCTATAGAATAAACATATCAATCCCAAACCCGTCAAAATTGCCAGCCAGCAAGATCCGATGAAACATTATCGAACCTTTAACGCAAGTTTCTGGTAGAATTAATTAATCTCTGAAGAGATAAAAGACGGCGGCATGGAATAAGTCCCAATTATCTGGGTCTTATTTCATATGAAATAAATCGAAAATGAAATAAGTCCCCACGGAAATGATATACGTCTCAAACAGAAATTATATAATAAGTCCTCAAAAGCAAAAATTTAATAAGTCCCCAAAAAACATTGTTGTTGTTTTCTGTAATTTTTTTTTGGGGACTAATTTAATTTTTATACCATTCACCTGCGTGAGAAGGGTATATATAAATTTGTCATTCCGTTTGTAATTTCTACAATATAATTTTCCGACCCTATAAAGTATAAATATTCTGAATCCGTATAGATAGCGGAGTCGATTTAGCCATGTCCGTCTGTCTTTCAGTCTGTTGAAATCAATTTTCTGAAGACCCCAGATATCTTCGGGATCCAAATCCTCAATAATTCTGACAGACATGCTTTCAAGAAACTTCCTATTTAAAATCAGCAAAATCCGTCCATAAATAAAGGAGATATGAGCAAAAATCAGAGACAACCTCTATTTTTGGAATATTTTTTTTATCTATATCTCGATTAGTAAGTCATAAATATAGACAATATGGATATCTAATGATAGATATTTCAAAGTCCATTGCAACGATGTATATAAGGCTATACAAAGTTGGACCTACAATGGGTCAAAATCGAGAAAATATTTTTTAACCCGAATTTTTTTTTACAATAAACATTCTTTTGTCATAAATTTTTTCACTAATAAATTAAAAAAAAATTAATTTTAAAAATTGGAAAAAACAATTTTAAAAAAAATGTTTAAAAAAATTTAAAAAAATTAAAAAATTTTTTTTTTTTTTTTAATTTTATTATAAAGTATAATTAGCTCTCTTACTTGTTTCCATAAATATCATAAAAAATGGTAATTTTCAAACGGTGGGTGGTGGGAACTGAAGAGTCATCACTCTTCTCCATATGTTCTGTGTAATATAATGGAATTAATCTGCCTTATATTGTAAAAATAAGTATTGTAAGAATAGTTCAGTAGCATTTTATTCAATTGCATAAATGTTATATTGAGACTACATAATTAGTTTTTTAAATATTTTTCTTATTAGTCATTAGAAACCTAATGCCCAGTTTTTGACTTCGTATTTAAATACGTATTTAGTTAATTTTTACTTAAATTTAATTGGTATTTAAATACAGTTTGAGTTTTTCAGTGCTACATAATTTTTCTTATTTAAATAAGATAAAAGTATGGTAGCATTATTAAATGTCAAAAAATTATCGATAATTTTGCATAAAACAGGTGTTTAATCAAAACAAAAATTTATACAAACATTCTCGCAGTGAAAAAATTAAATAATATTAAAAAATAAATTTATAAAATGGACAAAAGAAGCCCCAATTTCACCGCATCGGAAGTGGAGTTTTTGCTGGATGCTGTAAAAAAATACAGCTCCACAATAGAGTGCAAAAAAACAGACAGAGTTGGCTCTGAGGAGAAGCTAAATGCTTGGAAAAGTGTGGAACGCGATTTTAACAGCAAATTTACACACACCTTTCGGAGTCACAAGGTATTAAAAACTAAGTACTCCAATATCAAGGCAACTGCAAAACAAAATTTTGCCTTTGATAAACGCCAAACCTACAAAACTGGTGGTGGCCCTCAGCAAAACACGGCAACCACCAAGACAGACGAAAAAGTTTTGGAAATTTGCCAGAAAACGCAAATTTTGGGAAAATCGTCGACATATGACTGCGATGGAAATGATGATGGTAAGTTTAATTTTTATTAATTGAATATTGGTAAAATAAATTTACACCCTTTCAGAATTCACCGATATTGAAATAATTGATAATGAACTAGAAGAGAGCGGTGAGGTCCAAAAAAATCCTGAAGATATAAAAGAAGAAGATGGTAAGTTTTATGTTTCTATAAAAATCAAATCAGAATATAAATATACTGTTTATAATATTTTATAGTAATATTTAAATGTTTTTCTTTTAGTTGACATTTCTTGGTCGAAGTATACCCCGAAAATGTTAAAAAAACCCTTACATGGTAGCTTAGGAAAGAGGAAAGAGAAGGAATCAACAAAAGACTGTTGGGCAAAAGTAGCCAGCTACAAAGTCGAAAGACAAAAATTAGAAATTGAATTTCTTAAAGAAAGACATTCATTGGAAATGGAGAAGTTAAAATTGGAAGTAGATTTAATACGGCTCCAAACTGAAAAATTAAAACAGCAATAAAATAAGCACCCTATGTTTATATACACACACAGCCTCAAAAGTGAGTAAACACTATTAAATTTTTGATTTTTTTAAGATCATGAAAATCATTATAGTACGACTTAAATCTTTTTTTTTCAGAACCGGATATATTATTCAACCCAATCTCCAACAAACCGAAACTTTTAAATTTAAATCGATGGATAGATTTTAGGATTTTCCTTATATAAAAAAATCAAATAATTTGTGGTGTTTAATCACTTTTGAGGTTCACTGTATGTATGCATGTATGTACATTAGATCTGCCCTTAAAAAATGGGTTTGCTTTGGATGGGTGTTATTTTGTTCGTTAATAGCTAAAACTTACTATTGGAAAATTTAATTGTAATTGGAAATCTTTTGAATGTTCTAAAATTGGGTAAATAATGGTACTTTTGATTTCTAAAAAAAATTAGTTTTTAAATAATATTTTTAGGCGTTTGAAATATATCTTATCTTATAAGGATATTATTAGAAAGATAATTTCCTCTATAAGATAAGATTTATTTCAAACGCTTAAAAATATTATTTAAAAACTAAATTTTTTTAGAAATCAAAAGTACCATTATTTACCAAATTTTAGAACATTCAAAAGATTTCCAATTACAATTAAATTTTCCAATAGTAAGTTTTAGCTATTAACGAACAAAATAACACCCATCCAAAGCAAACCCATTTTTTAAATGGCAGGTCTAATGTATAAACATATAGATCTCACAATTACTGTAACAGTACAAAATTTTTATTTAAAGAATTTTTATATTTTCGTTATGTTTTTTGTTTGTTATTTTTTTATATATTTTTTTATTTTATATTTTTAATAAAAATAAAAAAAATTAATTGAATTAAATAAATTTGTCTGACATATTTACAATAAGTTTTTAAAATAGTTATTTATTAAATTACGGCGTGTAGTATTTGTGTTGTTTGTAGCGACAACAGTCCTTGGTACATTATTAACGTAGTTTACAGCCGATTCCAAATTGTCAGGTAAAGATGGAAGCTCATTGTCCTTATTCAAGCAACATAGATTGTGTAGAACGCCAGTTGCAACAATAATGGCTTCTACTTTTTGTATGTTAAGCCGGATGCCTAAAGATAAAATGGGAAACCTTCTTTTCCAAACGCCATAACTCCTTTCAACACAATTACGAGTTCGTATTTGAGACTCATTGTACAGATTTTCTTCGGGATTTTCAACATGCAATAATGGTGTAACAATAAATTTTTTATTAGGATATCCACTGTCAGCTACAATAAGGCCATCCCCAAACTCATTATTGCAGAATCTGGAATATATTCTTGAGTTTAATAAAATGTTTGAATCGTGTGCGGATCCAGGCCACCTGGCAACTATATCCAGTATTTTTAAGTTAGCATCGCACATCGTTTGCACATTTATAGAAAAAAAGCCTTTTCGGTTTCTGTACAGCTCAGCATCATCTCCTCCTAGTAAAATCAATTATTGTGAATATTATTTTAAGGTCTTATTCATTTTGATAGTCTGCTTTTACACAGGGCAAGTTTTCTTGCCGCAATTCTGAGTTTATAGGAGAGAGAGGCAAGAAGAAAGAAGAGGGGTACACACTTGCTTGTACTGGCAAGTCTCTTCAATTCTCTTTTGTTTTCTAATTTTCACTATGGCGTCTATTAGCTTTTGGTATACAAAAATTGAACACAGACTTGCTGTGTGTAAACAAACGTGCAAGTTTAAAAGAGAATTGAATAGACTTGCTTCAAGTAAACTTGCTGTGTGTAAAAGCAGACATAGCAACTTACCTGGAGATATTATTCTTACGTGAGTACAATCAAGTGCCGCAATTACGTGAGGAAATTTTGCAATCTCATAAAAATCTTGCTTAGTTTTTAAAAGTTGATGGTCTGTTTTTGGAAACACGATAAAATTACTCCTTAAGAGAGCTATATAATGTGTAACATTAGCTACAACATTTGAAACCGTTGTCGTTGAGACACCATACACATCGCCAATTGTTTTCAACATTCCACCAGTTGCGTAAATCCTTAAAGTTATCAGCAGCATATTCTCTTCGCTAAGAGAATGATTCCTGAAAAAATATAGCCTTAAAAATGTGTATAATTGTTATTGTACAAAATTTGTAATAATTACCAGTTGGTTGGATTTCTTATGTGACTACCAATAAGCTCTAGAATACTGTATGCTGATAACTTCGACATACGAAATCTTTGATAAAAATCAGTGTCTCCAAAAATATTGAAGTGATTGGGTCGAGTACGTATTGTTCGTGTTCGCCGAACAATTGTTGACTTCAATATTCCAGCTATTTCTGCGTCACACATGTCTTCTTCGTCAGAATTCATTGTTAGTTTTATAATTTATTTACACAAATAGCTTAATTTAAAACAAAAACTTTTTTAATCGCGGGAAGTTTTTTTATTTTTTTTTGTGCCAACAAATTATATTGTACAAATTCACAAATATTGCACAAATAATGAAAAGCCTACAACATTTGTATACACCAAACTAATTTTAATTTTTTTTGTCAAGAAGTTATTTATTTTAGTTTATTTTGTAAATAAAACATGAAAAACACTATTTATTGCTATTAAAATTGTTTTTTTTTTTTTTCAAAAAAAGTAAGCTGTCAAAAACATATGGTAGTTTATGAAACTTAAATAAAATTTAAATGGCCAACGTTGGCCATTTAAGTATCATTTAAAAAAGCACTGAGAAACTCATTTTCGTATTTAAATAGAATTTAAATATAATTCATATTTAAATACGAAGTCAAAAACTGGCTCTAACAATATAAGCGGGCATATCCAAAAAATAAAGATGTAAAAACTACACATTTGTCAAAAATTTATTATTTTCACTACATATAACAAAATTATATGTAGTGAATGTATACAATGCACTTTTGAAATTGATATGTTTTCTTTGTGATTTTAGAACTTTGGGGTCATTTTAACTCCAAGTGATATTAAAGGTTAATTTCCATTTTTGGCTGGTATTGTAAATACTGAACTTTATGTAATATATTTCTTAATTTTCATTAAAATCGGCTCAAAAAACTAAAAACATGGCTATTTGTATTTTTTACCTATTTTTTATAGGATTTGAAAAATTATAAAAAATTGTTAATGAATAATAAAACAAATCAATTCGAAAAATTAAATTTTAGTATAATTTTTATGCACTTGAGAAATGCAATTTGAATATTTTTAGATAATCTGCCCTGTCCATGTTTTTGTACGGGCTCACAGTGCGGCCAAAGGCGTCTTTGTTCGGCCAAAAGTCGAAAAAACAAGTTTTTAGTTAGGGTTCTTTGTCATTGGGTTGGTTAAAGAAATGCTCTAGGAGATGAAGAATTATCAAAGTAAGGTCACTTGCCTGAAATGGCCTTCATAATTTTAGTATGAAGTAAGCCTTCACCCGAACTATTGGAGGTAATAAGTAAAAGTATTATGTAACAAATAAAATAAAATTCAGCTGCACGTTACCCAACGTTCGGCAAAAAAAATAGCTCCCTTGCAAAAATACTTTAAATGTACATGAACAAACATAAAATACAATGCCATATTTATGTATATAAATATACAGTAATCTGCATGCTACACATATACGTATGCATGTATTTACTCTAACGTGAACATAAAATATATATTCTGATACTGGTATTCCCCAAATTAAAAAAAAGAATGCAATAAATGAGTATTTTCGGGTATCGGACAAATGTCCGAAGATGCACAGGAAGCCGCATGAATTTTGCAAGAAAACATTATGAATCGTCAGAAAACTATGGATGAAGTTTTCAAACGATTTTTAATAGCTCAAATTCCCAGTTGTCACAAATTAACTCTGAAACCAATTAAATCTTTGTCTAAAGACTGCATTAATTTGCTAGCACCTCCACTTATAAATAATCAAAGAGAAGATGAACAACAATATTTTGACAGTTCTTCTGAGACAGAGACAGATGTAGACGAATGTGACTTTAAATAGATTGACTGAATATTATTTCAATATACATAACTTTTTATTATTTTATTCATTCATGTTCAATAAAAATATATTGTACTAATAATTTTTTAAAAAATTTTTTAATTTTTAATAAATTGTTAATTTTTAAAAAATTTTCAATTATATATCAAAATAAAAACTTTTAATCAATTAGCAAATTCATTTAATTGTTTACAAGTTTTTTCGTATGAAATGACGCCATATTAGGTCGACCATTTTTAATTTGCTAATTCTGATAACGGATTCGTAATCAGCAAGCCCAAAAACCTCAAAAAAATTAATTGATCCAATGAAATTATGTAATCTAATGAAGCAATTTTAATGAAATTCTTGCATTATATCTCGTTGTGAAATATTACATAGAATTAATGAAAAATTCTAATGAAATTGATTTAATGGATTTATGAAGGCTAATTCTTTAAATGCACTGTGCGTCGTAACTTGGGTCATTGTAAACACAATCTTAATATCACCCAGTGAAGTAGAAGAAATTCCAATTTAGATAAAAAACAAGAGAGTTATATTCGGCTGTGCCGAATCTTATATACCCTTCACCAAATTATACTTTAAAATAAAATTTAAATTTTTTTTTTTTTCAAAATTGTTTTTTTAAAATTTTTTTTTTTTAATTTATAAGTGAAAAAATTTATGACGAAAGAATGTTTTTTGTGAAAAAAAAAATTCGGGTTAAAAAATATTTTCCCGATTTTGACCCATTTTAGGTCCAACTTTGTATAGCCTTATATACATCGTTGCAATGGACTTTAAAATATCTATCATTAGATATCCATATTGTCTATATTTATGACTTAGTAATCGAGATATAGATAAAAAAAATACGCCAAAAATAAGGTTGTCTCGGATTTTTCCTGATATCTCCGTTATTTATGGACGGATTTTGCTGATTTTAAATAGGAAACTTCTCGAAAGCATGTCTGACAGAATTATTGAGGATTTGGATCCCGAAGATATCTGGGGTCCTCAAAAAATTGATTTCAACAGACGGACAGGCAGATAGACAGACAGACAGACGGACATGGCTAAATCGACTCCACTATCTATAAGGATACTTTATAGGGTCGGAAAATTATATTGTGGAAATTACAAACGAAGTGACAAATTTCTCACGAAAGTGAAGGGTATACAAAATTACATTACACTTATTTTACTTATGGATTATATGGATTAATATTAAAAACTATGTCACGAAATGTTCGACTTTCGTTATCAGCCTTCTTAAGACCAAGCAGTAATTCTCCCATCATTTGCTTTAACTCAATTTGCTGTTGTTCCCTAATTTTTTCTGGGACTTTCTTTTGCAATTCCTCTTGACATTGATGATAACGACTGTATTCGCAAATAAAACCAAATTTCATGGTGCACGTATTATCATTCCAATCCATTGCGTTGGTCCAGCCAGTGAGGGCACAATATTCAGTATTGCTAGCAAAATCTGGCTGTCCATTACCCCAGTTGGTGTAAGTGAATTTTCTACCCGTTGAGATCCAAACAAATTGCCTGGGATTGTCTCCATTAATAACGCCACCGATCCACAAATTTATTTTTTTGCCAAATATATCTTTCAACAAGGCCGTTATTTCTTCAGATTTAAGCTTAGTATCGATGGTCACCAAACTCATGTTCATGCTGGCACACTTGGCCAGACCATCATACCAGGTAAACTGTAACAATGTTTTAAAAGATTTGTTTGAAATTTTGTTGAAGTTAAAATTTTTTTTTTTTACCTTTTGTTCACTTTCAATGTAATAAACATTGTGCTGGTTCGATAGAAATATATTTTCATTGCCTTTTATTACATAAAGTTTTGTGATAAATATTAAAAATGTTATTAGTAGCAGCTGTGAAGATTTTGCCATTTTGTTTATTTCATTTACTTTCAAAGACTATTGAGGAATTAATTAAATGGAATTTATTTATATATAAAAATCTTGAAATGGAGAGAAAATTTTTTTTGGGTCGGTATTATAGATTTAAGTTTTTCTTTTGTAACACACTAATCAAATAGCAGCTGAATATAAGAGAATAAGGTGTTGAATCGGTCAAAGTCAAGGATTGTGTAATTTGTTTTAAAAAAAATATATATATTTTTTTTACCATTACACTGTAATTGCTTAATACTTTAATTTTCTATACTTATTACTTTGTTTCACATTAAACATTTTCCCTCTATTATATTCATTAATTAGAAATAAACTAAACATACATAATTTTCAATTATACCGTATTATTTAGCTCATAAAATAGTTAAATTTGCTGTAGATTTCATTATTGAACGATTATTATTATTATTAAGGGAATAATCATTCTGGACAAACCATAATTTAAAAACAAAATACATCTGACGTTTACTTTATTACTTAGTATACAATTTTAATCAAAACTTAATTTCATTCACATACTCACTCTTATCACTTAGTTTATACTAATTCAAACAAATTGTATAGGAATTCAAAATGTTGGGAATGAAAACTATTTTTTTTCACATATAATCAGTGTTGCCAATTCTTGGTGAACAAAAAGGGCTAAATACTTAGAAAAAAGGGCTAAAAAAGGGTAAAAAGTGGCTAAAAAAGGGCTAAAATGTTTAAATTAAAGAACACATACATTTTACACAAAAAACAACTTGAGGCCATTATTACAACTTGCCTTTATGTTCGTAATACTAAAAGGTAACTTTAAAGCTACCTTCTTCTATTACTTAAGGTTACCTTTTACTATTACGAACATAAAGGCAAGTTGTAATAATAGCCCTTAGAATATTACACTAGGTTAGTTAGTAAACATATCAAAACTAAGGTAGCCAAAATATTTGGTCAAAATAATGGAAATTACGGGTGCGGTATCTGGTAATCATAAATATTTAATATAAGTTTAGAAAAAAGTTATCGATAATGGACTGAAATTTTTTTCTAAATTGGTTAGATTGTAGTCTTTAAAAACTATATTTACGTCAAAATTTAATTTTAGAGGAAAGTCACTCTTAAGGATCAAAAAATACATCACCCAGATAATGTTGAAAGTGTTCTCTTTAATCCTATATATTGTTACGAATTTGCAAACACGATTTGAATTTAACGGTCTGTAACTACTGCCTGCAAACATTCATCATGTTTATAAACACGTCCATCAGTAGAAGCTTCTACTTATCAACAATGTTGATAGCATGCGGTTGATTAGCATTGTTTGTAAGTATGGCAACATAAATGTTCAAGCTGCTAACATTGACATCGAAAGCTCTAGAATTCGAACATACTAGTTTGTCCATTAAGAGCATTGTAGAAGATTCCCGAGAGATAGCAGTGCATGTATAGTGGCAGAGGCTGCAGTAGTGAGTGGAGTTGATCATTGTCGCTGTTAGAGTTAACATCAACTGTCGTGTACATGTGTGTTTGTACATTATAAAATTTGTGTGCATTTCTGCGAATTGATACACGTGTATAAAGACACTGAGTGACTATTTAATTCTGGTGTAGTTGTACATTCTAAATAAATAAAGAGTTGTTTTTATTTAAATCTTTGTAGTTGTTTTCATTTTACCTGGTTATATTTATGAGTCTAATATACGCGAAGCCTTAACTATGGGAGTTCAAGAAGTTATTGGCACATTAAAAAAATACTAAAATATCTCAATCGTTTCAAAGTTCCAGAGTTTTGGCCGATGAAAAACAATTCTGAGCAACTGTGTGTCTCAGGCAAGAATACAACATGTATTTTGAATACGTCCTTGATGCAAGTAATAAAATACTCGAACTAGAGCAAGTTTGAAGAATATATGGACGGTTCCAACAATTTGTATGTATGTGCTTAAATTGCTTACTGGTTCAACATTTTCAGTTAATTGTTGTAATAATATTCCTGCCAATTTTTTTGAACTGATTTTACTAATTTTCAACAGCAAAAATTTTAAAATTATTAGAGTAAATATATATGTTTTAATTTAGCCATAAAAATGGCTAAATGAAAATAAAAAAGGCTAAAAAAATGGCTAAAGGCTAAATAGATTTTTTGAGGCTAAACAAGATTAATAAGGGCTAAATTTAGCCAGAAAAGGGCTAAATTGGCAACACTGCGTATAATGGAAGTGGTCACATATTTGTAGTAAATAATCATAAATAGTAGAGTTTCGTGTTTGGTTTTAACCGAAACCGGTTTTTAGTTTTAATCTATTTTCATTAGAAAAATTCAAAATTTAGAAATGAAAAACAAACTTTTTCATCCAATTTCTCTAAAAACAAAACGATCTAAAAATATCTTTAGATTTCTTAAAATTTTTTTAAATTGTATTACAATAATTGCTTCAGATGATGTAGCAGACTAAGCAAGGAAACCTGTTAATAAAGAATGTCACAAACTCATTTAAGAATATTGATCATACGTTTATTTCCTGACATTTAAACTTCAAATGTTTGTTTATTTAATTTAAAAAAAAGAATGCAACATTTTTGTAACAAAGACTTAGTTATTTTCGAATATCCGATAAAAGTATGGAGTACTAGTTGACATGGTACCACTAAACTCACCGTTTGCGAATTCTAACTCATTCAGAATAATGTGTGCCTAATTTTTAATTATACCTTCACCTTCGTGAGAAGGGTATATATAAGTTTGTCATTCCGTATGTAATTTCCACAATATAATTTTCCGAACCTATAAAGTATATACATTCTGAATCCTTATAGATAGCGGTGTCGCTTTAGCCATGTCCGTCTGTCTGTCTGTCTGTCTGTTGAAATCAATTTTCTGAAGACCCCAGATATCTTCGGGATCCAAATCCACAATAATTCTGTCAGACATGCTTTCGAAAAGTTTCCTATTTAAAATCAGCAAAATCCGTCCATAAATAACGGAGATATGAGCAAAAGTCCGAGACAACCTATATTTTTTGCCTATTTTTTTATCTATATCTCGATTACTAAGTCATAAATATAGACAATGTGGATATCTAATGATAGATATTTCAAAATCCATTGCAACGGTCTATATAAGACTATACAAAGTTGGACCTACAATGGGTCAAAATCGGGACAAATATTTTTTAACCCAAATTTTTTTCACAAAAAACATTCTTTTGTCATAAATTTTTTTCATAATTAAAAAAAAAAATGTTTAAAAAATTGGAAAAAACTTTTAAAAAACTGTTTTGAAAAAAATTAAAAAAAAATATTTTTTTTTAATTATATTTTAAAGTATAATATGGTGAAGGGTATATAAGATTCGGCACATCCGAATATAGCTCTCTTACTTGTTTTTTGTTTATTATTATCAAATTTTCAAAAAGTACCATTGCAATAAATAAATTGTACCATTGATTATCCTTTTTTAATTCGTAGAAAATTAAAATATGAAAAAATTTTGTAAATATCTCTTATAGTTTTTCCGTACCTACGATTTAAATTATGAAATTATCGAGAAAAACAAATTATTTGGCCATATTTGGACGAATGAGCTCAATTTCCTTACTGTTATGCATTTTAAGTAAAACCCATTCAGAATATTATAGTCCAGATAATTCTAAATATACTCTGAAGGTTTTACTAAAATTGGAAAACGTTAAACCTTAAATCGTGAAGGTCAAAGGTCAAATTTTTCAATATTTGGAATATGTAATTTTAAGATAGCGAAATGTTATTTTCTTTTTGGGCCGATTTTGATCAAACTTAAGAAAAATATAACATAAAGTCTAGTATTTATAATAATAGCACAAAAATATAAATTTACCCTTAATGGCACTTGGGGTTAAAATGACCCCAAACTTTTAAAATCATAAATAATCCTTGTCAATTTCAATAGTGCTGATCAAAATTTGATTTTTAAAGGAAGCTAACTTAAGAACCCATTTTAAAAATGTTGGAAATTAACCCTCAATATCACTTGGGGTTAAAATGACCCCAATAGAAGAGCTTGTACCAAATTTTGTCGAAGTATCTTTGAAATTGCGACCTGTAGTTTGTTTACAAGGTTTACATGGACGGATAGACATCGCTTAATCGACTCAGAAAGTGTTTGGTATACTTTAAGGTGGGTGTTGGGACAATATTTTTGCACGTTACAAACATCAGCACTAACCCAATATACCCTCCTCACTATGGTGGTATAGGTTATAAGAAATCGGAGCAAGGCAAAGTAAAATTTTTAAATCTGAACTAATTAATTTGTGTTAACTCGCTAGCTATAATAGGTCTTTGATTTTAGAGAAACCACACAATTTGCAAGCATTTAAAAATGTTGGTGTGCCATTTTGAAACCCCATAGCGCCACTCCTGAAGGTTCTGGAATACATTTGTGTAACGCCTATGTGTATTTCATGTCAATCGGATCAGCAAGTTATAAATGCAAGAGTTTTATCCAACACATATTGAGTCTACCTCAATATGTGTCATCTCTGATATACATACAGGCAACTCCCGGTATAGCGAATCTCACTTTAAGGAAAATCCGATATAACGTACAACCACATTTTTAACATTAACTACCTTATACAACGAACGTTTCAACAATTTTGTACTCGATTTAACGAATATTGAGAAAAATAAAATAAAACTAAATGAACGATCAAATTTTTAAAATTGACAATTATATCAATCTATCAAGATTGGCTCAAATAATCATCTATCTCCTTGTGGAAAAGGAGTTTAATTGTTGATTACTCGACCAGAAGTAAAAACACATTCCTATTAATAGAATTGCTTTAATATCTAGAGCCAATCTAACTCCTGATGTTACTCAATCCGAATAAAACTGACATTTATTGGAAAATGATACCAATACCAGATAAAACGTTTGTTCACGCTAGAAAAACTAGTGCTCCAGGAATGTGGAAACAAAGAATCTTTTCTTCTTTGAAAGGCAAAGAAACGCCGATCGTTTCCTAACAAACTGATATTGTAAATTATCTTTCCTTGAAATAATTGATATTTTTAATGGTAGAATCATTTTTAGACCTGAAATCCGTTTCAGCGAAGGCTTTATTATTCCTTGGTATTGCCTCAAGACAACCTACCGAAGAACAATTAATAAAAACTACAAAATATGATAAAATTTTAGACGATATTCATGTCCTTATGTCACACTGCTTAAAACTTAGTCAAATAATAAATCTCCATTTAACGAATGGACCTAACAACATATCGTTCGTTATAACGGGATTTGCCTGTACTTGAATATTTCTTTTCAAAATCCAAAATGTATGCTACATTTAAAATTCAAAACAATTTCTTTATGCAAGAGTTTTTTTTTTTACAATTCTAATGACCCCACGATAAAGAATTTATTGTGAACAATTGGCCATGAAAAAGTTCCTTTCAAAAGCAAAAAAATTAGCCCTCTAAAATTGTGTGCATTTTCTTTTAACTTTATTAATTGGAAAATTGAATGGTGGAAAAGCTCAAAGTATAAAAAAACAAACTTCATTATATTTAAAAATGTGGGTTGTAAAATTGAAATTAAAAAACAAATTGACTTCTAATAAATGAGGGGAGGTTTTACAAGCATTTCGTCCATAATTTTTTTTATTTTTTTAGGAATCTATTGTGGTCAACACTATTATTAATATTTGATTGACGTTTGGGTAAAAAACTCTTGCCAAAAAACAAAATAGAAAATATAAAAAAAACGACAGATGTTTGAAATGTAATTAGAAAATTAAATCAATTAAACCAGGTGGTGTCCAAGTTAAGCAGTATGAAAATCAACATACAAATACCAGTGCTACATATAAAATGAAAAACAAATATGTACTATGAAATTTAACTAAGGATGATATTTACCAAGTTAAGTAAATACTCATATTTAAGTACAGTAAAGAAATAATAATAAAGTTTATTTGTAAATACAAAAAATAAATATATAATACTCCATTAACTAATTGCAACCATCAACCAACCAATATCATCATGATGACAAGGAAGCTTTCATTTCCTTTTTTTTATGACAAAATAACAACAAAATTTTTCTATAAAAAATCCTATATATTATTTTATTTACCACTCAATTGTAGCCAGTTTTCACTACAATTTCTGACTACTTACTACATATGACTGAGGGCATATGTTCATATGTATGTATGAGTGCAATTGTTTGTTTGTGTGTGAGTGTATAAAACCCTGTATTATCACATTGTAATTTCATTAAATTCACTCTATAATTTCACCCAAAATAAAAATTGAAAAAACATGTCAAATTGTTTTGACAACCCCATTTAAACGGAACAAACGAACGCAACAATTCCCAGCAGTTAAGCAAGTAGTCAATGTATCCCTTATAGACAGTAATCGTTACAAATGTCGTATCACTTGGCTGACTAGAATTTTAATATTTTGGTCTTTGTAGTGCAGAGAGAGGACAATTGCTTACTTTATACATCCCAGGTAATCTAGCGTGTAGACAATTTTCACTTAAGTGTCTCTAAGTAATCTGGAGTGTAGTCACTTTAAACGTTTTGTGAATAATTCGTTGAAAATTTATACAAATTGTGTTGATATAATTCACATACAGTTAATTTTTATTTTTGCTTAAGTATACTGATATCTTATGTAACATAGCATGAAGTCAATAGTCACTTTAGTGTCTCTTAGTAACCTACAGTGAAGTCACTTTAATCGTTTATTTTGTACTGCACTTTAGAAAGTAGTTATTTTACCCACCAGAAGCAAACCATTGGAGAGTTGTCGAATAATGGTTTGTTTATTGGACTGCCTATGATATGTATTTTTAGCTGATTATTTGAGTACCCCTACATGTTAAAATAACTAGTTATGTAGCTGATCAAGTTACCAGTTAGGTAGCTAGTAAGGTAACTAACGCTATTTAACCAGTATGTAAATCCAGTGGGTTGACTACTTTGGACCAGCTATTAGACAGTCTCATTGTAGTCGAAAAGGGTCAATTGACCCCCTGCTTAGGACATGCACTTGTTAAAATAACTAGTCACGTAGCTATTGAAATAACTTGTTCCCACCCTAAATGATGGGTAAACTCACTAGTTCGGGACTCACTCCTAGAACTGCTGGGTTTTCAAACATCTAAAAGTACATTTTCACAAAATTTTTCTTGTTGCTGTTTTATTTATGTTTTTTGTTTTGTCGTTCAATTGTTGTTGTAAACATAAACATTACATCACATTTGTATTTATATCAAAATGCTTGAAAAAAAAAATAAAAGTAAATTGTTTGATTTTATATGTATATTTTTAAAGCGAAAGAAGAAACAGGGTATGGGCAAATAAATAAATAGCATTTGGAATAAAAACAAAATAAATTCTGAAGGTGAATTCACCCATGTGTTTCTGAAACATTTTTTGTTCGGAACATTTTCTTTATACGTAGTTTGACGTTTCTATTTTTGAGAGAGACGTCAAACTACATATAAAAACAAAATGTTCCGAACAAAAAATGTTTCAGAAACACATGGGTGAATCCACCTTTAATATAAATTATTCAAGAAGTAAAATAATGTTTATAACTCTTGGGTATTGAATTTAGTTGATTCCATATATCTATCTGAATAATCTTAAAATGTCCTTACAAAATTGTCTACTCCCTGTTCATTCTTGTATTAGTTTCCTTTCCATAAGTATGCATATGGGTTGCCCCAGCTTTATTGTATCACATTCACAAATACCAACGTAAATATTTATGCACACACACACATGATCTTCTTTATATCCTTCAAGTTCAATGTGTGTGTTTGCAATGTTTGTTGTGTTGTATTTGTTGTTTTTATTATGTCAAAATCTATTGACATCCTTAACAGACACATTTGTTGATATTGACATTAAATATTGGCAACAACAGCAACAAATTGCTTATGATAGTACAATACATTTATTCACATATTTTTTTTTATATTCAAAGTCAATAAAAACCCCAAAAGAGAAATGAAAAGTGAGAGATAAAAATGAAATGACTTCAAAGACAATTTGTTAAGAAAATAAAATAAATAAAAAAATTTAATAAATAGGAACTTAATAAAAGAAAAACTTACCTAAAAAAGATGATGATGGAAATATGAAAAGAGAAAAATTGTTTAAATAAAGTCAATTTTAATTTCGACTACTTATTAAATTATAAGAAAACATAATAAATATTTAAGTGTTTAATTTCGAGAGTTTACGTTTGTATATCGCTAAAAAAATTGTTCCGATTAATCGTTTTTTTTATTCGAATAATTATTCGGTTACTTTTTTTTATTTTATTCAATTTTTTATCCGAATATTAATAATTATGATTAATATTCACATATTTCGACTTTTTATTCGAATAATTATTCGGATATTTTTGTAAATTTTTAATTTATACAGTTTTTTTAACCGAATATTAATAATAGTGTTAGATTTTTCTATATTTTTCTCATAATTCGTTTTCTTTTATTCGAATAATTATTCGGTTATTTTTAAAAAATCGCACATTTTTAAATAATCGCACGATAATTTTTCATAATTTTCGGTTTTTTTTTAATAATTATTCGGTTATTTTTGTAAATGAAAATCCGATTAATCGAATAACAATTTTTCAGGATATTAATTTCCAATTAACTCGTTCATTTATTCGAATAATTGTTCCAGTATTTTTCTAAAATAGCCTGAATAATTATTATCTTTCGATATATGAAATGAAAAACCATAAATTCTGGACATTACTATTATTATTTCTATTATCGAAAAATATTCGGTTTTTATTCGAATAATTATCTGAATATTTTTTTGAAAATTGGAATTTTGAATGAAATGGCTGAATTATTAAAAAATAAGTTTTTTGGGAAAATATTTCCCGATTATTCGGTTTTTTTATTCGAATAATTATTCGGATATTTTTGTAAAATAATCAAAATATTTCAGATCTTTTAATATAAAATGAATAAATTAACTTATGAGGTCGTTTTCCATTTAATATGTATTTGTAAGATAATTATGTTTTCTTTATTGTTTTCAAAAAATGCAAATGTTCATAAAACTTTAAGTTTGTTCGAATAATCGTAGAAAGTGTTAAATTGACTAAACAACCAAATAAATATTTGTATGTGACGGGAAGTAAAATTATGCAATGTTTGGAAGCACCTTACGGATGAGTTCGGATTTTGTTTCTTGATTTTGTTTTGTTTGAGTTTCTTGAAGTGTTTCCACAAAACGGACGACTTCAAACATGCATTAAGTTCATCTTCAAACAGTGATTCCACGGCGTTCACTGGCAACGTTGGTCGAAAATCAACCGACAACAGAATCATCTCATCATCAAACCGTCTTTGATTGATTCGTTAATGGTGCATCGTTTTGTCTAATGCCTCCAAATATTTTTTAAGCGACATTCTACTCTAGACCGTACATCAAAAATAAATTTCAACGTACACCCCCTAATATAATAAAATTTTTTTTTTTTTTTTTTTTTTTTGCCGAACGTCGCACGTTGGGTTGAATCGTGTTCAAAGTGGCGCTTAATTGATTTTTTAGAATTAATATTTTTTTATTAAATTTGGTACCGGGTAAAAGTAGACAAAATTCTACATCACTAGTAGCTAAAACCGTTATTCTAGGTTACATACTTTTTCTGCAGTGTATTGTCAAAGTGGAAACATTTTTCATATTCTTGAATAAAGTGGTAACAATTTAAAGTAAACAAAATTGAAATAATTTTTTTTTTGTCAAAAGCTTTTAAAATCTAATATTTTATGATGGAACCATCAACTTCAGGTATTTGAGTATATGAATAAGAAACTTTAATTTATATTTTGTTTGTAAAAGTATTTTTGTTTTTTTTTTTTGTAATGTTCCAAATTTAGAGTATTTTTTATTTTTGATAGATAATAAATAAAAAAGTTTGTAGTTGTTTGTTTTTAAAAATTCTAATAAAAAAAGTACAGCATTTAGGCTTTCATTTTAACAAAAAAAAGTTTGCGCATATTTGCGCGCCTTTCTTTAAATTAAGATTTTATGAAAAGACTTGCGCTGTTTGAAATATATATTAAAAGAAAATGTATTTTATTTTTGTTTTGCTTTATTGAATATTATTTTTGTTATTGTTATTATTGTTGTTATTGTTGTTATTATTGTTATTATTGTTATTATTGTTTCGAAAAAAAAAAAAAAATTGTTGACTTTTTTTTGTCAAAATCCAAAAATTAAAAAAAAACAAAAAAGTTTTTGATTTTGCAAAAAAAAAGTCAACAATTTTTAATATTTTTTAATTTTTTTTTTCGAAAGATTGAAGAAATAGCTATCTAAACTATTTGGGACGCATTTTGCTAAGAACAATAGGGAATAAGTTACATGGATGAGAAAAAACACCAGTTTGGCCAAAATGTAAAATTTTGACCCCCTCTAACACAGAGAGTTCTTAACCGATCTTGTTGAAAAATTCGGTCTAAACTACTATTCAATAGGACGAACCTTGGTGCAAATTCCGATCGGAAAACATCGGTTTTAAAAATTTGTTCCCTTGACATGAAATACCCCATATACTATATGAATAAATTTTTTCTTTTGTGAAAATTTTTTTTATAAAATTTTTTATTTAATTTTTTTTTTAAAAAAATATATATAAAAAAAATCTAACATTATTGCCTGAGTTAAGCGTCACTTTGGATGCGATTCAACCCACTGTGCGTCGGGGTCGCCTTTTTACATTTTTCGTTATAATTTTGCCATATACAGTCACATCTTAAAGTATGATATATCAATGATTTTGTCTCGAGAAGACCATTGTTTGGCTCTAAGGGCCATTGACCTCAAGTATCCCGTTCTAGTATTTATCCACCAGATCTTTGTTCCTACCACCCTAATGTCAGAAAATTGAACTTCGCAAGCAATCATTAAACTTTTGCTAACGAAGTAATTCGATAATACCTGCAGAACAGTCTGCATTTACCGTCGGATGTATGTACATCTCGTTGTTCCCGAGACAAAAACAAAAACGTTCGGCAAAAAAAAAAAACTTTTTCGTAACTGCCTTACAAAAAGACTTTATACTAGAGGGTGTACGGCGCACTTTTGTTTTTTTTTTTTTTGCTTGTAAGGTGGTACGCTCTATTGTACACTCATACCAAACGATTAGTTTGCTTTGCAGCAAAGTTTTGGCACGTTTGATTTTCATTGATTTGCATATTCAATGCCAACTTGAGTGCTGAATGAACAGTTCGACCGCCTTGCAATAATGTAGCTGCTATTCCTTATGAAGCAAGCGCAATATCTTTCTGCGAGCGTATCGTTGCAAAAATCAAAAAATTAAATCGTAAATAAAAGCGCGAGTTTTTCGAAATTTAAAAGAATGAAAAGACAATTGTCCAAAGTGCTCCAAATGGTATGTGTTTACCGAATATGGTCAAAATCGGAAGTCCCAAAAACATGAGGTATTTATCAAGACTGACAATTTGGTCATTGAAATGGCAGTACACTGGCTGATGTACTTCAGGAAATACTGTGAGAATATTATCGGATAAAAATCCCATAAACTACTGGTCGGATTGCAAAATGATGAAGAGGAGGATATAGGTTTTAAGAAAATGAAAGGTGTGAAAACAAGGTGAGATACAGGGTGTCAAATTTGACCACTCCCGGTTAGGAAAACTTTGTACAGCTTGTAACTTGTAAAAATATGGTCAGATTTCAATGAAAACTTTGTAATAAATCAAATGGGAAGGTAAAGAAATTCAATTATGAATATTAAGAAAAAAATGTTCTTAAATTGTTTTTAAAAATTATAAATAATTGTAATTACACTGTACAACAAATTGAGACTTTTTGATTGGAACAGAATAGCGACCTTATAATTTTGAAAGGGCATGTTGAGTATATCATTTTTGTGGAATAAACACAGACCAGCTGTGTTTTTTTTTTAATTTTTTATCGAAGGGAGCATTAAGTACTGAGATCGAAAGATTCTTAACACACGTTTTTCATTATAACTTTTAACCGAAGTATTATTTGATTTTTTTTATCAAGTTACCTTTGTAATTGTTCATTTGTTGTTAATCTGATTAAAATTTGTGGCGAGAAAAAATGTGTACTAAAATTATTAAATATTTTTAACAAAACCCAACTTGGTCCTACAAAAAGTTGGCCAAACAATCAAAGGTCTGCTATCAAACTGATTCCAATGTTATTAAACAGTACCGGGAGAACTTGTCCGTTGATAGAAAACCTGGTTCAGGTAGAAGGAATGGTTCACATGATGTTTTTTTAAGCCAAAAAATAGAAAGCATTTTCAAAAGAGCTCCCAACCCAGCCGGTAGGAAAGCAGGCCGGTCAGTTAAGTACTCAGACTGTTTGGTACGAAAGTTAAAGCCAATGCAGGTTTAAAAGCACAAAAGGCTCCAAAAGTTCCTAACAGGAACTCTGCTAAAAATTTAGAGGCCAAAGACAGAGCACGAAAATTGAAGTCAAATTTTATACAAAAAATATTCCTGCTGTATAATGGATGACGAAACGTGTGTATGGAAAATTTTTCGCAGCTTCCGGATCAATATTTTTATGTTTCTGATGCTCGAGGGAATGTTGTAGAAGTGTTTAGTACCCAAAAGCAGACAAAATTTCCAAAAATTTCTTGGCATGGCAAGTGCATATTGCTTGCGGCAAAAGAAGCCAAACATTTGTTACAAAGGGCTCTTTAAATACCGAAATTTTCATCAAGGAATGTTGACAAAGGAGTATGCTTCCATTCATAAGATTTCTTAATGTGTCCACTTATTTTTGGCCTGATTTAGCATCCTGTCAGTATGGTAAGCAAGGTCTTGAGTGGTGTAAGAACAATAATGTGTTATTTTTACCAAGAGAGGCAAATGCTCCAAACTGCCTGGAGCTGATGCCGGTGGAGAGATATTGGGCTCTTGTTAAAAGAGAATAGAAGTGCACAAACAAGGTGTCCAAAAGTGTGGTAGATCTTAAACGGAGATGCACTACCTGTTCGAATAAGGTGACAGAAAACTTAATAAAAACCTTAATGGAAGGGTTTCCGGAAAAGGTTCAAAAATTAATCACTATTGATTAGAACTTTAAAAATAATATTTTTTGTAAATTGTAATAATTATTTCAATCAAATAAAAAAAAAATTCGAAACTGTAAATTTAGTTGTTTCATTTTTATTATGTGAAGAGTTTTTCCATCTCAGTCCTTATACTAAATGAAAACAATGCTTTAAGTTAATGTCTGAGAGAATTTTATCATCATTTTTGTGGATGCACTTAACCCTCTAGCTCCTCTTTTTAGGAGTCAATTTGACCTTTTTTTCGAGAAATTCAAAAAAATCCTTTCAAAAAGGACATTTAAGTATTAAAATATTCTACGAAACTTTTTAGCTGAAAATTTCAGTGGTGGTCACTAAAGTTGTAAATAAACCTCTTTGCGATTAATTAGCTAAATTTCACGCCACCTTTTATCTCAAAAACTCAGTTTTTGGAACACATTTCCCCGTTTTAGGAATTTCTATATTTGAAAATAAAGAAATGGCAAAAATTATAATGCCGTTGGTCTAAGAACATGTGGGTCTATATAAGTTCAAAATTTTGTTCTCCCTCTGTCTGGTCTCTACACGACATCTAGACAAACTGGCTGAAACATGTCTTTAAGGTAATGTTCCGCTTTCAAGCTGTAAGTCACTTGTACAGCAGGAACTTTATGGGTCCACTTAGACCAGATGGTCGACTTGAACTACATGCTCGATACCGATGCTGACATGGCTCCTATACGATTACGATAAGTTGGCGGCTCTGAAGGGACAATCATTGGTTATATGTTCTGGTAGCCGTATGACCATGAGATTACATATTCCTTTTAAGTTGCCGAAGTTGTCATGATGAGGGCGACTCAAATTAATAGGGAATAAGAACTGAGACATTGAGCAGTTCATTTTTGCACGACCTGGCGGTTCTGTCGATATTAGATATTTTGTAAGATAAATTCGTTTATCAGGTTGGTTTGGTATCGAACCATTTTTAAATCGTAATAATCATTTGAGAATTGTATTGATAAGAGAAAATTCATATGTTGCAAGAAAATTTATTAAATTATAATTTATTCATGTTAATTTTAAGGAAACATAGGCAAGATAGTTGAAAATGGAAGATTTTTAAATAATAGTTATTTATGTTATTTAATAATTGAAAGTTTTACCAAGTCGCATTTTGTTAAACTCATTAATTGCAAATGTTACCCAAAAGCCATTAAGATATTAAAAAAGGATTTCAAAAAGTAATTAAAGTTAACACAAAAACTATCAAACATATCATAAAAAGGATGACTTTCAAAAAACACATAATTACTATAATTTAAAGCAACATAAAACTATAACAACACAATTAAATTGAAAAAAAAACATTTGAAATGCTCGTGTAACCAAATAAAAACCAAATGTGATGCCCTATAAAGATCTTTACTGGGTTGTTACTACGAGTATAAACAATACAAAAGGCAACATATGAGCCCAGCAATAGAAGTTTAAATAAAATCAAAAGGAAAATTGTTACAAAAGTGGTTATTTTGAAAAACAATTAATTTTTTTTATTTATATTATGACGACTATTGCTGTTGGTGCCACCGCTGTTGCTTATTGTTGGTTTTGTTTGTTTTTTCTGTGCAACATTTTCCAACAACAACAACAATAATCATATGCAAATGTTACATTTTCCTTTTGTTTTCCCGGTTGGTAAAGGGAAATATTTGAATATGTGAAAACGTGTATGTGGTCCACTAAATTGTTACTGTAACAATTTCCAAACAAACAACCAACCGACACAACATAAACATTATTCTATTTGCCTGTATTCATTCAGTTTGACAATCAAATTATAGCCAGGGGCTATAGAGAGAATTTTGAAGTAGAAAAGCGGGAAAATCGTTTAAAGTTAAATAGAAAACATTACCAAACATACATATACAGAAACATGCTGTGAAAATCACATTTGCCCTATAAAAATTTAACAATTTTGAAAAAAAATGGTAGTTGCAAATTGCAATATAATTGCTTTAAGTTTTAACAAATAAACTGTTTTGTTAGGTAACAACCCCAAAATGTTAGAAGTTCAAACACATGTAAGGAGTGATATAAAGGATTCTGTATTTGCTGTACATATTTGTACATTGGAACTGCCCTTAAAATCAGTTGACCTTCGATGAGTCTTAGATCGCGAACCATGTTGCAAAAAAGCTTAATATTTTGAAATCCAGATCGCGGATCACGCGATAATATTGAACGTTTAACATAATTCAAGATATCAAGCAGCCAATCGAAAAAAGGTACTAAATTTAGGCGATTTGCTTAAAAAATGTAATACCCGAAGTGACCAACTTTGAGGGGCCACCTTCTGGCCCTCATACCGCCTACGAGGATAAACAACTGTAAATTAACTCGAAAACACCTCAGCTCCAACCTAAGGAAATTTCGTTACGACATCTCCAACAGTTCCCGAGATACCGTATTATTAAAAAACAAGTAAGAAAGCTATATTCTTATATAACCTTCAACAAATTATACTTTAATATACAAATTTCAAATATTACAAAATTAATTTTTTTTTCAAAATTTGTAAAAAACTTTTTTTTCAAATTTAAAAAATATTTTTTTTTTTTAAATTGTTTTTTTTTTAAATTTTTTAAATTTTTTTTTAATTTTTTTTTAATTTTTTTTTTTTTTTTTAATTTTAAAAAAAAAAATTTACTTTATTAGAAAAAAAATGTGTGACAAAAAAATTTTTTTGTTAAAAAAAATTCGGGTTAAAAAATATTTCTCCAGATTTTGACCCATTTTAGGTCCAAATTACTATAGCCTTATATACATCGTTGCAATGAACTTTGACATATATATCATTAGATATCTATATTGTCTATATTAATGACATGGTAATCCAGATATACATCAAAAATAGGTCAAAAATCAATGCAGTCCCGGATTTTTCCATTTGTGGGCCGATTTTCTCGATTTTAAATAGCGACCGAGCCGGAAGAATTCCCGATATTTTAATGTATCAATTATGTTTGTAAGTTATTGGGGGGCTTCAGAAATTTAATTTCAACATACAGACGGACATGGTTATATCGACTTCGCTATCTATAACGATCCAGAATATATATACTTTAAAGGGTCGCCAATGAAAAATGTAGAAATTTCAAACGGAATGACAAACTTATATACAGATTATTACAGATAAGAGACCATTGACAGTTGTCAAAAAAGTAATTTCGAACCGTATGGTTTTGTTTACATTTTTTTTACCATTTTTTCAATTCCGCCATTAAGGGAGATCTTAGAGCGAGAGAAAAAAATAAAATGTAGTAAAAAATCGATGAGTGTGTGAGACGAGTTATATATATATAAATTTATATGTTTGTCCCTCTTTTAAATCTTCCGTGGTTTATTATACAGCTGATTCGGGTCTATGTTAGTCTATGAACTTATATATATATACCCTTACCACTCATAGAGAAGGGTATAAAAAAACGTTTCTAAACCATGGTGGGCCAGTAGAATCGGCTTTATTTTCCCGATCCTGCAACCATTGTGCCAATTTTTTACATATAGCCCTTAGCTTAGATCTATTTAAAGCAAATACAAAAACATTCAACACAAAAATACATTTTTATTTTAAAGAAGGCTCATAAAATTTATTTTCTTACATTTATTCATACATATTTAATGGATACAAGCATTTCAAGTGATACTCCTTGTATGTGAAGTGTGTTCTACTTAAAATTGGTTACAAAACAGTTTAAGAAACAACATTTAACTTTGATTTTTTATTTATTTTATACAACCTCTTGAAATAGAAAAAAACAAAAACAAACATGAATTTACACTTTCCATAAGAAACAGACAGCACCCCATAATAATACAATTTAAGCCAAAAATCCCTGATTTTCGCATGGCAAATTTAAGCAGAATTTTGCAAACAAAATAGAAAAATGTTTAAGGAATTTGATAGAAAACATGTGTGTTTTTTTTTTCGCCAGAAAAACCACTTGAGTTTGGGAAAAATTCCGGAAAAACACAAATGTCAACTTTAATAAAGACACAAATTAAACATGACATTTAACTTATTTACTTTGGTAGGCTTGAGAGCAATTGGTATTTATCACATATTTTCCAACTTTAATGCAAGTTTTTCAACAACTGTACTAAAACATATAGCTGTTTATAAAATTATGTTGTTAAATGTGTAAAATACTTTGAATAATTTTTACAATAAAATAATATTATTTTTAAATTTTGACATATGTTGCTATACAAACATAATTATGTTCTTCACCCCCTTTTTATTTGTTTAGCCCACCTTCCGCGTTGTTTTTTTTTTTTTGCCATCTCGTTCATTTAATTCTTGCTGAAATTATGTATAATTTTTACAAATGCTTGTAATTAGTAAATGTGAGTACTTTATGTTAATTTTATTCTATTAACTTTATTTTCCTTTCTTGTAATAAGTAAATAAATGTTCTTTTGTGATGAAAAAAAAAGAGAAATTTAGCTCAGGGATATTTTTTAATACTAAATGAAAACATTACAAAAGTATAGGCTTAACAGGTTTATCAAAATTAACTAGCAACAATATGTTGTCCTTTTTGAAGGATGTAAGTTTTATTTTTATACAGGGTGAGCGAGAGTTGACTTATTAAAATTTCTCAAATATATTTTGACGACTTCTTTTACAGACTTTTAGTTTTATTAATTGATTTTCAAGAAGTCATCTAGTTAGTAAGCAATTATGTTCTCATTAAAATAGATATCAACCACCAAACCTGTTGATGGACATGGCAAATTATAGACGCACTGGGAATTGCAAGCGCTTCAAATGGCATATATTTTGGTTTCAGTGGAATACGCGGTATAAGCACAATTTCGCTTTGTGGCTTCAATCAATAAGAGACACCGAATGTCATTAGTAAATCAAAAATTTAATAATTTGCATTAAAATACCGTTCTAACAGCAACCAGAACAACAATAACACATACCTATGATACAATGCAGGTGTATAGGAAGTGAAAAATCGAATGGTCAGCGCACAAATAAAATGGCGATAGAAAGAACGACTGAAAAGATTCAGCTCAACATTCCAATAAGAAAGACCGAATGTCATTGTACACATAAGACATTACGATACATGGTTTGATAACTTTATTTTCTTAAATTTAAAATGTTGATTAAACGGTCTGAGTATAAATTGAGACTGCTGATTTCAAAGGCCTATATAAATCTTTAAGCATTGCAATAATTCTAAATAGTAGAGACCGAGTAATTTAAATGCATGCTTACAAACTATTCCTGAAAAAACTGTTTATTTCGCTTATTTATAAGGAATTGAATAGAGAAGCCCGGAACATCGACCAGACGACATCCTATGCAATTGGGCGTTAGCCAGCGGTCCCACAGTAGGGCAGAATCAAAATTTTTGCAATATTTTTGAAGGACGGAGTTTTAAAGTGGTATATTTTTTAAACTAATTGAGATATTGACTTGAAATTGAATTGAATTTTTTTATAAGACCAAAAATTAACTTATTTAAAAAAACAAAGAATAATTCGGAAAACTGTGGATTAAATTATTCCTAATAATTGCAATCCTAACAAAATTTTGATACAAATTTTAGTTTTAGAAGCTCATCAAAATGTAATATGTAATCAAATGTTTATTTATTAACAAAACTCAACGATATTTTCAAAGTTTTTTTAATTTTTTATTCTGAAAAACAAAGTGTAAAAAAAATTGTCGAAAGGTCAAAGAAAATCCCGCAATTCCTAAAAATTGGAGCGAAAATCCCAAAAATGGTATTTCTTACAATTTTGCCCATAGGATCCACATTTTCTTCGGGGCTGGGAAAATACTTTGGGAATAAATAGGGATCACATCAAGGTTTCCAAAACCGCTTTCCGTTTTCTGATCCCAGCTTTGGGATTTTAGAACATGTGGCTCAAATTTAAAATTTTGATTAAAAAAAGGTCAAATTCCGAAGGGCGTAGGAGCGACAAATTCGAAAACTATAATATGTTTTTTATACCAAAATGTTTTCCATAAAGATATCTTATAGAAAAACATAAAATTGTTATATGCCTTTAAAGAAAGTTTTTTTTAAATAAAAAAGGAGTTAAGTCACCTTTTCGCCCAAAAAACAGCACAAATCAACTATATTTAAATTTAAAATCGTTTATTTTTGAATCCGTAATTGATATTGCTCTGAAATCTTTTGAGTATTATTGGCAATTTAGTTGTCTAACTAAAGAAAGAAATGAAGTTCATTCGGTTCAAAAGTACCCCCTATATTTAAAAAAAGCTGGCCAAGGTATGGCAAAATTTTAAAAGAGCGACCTAGTTCATTTGAGTGAACTGAGCTGTAAAGAGCGGTCACTACAATGAGCTAATAAACTCAACTCTACAGAGCCATGATTACCGACATTTTTCTTCCTCAATTGGATGAATTGGGATGTGGTTCCAACAGGACGGAGCAACAGCGCACAGCGCTCGAGCCACAATCGATATTCTGAAGGAAGCATTTCCGGGTCGCTTTATCGCTCGATTTACTCTAACCATTCCCAACTTTTTTAATGGGGTTTTCTGAGGTCACAAGCCTCAGACTCTTGAGAATACTTTTCGCCCGATATTCTGGCAAGAGTGATGGAAAATGGCATAAAACGAGCCCGTATGGTCATCAACTCTGTCGGCTGTCACTAGGCCGATAACATTTTCTCAACTTGATGAAATAAAGTCTAATGGATTAAATAAACAAATTTCACAAGCAGAACAAAAGTTTTTCATTAAAAAAAAAAATTTCAGCAAAAGAACATTGGTTGATTACTTTTGTCCCACCTTGTATTTTTTTATGAATTGCAAATTTATTAAAGATATAAGATTTTTTTGTAAAAAAATATTAATTTTTATATATCACAATGTCTTGAAAAGGACTATAGGGTACTTTTCATTTTGAATTTCCAAGTGGGCGTGTCACCTACCATACAAAATAAATAGTTATTAGTGAATATCTTGCACACTGATATAGTGAGAACTATAAAAGTTTGCACGATTTATTTGGTTACCAATGCACGTAATTAGGCTGAAAACGGACGGCATTTGATTCGGGGGCGTGGCATCTCTCATATAGAGTAAATAATTGCTTTCGAATATCTGGATAACTACAAGTGCGAAGTGTTTAAACTTTGCACTTACTAAACTCTAAACTTGGCTTGAGTTAATTTAATAAAAATGGGTAGGATCAGAATAGTGGGCGTGGCACCTTCCATACCAATTAATTTGTTATTTTAGAATATCTGAAAAACTGTAATTCCGAGAGTGATTGCTTATATTTTGAAACAATAATCGATTTTACATATGAATATAAACTAAGACATAAAAGTGGCTATAAACTGATAAATAATGGTTCGAATTAAAAAGGAAGAACATTTGTAATCACATACAGTGGTGGCCATGAGGTTAGCACACTTCATATTTGCTGTTTTCTAAAGTAAATTATTTCATTTCGTTGCAATTATAAACTAAAGTTTTTGGTAATTAGTGTTGTTTATGGTGTGATCAATAAGTCCCGTTACTTTTTTTTTGCATTCCATCGCTATTCTCTTTCAAATTTGGATTTTAGTGCAGTAATATGTAAAATAAGCTGGACACAATTTTAGCACATATAAGTATAATTAAATTTTTTAAAAGTTTTTTGAGGGTATAAATATTAATTGGTAAGTTTAGGTATTATTTAATCAATGAGGAAGACAAACTGACTTAATAAACATTATTTAGATATGGCTAAAAAAAAAGTGGTGTACAGAGGAACAACGAAAGATTATTCAACAAATGAACTCGAGAGGAACAAGTATAAGTGAGATTGCTTATACTTTGGAATGCTCCAGGAAGATGGTTTATAATGCATTAAGACATATTCAGAAATATAAAACATCTAAAAATGTTACACAGGCTCCTCGGCCCAGAAAAACTTCACGTAAAGAGGACTCTTTAATATACAGAGCCTCTGTCGAAGATCCTTTTAAGAGCTCCACCGTAATCCAGAGAGAAATTTCAGGAAAATATGGTATCAACGTGTCCAGCAGAACGATAAGAAGGAGACTTAATGAAAAAAATTTACGTGGATGCATTTCTCAGCATAAGCCACATGTTTCAAAAAAGAACATACAAGCTCGGTTGTCCTTTGCTCGTGAGCATTTGGAAAAGCCGTTAATTTTTTTGAAAAATGTCCTTTGGAGTGATGAATCTAAATTTTGTAGATTCGGATCGGATGGTAAGAGGTATGTATGGCGTCCTCCGAACATGCAACATAATCCAAAGTACACCAGTAAAACAATAAAACACGGTGGGGGTAATGTGATGGTGTGGGCAGCATTTTCTGGGTATGGTGTTGGTCCTATAAAAAAGATTGATACTCGTATGGACCAGTATGTATACCAGAATATACTTCTAAATACAATGATACCTTATGCAGAGGACAACATGCCACTTAGGTGGCGATTTATGCAAGATAATGATCCAAAACACACCTCACGCTTAGTGAGGTGTTGCTTGGAATCGAACAATATCGACATGTTAAAATGGCTAGCCCAATCTCCGGATCTCAATCCTATTGAGAACCTTTGGAATGATGTAGAGCAGCATGTAATGAGAGAAAAGCCTAAAAATTTGGCCGATTTATGGAAAGAAGTAGAAAAAGCTTGGAATGATATTTCAGTGGATCGCTGTATGGGCCTTGTAGAAAGTATGCCAAGGAGACTAGCAGCTGTGATCAAAAATAAAGGGTATCCAACTAAGTACTAAGTTTTTAGTGAAATAAGTTTTTTTGTTTTGTTACTTTTTTAATATGAATAAAATTTTTTATTTTGTGCTAAAATACTGTCCAGTGTTTTTTTGAGGTTATTCTATTCTGGATAGAAAAACGCAAAATATATATAAAGGAATAATGCTGGACATGATGGGACGTGATCTTAGAAGGACAAGTAACACGCATGCAAAAGATATCATAAAAAAATTAAGAAATATAGGAAATATTTGCGTTTAAAAATATCAAGTAGCTAGTGTGCTAACCTCATGGCCACCACTGTATATTTTCAACCATAAATTGATTTTGCACATGAAAATTAAGTAAATGTAGACATATTTCGGTAAATAGAGGTTTACATGGAAAAAGGACGATAATCTGTGATCACATATATTTTCAAATAAAATTCGATTATTTATATGAAATTTAACTGAAACGTAAACGTCGCTAGTCGTCAAATAGTTCTCCAACTGAAAAAGGACTTCACTAATATCAACCAAAAATCTCTTCAGAAAACACCATTAGAATAACGGAGGAATATCAAACATTCAGGAATATTTTAGGTTCGTGAATATACATTTAGATTAAAAAAAAGTATAAAAAACTGTCATGTATTTATGCAAGCGGATATAAAATGTATCATATATTCTTCTTTTTCGGATCTACCATAATATGTGACTAATTCTTTGTCACTATGCTATAACCTACTATTAATTCTCCCTTTGATGGTACCATCAAAAGCTCCCATAAAAATGCTTTTATTATAAATATATTACATAAAAGTTTAACATGAACAAAATATTACAGTGATTTTACGATCATATATCGACCACTTTCTTAAACCTTTGATATTTGAAAATTAAATGTAAGACAAAGTGCTGATATTTTAGAACTGTCAAAGCAATACAGAACTATGTATTTCTCTTTATGTTATTAATTCGTTAAGTTTGTGGAAATTAATTTGTTTTATGTAAATAAGAATTGCGTCTTATTTTACGGTCAATCTTAATGATTTGAAAGCATATTCTATTAAATAATCCAAAACCAAACCTAAACACAAATACTCTAAGGAATTTATAGTGTAATTCTATACACAATACAATTTGCACATTGTCAATAACAACATGTCAATTCCAAAGTACTTTAACTATTTGAAATAAAAACATAAATAGAGAGAGAGAGAGAAATAAAGTAAAAATGCGACATAAAATGAGGTGGACTATATTTGGACTATAATTTATATTACAAACGATACATACACTACAATAATGTGCGTAGATTTTTATGCAAAGGAAAACATAACAACCATATAAAGAAAAATAAAAGGAAAGGAAATAAAATAAAATAAGAAAGACATAAAATATTTTATGGCAATTCGCGGGTTATTAAGCACTGTACTGTAAACATACATTTCTATTTCAGTGTAACACAATTACTAGCATATGTATGTATGTGGGGAAGTATGTAAGTAATTGATAGGCTACATTGGAAAACCGTAAAGAATACATGTTAAAAAGGATATAAAAGATTATAAAACCATTGTTGCTAAAGCTTGATGTACTCGTATAAACAGCAGCATGATATGAAAAACCCCCGGTTAAAACAGTTTCATACTTAAATTTCTTTAAGAAATTTAATACAGGAAGAAACAAACCTTATTCTAGTTGTGTGTTTGTTTACTCAGCATAAAAAAAGTTAAAAAGGAAAGTATAATTTCATTATTGTGTTCGGCATAATAAGAATTTCAATAGATGTGAATAAGGAATTAAAATTTAACTGTAGGTAAATGTTAGCAGTAAAGCTAAAATACAATGAGAAGTTAAGTTTTTTTTTGTGTAAACTTTTTATAATGAATTATTTTAATTTATTAGAAATATTTAAATATGTACTGTTGTTATTGTGGTAAATAATAAACGAATAAGAATTACACTATGGTTAGATTTTTGGAAATTCATACGTTTAGGGGATAAAAAAGGTTAACAAAGGGTAAATTCGGTAACATTATATCTTCAAAACTAATAAAGACACAAAAAAACTTAAAATTGCATGTTACTCCCTTTAAAAAATAAGCTGACAGGTGTTTCGTACTTTTTTAAAATTCGAACCTTTTAGGGGAGAATAGAGGGGTAAAAACTCTATTTTGGTACTTTTTTGGCATCCTATGTATCTTTTAAACTAATAAACATAGAAACAAATTTTAAATCGTACTCTTTACTTATCAAACAATAAAAAATATAAGTTTGGTACTTTTTGGAAATTCGAACCCTTAAGGGATAAAAATTGTGTTTATTTTTGGTACTTTTTCATAAAATATGTTTTTTTTTTTTTATAATTTGACATAGAGATACGAATATTTTATTATGAGCTCCCACCACGATACAGAAATTAATTTGAATATAATTTTACCACCGTAATGGGGATTAAAAAGGTACCAAAAAGGGGATAAAATCGGTAAAATACATTTTATTTGAAATTATTAAGCCAATTTTGATAATTTTTTTAACATTGGATTGGTACAAAAACTAACTAACAGGTTGTTATTTGGAACTCGAGTGCCAAGGTTTATATTGGGCCAAATCCGGGTAAACAGTTTGGTACTTTTATTAAAACATATTTTTTCATGGGCACATTAACACAGATTTTAATCATTTGAGATATGTCTGTAGCATAAACAATTTTGGCAAATTGGAATATTTTTAAATTTCAAACTTGAGGGATGTTCAAGGAGGAAAAGGGAAATTGGTACTTTTCTCCTAATGGTACTTTTTTAATATTTTACATTATTTCACTTATCGACATTAAAGTTAGCTGACATGTATCTGAGTGAAGTTAGTGTTAGTAATAGGGGATAAAATTTAGGTACCAAAATGTGAGAACTGAACTATGGGTACTTTTTGATTGTTCTAATGGTACTTTTTGAATTTTCTATAACAATGGACTTAGAAATATGAAATTAAGCCTATATGGTCCTAAGTGAGTGAGAATTATAGGGGGAGAATTTTTGGTACTTTTTCTTTATTCGAATGGTACTTTTTGCAATTTATCCAATAATAAACCTAGAAACATGAAATTAAGGTTATATAGACCCGAGTGGGTGAGAAACCACAAGTGTGGGCTTTTTAGTACCTTTTCTATATTCTAATGGTACCTTTTGAAATGTCTATAACAAAAATTTCTATAGCTATATTTTGTGAACTGATGGGTCTAAACTAGTTTTATTTGGAAGTTCAGGCTGTAGACAATATATTCGACGTTCACTCTCTTCTGCATATCAAACACAGTACACTGTGAAAAAATTTAAAATATTTAAAAATTTAGTGGTACTGCTATTATCTTGTTCGCAACTGTATATTCGGTTGTGCGGAATCGTATATACCCTTCACCAAATTATATTTTAAAGTAAAAATTTTAAATATTTTTTAGGTAAGCAAAATTTAAAAAAAATTCAAAATTTAATTTACATTTTTTTTCAAAATATTTTATTTTTAATTTTTTTTTTTTTTAATTTATTTGTGAAAAAAAATTTATAACTAAAAATTTTTTTCGGTGAAAAAAAAAATTTGGGGTAAAAAATAATTTTCCCGATTTTGACCAATTGTAGGTTCGACTTGGTTTGGCCTTATATACGCTGTTTCAAAGGTCTTAGAATTGTCTATTATTCGATATCCATATTGTCTGTATTAATGACTTAGTAATCCAGATATAGATCAAATATAGGTCAAAAATCGAGGTTGTCATGGTTTTTTCCTTATATCTCAGCCATTTGTGGGCCGATTGTTTTGATTTTAAATAGCTACCGAGCCGGGAGAATATATTGATGTATGAATCATGTATGTAAGTTATTTGGGAGCTACGGAAAGTTGATATCAACATACAGACAGACATAGCTACATCGACATCGCTATCTATAACGATCCAGAATATATATACTTTGTGGGGTCGCAAATGAAAAATGTAGAAATTACAAACGGAATAGCAAACTTATATATACCTCATGGTGAAGGGTAGAAAAATAGATCTGTATCCGACTCCCCACACAATAATATTGCCACAGCCAAATTTTGTGTTGTTGGAGACTGGACCTCTTTTTCATCGGCCGTCTTACACATGTTCTCCCATTACTTAAATTGTATTTGGATTCATCCGAAATGGGAAAAGTATCCAATTTCAGTCTCGATCAGTTCAAAGGTTCTTTTTTATACCCTCCACCACCACAAGTGGTGAAAGAGGGTATATATACGTTTGTCATTCCGTGTGTAACATTGAGAAATATTCATCTGAGACCCAACAAAGTATATATATTATTGATCCTTATGAAATTCTAAGTCGATTGAGCAATGTCCGTCTGTCTGTCCGTCTGTCTGTCTGTCTGTCTGTCTGTGTAAAACACTCTCACGTCCAAAATACATAAGCAAAATTAATGAAATGTATACCAAAATGTTTATAATTTTTCTAAGCAGTTTGGTATTGAAAATCAGCAAAATCGAATTGGTAGAACCAGGGTTACGGATCAAAATGTAAGACAACCTCCAAAAATTTTGATAATTTTCACATGATTTTTTGTGACTTTGGGTAAATTTATTGTAGAGAATACCATGAAATTTTGCACTCATTATTGATATGATAAAAGGAAAAATTCTGTTAAAAATGGAAAGAATCGGTCCATAATTTCTCGTAGCCCCCATACAAATTTCTTCCCGAAATATGGCGCTATGGTATATAAATGCCCATAGAATTTCAGTATCCATACAAAATTCAGCACAACTAAGTTTCGTGCAAACAGAAATCGCGAGACTAATTTTTTTTTTGGATCGGGCACTATTTGACCATAGCCCCCATATAAAGTTTACTTCGGAAAATCATTTAAATACACTTAAATATCTTATATATATCGGTATTAGGTTGAAATTCAACTTGCACATGAAAATCGCTGTAGGGAATTTCATGAAGATCGGCCCATAATTGGTTATAACTCCCATATAAGGACCACTTCCAAAAAACACATTAATTTTCATAAATATCTGAAAAATATCGTTATCGAATTAAAATTTTACAGAGATCGGTAGTATTAATACACAAATGATACTACTAGATTGTGTGAATATCGGTTCATATTTGACCATAGCTCCCATATAAGGTCCATTTCCGAAAATTACTTAAATACTAATAAATCTCTTATAAAAGCTTCTATCTGGTTAAAATTTCAAATAAATATTTCCCATATATACGAAAATCAATGTGTTGAATTTTATGAAGATCGGCCGATAATTGGTCATAGCTCCCATATAAGGACCACTTCCGAAAAACACATTAACCTCTATAAATATTTTAAATATATCGATATCGAAATAAAATTGTATACAGATCAATATATTGTATCCAAAAATTATACACTGGGTTTTGTGAATATCGGTCCATATTTGACCATAGCACCCATATTAGCTCCGTTTCCGATAATCACAATAATACCCATACAACTCTTGTAAATAATGTTATGGAGAAAAATATCAAGCAAAATATGCCCCAAATACATATAAATCACGTTAAAGTATTTAATGATATCTCCCAAATAAGTCGCACATCCGAATAATACATTAACGCATATATACACTCATATCGGTAAAAAATTTAAAAGTTTCAACTAGACTTGGTGACTATGGGTTCATAATTATATATATAAGGCTCAGATCCGGAAAATTCATTAGAACAAAAATATACTTTTGAAGTTTGACTAAATATATTTGTTTACCCTTTTTTATACTCTTTTACTTTTCTTGTGGTGAATAAGGAAAATGTTGAGCCAATCGGTAATGTTAACCAATTATCAAGTATATATATATTGTTAAATAGTACATTTTATTCCTATTATAAAATTATAGACTCTGTTGGAAATGGTAGGAATATGTAGTTATTTCAATTATAAATTGCTGAATTAGATAACATTTTTATACATTTGAAATAAAATATCTTCTGCGTAAATTAGATTTTCTAACAATATATAAAATACTACTATACTACTTAAATAATATATTTTAAACAAACTTTTATTTTGTTTAAAAAAAGTGTTTTTATTGAAAAAAGTACATAATTTGTATATAGTCCAAAATGTGTATTCCATCAGGATTCATCTATAATCCATAAAGTGGCTTAAAAATAAACTCGGTTGTAGTCCTAATTCGCTTATAGTCCACTAAAATTGTGCAACTGTATTTGCAGACTATAAACGAAAACTACTGTATTACATTAACATTCTACCAATCTTCATAATCGGAGCTAAGTCCCAATAACAAACACTGAATATGGATATTAGAGTGTTTATACCAATGTAATTTCTAAAATTTTCATCTAATTTATGTGGAGGGTATTTAAGATTCGGCATAGCCGAATATAGCACTCTAACTTGTTTTTTAAGAAATAGTGGTTTTTTCGAGGAATCATATCAGACAAGACCAGCCTCATTTACCCAGCGGCTAACAGTTCGACAACTTATTTCCAATTTTAGATAATTGATATTCTCCAGGTAATTTATTTTTATTGTAGGAATTTCTTAAACTCTATTGCTATTAAATTAACTTGGCTTGGGGTAGTTTTACAAGGTCTTCCTTCCAAATGTCATATGTTTTTGAAACTGCAGATTTATTACAGTAATTGAATACTTATCACATATAGTTTTTGATTCAATCCAACATAAAAACCGTTTAATATTTTAGTTTTAAAATTTTTGAAAATTATGACTCTAGCCAGACCCAAAGAAAAAATATAGTTGCCCATGTTTACTGTAACCATTTCAAACATTTTTACAAGTTTTTTAACATTATTATAATCATATTAATTATATGACTGTGGAAACCATAATATGGCAAAGTTAAGATGCACATGATTGTTGCAATCATATATATGATTGTATTAAATAAATATATGTATATTTATGACAATCATGTTCATGATGAATCTTGTATCATAATATTGTTATCAAATGGTAAATCCTTCATCATAATACTGGTAAAAAGAAAATAGCAGTAAAATACCCACTGTAGCGGTCGGATATATTCGTTTAGTGCAAATGCCTAAACTAAAGTATTGTTATGTTTGCTTTAATCTATCCTCTCTAGTGTGACAATGAAATTTTTAACAAGGATCATGTACAAGTTTGGTTTTTCTAAAGACTTCTTTTTTTACATTCAGTTTAATTTCTCTCGTCTTAACAATAGAACAAAAATTAAAAATGTACAGCGAAATAAGAAAAGAAAAGACTACCTATTGTAAAGTTTAATATCAACCAGAAGGAAAACATGATGCCAGGTTTTAAAAAAAATTGTAAAATTTACAAAATTAACATATGAATGCATGAGTGAATAAATGAAAGAACAACCGTAACATATAATCAAAAAAATTTTACAGGCACAAGTATATGTATATTTTATTTAAGAAAAAGGTGAAATGTTTCATTCATTATTCATTCCATTATTTTCTATGCTTCTTTGGCTGGCAGAGGGTTGCTCGAAATTCTCTTTTAACATTTGTGGCTTTTTGCAACTGGTGGTAAAAATCAAAAGTCTTTTTAATACCTGATACTCAGATGTTGTACTTATGAACAAAATTTATCAAGATGTAATGAAAAAATTCCTACAGTTCAAATTAATTGTGTATGATTTTTTTTATATTTTTTCCTCTTCCACTCTTTTGTTATAAGACATATGTTTATATCCTTGTAGGTATGTGATGGAAAGCATTTTAAGTACAATTTAAATTGATAAGACACATTTATGGAAATTTGTTTTAAAGTTCTACCCTTCTGTTCAATAAAACTACGGCGCATAAGCAATATTGTTCAATTACTTACGAATAATAAATAATGGTAGTTAAACGTCAATAAATTTTCTAATACAATTTTTAAAATATTTAGCATTGTGATTTGATAGCAAATTTGCGCATTATATATATGTTAATTAATCTATCAATTAAAATTTGTTCATGTATTATTGAGGTAGTGAACATTTTTCATAACATTATTAGTAATTACTATATTTAATACGTCATACTACTATAAGACTACTCATAAGACTCCAAATGTTTGTTTTAAGCATTAAGGATTTAAGCGGATATTCAACATTAATATGTCTACTCCATATGACATACCAAACGAGAGATTGTCCATTAACCAAACTTTCGAAACTCGTCACCGTGGCTTTGAATTTGGTATGGGGCTACTGTTTTCCGAGGTTTCTTCACAATTTAGATTTTTTTGAACTGGTTAATTTAAAAAGTTGATTTTCGATTAACTGGTTTAACCGGATTATATCACTGAGCTAACGAGCTTTAAAAATTTTGCACTTACATCAATAAATGTCATGTGTTGGTGCATATTAATACCCTACACCACCATATTGGTTAGTGTATTATGATCGACTCAGAATCACTTTAGGATATAGTTTTTTTTTATATAGGTATCCACACAATTTCCTCCAAAAATAATTTTTATCAAAAATAAATCACATTTAAATTAGATAAATTTATAATTGACCATGGCTCCCATATAAATGTTGATACCCACATACAATTCAACTGGAATAAGTTTCATACTGACTTTAATCACGTGACCTAATTTCATGGTGATTGGTCATAGCTCCCATATAAAGTCAACTTCCCAAAAACGAGCATAAATCTCTTAAAAATTTTAGTTCCCACATACAGGAATAAGTTTCATATAGAAGGAAATCAGGACGATCGTAATTGGTCACAGTTCACACTTCCGAAAACGACTTTAACGAGCATAAATCTCTTAAAAATGTAATAATCCAAATAAAATTGAACGAAATAAGTTTCATATAGAATGAAATCGCGTAACTTATTTCTAAACTCAATAACTAAAATAACTAAAAAAACTAAATAAAATTTAACAAAAATAAGTTTCATACAGCAAGAGATCATGGACCTAATTTCGGAACGATCGCTTCATAATTGCTCATAGAAAATCACTCACGAAAACAAAATTATTAAAATTCTAATAAGGACTGAGACCGAAAAATTTTTAAAACACGTTTTTCATTAAAACTTTTAACCCATGTATTATTTGATTTTTTTTTTTATCAAGTTACCTTTGTACATCATGTCAATTATGTTCATATGTTGTTAATCTGATTAAAATGAGTGACCAGAAAAAAGTGCGTACTAAAATTGTTAAATATTTTCAACAAAACCAAACTTGGTCCTACAAAAAGTTGGCCAAACAATCAAAGGTCTGCTATCAAACTGTTTCCAATCTTATTAAACAGTACCGGAAGAACTTATCCATTGATAGAAAACCTGGTTCAGGTAGAAGGAATGGCCCACATGATCTTTCTAAAGCCAAAAAAAAAAAAATAGAAAGCATTTTCAAAAGAGTTCCCAACACAACCGATAGGAAAGCAGCCCGGTTAGCTCAGTACTCGGACTATTTGCTACGAAAAGTTAAAACCAATACAGGTTTAAAAGCATACAAGGCTCAAAAAGTTCCTAAAAGGAACTCTGCTGAAAAATTTAGAGGCCAAAGACAGATCACGGAAATTGAAGTCAAGTTTTATAAAAAAAATATTCTTGCTGCGTAATAGATGACGAAATGTACGTATGGAAAATTTTTCGCAGCTTCAGGGTAAATTTTTTTATGTTGCAGATGCGTGAGGAAATGTTGAAGAAAACTTTAGGACCCCAAAGCAGACAAAATTTCCCAAAAAGTTCTTGGTATGGCAAGCAATATGCAGGTGCGGCAAAAAAGCCAAACACTTGTTACAAAGAGCTCTATAAATACCGAAATTTACATCAAGGAATGTTTACTTCTTAGTGTGTCCACTTATTTTTGGCCTGATTTGGCATCGGTCACTATGGTAAGAAAGGTCTTGAGTGCTAAACGAACAATAATGTGGTATTTGTACCAAGAGAGGCAATGCCTCCAAACTGCCTGGAGCTGAGTCCAGTGGAGAGATATTGAGCTCTTGTTAAAAGAGAATTGAAGAGATGGACAACCTCTTCGAACAAAGTGACATAAAGCACTATAAAAATCATAACGGAAGGGTTTTCGAAAAAGGTTCAAAATTTCATCATTAGTGATTAGAAGTATAAAAATATTTTTTTTTTTTTTTGTAAATTAAGTTTAGTGATAACATTTTGATTCACATATATGTATGTTAAAAATTTTTCGATCTCAGTCCTTAGTATAATGATTTTCTTTTATACTCAGTGTAAGGTTTTATATGGTCGGGCTTGACTGACTATACCATCTTCATTGTTGGTTATTTATATTGAAAGTTATATACACACTATATCAAACATTTGATCTGATTTAAAATCTAAATGTTACTCGATAAGCCGCGATATCAAAATATTAATCACCATATTCATAAACAATTTTTATATTTATCAAGGGTTTATAAAACAAAATTTCCTTTGATAAATTTCAAAACTGTTTATGAATAAGGCCATAGGGTAACATAGAGAAGAGACGTAATTGTTAAAAACCTAACTCTTGCATCAACAAAAAATACATGCTAGTCAATGACGATCAGATATTGGTATGTTAATCCAATGACGAATGTAGAAAGGGGTTACTAATAAAATTTTCAATGTAACCAACTTGGAATAATATTTGAAACTACATATTTGTCTTGTTTTGTCCAAATTCTTTTTTATATAAACTATTACTTTTTTAATTTTTACTTGAAAGGAATCATTTTTTATTCTTAATTGAAAAAATGTTATTCATTCAAAAAAATATATTTCTTGTTCTCGATAATTCAAATGACAACCTTAGCTTTGATGTATTGAAATTCCAAAAATTCAGTAAGTTTAGACTGTAAGTTTTACTGATGATTTTACCAAACTCTAAGTTGAATTGAATAAATTATCTTATTTCCATAAATTTTACTTAGTGTGTTTTGGTCTTTTAATAAAATTTAATTAATCATTTGTAAAATTTTATATTTATTAAATATGTTTAATCATTCCTGACTACTAAAAACGACAAATGATATTAGTGCTCTTTTTTGGTTTTCTACACACATGTAAAATTTAAAAAAAAAACTTCTAAAATACTTCCCTTTAATGCCGGTTAACCGATAAAACTGGACTTATCGAACATGGTGTTACAAAAAATCGATTTTCAAAAAAGGGCAAATTTTCGGTTCAATGACAAATCGGGGTTTAATAAATACTAGGCTACTATAAGATAATTTTAAAAGACGTTCTATGTCGAAGTTCTAACCAATTTTTATTTATTTTTTTTTTTTTTCATTTAATTTTTGATCAAGAATATTCGATAAATCGGGTTTTTGGAAACGATTTTTTTGATTCGATAAATCGGGTTTTTGGAAACAATCTTCGAAAGTGCCATGTAAAAAGGGTGTATTATTGTATATCGTCGGTATATATGTGTGTGTTATAAATATTAAGGAATGGGAAGCTCATGATTTAGCACATGAATTAAAACGGGGTCAACGCTTCTTTCTTTTGGAAACAAGCTTCGAAAAGTGCCATGTAAAAAGTGTATATTATTGTATATCGTCTGTATGTATTAGGGTATTCAATCGATTAACCGCCAATCGGTTTACCGATTAATTTTGGTCGGTTAACTGTTCGAATAATTCAAAATTGACGATTTTCAAATAACAAATAAACCGATTAATTTTTGTCGATTAACCGATTAACCGAAATTTCTTTTTTTTTGCACTTTATATAGAAATATAGTTTTAAGCACACTAATTTCATGTATTAACTCGTGAACATTAACTGCTAGCAATAGTTTTTTAGAAGTATAGCACAAAAATTTAAACTAAGGAATTTGGAAATTAACTTTTTTCTAGAATGTACTATGATTATCTTTGTCCTAATGAGTCGGAGGACGACTTGATAATAGATGAATCTAAAGACATAACTGAAACGAGTCTTTTATCAAAAACTATTAAAAGTATTCATAATCTAAAAAAATACAAAAAGGACTCCAAATATATATATGAGGATTTTATATGAGAAATTGGATATTCTTTATCATGCCTTTTTTTTGATTTCTCCAACATCTAATCAGCGAGAGAGTTCTTTCCAAGTCAAGTTTTATTAAAACTAATGAAAAAATCGTTTAAAAGGAAAACATTTCAATTATATTCTTTTTTAAAAAGCTTATTTCAGAAGATCTCCCTAAACTCCTAAAAAAAACTCAGATGTGCATAAAAAAGGTCTCAGATACCATATTTTTGTTTTGCTATTACTTATATGGTTTTGTTGAATTGTTATGTTTTATTTGTTTTTTATGTTTTTGTTCTTTTTCGTTGTTTAATTCTCAATTTAAAATTAAAATAGAAATTACTCGGTTAATCGAATAATTCAAAATTAACCGATTAATAACCGATTAAATTTAAACCCCGATTAATTATTTGCTCGATTAACCGATTAAATCAGAAACCCGATTAATTAAATACCCTAGTATGTATGTTATAAATATTAAGGAATGGGAAGCTCATGATTTAGCACAAGAATTAAAACGGGGTCAAAGCTTCTTTTCTCTATCAGATCTCCTTAATATTTATATAACTTTTATCCGACGTATTTATAAGACTATTTTCGAGCTACTACCGTGTACAGCACATTATCAGTAATAGCTGATTCATTGCAGCATCATCGCAATGTGGATTACATTTCTTGTTCAGAAAGTACTTTATATATATTTTCCAAGCTGAGTGTTTTTCAATAGATGTTCCTAAAAGGGACAGCATCATATTAAAGTGCGCTTTTTACAGCGTTATAGCGTAGACCGACGACGGCGTTAATTTGCATTAGTAGTCTTAATTCAAATTAACTTGTGAATTATCCCCATGCCAATGCGCATTAACTTCGACGTAAATGCTCAAAATCAAACTGAATTTATACTGAATATAGCTATTTCAATATGGCAAGTCTGTCGACAATCAATCAGAAGTTGTGAAATTGATAACTTTTGAAAATGAAAAAAAATTAAAATGGATTCAAAATCAGCAAACGTAAGCAATTTTAAATTAAAATTTAACAAATAGATATATTATAATCGTTTTTCCCAATTTAAGATTTCCAAGGAAAGAAGCGAAGTGTTTGGTGTGATGTAAATTCCAAACAAATTTTTTCACAATTAAACAGTTTACTAAATTCAAAAACTGTCGTCTGTCAGGGTTAAATTTTAATTCACATTAGTGTGCTGTTAATGCAAACTAACTCTGTCGTCTGTCTACGGTATTAGCATAAGAAGAGAGAAATGCGAACGGGCATGGAAACTTTAAAATCATAAAATCATAGCATGAGATATGTAGATCTGCGGTTGGGGCATTTCGTCGTTGTCTAAAGGAGAGTTGTGAATCGGTGAGGATATTTAAATATGTATCGCAGAGTAAAATATTTCTCGGGAATTTATACGATTTGATTTGCGCTGAACCGGAGTGATAATGTACCTGTCAATACGGTTTTGGTAGAACTGGTGAGTTCAAGAGACTGGTCTGCTGGAGTTGTACAGTACTGAACAGACCGGATAGTCTTCTGAGAAATTGAGAAACAGGTAAGACTTCGAAGTTTTGTGGGTTCCTTAATACCTATTGGCCATCATTTGCAATAGTGGGGATTCCACGGAATCTGCTATTGAATTTTTAAGCTGTGCTGACAGATAACTATGTTGATGCGATGGCAATATTAAGCATTCCGAATCTACACCAGCCAGCTGGTACTGAAGGAAGCCAGCATCCATATATGCTTGCGATAGCTGTGGCTTTAATGGGGATCTCAAGATATCAGTTACGGAAGTTATTGCTTTGTTATAAAAAAAGAGGATAATTCAGAGAAATAGACCTTTTTTGTCACAGTTCTGTTTAAATTGACTACTGCAATAAGAAACAGTAAGTTTCTATACGATTTACCGGATTCTCCGAATATGGATGTCCGTAAAATAAATGATGTTATTAGTACATCGGGTTTTTTTGAAATTAAACTAGTTGTGGATATGTACAAGGTGGCGCAAAAGTAATCCTCCTATCAGAAAATGCTATAAATTTTGCGATTGGCCCCTAATGTCAGTTCTGTTTTGACATTTGTGTAGTAAACACATGCGAAATACACGTTAATAAATAATGTTACGCTACACTGCTTCAGAACGCGGAATATTGCTGACTATTTATTTGACCAATAATCGGCAAAATTTATAGCATTTTCTGATAGGAGGATTACTTTTGCGCCACCTTGTATATGCATCTTTGGAGAAACTCGGTATTTTCCTCTTCGGTTATCACAGCTATGTGGCTGTCAATATTGACTATCCTATGTTATGTATACGCATAGTTAAAACAAATTTTTAAATTAAACTAAAATAACTTAAACATTCATGTCGCAAAAATGTTATATCTTTGTTTAACTGAACGGTTAGTTATTTGGGACGTTGGGACCTTAACTATAAGAAGTCATACTTAATATATTAATATATATTTTATAGGATGGGAACTGGAAATTACGAATGAAATGACAATTATATACATACACTTCATATTTACTCCTAGTGAAGGATAAGTAAAAGGCGTATTTACAGAATTAATGTTTCAGTTCTTTTATTATTAAAATTGACAGCCAGGTAGTTATCAAAACTTGTTTCATTAATAAAACTAAATAAAAATTAACACGCAATATCTAAAACGCAGCCGGTAACACTCTATAGGATTGGAAAAATAACACCGAAAATCTTCAATTAATCTGACAGGACACTTCAATAGAAATCATAATGCGAGTGAGTACAACAAAAGATCAAAAAGATGTTTTTGGGAAAAACTTGAAACTATTAAAAAAGCAAATAAAGAGATGAAGTGTGAAACTGGTATTGTTGTCCATTAATTATAAAGGACACATATGAATGAAAGGCTCTAAGGACACATGAAAAAACGCAATTAGTGTTTGATGAAATACAAACAACAACCGCATACAACAAAAGAACAAAAAAAACTGTAATAAAAATTAAAAAAGGCACGTATGTAGTATATGAATGAAACAAATGAAAGGACTTGAAATGTAAAGGTGTTCACAGGATTGGCAAGTTTTGTTAATAACTTGATTAGAGATTAAATGCGTTGTCGTATTCGTTGCTGTTGTAACTATAATTTCATTATAATGAAAACCCAAAATTTCAAGGGTTTCATATGAGGCTTTGCCAGTCAAAAACCCAAAATATTTTGTACGCATAAAAATCTCACACAAAGTTAAATGTTTCTATGGTTTTTTATTTGGTTCATTTTCCGTTTAGTATTAATGCACTCAGGCATACGGTTAATCGTTCATTTAACGATCTATTCGGGAGTATAAAAAGGATAATATTACATACAAATAATGTTCCCTTATAAGAAATAATTTAGGTTTTTGTTAATTTTTGTATTTTTTATGATGTGAATATCCATTACACTCCACTAAAGATGACCAAACTGACTGACTACCACCACACCACACACCACCATCGACATCATCATCTCTACCACATTTGTTGTGTTGAAAATGTACTTGGGTCATTGTCGACCGACCGGTCGGCCATCCAGTCGCTTTGGTGGTTTATCCTTCAATATCCCATCAATAGAGTAAAACATCAACAACATCGTCATTATCATCATCGTAATCATCATAAAACTACTATAACAATAACAATTGTAAAAACATTCAATCAGCGGGTAAAAAAAACGAACGAAAACATAAAGAGATTTTAATTTTTTGATTATTTGTTGCTACTTTCATAACATTCACATTCTATCAACATATTTGTTGATATCCAAAATACACACACAGACATAAAATCACTCTTACATCTAAACAAAAGGATGAGGGGTGGCTAAGCGGACCATTGTGACCAGTCAGTCAATAATGTTTGAAGGTTTTAATGCGAGTGTATACATTAAGGTAGTTCAGATTTTTATGTTCAATTTTTTTATAATAGTTTGGGATTCGGAGATTGCCATCTCCTGCTTCTTTCCAATAACCAAAGCAAATATGTCACTAGACAGAAGAAAGGAAGATGGAGTAGTACTTGTGGATATTAATGTTGAAAGTGAAAGGGAAAACATTATTATTGTGGTATTCATTGAAATATTTAATTTCATTAAATATTACAATAGAATGTAATATCGATCAGGCGCGGATCCAGGTGGAATCCGCGCCAAAACCAAAAATTTTATATATAAAAAAGAAAAAGAAAATTAAAATAAATTTTAATTTATTAAACCACCTCCCTCCCCCCAAATGGTTGGCCTGGATCCGCGCCTGATACAGGAGTAAACTCACAATCCATACTGGAATGATGAATTAAATAAGCATTACGTCACCAATAAGCACCTATCTCTTATACGCGGTCGAAAAGCTCCAAAATATCCATCTATCGCGCTTTAGTGGATTAACATACAAAATCTGTATCATTAAAATTTAACCTATTGGCAAAACATTCAGATATGACTACAATATTCCTATTCTGAGTATCATTTGTGCTTTGCCTTTTTGCCTCAATCTCCAATAGGATTGAGATAGAATAAAAGCATAGAACGGACGGAGAGAACTATTAAATGGAAAAAATTACTCTCTTTTCACACATACGGGTGATACAGTAACAAAATACATGCAATATATTCTCATTAATTAGGTTTTCGACAACAGACATAGGTTTTTGGCTCTCAGTTACCTATCTAGTTGTCATCTATGAGGATTGACTTATACATTAATGAATATAAGAGAGAATAGATAGAGTTTAAAATTAGTAAGTATTTAGTAAATAAAGAACTAGGGTAGTATAACGATGGATCCCTACGATATGTCTGGACTAAAGCTCGAAAATATACATTTAAGCACCAGGAAAAGGTGGTGTAAATAGTAGCGAGATCGACGATCCTTATAGTAAGCGATGTACTTAAATGCCCATTTTGTCACATTAAAATATTGTATCTACTCCATCAAACACCACACTGAATTTTTACGACCAGAATATCAAGAGCTTCCAAATCATTAACATTTATACGACTCATGAAGGCAGATCAAATAATGACAATGAACCCACTCAGAGAAACCAATATGATCCTAATTCAGCGTATAATTTATGTTTTACATCATCACCCAGTCTTGGCATAATTAATATAATAGAGAGTAGATAGAGTTCGACATAGAATAAATTTAGAAAAATAGGATATATAGGACGAGAAAGAACAGAACGATTAATTATGAACTTGTTCTATAAAAACTCTGCTACAATAGTGCGATCCCTGAGAGGAATGGAATGGAGGAAAAGCGATTTCTCTGTGTTCACTTCTTTATTTGTCAAGAACATATGCTAAACCCTCTATCTGAGGTATAGGAAATCAGACTGTGTGACATTATTAGATCTAAGTAGTAGTAACTACATAAAGTCTTGTCTTGTTCATCAATATCATAGACTGTTGCGGTCATTTTAAAACGAAATCATATCGATTACACATCAAAAATAGGCTTGATTAACCACTATATAGATTTGATGCATCATGGCTACCTAAGTACAAAAATGGTAAAACTTTTCAATTCTATGGATAGATCGTTTTTAAATGTTTAAGTAAAATTATAAATTTTTTTGTAGACGTTTCTCCACATAATTAATGATATCTCAAAAAGGGTCAGTCCAATGATCTTAAAATAAACTTAGAAAAGTTGAGATATACATATCCTTTAATCAGTTTATATATTGCGTTTCAATCGGCTCAGTAGTTTTGGAGTTATAGTAACAAATTGAAGCAATAAATTATATTTCTTACGTGAAAATAGCTAATTATTTTGTTTCCGAAAACTCATGAAAAATCTAAAACGGCCGAAACTGTTCAAGTATATTACTTTATTGCAAAGCCACATGTAATAGCAACAAAATGAGATATCGATCATAAAATTCGATGCATTCTTTTCGAATTTATTTACAATTAAGTGAATTCGCTCATTTTCACAAAATTTTTGGTTTTTGTTGTATATACATAAAATTGAGTGGTAATGTTCTTCTTTCGATTGATTGAGTTTTGAAAACTTTTTCCCCATGCTATGTACAAATTTTCACATATATATTGCATTTTAATCGGCTCAGTAGTTTTGGAGTTATAATAATAAATTTGAGCAAAAAAAAATATTTTTTCGAGAAAATAGCAAATTTTATTTTTTAAAAAAAATCATGAAAAATCGAAAATGGCAGAAATTGTTTATTGCTTTACCGCAAAGCCACATGTAGTAGCAACAAAATGAGATATCGATCATACAATTCGATGGATTCTTTTCGAATTTATTCACAATTTAGTGAATTCACTAATTTTCACAAAAATTGTATGTGCTTGTTTTGTTATTGTAACAAAACACATGCAAAAAATGTTTACTCAAACTACAATTTTTCCAATACAACAAATCAGCAAGTCTATCGGTGAGTGTACTCTATCGAGGATCGGTAAGTAAATTGTTGAATTTTAAATATTTGTTCTTGTTTTCTACAACTTCGTGGACAACAATTTGAAATTGATCACTTTCTTTCTAGGAATTGATCATGGGGATCCCTCGACCATGTGGTCACTTAGTCATGTTACTTGTTATAGGTGCTCATAGTCATGCAATGATATTGATTGTCTCTTACAATGGTTACTGCACAAGTTATAAAAAAGAAATACTGCAATACAGTATGTTTCACCTGAGCTAGCGGACTTCGAAAATGGACTTCCATAAAACAAGTGATATTGTTAGTACATCAAGTACTAATGACAATAGATTGTCATTAAACCAGAAGGTGCTTATTTTAAGAAACCCTATATTTTCCTTTTCCATTAACACTAATGGATGGGCCCAAGTAAATTGAATGGTAGTGGATGGGTATTCGCATTATCTAGCAATTTAGAGAATGATTGATATTATTGTTTAAATAATAAATAACTATAACACATTCGCCTATATCATGTCGCAACTATATATTGTATCTATATCAGCGCGGATCCAGGTGAAATAGGAATACCCACCCCCCCCCTCAAAACCGAAAAATGTTCATATAAAAAAGAAGGAAAAAAGAAAAATTTAGAACAAATTTTTATTTAACCACCTCCCCCCCAAATGGTTGACCTGGATCCGAGCCTGATATATATGTATAAATACCAAAAAGTCTTGAAAAGGTTCAGACCAGTCGAGTTTTTAATAGTGAGATCTTCTAATACATTTAAAAAATTGTGGGTTGATGCTCTGCGCTGAGTGTGAATTACTTGGACATAATTTAGCCAAAATGTTAGCTTTATCAAGTGGATCAGTAACTATTTGGACATCCTTTTGAAGACTCGGAATTAAAGAACGAGCATTATACTTTATTCTATAACGACTGACACATAATTTATCAAGTGGTTTACTAACTATTTGGACATCCTTTTGAAGACTTGGAATTAAATAACGATCATTATACTTTTTTTGCCCTTGGGAGTAGCAAAAACTTTAGCATGAACTTGATGCTCGTTCAGAGCATTTTCGGATCTCAGCACTTTAACTCATGAATAAAGGGGTTTTTATATCCACTATCAAAAATGATGTGGAGTATAATGATTTTGTCATAAAATATTTGCCGCAGACCCACATTATTATATATATTCTGGATCCTCGAAAAATTCTAAGACGATCTAGCTATCCATCTTTCCTTCTGGGACAGCTGCTGCCCGATTTCAACATAGAAGTCGTTATTTGCATTTTTCAGACACTGGAAAATTATACTAAGTGAAACCCAGTGGAGATTTATTAAAAAATGTCTGACTGCAGCCCTAAAGTCTAACACTAACTACTTCCTGATGTCATATGAACTTCATCTATATGAACAATTACAAGCTTTACCATATATTGAATAAACTACAATGATATCACGTCAGTTGGATGTGGGAAGTCGTCGGAAAGTAATGTGCCCTACTCTTAGTTATTAAGAAATGTAGTATTGATATTAAGATTTTAATATTTTATTACAGGTCATTAGTTATTTCGCCATACGTTACAGTATAATTTCAGAGTATTTAGAACTAATTTGTAAAAAATTTTGTCAGGAATGCCGCATAATCAACATAGTTATGTTCAAAATAGCTAACTGAAATAAGTTAAAAACAAAAATGCTTTTATCTCCATTTTGTAATTTATTAGACTTCTCGTCATCTTAAAATATTGTTACGAATGTGTAATAGCGATTTGAATTGCAACATTCATCATGTTTAAAAACACGTCCATTAGTAGAAGCTTCTACTAGCATGCGGTTACTAGCATTGTTTTTAAGTGTGGCAAAACTAAATGCTTAAGCTGCTAACATTAACATCGAAAGCTTTAGAATTCGAACATACTAGTTTGTCCGTTAAGATCATTGTAGAAGATTAACGAAAGATGGCGTGTGTAAAAATAGTGGCAGAGGTTGCAGTCGTGAGTGAGTTCATCATTGACGCTGTTAGATTTAACATGAACTGTCTTGTACTTTTAAGTTTGCACATTATAAAGTGTGTGTGTATTGATAAACGTGTATAAAGATACTGATTGACTATTTGAACTGTTGTTGTTGTACATTTTAAATAAATAAAGAGTTGTTACAAAATTTTAACTATTAAAACAGCTTTTATTTGCAATCAAAAATATCCGGTTTATTTAAAAGGTAAAAACGTTACAATATATAGGGATCGGTAAAATGTTTTGAACTCTATAATATGCACCACCCTAATTCACATACATACATTTAACATTAAAAACGTGTGTGTCCGTTTCGAAAATCTAAATCCCCTTGAGATCTTGTCTTGTTTTCTGTTTGGCTTGTTCAGTAAATCGGTAATCAATGAACTAGTAGTCCGCTATTGTTAAGCAGGAAGAGACCAACAAACGGCCATGAAAAGTAATAGGAAAAAGAAAAGAGAAACCCTTGGTCACTTGCTTAGCATAATGCTTAAAATAATACAAAATAATGCGAATATTTATTCTGTTTAGCTACATAAGGGATTTAAATCGTAAAAAAAATGTTGTGAACTCTATAATATGCTGTTGAGTTGATTAAATAATGATGAACTTTGCTGATGAAGACGACTAGACGAGACGAGATGAGCAAACTACAGCCAATGATTTTTTGTGTGACTTTCCGTATTGATTTCTATTAAATTGTCGTAATTTTGATAGATTTCCGTTTTAGTTTTTTTTTATTATGCATGATGGAAAACACGTTTGTTGGACAGATTTAAACGATAATTAAAGTTAATCATGTGAAAATTGAATATATGTAGTTTTTTTTTTTTGCGATAATTTTGGTTACATGATTTTTTTAGTATTATTTTTTAGCTTAAGGAAGTTTCTTTTGTCAACATCTCAATATGTGTTTGACAGGTCATTGTTGTCGGACAATAAGGACATTTATGCAATACAATGGATAGGAAATTAAATATGTTAATCGGATGAGAATTTCATTAAATCACAACACACTTTTTCTAATGCACTGCTAAAGGAAACCGAAGTATTATTAGATTATATAGGAACTAAAATATTTTAGGAAGCACCAATTCCACCGTTTCCTAAATTATGAAATAATATAATCTAAACGAACTAAGTAGTTTTTGGAAAATACTTTTGATTACTCTGACATTTGTATTTGTAAAAGTAGTAACAATTGGAATGTTTTTGCCATATCTTATAATTCTTTATTGAGCCTTAATATAAATTCATATTCCCCTTACTATCTTATTAAACTTACCTCAATGTGAGTACTATACCTTTCATAATTTTAATTTCACATACCACTTCACCATGACTCTTTGCACTTTCCTTTATTAAATTCATAAATTTCCCTAATGAATAATCAACAGACAAGTAATTCTGCTTCCCCTCTCCCCTATACATACATTAACATAGCAGGCAAAATGAAATCAAACTTTAAATGACACTGTCATTACCTTATCAAAGTCATCATCGACATTGTCGTCGTCGTCATCAACATCAACATCATCGTAATCGCCAACTATAGTGAAAACAAATAAAAATGTCTCATAAATTGTAACAAGTACCGAGTATCAGTTGGTGCAAAACGTACAAAAAATATTTAATAACATTTTCTACAGCCAAATTCTCTAAGTACTAGATAAACATTTGAGTTTGCGAAAAGAACCTTTAGCAAATACAAGTTAAATGCTGGAGAAAAGCAACATATTGCCGAAATAGTTATTTCATCTTTACATCACACATCCTTCCATCCCACATGATATTGTGATGCGTTGAGATGACTAAGCAAAGCGTCATGGCTTTAGGCTTAAATTAAACTCCACTAAAATGCCATGAAAACATTCAAGAGCAAATAAGTAGTTTGGTCTAAAAATAGCAAAAAAAAAATAAAACTGATGACACACTAAATTTTTGTGTTTCCAACAAATGTTTGCTAAAACTAACAAAGTCTGCAGGGAAACAAAATATTTATTTAGAATTTTATGTTTGCTCAGTGATGTTAAGGAGTAAATTCCTTGATTTATAGAGAGGGCATCCTCAAATCGATGTATAAATATTGAATTTGGCTACCATTGTCTTAACGAAGAGACTGCCACTCAGATCCGGAATTATATTGCTATTTACATATTTAAACTTCTTGAACTCAGGAGAATAACTTTCGAAAGAAGTAAGTCAGTTACGAACCACGATTGCCCTAAATGTGTATCTACTGCGAACTACTTGAACTATAGGGAATGTCCAAATACTTATTAACTATACTACTTTTGATCAAAATTAGTCAGTTACTGATTGTTGAAATCGAAGATGCCATAATTCCGACTGTATACCTTTCAGGAGTATGGCATGTAAACGAAGTATACACAAAGAAAACAGATTCGTTGTAGCAACCGAATTTGTTGCCAATCGAATGATTCGGTTGCACACATAGAATTTTTCGGCTCTATCAACAGATAGTCAGTTGATAAAGAAGAATTTCAGTTGTATCAACCAAACTATTGTTACCCTTTCTGAAATTTTGTAGCCACAACTTTAAAATTCAGTCACTGAGGTAGAATCATTCGATTGGCAACAAATTCGGTTGCTACAACGAATCTTTTTTCTCTGTGTATCAGCCAATCAAAGTCTAAGACGTTGTTGCAAAAATTCGGGCTGTATACCATCCAAAAGTACGGAATTTTATTTTCGACATTTTCTCTGTATTTGCACTAAAACTGCAAAGTTTCATTATTCAGAATATTTTAAGGTATTTTCAGAATATTTCTCTTAAGATAGTTGTGGTGTACTTGCAAGTGATATCTATAAAAAATAAGGTTTAATCGTAAAAGAACACAATACGATGATGCCTGATAAATGTCATTTGCAATATAGTAAAAGGAACCTATGACTGAGAAGTCGTTCTCTGCCTATTTCATTGGACTAAATGAATCCCAGTAGAGATGTATTCAGACCTAAAGTCTATCACTGACAGCTTCCAGATGTAACACGAACTTCATCTACATGAAGAATTCCATATTTCACAAGCCCAATGATGAAGGTTTGAGTGAAAGGAATGTTCCCTTCTCCTGGTTATTAAGAGTTATTAAGATCATTAGTTATTGTGGTCTAAGGTGAATTTGTTTTATATCAGCTTCAATATTCAATATTCGGTATACTGACACTAATTCAATAAAGAACCAGGATTCAATACTGATTCCTAAGTATACTTTTATATTAATTTTGTTCTGCTGTAGATTCTAGTCACTCCATTTCGACAAGACAACAATGTTCGGAAAGAAATAGGATGTGACACAGAAAGTGATGTGTGTCTTAGACAGCCTCCTTGCGTCATCTTCACGACTAATATTAAATTTTTTATTGTCTAAGTAGTAGGATTAATAATAATCATCCTCAATTGTATTGTTTGTAGAAAAATAATCAAAATTTTATGGAAATAAATAAATACAAGGATAGCTTGTTTCCCATAGCTATTTAGTTGCTGTAGAGAGCTGAAACACCCTAAAACTAGACTGGATTAATGATCTCATGAAAATATGGATTTCGAAGTTGTTTGGCTATTGAAAAGAATAGCTAGTTATATGGTCATGGTTCAAGCTTCTTATAGGATTGATATCAGAGTCCTTATTTTCATTGCCACTTACAGTCTAGCATTTGCTCTATAACCTACTCCACATGATATTTTAGACCGGTCAGTATTTAACTTCCAACACTCAATTTCCATATACAGGACATTGAATGTTCCGACAAAACTTATGTCAGTGTTTATTATTCTCATCGATTAGCTCTGGTATTTACATAAGACACAGTCCGCAGTCTGGGAATTTTATAGAAATCTTTATAATTTATTATGACCACTATATCCATGGACTAGAAAAACTTCCAACAGATGCCGTGTTTATACCCTTCACCTGCGTTAGAAGGGTATATATAAGTTTGTCATTCCGTTTGTAATTTCCACAATATAATTTTCCGACCCTATAAAGTATATATATTCTGGATCCTTATAGATAGCGGAGTCGATTATGTCTGTCTGTCTGTCTGTCTATTGAAATCAATTTTCTGAAGACCCCAAATAATCTACAAACTTGATTCATACATCAATATATCGGGAATTCTTCCGGCTCGGTTGATATTTAAAATCAAAAAAATCGGCACACAAATGGCTTAGATATAAGGAAAAAACCGGGCCAACCTCGATTTTTGGTATATTTTTTACCAAAAAAATTTTTTTGTCATAAATTTTTTTCACTAGTAAATTTTTAAAAAAAAATTTCAAAAATTAAATAAAAATTTTTCAAACAAAAAAATTTTTTGAAAACAATTTTGAAAAAAAATTATTATTTTTTAAATTTTGAAAAAAAAAATTAATTTTGTTTTCCTAAAAATATTTAAAATTTTTTTTTTAAAGTATAATTTGGTGAAGGGTTTATAAGATTCGGCACAGCCGAATATAGCTCTCTTACTTGTTTTTACAAGCATTCGTTCGCTATCCGATAGGACAATATCCTGGCAATTATTCAATAGATTAACATGAAAAACCTCGTATTCAAAAAAAAAAAAAAAAAATTTGTTGGTTAAAATGTAATATTTGACCTTTTTATGTTATTATCAATAAAGGTGGTGAATCATGATTCAAAATAAGTTACCAGATTCTCGACGAATGAATTAAGAAAACTCACATCAGATTAAATTTTCTTCTATGAGAAAAAGAAACTAACGAACACGCAATTTAAGTGGACCTTAATCTGAGTATTTTGAAATCATTTCCAACAATAAACTTATTTTGAACAACATATTTCGCTGGTCATTCTAACAAGCGAAATGATGTGTTGTTAGGTTCTATAAAATATAATAGAATTCAATCGAAATAGTAGCTTCTAAAAGCAGTGGCCTCTAATCAGTCCTAATCAAAGGACTTTCTTTCAATTGTGAACATCATTTTTACTGAAACCTGAAGTAATTCGATAAATTCAATTTTGTTTTTGCCTACAATTTTCTTTATTTTATAGTTGGATCATTAACTTTATCATATGATCCTAATCCCTTCTACTTGAAAGTTACATGAATGATTTTGAATAATCCTAAACAAATTCAGAACCCATTAAAAAAATAGATTATTTTACCAATGGTTAACAACATGAATATTGTATGGATATTTGGAATCATAACTAGGTTGACAATAGTACAGTTTTTTTGTCATATTCTGCCCATTAATTATTTCCGAAGAATTCACTCCTTTATATAGTGCAAAAACCCTAAGAAATTTTTCAAATCAAACTGTAGTATTTACTAACTAAATGCAATTTGCAAAATAAAACTAAAGAAGAAAAAAAAACCAACTCGAAAAATGTATATAAAACTCATAATGAGAGGGAAGAATTTACGCAAGAGTCAGGGGATGTTGTAATTGTCTGTCAAGTCATTCAAACAATTCAGTTCGTACGTACGAACGTACGTACATAAGTTGGTTTTTTTTCAGTCACTGGCTAAAACTGTAATGAGTTTAATGTAATGAAACATTGAATTGAAACAAAACGAAATACACTCGCTGGCAGCTAGCCTGACTACTCGAAAAGGAGGTATCAAAGTCAATAATAATGAAAATGATGAGAACGATGATGCTGAATGATGATAATAAACACATAGTTTGTTGTACAGATTGTGTAGGCGTTTATCAAACACAACAACAACAACAAAAATTATGAACTTCAGTAAAAGGGGGAAAATGCTACAACGACTGGGTATCATATACAAAATGAAAAAAAAAATAGGAATTATGATAGACCATCATATTTCCCATGATGAGCATGACATTGCTCGTATTGGCGAATGTAATGAATTGTACCAAGTGTTTTTACTCTTGTTGGATGACTGGCTGACTGGCTCTCGAGCATATTAATTGCCAAAAATGAAATTTATTTCATTCATTAATGTTACGGATATGCCATGCAAAATGTCAAGTAATCAACTACATCCTGCACAAGGTCCTTTTACTTTCCAAAACTGACATTTAATTTCAATTCTCCACTGTAGTCCACACGATGTGGATGTTGTCGTCGTCATCATCATTGCAGTTAATCTGATATTCATGTTGTTTTTATTAAAACACATAAATACTCGAAAGTTAAATACATCTACTAGTTTTGTGTAGTTGCTATTTTCTCCACTGGCTGTCAATGTCAATGCTGTATCATGTCAGTCATTTTATGGAGAGTCTGACTGACTGACTTGAATGTGTTTTGTTTTTGTGAGTGAATATTAAGTAGCATGAAGTAGGAAATATAAATGACAGCAGGAATTTCCGCTGTGGTGAAGAGAAGTATGTATGTGTTGTATATGAAACAATAACGACATTAAACAATAACTTTAATAAGTAACATGTAGAAACAATAGTTTTTATTTACATAGTACAAAGTTGTGAAAGAATTTTTGTAGTAAAAACTATCTTAGTTGTTGGATTCGTTTTCACTTTACATGAAAATCAGTTATTATAAAGGAAATTTGATCTGAACCACAGATGGATAAATTGAGAGGCAAATGGCACAAAAATCAAAGAAAGAGTATGCAGAGGAACACCACAAGGTGATATTTTATCTCCCCTACCATAAGTACTTAGTTTACTAATGATGCTATCCGATCAATGTTTCAAATCTGTCTCTTATGTATATGATGTTGAGATATTGATCAGAGGAAGGGATTCCAACATTTTATGTGAAAGGGCAAAGAAGCCTTCAACATATCTTATAACTGGGTCAGATAGAGAGTAAGAGGAATAAATATAAACCCGGATAGACAAAAATGTTTATGTTCACTAGAAAGTAGAAAATTCAAAATTACGAAAGACCTGTCTTTCAAAACAAGACAATAAAAATAACGAAAATAGTCAAATACCTAGAAGTGGAACTCGATTGGAGACTATACTGGAAAGACCACATTGATAACAGAGTAGAAATAGCACATATAATATGGGTTTTCTGTAGAGCAACGATACACTCGAAATGGGGCATAACCCAAAGATGACACACTGGATATACAAGAGTCTACTATGACCGATTTTAACATATTCCTCGTTAGTATTGTTACGTTTTAACTTTTTTAAAACGTTGGTTTATTTCCATTAAATAAACCGGATACTTTTGATTTAAAATTTGTAACAACTCTTTATTTATTTAAAATGTACAACAACAACAGTTCAAATAGTCACTCAGAGTCTTTATACACGTTTATCAATTCACAGAAATGCACACACACTTTATAATGTACAAACTCAAATGTACACGACTGTTGATGTTAACTCTAATGATGAACTGACTCACGACTGCCACTATTTATACACACGCCATGTTTCGTGAATCTTCTACAATGATCTTAACGGATAAACTAGTACATTCGAATTTTAGAGCTTTCAATGTTAATGTTAGTACCTTAAACATTTAGTGTTTCCATACTTACAAACAATGCTAATAACCACATGTTACTTATGGACGTGTTTATAAACATGGTTAATGCTTCAGCCAGTCGTTACAGACTGTTAAATTCAAATCGTTATTACACATTCGTAATAGTATGATGAACATCCTTAGAGAATAAGTTAAATATAAAACTTCTTCAAATACTGCGACTGAAGACTGAATACTCTATGGTGCAATGAAAACGACATTGGCAAATGGTATTGAGAATGTTTTCTCAATACTGCCGATAGAAATATAGATGAATAATGAAGCAGCCCTTGCTGCAAGAAGACTAGGCATTATTCCAGACGGAGAAGATTGGGATGAAGTAACAGGAGTAAGGAATAACCAATGAATCGGTCCTTCTATATATGGTTCAAATATATACAAGCCGAGAGATCGGTACCCACTTTCGTCTACCAGATTATAATACTGTTTTTCAGTCTGAGATTATGGCGATTATGAAGGACATTAAATATTTGAAAAGGATATAGTATAACAAAAATAGAACTAGCATTTTTATCAAATCGATTCAAGCGGTTATTAAAACCCTAAGGAATGAACATATTAAGGGTCTTATTTTCTAAATCCCGGTAAGGCTTTTAGGAAAAAAAAAAACAATAAATAAAAAATGAAATTAATGTCAAATTTTGTATAAGTTGCTAATTTTTGAAATTTTTGATATTTTGTTCTCCATTTAAAACTATCACTTTATGCCGGAATTTACAAAATAATGCCTAAATCTCGAAATGTTTTATAATGTAAGAATCAAATAAACTTATAATTATGAAAATCTTGCCATCATGGTATTATCGGAAACGAGAAGGCGGAAGTGTATAAGCAGGTGATCTGATTGGGCACATGCGAATTCTAGTAATCTTTGGGAAACAACTCTAGTACTGCAGTATCAGTATTAGATCAAACATGGTGGCATAAAAATGCCGGTAAGGTGTGGATTACCGATGGTTCCAAACAGGTCATTGGACCGGTATTATTGGGCATAATTTTCAAAGCGGTACCTTTCCATTAATATTTCAGTCCGAAATTTACGCCATACTAATGAATGCTTGAGAAGGATTTAGGATTTTCATTTTGTCTGATAGCCAGACGGCGCTAAGAGCCTTATCTTCCTATGAGATGAGGTCTGGTGTAGTTATTGACTGCATAGCATCTTTGAATGAACTCGGTGCGCACAATGAACTGTCATTGTGAGATTATGGTTCCTGAACCTTTCTTTGTCATCCCTCGGGGATACAGTATGGAAAGAAATCGTTCTTGTGTAGAATCAGAATTTTCCCGGCGAAGACAGTCTAAACGGTTCATTACTCTGTCCTAACAAAGTTCCCAAATGTTGCTATCACTCGGAAAAAGCGATATGATACTACTTACTGAATTATTTATCTGACATAGTGGTCTTACTTACCACCAATTTACTTTAGGTAATATTGATACAAAACTGTGCAAAGTTTACAAACTGCATGACGAAATCTATGAGCATGTACTGTGTGACTGCCCAATGTTGGCATCGACCAGAACGAAATAGCTCGGAAGGGCCTTAATGGTCCCTGGAGATGTAGTTATTTTCTCATCAAATCGGATAATTGGCTTCATACGTAGCCTAAATGTGTTATGATAAAGTTTAGAGCTTGAAGCCTCACTAATAATATTAATATTCTGGATGGGACACTGTCAGGATAGATACTTTCAATCTGTAAAATAACAAACCCTTTGCAAGGTTTAAAAATGAGCAATAAACGAACATATCAGAGACTGACAGAACTCTACAGTTATCATGACTATCAATATCCTTTTGAGCAAGAACATACTAGTTTACCCGTTAAGAGCATTGTAGAACATTCCCGAAAGATGGTGTGTGTATAAATAGTAGCAGAGTCGTGAGTGAGTTCATCATTGGCGCAGTTGGAGTTAACATCAACTGTCGTGTACTTTTGAGTTTGTACATTATAAAGTGTGCGTGTATTTCTGCGAATTGATAAACGTGTATAAAGACACTGAGTGACTATTTGAACTGTTGTCGTTGTACATTTTAAATAAATAAAGAGTTGTTACAATTTTAAGCTACTTAAACTGCTTTTATTTGCAATCAAAAGTATTCGGTTTATTTAAAGGAAATAAACCAACGTTTTAAAAAGGTTAAAACGTAACATTATGTTCACATGAAAGTATGCAATTTAATATAAAGTATAAGTAAGCCTTCCGTTTGGAATTATTAATATCAAAATCTATTGCAAATAAACCCTTAAAAACCTAAATTTCCAATAATATGTATTTTTAAAAATGTAATGACATCAACAGTTACAAAACGAACAATAACAACGGACAAAGGGCTGGCCACTGGCACAACCAACCAACCACCTACAAGTACCAACAGAAATAAAAGAAAAATAGATCAACCAACATGTTATATGAATTGTCCATGTATGAACGAGTCAGTTTTACTTATACGATTCAATAATAAATGGTTGGTCACATGACCAATTTAATACGGACAATGGATGAATGGCAACAAACCAAATAAAAAGAATGAACCATAAAAATCAAAACTATTACCGCAACCGATGTAACTGGAAACACCAGAACACAAAACCCTATTTGAACACAAATAATTTACGAGCAGTATAGCAGAGTAAACACCACAATAGTTCTTGCAATAATATAGAAATTGAAAGGTTTCCTTTTAATTTTTGTTTTATTAAAAGTAGACAACCGAGAAATGTTGTAGATTTCCAACAGACATGTGGTGATTTTTGATTGAATTTTTTGCAAGTTTTGTATTGTGCGAAAAAGGCTGATGAAACCTCGGCAATTATTTAAGGCATGCTTTAACAAAGAACACAACTTCTCTAAGAAAGAAGGGGGGAAAACTTCAAACTTTATTTACGTTTAATCAATTAATTTTAAGCATGTGTTCTCTTAATAAGTTACTTAGATATTTTAACAAATCTCTATTTTTACCATATTCCAAGTATCCTTTTCCCCTTCCATTTTTAAATTTTCATTTCTAACATATATGCTATGTTCCTTAATCCTGATGTTGCTGTATTGTATGAGAAATATTGACCACTTCAATATGTCAACAAGGAACTCAAACAAAATTGAACAGCAAACAATTGAAGCAGGACATGTTGCTTTTGGGTTGGCCGTTTTGTTTGTTTGTTCAATCCTTACAAATGATTGTATTTTTTTTTCTTCAGTTGCTGTTGTTATTTGAGGTCGACCAGAAAATATTATTGTATTTCTTGTCGTTCTAGTATTTATTTTAGTATTTAAGATTTATTGTTGAAATTTGGGTAATTTATTGTTACAAATATTTGTGATTTATTTTCTTTACTTTTTGTGTAGTATTTGATTTGATTGCAGTTCTTTTTAATGTTTCATAATGTTGTGTATTTTGTATGGTTTTAAAAGTTTGTTTTAATATAAATCGGTTGGTATGGTTTTGACGGATGTTCGTTGGTATTTTGTTTGTATGTTAGTAGTTGGAAATTTGATAATTGAAAGTAAAATAAATATTATTGTAAAGATGAACAATATGGCAGACTTCTCTCTAGTTAGCTGTTAAATAAATTGGTTCTTTGTTTGCCATTCAATATTGTAATTGTACACAAAATGTGGTAAGAGTTTAAAGAAAATATTGCTTTATTTTAATCCAAAATGAAGTGTATAGAGGAAGAAGAGCAGAGCAAAGGATGTCGAACAATAAGCATACCTTATATGAAAATTATATCAAATATTTCGTAAAAACTTCTCAATTGGGTTATCATACTGCTTGAGTGAATGTAGTTGTGAATGTTTATAGTAATCATTTCCACATTTTTAAAAGTTTTTTAACAATATTATAGTCACAGTAACTATTAACATGATTGTGGTAATCATAGTATGGTTAACTTGCGATTGACATGATTGTATTAATCATATATATGGTTACAGTAAACAAGTATATGTTTGTGAAAACCATATTTATGATTAAGGTTTTACCATATTATATTGCTCTCGGCTAATTGATAACTATCATAATCTGAGAACAACATATTATGATATAAAGATTCATCATAACAATGTTTGTCGCAAACATATACTTGTTTACTGTAACCATATATATGATTGATACAATCATGTCAATTGTAAGTTAACCATACTATGATTACCACAATCATGTTAATAGTTACTGTGACTATAATATTGTTAAAAAACTTTTAAAAATGTGGAAATGGTTACTGTAAACAAATCTAAACAAATTTTGACTAGAAAATTGAGTAGAATATAATATTGGTATCTAGTTATAAAAGTTGCATACAATCTAGGAAACATTTTAGTAGAGAAGTTTTTTTTGAATCTGGACAACTTTTTAATAGAAAATCGGTTTAGAATCTTGGCAACTTTTTAGTACACAAGTTGCTTAGAATCTTGACTTTTGTGTCAAATTTAATCCCAAAACTACAAATTATTTAGTCTAATTAAGAAACTTATCTCCCTCCTAAAGTTTATCCATAATTAAGAGACATGATATAGAGTTTCCTAAACTTGAATAATAAATAAGAAAAATGCTGATAAATAGCCGACAATTGTAAGAATTAAATGAACAGGACAAAAACTCCCTCCTTCAAATGAAATATTTAAGTTAAATACTTTTTCTACTTTCTACTTCATTAGATACTTACTTACTTACATTGCCCAGTGAAAAATGCCACTCCGTCAGTTTATTTCTGCCATTCTGGCTAGAGATGTGATTATATTGATTAATGAAAGCAATTATCGAATGTGAACAGTTTTGTGATTTCATTTATTCTTACAAAAACTTTTTTTTTTGCTATGCTTGTGTATAGCAAAAATTTCCTCTTAAAATGGACTTATTAATGATGAACAAATTTTACACAAGTATGAGCAAACAGTATGAAAATAAACTTGATTAAAAACAAGAAAAAAAAAGGATGTACGGAGTGGGAGTATTTTATAGCCCCTTTCAAGGGCTTTTTAAAGATGCAAGTGTTAGAAAATGATTTTATGTTTGTGGTTTTATGTACTTTCATTGTGATTTGACGTTGTCAGGTCGTTGTAGACCAAATGCCTTGGGAGGCGTTCGATGCAACACATGTAGCCACATGCCTGTTTGGTTTTGTTTTCGAAATCCGCTTGACCAACCCACTCACTCACTTATTCAGTTTAATGTGTATTACGAGGGGTTACAGAAGGGTTGTTAAGTGCTTTAAATATAAATATCTTCAAGAATACATGAGTACAGTTGTGACATTCAGCTGTAAGGCATTCGACAAGTGTCAATCTCACTACCCACCATGTAGTATTGAATGACATAAGTGTACCAGTACAAGTTTAGAGATATGAAGATGATGAAACCAAACTCAAATCATATTATACAACTATTTATTAAGAAATACACTAGTTATTTTGAACATGATGAAATCAATCCAGTCTATACTTATGGTTATTAAGGGTTATCTGTTCTATAGCTAAATGTGAGTATTTATACCATTTGCCAACATTAGTAGTAATAAGGAAAGTGTGGGGTGGTTACCGCTTTAAATGTTTTAATTTAGTTACTCAACGGCTTTTGGCTTAAGCATTAGCTGGTCGACCTTTTTACTTTGAAATGTTGCTTGGCCTTTTCTAATGAAATTAATAACCATGGCAATAGTTGCTATTGCTATTGCTGCTGCTGTTGATTTTGTTGATGGTAACTCATTCATATCTTTCATTAAGAAATTTTATTAATTTCACTAATAATTCATAGTAATTGCCCTGATTTGAAACATTTGGTGTTAAAATGATTTGTTAAATTTCCTTAATCTTCTCTTTACTCCTTTTTTGTTTGGTTATTAATCAGAATGTGGTGTAAAGTGTATCCCTTAATTATATTAAAATATACATTTAATTGTATTGAATATTTTTCGGTCACCCCTTTTTTTAGGATATAAAAATATCGTCATCAAATTGTCGCTCTATCGTCGGTAGGATTGGTTAGTTTATACACTTAGGCAAATTTGTTTTGAAACATTGTTAAAGAAAGTTTTTGAACTATAACTGAACCATAAATTATGGTTGGCTCAACTCAATTTGAGGGTAACAGTCAGATATAAAAGAGTGATGAGATCTTTAGAACTATTAAGATAATGCCAATCGTAAACTTGTTTACTTTGATGATGCAATGACCATAATATCGCTTTTTATATTTTAAGGTTACAATGTATAAAGAAAACGAATTCGTAGGATAGCCTTTTCGAATTGAATTAAGTTCCTAGTATTACACTTATCAAAGTATATGATTAGACTGCAACTATTAAATTATTTGATTTGAAAAAAACTTATTTTAAAAATGGTTCTGCTAATCGTATAGCGATTTTGACTTAAATTGTTTCATGTCTATCCAATTAAGGAGCAGCTCTCTTTTGAACACTTTCACCTACATAACTGCATTGATCTCAGTCGTAATAGGTAGTGATCAACGAGTTTTGTTGACAGCAATACGATTCATAACTTTATCTCCAGCAGAATCTATAAGATATCTATCAGGAGGAGTAATCAACGGCATAATTATAAAAAAAGATTGATCGAAAATGTCTGTCCTGCTAAATTGAAAGGAACTCCAATACTTTCAATCATTCTGAGTACATGATAACAAAACTTGAGGTACAAAGTAAACCTATAAGGTAGTGACAATTCGACTATATAGTATTTACATTAAGTAGCTAGATTTCTAACAGACTATCGTGACTATATCGGGTTGTTGTTGGATCACCATCGTGAACTGAAACTGATTTGATCTTAACTACGAAAAGGAGGAATCGAATAGTTTTGTGGTGAGATTCTGACAATATAAAAGGAACTCATCAGAAAATACAATGTCAACAATAGTAGTATCTAACAAAAACAACCATATTCGATTACATCATCGATCTCAATTACATCCAAGAGAAGACCAGAACAATTCTAGTATACACAGTTATAACGGTTAATTTGTATTTCCTTTTTACTTGAGGGGAAAAATAATCGTATCGATATCAGAATATTACTGGATCAGCATCACCGCTGTTGGCCTAAATTTGCAAAGGACCAGATAAATAGTCACTTTGAGAGAAAACTGTCGAAGAGTTTCGTGGTGAGATGCTGACAAATGGAAAAGATAACTCCATTATCATCCACAATATCAGTATCTACAACATATCTAGCAACAACAACCGTCTTTGCTTATATCATCGATGTCAATGACATCCAAAGGAAGATCCGATTTAACCAACAACGAAAAATTCCAATACACACAGTATAAAGATTAGAACTGTTACTTAAAGTATCATATTAAAATCAAATGGATTAGAGGGATTTTTCTCATAAACTGAACACTATTGAGTACAATATATTTCCATTAACTCTAGATAAACTGAGTTGGAGAACTTCACCATTAACGAAAAATTTCAATACAAGCGGTTATAAAGATTACAACTGTCACTGAAATTATCATATTAAAATCAAATGTAGGGCTATTAAATTCATGGATTAGAGGGATTTTTCCCTCAAACTAAACACTATTGACCACAATTTATTTCGATTAAGTCTAGATAAACCGGGTTAGAAAACTTCAGTGCCTAACCTAACCCTCTAATAGTAAGCTGATATTCATACTTTTGCCATTAAAAGAGTGAGTTGTTGATTAAAAAATCCACCTTCTGCATTTTCAATGACAATGGTCCCTCTTAGATTATGGATAACTATGACAGCTCGCTAGATATGGGAACAGTAAGTCTGGCTCAATTGAGGAATTTGTTATGTTGACGTTTTAGCGGGTTCAAAGAATTACACAGAACTCGACTCAATAATCATTAGATTACTCTAACATACATTCATGATTATATAATCCACGACACCGGTAACGCAAAAGCAACTCTCTTCTTTGTACTATTTCAATTTCCTGCTTAAACACTGCGACGCCATTCGATATTCCATCACAGACGACCTTAGGATCGTTAAAATATTTATCGTCTCTGAACTTCAAATAGATCAGAGCATAGTCTCTGAAACAACCTATACCAGATTGACTTGTCTTTATACAATTTACCTATAATCGGTCCAATGATCATAGCCGATAGCTCCAAAGCTAGCCTTTTCATACCGTTTTGCTGAACGACCTTAGTGATTTTTAAGTTTCCTGCTGAAGCAATTGGAAACCATTTTAAGACAGGCTATTATTTAGAAAGTTTATAAATTATCACTGGAATTCCTCCAACGTTCATAATTCTTAGAAAAACGTCCGCTATAGAGACTCTGCAGACGACCCAATAATATTCGTAACTCAGAACGCCGAACAAACATAAATTAATACAACAAAAATTAAGCGTTCTTATCTTTAGTGATCTATCACCTCTTTTAAAATATAATGTTGAGAGGAACTAACCGTCATATCAAATACCCGTATTAGATATTTTATAGAAAATCATATTAAGAGCAACAATTTTCAACTTGTGTTCTACATTCCATTTCCTTTCGAATATGACGACAAAGGTGAATGGTTCCCTATTGAAATTGGAGTTGCAAGCGACCTTTAATGGTCCGATCCGTGAGGAACTTCACGTCACATTTAATATAAGAAGAAATAGCTGACCCACAATACAGATCAACAATATCAGGATACCGGAACAAAATCATGTAAGGTATCTTGGTATACAACAAGACCGCTGCCTAACCACCATATTGGATCAGAAGTGATACATATAAAACTATAATTATAGACATATAAGTCTATTCAAATGCACTGGCTCCTTAGTCCTCGGTCAACCATAGAATGGACTACAAGGTTCTCTTGTAAAAGGCTGTCATGAAACCTATATGATTGTTTAACCTCCAGCTATGGAGAACAATCTCTTCTAATATCGAAATGATACAAAGAAGACAGACAAGACTCTTAATAATAATAACATAATAACAATTGTAACATTCACAGAGATCTCAAAGTTCCTACAATACGAAAGGAGATCAAAGAATAATAACAGAATAACAATTGTAACACCCACAGGGATCTTTTAGTTTCTACAATACGCGAGGAGATCAAATACTCTGTATACGGCTGTTATGAAACTAATATGCTCATTTGACATCCAGCTATGGGGAACAGCCTCTTCTAATATCGAAAAGATACAAAGAAGTCAGTCAAGACTCTTATGAATAATAACAGAATAACAATTGTAACATCCACAGGGATCTCAGAGTTCCTACAATACGAGAGGAGATAAAATACTGTACTTTAAACTACATGAAAAATTAGAAGATCATTCAAATCCTCTTGCAAGAGAATTGCTATACTTTGAGGGTCACATACGCTTTACAAGAATGGAAACCTTGGAACTAGCTAGATAATTTAATTAGTAAATGCTTTTTGTTAGATATTGCAGTGGCAATAACAACTCTATCTATAATTTAGGCTAAAGTAACTAAAACTTATTGTAATTTTCTATAAAGAAAGATTCAATATAAAACAAGTAACAGTGATATATTCGTTATAAAACTTGGTAGAACGATTTAGGTTCATATAATTTTGTTTGTGTTCAATTTCATCACGATATTAATTATTATAAGACAATTATGAATTTCAAGTCATTTTCTTAGGGGGACCTTGTATGGGGACTAGCGACAAATGTTGCCTGATTTTCGCCATACGTTACAGTATAATTTCTGAGTATGTACTTGAAACCAAATTGTGTAAAATTATATCAGGATTGCCGCATAATCAACATATTTATGACTGGTCAAACAGTATTACGAGGTGAAATCATGGAGCGATATTGTTCATTTTCAATACCAAATAAATCCTAACAACAGAGAGTATTTGTGGAAAATTTCAGCCAGCAACTTTCATTTGGGCTCTATCGTATTTTCAACAGAGAGACAGACGGACGGACATATGTAGCTGGTCTTAACATCTTATGAGGACCCAGGCTATATATACTTTTTGGTTCTACTACCAATATTTCGTTATGTTACAAACGGCAAAATCAATATACCCCTCATCTTTTTTGATGGTGGGTATAACAAGATAATTCAAAAAAATGAGGAACTTAGAGAAAACAAGTAAGAGAGCTATATTCGGCTATGCCGAATCTTATTACCCTTCACCAAATTATACCTTAACATACAATTTTAAATATTTTTAGGTAAACAAAAAAAAATTTTTTTTTTCAAAATTTAAAAAAAAATAAAAAAATTGTTTTTCAAAATTTAAAAAATTTTTTTTTTTTTAAATTATTTTCAATTTTCTTTCGAAATTGTTTTTTTTTAATTTTTGTGGTAAAAAAAATATTCGGGTTAAAAAATAATTTTCCCGATTTTGACCCATTGTAGATGCAAATTACTATAGCCTTATATAAATCGTTGCATCATTATATATCCATATTGTCTATATTAATGACTTATTAATCCAGATATAGATCAAAAATAGGCCAAAAATCGAGGTTGTCCCGGTTTTTTCCTTATATCTCAGCTATTTGTGGGCGATTTTAAATAGCGACCGAGCCGGAAGAATTCCCGATATATTGATGTATAAATTATGTTTGTAAGTTATTTGAGGGCTTCAGAAAGTTGATTTCAACATACAGACTGACATGGCTATATCGACTTCGCTATATATAACGATCCAGAATATACATACTTTGTGGGGTCGCAAATGAAAAATTTAGAAATTACAAACGGAATGACAAACTTATATATACCCTTGCCACTCATGGTGAGGGGTATAATTAATGGCATAATGTAGAACTAGAGGCGCAACTGAAAGTAAAATATATTAAAAATATTTACTCTCTCCCAACATTTATGGCTGACACAACAACAAAATACATTTGGTCGATTCACAAGGTCTCTTATCATGTCATAATGTCCTAATATTTCACAATGGTTTTTATTGCTTTTCAAGCAAAAAATGTCCTAAACTAATACTACTCTCTATGCTATGTTTATTGTGCTATCGTAACGAAGCCTCAGATACCAACGCCGTATGCCTAATAGTCGGTTAAGCCAAATGCCAAAAATAATTTGGGGTAACATTATTATTATCATATTATTAAAACAATTTTTTATTTGTTTAAATCTTTTTAATCAATCATCACTTTTTCTCACAGTGTATGTACATCACTTAACACTTTCACTTATTTAGCATTTTTATATTTTGAAAAATAATATATAAAATAAACTATTATTTTTAATACAATCACATCTTAAAATTACAAATAAAAATACATTTTTTATACCAAAAAAAATAAAAATCTCCCTTAAAATTATTTGTCAAAAAAAAAAAAAAAAAAACGAATAAAAAGAAATCCATTTTCTTTATGAGGTGATAAAATTTTATGGATGCAATTTGTAGTTTCTATTTTATTTTTCTTTGCTATTTTACTATAACAAACCAATAGAGTAAGTATGTCTGGTTAAAAGGATTCGAAAACATTTAAAATGTATTAGAAATGTCATTTCAACACATGTGCTTTTTTGTGTGAAAATTGTTATTGTCACATTAGGGAATGAAATTATATGCATTTTGTTGATTACAGAGGATTTGCTTTTCTATGACAACATTAAAGTAATAAATGGAATATTTATTATAAAATAGAGTAGATTAAATGGAAATAATAAGGAATTTTCAAAAAAAAAGGGTGTAAATTTAAATTTTGAATAATTGGAAATGATTTAGCATTTTTTAAGAAGTTTTGATATTTAAAGGATTCAAGTGTTTAGCTTTTCATTTCAGTATGCTTCCTTAATAGAATTAATAATTTTCCCACCACTGAGTTTTGGAAAATCTCTTACAAACGAAAAATTAAAAATTCTTCAGGCATAAAAATCAAATTAATGTTTTGGTTGCTACCCAGCTTCTACTTTTCCATGACAAATAATTGAAATCAATCAAAATTTAAACTCTGTCAAACCTAAACTCCCAACAAAAAAAAACTAATCAAAATTCAATTTGTCAGAAGTGTTACAAAAACGCTGAGATGAGATGAGAGAAACAAGATAATGAGGGATAAAAAATAGACTTGTTGTATTTTTTTCATTAACTCATTAAAATCAATATTCTTAAATGAGGCGCAAAATGAAATAAGAACAAAACTACAGACGTTAACATTGGAGGATACAAAAAAAGAAAACAATTTCTCATCAAGTCAAGCGAGTGGCAAAATACTTTCATTTCTATTTTATTATTATTTTTAAGGGCAGACAATTGATGAATCAATTTTTGCCAAAAAGATTTTGCCACAGTGACAATTGATAAATCTATGGGCTTAAAACCGAAATGTGAAACACAAAACCCTGGGATTTGCAATGTTTGCAAACAAAATGACACACGGCGGAAATTTTTCTTTATTTTTTATTTGTTTGTGTTTCAAAACCAGTAGTATGTTTTTCTTTTTTAAATTAGCAACGCACGGGTATTGCAAAATTTTTTAGCACGGAAGGAAAAACAGCAGCCAGACATTCGTGAATTTGAGGTGGTGCGTGTTTTGTTTAACAATTTTTCAATGGGATTTATTAGGACAAACAATAACAACATCAACATGAAAATAAATTGCCAACAAACATTGGAACCAGGCACTAAACAGTGGTGTCGACAGGATGGGAATCTTCGTTTTTTATTATTTTGAAAGAAAAAAAAGTATATATTGAGTACTTAGCACAGGTGCGTAGCATATGAATGGGGGGAGTTAAAAAATTATATTTGAGTTAGTTCATTTAACAAATACGGAAGACTAAACCTTGGTATTTTGCTGATATGCTGCAGTAAATGAATGTAAAAAATATCCATGTTCAGGGTCAATAATCCGGGAAATGCGAAGGAAATACTTCTAAGATTTTACTCAAATTAGAGTTGTGTTCATACCGAAGTTTGGATAAATTAAACACAGCGGCGTAAAGTACTAAAGACCGATTAGTCAATATATATTACATTTTTCCTTAAGACTCTAGTAAAAATGATATTCTCTTATAATCAATATACCTACACCAAAGTTAAATCTACACGCAGAAAAAAAAATATAGTTGTGCATGGTTACTGAAACAATTTCAACATTTGTGCATGTTTATTGCAACCATTTCAAAATTTTTAACAATATTATAGTCACAGTAACTATATATATGATTGTGGTAACAATAATATGGTTAATTTACGATTCACATGATTGTATCAACCATATAGTATATGGATACAGTAAACATGTATATGTTTGTGAGAACCATTTATATGATGAAGGACTTACCATATTATAATCAGAGAACAAACATATATATGTTTACTGTAACAATATATATGGTTGATACAATCATGAGAATCGTAAATTAACCATGTTGTTGTATCTGCGTGTACATGAACTAACGACAATATAAGATTCATCTACAAGTCATGCACGAACATGTTTCCTTTAACAATATAAAAGCAGAAGTAATTAAAAGACCACTGATGGAAGATCGGTGGTGATCAAGTAGTGAATGGGCGTAATATCACCAACCTTGTACATTCTGGTATTTAATGATTTCTTGATATAATGATGTCGTTTTATTAGTTAATGGCAACGTTTTTGGATACTCTCTCTCTCTCTCTGGAGTAATCGTTTATGCTCTTAGACAATTAAGACGGTGATTTATCATTTGTGGACTTGGTGTTAATCCTCTGAAAATGAAGATGGTTATTTTTGCAAGGAGATATCGATATCTATGTTCAGGCTCCCTAAACTTGGAAGAAATTACTAATGCTGTCAAGAAAATCAAAGTATCTAGGTGTAATTTTGGATTTTAAAACTGAATGGTTTGTTAATTTGATGGAAAGTATTCCTATCAGAATTAATGGCAGAAAGGAATACTTTACATCAGATCAAAATATGGAGACATTAACCACGAATAATTTATTGGCTATGAACTCAATACTTGAAGATCCGGACATTAATTTTTGATAGGAAATGAGCATTGAAATATTTATCGATGGTTTATACAAAATGGCATGGAAGATGTAGTTTTCTGTGAGAAGTTGGAGACATATTACTAGACTGAGAAATTCATGCAGCATTTTCCAAGAAGAACAAATTGCGGTGTTTGAAGCAGCTATGCTAATATCTACCAAGCCGATATATTCAAGAGATGTTACTATATGTAGAGATAGGCAGGCTCCCATAAAGGCGCTTGGTAGTAGAAATATTACATCGAATGTAGTCAACAGTTGTCGCAAAGAGCAAGTAGCTGAAACTATGCTGTATGCTGGATATCAGGTGACAATAATATTGGAGTAATGAAACTTCGGATGAATTAACAAGAGCATCGATTGTGAGGATATAACAATAAATTTAGGCTCGATACACATTGTGTATTAAGTATGTATAATGATCTATGATATTTCCCAATGAAGATTTGAAGATAATATTTGTGGATGCCCACCACTATCCAGCAATCGTTCTATACGTTTTGTCTTTATATACCCACCATCAAAAAAGATGGGGTTATATTGATTTTGTCATTCCATTTGTAACATATCAAAATTGAATTGGATTGTTTGATATTGAAATGCGCAATATCGTTTCATGATTTCACCTTTTCATGATTTTCAAATGCGGTAATCCATGAAATTTTGAACAAATTAGTTCTAAGTACTCTGAATTTATACAGCAAAATATGGCGAAAATCGGGCAACATTTGTCCTTTGTCCCCATACAAGGTTCCCCTCAGAAAATCCCGAGGTGAATTTGGACAAGTTTTATATGAATCTAAATCTTTATACCAAATTTCGTGTTGGTCTTTCCATAATTGACCCTACCCCCCATATAATCCCTATATCATAAAACTATTGATGCTGGGTATACAAGATTCGGCACAGCCGAATATAACACTCATAATTGTTTTTAGAATATATGACTTGATGGTTATGGAACCATTATTAATAGTAACATACACGAAACTAGCAAAACATGTTTGAAAGGATCGAACAAATTACTAGACTGTAACTTTGTCAATCTGGATATAACTACAATACTAGTCTTGTGAAGTACACACATTAACTGTGTAATGCTCATTCGATAAATAATTTTTAGATTTATGACGCTTGTAATATCATTGGCTACTGTCCCATTAGAAAAGACCTTTGAATGATAGGGCTACAAAAGCCAGCGCCTGTTAGAACCATGCCATCAAGTCTGACTATATCTTCCTATAAAGTCCGTATAAGGTATAAATAAGGAGATCGAAAATTTTGGAAGATATCAGAGCCCTATCCGAAAGTCATAGCTCGTGACACATATTTACAGAGTTAATGATGGTTTTTGAGATTACATTTATTTATAACTAGCGAATACCCGGCGTGTGCTACCTTTAGGCTTGTTAATGGTTAAGGCGAAACCCTGACGTACTTTATTGATGAAGGTGTTTTATAATAAACATTTTTTCCACCTGTCCACTTTTTTTTTTGCATAAATTCAGGTTAAGTTGGATTTTAGGTGCAAGCTTCATTAATTCCGGAGATGTAGAGAAAACTCGAATTTCCAAAAATCGCTTTTTATTGGAGAGAGGTTCCTACATACAAAAGATATACAAATTTTGAGATGTTCAAAATTTGAAAACATTTGTGTATGGGAAAATGGGTCTAACCATCTTTACAAAATTGCCTTTCTGATTTTCTGGTTTTGGTCTATAACGGACATAGGTAGAAACATTTTTTGTGTTTTATATACAGGGGTTTCCAACAAGAGCTGTTATTTTGGTATTCAAAGAAGAATTGGCATTTTTTGATTATTTCATAATAAAGAGGAAGGTATGCCGTTAATAATGAAAAACAACATCAGCCAAATGGCCACCACGACCACGCTTACAGGACCATATCATTTTCATGAAATTTTCCATAACCAAATTGCAAAGTGACTGCCTTATGTCCACGATAGCCTCACGAATTCTAGCTTTGAGGTCTTGAATCGACGCTGGGCTGTTGGCGTTGACCTTATCTTTACGTGGCCCCAAAGGAAGATCTCGAAAGGTGTTAAATCTCACAAGATCTTGGTGGCCAATTGTGATCATCTCTTCGAGAGATAACACGGTCCGGAAACTTTTCCCGTAAAAGAGCAATGGTTTCGTAGCTTGTGTGGCACGTAGCGCCGTCTTGTTGAAAGTAAACGTTGTCCAGATCAATATATGATCCAACTCCGACCACAAGATACGGTGTAATGACGTTTGTGGAATGCCCAATTCCAAAGAACGACGAGGAATGGACAAATCTGGGTTTTCCTCAACACTTTGGGCTACAGCAGCAATATTCTCAGTTGTTTTTCACTTGTCCCAACAGCTCGAATTTTTCCACCAATTCCTGCATTGCGGTCCGACAAGGTGCTTCACGGCGACCCATAAATGCTTTACTTTTGCGAACTGTGACTGCAAGAAGTAATGGCGTAGTTTCTACTTGTCAAATGTCAAAGAATAAAAGCTTCAAAAGTGACAGTTACCGAAATACTGTGTGATTAAAAATAACACCTCTTGTTGGAAAACCCTTTACATATGTATATAGATATATTATTTTGATTCAAAAATGAGTAATCACTTATTTTTAACTTATTATTCAGAATTTGTGCATATTTAATGCTTTATTGACTATTAAAGACATTCTTGATTAAGTTTTTGAGTTTTTATTTTAAAAGATCGAGTGAGTGTTAAAAAATTTAAAATTTTTTATTGTTTTGGAAGTTTTTTATATAAAATAACAACTTTTATTCGTTCAACGTTCTAAGATCAAAGTAATTTTGCGGGGTTTCTCGAGTGCCCTCCCTATGTTTCTAACCTCAATAACAGCGCTACTGTTTTTTGTTGTCACAAAATCTTATTGTGGTTTAAATATACTCGGCGTGGTTGAATGATTAACTCTACTGTTTCTACTTTTTCTAAAAACACTTCATTTTTAAATTGTAGTTGACATTTTTTTTTTTTTTTTATTTGGTACGTTCCTAAATATAAATTACAAAAGAAAAACAATAACTCACTGACTCTCCCTCTTAACGAAAATACATACATATATTCCCAATTGCCTTTATTAACAATGTCGTTATTATAATATCTGAATGGAATAAATGTGTGTGTTTGGAAAGTATTGAATGTTTTAATGCAGAAAATATTTATGAAAAATTGCCCACGTATGTAACTGATACTCAGTGAATCTAGCTATTTTGGTTGTTTTGTGTTTTTTTCTTTTGTTTACTATGTAATCTAATGGAATTATGTTTGAAAATTGGTTTGGAAAACCTTTTCAATATGATATGTAACCCTCACGAGCTCATACAGAACACACACACACACTCCCAAAAATATAATCGCACCAATTTAAAATGCAAAATCAAAGTAAATCAATTGGCTTTTTTAAAAATGAACTAGTACGAAATGTTCCAAATTGCACAGAAGAGGGGTGGAATAAGCGAATAAATGAAAATTTGGAAATTTTGAAAAAAAAAAAAAAATGAAAAAATCCAGCACGTTTTTCATCTTGAAATTATGGTAATAAATCACATTATAGTCTGTCGTATAAACATACATTAACTAACAGACACTCGCACTCACTCACATATGCAGTTTTTCTAAATTTATATACTCTTCTTACTATTTATATTTGAAATTCGCTTTAAAGTCCTTTTTAGAAAAATTTAAATAATTTTTCAATTTAATTTTATCATATTTGGGGTAACATCTAGTATTCTAAACATTTGCAAAAGTTATAAATCCATAAAATTTAAATTGCTCTTGTAAGTGTAATTTACACATTTACACTATTGTTTTTTTGTTGCTGCTACTGTTGAGAGGATCCTTTTGTTTCCTTGTGCATTTTATTACTTAATTCGTTGTGGATTTTAAAATTGTTACGAAAAATAAAACCGCAACAATGATTTTATTAGTTTTTTATGTTAATTTTAGTGTTTTTTAAACTATAAAAAGTGTCATCATACATCATTTGGAATATTTATGACATACAGGTTAAAATTATGAGTGGAAAGGGAGAAAGAAAATCAGAGTCTATATAAACAAAATTTGATTTAAATATTGCATATTAAATAAAATAATTTTACATCGAAAGAAAATGTTTTCTATTCTAAAATCTGCACAGATTAAACAAAAAAATTAAAATCTTCCTATTATATACTCATGTTTAGCAGAATATTCTGATCGTCCCATAGTTATCCTGATCTGTGCACAGATTAGCCTTGTTTTCTTTAGTTGACGCATATCTACAGAGTTATTTGGAGTAAAAGACTTTCGAATGGAATATTATGTGATTACAGATTGAACTTGATTTTATGTTCATTTAAAGAATTATTGCCGATTAAAAATTTTTGCAGATTTTCTTAAAATAATACAGATCTTTGTAAGGAAATATGACTGATCACATATTGAGTTACTTTTTGATGTCTTAGACAATTATGACCTAGAAATTCAAAATTACAAAATCGTAGATTAATTTTCAACTACTAAAATTTGCGTTTTTAACAATTATTTAGAGGTTATTAGAATCGAAAAAAAATAATTTAATTTTTAAAAATTTCGTTTCGAAATTTGTTTGAAAATGTAAAATTTTGGATTTGAAATATGCACTAAATTCTTTGATTTTTTTGGGAATAAAATTTTTATATTTTATATTGAAATATCTATGGGTAAATGGAATATACAAAAAAATATATTTTTTGTAATTTGTTTTTTATTGTGCAAACTCAAAAAAATGTACAACTACCCAGCAGTTCTTGGAGACTGTCCCGAACAAGTGATTTTACAGAGTTTTTCAACAAGAGGTGTTATTTTGTATTCAAAGAAAAATGGAAAGAGGGAGGTATGCCGTTAATAATCAAAAACAACATCTGCCAAATGGTCACCACGACCACGCTTGCAGAACCATATACTTTTCATGAAATTTTCCATAACCAAATCGCAAAGTGGCTGCCCTATGTCTTGGATAGCCTCACGAATTCTATCTTTGAGGTCTTGAATAGACGCTGGGCTTCAAAGGAAGAAGTCGCAAGGTGTTAAATCACAAGATTTCGGTGGCCAATTGTGATCACCTCTTCGATAGATAACACGATCCGGAAACTTCTCCCGTAAAATAGCAATGATTTCGTTGCTTGTGTTGCGGTGTAAAGACGTTTGTGGAATGCACAATACCAAAGAACGACGAGGAATGGACAAACCTGGGTTTTCTTCAACACTTTGGGCTACAGCAGCAATATTCTCAGTTGTTCTTGAGCGACGTGCACGGGTTTTATTCCTTCACATCACTAACTTGTCCCAACAGCTCGAATTTTTTCAGCAATTTCTGTATTGCGGTGCAACAAGTTGCTTCATGACGACCCAAAAATGCTTTAGTTTTGCGAATTGTGACTGCAAGATTTTCACCATTTTTTAGTGAATTTTAACAATTTTAATGCGTTGTTGAAGCGTGTATCGTTCCATTTTTAGTAATGGCGTAGTTTCTACTTGTCAAATGTCAAAGAATAAAGGCTTCAAAAGTGACAGTTACCGAAATACCGGGTGATTCAAAATAACACCTCTTGTTGGAAAACCCTTTAACTATCATTACGGGTGACAACTAGTTACATAACTAGCTACGTGATAAGTTTTTTAACACGTGCATGTTTTAGATTACAATGAGACTGTCTGATAGTTGGTTCAAAGTAGTCAATCCATTCGATTCACATACTGATTACATAGCGACAGTTACCTTACTAACTACCTAATTAGTTACTTAATCAGCTACACAACTAGTTCTTTTAACATGTACGGGTGCTAATTAATCTCAAATAGTCAGTTATAAAGACATATCATAGACAGTCCATTAAACGATTGCTTGTTAACAAACCTTCCTCCGACAACTCTATAATAGACTTCTTCTGGTGGGAAAAATAACTACTTTCTAAAGTGCAGTACAAAATAAACGTATTAGCGGTATTCACAATCTTGTGCATTTGTATTTTAAATTTATGCAATGGTGTATTTCTGTATATTTTGTTAGTGTAAAGTAAAAATGCAATGCATATACGATGATGCAAGACTATTTGATTTTATTATTTTGAAGTTGAAATTACAGGCATAGATTTGATTACTCCTCAAAATCAGTAAATACACGATACTATATAAAAGGAGAAAAACAATTTTTTAGTTGTTTACTCTTGTACTGATTATAAATACTTAATATTTAGTTTTAAATTAAATTATAAGAAATTCTTGGGAATAAAGTTGATAAAATATGAGTGTGGCTAACTGATAAGACTGGGGTATTTTCAAAGAGAGAAATATGTACTCAGCTGAAGAGTATACTTGGAACAGTGTGGCCGTTTGGTTAAATTTTTTTTGTAAATTTATAATCATAGAATAAAATATACATAGAAGCGTTACTGAGAGACAAAAAAGCTAAGTCTTGCAACTACAAAATACATGTAAATCAATGTATTTTGTTGTTGTGTTCATAAGATACGCCATCTATTTTAAATACCGCATTTTTAAGCCATACACCAAATAAAAAAATACACAACAATCGGTGCCCGTATAATATTGGTGGTATGTATATAAGATTCGGCATTTTTAGTATTTTTTAGAAAAAAAATTTAAATCTCGTTCACAAAAGTTGCTTAAATTTTTGGATTTAAGATATGCATTGTCTTTGTTATCAAGTTAAACTCGTAGTAGTTAACAATTATGGGTAAAAAAAACATAACAAATATGTTTAATTAGATGCAGCTACTTTAATGCAAATCTCGAAATTTCATATGAAATGTCCCAACGTTATCCGATTTTGCCAAAAATCAAACTTAAGGGCCGAAAATGTACAAAATAAGGCCTAAACTATTTTACATACATAGTTTTATTAGATAAAATTTTTCAGCTAAACTCTGGCCCGGCGAGTCCAAATTAATTCCAGAGAAGGTAATTATTAGGGGGCGGATTTTCATGCATTTATTATTGGCAAATATGCGCCTAAAATATGCTTCAAAAAAATCAAAATATGACCTAAAAATTTAAAAAATATGCACTTATAAAATAATAAATATGGATCGCGCAATGTCAAATAAACACACAGTGTTCCCAGCAGTTACGATTCTTTAAATTATACCAGGAATTAAATTGTTAAAGTTTAAAAAAGTATAATTGTTCTTCTGAAAAAACGATGGATTTATTAATAATAATATCTTGGTATGAATACTTGTTAAAAGTCATAATCTTTAAAGCATCTATCTTGCGACATGCATTTTAAAACTTCCAATATTTTGATCGTGATGTAAAGTACAGGGCACCAACAACATGTTAGTTTTGACATTTAGTTTTTTGTCGTAGATGCATTGGCTATTATTACAATGAATTCAATTTCGTTCGAAAATCTTATTAAAATAATTAAAATCCACTATAAAAATGGTGTTACTGTTAAAGTTACATTTCGTAAAATTTGTGATATTTTCGGACAACATAATCGGCCATCTGAAACCGATATTAAGAATTTGGTCGTTAAATTTGAGTCGACAGGCTCGATACAAAATGTGCCAACACCAACGCGTGTTCTTAATAGCGTTTTTACTACTTGTATCCTTTATAGACAGTAATTGCCACTAATGCCTGATCACTTGGCTGACTCCAATTTATATATTTTGGTCAATTGACACGAATGTGTTATTTGTAATGCAGAGAGAAGTCAATTGGTTACTTTATACACCCCATGTAATTAAGCGTAAAGAAAATTGTCACTCAAGTGCCTCTAATTAATCTATAGTGTAGTCAGTTTAAACGTTAATTACATACGTACTTCATTTGACTAAAAGTTATCCAAAAGGGTCATGCACGTGTTAGAATAACTAGTCACGTAGCTAGTTATGTAACTAGTTGTCACCCTAAATGGTAGGTAAATTCACTAGCTCATAACAGTCTCTTAGAACTGCTGGGAAATGACTGTCAGGAGAGATAATTGTGTATGTGAAGTTACAAAATCTTTCGACAACGAAATCTCTTATAAATCGAAATTACAAAGAAAACAAATATGAATGTTTTCGATACATTTAATGAATTTTTGATACTTTAAAAAAACTCGGTTAAACTTTTTTGAAGCAAAATATTTTGAAATCATAATTTTCAATTGCTGATAGAGAAATGAAAAACTTAATTCCAGTTTCTCGATGTTGAAATAAGTTAGTCGATAACATTTAATGCTATTTGTCTAACAAATTCGACTAAAAGCTTTTTGTCCAGACAATAAGTTGCTCATTGACGACAAAAAATTATATTTTCATAAAAAACTTGGATAATATGCATATAAATATGCATTTTGAAGTAAAATATAACAAAATATGCATTATCAATAAAATATGCAAAAATATGCACTAACAAATCGATGCCATTTTACAGCAAAATATGCGATTCGGATTTATAATTAGTCTACATTGTATTTGGACGTTCGAGAAAAAACATGCATTTGCATATAAATCCGCCCCCTAGTAATTATTGTTACAAATAACGAAAAACTATGAAGAAACTAGAAACTTACTTTATTTGTGACATTTACAAAATGATTACGAAAATTAAAGGAAACAAGTACTTCAGAATATTCTTCAAAATAGCCGAATACTTAGTAAGTGGCAATTCATTTTAGAATATACTTCCATTTAATCTAAGGGAAATTAAATTGACAATTAAGTACTTCTAAAAGTAGATAAATACATTTTTTAAATTATTTTCTTTTTGATAATCAAAATTGAGTGCAAGTAATTACTATTTATAAATAGTTCCAGAGAATGAACTTGTAGTCAGTATACTTATAACAGTATATGCTGCATAATAATAAATCTAAAATGGGAAAATGGATTCAATTAGCTGTAGTACTTTCAATTTTTTGTATGAAAATACAGTCAATTGACAATTTATTTACATCGTACCAGCAAAATATATACTATATGGAAAATGAGCGAAAGGTGAATTTATTTTAATAATTAAAGAAAAATAAATAAAAAACTAAGACAATAAATAAATTTCCAAAACATTTTCAGTATTCTTGGTTTGATGCTTTAACGAAATGTGTCAGCATGAATATGAGTTTGGCAGCTATTGAAACGAAGGAAAAATCTGACGAGATCACGACCCTGCTACAGAAAACATTTGGCAATGTTAATGAACAGTGGATTGGTGGCGTTGCAACCGGCAATGATCATCAGTTTGTTTGGATATCAAACGGCGATAAAGTCACATTCACCAACTGGGCTCCTGGAGAACCAAGTAATTCTCATAAAAATGAATATTGTCTTCTAACAGCATGGAACAAAAAATTTCAATGGAATGATCTTGAATGTCATAAACACGCTGGTCTAATCTGTGAGTATAGTGTACATCATCATAGGCAAAAGGAATTGGAAGCTAAATTGCAAGAGGAATTGTTAAAGGAGCAACAGTTGCAAAAAGAACTGGACAGAAAGCAATTTCAGTTAGAGTTTTTATTGAATTATGGGAAATATGGATTCAATAGTACTAATTAAAAGACGTGAATTATATTGAACAGTTATTGTTACAATTATATGAAAATGTTGATTTAATAATAACATTTTACTAAAACAAACAGTATACTAAGTATGTATAATGAATTGAAAAAGATTGACTTTTGTAATAGATTTGAATATAATCAGTCAATACATTTTTAAATCTATTTTTTAGTGTATTTGAATTAAAGAAAATATTAATGATTCAATAAGAAATGACTTCTATAAAGAATGAATTCAGTATATTTGAAGTACAAAGGAATTAAGCCTATAAATTAATTCATAATGAATTCATTAACGAAATGGTTAAGAGATAAAATTTTATTCGATTTAGAAATTGAAATAAAGAATTAATTCTTTCGAATCTGTGGTTGCAACTTGGCCTCATATAGGAACACGAATCGAAACCCAAAAACATTGGCAGTGTATATATTTTATCAAACGAATGCATGAGGCCAAGCCGTAAGCAATGCAAAACTCTGCAAGGCAGAGCAAAAATAATGCCCTAATTACACTTAAGCGATAATGATGCTTGAGATTCACCCAGACTTATATTACGACTCAATGTTTTTAATATAATCAAAACGTTTCAAATAAATGTACATGGTATCTAACCACATTCGTTTAAAACTTGCCATATGGCTGATTACTAAAACTACATAAAACTACAACTTTGATAAGGATTAACCACATATTGGGGATTTTTCTTCATGTTTGTGATTAATGTTGTTTGCTTTATGCTTATTATTTTGAAAAAGTGTTAAGAACATTTAGTTAAAATAATATTTCTGTTAAAAAAGAAATACTTTTGGTCGTTTTTTATACCCTTCAACTTCGTGAAAAGTTTATATATAAGTTTGACATTCCATTTGTAATTTCCACAATACAATTTTCCGACCCTATAAAGTATATATATTCTGGATCCTTATAGATAGCGGAGTCAATTAAGCCATGTCCGTCTGTCTGTCTGTCCGTATGTCTGTTGAAATCAATTTTCTGAAGACCCCAGATATCTTCGTGATCCAAATCTCCAAATGATTTCGAAAAGTTTCCTATTTAAAATTAGCAAAATTCGTCCATATATAACGGAGATATGAGCAAAAATCCGAGACAACCTGTGAAAATTTCATTAAAAAAAACAATTTATTACATGCTTTGACAAAAAAGCAACAAAACGTACATATGTTTGGATGTGTGTTGGTTTCATTGCTTTGCGTATTTTGCTTTTGTTTCTTTTTTGGTGTGTCGCTTCGTTTGGCGTTGTTATTTTTATACCATTCACCTTCAGGAGAAGGGTATATATGAGATTGTCATTTCGTTTGTAACTTCTACAATATAATCTGTTCGTCAGCAATTAAATGTAAAATTTTTAAAAGTTTTCTTGATATATTTAGGATGCTATACGGTGAAAGTGGGCAATTAATGCATCCACAACAAAGGTAAAGGGTATATAAGATTCGGCATAGCACTCTTACTTGTTTAATCTTAAAATCGTTGCTGCATCTCAAAAACAAGTCAGATTGCTATATTGGGCTGTGCCAAACCTTAATACTGTTTTACATTCACCAACAAAAAGATGGGGGTACAGAAATATCCAATTTTTCAAGACTCTGGTGCATAAATCAGGCTGAATTTGACCGATGACATGAGTTATGTTGACTTTGGGGCCCCCTAAGGTTTGTTGGTTATTCGCATAGACCTGCGACTTAAGAAAACCCCACAAGAAAGTATCTAACGGTATCAAGTAAAACGATCTTGGCTGTGTGAAACATATCGCCAAAATAAGTTGGCAAACATTGACCTATAACGCTCGCCGTTAACGGTGATAGCCTTGCCAATGTCGTTCTCAAAGAAATATGGACCGATGACACACACAATCCAAACCAAACAGTGCGATGCATTGGATGCTCTGGGCTCTCTTGTCGAGTGGGATCATCCTAAATTCGACAGATGTAGCTACAACATTATGGCCGCTTTAAATCAAAGTTCCTTATTGAAGACCCTTTAAATATATTCTGGGCTCCTATAAAATTCAAAGACAAACTAGTAACGTCCTCCGTCTGCCTGTTGATGGCATGATAGGGGCTAGAGAAATGGTCCTAAGGAGATGAAATATTCTCTGCTGATCAAAAAATTTTCGATACTTCAGATTGGTCCAAAAAAAAAAAAAAAAATCCGTATCTCTGACTTGTAAACAAACAATTAAAACAATTAAAACGAGTAAAATAAATTATAATTTGGAATAAATTTTCCGTACAACGAACAGTGGTTTAGAAACATTTTATTTTGGAAATAATTCGGTAGCTCGTGACCGATTAGATATATCTTCACGGATTCTTCACACCGTCAATGCTGAGGTGGCTTTGCACACTTTGCTCATTTTCTTCTTATCCGAATGACAAGAAATTTTATACTTGCATAGCTCTTCATACATTACATGCGTAGGCTACTCATTTAGTTGATCATAAGATTAGGTGACATGAATTCCGTATATATAGAACTTATTTGTAGCGAAATTTGTGTATATACCTATAGTGACGCTGAAGCATACCAATCGCTCACCAAAGCTTATGGTGAATGTGTTCCATTGGATTCAATGTGCGAGAGATGGTTTGTGCAGTTCAAAAGTGGTGATTTTGACACTGAAGACAAATATCGCCCAGGACGGCCAAAAAAGTTTGAAGACCAAAAATTAGAGGCATTACTCCATGAAGATTGCTGTCAAACTCAACAAGAGCTTGCTTAATCAAGCAGCAATTTCAAAACATTTGAGAGCAGCTGGATTAATCAAAAAGCTGGCAAATTAGGTACAATAACCGAACATGTACCGAGCTGATTCGTTTGAAGCGAGCATTGGCCGTAAAACTCCCAGAATATGCGGCGTAGCATGAAACCGTAATATTCCATCATGACAACGCTCGGCTAAATGTATTTTTAATGAAAAAGAAAAGTGTATTTTTTACGAAAAATATTTTGTGTATGGGTCTGAAAGGAAACCTAATGTTAATGCGTGTAAAATAAAGATTGTCACATCATCCAATATAGTTAAATTTTGAAGAAAAATTTCAGATTTATCTAAATGTTTCTAAAAAGCTGCAATTATAAAAAATATTTTTTCTGGCAGGCCCTATATTTAGCTTAAATACAATTTAAAGTAAATCAAATATCGTATGCTAACTAACGGCAGATATTTATACTTATATATCACTCTTACTTATTTGTTGAGATCTATATACTATGTGAAACCCAGACAGTTCAGTTAACATGACCGGAATTTGAGCACATGCAGATTCGTATTATGCATTAATTTAAAGCTTAATGGCATTGATATACACAACTTTATATATAACTTACATACTTTGATAAATGCCATGCCCACCCAAAGTAGGCGTTACCGATAAATAATGTATATATTTTTCTTTGTACTTATAACTACAGACTTTAGTAGAGCTCGAAACAGGATATGAACAATTTCACTTTAATCAATAAAATATATTAGAGTTAATGTAATTTGTCAACGAAACAGAATGTGAAACATTTTACTTTAGTTTATGTCTTTGCTCAGCATTATTGCGGTTAAACTTATTATACACATACTGTTTGGACCCTCCTAATTTTTAAGATCCCGTACTTCCCCTTAATATGTTTGCATAATATATAAAGAAGTGTACAACGGGTATGGATATCATTAGCGTTCTGTTGTTCTGATAATCAATATGGGAATTTTAAGCTTTTCTAAAATCATTTTATTACTCTTGACACTGGAACAAGTGTGCTCAATTACACGGGAAAAATTGTATACTTCTGATGGTAAACAGTACTATTACATTGAAAGTGAATATAAGGTGAGAAAAACAATAACAAAAAAATACCTAAAACTTATTTAAAAGACAAACAAATTTTAACAATTTTCATTACGTCAAACAAGTATGATTGGTTTGAATCTTTAACCAAATGTGCACGCATGAACATGACTTTGTTAACAATTGATTCCAAAACCAAATCGGAAGATATCAATAAAGTTGTTAAGACGGCCTTTGGTATGTTAAAAATTATTCAAAAATATATTTTTAGAATTTGGGCTTAATTTTCAACTCCATATTTATATTTGTAGGAAGACATGTTACTCTTTGGGTGGGTGGCTATGCTGTTGGTACAAATCGCCAGTTCACTTGGATTGCAACGGGCGAAGAAGTTACTTATACTTATTGGTATAGTCCAAATCCAGATTTTTATAATAGTGAGGAGTATTGTATGCAAATTGGTTGGGGTACCAATATGGAGTGGAATGATAATAAATGTACCAAAAAATTTGGTTTCATTTGTGAGTTCAAACCACAAGAATGTAGCGGCTATGTGGATGATAAGAATTATAAGAACCAGAATATTATAATTAATAATTATCAAAAAGTTTAAGTTGTTGTTTTTTTTATGAAATGCAGCAAAATCAAAAATAAATGCTAAAATAAAACAGTATACAATATTTTAAAACGTTATTTATTTTTCACGCAAAACTATTCCAAATGTTTAGCTTTTATTTTGAAACAATTGTACAATATAAATTTACTCAGAGTATTGGCTTTTGTAATGAACTTTTTCCATTTTACTGGAAACATATGGATTCTATGCCAAAAGAACTATTTATCTTTTGAGGCCAAGAACGAATCAAGCCAATTATGCATCGATCGAAACAAATAGTAGTTGGACAGGGCAATGATGAAATATTACGGTTTCATGACTGGCCGCATATTCTGAGCGTTTTTCGACCAATGGTCACTTCAAATTAATCAGTTATATGCGGTACAGGTTCTCTGTAATGTTCTGATCAGATTTGGTCCCACCAAATACAGTGCGTTAAGGTAGCGCCATGGATATTTGGCTTTGGTGTCGGTTCGGCTGGTTGGCCGGGATTCACATACGATCTCTTACGTTTCGGGTTATCGTAATAAATCCATTTTGCTTCACAAGTAATGATTCGGTGCAAAAATCAATTTCTTTTATAGCGTTCAAGCAGCATCTCAGATATACAAAATTATCTTTCAAGGTCTCTGGGATTCAATTCGTATGGTAACAAATTTCTTTGCTTTTGGATGAATCCTGCTGCTTGCAAACGTTTTGAAATTCCTGATGAAATTCCGCAAGCTATTGTTGAGTTTGACAACAATCATCATGGAGTAATGCCTGCAATTCTTGGTCTTCAAACTTATTTATATTCCGTGGTAAAATCACTATCTCTCGCACGTTTAAACCTATGAAACACATTCACCATAAGCTTCGGTGAGCAATCGATGTGCTTCAGCTGCTTCAGCCCGCATTTGACGCTTTGTTGGCACAATTTTCGACATTTTCGAAGCAAAAAACAAACTTTGTTGTTTACACTATAATGTTTAAAAACAAAGTGAGAATAAATGACAGATAAGTTATTAAAAGCAAAAACCGCGTTCAAAAGATACGCCATCTATTGTAATTCTACATTTTTAATATACTTTTGGGAATGTTCGAGATATCACACTTGGCAATAATAATAATAATGCAACAGAATACTTCCATTGTCTTGAACATTCACCAACGAAACTACCCAAATAAAATATTTTTTGACAGTGCCCTTTTAAACTAGTGGTAGACTATTATTCGGTGGGTTGAGGGTTCAATTCCCGCCAGATACTATGGCATGTTTTAATAAATCAGTCATAATTAAACCACTAGTAGTTATTTAATCACGTACTTGTCCTAAGTAGAGGGTCATTGACCCGTTTTGATAAATTAGCTAGAAATGCCCTACACAATTAACGTTTAAAGTGACTACACTACAAATTACTTAGAGACACTAAAGTGACAATTATCTTTACGCTAGATTACACGCGATGTATAAAGTAACCAATTTGACTTCTTTCTGCATTACAAATAGCACATATGTGTTATATGGAGTAGCCAAATGATCAGACATTTACTGTCTATAAGGGATAAAATTACTTCTTGCCTAACTGTTGGGTTATTAGGAGATAAAACAATATTTCTGTTTAAGAAAAAAAAATACTTTTTGTCGGTTTTTATACCCATCACCATGAGTGGCAAGGGTATATATAAGTTTGTCATTTGTAATTTCTACTTTTTTCATTTGTGACCCCACAAAATATATATATTCTGGATCGTTATAGATAGCAAAGTCGATATAGCCATGTCCGTCTGTATGTTGAAATCAACTTTCCGTAGCCCCCAAATAACTTATAAACATAATTTATACACCAATACATCGGGAATTCTTATGAATCGGTCGCTATTTCAAACTGAGAAAATCGGCCCACAAATGGCTGAGATATAAGGAAAAAATCGGGACCTCATTTTTTGGTCTAGTTTTGTTCTATATCTGGATTACTAAGTCATTAATATATACATTATGGATATCTAATGATAGATATTTCAAAGTCCATTGCAACGATGTATATAAGGCTATAGTAATTTGGACCTACAATGGGTCAAAATCGGGAAAAATATTTTTTAATCCGAATTTTTTTTAACAAAAATTTTTTTTTCACTAATAAATTTTAAAAATGAAAAAAAAAAAAAAAATTTGGAAAAAAAATTTAATTTAATTTTGAAAACAATTTTGGAAAAAAATTTAAATTTTGAAAAACAATTTTGAAAAATAAAAATTTTTAATTTTGTTTAACTAAAAATATTTTAAATTTTGTATTTTAAAGTATAATTTGGTGAAAGTATAATTTTGTGGGGATACAGAAATGTCCCATTTTTCAAGACTGAATTTGACTGATGTTGGCTTTGAGGGCTACTGTGGTTTGTTGCTTATTTGCATGGACCTTAGACTTAACAAAAACCCAAAAAGAAAATACTTAATGGTGTCAAATCGCACTATCTCGGCTGTGTGACACGTAGCGCCAAAATAAGTTGGCGATAGCCTGGCCAACGTCGTTCTCAAAGATATATGGTCCAATGACGCCCACAATCCTAAATTCGACAGATGTGGCTTCAACAATATGGCTGCTATGTATTAAAGTTCCCTATATACAATATTTTGGGCCCCTATAAAATTCAAAGACGATTTAGTAACGTGCTTCCGTCTGCCTTCCATCGGCATGATAGGGGCTAGAAAAAAGGTCTTAAAGGGGATGAAATATTCTCTATTGATGAAACATGTTCGATATTTAAAATCGGTCCAACCTAAACCTTATAAACCTTATAAATAAACAATTAAAAAATATGTTTGCCAGTAAGAAATTTTAATTTCATTGCCCACTAAAATAAATAAATCTCTGTTCGGTAAATTAAATTCTAATATATTGGGTGTATTACTTAAAAATGCGGGATTTACAATAGATGGCGTATCTTTTGAACGTTTTTTTTTTTTTTGTTTTTATTAACTTATGTGTCATTTTGTGATTTAATCTCACTTAGGGTCATTATTACAACGTGCCTTTATGTTCGTAATAGTAAAAGGTAACTTTAAAGCAGCGAAAGGCAGACTCACACCACTACAGTTTTTAGATATTGTAGTTGTATGAGTTGAGTAAAAAGTTGAGAAAAAAACAAAAACAATAACTGAAATAAACAAGCATAAAAAGCGAAAAGCGTAAAACAACCTGCTTCTATTACTTAAAGTTACCTTTTACTATTACGGACATAAAGGCAAGTTGTAATAATGGCTCTTAGTTGTTGAATTAGTGTAACAAAGTTTTTTTTGGTTCGAAAATGCGTAATTTATTACCTGAGGTTTAGAACGAAAACCAGCCATTTTGACACGAAAGCCAGCCAAAAAAGTTTGTAGATCATAAATTGGAGTTATTACTTCATGAAGATTGTTGTAAAATTCAACAAGAGCTTGCAAAATCATTGGGAGCTACTCAAGCAGTATTTTCAGAACATTTACGAACAGCAGGACTCATCGAAAATCAGGGAAATTGGGTACCATACCTTGATTTTGGATGTCCGAAATGATGTTTGAACGCAATAAAAGAAATTAATTTTTGCACCGAATCATTACTTGCGATGAAAATAGATCGAACGTGAAGCCCAGCCAACCAGCCGAATCGAAACCAAAGACAAATATCCATGGCGCTAAGGGTGGAATTAAAAGGTTCCTATCTATTATGAGCTGCTGTAATCCGACCAGATCATTACATGGAACCTGTACCGAACGCAACAAACTCGTTTGAAGCTAGCATTTGCTGAAAAACGCCCAGAATATGCTGCCAGACATGAAACCGTAATACTACATCATGACAACGCTCGACCACATTATACAATACCTGTTAAAAACTATTGAGAATGAAGTGGTTGGGAAGTTTTGCCTCACCCGCCTCGTCCTTGCCCCGTCTGGCTACTTTTTGCTTCGATCGATGCAGAACGCTGTGATACCTTCAGATTCTCAAAAGATAAGCAGTTCATTTGGCTCGGAATACATTTGTTTCCAGAAAGTTGGGAAAAGTTCATAGCTACCAAGGGCCAATACTTCTTAAACAAAAGCTAAAAATTGGAAAAAAAAATCCCACATTTTTACGTCATAGACCTAATAATTCGTAGCATCAAGAATACATAAGTCTAGCACTTAAAAATATTATTTGAATTTAAATATATTTATTTATGCATTTAATTTTAACTGGAGAAAGATTTTAAAATATTATTTTTCCATTTTACTGGAGAATGCCTAAGCAATATAATTCAATTGTTTGATACTGTATTTAAGGCTTGTTTTCAACTTGAATTCAAGTAAAAATGCGTAGTGTTTAGTTCTTAATTTAAGTTTTCTGATAATTATTAAAAATTAAATTATACTTTGGTTTTCCACTATCATGGCTGCTATGTTGGCCCTTTTGTTCTTTAAATTCACAAACGAAACCAAATTTCTTAGTGCAGGTATTGTCGTTCCATTCCATATAAGGTCCATTACCAATTTGCACACAGTACTCCTTTTTTTCCGAAAAATCTGGATTGTTAACAGTCCAATTTGTAAATGTAAATTCTTCACCCGTAGTCATCCACATGAATTTACGCTGTTCACCAACTGCATAACCGCTAATCCATAAAACTAGATTTTTTCCTAAAGCAGCAAAAAAAAAATAAGCGTTTAAATCATAATTAAAATGACCATAAAACATACCAAACTGTTTTCTTATCATGGAAAGTACATCGTCCCATTTGACTTTTGAATCGAAGGCCGTCAGCGACATGTCCATGCGGGCACATTTTGCCAAGGATTCATACCAGTCATACTAAATTTTGCACAGTTTTCTTTTTAAAATATTTTTTTTTTTTTAATTTTACACTAACCTTGTGTTCATGTTCAATATAAAATGTTTTATCACTTTGCGTGGTAAATAATTTTTCTGGGGTTATATAAAATGCCTGATGATGGGCTGCCAGCAGGAATAATATAATGAGAATTACTTTCATGTTGGTTGAATGTTTATGGAGTGTGATTAAAAATTTTAATGAAAACAAGAATGTTATTTTCGTTGGCAAAAGGTTTATCAGTAAGTTTATAAATATTAAAAATAAAAAAAATTCATTGAAAATGCTTCAATGAAGTGATAAAATAGTATAGTATGTAACCACCAAACCGAACTAAATGTAAGCAGTTTTGAATTTAAATTTTCATTCTCAATTTAGAACGTAGGACTACATTTGTAATACTCTATGAAAGCAAAATCAGTATCTGTACCGCACCTGGACTCGTTTAAGAGCATTAATTTTCAATAATCAAGACTAAAGATGTAGAATTTTATCTAGTATGAAAACTTTTAGGGCTGTCAATATTGTGCAGTGTTAAAATTTATACTGCAGAAATCTAGACAGACTGATCGCGATTATCATACTGCTCCTATATATTAAAGGATGATTTTTTTTATACCCTTCACCTTCGTGAGAAGGGTATATATAAATTTGTCATTCCGTTTGTAATTTCCACAATATAATTTTCCGACCCTATAAAGTATATATATTCTGGTTTCTTATAGATAGCGGAGTCGATTAAGCCATGTCCGTCTGTGTGTCTGTCTGTCCGTCTGTCTGTTGAAATCAATTTTCTGAAAACCCCAGATATCTTCGGGATCCAAATCATAATAATTCTGTCAGACATGCTTTCGAGAAGTTTTCTATTTAAAATCAGCAAAATCGGTCCACAAATGGCTGAGATATAAGGAAAAAACAGGACAACCTCGATTTTTTACCTATATCTGGATTACTAAGTCATTAATATAGACAATATGGATATCTAATGATAGATATTTCAAAGACCTTTGCAACGGCGTATATATAATAAGTTGGACCTACAATGGGTCAAAATCGGAAAAAATGTTTAACCAGATTTTTTTTTTCACCAAAAGTTTTTTTCGCTAAATATTTAAAAAAAAAACAAAAAAAAAATTAATTTAAAAAAAAAAAAAAAATTTTACATAAACAAAAAAAATCGAAAAATATTTTTTTCCAAAAAATGAAAAAAAAAACAACTGGAAAAAAATTAAATTTTGTTTACCTAAAATTAACTAAAAATTTTTATTTTGAAGTATAGTTTGGTGAAGGGTATATAAGATTCGGCCCAGCCGAATATATCTCTCCTACTTATTTTAATTTTAATACTCTTCTGCCAAATTTATTTGGTTTGAACATTGAAAAGTTTATCGTAAATGTATGTATATTTATTTTATCGTGTATGTATGTATGTGTTTGTGACAACCATTTATATGATAAAGGACTTACCATACTATGTTGCTCTCGGCTTATGGATATCATAAACTGAGAAAAACATATTATGATAAAATTATTCATCATATAAATGGTTGTCACAAACATATAAGTACATGTTTACTGTAACCATATATATGGTTGATACAATCATGTGAATCGTAAATTAACCAAATTATTGTTACCACAATCACAAACATATATAGTTACTGTGACTATAATATTGCTAAAAATTTTGAAATGGTTTTAGTAAACATGCATAAATATTGATTAATAGTTATACAAATGTCTATGGTATTTTCTATTTTAAAACATTTTCACCACCTGTTTATGGTAACTACAAAACAACAAGCTCTTACATACTTTGTTAATGCAATTTATTTACATACACTACATTTCCATAATTCACACAACACATATTAGTTAATATTAACAAACATGTTTGTATGATATCCTCCATCCTTTTTGCCATTAGATTTCTTATAATCCAACAATAACTGCAACAATAACTGATTCTTATCCAGTTCATTTTGAAGTTGTAGTTCCTTTGCCTCTTCTGTCTGTAAATTTGCTTCGATTTCCTTTATCAAATGATACTGCTGATTTTGTTCACATATTAAACCAAAATGTTTATGACATTCATGGTCATTCCATTGAATTTTCTGGGACCAACCAGTTTGAAGACAGTATTCATTGTTGTTGTGAAAATCTGGCTCTCCTTCAAACCAATTAGTGTAAGTCACTTTATTACCGGTTGCAATCCAAACATAATGACGATCATTGCCATTAGCAACTGCTCCGATCCACAGAGGATTTACATTTCCAAGTGTTGTCTTTAACAATGATGTTATATCATCCGACTTCTCCTTCGTATCAATAGTTGCCAAACTCATATTCATGCTGACACATTTCGCCAAAGCATCAAACCAAGAATACTAAAAATGTTTTGGAAATTCATTTATTGTTTTAGTTTTTAATTTGTTTTGTAAATTAGTAAAAAAAAAAATAGTATAACCTTTTGCTCATTATCAATGTAGTAGACATTTTTTAGGTCCGATGTAAATAAATTGTCAATGGAATATATTGAGTTAATTTTTATACAAAAAATTAAAAGTATTACAAATAATTGAAGCGATTTTCCCATTTTATATTCTCTAGTAAGATATACTATTTTCCCACTGATAACTTGAAGCTATTTATATAGAAAATTTAATTCAAAATTGTTTCAAATCCGATTGTTTGTCATTAAAAATTAAATAAATTAATTAAATATGCTAATTAACTAAGTAGTAATTACGATAGTGTATTATTGTAAATGTATTTATATCACTTAATTTGTTACAATAAACTCGTCAATATTCATTTAAAATATAATTATTTTTTCAATCAAAAAACCCTATCTGAACATTAAACCTGCTTAGGTTATGTGTTACCATAACATCATAGGCGAGCCTTAACACGAATCTCACATGTAACCTTATATGTTTATCACATATTGTAAAATGCTATGCTATTGCTTTTTGTAGGGTACTATCAATTGCGTCTAAGCACCTCTTTCTAGACACCCAGCTGTTTATATAGACTGAATATAATTAAAGTTTGTTGAAAAAACATAAGCAATATATTGTAAATTATGTACATATTAGTATTATTTTAGTAAATATTTGTTTTTCGTAAAAAGTAATTTTTTTTTATAATAAATAGTGTCAATCAAATTTTACAGACTTTTCGTACTTGAGATCTGAGAGTAATATTTGCTTTAAAAAACTTTCAGTAAAATGATTGTAGAAGGAATATGACTCAGTGGTTGGCACTCATAGCCACTAGGAGCCGATCGACTATTCAGATGTACACATTCGTGTTATGTAAGCGAAACTCGTTATAATTAGCAAAAGGGAAATAATTTGGAGATGGTGCATCAAAAAATACAATCAGAACATTCAAACAATTCAATAGACAGTGAGTAATCTATATACATATATGGGGCATCTTTCTGGCAACATATGGATTCCGAGCCAAAAAAACTGCTCATATTTTCTGGCCAAGAATGAATCAAGCAAATTTCGGATATTCTGTTCTTAAGTGAAGCGTATCCCAGAGAGGGCGTTCTGCATCGATCGAAATAAATATTAGTCGGACGGGCAAGGTCTAGACTATAAAGCGGGTGAGGCGAAACTTCTCAACTACTTCATTCTAAATACTTTTTAATAGGTATTGCAACATGTGGCGGAGTGATGTCATGATGAAATACTACGGTTTTATGTCTGGTTGTTTTTCGGCCAATGCTCGTTTCAAACGAATCATTTGCTTTCGGTCCAGGTTCGCCGTGATGGTCAGATTTTAGCAGCTCATAATAGATAGGACCCTTTATCTCCCACCAAATACAGATAATTACCTTAGCGCCATGGATATTTTTGTGTTTGATGTCGATTCGGCTAGTTGGCCGGGCTTCACATACGACCTCTTACGCTGCGGGTTATCGTAATAGATTCATTTCTCATCGCAAGTAGTGATTTGGTTCACAAATGATTTTTTTCAAGTTCACGCGGCTTCAATTCGTTATGGTACCCAATTCGACACGAAAGAAAAATCCAACGTAACTCACCTTTTGAGAAATACATTTGGAAATGTAAATCCCTTATGCATTGGTGCTGTACTTAATGGCGTTGATCATCGTTAATATAAGTGAATTTCAACTGGTAAAAAATTCACTTTCACCAATTGGTTTCAAGGACAACCTGATAATTGGGGCAACAAAGAATATTGCATATAAACTGGTTGCTCTAAGGAAATTAAATGGAATCATCATGAATGTATTCAATATTTTGGTCTTATATGTGAGTATAATCAGTACTATCATTCAGCTGTGCCGAACCTTATATACCCTTCACCAAATTATACTTTAAAATAAAAATTTTAAATATTTTTAGGTAAAGAAAATTAATTTTTTTTTTTTCAAAATTTAAAAAATAATAATTTTTTTGGGGTTTTCTTCAACACTTTGAGAGAAGTGCACGGGTTTTATTCTTCACATCACTAACTTGTCCCAACAGCTCGAATTTGTCCACCAATTATGTATTCAATTATTTTATAATTGAATCAAGTATTCATGTGCTGAAAAACAAAATTTTCTAATACTTTCTACAGAAAATATTGAGTTCTTATATTTATGCAGTTTGGCAGTGAACTTTTGCCATTACCCCAGTCGAAGCCAATCATTCGTTTTATATTAATTTATATGTTTATGTAAAAATCATAACTCGTACATGGAGCAGTAAGTAAGCAGCTAGACTTTCAAACACAATAAGACAATCAGCATGCCGGTTCAATTCCCATATAAAGCTATTTGGGATTTTTAGATTTGGTTTGGCTCTATTGAGGGTACCAAGGTGGAGGCTATTAATTTCCTTTGGAAAATATTTAAGATTTCCATCCGCTATTAGCACAAAACTAGACTAGGGTAAGTAAAATTAAAATTTAATAAACAAATTTTAGTAGGGCATCTACCGACACTAATTTCCCATGAAATTATTTAACAATTAAATTAAATCACTAAAATGACAAAGGTAAATTTCAATAAAAAAAAAAATACCTACAACAAATAAACTTGGAAATAGTATTTAACTGCACATCATAGCATTAAATAAACAATGGAAATGTCGCTTCAGTTATTACCAATACTTCTAGTATGGTCTATACAAATTCAATCAATATATTCTATTGTCAATTTATTTACATCGCAACAGCAAAATGTCTACTATATAAATAATGAACATGTGGTAAATTAACTTAAGTAAATAATTTTTAAACTTAGGAAAAAATTTAAATGATAATTTACAGTTTACTTGGTATGAAGCTTTGACGAAATGTGCCCGCATGAACATGAGTTTGGTAACCATTAACACAAAGGAAAAATCTGATGAGATTACGGACCTGCTAAAGAAATCATTTAGCAATGTTAAGCCACAATGGATTGGTGGCGTTGCAAACGGCAATGATCATCATTTTGTTTGGATTTCAAGCGGCGATATGGTGACATTTTCCAATTGGGTTCCCGGAAAACCAAAGTTTTCTTACAAACATGATTATTGTCTTCTAGCTGGTTGGAACAAAGATCTTCAATGGATTGATTTTGAATGTCAACAATTCTTTGGTGTAATCTGTGAGCATAATGAGAATTGTGGTAGGAAGAAGGAAATTGAAATAAAATTACCCGAAACAATTGAAATAATGGCACAACGTCATAATGAATCGGATATGAATCAAGGTATAGTGCAGGTGTTTCAGAGGAATACATCTGATAAATCTCATTCCAATAACGATAGAGGATATAAATATCGTGATATATTTATACAGTTTAATTAAATACCTTAAGTGAGTTATAAACAATAGGTTAAAAGTGACTTTCTTGTTGTTAATAAATTAAAAATTTTAAAATCTAGCAACAAAAACCAGTTAAGTTTTTTAAAACCTTTTTACTTTTTTGATGTTGACACAGGTAAATTTTAGGAATTTCGAAGAGTGCGAATTAGATTGTTGTGTCTAAGACATCGATATTACCGCGAATAGAATAGCAATTCGGCCAAAAAAGGCTCTTATCCAATGTTATTAGGTTAAAATATCTTTCAACTGTAACAACTGGCCCAATTTAAAGAACACTATGTCAAGGCTGCTAATCATAAATGGTAATCATATAAATGGTTGTCACAAACATATACATGTTTATTGTAACCATATATATGGTTGATACAATCATGAAAATCGTAAATTAACCATATCATTTTTACCACAATCATATATATAGTTACTGTGACTGAAATATTGTTAAAAATATTGAAATGTTTACAGTAAACATGCACAAATGTTGAAATGGATACAGTAATAATGTACAACTATATTTTTTTTGCGTGTAGTGTATAAAAATTATCTATTTCAAGCGGATAACCGTTAATGGCGATCGCATGATATCGGAATGTTTTTGGGACCAGTTTGACGCTTAGAACTTGGGCGATATGTCATTCCAACAGGACGGTGCTACGTGCGGCCTTTGGAACGAGTCCTATTCCACATAAGGACTGAGATCGAAAAATGTTAACATACATATATGTAAATAAAAATGAAAACACTAAACTTACAGTTTTTAACCTTTTTTTCTTTAATTGAAATTATTATTACAATTTACAAAAAAAAATATTTTTATAGTTTTAATCACTAATGATGAAATTTTGAACCTTTTCCGAAAACCCTTCCATTATAGTTTTTATAGTGATTTCTGCCACTTTTTTCGAACTGGTTGTTCATCTCCGTTTAAAATCTACCACACTTTTGGACACCATTTTTGAGCTCTTCAATTCTCTTTTAACAAGAACCCAATATCTCTCCACTGGCCTTAGCTCCAGGCAATTTGGAGAAATTCTCACTCTTGGTACAAATACCACATTATTGTTCTTGTACAACTCAAAACCTTTCATACCATAGTGACAGATGCCAAATCAGGCCAAAATTAAGTGGACACATTAAGAAGTCTTATGAATGGAAACATCCTTTTTTGTAAACATTCTTCGATGTAAATTTGGGTATTTATAGATCCCTTTGTAACAAATGTTTGGCTTTTTTGCCACAACTGCATATTGCTTGTCATTACCAAGAACTTTTTGGGAAATTTTGTCTACTTTTGGGTCCTAAACTTTTCTTCAACATTCCCTAGAGCATCTCCAACATAAAAAAAATTTACCCAGAAGCTGCAAAAAATTTTCCAAACGTACATTTTGTCATCCATTATGCAGCAGGTATATTTTTGTATACAATTTGATTTCAATTTCCGTGCTCTGTCTTTGGTCTACAAATTTTTAGCAGAGATCCTGTTAGGAACTTTTTGAGCCTTGTATGCTTTTCAACCTGTATTGGCTTTAACTTTTCGTACCAAATAGTCCGAGTACTGATCTAACCGAACTTCTTTCCTACCGGATGTGTTGGGAACTCGTTTGCAAATCCTTTCTATTTTTTTGGCTTTAGAAACATCATGTGGCCCATTCCTTCTACCTGAACCAGGTTTTATATCAACAGACAAGTTCTCCCGGTACTGTTTAATAACATTGGAAACAGTTTGATAGCAGACCTTTAATTGTTTGGCCAACTTTTTGTAGGACCAAGTTGGGTTTTATTGAAAATATTTAATAATTTTAGTACGCACTTTTTTCTGGTCACTCATTTTAATCAGATTAACAACAAATGAACATAATTGACAAAGGTAACCTGATCAAAAAAAAAAATCAAATTATACTTGGGTTAAAAGTTTTAATGAAAAACGTGTATTAAGAATTTTACGATCTCAGTCCTTATAATGCCATTGTTTGTATTTTCACAGGTCTTTTAATTGAAAACACCAAATGCGTAATGAAAAACCCTTTAGTTTACTCAAATTATAAATTTTATTTTAATTAATTTGAAATTGAACTAAAATTAGAAATAATTTTTTTTTTTTTTTGCAGCTCAAATGATTGAACACAAACTTTTTTATTCACACTCACATTGTACAATTCACTTAACATTTTGATTGATTTATATTCAAAATTAAATCACGAAATTTTCTACTTTCGCTATCAACTTTGGCTGCAGACAGCATTTCTTCCAACTTTTGCTTCAACTCAACTTGTTTCTTCATTTCCTCTTGCAATTTCGTGTGCATTTCTTCTTGACAATGATGGTAAAGACTGTATTCGCACATAAAACCAAATCTACTATGGCACCAATAATCAGACCATTTCATATCATCAGTCCAGTGAATTTGAGCACAATATGTATCATCGCCTTGATAGTATGGTATACCAGTAGCCCAGTTGGTATAAACAAATTGTTTACCCGTTGAAATCCAATAAAATTTATTTCCTCTACCAGCGCCACCAATCCATAGATGTATTTGTCTGCCAACTACTTGTAGTTCTGCCAATATGTCTGTGATTTCTTGAGATTTAATTTCAGTATCAATGGTTACCAAACTCATGTTCATGCTGGCACATTTGATCAGTGCATTATACCAAGAGAACTGTAATGTTTTAAAACAACTTCAGCTATGGTTTTAATTCTTAAAGCTAAATAGATTTAAGTACCTTTTGTTCAGTTTCAATGTAATATGAATTATTTTGTTGCGATACAAATAAATAATCTGCGGCATTTATGACATTAATTTTTGTGATAAATATTAATAAAATTACCAGCGGCAATTGTAAAAATTTTCCCATTTTGTATTATTCGATTACATTTAAACACTGCGGATGTGTTTATTGAATATAAATTATTTATATTAGAAATATTGCATTTTTAAATAGAGCACCTTATAATCAGCATTTTCGCTTTTCATAAAACATATTGAACACACTAACTTGATCAAATTCATTCAAAGGTCTGCGGTCAAACTATTTTCAATGTTATTCTGCAGTACCATGAGAACTTGTCCGTTGATAGAAAACCTGGATCAGGTAGAAGGAATTGTTCACATGATGTTTCTAAAGCCAATAAATAGAAAGCATTTTCAAAAGAGCTCCCAACACATCCGGTAGGAAAGTAGCCCGGTTAGCTCAGTGCTCGGGCTATTTGGTACGTAAAGTTAAAGCCAATGCAGGTTTAAAAACATACAAGGCTCAAAAAGTTGCTGACAGGAACGCTGCTAAAAATTAAGAGGCCAAAAACAGAGCACGGAAATTGAAGTCAAATTTTATAAAAAAAAATATTCCTGCTGTATAATGGATGACGAAACGTATGTTCTGGCAGATTTTTTCGCAGGGATCAAAATTTTGATGTTGCTGATGCTCGAGGGAATGTTGAATAAAAGTTTAGGACCCAAAAGCAGACAAAATTTCTCAAAAAATTCTTGGTATGGCAAGCAATATGCAGTTTCGGCAAAAATGCCAAACATTTGTTACAAAGGGCTTTATAAATACCGAAATTTACATCAAGGAATGTTTACAAAAAAGGATGCTACCATTCATAAGACTTCTTAATGTGTCCACTTATTTTTGGCCTGATTTAGCACCCTGTCATTATGGTAAGAAAGATCTTGAGTGCTAAAATAACAATATTGTGGTATTTGTACCAAGAGAGGCAAATTCTCCAAACTGCTTGGAGCTAAGGCCAGTGGAGAGATATTGGGCTCTTGTTAAAAGAGAATAGAAGAGCTCAAAAATGGTGTCCAAAGTGTGGAAGATTTTAAACGGAGATGGACAACCTGTTCGAACAAAGTGACAGAAATCACTATAAAACCCTAATGGAAGGGTTTCCGGAAAAGGTTCAAAATTTCATCGCTAGTTATTAGAGCAATAAAAGAATTTTTTTTTTGCAAATTTTAATAATAATTTCAACTAAATAAAAACAAAAATCAAACCTGTAAGTTTAGTAGTTTCAGTTCAATTTTTCGATCTCAGTCCTTATGAAATTACCAACTAAGTAGGATAGTTTATTTAAAAATTATATTACAAATTTGAAGAAAACTGTATTCGTTAAAATTGAAATAGTTTTAATGCCATTTGACATCAAACTAATTGTTCTGAACATTACGTTTTTAATTAACTGGATTGCTTTGTTTATTTCATTCCTAGCTTTCAAATAGGTTTTGAAATTAAGTTTACATGAATTTTAAGTGTAGAGTATTAATTATTTCCCCGATAAAATAGTTTAACTTGCGGTTTTAAATTTGAACAGAAATTTACTGATAAATACGTACAGTGTAAGCTCGGTATTCGCGACTACCTATCATCGTGGCGGCCCGGTTATCGCGACGGCTTAATTTTTAACATAGCAGGTTCTATAAGCGCGATAGTTTACGACAAACGGGTTCTATTTTCATTTGTTGTATTCAACATATTTTAAAGCTAGCGATTTCTCACAAAAATTAAAAATTTTAAAAAAATATAAAAGTGGATATTTCCCAAATTCAATTTTCGTGAAATACATAAGATTTCAGTTTTCCGCATTATAAAGCAAGAAAATTCATTAAAAAAGTTCATGATATTCATGTGAATCGTAAATTAACCATATTATTGTTACCACAATCATATAAATAGATACTGTGACTATAATATTGTTAAAAATTTTGAAATAGTTACTGTAAACATGCACAAATGTTGAAATGGTTACAGTAAACATGCACAACTATATATTTTTTCTGCGTATATGAGCACGTGATTCAGCTGTTTAAAAAAGTAATTTGCCAATGAAGCAACTGTAAATCTCCAATTTCTTTAAAAATGTTTATAATGTCAAGAAAAACAATTCTAATTTTCAAAATTTCATAAATTTTTTTTAATAAAATTTTGGGTTCTGTTAATGCGAAATATCAGTTTTCGCGACAGGTCTGGTTTTTAGTTAGTCGCGAAAACCGAGCTTCCACTGTATTTATATAATTTTCAACAAAACTTAATTCCTTTCCTTTTTATTCTTATAACATTTATTTTATTCTCTGCTGACCACACGAAAGAGCCCAAACGATAAAGAATTTTGCACAAATACTTTTTGTTGATGAGATTTGTTTGGTACTAGCTGACCCGGTGCGCTCCGCCACCCCAATTGGATGAAATAAATAGTAGTATTAAGTCTCCCTTTGTGAATTAATATTAATTCTAATTTTCAAAATTTCATAAATTTTTTTTAATAAAATTTTGGGTTCTGTTAATGCGAACTATCAGTTTTCGCGGCAATTCTGGTTTTTAGTTAGACGCGAAAACCGAGCTTGCACTGTATTTATATAATTTTCAACAAAACTTAATTCCTTTCCTTCTTATTCTTGTAACATTTATTTTATTCTCTGCTGATCACACGAAAGAGTCCAAACGATAGAAAATTTTTTGATGAGATTTATTTGGTACTAGCTGACCCCGTGCGCTTCGCCACCCCAATTGGATGAAATAAATAGTAGTATTAAGTCTCCCTTTGTGAATTAATACTAATTTATGATAACATGTCTCTAGCTTCATGTTTATTAATTTATTACAAAAAGTACCATTCGAATAAAGAAAAAGTACCAAAAATTCTCCCCCTAGAGTTCTCACTCACTTAGTACCATATATGCTTAATTTCATGTTTCTAAATCCATTATTATAGAAAATTCAAAAAGTTCCATTAGAATAAAGAAAAAGTACCAAAAAGCAGGCACTTGTGGATTCCCACCCACTCGGCCCATGTAAAAGCTTTATTTCATGTTTCTAGGTTTATTGGTGAAAAATTTACAAAAAGTACCATTCGAATAAAGAAAAAGTACCAAAAAGTCTCCCCCTAGAATTCTCACTCACTTAGGACCATATATGCTTAATTTCATGTTTCTAAGTCCATTATTATAGAAAATTCAAAACGTACCATTAGAACAATAAAAAAATACCCATAGTTCAGTTCTCACATTTTGGTACCTAAATATTATCCCCTATTCCTAACATTAACTTCACTCAGATATATATCAGCTAACTTTAATGTTGATAAGTGAAATAATTTAAAAGATTAAAAAAGTACCATTAGGAGAAAAGTACCAATTTCCCTTTTCCTTTCCCTTTGAACACCCCTCAAGTTTGAAATTTAAAAATATTTCATTGTTTATGCTACAGACATATCTCAAACGATTAAAATCTGTGTTAATGTTCCCAAAAAAAATATGTTTTAATAAAAGTACCAAACTGTTTACCCGGATTTGGCCCAATATAAACTATGGCACTCGAGTTCCAAATAACAACCTGTTAGTTAATTTTTGTATCAATCCAATGTTAAAAAAATTATCAAAATTGTCTTAATAATTTCATATAAAATGTATTTTTCCAATTTTATCCCCTTTTTGGTAACTTTTTTATCCCCATTACGGCGGTAAAATTATATTCAAATAAATTTCTAAATAAAATATTCGTATCTCTATGTCAAGTTATAAAAAAACATATTTTATGAAAAAGTACCAAAAATAAACACAATTTGTATCCCTTAAGGGTTCGAATTTCCAAAAAGTACCAAACTTATATTTTTTATTTTTTGATAAGTAAAGAATACGATTTAAAATTTGTTTCTATGTTTATTAGTTTAAAAGATACATTGGGTGCCAAAAAAGTACCAAAATAGAGTTTTTACCCGTTTTCTCCCCTAAAAGGTTCGAATTTCGAAAAAGTACGAAACACCTGTCAGCTTATTTTTTAAATGGAGTAACATGCAAATTTTAAGTTTGTTTTGTATCTTTTTTTTTGTATTGAATCCCACTAAGAGACTAAAAACTGTTAAAGGAATAGAGCTAAGCTTTCATTTGAGCAAAAAAAATTTAGATTTTGCAAAAAAAAAATTCAAAAATTGTATGACTTGGGTTACAAAATATTTATTTTGATAGATATCCATCTCGCATCCCTCCAAGCGACCAAAAACCTTTTAAAGCAATGAACCTAGGCTTTCTTTTGAGCGAAGAAAAAAAATTAAAACAAGGGCCCATTTTGGAAAAAAAATTAGATTTTGAAAAAAAAAGTCAAAAATTTTATGTTTTGAGTTACAAAATATTTATTTTGATAGATATCCCACTCGCATCCCACTAAGCGACCAGAACTAACCATGGTGCAAATTTTATCCAAATCGGAAGACATCGATTTCAAATGTTGGTTCACTTGACATGCAATACCCCATATATAAAACATTTACATTGCGAACGTGACACACTTTGAAAATCAAAATAAAATACTTAGTGAGATTATTATATGCATTAAATCTTTTTAATTAAAGCTACTAAATCTTGTGTTGAATCAAAATTTACATTTGCATTGCGAACGTGACAAACACTTTGAAATCAAAATAAAATATTTAGTGAGATTTTCATATGCTTTAACTTTTTTAATTAAAGCTACTAAATTTTGTGTTGAATCAAAATTTACATTTACAGTGCGAACGTGACAAACACTTTGAAATGAAAATAAAATATTTAGTGAGATTATCATATGCTTTAACTCTTTTTAATTAAAGCTAGTAAATTTTGCGTTGAATTAAAGTTTATGCGAGTACTAATAATAAACTATTATTTAGTTACAAGAATGCGACATTGCAACATGAACACAATTAAATGACAAATTTATCCTTAAGCGAGTTTGTCCTATTTTCACTTAAATTTGTTGTTGATAGAAAGACTTAAAGGAAAACAAGTAAGAAAGTATGGTCGGTCAAGTCCGACCATATAATACCCTACACTAAGAAATTTATATTCGTGAGCGATTTTCAGAAGTGGGTCTTATATGGGAGCTATGACCAATTATGGACCGATCACCATGAAATTAGGTAGTGTGATTAATGTCTATATGAAAGTTATTTATGTTGCATTTTATGTGTATACCAACATTTTTAGGAGATTTATGATCGTTAAAGTGATTATCGGAAGCAGGCCTTATATGGGAGCTATGACTAATTATGGACCGATCATCATAAAATTTGGTGACATGAATTCTGTATATATAAAACTTATTTAGAGAAAAACTTGTCTAGATACATATATAAATTAAACATTTATGACCGATAAAGTCCAATTTTGGTAGGACATTTGTATGGGGGCTAGGTGAAATAATCAACCGATTTCAGCCAGTTTCAATAGGGTTCGTCCTTGGGCAGAAAAAATGATATGTACCAAATTTTATCGAAATATCTGCAAAAATGCGACCTGTACTCTGCGCACAAGGTTTACATGGACAGCCAACCAGCCAGCCAGACGGACGGACGGACGGACGGACATCGTTTAATCGACTCAGAAAGTGATTCTAAGTCGATCGGTATACTTTAAGGTGGGTGTTAGACTAATATTTTTGGGCGTTACAAACATCTGCACAAATCCATTATACCCTCCCCACTATGGTGGTGTAGGGTATAAATATCATTAGCAGTAGCTAAGACCAAGAACAAATATATTATCAGTATTCAGTCCAATTTTCTCATGATAACAAATAGTTTGCAGCTTTGGTAAGTTTTTAAGAAAATTTTACACCAAAAATTATCATACGAAACCAGGAAGTTTAGGCACATTTTATATATGTTTTTGGTTGATAATTTTCCGTAATATTTCCTGAACTTTGCTTCCTACAACCTTAGCAAATTCTGCATTTACATATTAAAATAAAATTAGTTTATTTATTAAATATTTACTAGAAATATGTGACCACTTCCATTACACGTTTTAAAAAAAATCTATTATTATTCACAACATTTTCAATACCCATACAATTTATTTGAATTAGTACAAAATGAATGATAAGAGTGAGTATAAGAATGAAATTAAGTTTTGCTTAATATTATATACTAACATATACAACACGTCAGATGTATTTTTTTTAAATTGTGGTTTGTCCAGAACTCAAAGGGGGTTCCCTTAACACTTAAGAATTAAGGGAAATCTACAGCAAGTTTAAATATGTTATCAGCAAAATAATACGCTACAATTAATAACTATGTATGTTTAGTTCATTTCTAATTAATGAATATAATAAAGAGAGAAAATGTTTAAGCTGAAATTAAGTAATTTGTAGAATAAAAGTTTTAAGCAATGATAAAAAAAATATAAATTTTTACAAAACAAATTACACTAGCCTTGGCCTTGCCGTTTCTATCTTAAGCCCTTATATGCAGCTTTTATTTGACTAGTGTGTTACAAAAGAAAAACCTAAATCTATAATACCGACCAGAAATAAATTTCTTTCCATTTCAAAATTTTTATAAATAACTAAATTCCAATTAATAAATTCCACCGCAGTCTTTAAAAGTAAATGAAATAAGCAAAATGGCAAAATCTTCACAGCTGCTGCTAATAACTTTTTTAATATTTATCACAAAACTTTATGTAATAAAAGGCAATGAAAATATATTTGTATCCAACCAAAATAATGTTTATTACATCGAAAGTGAGCAAAAGGTAAAAAATATTTAACTTCAAACGTTTTTTAAACACATCAATAATTCAAGTTCTTTTACAACATTGTTACAGTTTACCTGGTATGATGGTCTGGCCAAGTGTGCCAACATGAACATGAGTTTGGTGACCATCGATACTAAGCTTAAATCTCAAGAAATAACGGCATTATTAAATGATATATTTGGCAAAAGAATACCTCTGTGGATCGGAGGCACTGTTAATGGAGTTAATCCCAGGCAATTTGTTTGGATCTCAACGGGTAGAAAATTCACTTACACCAACTGGGGTAACGGACAACCAGATTTTGCTGGCAACAATGAATATTGTGCTCAAACTGGCTGGACCAACGCAATGGAATGGAATGATCATGTGTGCTCTAATCAATATGGTTTTATGTGCGAATACAGTCGTTATCATCAATGTGAAGAGAAAATGCAAAAGAAACTCCAAGACGAAATGACAAAACAACAGCAAATTGAGTTGAAGCAAATGGTGGGAGAAATGCTGCCCGGTATTAAAAATGTTGATGGGGAAAGTCGAACATTTCGTGATATAGTTTTTAATATTAATCCATTTAAGTAATCCATAAGTTAAATGCGGAAGTCTGAATAAAATAAGTGAAATGTTTTTTTTTAATCTAAAAATTTATTTTAGTACTTTAGTGGGTAACATTCAGATTGTGTGACCTCTTTTCCTTAGAACAATGCGGTCTATTTGAAATTGTGGAGACCAATACCAATACCTGTTGATACTTAACTTCTGCCGTCATATCAAACAGGCAACTAATGGACCTAATATCAATGTGGTTTTGAATAATAATCATGATTAGAAAAGCTTTGAAATGGCAACAGAATTGAATCATTAGTCATAGACATTTAATAAAATCTATAGAATAATAATAGTATTTTATTATAGAAACTGTGACTGTGTGGAATTCTGAAATTCCATAGCTATTTTCCAATATAAATATGGTCAAACAATAAAACTAAAAGCTAGTATTTAACAATCTATCACAGTAGTAAATACAAAATGGAAAAATCTCTTCAGTTATTTGTAATACTTTTAATAAGTTGTATACAAATTCAAACAATTTATTCTATTGACAATTTATATACATCCAACCATAATAATATCTACTATATGGATAATGAATTAAAGGTAAATATGTACTAATTTTCATAACTCTGTTAGAAAAACAAATTAACTTAACCAAAAAATTACAGTACACTTGGTTTAATGCTTTGGCCAAATGCAACAGCATGAACATGAGTTTGGTCACAATTGACACGAAGGTGAAATCTGATGAGATCACCGACTTAATGAAAAATACTTTTGCGAAAGCAAATCCTCTTTGGATAGGCGGTGTTGCTATAGGCACTGATCATCATTATGTTTGGATTTCAAATGGAGACAAATTCACGTTCACCAATTGGGCTGCTGGAGAACCGAGTTATTCTTCCGAAACCGAACTTTGCCTTCTAACTGGTTGGTCAGATAAAATGCTTTGGAATGATCATCAATGTCACAAAAATTATGGTGTAATGTGTGAGTATAGTAAGCACTATACTAGAGAGCAGGAAATCAACACAAAATTACAGGAAGAAGTGGCTAAGGAACAAAATCTTCAAGCCGAATTGGATAAGAAACAGTTTATGCTGCAGTTGTTGCTGGATTATAAGAGATCTCATGTTAATTAACGACGAGGGGTTTAATACAAAGCGTGAAAAGGTTAATTAAAAAGGTTAAGAGAATTATAAAGAAATTTAAAGAGTTTGAAATAAGAAAATATTACTTTATTTTTGAGAATTAAAAAAGAGATGAATAAAATCATGAATAAAAAATCCGCGGGAGTTTTTTCCCTTTTCCCATTTTTATACCCTTCACCTTCGTGAGAAGGGTATATATAAGTTTGTCATTCCGTTTGTAATTTCCACAATATAATTTTCCGATCCTTATAGATGGCGGAGTCGTCTGTCTGTCTGTTGAAATCAATTTTCGTCGTTCTTTGCAATTGGGCATTCCACAAATGTCATTACACCGTACCTTATGGTCGGAGTTGGATGATATTGATCTGGACAACGTATACTTTCAATAAGACGGTGCTACGTGCCACACAAGTAACGAAACTATTGCTCTTTTACGGAAAAAGTTTCCGGACCGTGTTATCTCTCGAAGAGGTAATCACAATTGCCACTGAGATCTTGTGATTTAACACCTTGCGACTTCTTCCTTTGGGGCCACGTGAAAGATATAAGGATACGCCAACAGCCCAGCGTCGATTCATGACCTCAAAGATAGAATTCGTGAGGCCATCGAGGACATAGGCAATTTCATGAAAAGGATATGGCCCTGTTAGCGTGGTCGTGGTGGCAATTTGGCTGATTTTATTTTTCATTATTAACGGCATTTATCATTTATCCGATCATTTATCTCAAAAAATTTAATTTTTCTTTGAATAGCAAAATAATACATAATTTAAAGAGTTTTACCGAATATTCGATTTGATATGCAATTTTCAATATTAAAGTATTTTAATAAAGGGAATTCAATGTCAAATTGTGAATTATTTTTTAAAGAAACAATTCTGTAACTTAAAAAGTGCTGTAAACAAATGATAACAGCAGGTAAGACAACAAATGCCTGAAATAACAATAAAATACAACTGAAAACAATATTTCAATGATTATGATTGAAAACCATAAACATGACGACTGACGACTGACTACAACAAGAAGAAGTCAATTCCCAAACAATTGCTGAAACACCAGAAGAACAACTCTGCCCAGAAAAATAAAAGGAATGGGGTGTTTTAAATAGAAAATAAACACCACAAAACACTCGTATCACTTAAAGATTAATGGAAATTGGAAAATACTGTATGAACAATACAAACAAAAACGTTCATTTTTTTTTATTATTTGTTTCATTGTTAAACAATAAAAATTTAAATAACAAACAGCGTGATGAAAAACCAATGGGGAGAATCAATACGTTTCATACATTTGTAAAATATTGAGATTGAAAGTAAATTTCTTGACAACTGTACTCCTGAGGAGTAAGTGGAAATCTTAGTGGTCTGTCGAAGCGTAAAATATAGCATGTCATTATCACAAACGTAAAACAGTATTAGTAATATTGGTATGTACATAGTAGGGTGGTGTTAATTTTGCACTTTTTGGATATTAGATGGTAAAAAAGATATTAGATGGTAAAAAAGTTGGATACCATACGAATTGAAGCGAAAAACGATGTGCCAAATGATGCTTGAACGATAAAAAGGAAATCATTTGTGCACCGAATCATTACTTGCGATGAAAAATTGATCCATTACGATAACCCGAAGCGTAAGATAAGTGAACCCCAGCCAACCAGCCGTATCGACACGAAAGCCAAAAATCCATGGCGCTTAGGTAATTATATGTATATGGTAGGAGCAAACAAGTCCTATCTACTATGAGCTGCTGGACATCACAGGGAACCTGTGCCGAACGCAACTAATTTGGTTGGAGGCAAACCGAAAAACGCCAGACATTAAACAGTAATATTTTCTCAGGACAACGATCGGCCACATGTTACAATAACTGTTTAAAATTATTTAGAATGAAGGGGTTGGGAAGTTTTGAATAAATTTATATTATACAAATGTTTAAAAGTAAAAGCTAAACATTTTTAAAAATTCCAAATTTTGATGTCATAATAAAAATATATGATACGAGAGCAGTCAAAAATACCGAGACCTTTTGAATGAAACACAGGTTTTGGATATCTTATACTTTCCATTAAATAGGATTTGTCGAGGTCATCAAAATAAACATTTCATGACTGATTCAACCTGAGGAACTCATGGTTTTGAATGCTGTTAGGTCTCTGGTGTCTTGTGGCAAAGTTGTCACACGATTGTATTTGTGGTCGATTGTGAGCAAACATGGCAGCCATCGTGCGGAAAGCTTTCTCAATCCAAGAGATTATTCAAAACTGAAACCATTTCTCGCACTTTCAATCTCTGATCGGGCAACACCATATCGTGAATTTTTCAATTGTTTCGGGTATAGAGACCTCAACTGTCATCTCCCATGTTTGAACGGTCACAACGAAATTCAGTAAATCACTTTTTATCATTGAAATTGATGGTGCAGAGTTCCAAAAGTATTTATCAAGCAAAGCCTTGGTTTAAATTATGGTTTTTATCCACAAAAATAATGCCTAATGAGCACACGAAATTCATGTTTTTAATTTTTTCCTAAAGTCACCGTAGTCCTCTAAGAATAGCAGTCAAACACTAACTAAATGACACAGCTTGTTAAAATGTTGACAGGATTCAAGTGACAGATGTTTGTTCTTCTACATTCGTAAGCAGTTGATCATTTACTTATTTAACTGCATGATTTTGATTCAGATTATGGTATGAGAGCCGACCTATTATCTGATGTAACTCCCTCATATTATTCGCGCCTGCAACTGCTTCCGCTTCACTGGCCAACATCAAAAATCATGAAAATTTTAATAAAATCTGATCTCATGATTTGATTTTTAGATGAAGGAGAATAATTCTAGAATTTGGGCCACCCTAATCTGCATACATACATAGGTAAGCGACAGGACAATAATAAAAGTGATTGATATACGAGCAAGTAAGAAAAAATAAATAAATAAATAAATAGTCCTTGTTACACAAATGCCACGCAACAAACAATAAATGTAAATGTAATAAAAGACGACGCATTATGTCTAAAACAACGTCCATTCTAATGGCACCAACCAATATCGCCATCAACATCATCATTTTAAATACAAAATATTTAAATTTTTTAAACTTCAAATCTGTTTTTTTTTTTTCTTTCTTGTTTGTGTATTGTGTGAGCGTATGTCTGCCTGCCTGTCATAAGATATTCAAATGATTCCTTTATTCGTTTTTATATTTTTATTTTACAATTAGCTTTCCTGTTGCTAGTTTTGCTGGAGTATGACGTATTTTTTTTTTTTTTTTTTGTAATTTTGATTTCCTGTGGTGTTGCCAAGGTATTGAAAATTGATAAAGTGTTGTTGGACAACAATGAGTGTGAGTTTTTTTTTATTTTGTTTCTAGTCTTTTCAAAAAAAGGTGATTTAAGCTTCGCTGAATCTTTTGTGTGAGTTTTTAATCTGTAGTAAAAGACCACCGTTGGAGTTTTTAGTTTCTGGGTATTAAATAAAAAATCGGATACTCTCAACAATGAATGGGAATTACATTTTTAGAAATATTTTGAATTTTAAGTAGAATCCAAGGAAACGGAAACTGTTAATGACATCCGTTAAGTATATGCGTTTTACAATTTAATTTTATTAAGAAATTTTCAAGAGATTTGATTGCCTTTAGTTTAAATCTAATTTGAAAGATTGAATTTTTTTGAAATTAAAGTTTAATAATTTATTTTTTTGAAAACATACTTGAGCTATAACAAAACTAATTAACATGCCTTTGAACATAAGTTCGTTGCAACATCAAGAAGTCTTAACTATATTTAACAAAGATAAGAATAACCCCTAGATTATTGTTCACTCTTTGACCACTTAATAACAACAAATCATATTTATGTAGATGTTTATGGTTAATAAACCACTTCCCTAATGCAGAATCTAAACTAGCAAAAAAATCATATAAATATTATTTATGTTTATGAACAATAAAACATAAGTACTTTTTTCTATATAAAGTATATGAAATATTTTTATGACTATTTACAACATCACAATCACAATATTAACATGAATCGACACAACCTAAAGATACAGGACACTCAAACATACACACACATGCACACTTGAAGAAAAGGACATAAAAACGGAAATTTTTGCAATAAATAATATTTTTCATATAAATAATTGTTTTCCCTTTTTTCTTGTTTGTTACATAATATTTTGATTTTCCCTGAAAATCCCTTAGAAAATAAAGTGGTAAAATTGTTTTGCCAAAATAAGCATAAGAATATGTTAAACTAATCACCGTAGGAAAGGATTTTTATGGCATTTCATTTCCTTATATAATTGCCTTCCTCACATACTTGGCACATATTTCGAAAATTTCTTTGGTAAAAGGGACACTTTCCTTGGCTGATTTTGAAAGTAACAGTTGAAATTATAACACAAACACCATTCAACAGGAAAAACCAAAAACGGATATAAGGAACATTAACGTTAATGTATGAGGTCTGAAAAGAGGGATAACTATTTAAAAGTCAACAGAGAGTTACATTTAAGGTGATAGATGACACTTGATAGAATAAAGATTTTTATTTTGCACAAAAATAATGTATTTATTTCCTTTTTCCAGGCAATAAAGGAAATACAATATACTTAGTTATGAGTGAATATGACGCCATTTAAATACTTTGGTTTAGCAGTTCTGGTCATTACTGGACTTATTTCATCTAACTATCTATCTTTGTTATATATAAAAGAGTGACTTATTCGGCATCACCCAGTCCAAACGCCAAAAGGTGCATACATGAAATTTGGACTATACTGTTACGATTTTGCAATAGCGATTTTAATTTAACGGTTTGTAACGACCCCCTGCAGCATTCATCATGTCTATAAACACGTCCATCAGTAGAAGCTTCTACTTATCAGCAATGTTGAAAGCATGCACTAAATGTTTAAGCTGCTAACATTGACATCGAAAGCTCTAGAATTCGAACATACTAGTTTGTCCGTTAAGAGCATTGTAGAAGATTCTCGAAAGATATAAATAGTGGCAGAGGTTGTAGTCGTTGAGTTAAGTTTATCATAGGCGCTGTTAGAGTTAACATCAACTGTCGTGTACATTTGAGTTTGTACATTATAAAGTGTGTGTGCATTTCTGCGAATTGATAAACGTGTATAAATACAGTGAATGACTATTTGAACTGTTGTTGTTGTACATTTGAAATAAATAAAGAATTGCTACAATTTTAAACTACTAAAACTGCTTTTATTTGCAATGAAAAGTATACGGTTTATTTAAAGGAAATAAACCAACATATTAAAAAGGTTAAAACGTAACAGTACATTCCCCTCTCCCTATTAGAGGAGATTTTTTAGAAATTCGAAAGTTTATGGGATAAACATGGGTAAATTTGGTAACCTTATATTTTCTAAACTAATACAGTTACCAAGAACACTTAAAATACATCTTTATCTAACTACTTCAAAATTTAGCAGAAACGGAAAAATTGGACCGTTTAGGAGAGAAAACAATTAAAAACTATGTTTCGGTACATTTTTGGTTTGAAAACAATTAAAATATGAATTTGGTACTATTTGAAAATTTGAGCCCTTTACGGATAAAAACGGGAAAATACATAAATAAATAATAAAATTTTAAAAAATGTTTCCTATAGTCATCCAAAAATTAACTAATATGCTTTTATTTGGTACTCGATTGTGAAGGTGTATTTAAGGCAAATCTGGGTAAACAACTTGGTACTTTTTTAAAATATATTTTGTTTTTTTGAGCACAATTACACATATTTGAGTCGTTTGAGACACATTTGTGTCACAAACAAATTTTTCCAAAATGGTGTATTTTTAAATTTCAAAATTGACGGGTGTTCAAGACGGGTGTTCAGAAAAATTGGTACTTTTTTAAAATATTATATTATTTAGCTTATATACACAATAGTTGCCTGATATGCCGTTAGATTTTAAACGCTTGCAGGACAGTAATTGAAAATCTATGCTTCTCGCATGATCAATTGTACAGAGCTTTCCAACAAGAGCTGTTATTTTGGTATTCAAAGAAAAATGTAATTTTTTGAGATAAATTATCGGATGTTTATTTCATAATAAAGAGGAAGGTATGCTGTTAATAATGAAAAACAACATCAGCCAAATGGTCACCATGACCACGCTTACAGGACGATATCCTTTTCATGAAATTTTCTATAACCAAAGTGCAAAGTGGCTGCCCTATGTCCTCGATAGCCTCACGAATTCTATCTTTGAGGTCTTTAATCGTCGCTGGACTGTTGGCGTAAACCTTATTCTTCACGTAGGCCCAAAGGAAGAATTGCGACTTCTTAAATCACAAGATCTCGGTGGCCAATTGTGATCGAGAGATAACACGGTCCGGAAACTTTTCCCGTAAAAGAGCAATAGTTACGTTGCTTGTGTGACACGTAGCGCCGTCTTGTTGAAAGTAAACGTTGTCCAGATCAATATCATCCAAAATACGGTGTAATGACGTTTGTGGAATGCCCAATTCCAAAGAACGACGAGGAATGGACAAACCTTAGTTTTCTTCAACACTTTGGGCTACAGCAGCAATATTCTCAGTTGTTCTTGAGCGACGTGCACGGGTTTTATTCTTCACATCACTAACTTGTGCCAACAGCTCGAATTTTTCCACCAATTTCTGTATTGTGGTCCGACAAGGTGCTTCACGACGACCCAAAAATGCTTTAGTTTTGCGAAGTGTGACTGCAAGATTTTCACCATTTTTGTAGTGAATTTTTATAATTTCAATGCATTGTTGAAGCGTGTATCGTTCCATTTTTATACCCTTCACCATGAGTGGCAAGGGTATATATAAGTTTGTCATTCCGTTTGTAATTTGTGCATTTTTCATTTGCGACCCCATAAAGTATATTTATTCTGTGTATGTTGAAATCAACTTTCCGTAGCCCCCAAATAACTTACAAAGATAATTGATACATCAATATATCGGGAATTCTTCCGGCTCGGTCGTTATTTAAAATCGAGAAAATCGGCCAACAAATGGCTGAGATATATATATCTATATCTGGATTACTAAGTCATTAATATAAACAATATGGATATCTAATGATAGATATTAAGTTCATTGCAACGATTTATATAAGGCTACAGTAATTTGGATCTACAATGAGTCAAAATCGGGAAAAATATTTTTTAACCCGAATATTTTTCTTTTACCACAAACATATTTTTTTTATAATATTTGTTTCACTAATAAATAAAAAAAAAAAAATTAAAAATTTTAAAAATTTTAAAAATTTTAAAAATTTTAAAAAAATTTTAAAAATTTTAAAAAAAATTTCGAAAAAAAATTAAAAAAAAATAATTTTGGGAAATAATTTCGAAAAACAAAAATTGAAAACAATTTTAAAAAAAAAAATTTTAAATTTTGAAAAAAAAATTGGAAAAAAAAAATTTTTTAAACTTCGAAAAACAATTTTGAAAAAAAAAATTAATTTGTTTACCTAAAAATATTAAAATTTTTTTTTGAAGTATAATTTGTTGAAGCTTATATAAGATTCGGCACAGCCGAATATATCTCTCTTACTTTTTAGTAATGGCGTAGTTTCTACTTGTCAAATGTCAAAGAATTAAAGCTTGAAAAATGACAGCTACCGAAATACCGGGTGATTAAAAATAACACCTCTTGTTGGAAAACCCTTTATGTCGCCTGTTCCCGTGTCAGAACACAATCAGCATTACAGTGCACTCGCGGTAACGTGAACTAATTAAAACCAGGGGAGTTCATGTTAGTGAAATTGTTCACGATAGCGATTGTCGAATTTCATGGAAAAAATATAGAATTTTATAATATAAACCTGTGTTTTACACGCCGGAACGTGAAATTCTTTTATTATTAAAATATAAAACAAGAATTATTGATTAAAATGCATTACAAAACGAGACCACGAAAAAAATATACATTGAAATAAAATTAGATAGCAAATAAAATTAATCATTCGTTGCCATAAAAAATATTAATTTAAAGGATACAAACACATTTTTAATATAAGGACATTTCCTAAACTCCAAAAATCTAATTTAATGCGTTACAGAGTAGTCAATGTAAACAAAAGCTTGTTCACGTTAGACGGTGTTCACGTTACCGCGAGTGCACTGTATTTGTTTACCATTTATAGCTATAAAATAGGGAAAAACCGTCTCCAAGCGGTATATCGTACAATGTTGGAAAATTGTTTTCCTCCGGTAATTCTCAATTATGCTGACATATGGTTCCAGCAAGATGAAACTACAGCTCATAACGCGAGAGACACAATGGCGATTCAGTCAGCCGAATATGACCTATTAATATAACCATTGTTGTTCTTACAGTTGTTAATCCCACTTAAAAAAGGTCGGTCAAATTTATGGATATTTTTTCCTTAGTGGTAATTATAGTTTCATAAAAACAACTTTGATTTAATAGAACTTTAATCTTTATAATGCCTTTAACAATCTCGTAAAACTCAGAGTTTTAAAGTAAGATAAATGATGCCGGAAAAACTTTTTATTTACGAAAAAATTACCCTATATATGTAGTTAAACCTTTCTTTTAAATCTTTAAATTAAATAAGTTTCTCATATGCACAGAAAAAAAAGCAATAAACCTCTTAAAAAACCTTTCAGAAATTCTTTTGAATTGTAAAAAAAATTAGCAAACAATATATGTATGGCGATTATTTTAAAATTCAAAACATGTTTGCATGTGGCATTTGATGAAAAACTACTTATTTGTTTGTGCTGTTATTTACCTAGCGCGGGTACTTGAAATCCTTTCTTTTTTTTTCTACAACTTTCTAATGATCAAAGACAAAATTCGCAAAACAAATAATAGATAACAGCGCCGTAGTAGCAAAAGGTGGGGGTAAATGAAAATCCTTTTCATTGGAAACTCAATAAATTTTTGAAAACATAAAGAAAATGTGACCTTAATTTGTTTAAATAAATGGAAAAAGTAAGAAATGCATGAAATGAAACCAGAACAACGACATACGCAAAAAAAAAATTTAAATCTAATTTAAAATGAAAAGGAAACAACAAACCGCCAAACTCGCAACCCCTCTCCTTTTTCGTACAAGCAAACACACACTCCTGTTCATTCAGTATTAAGGAAATTTACATACAAACACATGTGAACATGTTTGTCTACACATGTCCTTTATCCAGTTTTCTTTGACTTGTGTTTTTTTTTCTTCTCTCCGTTGTTTATTGATGACATTGCTGTTGTTGTTTGTATGGTTAGAATATTATTTGCAAATTAGCCACTATAAGAGCACCACCACTAACATCATCATCATCATCTATTTGATCCTTGGCTGTTTTCATCCTTTTTTTAATGTTTACTCATACATGTACGTGGTTGTCAATATGTTACTACTGCTGCTGCTACTCCCCTACCCCCCCAGGCTAAGAAACAATGAAAAACCAATAAAGCGTTAAGCCTACCAAACTACAATAACTCAATACTTCTCTCAATACTCTTACTTTAAAATGCCAAAGTCACACATCACTGCCCTTTTAAAGATCAAGAAAAAGGAATGAGTTTGTTTTCGCAATCAGTAGATGAAAATCTTTTACCGGTTCTATGTATATTTGTATGTTTTTTAAAGTTTGTTTTACATTTGACAGTTTTTTTTGTCAAGCACATTTTAAAATTGGCCAAAGGGTGTAATATCGTTGTCATGATAAAGCTATTTTTTTTTTGTTTTCTAAACATGTCCTTTTTTAGCAAACAAATTGTTGATTTTCTTTGACTGGTTGGTCCTTTATTGACTCGAGAAAAAAAAATTTGCTGAGAAATAGCAAATATTACTAATGAGACGTTTAAGATTATTTATGGAGGATAAGTTTTGACAGTCAGGCCTAAGATGAAAAAGTTCATGCAAGGATATTGTGAAAAATTTATTTTTGATTTAAGAAAAAAAGTACTTGTTTTTCTAAATACTTAATCAGCATATGAGTTTGAAATAATTTCTTACTCCGAATTAGAAATTTAAAAAATACTTACACCGTATCTACATTAAAGTTACTTGTTTGTGACGACCCTCGTTTCATGAAATTAAACAAGTAAAAGTGTTATTTTCTGTTGTGCTGAATCTTTCCATGAGGACTTGAATTAGTTATGGCCCTAACTGTATAGAATTAAATAAAGTGATTACTTTCTTAAAACTTTAAATGACTTATGTCAATAAAATGTTTTTCTGATTGGGGTTAGGGTAGAATGATTTAGGATTTGACAATTATGAATGTTAAAAGACATTTTCTGAGGGGGGCCTTGTATGGGAACTAGGGACAATATCCACATTTTCATAGCAATCCCTTATAGTTTCACAAACCAAATGGAAAGTGCGCACCATATCATAAACGATTTTAAAAGAATTATCAAAAATCCTTGCAATAGTTGAACGATGTGTCCTATTTACCAATAAAATACCAGCTATTACATTTCCTATATTTCTTCCTTTAGCATCTATTGTTTTGTCTATCGATATCTTCGATACAATTTCTGTAAAGTGGTTTGAACTAAGCGAAAATTTCAATGGAACTTTACATTCAGAAAACTGTTTGAAAATAGTTGGTGATAAAAATCACTGAAAAACATTTTCATATTTTACAGAAGACACTATAAACGCGAATCCATAATTGTCTGTAAAGAGCTGCCAACAGTTTTTAAATTGTCTGAAATGGATAAATAACTAGCGTATATATTTAAACAAGTAGTCAATGTATCCCTTATAGACAGTAATTGTCACTAATGTCCTATCACTTGGCTGACTACAATTTATATATTTTGGGTCATTTGTTACGTTTGTGCTCTTTGTAGTGCAGAGATAAGACAATTGGTTACTTTATACATCCCAGGTAATCTAGCGTGGAAACAATTGTCACTTAAGTGTCTCTAAGTAATCTGGAGAGTAATTACATTAAACGTTTTGTGAATAATTCGTACAAACTGGTTTTATAGAAATTGTGTTGAAATAATTCTCATAAAGTTTATTTTTATTCTTGCTTAAGTATACAGATATCCCATTTAACATAGCGTGAAGTCAATAGTCACTTTAGTTTATCTTAGTAACCTATAGTGAAGTCACTTTAAACATTTATTTTGTACTGCACTTTAGAAAGTAGTTATTTTACCCACCAGAAGCAATCTATTGGAGAGTTGTCGAAGGAAGGTTAGTTTACAAGCAACCGTTGATTGGACTGCCTATGATATGCCTTTTAGCTGACTATTTGAGGTCAATTAGCACTCGTACATGTTAAAATAACTAGTTATGTAGCTGATCAAGTTACCACTTAGGTAGCTAGTAAGATAACTGACGTTTTTTAACCAGTATGTGAATCCAATGCCTTGACTACTTTGCACCAGCTATTAGACAGTCTCATTGTAATCAAAAAAGGTCAATGCTTAAGACATGCACGTGCTAAAATAACTAGTCATGTATCTGGTTATGTAACCAGTTGTCACCCTAAATGATGGGTATAATCACCAGTTCGGGACTGTCTCCAAGAACTGCTGGGTGGTTATTCAAGTGTGTTGATTTGTGTGCGATTCCGAGACTGGATAGATACTAAACTTATTTCCTGGATTCTAAAGTTTTTAAAACTTATTTAAATTCCACAGTTACTACCATGAGATATAACGAGAAGGCTTTAGTTTGTCAGATACTTTGCAAAACAATTGGAAGTAAGTATTGTGAAATTAAATAATTTATTTTTTTAAGTATGAAACTAATGTTGAAGTTTACTTTAAATTATATTTTCTAACAAGTAAGAGTGCTATATTCGGCTATGTCGAATCTTATATACTCTTCACTTTTGTTGTGGATGAATTAATTACCCACTTTCTGCGTATAGCATCCTAAATATATCAAGAAAACTTTTAAACATTTAATTGCTGACGAACAGATTATATTGTAGAAGTTACAAACAAAATGACAATCTTATATATTCCCAACTCACGAAGGTGAAGGGTATAAAAACAAACAACGCCAAACGAAACGAAACACAACAAAAAAAATACGCAAAGCAATGAAACCAACACACATCCAAACATACGTTTTGTTGCTTTTTTGTCAAAGCATGCAATAAATTGTCTTTTTTTCATGAAATTTTCAGAGGTTGTCTCGGATTTTTGCTCATATCTCTGTTATTTATAGACGGATTTTGCTGATTTTAAATAGCAAACTTCTCGAAAACATGACTGGCAGAATTATTGAAGGTTTGGATCCCGAAGATATCTGGGGTCTTCAGAAAATTTATTTCAACAGACAGACAGACGGACATGGCTTAATCGACTCCGCTATCTATAAGGATCCAGAATATATATACTTTATAGGGTCGGAAAATTATATTGTGGAAATTACAAACGGAATGACAAACTTATATATACCCTTCTCACGAAGGTGAAGGGTATAATAAGGAGAAATGAAAAGTTTTGAAGGCAAATATCGGTTATTGGAAAGAAATATCAAATTGAACTCTAGTGATATTATTGTATTTTCACAGAATCGAACATAATCCTACATATTCCATAAAGAAACGGCATTAATCTACTCAAAATAAAACTCATTCAATTCTAAAAAGAACCTTGGATGAAAAAACAAGAAATAAATCTTTGTGAGCCATTATTTAATCTAGTTTACCCCTAAAACCGCAAATATTTGGATCTAAATTTATAAAAATGTTAATTTTATGTTTTGCAGTTAAAAATTTAATTAACAATAACTAGAAAGCTGGAATTATCAATAACTAAATTACAAATAAAAAAATAAGTAGGAATGTATTTATGTAAAAACAATATTCATATAATTTTTAAATATTGATATACATACTTTATAATAAAAAAAAATGGAATAACAACAATATCAACAGTTGGCATATCGATGAAGTAAATAGAATGCTGAATAAGTTTTCCAAAGATACCTTCAAGATTGCATCAATGATTAATGAGTAATTTAGAAAAAAAATTGTTCCTATAAATATGAAACATACACGCAGAGAATAAATGTAGTTTTGAATGTTTATAGTGACAATTGCCACTTTTTTAAAAGTTTTTTAACAATATTATAGTCACTGTAACTATATACATGATTGTGGTAACCATAATATGGTTAAATTACGATTCACATGATTGTATCATCCATATATATGGTTACAGTAAATAAGTATATGTTTGTGACAACCCGTAGTTTCATACGAAATACGCATTCATCAGCGGGGGCTCATCCATTCGTGGTCGATTGGTCGGTGGATCGCTCAACACACTACCGAGAAAATTCGTTTTTTAGTCGGACCGTCCAATATTTATCCCCTGAATATTTTTTTTTTATTTTTTTATTATTATATTATAAAATGCTCTTCGTTTAATTGGAAACGTTAATGAGAACAACCATTTTAACCTTCATTTTGCAAAATCTTCAATTTTCAAGTCTATTTGCAATACAAAATTACTTGCATAGTCCTGAAAACATCCTTAAATATTAAAATAACGAACATTACTCGATTAAGTGGGGTACTTCTGTAGATTTTAAATCAAAAACATTTTTAAAAACTTTCAGTTAAATTTCACATTATTGGATAAAAATTTAAATATCTCGAAAACTGACAGTACAATTTTGCCAGATTTATGTTTAGCATGCCAAATTATATTAAAAAGATGTTTTGCACAAAGAACATTCCGCAAAAGTTTTTATATGGAAATTGGAAATTTTTTAGTCATTATTTTTATTATATTGAGAAAAATGAATTTGCTAAAAGTTCTGTATTAAAGGATTGCTCAAATGAATGAAAAAAAAAAACATGCTTAATTTTAATTTAGAAAATGTAGTTCTTCAATATTGTTACGAATTTGCAATAGCGATTTGAATTTAACAGTCTGTAACGACTGCCTGCAACATTCATCATGTTTATAAACATCATGTTTATTAGCACTGTTTATAAGTATGGCAACACTAAATGTATAGGCTCCTAATATTGACATCGAAAGCTCTAGAATTCGAAAATACTAGCTTGTCCGTTAAGACCATTGTAGAAGATTCCCGAAAGATGGCGTGTGTATAAATAGTGGCAGAGGTTGCAGTAGTGAGTTGAGTTGATCATTGTCGCTGTTAGAGTTAACATCAACTGTCTTGTACATTTGTGTTTGTACATTATAAAGTGTGTGTGAATTTCTGCGAATTGATAAACGTGTATAAAGACACTGACTGACTATTTGAATAGTAGTTGTTGTACATTTTAAAGAAATAAAGAGTTGTCACAATTTTAAACTACTAAACGGCTTTTATTTGCAATCAAAAGTATCCGGTTTATAAAAAGGAGTTTTATGGGTTCTTCTCCATAACAAGTTCCCAAACATAGTTCGGAAGGAGTTTAAATAACAAGGCGAAGGTTGTGTCCAAATAAATAGCTTCAATTTGATACTCATGTATGACAGTAAATATCAACCCGGTATTATGAGCACCTTGAGGTCTACTAGTCAGGTACTCAGGTTAATCTTGAACACATATGTTACGTTGGCTTCGTACGCGAACAAATTATGTTAAATAATGTCGTCATTTATAGCAAGATTATATATAGACTTTCGACAAGATTCCTATAATGAGCGATTAACAAATTACAGCTGTTAAATCCAAAGCGAATAAATCTTGTCAACGTCCAAACCGCATCAATAACATCTTTAAGTGTCGGAAAAAGTTGACGTAAGATTAAAGAAGGAAAAATGTAAAATAAATTTTAATTTATTACCACACACCCCCCCACCCCCAAATGGTTGGCCTGGATCTAGTAGTGTTATATAATTCTGAGTTAGCTCTCAACCCCGTGGTGCGCTTAAGCGTAAGGATTCATGAAACTCCAGGATCATGGGATACAATGAGGATATACATGGGAATGTCAACTAACTACTGCATACCAAGAGCCTTATATAACTAAGCTAAGGTTATTCTATAAAGCTGATGAATTGACTTGACGGAGTGCGGTGATGGACGATGAAGTGATTGACCTCTTTCCTGCAATTCCTTCTGTAAAATTTAAATAACTTGTAGAACCGAGACCATTGTTAGATCAATTTCATATGTACATGCTGGTAGAACACATTTACTTACAGGAGTCCGCCGCAAACAGTTAAAAATAATGGTATCAACTATTACCGGAAACTGTATCATAGAAATGTATGCTATGAAACTTTGTCTATTGTTCAACGACTATTGTGAAATCTGTAACAATGAGAAAGATGAAAAATTCTGTCAATGTCCGATCGTACCGCTACTCCATCAAAGAATATATTTGGGTTGTCACAGAAATATTGAATGTTACAGAGGCCTGTTTTTCTAACACTTAACCTTTAATGCTTAAGCATGCCTCAAGGCACTCATCGCAAAAATGCCAATAAATGCAAATATATTTCCATTTATTGGCATTTTTGCGATAAGTGCCTTGAAGCATGCTTAAGCATTAGAGGGTTAAGGATTTTATTGTTCGTTTTGGATGGACCAAAGTGAACAGCTTACAAAGTGAACAGCCATCCCACAATGCTGTGAGTTTCAGTATTCATATGTAGCTAGGGTATATCTAAGAGTATTGGTGTCAATGTTCATGTGTGAGACTATCGCTTTTTACGTCTGCAAGAGTGGCACTGAAAAGAGTTGGGAAGCCCATTCCCAAGATCGTTCAATGGGTTATTAGTTCTTCCAAATCATCTGAGGTTATCATTTGATGGCCTGCTCTGGAGAAAATTAAATGCTATAAATTGGTGCCGATCTCAACATGTGAACAGTGCTCTTTATAACTGGAATATGGTAGAGGAAAATGTGAATTCGGCTATGTTATAACTCGTGATGGAGTGAAAAACCCTATGACGATTGTAGGATTCTATGTACTGAAGATTCTGAAGAGATGGTCATTTATACCTTTTTTATAAATAGTAACTCATAAATATTTTCATATGATGCTGATATTATCCAGCGAGGTTTGGTAAAATTGTATTCCTGGCAGATGACTCAATGTTCCTCGTTCGTGTAGGATACGGTTCATACTCCAATCATGAAAACCCCTGGAGCTTTCGGTGATTTTGGAAGTTGCGAACAACTGATGTTGTTTCTACAACTGATTACAATTCTAATAATCTCTTAAGGATATGGCAGAGTAGTTGATCATTGGTTGTCGGTGCACAGCGACATGCCTGATTTTTCTAACATAGAATTCGTTTATTTCCAAAATCTATTGGATATTTTTGGAGTATTCAATTATGTAGTTTTTCTGATCTTAAATGCTACTGGGGAAAAAGGACAATAAGTTGCTTTAGAAGCATTTCTGTTCGAGAGGCATTCTTCTAATGTAAACAGTAAAACATCCTATTGATTTCTACAATGTATAGAGTCATTGTAGCTCAAATTGTCCATATGAATTAATGATTACACAAAAATAGATCTACTTATCCTTGTGAATGATTACAATAAAACTATACCTACTTATCTTAATTAAAAATATTTTCTTTGAAGTCAAACTTTCAATTCTTCCTTAACAACAATTCTAAAAAATTTTAACAACTTTTAATTGCGACACTTTTACAGCTTTAACAAACCAAAACACTCTTTTAATACTTGACACGAAATTATGTAAAATAGCTGGAAATATACAACTGACCATTTGCCCTCAACAACTTTGTTACAGTTTTCAAATCAACCCCTTTTTTCATGGAATACATTTTTTTTATGAAAGATCAAAGCAACACTTGTGCATTTTAGAAAAAAAGTTATTAAGTACTAATTGAAATTTTTATGTTACAAAATTGTCAAATCATTGAGTGGAAATTTTGATACTTGTTTGCTGTTGTTGTTGTTACACTTTTTTAAACTATTTGTCAAATGTTACGCCTTTTATGACTGCATAAATTTTAAACTGACCATCTGCCGTGAAATTGCGTATTAAAATGTAATAAATTGTTTTATTGAAAAATAATTTCCAGATAAGCTGGTAGTTAGTTGCTCGGGTACTGGTCAAGCTGCCAATTATTACACATGACTTGACAAAAACAGTACAACAGTTTGATGTCTAGGGGTTTGAGTATGTTTGCAAAGGGTTAAACGTATAGGTGAAAAGTTTAACAGATGTGTGGTGTGTTGAATTAAACTTGTAAGCAACTGCCACAAATAATTGTACTTATATTAATTTAAATTTAAAATAGTTTTTAAATTAATTCTAACATACATATGTGTATTAACCTTTTAAAATCTATACAACTTTCTAATTTTCACAACTCATTATATACAGTATCGGTCAAACATATTAAACAAAATTCGCGTTATAACTTTTATTTCCAATTCCAAAGAAAGTACAGATTCTAGAAACAAGAAATGATAATACACTTAGTATTATTAACAACGAAAAATTACAATTTTTTATTTAAAATTGTCTTTAACACCTCCAACATTTCAATTCAATTCCTCCTATCACACATATTTCATCTCTTATCCAATAATAAATGATTCTAAATTTTCCACCCAAATGTATGTGAAATTTAAACCAATTCCAAATGCTGTAACATGCAACATGTTACAACATAAATAAAAACCATGTAAAAACCCCCTCCTTTTGCCCTCTCTAGCAAAAAAAAAGGTTAATGGTTGAAGAAGTTAAACCACATGATATGACACCAAAATCTACACTAATGCCATCGTTAACTAAATAACAAGCGTGGTTGACGAGGAAATAAAATCGCAAAAAAAGAAAATTTCAAAAATGTTAGCAAAAAAAAAGGATTTTTAAATTTAAAACCCAAAAAATACATCATTAAATCTCCTTAAACATTATCGTATGCATATGAGTGAAAAGAGAATGTGTAAAGGGAGATTTAAAACTGTTACGCATACACACGGGTTAAATATGAGATCTGTCAAAAATTGCGTTTGTCACACTTCATCACAACATCAATCAAAAAAGAAAATGAAGAACGAATTTTTTTTGTATGATGTGTGATTAGAAAACCTTGAGTAGCTTTAAAATGACAGCAGTTTCGTAAGGCTTATTTGATTTTGTCAAAAAACAGAACAGAAACACACATGATTTTCCTATACGAGGGTTAACTTAGAAGGTTTGGTTAAGTTGTTATACATATCAGTAGAACTATGAAATACATTTTCTTAAAGAGTCTTAAGAGTCCGATTTTAACGGAAGGCGATTGCTCTCAACTGTTTTATGAGACTCGATACAGGCAGGCATTGATACTTGGCTGTCTCAATAAACTCCCGGATAACAATTACTACAACTCTAGCCGACCTTTTATTTTTGACATTGGTTTAATGTGCCAATAAAGATTGGCCCAGCTGTAATAGAACAATTTCCCAACTGAAACCTTCTTATGAGTGAAGGAGATTATGCACCAACTTTATCCTTTAGCGTGTGCTTTAAATTATACGAATTGGGAAGAGTATGTCTTTAAAAACTACATCTAAACTCGCTATGAAATCGAGGCACTTCGGCCTGGAGACCATATTGGGTTGTCTCGTTGGACTCAATTACAACATTAGCAATTGCACACCTAGACCTTTCTTCGACGAGAGCTGCAATGTGTCAATCATGGATGGATTGGAGGGAAGCAATTTGCGATCTGTATTTCACTGATGGAGACTTTTATTTTGCACGAGAGCTTTACCAATCATAGCGAAATTTCTTATGGGTGTTATCATAATAACAATACATTATATAGTTGGACCTTTCTGAATAGTATAACACCAAAATATCTCTGTACAATATTGTAGATTTACTGTACAAAAAGTGAATCATGTTCTTGGATTATGAGGTTGACCGAATATAGGTGGCAGTAATCACAGGTCACTAGATGTTCGCTATGCAGCCCATAATATATAATGACTTCTGTAAAAGCTGCCATAATGAATAAGACGAAGGTGAAGCAATTATTCTGTACTGTCTGACTCTGGCCCGGCTGACTAGAATTCGGCAATGTCTAGTGACTTTTTCTCGCATGACCCTGGCCCTGGTTGACTATAAATTGTTAATGTCTAGTGTGGCAGTAATCACCGGTCACTACATGTTCGCTAAGCAGCCCAAGATATTCAATCTCTTATATAATAACTTCTGTAGGAGCTGTCATAATGAATAAGACGGAGGTGAAGAAATTATTCTGCGCTACCTGGCCCTGGCTGACTAGAATTTGGCAATGCCTAGTGACTTTTTCTCGCATGACATTGGACATCTTCATATGCGTAAAGGTAAGGTCAGACTACGCAAATTATTTGACACAAAATGTTTCATGTGTTTGATCAAAACTACATCAAATATTCCATGACTTGATTTTATGGTCACACTTTACACATTTATTTGCCATATTTGTTTAATCTAACTACACCGAAATACTATCAAACACACGAAGGGTAAAATATATTTGTCTTGTGGTCACATTTATGGTAATATTTTTTCTAAATAATTATTAAATAAATCTGTAAAAAAAACTTTAATTTCTTTTATCAATAAAAAATACATATCTAGAAAGTAAAATACTACTAGATTTTGCTTTACATTTGAAAGAATTGTGGAATTTCAGTACTTTTATTTTAACGTCAAATATTTGATGTTCCTAGTTTGAACAGAAAATATTTTTGCACGGCAAACAAGAAAACAGATGAATTTGGTCAAACAAATTTATTAGCCGATAAGAAAACTTTCTTGTAATGTGACCAATGTGTGACCACTAAACAGCAAATATTTTCCTCAATTTTTTATTTGATCTTGCAATTCATTTGCAAGATCAAACAGCGTCAAATAACAGCTGTTGCATCATGTGTTATCGCAAAAGTAGTGTTGCTATATCTTAAAATAAAAATCGCAAAATAATGAAAACAAATCGCGAAAAGAACTCAAGCTTGAACAATTTAATAATATAATATTAAAAGTTTATTTATTAAATTATATTACTATTAACGTATTAAAATTTGTAGGTATAATTGTACTTAAAATCTACAAAATATCCCTAATATAATTAACAATTTTGGAATTTTATTGTATTTGTTTTGGCTTTGTTTGGATTTTGAACTAAAAATCGCATTATTCAAACAAAACGAGTGTTACTATGATGAACTTTACAATAATCAAATAAGCGAACTGTTAAAAAGAAAAAGTATATTTTTAAAATGTTGAAACCAAAGTACTTACAAGTAGTCCAACTCTGTGACAGCAGTACCTAACTATATATTGGACGCAAAACGAAATGAAAATGTGCTAGAAATGTAAAATAAAATTATAAAATTCTGTGTGTTAAAGAATTAACGAGAATTGAACTATATTTATTCGAAAATTTGTTCTTAAAATATCGAGACATTTGATGTGTACATTTTGCACAAGGGTGTTGAATTCACACGGTACTCATTTATGTGAGAGAGTAATATTGAAAAATAGAGTCGGAGTACTTGTTATACTTTGGTTGAAACTATACTTATATGTAGAAGGAAAAATTAAATTCATAATTGAAATAATTTTTTTTAATAAAAATTATTAATCGAACAGGACTTTCACCAAACATTTTTCATTCTGAATGTTCACATATATTATACTAGCTTGACCCGGTGCGCTTCGCTACCCCTGTCGATGTAAAAATCGGTTCAGCCGTTTAGTAATTATTGTTTAAAAACTAAAGGTACCAATTTTATCCGTTTTTCCCCCTTTTTATCCCTTTCTGGTCCAAGTATTGAAAAAATTTATAGCCTATTGACGCTTCCAAGTAAGGATCTATCTACGTTCCAAATTTCAATAAAATCGGTTCAGCCGTTTAGGCGTGATGCTCAAACAAACAAACAAACAAATAAACAAACAAACTTACAAAGACATTTATATATTTACTAGATTGACCCGGTGCGCTTCGCTACCCCTGTCGATGTAAAAATCGGTTCAGCCGTTTAGTAATTATTGTTTAAAAACTAAAGGTACCAATTTTACCCGTTTTTCCCCCTTTTTATCCCTTTCTGGTCCAAGTATTGAAAAAATGTATAGCCTATTGACGCTTCCAAGTAAGGATCTATCTACGTTCCAAATTTCAATAAAATCGGTTCAGCCGTTTAGGCGTGATGCTCAAACAAACAAACAAACAAACAAACAAATAAACAAACAAACAAACTTACAAAGACATTTATATATTTATATAGATATAGATTCGCATTAAAAAATATTAAGCAGATCATACTATTTTAGAATTAATTTTTAATTGCAATCCAATCATAATATTTATGTATGTCTAAACTATTTTCTTTGATTATAAATTCAATAAATATTCCATACATTTGAGCAATTTCAAATTTTGTAAATAGAAAAACTCCATGTATAAAAACAATCAAATATCAGACTATGTTATAAGTATACAAATATAATCGCATACAAATGCAAAAAAATCGCAACATAGACTTCATGTCTTCAATTAGTTTTTCTCCCAGTATGTCATTCTAGGCTGAATGACTTTTATGTGAAGAAGACTTCATTTATTGATGCCATTTTTTTAATTTAAATAAGAATTTTACAAGAAATATTGATATGTATTATAGTTAAAGAATAAAAATAGTGCAATTTTGTTTTTAATTTAGTACCAAAAATATTTAAATATTCTCCTTTTTAACCTTTAACTTATGACATGGTAGTAAATTTTACACTCTCTTTTTTATTTTTCTAATAACTTCTCTTTGTTTCACTCTCTTAAGCTGATATTGCCAGTACCCTCATATTATACCATGCTTTTATTGACAGTGTCGTTTTGTCTTTCGACTGTTACAATATCGCGGAGATTTGTGCGTGTGGGTGTTAAATTTACTACACGTCGTCGTTTGTGCAAGTTTTTAATAGAAAATATTTTACTACCACGTAGTAGTTTGTGTGATTTTCTAATACAAAATATTTTACTACCACGTCTAAACTAACGTTAGTAACGCATATAAAAAAAAATACTACACGTCTCCTTAAGGGTAAGTATTTTTTTTACTTTGTTTTTGAGTTACAGAAAAGTTTTTAACTATTTGTATTATTGTACAATTAAATAGTAGGAAATGGCACATTCAAAAAACATGAATGTGGAGGAAATCTATAGAGTCTTAGAGGAAGATGAAGAGTTTTATGATGACATAAGTGATGATGCAAGTTGCTTTGATGACGATGTCGATGATCCAAATTTCAGTACTGAATTTTATAGTGAAAGTGATTCAGAAATATCGGAAAGTGAAGTCGTGGAGGAAGAAGCTGACATTTTAGAAGACAACGAAACTCAGGAAAACGAAGGTGAAATACATAATAACTCTAATTCACGTTATTACTATGGAAGAAACCGTTTTAAATGGTCTGCCCAACCGCCACAACGTTTTAGTAGAACTCCTTTACATAACATCATTAAATTACCAACTTCTGTGTGTTCATCAAATAGTGAAGATGATTCAGAAAATATATGTCGATATTGGTCAATGTTTTTTGATAAATCTATTGAAAACATAATTATTGAACACACAAATAGAAAGCTAGAAATAAGATTTCAATCAACAAACAAAATAGAAGCCAAGCCTTTGGATAACATTGAATTCAGAGCATTTTTGGGCTTACTGATGTATTCATCTATTTTTAAATCTAATCGATCTTCTGTTTAGAGCAACAATTCGATTTATTACTATACTTTCGTGTTTACGTTTTGATAATTCCATTAACCGAAAAGAAAGATTATCAAGCGACCCTTTAGCAGCAATTTCAGAAATTTTTAATAAAATAATTGAAAATTGTAAGAAAAATTACTCAATTGGTACCCATGCCTGTATTGACGAAATGTTAGTACCATTTCGTGGCAGATGCAAGTTTAAAGTCTATATGCCTCAGAAACCGGCAAAGTATGGCATAAAAATAATGGCCCTAACGGACGCTCGTACCCATTACCTTTCCAATGCATATATATACTGTGGAAAAAAGTCTGATGGTGCCAAACTTAGCAGTGAGGAAAAAAAACTTGCTGTACCAACTCAAGCAGTATTGAGTTTATGTAATAATATTGAAGGCAGTAATAGAAATGTTACTGCAGATAACTGGTTTTCATCAATTCAGTTAGTTCAGAAATTAAAAGAACGTAATCTTACTTATTTGGGGACTTTGAGAAAAAATAAGAGAGAAATTCCTTCCGAATTTTTACCAAACAAAAATAGATTAGTTGAAAGTTATATTTATGGATTTACAAAAGACATCACACTTTTATCTTACGTACCCAAAAAAAATCGTTCCGTTATTTTACTTTCAACTATGCATCATCATCAAGCAACTGACCCACAAACTAATAAGCCAGAAATGATCGCCGATTACAACAACACAAAGGGAGGAGTTGACGAGTTAGACAAAAAGTGTTCAATTTATTCATGTAGTCGCCGTACACGACGTTGGCCGTTAGCTATATTCTATAGGCTAATGGATATAAGTGGAGTTAATGCATATATTTTGAACCAATCTGCTCGTAATTTCAGAGAGATTTCAAGAATGAACTTTTTAAAAGAAACTGCTCGGAGTTTAGTTGTGCCACACTTGCAAAGAAGAGAACATAATCAAAGATTACCTCGTTCTTTACGTGATATTATTCATACAATATTACGGTCTGATTCTCTTCCCCAGCCTGTTATTCAAAAACCTACACAAACGAGCAAATTATGCTATATATGTCCCAATAAATTAAAAAGGAAAACTACACATACATGCTTAGAGTGTAATAAACCAATGTGTATGGGCTGTAGCAAACGGCTGACTGAATTTGACGAATGATAATTTTACCTCAAAAGACTGATTGTTATTTTTTTATATATATAAGATATTGAAATGTTCCTTTTTATTTTAATAAGTATATAACTTAGGCTGTTGAAAAATGCCATTTAATTTTTTTGTTTAACGTTTATTTTCTTAATTTACAAGTAAATGCTACACCTATTTTTTTTGTTTGTGTAAAAGAGGCTTGTGAAATAAAGTACAATTTTTTTAAATAAATTTTAAATTTTTTCCTTGTTTTTGTTAATAATTATTTTAGAAGCAATCAAACTCTAATAATGTAAGTATAAAATTATTATAATACATACACATTAAAAATTATATGTAAAATAAATCGGGTGTATAATTTACACCACCTCTTCATATACGCTAAACAATTTCACGTCATAAGTTAAAGGTTAATCCGCTGTGTTGAGCAAATAATTTTCTCTATTTGATCAAACAATTATTTCATGAAAGTATTTGATATAGTGTGACCACACGGTAAATATATTTACTGATTCTTTTTCGCAGCAGTTTGGTCAAACAAAAAGTGAAAAATTAAATTCACTATATGATAACAAAATTCAATACAACTTTAATAAAATAATTGTTTTACAATTCGAAATAAGTGCGTTAACCTTAAATAGATTTGTAAGATCAAATTATATATTTTGTATGTATTTATATAGCTAGTGGTCACACTATGTTCACATTAAGAAAATATTTTGTTTGCCGACAAATAAATTTGTTTGACTAAAATCATATGTTTTGTTGTTTGCTCTAAATTTTATTTGTGGTCAGATTCAGACAATGAAATATTTGACGATAATCGTCAAATATTAGCTGTGTCTGACCGTACCTTTAGGGGATGCTTTCGTCAATGACTCAAATCTGTCCTCTTCTTTATCCGTTACTATCCAGGTATCGCAACAGGTTACATGAAAGACCTACGTGTGTTTAACCAAACCTATGGGGCACGAAATTTTGAATATATTGAAGATGGATGTAAAGATTGTAAATGGCTTCATTCTATAATCAGAATTGATTGGTTAAGGACTCGACTGATTGGTCATAGAGAGTGTAAATAAAGTGTCTTATTACTCTTACTTTGTAAAAAGATACCCTGTCCAATTATCGTTCAAGAGTACCTCTTTGGTATGTAGTCTTGGTCAAAACAACATTTTCATGACTCCTATATTTGGTACGGAGAATGGCTTCGTTTTGTGCCATTGAATTTGTTTGGAAAGCAGAACATTAATCTTGATCAATTTAAGACTCTGATTCATTATTAAAAACCATACGGAATTTACTTATAATTGTGTATTATTTTCAAAAATTTATAGTATTTTTAATAATTAAAAAATTCAAAACAGATTGATTGCAAATAAAAGGAGTTTAGTAGTTTAAAATTTGTAACAACACCCAGCAGTTAAGCATTTAATCAATGTATCCCTTATAGACAGTAATCATCACAAATGTCCTATCACTTGGCTGACTCCAATTTATATATTTTGGTCATTTGACACGTATGTGCTCTTTGTAGTGCAGAGATAAGACAATTGATTACTTTATACATGCCAGGTAATCTAGCGTGAAGATAATTGTCACTTAAGTGTCTCTAAGTTATCTGGAGTGTAGTAACTTTAAACGTGTTGTGTGATAATTCGTTCAAACTGGTTTTATACAAATTGTGTTGATATAATTCTCATACAGTTAATTTTTATTTTTGCTTAAATATACTGATATCCCATGTAACATAGCATGAAGTCAATAGTGTCTCTTAGTAACCTATAGTGAAGTCACTTTAAACGTTTATTTTGTACTGCACTTTAGAAAGTAGTTATTTTACCCGCCAGAAGCATTCCATTGGAGAGTTTTCGAAGAAAGATTTGTTTACAAGTAATCGTTGATTGGACTGCCTATGATATATCTTTTAGCTGACAATTTGAGGTCATGTTAAAATAACTAGTTATGTAGCTGATCAAGTTACCACTTAGGTAGCTAGTAAGATAACTGACGTTTTTTAACCGGTATGTGAATCCAATGCGTTGACTACTTTGGACCAGCTATCAGACAGTCTCATTGTAGTCAATAAGGGTCAATTGACCCCCTGCTTAGGAAAAGCACTTGTTAAAATAACTAGTCACGTAGCTATTGAAGTAACTAGTTCCCACCCTAAATGACGGGTAAAATCACTAGTTCGGGACTGTCTCCTAGAACAGCTGGGAACAGTTTTAATAGTCACTCTGTGTTTTAATACACATACACGTTTATAATTCGCAACTTATACAGCATACTATAAGGCAGTTAATTTATATTTACTTTACGGTGCTTCAAATTAGACTGACTGGTTGATGTTCTCACGACCACCTTATATACACTGCATTACCATCCAGATGTTTCCAGCTTCATCTATCGATGCTTCCTGAAAGTTCTATTTCTACAATGATCAACTCAAAGCTTTTATTCAATGTTGTATGTTCCAAAGCTATGTTAATAATATCCACAGATATGTTAATGGTGTCCACAGTTACACAGAAAATACAGATTCGTGATAGCAACCGAATTTGTTGCCAGTCGAATGATTCGGTTGCACACATAGAATTTTTCGGTTCTATCAACAGAAAGTCAGTTGATAAAGAAGAATTTCGGTTGAAGCAACCAAATTTCTGTTACTCCTTCCAAAATTTTCTAGCCCCAACTGTAAAATTCGGTCACTAAGGTTGAATCATTCGATTGACAACAAATTCGGTTGCTATCACGAATCTGTTTTCTCTGTGTATGTTTACGTCTGTTAATCGGCTGGTAAATAACATTGTCCACAATTAGAAGTCTCCAGAAATAGGAATGTTGACAAACATGATGCAACTTGAAACCAGCCATTAGAAACCGTTATATTTGAATTCAAATACAATTTCGTAACAGTATTTAGTTATAGTGATGTTATTTGTAGATCTCTTCTAGTATAAAAATCTTTCAAATCGGACCGAGAACAAAGGAATTTATAAAATTGGTTGAAATTGGAGCCTTTAGTTGTTTAAATAGCAAATAGCTATGCCCGATCTAGAACGTATACTGCAAGAGCTGTGCAACATCTCATACAAAATAGGCCCCTATTTGAGTCGACATTAAATGTGTCTGAAGTAAAAGGTAGAGTCAATATTAAAAAACTTGCCTTCGGTATATATACCGTATAAATGAGTCTACATATGTCCTCGTTACACCATATTTATTATATTAAAGTCATTGGACATTGAACAACGAACATTTTATTCTATAAACTTTCTTAACTATCCCTCCTATACATCACATATGCAGATTTATTTCATCATACACGCGTTTTTTTTATAAATTTCAACACTGGGAAAATAGTTTAAAACCATTTTCATCATATTTTATACCTAATGCTGTCGCAGATAAAACCCTTTGGGAGTTTTTTTTTTTTATTGTATTCAAAGTTAAGCAGGCGTTTCCTTAAAATAATGATTTTTTGACAATGATAATGCGTATCATTTGCAAAATACGCTCTTGCCATCATGAATTCATTTTTCAAAATGATTATTTGCGATTTGCATACGTTTCGCGAGAAAATTGCATGTAATTTACGCCTTTTGCTGGCAAACAAGTATCAACATATATACATGGGACAAGGTAAAGAAGAATAGAAAGCATACAATGGCAACTTCAACACATAAGTACTTAAAATGTTCGGGAATATATGTATGGTAAATCATTTATTTTTAAAGGATATTTTTTATTTGAGATCTAATGGTGGTTGTTGTTATTAATTTTTGGGGATGTTTGTTAAGAGTTTCGAGTGCATGTGAATTTCGAATTAAATTCTTTTTGTTTTGCATCCTTGTGTTGTTTTGTAACAATGTGTGAAAATACCTAAAAATGTTTGTAGCGGGAAAAGCGTTAGTTATCCACACATACGCTTACATGCACCCAAATACACACTAACATTAATTTATTTATGTATGTATGTGTACGTATGAATAATAAAAAATGAATGAATCCTAGTTCACGGCATGTGTCAATGGCAGTCGTGTGTGGTTTCATTATCCTTACAATCCTGTTGAATCAATACAACAATGATGATAAGTGTGAGTGTGTGTGTCAGTGGACGAGTGTGGGTTCATCATTTAAGGTCCCTTAGGTGTCTGCTTTTATCGTGTTTTAAACAACAACATTGAAAATAACGAAAAAGAATCTCATGTTGTTTTCTAGTTACGTCTATAAATAAAAATTAATTTTTTAACAAAAGGTAACAGTTTTTTTGATTAATGATTTGTTTTCGACAAAAATTACAAAAATTCATTACATTTTGTCCTTAATGACACACGCCAATGTAATTATTTTAACAACAATCATAATTTTTCAATGTTCTCTACAAAAACTCGTAAATAAATGTGAATTCGAAGGGGAATTCAAGCAATTGCTTGATAGTTCTTAAATGCTTGTAAATGGGAATGGATAGTCAAATGACAATGTTTAAAATGCTATAAATTTTAAAGGACTTACCAAAATCGATAAAAGAAAAAATTGCAAAATCACTCACCTGAAAGAAAAGAAGAAAATAAAATAATTTAATAATTTGCTTTATTCTATAGATTAAGAGAAAATAATTTTTGAATTGCCTACTGTGAAAAAAAAATAATTCTGAGATCTTTCGGATCTGGTAAATGAGGTCTCAAAGGTTACAAATCTGTAATCTCTAGCGTTTAAATGAAAATCAGTATTTTTGAGGAAAACTTAAACAAATTTTACTCTGGAACAACAGAAATCTGAACCAATCAACTGTCAGGTTTAATGCTGACTTACTCACGCACAGTATAATTCATTCTTCAATGAAAACGAATTTTATTTCTAGACCGTCTTATACTGTGAGGTCACAAGGTTATGTTTTATCATCACTTTGATGGAACTCAAAGAGTAAATAAGATTCCGTGTACTACATAACGATTCACATGATTGTATCAGCCATATATATGGTTACAGTAAACAAGTATATGTTTGTGACATCCATTTTTATGATGAAGGATTTATATATATGGTTGATACAATCATGTAAATCGTAAGTTACTGTGACTTTTAAAAATGTTGAAATGGTTACTGTAAACATGCACAACCATATTTTTTCTCTGCGTGTGATGTTATTGATTGGCAGCGGGTGGGAATCGAACCCAGGCCGCAAATACCATATCATGCTTAATGATCAAACGCGCTAACCAATTTAAAGAAATCTTCAGACACAAAGTCGTTGAATGACTTGAAATAGGTCATCCTCAGTAGTTTACACTGTATATTTAAGGAAGTCATTGAGTGAATCAACAAATTTCACTGTTTTTGCAATGTCCACATAAACGAGATCATACAAGATCTAGACCATTTTTTTTTTTTTTTTTTGTATTCTTCTTTTATAAGAACTTTAATTTCTGCCTTTCTCTACACCGAACCTTTGAATATTCAAGAATATTCGGTCTTGAAAATTGAATCATACAAATTAAATTTTCACAACGAAACTGTTTTCTCAATGTATAAACATAATATGCTGGTGGAGAAAAACTAATGAAAACTATGATAAAATGACATATAATTAGAATAGGTCAAACTTAGTGTCAACCTTAGTAGTTTGAATCATCTATTTGAGGAATTCATTGAATATCATCATATATTTTACTCTTCTTCAGGTAGTCCCACGAAGATCAATATTCCTGATCACGGACATTTTTCTCACAGGCTTAACAGCCCTAAAAACTAGCAGAATGAAGGTGATTATATTGTTTCCTCAATTAAGGGAAAATATCAATATAATAAGGCTCATAAAAGATCTGAGAAATCATAATTTTTTTTACTTTAAAACTCTTAATTTCTCTTCACCAAAACCTTGTTCGGTTTCAGGAACTGTTTATGGAGTAAACAAAGAGTTAGCGCTGCCTTATTCGAGAAATGTTAAATCAGTAAGTCAAAAGATCATAAATATACCGGTAATGAAGTTGAAATAAGATCCCATAGAGTTGTTTCTTACACATTGAGTAGAGTACAGGAATGGCAGGCATTTTTGAATAGCGAGATAGTTCCAAGTTGTATCATAACAGTCAATTATATTGCAGATGAACTTTCGAAGAAGTGTACAGGAATGGTAGAGTTCACCTTCTCCTAAAGACCTTTAGCATTCATTGTGATTCCCTTCAGAACAGGGATAAAATAATAGATTTATAGATCAAAATAAATAACTCCCGAAAATTCATCCGCGACCTCATTATGTTACACACTGCAGAGCGCTGGTACAAATCCTGACTTAGTAAAGTTATATTAGCCCACTTAGGGGTCTTCTAAAGTCATCCACTAATGCTACTTGAAAGACTTTAATGCTGCCTTACAGTCGGCATATAACCTCCTAGTGACGCTACCAATTCCAAGATATCAATACTTACTTAATCTCAGTATGAAATACGCCGCATTCGTTGTCCAAATACATTCAAGATTACTAGAAGTCCTTTATATAGTTTCTCAGCTACAAGCTAAACATCCGGGAAGGAAGTACATATCTGTAATCTTAAGGAAGTGGATTTCCGTAAACCAGGAATGATTATTTCAATGGCCCTTTAGATTTTACCTGACTAAAGCTGACTTACAAATACTAGGCACGTAGTAAGTAATTGCTAATATCCATGGCCACATGAGGTATGCACCAGTAATTCCAAGTGAGACAGATATCTAAGCTCTAGCTAATATCTTCATATAATCTCATTCTAGGACCTCGACCTTAGTGACCGAATTTTACAGTTGTGACTACAAAATTTTAGAAGGGGTAACAAAAGTTTGGTTGCTACAACCGAAATTATTCTTTATCAACTGACTTTCTGTTGATAGAACCGAAAAATTCTATGTGTGCAACCGAATCATTCGATTGGCAACAAATTCGGTTGCTATCACGAATCTGTTTTCTCTGTGTATATCTTCGTAGTTGAAAATCTATTCATTCTACTAAACTGGTCATCATTCATTTACCTATTAATTCTCTCATCTGTATCTCATACACAAGTAACTCAAAGACCCTGAATAAGTGGACCTAACCTAACTTAGAGATTCTAAAGCGATAAGGATGTTTGTCATTCAAAAAAAAAAATTTAAGTTTTCTTACAAACTGGAGCTATACCGAAAATACCGAAATGATTGACAACAAATAATTTCCATCTACTTTTAAGATAATATTTCGCTAAACAACAATTTAAATAACAAGTAATATAACACATAATTTTTCAAGTTCAAAATCTGTCATTTGCAGCATTTACAACTTTCAATGGAATTCATAGACAAGCAACACCCCCCTACCCAAAAACCAGACGCTAAGAAAATAAAATCAAGCGGGATATAAGTGTGTAAAACATCAACATATTGACAACTTTAAATAAATTTTTGCAAACTGATATGGAATTGACGAGTAGAAAAAATAACTTGAAATAACAAAATCATAATGGAGGCAACAAAAAAAAAACAGAAATTTGCATTCATTTGTATAAACAAGCGTGAAGAGAAGAATTTGACATAATAATACACTTAAGGAGTGTTACAATTTACTATAAGTTTCCATTCTAAATACAAGCAAGCCCTGAAACCTAACAAAAGTCGTAACATTTATGTATACACGCCGGATGTTGATTGAATGAGAGTTTAAAAAATAACAGCATGTTAGACACCCTCACTTTCAATGTCTTTTTCTTCACTTTTTTTTTAAATACAAATAAGAAGTTGTCAACATATGCTTACTGCTACTACTGCAGCAGATCATCATTTGTGTGATGGCATCAGCATCAACATCTTCATCTAACTCAAACTCCTTTACGTAAACATCAAGCAACAATATTTGCCTGTCAAAAAAATAAATCGTTTATTGTGCAAAAATTGAAAACAGCAGAAAGTAACAAACTAGAAACTTTATTCGTAAAGAGAAAGTATAGCATGTATTAAGGCGCCAAAGCTTAAGTGTTGATATGTCATCAACATCATTATCCTGAGCAACTTTATTCATGCAACATTTATGACAGCAAATGCTAACAAAAGGCGCGCTTTTCTTTTTTCACTTTTAAAATACAATTGAATTGAGAATGTTTTTTTTTTTTTCATTACTGAAATTAATGATGTTTTTCTTTGACTGTAGAAACAACTTGGCGGTATTTGGGAAATTCAACACATGTGTGACTTTTTACATCCGTTTGCAAAATTTTCTTTAATTTTGTTTCATTATAAATGATAGAAAAAATTGGCAAGACAAGTAAGTAACTTGACATTTCCTGCAAAGTATTTAAACATATTCCTTTTATGAAAAATTTAAATCCATTTCGTTACGCTTATTATATGCAACGATTTTTAAGGTATGAAAAGTCATTTGTAATAACAGGAAAACTACTGCTGTGATTAACGATTCGCTGTCTTTGTTGAACACAAATTTTGATTACATTTCAAAAATTAAATATTGTAAATGATTCTTATGTATTACTTTAGTTTGCATTTTTTAAAGTTTTAGTTCTAATTATTAACTTCTATAAAAATTTGCTCTTTTTATATAGCTAGACATTTTTCTCTATTCGTAGAGAAACGCTCTCAATATAGAGAAAATGGAGAATAGCTAAATAGTCTGAATTTTAAAAAAATATTGTGCAAATTTGAAATCCTTTATTTTTTATTTAATTAAACATTTTAGGATTTCTGGTTTCTACTAAATTTTTATCAATATTTCTACACTTGGCGAAAAATGCCCCAAGATTTTTCCATTAGTTTTATATGCTATTATGTAAATGAGGATTTGTGTGCGATTCTGAGACACGGTTGACGGACACTAAACTTATTTCTTAAATTCTAATGTATTCAAAAATTATTTAAGTTCCAGAACTACTACCATTGCTTTATTTTATCCGAAAAGCCTTGAATTTCAATTAGTATTATTAAAAATTAAGATCTGAATAACTTGGAAATACTTTCACAGAATCGATATACATATTCTGGATCCTTATAGAAAACGGAGTCGATTTGTCTGTCTGTCTGTCTGTCTGTCTGTCTGTCTGTCTGTCTGTCTGTCTGTCTGTCTGTCTGTCTGTCTGTCTGTCTGTCTGTCTGTCTGTCTGTCTGTCTGTCTGTCTGTCTGTCTGTCTGTCTGTCTGTCTGTCTGTCTGTCTGTCTGTCTGTCTGTCTGTCTGTCTGTCTGTCTGTCTGTCTGTCTGTCTGTCTGTCTGTCTGTCTGTCTGTCTGTCTGTCTGTCTGTCTGTCTGTCTGTCTGTCTGTCTGTCTGTCTGTCTGTCTGTCTGTCTGTCTGTCTGTCTGTCTGTCTGTCTGTCTGTCTGTCTGTCTGTCTGTCTGTCTGTCTGTCTGTCTGTCTGTCTGTCTGTCTGTCTGTCTGTCTGTCTGTCTGTCTGTCTGTCTGTCTGTCTGTCTGTCTGTCTGTCTGTCTGTCTGTCTGTCTGTCTGTCTGTCTGTCTGTCTGTCTGTCTGTCTGTCTGTCTGTCTGTCTGTCTGTCTGTCTGTCTGTCTGTCTGTCTGTCTGTCTGTCTGTCTGTCTGTCTGTCTGTCTGTCTGTCTGTCTGTCTGTCTGTCTGTCTGTCTGTCTGTCTGTCTGTCTGTCTGTCTGTCTGTCTGTCTGTCTGTCTGTCTGTCTGTCTGTCTGTCTGTCTGTCTGTCTGTCTGTCTGTCTGTCTGTCTGTCTGTCTGTCTGTCTGTCTGTCTGTCTGTCTGTCTGTCTGTCTGTCTGTCTGTCTGTCTGTCTGTGTCTGTCTGTCTGTCTGTCTAACAATTTTCTAAAGACCTCAAATAACTTACATACATATATCGGAAATTCTTCCGACTCGGTTGCTATTTAAAATTGAGAAAATCGGCCCACAAATGGCTGAGATATAAGGAAAACCCGGATCAACCTCGATTTTTGGCCTATTTTTGATCTATATCTGGATTACTAAGTCATTAATATAGACAATATGGATATCTAATGATAGATATTTCAAAGTCCATTGCAACGATCTATATAAGGCTATAGTAATTTGGACCTACAATGGGTCAAAATCGGGAAAAATATGTTTAAACCCGAATTTTGTTTTTTTTACCAAAAACATTTTTTTTTTTCATAAATAATTTTTCGCTACTAAAAAATTGTTGAAGCTATTTTGAAAAAACTTATTTTTGAAATTTAAAAAAAAAATTAATTTTGTTACCTAAAAATATTTAAAATTTTTATTCTAAAGTATAATCTCCAAAACAACAGATTCGCCAAAAAATCTTCTGTTTGTTGCCTTTTATTGGCAACCAATTCCCGACTTATATAAACATCAAAGCTTGAATGCTCATGACACTGGCGTATCCTTCACATACTACTTCAAATCATTATGTACCTAGAACTTGATAAAATGGTCATCGTAGCCACAGTTACTAAAATCAGTCTGAGCTTGGTGTGTATATCAGTATAGACGAATTGAGATAAATTTCACTATGCTTAACTGGTTTAAAAGAAACGCCCAAATTTAGATATTCATATAGACATGATGCTTCAATTTCATAATGCACAGTTCTGAGACAGAAAATAAGACATTGTTTCAACCCTCAGGCCAAACATGTTCTAGATCTCTTATGGAAATGTATGAGATGAACCCAAAACATATCTTGGCCTTAGACAGGTGTTCCCTCTTTTGTACCATAGCAGATAATGAATTTGCATGCGATGACACTATTTGGTGTTTAGTCATTTCTAATATTTTAGATCTGTCTATAAATTTTTTAAATGTAAAAACTTTCTTTTTTTGGTGATATGTGTCAATGATATCATTATCTATATTTAATTATGTTGTGTGTTCCTTAGATTAAGTTATTTTTCTCTACTTTTTGGCTAAATACATTGGATTAAAACTTCCAATTATATTTTCATCTTTAATTTTCTTTGAACACAAATGAAACCTTAGACATTTCACCAAAAAAAAGTCTTAATTTTAATATAATGAGGGTGAGTTTTTTTTGTTGTTCACGTTCTATTGTTCAATCTAATTTCCTCTTCAAATGTGTCACCTCTCACACACTTTCTATAACATGTCTTAAACTGGTACTCATTAATTTCAATTTTACGATGAAAATAAAACTTCCTAAATGAGTAGGTTTACAGTGAGTGGCAAAAGTAATAAGATTAATAACTAAACGTTTTGGTTACCTTCAGACAACCACTGTAACACACTGTAAATTCGTATCCCTGTAAATGTTGTTGTTAGCTGTTTTTACTTTTTTCTAAGTTTTCTATTGTCTATTGTTGGGATTAATTAGTGCATTGGTAAATTTTGACATACGCACTCATTCATATGATGATTTAGTTTCATCAGCTTTTGATGTGGTGTTAAAATGGTTTTTTATCTCTGCCACAACAAGAGAGCAACCAACCATTATTATTATTATTCATCCTTAGTGGTGTTTGGTGTTTATTCCGTTTTCCTGCCGCATTTCCAAGTGCTGTTATGTAATAATGAGATGAATATTCCCGCACTTCTCTTATTCTTCGTCGTCATCATCATCATCATTTACAATAATGATGTGTGTGAATTTGCGTTGATCATTTTGGTTTAACAGTTTTATACACATTTCTACATGTTTATTGTGCGTAAAATTATTATTAATTGAAATTTTATGAAAATTATATATTCGGCCGTTTGGTGTTGTAATTGGATCTTTGAGTGAGTGTGTTGCTAAGAATGTTAATGATTTGATAAGGGCCAGAGCAACAGAAATGAACACAAGTGGCCATAGTTCATTCATTATTCAAATTAGAATAATTTTAAATTTATTTTATTTTGCCTTTGATGCAATTGGAAATTGAGATAATTTACATATTATTTAATACAATTGTATAAGTGCTAATGTATTGTAGGCGATTAATTCCTACATTCTAAATATGCATCTCAAGTTTTATTCTATACACAGACATATCTAGATCTTTCTTAACCTTTAATTAATCCAGGAAATGAAGTTTTGTCCGGTCCTGATTTTCTGTTGAGACATAAATAATACTTTCTCTAGATCCAGTTTCTTTCCCTATGTACAGAGAGACAAATTACACTTGTTTCAGATTTGTTCTACAGGCAAATACACTTTCGTAAATAATTTTTTTTTATATAGACAAGGAGAAGATTCTCTATTGCCGAAATTTGGCGTTATAAACTGAGAGAAGACTCGAGTTTTTTCTACATACATAGTTGATTATGTTGGCTGGGGCTGCCAAATCTGTCTGTTGTTTTTGTTGCTTTAACGTCTGTAGTAGTATTCACCGCAACAAACGCTAGTGAATTTGTTCAACATCCAATCATAATCATCTGCTCGGTTGAACACACCTGTTAAATCAGTTCGCCTTGTTTATATACAAAGAACAAACTCTCCTAGATCCAGTTTCTCTCTTATTTTGTTTTCATTAGCTTAAGTTTTTTCTATAGACAGAGACAAAACTTTCAGTTTGTTCTATAAACAGTCAGAAGAAGATGAAAACCATAGATGACATATACATATGTATATCGGTAACTGAAATCCAAAAACCTATATGTGAGAGATATTTTGTTTAATTTTTTATTGACATTCTCTCTTTTTTCGTTGATGAAAAGACTCTTGCTAACAGTGTTTGAAATCCACATTTCAAAATTTAAATTCCCAATTTTGTCCCCAAAATTTTATTATTATTAAATTAAATTACCAAACATGTAATCTATCTGATAAGACATAAAGTATTTTCTTTTATCGAGAATTTGTATTACATAGTAATATTTAGATATCCCGCGTGGGCCCCAAAAATCTGTATCAATGCTTGCAACATTCATGTTTATCAACAATCGATCAGAAACTTCTACTTATAAACAAGTAAGAGAGCTATATTCGGCTGTGCCGAATCTTATATACCATTCACCAAATTATATTTTAAAATAAAATTAAAATTTTTTTTTCGAAATTGTTTCTTAAGTGTTTTCCATTTTTTTTTTTTTTTTTAAATTTTTTAATTTAAAAATTTATTATATTTTAGTAAGAGCTTCTTATGCTAAATTCCCAATTTTTATTTGATAAATTCACTGAAATTTATTGTTGGGGGATAAGCTAGTTCCTATGCGCATTTCACTGGTTGCTTAGGCCAGATCATCAGGAAACCTTTTCCCAAAAGGCTTTAGAAAAACTAAAGATATTATACAAATAAAACGATAGAGTGAATGAGAATTACAGACACTCAAGCTTTATTTGTAAAAATATCAAAGCTTAAACAAAACACCAACAATAAACAGTGATTTTATCTTTTCTTACATTCTCTACTATTATTTTTAATTTATATGTGTAAAAATTTATGCCAAAAAAAAGTTTTTTGTGAAAAAAAATTCGGGTTGAAAAATATTTTTCCCGATTTTGACCCATTGTAGGTCCAACTTACTATAGCCTTATATACACCGTTGCAATAGGCTTTGAAATATCTATCATATATCCATATTGTCTATATTTATGACTTAGTAATCAAGATATAGATCAAAAATAGGCCAAAAATGGAGGTTGTCAAAGCTTTGAAAGTTCAAACTTTATATTTTTTAATAGATGCGTGCAAAATGCCTAAGGTAAAACTATATGTAAAACTAAAACTTTAGCAGTATTAGTCAGATTTTTGATATCATATTAAAGCTAAAGAGTGGTCGATTTTAAAGTGTTTTCTAGAAATCTATTTCTCATCAAAACAGGATATACCATAGATAAACAACCATTTACAAAGGAAATTAAAAAATCTTCCATTTCCAAAGATTTCCGTTAAATATGAGTCATTATATGACTAACAAGTAAGAGAGCTATATTCGGCTGTGCCGAATCTTATATACCCTTCACCAAATTATACTTTAAAATAAAATTTTTTTTTAATTTTTTTAAAAATTTAAAAAATTTTTTTTTTTCAAAATTGTTTTTTAAAAGTTTTTTCCAATTTAAAAAAAAAAAAAAATTTAATTCATTAGTGAAAAAAATTTATGACAAAAGAATGTTTTTTGTGAAAAAAAATTCGGCTCAAAAAATATTTTTCCCGATTTTGACTTATTTTTATAGCCTTATATACATCGTTGCAATGAACTTTGAAATATCTATAATTAAATATCCATATTGTCTATATTTATGACTTAGTAATCGAGATATAGATCAAAAATAGGCCAAAAATAGAGGTTGTCGAAAAGCATGTCTGACAGAATTATTGAAGATCTGGATCCCGAAGATATCTGGGGTCCTTAGCAAATTGATTTCAACATATAGACAGACAGACAGACAGACAGACAGACAGAAAGACGTTTCTATAGCCGTTTGTTCATAGATACTACGAATACAACATCATATACAGCACATTTATATAGCCCAAGAACTTCGTGATTAACGTGACTTCTATACGTGTTGTTGTAGATGGGATCTCATCAAATGAATTCAAGATTTCTTCTACTCTATTTCTTGTTTTTCTAAACGACATTTTTCATCCACACCTATATATTCTTTTGAGAATGACAGCAGCATTTGTTCTCAAATAAGTTCAGGACGCAAATTTGACTTTGATCAATGGTGACGCCGGTTTTAGGCACTTATAGTTCACTTTTTATAAAATTTATGATCTTTGACAATAAAACAAAGATATTTTATCAATTTCAACTCTTTTACTTCAATATGAAAATTTACAACATTTTTTTTTTTGAAAACGCACCCGTTCTCACAGACATATAGGTCACCATTGGCGGGATAACTTAGGGGTACCACAAGGCTCCGTTCTTGCAGGAGATGGCAAAGAAGCTTATGGGTGATAGTAACGTATACAACCCTATTGATTTGCTGGAATACCGTCGCATTGTGAATTGGTATTCACTGCTCCATCGACATTACAATGGAGTGCATTGAGCTGAAATTAGGAAACTTGTCTCAAATACGCGCATAATTTTACGTAATACACATGTATCATAAAGAAGTCATCCCTTTGTGACCAATTGACTAGAGAACCTCAAAACACAGTACAGTCAAAATTCGTTTTTTAGGACAAACAATTCACAAACAAATCTGCTGCTTGCCGTAAATGGTTATAAATTACTACAAAAATTTCATATTAATTAGTGAATAAATTCCGAATAAATAAAAAAAAATATATTAAACTAGTAGCAAACAAGAGGGATATTTTTTCTATAAAAACCTCAAAAACCTTATCAAGTTGAAGTGTTTGGAAAATTTATTTGTATGTCTCTGTTTGTGAAAAACTACCAACGATTAGTGCAAATCAACGCATACAACTGGTAGATAAAAGGTGAAATTAAGTATAAATTCTTTAGTTTATTTCCCATTCTCTCTCCAAATCTATCTATGAAAAGACCAAATGTCTGTCAGGATTATAAGAGTTGTTTTTTGTTTCTTTTGTTTTACACACATTCGCTGATAAATACAGCAGAGGGGAGCAGCAGGACAAAGTGGGAAGGGTGTGAAATGTTGCTTAATATGTACGTACTTATTATGTAAGTATTTGATATGGTCAGGACATCACAGAAATAATAGCAAGAAAAAAAATGGTATTCGTTGGTGTTGACATTTCCATTGTTAAGTTCTTAACAAAAACACAAGATTTTGTATTTTGATTTAATTTAAGGCTCTTGAATGCACACTTCATTCACTCATTCATTCTATTTCAATGCAAACTAATTACTTATGCATTCACACAATCGCTTTATCACATACATTCCTTGTAATGTAAAAAAAAGGACAGAACCAGACAGTTAAGCCTACAAACATTTCTTTTGTCAAGAATTTTTGTTATATCTTCCTTATTAAATTGTGTGGAAATTTGGCTTTTCTTTAAATTTTTTACCCCAAAACAGAACTAATTTCTTTAGGAAATATTAAAGAAATTTAAATTAACAAACAAAAAATATCCTTTATTTACTTTCACTCTCCAGTATGATATGAGAGAGTTTTTTTTTTCTTTATTATTATAATATTTACTTTTCAAAAACATATTTTCATTACCCATACCATTTTAGGTTTATTTTATCCATTTTAATTTTACCTAGTCGGTAACCATCTCATAACATGTTAGACAGTTGTGTCCCTGGAGTATATCACTTGTTTACCAATATCATTATTTGTTGTTTTTTCCCCATTCACGTCTTTTATTTCCAATATACCAATCATTATGGTTACGAGGAATAAATATAAGTATTGAAATATACGGGTAGTAAGTAAATCTATCTAGATTGCGTGTTTTTTTGACTGGTCTTTATTTCCCTTTCACTCACTTTCCCTTTCCATTCAACAATTTGTCTTGATTATTTTCATAATTTGTATAAAAATTGCTGCTCTCATTGATTATGCTTCGATGTGTATGAATAATCACAGGATAGAAGAAAAATTAGTTCATATTGAATGTCAATTTGTTTTTTTTGTTTGTAGAGACAATATTTTCTTTCAATTATTTATAAAGAGCATCTGTTGTTTGTAGAATGATACGGAAATATGAAACCACCAGCCATTATAATGAATTAACTTATTTTTGTTTTAACTTTAATCCAATGCAAAAAGTGTCCGATTATTATGTTGTCACTGCAAAGTTATACAATCAAAGATTTAAAATTTTGTCTCCCACAATTTTTTTTTTCTTGGACCAGCACTCAGGGGATGACCCCTACTCATGCAAAGCATTGTGTTGGAACTAGGAAAATAGGTTATGGGAGGGAGGATAGAGAGAGTAGTGTTTGTGGACATTTGATTTGAATTTTCCTACATTGAAAGTGACAGGAAAGACTTCAGGAGGAAGCTTATTCCACATACGGACAGTACGGCTAAAGAACGAATTTTCCCTGTAATGTGTTGTGCGATCCACTGTCCAGTCGACAACAAATTAATGAGCCCTTGCCGAAGAACGTGTGTTGCGTAAAAAACTACGGGTTTCGGGAACAAGTTCCCTAATTTCAGCAGAACACATACCATTGTAGTATCGGTAGAACAGTAAAACACAACCCACATTGCGACGATGTTCCAGTGAGTCAATAGAGCTGGATACCCTACTGTCACCGATAAGCATCTTCGCCCTCTCCTGTACGCGGTCGAGTAACTCCAAAATAGACTTTGAAGCACCGGCCCACACATGAGAGTTGTATTCCATTTTCGGTCGGATATAAGTGGTGTAAATAGTAAGGAGATCAGATGGAGTGAAGTATGTCTTACACCGTTTTAGAAAACCAAGGCACTTGAATGCTTCTTTCGACACTCGAAAAATGAGTTTTGTCCAGCGGACATCGCACTGAATACTCATGCCTAGAACATCAAGAGCTTCTGATTCCTTAATATTTACACCACCCATAAAAACAGATGAAGCAACATGATCTGTTGTGCGTTTGTGTGTTAACATACAACATTGAGTCTTGCGTGCATTGAAATCGACTCTATTCGCACAACCCCATTCAGAGATTGTCACAAGATCTTGGTTAAGCGTATCATTCATGTTTTGCCTCATTGCCCCAATATCCGACAGGCTTGGTCTATAATTAAATGCATATGAATGGCAAATGTTGCTGTCATCTGCAAAAGAGTAGATAGGGTTGGAAGTTTGACGTAGAAGGTCGTTTATAAAGATAAGAATAGAGTAGGAGAAAGGACGGAGCCTTGCGGTACCCCTGAGTTGATCTTGAACTCGTTTGATGAGATTCCATCTATAACAACTCGTATAGTGCGATCTCTGAGAAAGCTCGATATAAATCGAGAGAAGTTATTATCGAGTTAGTTAGTTATTTAAAAATTAAAAGTATTACATTGCATGGTAGGTAACCCGGTGAAAACCTGAATTTTCTACCCCTATCGTAGCAAAATAAAAATAAAGTAAAAGCATTTTATAAAAGATTAAATGAAGGCATCCAGAGTCTGTGGCTTGTTCATATTCAAAATCCCAAAGACTGAAGTCTGGAGTGAACAAATAGGACGATCTTGCTGTCAACTGCAAAGCGTGACACTAGAGAACTTTAATAGTCTGCGAATTATTCCGATAGATTCTTAACTTCCAAAAAAGAAGTCAGGAGCGCTCACATCAGGTGATCTCGTCGCCCACTGCCAAAACGAGAGATTAGGCAACACGATAACGCACACAGACAGAGTGTGTGGCTTATTTCCATAAAAAACCCAAATAATGAATTCTGGAGTATTCAAACAGCGCGATTTAGCCGGAAAAATTACTCAGAAACGCATTATACATATTGTTACGTTTTAACCTTTTTAAAACGTTGGTTTATTTCCTTTAAATAAACCGGATACTTTTGATTGCAAATAAAAAGCAGTTTTAGTAGCTTCAAATTTGTAATAACTCTTTATTTATTCAAATGTGCAACAACAGTCTAAATAGTCACTCAGTGTTTATCAATTCACAGAAATACACACACACTTTATAATAAACAAACTTAAATGTGCAAGACAGTTGATGTTAACTCTAACAGCGCCTATAATAAACTCACTGACCACTGCAACCGCGGTCACTACTTATAAACACTGCCATCTTCATCCGAGTAGTCGAGATTGTTCTTAACGGTCAAAACTCGTATGTTCGTATTCTAGAGCTTTCGATGTTAATGTTAGCAGCTTAAACATTTAGTGTTGCCACACTTACAAACAATACCATCAACATTGTTGACAAGTATAAGCTTCTACTGATGGACGTCTTTATAAACATTATGATTGCTGCAGGCAGTCGTTATAGATCGTTAAATTCAAATCACTATTTGCAAATTCGTAACAATATCCTCCAATTTATCAATTTCCTGCAGTCAAGAACTCTGTTACTAACGGAGTCCTCGGAAAAATAAGACCAAATGATGAATGTTCTTAAGCAATATATAATTTCAAGACTTCCTGTTAGGTTATACAACTTGGGTCACCTTGATATTCTCGCTTTTTAAATCACACAGAATTGTCTTAAAGTGATTGAAGTCGTTCCAGTAAACACAAGAGGAGAATGAAATAACTTAATAATTGGACCGACTAGGTTTACTTGACAGCCACCTGAAGCACAGCTCATTTGAAAATAAATGTAAGTACATTAGTCCTATATTTCGTGATCGCCACCATTTTCCACTCATTCTGTCGTTCTAATATATGGAATGGTTTTGTCAAGAAATATTTGTTGACCAAACATTCTACGTCTTAAGTTTCAAAATGCCGGAGAGCTGTGTTCACTTCTTCCTCGCCGTTACAGCGTTGTAAGAAATATATTACCTTAGAATGTGTGCACTATAGGCCAATGTCCAGAAATAACCACTATGAAATCTCTTTGGTGGAATCAAGGGAGATTTATCGTAAGTTGTGTCCTCAATACAACCACATTAGGCCAAATTGCAAGTGGGCTCCCTCTCCCATCTTTCTTAGGCAATGGCATGAAGTTTGTGTAAAATTTACTTTCCCCACAAAAAGAGAATGCCCGAAGTTGTTTTGAGGGTGATATCGGCTTTTACAAGTACATAAGCTCCGCAGTTTATTTCAATAACCTATGTCCAGGAACCTATACGAAGGTAACCGAAGAATGACTCGATATCTCTTCTAGAGACATCCGGTATTCTAGGACAATTTTGTATGTGATGTACACACTCTCTAGTGATCTAATGGCCATTTTGATATCAGTAAATATGTAAGTATGCCTGCTGGATATTCCGTGATATTGATGTTAATCCGCTGCTACTTGTATAGCCTACTTTCGTATACCACTTTTTCATGAGACATTGATCCATCAGTGAATATTTATGGGCATATGACTTAAAAATTCGAAATTTTATCAAATTTTTAGCTTTTATTTTTAAACATTTGTACAATATTAATTGACTCAAAGTATTGGCCATTGTTAGCTATGAGCTTTTCCAATTATTCTGGCAACATATTGATTCCGAGCCAAAGTAACTGCTCATCTTTTGAGGCCATGAACGAATCAAGCCAATTTCGAATACTCTGTTCTAAGTTGAATCGTATCCCAGAGAGAGCGTTCTGCTTCGATCGAAACAAATAGTATTCAGACGGGGCAAGGTCTGAACTATAAAACGGATGAGGCAGAACTTCCTAACCACTTTACAGAAATTGCATAATGTGGCTGAGCGTTGTCATGATGGTATATTACGGTTTCATGTCTTGCCGCATATTCTGGGGGTTTTTCGGAAAATTCACGCTTTAAACGAATCAGAATCAGTCTGGTCAGATCTTAGCAGTTCATTATAGATAAGACTTTTCTGCTCCCACCAAATACTGATCATTATCTTAGCGTAATGGCTATGGTGTCGATTCGGCTGGTTGGCCGTGCTTCATGTACGATCTCTTACGCTTCGGGTTATATTTTCATCGCAAGTAATGATGCGGTTCAAAATTGATTTTCTTTTATAGCTTTCAAACATTATTTCGGATATGCAGAATCGTCTTTCAAGGTCTCTCAACTTCAATTCGTATGGTATCGAATTTCCCAGCTTTTGGATGAAATTGCTGCTTGAGTAGCTCCCAATGATTTAGCAAGCTCTTGTTGAGTTTGAAAACAATATTCATGGAGTAATGACTGGCCTGGCCGAGATCTTTGTCTTCCGTGTCAAAATCACCACTTCTGAACCGAACGAACCATCTCTCGCACGTTGAAAACGATGAATAACATTCATCATACGCTTTGGTGAGCAATCGGAACTTTTTTCAAATTAAAGAAATAAAGCAAAACTTTCCGCATATGAATGACATTTTGATGGCACAAAATTAGACATTTCGAAGCAAAAAGAAAATCATATTCGTGTGGTCGAACCTGGTATTCAATAGTTCAGAACTATTATACGATTTGTGTCTCTTCATTTCCAATATAGCAGGAGAAGTACTCAGAGAAGTTCACACTTGTGTCGCATATTATGTATATATTGATTACTACCAACAAATCATATGCAGATCCGAAAACAATTAATGATGTTAATTATTAATCATATCCAAAGTGAAACATACTCGTAAAAGTTGTTTCCTTTGGAACCACTTACTATTTAGTTTATTTAATGGACAATAAAGATTTACATAAGTTTATATAGATTACCTTCGTAGTAATTGAAATTGATTTAATTCAAAATATTCATTAAAATGCTTCTACTCTTACAATATCTTAAATTTAAACTTCTAATTTTATACTTTCACTACAGCACCACCCACCATTGTAGAAAAGAGCGAAAGATGAACATCTTTAAGTCATAAATAATTTGCCATGTATCTATAATGTGAATGTTATTCGATTTTAAATTGTTCATAAATCACATAATAAATATGATAAATCGGCTGTAAAGTTTGTTTTTAATACGAAATTATGTCGTTACACTTGAATAAAATGCCCAAGTACTAATCTGCACAGCTACACCCACTACCAACCAACCAACCAACCATCCATCCCCAAGCAACTTCTTGCAACGCCATCCTCAACATCCTCATTGTAATCATCATAAACATCTACTTTTGGGAACAACAATAATTTGTTGCTTTGGTTCTGAATCATTGTTTAAAGCAAAGGAGGGAGGAGAAGGAACGCCTTTTAAGGAAAATTTTAAACTTGCATACAGCTTACAAACGTGCATGGACAGGGTGTTGCGGCAAGCGATATTAAATCTATGTTAGGAAATATTTCCTGAGAAAAGAGCTAGAATTTGACTTTGCTTAATCCCTGCAAAGTGATGGAAATCTGGTACTAGTTCCAACACGACCTTTATCATATAATTATTATGTCAGACAAATTTCCCAAGATGAAAAGGGAACTGACTGACACAGAACTAGTTATGTGACTGGTTCTTCGGGAGTAGGGAGTTCTAATTCTAACAATATATAATTAACATGGAGATGTCTTGAAAATATATTATTTTTATTCCAAAACAATCCCAATAAGCATCAAAGCCCCAAAAATTCAAGCACTTGAACATTTTGTTAGAATTAGATTTGAATTCAAATGTAATTATGTTTTACACTTGAAAAATATTTGAAAAAATTAAATAGTTTCCTTTTTACGGGAGAATGCTATTGAAATAAAGTGTTATACAACAGTAATTCAATTGCTTGACTATAATTCAAGGCTTGAATTACACTTGCTTTCAACTTGAATTCCAATAAAAATGCATATTGGGATTGACATCTCTTACTGTATTAATAAATTTGTTAAAAATTATTCCATTATTTCAGCACCCTTTAAAAAATAATAAAAAACTACAAGACAAGACATTAACTCGGCATTAAATTAGTGACAGTTATTGTTAATATTACGAGTATGTGAGGTTTTGCCACTACCCCAGGCAAAAAGGAGCATACTAAACCTTTTTATTTTCTATTTATACCAAGTAGTACATAAAGTATAATAAAATTTTAGAAATTATTGTAGAAGATTAAAATTTACGCTTTTTAAAGCGAACAAGAGGAAAATGAATGAAAAATCTGTAACAAAAATATATTAGAATTGAATTTAAATTACCTCATTACAAGGCATCAAGTTATTAAAAACATATTCAAGTTGTGTGCAAATAATGGCAGATTTTTAAGAGTTTAAATAACAATTTAAAACAGTATGGCATAAAATGTAAATCGTACCACATATAATCTAAGAAAATCCCCTGTTTATATTTGCAGAAAAGTGAAAATGGAGGTTAATATTTTATCATAACTTTCACCACCTAATTTTATTTATTTTTGCAAAATGCTTTTTTCCTTTCTAGTTCTAAAAAATTATAACAACAGATACTCATATTTTAAATAGTATTCAAGTGGTTTTGTAGAAGTGTATTTTTTAAAAAAGAATTGAAAACACTTCAATGTTTATTGAAATGTAACTACTTTTGCTAACAATGTGAATTCAATTGTAAAGAAGTGGAAAGAGAGATTTTGAAGCGGTATGGTTGGCATTAAAAACATCATACACAATTAGGGTGCCTTATTGTGAAAAATTTCCATGGAAATTACCGGGAATATATTTTTTAAAAATTCCAATGCCAGCAGCAACAAACTTCAGGATTTGGTAAATTGTTATCTCAGCGAAATACACAACGTCTACATGGAACGTAATCAAAAACAATCACTAGTGAGGTCATTGCCACCACCCTTTAGCACATAGAGCGAAGGAGGTAAAGCTTAATCTTTGTATCGTAGGGGATGGCGTCATCTTTGTCAGCCTATTTATATCCTCAGTTCATGCCACTGCAATTAAGCACAAATTGAGAAGTGTAAAGCAGGTCCTCAAAGCACTAGCCGACATCCCTTGGGTCATGGATGAGGAAACCTACCTACAAGATGATTAATAGGTCAGTGGTAAATTTCGTTGATCCAGTGTGGTCATATTTAAAGCTGTTAATGGGAAAACTATAATTCTGCCAGTCATGGATAAATTCCATCATACTGAAAAACAGTTTATTATGGGATGACATCGGAGGAAACATCCTTGCTTAACATTATACATTTCGAGTCTTCCCCAAATCATGTCAGCAAGGACACGAGGAAAATATAGCCGTATGGCAATTTGATTGGAGTTATATAAGTTGTATAAGCTAGTTGTTACAGTAAGCATTTGCTTACCAGAAACCCTTAAAGTCTCAATACCGGGCAGATAACAAGATGTTGAATATATTGTTACGAATGTGCAATAGCGATTTGAATTTAACGGTCCGCAACGACTGCCTGCAACATTCATCATGTTTATAAACACGTCCATCAGTAGAAGCTTCTACTTTCTGCGAATTAATAAACGTGTAAAAAGACACTGAATGACTGTTTGAATTGTTGTTGGTGTACATTTTTAATAAATAAAGAGTTGTTACAAATTTTAGGGCCATTATTACAACTTGGCTTTATGTTCGTAATAGTAAAAGGTAACTTTAAGTAATAGAAAAAGGTTGCTTAAAAGTTAACTTTTACTATTGGGAACATAAATGCAAGTTGTAATAATGGCCCTTAAACTACTAAAACTGCTTTTTATTTGCAATCAAAAGAATCCGGTTTATTTAAAGGAAATAAACCCCGTAACAATATTTTTATACCATTCACCTACGTGAGAAAGGTATATAAGATTGTCATTCCGTTTGTAATTTCCACAATATAATTTTCCGACCCTATAAAGTATATATATTCTCGATCCTTAGAGATAGCGAAGTCGATTAAGCCATGTATGTCTGTCTGTCTGTCTGTTGAAATCAATTTTCTGAAGACCTCAGATATCTTCGGGATCGAAATCTTCAATAATTCTGTCAGACATGCTTTCGAGAAGTTTCCTATTTAAAATCAGCAAAATCCGTCCATAAATAAGGAAGATATGAGCAAAAATCCGAGACAACCTGTGAAAATTTCATCAAAAAAAGACAATTTATTGCATGCTTTGACAAAAAAGCAACAAAACGTATGTTTGGATGTGTGTTGGTTTCATTGTTTTTTTTTTGTGTTTCATTTCGTTTGGCGTTGTTGTTTTTCTACCCTTCACCTTCGTGAGAAGGGTATATATAAGATTGTCATTTCGTTTGTAACTTCTACAATATAATCTGTTCGTCAGCAAATAAATGTAAAATTTTTAAAAGTTTTCTTGATATATTTAAGATGCTATACGCTGAAAGTGGGCAATTAATGCATCCACAACAAAGGTGAAGGGTATATAAGATTCGGCATAGCTTCAATATGGTTGTTCTTGGTATTACATTTGTGGCATGGTTGCACGATCGAACGGACCTTCGTTTCCTCATCAACTTCTACATAGATTAAACTGGCTTATATAACTCCAATCCAATGGACATACCTCTGTGTATTCTCCTCGTATACACGAAGTTCCTTCCTGACAAGCCACCGATGTCATCCCACAAACAATAGTTTTTTCATCATGTCATTATGTTCCATGCATGGTAGTTTCCACATCTAGATGGTGCTCCAAAGTAAAGCAGCATCTAAACAGCTTTCAATATTTCTGCACTAGACATCACTCAACAAAGATAATCACACTGGATCAGCGTAATTGATCACTGCCCTACTAATCATCTTGAAGATTGGTTTCCTTATCCAAGACCCAAGAACTGCCTGCTAGCGCTTTGAGGACCTAGTTTTCACTTCGCAATTTGTGCTTAATTGCAATGGCATGAACTTTACCTCCTTCGCCCATGTGCTAGGACGTTGCCGACGACTTTACTGATGATTGTTGCAGGTTACGCGCCATGTGGGCGTTGTGTATTTCGCAGAGACAACAATCCAACAATGTAGAATAATATGTATTTTTATGATTTTAATTATGTTACGATATTTTTTGAGGCTTTTCGTGTTAAGCTGTAATATTCCCAGACTCGAAGAATGAATTTCATAAATACCACAGGGAGCTCAATAAAAACGATGGATAAGTGAGTGTGATATACAGATATTGCATTGCCAGGTTTCAGAGTTGATCACACCTCAATAGCATCTGATGTCCTATCGAGTGTGAGAGTCCTAAAGTATATCAAGGTATCTGATATAAGTAAGTATAAGTTAATATACAGTTAATATAATAAACGTTGATATCGTTAGGTTTATCCAGAGTGATAATTATGGGTATGCGACCTGATCATAAGTATTGAAACACTTGACACTCAAATCGTTGTTTAACAAATGTTATTAGTTGGGAAACCGTAATTCTTACAAACACCACAAAAAAACTAAAATACCCGCAAATCCTCTTATAGAGTGCAAATGTTTAACAAAAAACTAATAATTTTTTTTTTAATAAATCACAAAAAATTCAAGTGTAAAAATTTGATACAAGAGTTTTTCATTTCAATGGAAATTGTAGCCGCCGGCTATAAACAACGAAATATATATGTAGGTACAATTCTTGGCGTGAAAGGGGGAACATTGTTTTGAAAGCGTATTGAAAACACTACAATTGAAGAGTATTTTCATGAATTTCATTTTCAAATTAAACTCCTACTGTTTCGTATAACAACACAAGACACTACAGGCATCATCTTAACAAAACAATAAATGATTTGTTAAAATAGCGTATTTAGATGATTTTCAAATATTGACAGATTTTCAAGTTTTGACACCGAAAATAAATCAACCCCAAACAACGCATTAAAAAGCGCGTAAAATATTTAAAAATTTCTTTTCTCTTCTAAGCCATAAGCAGATTAAAAAATCGTTCTTTCTTTGTTCCTATTTGGAGGAATATTCAATAGAAAGCGGAACAGGAAATGAACATGTTAAAGATTAGGAAAGTGTAAGAAAGTTCTGCTAAACATCACGGTGTCATCAAGCTTCTTTTTTTTTTTGTTGGTTTTAATGCATAAATTATTTTTAAATTATTTGATTTTGTCTGTTTTTACTTTTTTTTTTTTTTTTTGTTGCCATAATCCATATTGATTGTATTAGAAAAGCTGTAAGTCAGCCTAGGGCAAAAAGAAACGGAAGAACAAATTTTGTATTTTGCGTTCTTTGAATTAAAATTTTAATCAGTTTTTTTTTTTACTTGTAATTTTATAAGATTTCCTCATGTTTTGCGTACTTAAGCTGTCAATTATTTTCCAATAATTTGTGTTTTATGATTGTTGTTTTATGAGATTTTTGACAGTAGACAAGATTTTGAATTATAATTTGATTGATATTGTTGTTATTAAGGAAAACCTTATAAAAAATTGAGTTTAAAAATTTCCCTAAAGGTTTTCAAATAACAAAATGAGAAACATACTTTATTCAAATAAAACTTTATTACTACTACTACAAAGTTCTTATGTTTCTTATTAGGAAACAAATTAATATTTCGAAATATATAAATCAAAGTTGGCTACCGATTCCAAACTGTTAAATGCTAACAGTTACGCTAATTTGGCTTATTTGGATAATGGTTTTAACAGTTAACGAATGATAATTTCGATCTCATCTAAATTATTAATGTAACTCTGTAGATTTAAAAAATTCAATTATAGAAAACTTAAATTTGAGCAAAGAAAAACATGTTAGTTTAACTTTAACAAGTGCTTATTTAGTCACAAGGACTGGGTTTTACTTAGTATGTTTGGTTCAACATTTATTACAAAAATTATTATTTTTCAAAAAGCAATTGGAATGAGAAAATATTCATCGATCTTTTAGAAGGAAATCTAAAAGGAGAGAAGAATAATAATAGTAGTTATTACTGGGTTTTATTTAGGGCCCTATTATCGCATGAATTGTCAGGTCAATTTCGCACATTCAATCTTTGGTATGTCCATTAAGTATGCTAGGGAAAATAGTAGTTCCTGGGATGCACCAGAGTATGTTCGACAATTAGAAAAAAAAAAACATTTTTGTTTGACTCCCCAGAACATTTACGATTGGAATGTGAAAAATCAAAATTTGTTCTACATTTTTCTTTTTTTTATATGAAAACTTTTGGGGGGGAAATTCCTATTTCAACCACTTTGGATCCGCGCCTGGCATAGAAGTATATCCAATAAATGTGATCGAATAATTAACAATCCTAATTGCTAAGTTTATTAGCATAGATAAATACATATAGATCGGAAACTCTCCTGTCTCACACCTAACTCAGTTGTCAAAAACCTAACTAAAAACAACACTCATATTTGTGAATACTTTGGGTTATATTTTTGAGTCTAGCATCGCCTTCCCAACTAAATGAAATGAGTTAGTTAAACTGTATACAAGTGAATTTGTAGATAGGGTACATAGGGTAGTGATACATATAGATGCCATTCTCCGTGTATTTTTCAAGAATATCATTGAAGAATATCATTTTTTTCAGAGCTGACCCAAAAGACGATGCTATTCGAGAATTAACAAACTGTTGCCATGTAGACAAGTCATAAAAAATTAAGATTTTGAAATGGTTGACAGTAGGAGGCGAACAATATCGACTATTCTGACGTGCACACATCGAAGGGGAGCGAAACTTCGTAAATATATCAAAAGGGAAACAAATTGAAGACGGTGCATCAAGAAACAATTTTCTGTTTGTGCCGACCACAGATTTAAAGCATAAAGCACTGTCTTCGGACATAATTATTTAAAGAAACAACAAGTAAAAGTGCTTTATTCGGCTATGCCGAATCTTATATACCCTTCACCTTTGTTGTGGATGCATTAATTGCCCACTTTCAGCATAAAGCATCCTAAATATATCAAGAAAACTTTTAAAAAATTTATATTTAATTGCTGACGAACAGATTATATTGTAGAAGTTACAAACGAAATGACAATCTTATATATACCTTTCTCACGAAGGTGAAGGGTATAAAAACAACTACGCCAAACGAAACGAAACACCAACAAAAAAAACAAGTAAGAGAGCTATATTCGGCTGTGCCGAATCTTATAAAAACAATGAAACTAATAAAAACAATGAAACCAACACACATCCAAACATACGTTTAGGTTGCTTTTTTGTCAAAGCATGCAATAAATTGTCTTTTTTTGATGAAATTTTCACAGGTTGTCTCGGATTTTTGCTCATATCTTCCTTATTTATGGACGGATTTTGCTGATTTTAAATAGGAAACTTCTCGAAAGCATGTCTGACAGAATTATTGAAGATTTCGATCCCGAAGATATCTGGGGTCTTCAGAATATATATGATGGATACAATCATGTGAAGGGTATGTTAACCATATAATGGTTACCACAATTATGTAAATAGTTACTGTGACTATAATATTGTTAAAAAACTTTTAAAAATCTGGAAATGGTTACTGTAAACATGCACAACTATATTTTTTCTCTGCGGGTAGTGTCGGAAAATTGTATTGTGGATGGGTATAAAAATATGAATGATAAGTCAATTCTAAGACACAAACAATGTTTAGAAGAAATTAATTCTCGGAATAACTGTTGGCATGTTATTGATGGTGCTTACTTGTATTTGGTATCGTTTGTAAGGTAAATTGAACAATACTGGGCTATTGTCAAAGGGAAGTTAAAGCAGAGTGGTACAGTAGTTCTTGACGATAAACAATTTGAAGCGATTTGGAATAAGAAAACAGCGCAGATGGACCGAAATTGTGTGCAACACTGAAACCGATTCATCAAAACAAAAGCAGAGATTTAAATAAGAGGAAATTAATTTTAGTTTCTCAATTTTTGTTACATAAATACCTACTTAAGGCGAATTTATGTACAAGGTGGTGTCGGTGGCGAATTCAGGCAAATACGAGCGAATTCATTAATTTTTTTATATATGGAGTTTGACATTCGAAATATATAAAAAATAATGAATTCGCTCGTATTTGCCTGAATTCGCCACCGACACCACCTTGTACTTAAATTCGCCTTGTACCTACTAAAAAATATATGCGATCGGTCTTTATGTGAACAATGCCGAGGAGATAAAACTATTTTTACGTTTTCTCTTTTCGGATAATTAGTTCTGGTAACAACCTCACAATAAGACGTCTTACATACAACATTTACATGTTTCATTTCTGTTTATAAACTACAATAAATATACGCATATTTCACATCTTATAATTATTATTAAAAAGAATTCTATTATTCCTGACTAATCAAATGTCATACGAGTAGTTACCTAAAGAAAAATATAACCTTGTTGCTAACCAGGCGCAAAACATTTGTAAAAAGCAAAAAAAAAAAAATTAATACATTCATACAACCCCAAATATCTATCATTCTTTACAAGATTTACATTGTATTTCTCAAGATTTATTGCCATGAAAAAACTCCAGTGACATCATCACATTATTTACAAAAAAAAAAAAATATATAATTCAAATATTTTATAAGTATTAATAAAAAAGAAAAACACATTGAATACAAGCGGGAAAACAAAATAAGAAATACGCACCCTTTTTCCATTCAGTAAAACGTTTATTGCGATTTTATTTATTATAAAGGATTCATTTAACAAAATGATACATGACCTGAGCCACACACAGAAAAACGTATACATGTGTAAACCCTTTTCTCAACCCAGCAGTTTTACAAGTACCCAGCAGTTCTAGAACTACTGAGTTTACCTATCATTTAGGGTGACAACTAGTTACATAACTAGCTACGTGGCTAGTTATTTTAACACGTGCATATCCTAAACTGGGGGTCAATTGGCCCTTTTTGCATTACAATGAGACTGTCTGATAGGTGGTCCAAAGTAGTCACATACCGGTTACATAGAGTCAATTACCTTACTAGTTACCTAACTGGTTACTTGATAAGCTACATAACTAGTTATTTCAACACGTACTGGTGCTTATTTACCTCAAATAGTCAGTTAAAAATACAACTCATAGACAATCCAATAACTGATTGCTTGTAAATAAACCTTCCTCCGACAACACTACTACTTGCAACGGACAAGTTCTCCCGGTACTGTTTAATAACATTGGAAACAGTTTGATTGTTTGGCCAACTTTTTGTAGGACCAAGTTGGGTTTTGTTGAAAATATTTAATAATTTTAGTACGCACTTTTTTCTGGTCACTCATTTTAAGAAATTTTCGATCTCAGTTCTTAATTATCACTAATGTCTTTTCGCTTGGCTGACTCCCATTTATATATTTTGGGTCTTTTGACACGTATGTACTATTTGTAGTGCAGTGAGAAGTTAATTGGTTACTGTATATACCTCAAGTAGTCTAGTGTGAAGTCAACTGTCACTTAAGTGTCTCTAAGTAATCAAGAGTGTAGCCAGTTTATACATTTATTTGTACTTTTTTGTGAGTGATACATGCAAACTGGTTTTATACAAAATGTCTTGATATAATTCTCAAACAGTTTATTTGCTTAAGTATACTTATTTTAGTGTCTCTAAGTAATCTAGAGTTTTAAACGTTTATTTTGTACTACACTTTAGAAAGTAGTTATTCTACCCACCAGAAGTATTCTATTGAAGAGTAATCGGAGGAAAGTTTGTTTACAAGCAATCGGTTATTGGACTGTCTGGAAGATGTCTTTTAGCATCCTCTTAGGACACATACATGTTACAATATCTAAAATCTCTAGTTCGGGACAGTCACCCAGAACTGCTGGGATAATAAATACGAGTAATGTTTCTAAATACATATAGAGAAGAAGACATTCACGTAAAGGACATGCTTTTTGGTGGGATTTAATATCAATTCACAAATAGACAACATATTTATAATTTTTTATTATTATTTTCCGAAATAATTCGACAATGGAATTTATATTTTGTTGTTGCGAAATTATGCATTCCTTTCTATCTATTAGGCACACATACTTTCAAACCATTGTTTCCTTTAAATGTCAAAGTTATAGCCTTTTCTATGTATGTGTCTGTCTTTATACATACATTTTTTGGGGTGCTATGTGTATGTGTGTACTTATATTGTGTTGGAAAAATATTTGTGCTATTTTTAAGCATAAAACTATAGAAAAATTTCATTTATTTTTCCACTAGAATGCATCCTCAATATAAACCTATTAGATACATAGAATAAGGTCAACAAATTTCTGCATAAGATCAGCAACATAATTTATGTATTACAATTCAATTGACATTTTCGAAAACACTGTCACGTGATTCAAATTGTTTTCAATTAAAGGGTTAAGGGTGTGTCAAAGAGGATTTAACCATGTTGGTTTATTAGCGAATTAATTCCAATAAATTTTCGTAAAAAACTATGAACTTTGACAGAGAAGCAATTAATACAATAGAAAAATAATTGTTTCTGAATAAAATGACGTTAACAAAATGAACAGAGTAAAAAAGATAAAGAATTTTAGAAAAAATATACCTAAACATACAAAAAAAATTGCAATGTTTTTACCATGATGTAATAAGTAAGGTGAGAGCGTTTCGACAACAAACACAACAAACTCAATATTTCTTGCTGACAAGAACATAGGTTTTGTCAAAATTGAATTTCTCAAATAAAAAATAAACAAATTTTATTTTGGCATGTTAACTAAAAAACGGCAGTTAAATTTAAATTATATTTGAAAAAGATCAACGGTTTAATAGTGCTTTATCCAAATATCATTATATGAAATCTTTTTATTCACATTTTCATTCATGTTTTTTGATTTAAAAATTTTTTTCTTTGAAAATAAAATTAATTATTTTTCAAAATAAATTCAGTTTGACAAAACCCAAGCATTTTCAAAATAGATAAATAAAAATCAGCTGTGTTGTTGATTTCACCTTACTTAGTGCATCCTGGTTTTTACTTTCGCATAAATTTTGTTTATCTACTGCACAGTGGGACATAATTAAAATAAATTGGAAAAAAAAATTTGCCATTTTTATTTGGCTGTTCTGATTGACATTAAATTTCACATGGGCGTAGCAGAGGAGTATTCGAGTTGACGTTTCGGCGCTGTGGCGTCTCCAAATAGGACAACTCTTTTGAGTTTAGTCCTATTCCGAACATTTTAACATATTCTGGGAGCTAATTTGCGTTTTTAGAATCGGGATAGCAATTTTATGATAGTTTTTGGTATCAAATTATAATGGATTATCGATGTCAGAAAATTGTTATATCTATGTAGAGTTAGAAGCATCGAAAAGTGCATAATAAAGGTTCTCTGATCAATTTTTATTTTTTTTAAATATTTTTCGAAAAGTATGTTTATGGGGATTATTTCGATAAAGAACATTGTAGTAATCATTACAAGTCACTGACCTTTAGGTGCATACCACACCAACTTTTGCAGATGTTGTAACGACAATCAATGATAGGATTTTTTAAACAATTGCGCCATTTTTGCAATGGCAACAAGTAAAGTGTAAAGAGTGTAAAGTCGAAACTTAATCAGTTCCAAAGGAGACTTCCCATCCTCATGGAAAATATCTGAGATAGTTAGTATGTTTGAGAAGTTGTTACTTGAGAGCCTTTTAGTACACCTTGACGAAAATTGCATTATTCCTGACCATCAATTTGGTTTCAGAAAGAAGCATAGTACTATCGAACAGGTACATCGGATAACTACTCTTATTCGGAAGCCCTTCGAGAGCAGGCAGTATTGTTCTGAATTATTTATTGACATATCGCAAGCCTTCGATAAAGTCTGGCACGATGGACTAATACACAAAATCATTAGATTGCTACCTGCGAATATACATAAACTGCTTAAAAATTACATACATGAAAGATCTTTCCAATTCAGCTATGGGGAACAGCCTCCTCATTTAACGTTGAAAAATGCCAAAGAAAGCAGTCAGCACTATTAAAAGCAACAGCAGGTGCCCCATGGTACATTCGCAATATACGCGAGGAGATCAAACTCTCTAGTTTAAACTACCTATCAAAAATATTGGATCATCCAAATCCCCTTTGTCAGGGAGATATAATATGTCAAAACTGATTACCACATATTAAAGTAGATTCTCTTTTTCAACAATAAGACACATATATTTCTAACATAGTTTGCTAAACTTCTCCTTAAAAAATAAGTCGGAAATAAAAAGTAAGCTAAGTAATTGGAATAAACAAAACCTTAAAAAAGTAACAATAGCTTTGAAACCACCAGCAAATCCTTGTTATAAAAACTCATTGTAAAAACAAAAGCAATTAAAGAAATAAATACCTCAACCAACAAAAAAATTCACTCCAACATACTACATCTATAAGTACAAACTTTTTATTTTTTTTTGAAATAATTCGGTAGCTCGAGAACGATTGCAGATATCACAGATTATTATAGATATGCAACAAATGACAGATGTCAAAAAAGTTACATATATCGAACCGCATGGTTTTTTTTTTTTTGACGTTCTACAACAATTTTTCATTCATTTTGACATTTAACTGGTTCATATCTGTATAATTTGCGTGCAGATGTCTTACTAAATTTTAACGTAGTCATGCAGTAATTGGAATGTGTGCTAGTAGGCGGCCGCCCAATCTTGCTCATCTCAGACCTGATTGATATTCAAAAAATCTACAATATTTCAGTTCTTATCCGAACGTTAAGACATTTTGCATTTTGAAAGTACATACTTGAAAAAATCTACAAAAAATACGCTCACACGTGTGGCAAGAGATATTTATGTTGACGTATTTTTTTAATTTTTAGCCGACTTTTTTTATTTGAGGACGGAAAATCTGTTGTGTTTTTATTAAAATTTTAAATAAAATTTAAGTTCCATTTCCCTTAAAGAAAAAAAAAATTATTCGGGCTCGTGTATATTTTGTATATGTTTCTGAAGTAAATGCGTGTAAAATAAAAATTGCACGGTTTAATTGAACTTTTGAAGAAAATTTTTAAATTTATCTAAAAATTGATAAAAACGTAAGTATAGTCATTTCTATAAGAAACATATAGGATTATACAAATATGAAGCTTTGCCTTTTTAGAATTTTATACTCAAACTGAATTTTTTTTTTTTTAATTAGTAAAGTTTGGATAGATCTGGGGGGTGCTATATTCGCTTAACTGAGCCAAATTTTACTTTTCACGCTTTTGCATTAAGTTCTCTTTTCAGATCCTATAAAAATTGTATATAGTCCCGAAGAAATTGTTTTTCTACAAATGAAAAAATAAATGCACTTTTTTTGGGAAAAAAACGTAAAAAATACGGTCCTTTCACATGTTTCAACTTTGGATGCGTGTAACTTTTTATAGGGACAAGATAACTGTTAGCAAGTTTTTTATTTTATTTAGAATTTATCGCCAATATAGCTGATATTTTAAAAATAAATTTTGACCCTCCGGAGGCCCTCCATATCTAAAAAACCATAAAAAGATCGAGCAAAATTAAAAAAATAAATCAATAAACCTAAATATCTCTTCAACTAATAGAGATAACCTGCACATGTAAGCGTATTTTTTATAAATCTTCTCAAGGACTATTTACATTTTAAATTTCAGATTATTCGGATCATAAATGGATTTTTGGGGATTTATTAAAAAAATTTTAGACCCGAGGTGACCAACTTTGAGGGGCCACGCACTGGCCCCCATTAGCTCTAAGAAGCTTAACAAATGTAAATCAACTCGAAAACACCTCAGCTCCAACCAAGTGCAGTTTCGTAACAATATCTCCAATAGTTCCTGAGATACCGAATTATTTCCAAAAAAAAAAAACGTTTCAAAATCACTGCGCACTAGTAGAGAGTTCTTGTTAATGCAGAGAGTTGCCAGTTGAAAAATGTTCTGTGTCATTTGCTAATTAGAATTACTAGTTGGAAATGTTTGTGATTCTTATTTGAATTTAGAAAAAGTCATTTAAATTTAACGGAAATTAAATTTAGAAATTAAATTTGGCGGGTACTATATTAGCGTGTGGACTGTTTTTTAGGGCAAGGTATAGGTCAAATTCAAATCATAAAATAAACTATGACTGGAATCGGATACAGATCCATTTTAAACGAGGATAATATGAACCTGGTTTGGAGATTCCAGCACGACAATGATCCAAAAACCATCTCTAGGGTTGTAACCGTATGGTTATAATCCAATGAGGTGGCTGTACAATCTTCAGATTTCAATCCCATAGGAAATTTCTGGAAAATTGTAGATTGGAAAATATGGACTCAAAATAATACCACGAAGGAAACTTTATCAGATGCAGTTGTAAGGAAATGGCAAAATACTTCAAAGATGAATGAATCTTTAATTAGTTCAATGTAATAGTAACATACATGTTAGAGATTCCAATTTTATTATTTTTTGTTATAAAATAAAACTATATTTTATTTTAAATATTAATATAGGGAGGAATCGAACATTTTCGACAAAAATACAAAATTTTAAGTTCCTTAAATTGTTTAAATTAGCTTTGGTCTCAATTCTATCGGGGTTAAAATTTTAATTAGAATGGTAACGTTCCCTAGTTTCAATATATTTCCCTTAAAATCCATTTATTGTGAACACAGGGGGGTTACTCCCTAATTCGATTCGAAAGGAAATCGGTTCGGATCGAAATGTATTTAGCACACATTTTCGAACATTTTCGTTTTCGGATTGAGTTACGCAGTAACCGCCCAGGATGTGCATCCAAAACATCGTTCTTTAATGAAGGATATCTACACTACATTTGTTATCAAACATATTTATAGTAACCTCCGTATTCTGAACATTATGAGAATAACAAAGATGTTTTAAATATTAATTTCCATACAAAAGTTATAAAACTATAACAAAACTATAGATTTATTTATCAATGTCATAAAGTTCAAAATACGGGGATAATAATGAAATATCTTTTGTGACGAATTTATTTTAATACAATGAATTAGTTTTTGTTATATTTTTACTTAAATATATTTATGGAAGAGTATTCGTTGTTGAAGTCCCGAAATATCCCAGGATTTACATTTATAAAATTCCGAATCCTGGGATTTGTATAACCTAGTCCCTGCTCGGCCTCCCTAATACATTTCAATAATCTTAGTTTATGAATACTGTTGTTTTTGATACTCATTTTATTTAAAATACTTATTTATCTAAGCAATATTTAAGTTTTATACAATACTATGACTTAAACAATAAAGTTTTATACATTACAATACTTAACTCGTAGCTAGTAAATGCAAAAACTTAAAATTAATCAAATTATGTATACTCGTAGTATAGCTTTCAAAGATTCAGTACTTCAAGAAAACGAAACTTTCTTATCGGCTTTATTGTTAACTTTAGTTTGTACAGCTTTAGCAGTTACTTCCACAGACTTTCTTTTAATTTTTCTCTTAGAAACATACGAGTCGTTAGTTTTTCGCACTCCAATTCTTGAACGTTCCAAACGTTTTCGCTCAACATCTTTACTACGAATTTCATCCAGCTGTTCCTGTGTTAAGCTTTCATGACGTTGTTTCTTTCTCAGCGCCTCTTGTTGCCGTACTGCCACTAAGTCTTCCATGCTTAAACCTGCTCTACGCATACGTTTGCTTTTACAATTCTTGGCAAGTTCTACTGCTTTTTGCTGTTCAGTTTGGTATTTTTCACGATATATTCTTTTTTGCTGGGCTTCTTTTTCTCGTAGTTTTAATAAGTTCTCCATGCTTAGGCTGGCTCTTCGCAAACGTTTCCTCATACTATCTCTGATGCGAACTTCTGCTTTTTGTTCCGGTGTCAAACATTTTTTAGGCCGCTTAGCTGAATAGTTCTTTTTTGTTTGTTTTCTCTTGTTGTGGGTTGTTTTGTTATTGGTTTTTGTGATCTGTTTCCTGGAAGATCGTCGGGTGGCCATTATATTGTTTGATTTTAATAAATACGTTTGTTTTTATTTATATTAATAAATTTAAAACTAATTTTTGTGAAGGATTGTAAACAAAATGCAAAACAGAGAACCAAGCCGATTAGCAGAAAATTGACGTTTAGCCGCCGCTTATAAATTTTACATTATAACGTTCACTACAGAAAGCCGCCCATTATCATTTTCGCCGCTGAAATAATTTATATGTGTCGTTATGTTTTTAAATTTTATGTAGAAAACAAATAATTGATTTGTGTTTCTGTAAAGTACTCAAGATAAAAACAATCAGCTGTGCTGTCGACACCACCTTATAGTAAATTCGACATGGGTTGTGATTTGGAGAGCGATTCTTCTGATTTAAGGTGATTCCTATCTGTATTAATTGATTTAAAGAAAACAATACAGAAACTACTAACATTTTTCGTGGGAGTTTAATTTGAATGAAAATCTCAACTTTTCAGTAACTTTCCAAAACCACAAGTCAACTATGTAGAATCGACTTTAAGGGCTACACGTTCAATATATATATTGTGATATTTGAATCGCTATCTGGATTTCAGAATATTAGGCTATTCTGCGTTCCATCAATACTGCATGCTACACGTTCAATAAATATCGCGATACTGGATCGCGGTCAATATATATTGAACGCGTCACAATGACCTAATAGTAAGTATTGTCTTACTTGGGGGTTACACGATCAAGTTTTGCCATTCAAGTTTTAATACACTCACACTTTTTTGCTAATACACTCACATTTTTATAAATTGAAACGAACTTCCATTAAATTTATCTTTCAAGTTGTTGGCTCAATTTTCAATCAAGAAAAAAGATTATTACATTTTTGTTTAACAATTTGTAGTAAAATTGCATTCAAGTTGCGTGCAGCCTATAATTTAAACATTTTTTGTCCACATTTAAAACGCCGCCGACTATTTTACATCGGCTTTGTTCTGTTGACAAATTCTAGCAAAGCGTGTTTACTATTAGGTGGTGTTGACGGCACAGTTGTTTATTTTTTCTTTGGTTGTTTAGTTGTATGAGCTGTCAAATTCACTACTGTTTGTAAAGGCAAAAACTACCACAATCGTAAAAGCAACAAAAACAACAGGCAGACTTTGACAGTTCAAACATACACAAAATCAAATTTCAAGTGGAGTTGATGTAGAATCGACACCACCTTATAATAAATTCGCCTTCAATACAGAGTGGTGGTGGTTGTTATTTATTTTGACATTTCATTACGTTATGACCAAGGCGAATTTATACAAGGTGGTGGCAGTTCTACAAAAACAACAATTGGTCTTAACAAATGTCAAAAAACAAAAATGAAAAATCAAACAAATATGTATTAAAACTTAATATAGTGTTGATAATTGAATAGTGAGGGCTTTACTTATTTATGTAAAAAATATGTATTTTGTTAATAAGCTTAGAATATGTAGATATTTAAATATAAACACAAGCTTTGACAACTGTTAGAACCAAAAAAGCGAAAAAAAAAGTTATCAGCTGATTGACTGACTCCACCTTGTATAAATTCGCCTTGGTTATGACGTAAGAAAGTAAGATAAATAAGTTGCCATATTGTATTCATTGATTATTCTTAAGGTTGTAAAAGCGACAAGATTAATGAAACCGTTATTTTTGAATGTGTTAATAAACAAAACTGTTGTTAGGAGTAATAAGTATGTTTAAATCATATCAAAGAATATTTCTAAATATAAAAAAAATGTTTCTTTGAAAAATACCAAGAGAAAACGAAATATTATCCGAAGAAATTAACAACACAAATAACTACTTTGTTAAACTTTACATAACACATCTATAATGAGTTTGTTATTGATATGGAAATAAGTAGAGACCCAATTCATATTTTTATAATATTACTAGCATATTACTCGCTACTTCGTTAGTGTTTATTTTGATATTAAAATAAAAGTATATCAAAGTACAATTAAAAAATTTGTTATTTATGTAGCACGAAACATCTTTACTTACCAAATTATATGAAAAAGTCATTTAAATTTAACGGAAATTAAATTTAGAAACAGGAAAAGAAACTGGACCTCTTGTACACAAATAAGACAGAAAGTTTGGCGGGTACTATATTAGCGTGTGGACTGTTTTTCAGGGCAAGGTGTAGGTCCAATTCAAATCATAAAATAAACTATGACTGTAATCGGATACAGATCCATTTTAAACGAGGATAATATGAACCTGGTTCGGAGATTCCAGCACGACAATGACCCAAAAAACACCTCTAGGGTTGTAACCGTATGGTTATAATCCAATGAGGTGGCTGCACAATCTTCAGATTTCAATCCCATAGGAAATTTATGGAAAATTGTAGATTGGAAAATATGAACTCAAAATAATACCACGAAGGAAACTTTATCAGATGCGGTTATAAGGAAATGGCAAAATACTTCAAAGATGAATGAATCTTTAATTAGTTCAATGTAATAGTAACATACATGTTAGGGATGCCAATTTTATTATAAAATAAAACTTTATTTTATTTTAAATATTAATATAGGGAGGAAACGAACATTTTCGACAAAAATAACAAATTTTAAGTTCCTTAAATTGTTTAAATTAGATTTGGTTTCAATTCTATCGGGGTTAAAATTTTAATTAGAATGGTAACGTTCCCTAGTTTCAATATATTTCCCTTAAAATCCATTTATTATGAACACAGGGTGGTTACTCCCTAATTCGATTCGAAAGGAAATCGGTTCGGATCGAAATGTATTTAGCACACATTTTCGAACATTTTCGTTTTCGGATTGAGTTACGCAAATAACGTATGTACACAATTTTCAAACAAATATTTATCGTCCTATTATTATATTGTTATGAATGTGCAATAGCGATTTGAATTTAACGGTCTGTAACGAATGCCTTCAACATTCATCATGTTTATAAACACGTCCTCCAGTAGAAGCTTCTACTTATCAACAATGTTGATAGCATGCGGCTTTAAATGCTTTTTCAATAATACTGTAATATAGAAGTTCAGTAATAACGCCTGAATGACATAATTTATATTCAAGTACTGGTTCCATCACGAATTTGTTCCCTATGTGAGTTGAGGAACTAAAAAGTTATGATGGTTTAATTATAGCAATGCACTACGCTTATTCAACCGTTAAATCAAAACGTTATCAACTTGGTCAAATTAAATTATATAAAAACAACTGCTCACCCACTTGCTTGGCGAGAAGGGAACAAATTTGGAGCTCAAACTAAAAAACTTCAATCTCAAAAATGCAGTTCAGGTTCTAGCTACGTCCTGAGATAAAATATCAGTGTCCAATATCCGAAAATCCTGGAACGCCTTGCTTGAATTCGGTACTAAATGGAGTGAATATTTTTCAAAATATAATTCAGGAAGAAAACGAAGATCTTTCAACTATTGGTACATTTGTAGCTCAAATTGGTACGGAACATCTTTTCACGAATGCTGACATAAACAACTGGATTCAAGAAGAATTTCATGTGAAAAGTAATGAGGAACAAATTAAATTAAATTATCAGACACGCAATCGTAGGATTTATACGATAGTGGTCAAGGTATATTAATTATAAGGTAGTGTTATCAGACCAGCTGATCGTTTTTTGCTACTATGTTAATTTTTCGCCGTGGTGCAGTATAAATGTCAAACTTTGTTTACATTTTGTAAATGTCAAACTTTGTTTTGCTGTTAAATTCGTTTATGTTTTAAAACCAATAATAATACTACACGAAATTAGTTTTATTTTTAAAAACATAAATTAAATTACAAACAGATTCAAATTTATAAAAAAAAAATATAACCAATTCTCTCGGTATTCTCAATTCGCCGATGACACTACCTTATAAAGTAATATACCTTGATAGTGGTCATGGAGAAAACAAAATTAATGTTTATAATTGTATAACATCGATAAATATGTGCATACAATAGGCTTTGGAAATTTTAAAAAATAATTTGCCAATAAAGCTGCTAATAATCACCAATTTCTTTAAAAATGTTTAAAATGTAAATTTATTAATAAAAACAATTATAATTTTAAAAATTACATACAATTTTTTAATAAAATGTTGGTTTCTGTTATGGCGAAAATTAAGTTTTTGCGACAGGAGTGGTTTTTAATTAGTCGCGAATACCGAGCTTGCACTGTATTAACATCTATTAAAAACTCTGAAAAAGAGTAATTGAAAGTCTGCTGAAGCCTGAAAACATTCTAAATAAATTCAGCATAAAACCTAAAGTATGGACATAAAATATCACTTGTGTAGTTTTATACATAAAAAACTCCTTCACACGAACTTCACAGCTTCAAATGTTATAAAAGACTAAATTATTTAGAAGATTTTGCACCTTCTTCTGGTTTCATGTGACAGTTTATAATAAAGAAAGCAAAATAAATAATATTATAGAGAGACAATAATTGCAAAAACAATTCTGTTTGAATATAACTTAAATAAAGGTTTTTATACATTATTTTGCAATTTAATTTTGATTCTGTATGACATTTTTTAGAAAGAGAAGCATAGCTCTTCTAGAGCTGTGAATGTGTAAACCGGTGTTTTAGAAGGCCTACAAAGTGAAAACCTAGAATTTTTTCCCGCTTGGGCATGTTGAGTAGATAATTTTTGTAGAATTAACTTATAGTCCAGCTGGTCTGATTTTTTGTTTTTACAGTGGGTCAAAGTTTATACTAACTGAAAAAAAATTTTGTCAGTTAATGTCTTTAAGGTTCAATTTGACCCTTTTTGAAGAAAATCAAAAAAGTACTTTCATAAAAGACAATTGAGGATTAAATTATTCTACGAAAATTTCTCCAAAGATACAAAAGTTGTAAATAAAGCTCTTTACGCTTAACTACAAAAATTACACGCCACCTCGGGTCTCACATTTTTTAAAAATTCGCCTTAAATCAAAGTATGATCCGAATGAACAGAAATTTAAAATATAAATAGTCATTAAGTAGATCTACAAGAAACATGCATACATATGTAAGTTATCTCTTTTAGTTCAAGATATATTTAGGTTTATTTATTTATCTTATTTTGCTACATTTTTTTAAAGAATATCAGATATATTTGTGATAAAGTTCCGAATAAAATATAAATAACTTGCTAACAGTTATCTTGTACCTATAAAAAGTTACACGCATTCAAAATTGGAACATGTAAAAATGGCCGTATTTTGTAACAATATCTCTAATAGTTCCCGAGATAGGGAATTATTTCCAAAAAAACAAAAACCTTTCTAAACCACTGTGCATTGATTGTTGCTATGACAACATTATCTGTGAAGTACTCGTAGTTTTAAAAGTTCTAGGTGATCATTGTGGAAATAAGTAGATTAGCCGAGTGATTCTGGAAGTCACTAGAAGATGGCGCTGATGTGTATTAATACTGGTTGCTCGAGCAACAAGCGATGAGTACATCGTAAGCACTGCTAGAGTTAACCAGTGTAAAATATAATTGTGCGTATTAAAAGAGAGTGACTATTTAAATTGTATGAATGAATAAAGAGTTGTTACAATTTTTGAACTACTGACAGTGTTACCATTTGTCCAGTTTTCCCTTTTTTGCAAGTTTTTTCAGATCCAAAGAGTTTTATTTTTTAAAACAAAAGTTTTTTGGAAAATTGTAAACCTTTGTTATCAATAAGTTGAACCGTTTTTTTCAAAATGATTGTCTCCAAATTCGTTTACTAAATGGGGAGATTGATTTGAATATATTTAAAGTACTAAATTCACATAAATTATCCCAGTTTGATTTATGTACGAATTGGGTTTTGTAATTTTAGTACTTAAAAAAAGTTTTTTTGTTGAAAAAAAAGTTTTTTTTTTAGAAATAAAAAGTTTTCTTCAAAAAATATATGGCAACACTGACTACTGATCGCTTTTATTACCAATTTAAAATAATCCGCTTTATCTAAAAGAAATAAACCAACGTTCTTATTAGGTAAAAACGTAACAATATTATTAGTTTGTCACCATTAAATGTGATGAAATCAAATGCTAAAATTAATGAAATTAAATAAAGCAGCTAAAATATTTAAGCAATTTCTTGATTAAACTGTATTTGTGTGTATTAAATCACATAAGTAGTAGTAATCTAACAATTTATACAATCGTAAGCAATTGAAGATAAGTTGTTATTTTTGCACACCAGACATAAATAGTTATTAAAGAATTTCAGGCATAAAATTACTTAAATACTTTATTTCAGCTAGTAATGCCTGACCTGCCTCGTAAGCATGACAAAGTGTTTTTTTTTTTTTTGAAAATAGACATTTTCTAACAGGTTAATTGTAAGAGAAGTAAAAAACTTTTTTATATCGTAATAAATTTTAGATATATATTTTAATAAATTAAATCAGCCAGACAGTCAGTCAATTACTATATTCTTATCAACACCAACTACTTACTTATCAAACCATCCTCGTTATCTAAATTTGTTATGCCGCTCATTAAAGACTATGATACAACAACACACAGTGGTTTAGAAACTTGTTATCTTGTAAATAATTCGGTAGCTCGTAAACAATTGGAGATATATTAATGAACTTTCACATAGATAGTGTATTGAGATGTATTTGGGTTGATTTATATATACAGGGTTTTCCAACAAGAGGTGTTTGTAAATAATAACATTTACTTTACGAATTAAATGTATTTATTTATTATAATATTAAATGTTATTTACAATAAATTAAGTGTAAGTTCTTAAGTACGAAAACTGCGAGAGAGTGTATTACTTACAAACTACATACATAAGAAACAGTAGTAATAAACATGGTAGTATAAATAAGTAAGTTTAAATAAGTATCTTCTCACATCCCTCTTCTTTTAAAATAAGTAATCAATACTGAAGACGTTGGGGTTGAACTTTTATTCTGGAGGATCTTCTTAGGACCGGAGGTTGTTGCTGAGTTGTGGACTGAGTAGTGTATGGACTTTCGGAATTGAAGTGTTCCTTTTCAATGACAACTTCTGGTGTTGATGTTATTTTAGCTAGAGAGTGGCGAATGTGTTGTGAATTTCTACGATACTGATTACCATTTTCATCTTCAACTACGTAAGAACGAGGGTGTATTTGAGTTTTTACTACAGCTGGCTTCCAAGTACGTTCGTTTTCTGTTCGTGTCACCACTGTATCTCCTTCGATGAAATGCTGAGGGTTATCATTGGCACCACGATTTGCATACTCATTTTGCTTATTTCTTTGTTGTTTTAAGTGTTCGGCTAGTCTATTGCTTTCAGGTAGCAGTAATGTTTCTTTAGATGTTGGTAAAGTACTTCTTATACCATGACCAAACAGTCGTTGAGATGGTGAACCAAGATTACCTCTTGGGGTATTCATGTAGTTAAGGAGTCCTAAATGGTAGTCGCTGGAATCGTATGTTGATTTTTTGAGGATGTTTTTTGCAATCTGCACTGCCCTCTCTGCTAATCCATTACCACTTGGGTGGTATGGTGAGCTTGTGCGATGATTGAATTTCCAGGTTGATGAAAAAAGCTTAAATTCGCTGCTGGAAAATTGTGGACCATTGTCGGTTTCCAAAGTAAGAGGGGGTCCAAATGTGGAAAAAATTTCTTTTAGGAATAAAATTACTTGTTTTGATGTTGTTTCGTTGAGTTTTTTAAACTTCAGATAGCCTGAGTAACTGTCAATAAAAACAATGTACTCGTTGTTTTTAAAATTGAACAAATCGGTTGCTCCTATCTCAAAACCGTGGGTTGGAATCTCTTTTTCGCCGATTTTTATTTTCGTATTTTTTCGTTGGTAAACTTGACATGCGGCACATTTTTTGACAAAATTGAAAATGTCTTGGCTCATTTGCGGCCAAAATACAGATTCTCTGGCCATTCTTACACATTTCGCATAACTGAAATGACCGGTGTGAATGTATTTTAAAAAATTTGCTCTTAAGTTGACAGGTACGAAGACCTTTGTGGACTTGAAAATTATACCGTCATTGTTAGTTGATAGTTCCTCTCTAAAATGCCAGTACAGTTTTATTTCGGCAGGTAAGTCCTCCTTTGTTTTTGGCCAACCATTACGGATAAATTTTAATAAAATTTGACATACGCTGTCATTTTTTGTTTCTTTTTTCAAGACTTCTAACTCTTTGTCAGAAATTGACAATATTGTTTGAATTTCTAGATTTTCTTCTATTTCTTCGTTTTTATCATTTCTGCAATCACGACTTAAAGGATCGGCTAGATACATTTTGATACCTGGTTTGTATATTACTTTTGGGTTGTATGTTAACAAACTCAATCTGATCTTTTGTAGTCTTGTGGGTGATGAATGTATAGGCTTTTTAAAAATTGATTCCAAGGGCTTGTGATCTGATTCTATAGTTATAAATTTTCCCCAAACGTACTGGTGGAATTTTTCACACCCAAACTTAACAGCAAGCCCCTCTTTTTCGAGTTGAGAATACCTTGACTGGCTCTCTGGGATTTAGAAGCGTATGCTACTGGCTGATCATCTTGTAACAGCACTGCGCCCATGGCATAGGAACTAGAATCAACCTGTAGTTTTACGTCTTTGTTGACGTCATACAATTTGAGTACGGGTGGTTTGCTTATCATTTGTTTTAATTGATCGAATGATTGTTGATGAACCGTATCCCAATAGAAAGTATTAGACTTTTCTAGAAGCGCTCGTAATGGTGCTGTGATGTGTGAAAAGTTTTTAATAAATTTACTTAAATATGTGAATTTACCTAAGACTCTTTGTAATTCTTTTTTGTTGTTCGGTGGTTTAAGTCGATTGACTGCATCAATTTTTTCTGGATCCGGACGTAAACCTGTATCGCTTATTACATGTCCAAGGAATTTTACTTGGGTTTGTTCGAATTTGCATTTTTCTTTATTTAGCTTTAATCCATTTTTTTCAATAATGTTAATAACTTCATTTGTAGTTGCACGAAGTTCATTTATATTCTTGGAGTGTACTAAAATATCATCGATAGCTACTTTTACATTTGGTAGATGAGAAAAAAGTTGTTGCATTAGGCTTTGGAACACTTCTGGCGCTGAAGAAATTCCAAATGGTAGTCTCTTGCATGAATATCGACCCCAAGGTGTTGAAAATGTTAGTATTTGCTTTGTGCGATCTGTGACAGGAATTTGCCAAAAACCTTTCTTACAGTCCAAAATGGAAAAAAATGTTGCACCGTTGAGTTGAGCAGAAATTTCCTCTAGTGTATTCATTGGGTAATGGCGGCGCTTAATATTTTTGTTCACACTGGTAGGATCTATGCAAATTCGAATTTTGTTATTTTTGCGTACTACGACCATTGGAGATACCGCGGGGGTTGGCAAATTGGTAGGTTCTATAACATTCATTTTTACCATTTTGTCGAGTTCGTTTTTTACTTGATCTCTAATCTTAAATGCAACACGTCTAGCGGGACAAATTTCAAATTTGGGATTTTTTACTAAATCAATATCGTAAACAAAATTTTTTATGCATCCAAGACCTTCAAACAAATTTTCGTTGATTTGTAGCTCTTGAACTCTTTTAACCAACTGCAGTGACTCACACGATTCTGCCCCAAGAATTGGTTTCACATCTTCGTTTACAATTTTGAAATTAATTTTGCATTTTTTCTGAGCTATTTTGCAAGTTAATAGAACATCACCCATAACTTTCATTTTATGGTTACCAAATGACACCAGATGTTTAACACGACACGGTTTTATTGTAATTTGTTTGTTGTTAACTTTGAGTTCATCTATTACACTTTTTGGTAAGACATTACACTGTGCACCCGTGTCGAGTTTAATATCATAACTATTATTTTCAATATTTATTTTTTCTATAAAACTTTCGTTTTCTTTATTGCTGTTCATGACACACCCAATAAATAGTTCAGGATCACTGTCAGTCCAGCTTTCAGTATGTTCTTGTTGTTCGCAATAAGCAACATCCCTGTTTTTATTAAATTTCTTTTTTTGTTTTGTTCTACACATGCTTTCAAAGTGGTTTTTCTTTTTGCATTCTTTACAAATGTGACGGTAAGCTGGACAATTGCGTACAGTATGATTGTTCCCACAATTACGACAATCAAAGCTTTTTGTTTTATTAAATTTTTGCACCAAATTTACACTCTTATCATTTTCATTATGTATTTCTGCAGTTTGTTTTTGTGCCAGCTCTGTAGCTTGACAGATTTGAAGGGCTTTTGCAAGTGTAATGTCGTCGGACAATAATTTAGTGCGGAGTGTATCACTTTTTATACCAAGAATAAGTTGATCCCGAAGAAGGCTTTCGGTTAATTGTTCGAAATTACAATTTTGTACCTGCAGTCTTAATCTCGTAATATATTCATCAATAGTTTCGCCTTCATTCTGTATAATTTTGTGGAATTTGTATCTCTCGAAAGTTGTGTTGAGCTTTGGCGTAAAATATGTTTCAAATTTTGTTTTCACGGTAGTCAGCGTATCGCTAGATTCTCCCGGCAAGGAATTGTAGATTTGTATTGCTGAGTGTCCGATGGCTGACATAAAGGTAGCAAATTGTATATTTGCAGGTTTTGTGTTTAAGCCTGTTGCGACCTCATAATATTCATATTGTTGCTTCCACAATTTCCATTCTTTGGCCATGTCTTTGTCGAGTTCTATTACCAATGGCTTCGGTGGTTTTAAGAAATTACAGGTGTGCGCCATTTTAAACGATTAGACAAACAATTGGTTTGCTTAATTTTTTATTTTGTACTTTACTAATTTTTTCTTTTACTTTGTTAATACCACTACGGGTTTCGGCACCATGTAAATAATAACATTTACTTTACGAATTAAATGTATTTATTTATTATAATATTAAATGTTATTTACAATAAATTAAGTGTAAGTTCTTAAGTACGAAAAAGAGAGTGTATTACTTACAAACTACATACATAAGAAACAGTAGTAATAAACATGGTAGTATAAATAAGTAAGTTTAAATAAGTATCTTCTCACAGTGTTATTTTGGTATTCAAAGAAAAATGGCATTTTTTGAGATAAATGATCGAATGTTTATTTCATAATAAAGAAGAAGGTATGCCATTAATAAATAAAAACAACATCAACCAAATGGCCACCACGACCACGCTTACAGGACCATATCCTTTTCATGAAATTTTCCATAACCAAATCGCAAAGTGGCTGCCCTATGTTCTCGATAGCATCACGAATTCTATCTTTGACGCTGGGCTGTTGGCGTAGACCTTATCTTTCACGTGGCCCCAAAGGAAGAAGTCGCAAGGTGTTAAATCACAAGATCTCGGTGGCCAATTGTGATCACCTCTTCGAGAGATAACACGCTCCGGAAACTTTTCCCGTAAAATAGCAATGGTTTCGTTGCTTGTGTGGCACATAGCGCCGTTTTTTTGAAACTAAATGTTGTCCAGATCAATATCATCATACGGTGTAATGACGTTTGTGGAATGGCCAATTCCAAAGAACGACGAGGAATGTACAAACCTAGGTTTTCTTCAACACTTTGGGCTACAGCAGCAATATTCTCAGTTGTTCTTGAGCGACGTGCACGTATTTTATTCTTCACATCACTAACTTGTCCCAACAGCTCGGATTTTTCCACCAATTTCTGGATTGTGGTCCGACAAGGTGCTTCACGACGACCCAAAAATGTTTTAGTTTTGCGCACTGTGACTGCAAGATTTTCACCATTTTTGTAGTGAATTTTAATGATTTCAATGCGTTGTTGAATCGTGTATCGTTCCATTTTTAGTAATGGCGTAGTCTCTACTTGTCCAATGTCAAAGAATAAAAGCTTCAAAATAACACCTCTTGTTGGAAACCCCTTTACATGGGTTCGTTGCTGAAATGGTGGATTGTGGACGGCCCACGGACATAAACAATTTAAAAAAAAATTCCCAAAACTTCAGTTCTTTGGCGATTGTCACATACATCATGTTTATAAATATTTCCATCGCACAGTGGGGCAGATTTAACAATTTTTTAAAATAAATGTGTAATTTTTAAACGGATGGTGTTGCCAACAAAAATAGATTTATCTGACAATGGTGCCATATATAATTATGGACCGATAGTTTATTTAGAAGCTATATAGACCAACAATTACAAAATCCAGTAGTATGATTTCTGAATACAAATTACTCTTCTGTGTAAAATGTTGGTTTGAAATATAACAGATCTGTGGTAAATTTTGGTTTGATATCGATATTTATAAGATATTGTTACGAATGTGCGATTTGAATTTAACAGTCTGTAACGACTGCCTGCAACATTCATCATGTTTATAAACACGTCCATCAGTAGAAGCTTCTACTTATCAACAATGTAGATAGCATGCGGTTATTAGCATTGTTTGTAAGTATGGCAACACTAAATGTTTAAGCTGCTAACATTAACATCGAAAGCTCTAGAATTCGAATGTTCTAGTTTGTCTGTTAAGATCATTGTAAGATTAACGAAAAATGGCGTGTTTATAAATAGTGGCAGAGGTTGCAGTAGTTTATCATTGGCGCTATTAGAGTTAACATCAACTGTCTTGTACATTTGAGCTTGTACATTATAAAGTGTGTGTGCATTTCTGCGAATTGATAAACATGTATAAAGACACTAAGTGACTATTTGAACTGTTGTTGTTGTACATTTTAAATAAATAAAGAGTTGTTACAATTTGAAACTACTAAAACTGGGAGCTACCATCAATTATGGGCAAATCTTATTTGTGCCGAATTTCAATTTGACTACCATGTACAATATATAAGAGATTTATGTGTATTTAAGTGAGTTTCGGAAGTAGACCACATATGAGCCATATTTCGGGATGAAATTTGTATGGGGACTATGAGAAATCATTGTTGTTTTCATCAAAGTTTGAATTTTATCATAAGATAACGTGTGTAAAATTTGATGAGTATCAAGAAAATATATAATTTATTCTTAGCGACAGAGCTGTAAATGAATCATTCTTTTATGATTTTAATTCGTTACGAATTAGCAAAATTTTTAATTAATTCTTTTCACAACAAAAAAGAATTTAATGAAATTTGAAGCAATTCAAGTGAATTTGTTAAAAATTAATTGCAATTCATTTCCAATTCAAATGAATTTTTCATGAATTGCAATTCGTTTTCAATTAAAATGAATTTGTAGAATGAATTGCAATTCGTTTCCAATTCAAATGAATTTGTTAAAGTGAATTGTTATTCATTTCCAATTCGTTTGCATTGAATTGATTTTGATTTCATTTAAGTGAATTAAGTAGAACAATGAATTGCAATTCAAATGAATAAAATAAAAAATGAGTTCCAATCAATTAAATTCAAGAGCAGATCTAGGGGAATGTCCTACCAAAATGAAAATATTCAGTACAAACATGATGTTTGAAGTTTGTTAGCTATTAATCATTTACGAAATTTTGTGACCCACGACCACACAACGACAAACTTTTTAGTAATATTTATTCCACAATATACAAATATGAGATTATTTAAACAAAAAATTATTGTTAAACACACTTCTAATAATATGTTCACACTATTTGGTAAAAATAAAAATTTAAGTTTCTTTTCCCCATTTTGATAGGATTTTTACCGATACCTTACTAATTCAATTCCTATTCTGTCGCTACCTGACAATCATGGGAATTTCAAATCTAAGAATTTTTTGTCTTTGGATTATACTAGGTGATATACAAAACGAGAGTAATGCTTGCTGTCTTTTACATAAAAAAATTATTTGAATTACAAAACGACAGTGATGCTTACTGTAGATTTACTTAAAACATCAATTCAAATTTCAATCAATTCAAATGAGTTGGAAATGAATTGCTAAGTCTTTTTGAATTAATTCAAAATCAATTCAATTCAATTGGAAATGAATTGCAATTCATTTGAATTAGAAACGAATTGCAGTTCATTCTACAAATTCATTTGGTTTGTAAACGAATTGCAATTCAGTTGACAAATTTATTTGAATTGAAAATTAATTGCAATTAACTTTTTAACAAATTCATGTTCAAGAATAATAGAATGACTTAACAATTTATTGTTTTTTTTTACGAAATTGTATTTTGTTTATAAATGAGAATAGTTGTTCTCATCTTATCATCAGCAATGTTTTATTTAATCTACAATACAGATAATATAATGACGTTTATATTTGTTCTACCGGGTAGCCTGAGCTTGAGAACCGGCAAGATCTACATATATCAACTCTCTCAAATTATAAACAAAATTTACTTAAAACTGATTAAAATGTAGCATGCATTGAAATATAGATAGTAACACAATAGAATTTTCAATTAGTTTCAATTAAGCATTCAAATCGAATGGACATAACAAAATCGTACAATTGAATAATAAAAAAAAAATACTTTGTAAATAAATATAGTATTAAAACAAAATGATAAACAAGTGGAAATTTCTAACCATAATAGCCTTAACGTATTGTTCAGCACCCCAATATGCTGAGGCAGCAAATATCCTGGCATTTTTACCCTCAAGCAGTCCTTCACATTTAATCATTGAAATGGCCGTGGTCAAGGCAATGGCCGAACGTCAGCATAATGTCACTGTTGTTTCGGTGTTACCTTTGAAAACGGATTGGTTACATCCCTCCATGACTCATATACAGTTGGATAAGGGTGTAATCGACATGAACATCGCCATTAATATAACAAAAATGAAAGGTTTCCAGAAATTTCGCAAATCTATGGATATGATGAAAATGATGTCAACCCAGATGGCGGTAATATTCGAGGATCCCAAATTTCAAGAGCTGCTACATAATCCGGGAAATAAATTTGATTTGATGCTGTTTGGTTATATGTTTGGTGATTTCTTTTTCGGTGTAGCTGAGCACTTTGATTGTCCACTGGCTTTAATATGGCCAAATATACCGATTGCTGGCATATTAAATATGATCGGTAATCCATTGGAAATGTCGTATACGGTGTTGACCATACTCAATGCTGTGAGCGATAGTACGGGTTTCATGTTTCGGCTAAAGAATGTGGCGGCAGTTGCTGGTGAATTGTTACTGCTGAAAGTTCAAAATGGAGGTCAGCGTGAAGTTTATGAGTAAGTTGAATAATTTTTAATTTGAAGTAGTTAGGAAACATTTTTTAGAAACACAATTTTATTTCGTATTTATTCCATACTTATACCCCTCCTGGACAGATAATTTAGTGTGTAAATTACGGACCGGTCACCTTGATTAGAGTTTGTACTCCCTTAGGATGACACGTTAGTGATCTACACAAATGGAGTCAACTAAGCCATTTACTGGGGTAACATTTACATTCTCCGCTTTCGGAAGGGGGTTAGTTTCAGACTGCCGGTTCAATGCTAGCCAAGCTTGAATATCGACAATAAAGATAATGGTACACTGACTGAGGGACTACAAAATATGCGGAGATAATATCCAACAGTAAAGCTGCGATTACACGTCCCTCTGGTATATTGTATATCTAGATTGGTTCATTAATACCGGGAGCTATTCTGAGGATGAACTGATGAAATCCGGCTCTCGTCCTCAAGGCGATTGGTTGGTGTCCCGCTTATATGCAGTAAGTCGTCTGTACACACGCACAGAAAAAATATAGTTGTGCATGTTTACAGTAACCATTTCCACATTTTTAAAGTTTTTTTTTTAACAATATTATGGTCACGGTAACTATCTACATAATTGTGATAACCATAATATGGTTAACTTGCGATTAACATGATTGTATCAACCATATATATATATATAGTTAGAGTATATGTTTGTGACAACCATTTTTATGATTAAGGTTTTACCATATTATGTTGCTCTCGGCTAATTGATATCATAATCTGAGAACAACATATTATGATATATAGAGATTCATCATAACAATGATTGTCACAAACATATACTTGTTTACTGTAACCAGTAACCATATATATGATTGACTAGCTGAACCCGGTCCGCGTTGCTGGCCCTTAGAAAACATCTGTTTTATATTGCATCTCGATCTCGATTTAAATATACAGTGTCGGACAAAGTTGGTGATCCAACCTTTAATTTTAATACATGTGGTGGCAGTCCGGCTGGTTCCAATGAATTCAAAAATTCAGTAGGATAATCGACGGCTTGTTCCTCGTTCATTACTGTGTCAATCGATTTGCATTTTATTGTTTCGCCAGGCAGTTTCAATTGTATTTGTTTATTGAGCTTGTTAACATCATAATTTGTTGGTGCCAAAATTGCATGTTCCCACAGCCAATCCGAATTTTTGTAGTTGGTTGTAAGACTTGGGAATACCTTGTCAACAACGAAATCTCATTTGTGGCGAGATCAATTGTTTTGAGAATGTTTCGGCAGAAGGGTATTGCAGGTAATGCACACGCATGTTGGTTTAAAGGTGGGCATGAAGCCGACGTCATTTAAAATCATGAGTTGCACTTTTGGATATTTTGAAGGAAGTGCTAGGAAATAGGATTGGCGCCGGAAATGTAACTTAGAAGCAACTTAGGCGGCTCAATAACTGGTGACAGAATAACTTCACCGTTCGAACAGCACATTCCCGGGGATTCCTTAGGGAACTTTAAAACGCGGCAATGAAAGCAATGTTTGTCCATTGCGGCAATCAGTACGCCCTTGTGATTCCTGTACCCATCATACTTATTGTAATAAAATGCCGGCAACTTTAAATCGATTCTTTCTCTTGATCGAGCCATTCGGGAGCGATTGGCCTTAGTCTTTCGATATGCTGTTGAGGTGTCTCTGCAGCACTCGATGAAGATGCAATGCGACGCATTTGCTGAAGCCGTGATTCTCGTTCTCTTTCCGTTACTGCGGCTCTAGACGTAGATGCCCTTTCGAAAACAAATTTTATTTGAATAAAACCGTTATTTTTTATTAAAAGTGGAATGCGGAGAGTTATTCAAAATATTATTTTTTTTCATAGATTTCATATGGAAATTTCTTATTCATGCACCTAATATGCAAGAGTAAAGAAAATTGTTTATCATCGATTGATAATATAAAATAACTTTTATAGTAGCGGATATGTGTTGAAATGTATTCTTTTCTTCGCTTACACCAAATAATTTGCTTCAGAGTACACTTTCAATTTTTTTTTTGCCAATTTTTTTTTTACAACAATCACTGACTTTGTTTGCCTGTATATAGAAAACTAAATAAACTATCTGTAAGAATTGAAGAAAAGGTCGATCAACAATTATACAATAATCTTATTTTTTATGTCATTTGCGGTATAGTATAAAAATTTGATTCTGCCACGCCATTCCGTCCATGGACCGAAAATCAAAAATCTGACTTTACAGTGTTACCCGCTAGGCTTTTCTGAAGATTCCGTGAAAATTTTATCAAAATTTGTCCAGCCGTTTTTGAGTCCATGCGGAACATGCATACACAAATCTGTTTTTATATATATATGGCATTAACGGTATAATGTAAAAATTTGATTTTTACACACTCCTCCGCCCACAGACGGAATATCAAAAATCTGACTTTACCCGCTGGGCTATTCTGAAGATTCCCTGAAAATTTCATCAAAATCGGTTCAGCCGTTTTTTATATATATAGATGGCATTAGCGGTAAAATGTAAAAATTTAATTTTGCCACGCCCCTCCGCCCACATACCGAAAAACAAAAATATGACTCTACAGTGTTACCCGCTAGGCTATTCTGAAGATTCCCTGAAAATTCGGTTCAGCCGTTTTTGAGTTCATTCGGAACATACATACCCACATACATACAAACATCCATTTTTATATATATATAGATATAGATATAATCATGTCAATCGTAACTTAGCCATATTATGGTTACCACAATCATGTGATCATTACTGTGACCATAATATTGTTAAAAAAAACTTTCAAAAATGTTGAAATGGTTACTGTAAACATGCATAACTATAATTTTCCCTGCGTGCAGCGGGAACATTATGAATATTCTCAAATCATATGGTCTACTCTGAATTAATGCTAGAAATCTAGGATTCTAGCAATTTGATGGCGATTTTTCGGGAAGAGCTACAGGGGATAAGGAGTCCTTTTCAGTATGACCTGATGTATCTGTCGCAGGTGGATGTTCAAAAGAAGAATTCATTCATTCGTGCATAGCATTGGTTTGGCATCGAAACACACACAGCCATGTTCAGGTATCACAAAACAGACTATTAACCGACTATCACTGGCTTTATAACCCAACCTATTCAATAATTAAATCCCAAACATTTTGCAAAAGATACTTGTTAATGTGCTGCCATCAAAACTAGGGGCTTTTATTCTACTAGAGATTTCGTATCGGCCACTATTAAAATTATAGTTGATTAATTTAGTTTTCTAGAACATCCTGTTCTTTTATCAACATCTTTGTTTATAGTATACCCAAAGTCGAAAAGCATTTTATCAATATCTTTAGATTGTATTTCATTGATATCCATTGTGATGTTTCTAATCTCTGCAATTTCCTAAAGCTTTTCGTTTGTGGCTACTTCTTAATTTACTTTAACTACAATTTCCAGTTCAAGATTCGAGAAGTTCCATAAAATTCGACGTTCGTTTCTTGGAATTTTCTTTCTTCTTTTGCCAACATACCACACAACAAAGTCTTTGTTTTCGCTAAGTGCATATTGAAAATAAGAAGGCGTGGCGTTGACGTGCTGTTTACTTAAAGCTTGCTGATTTGATTCACTGATCGTGAGAAAATTATCAAAAACAGTCTGTTGGAAACATACAGAGTTGAGCATTTCCACATAAAATTGATCCGGCAATAGCCATACTATCTATAATTATAAGGATATCGCTGTCCGCTATCTCGCAAAACTGAAACATTCCTTATCCAAAGCTGTCTATATAGCCATTCGAAATTAATTTTGTACTTACTAATGAAATAAATTGCAATGTCATTTTTATATACTTATGTACATATTAAACATTTAATTTGTGTGTTTGGAGGAGGTATAAACAAAAAAACAGACTTTCGATAATGTTTGCGAAACAAATCAAGAATCATTATAGTAAACATTTTATTAAATCATTAAAGTAGTTTTTTTGAATACACAATACAATTGATAAGATAAGCGAACACAAACGTGTTAAACGTAAAACATTTATGAAAATGTATTACAAGTAATAAAATATAAAAAAATCGGGGAAACTAGAAGTATAAATCGAACAGAATCTAAACAAAAAAAAGCCTAATCTAATCTAGATTTTAAAAATATCTCTCTCAAGGCGAATTTATACAAGGTGGAGTCAGTCAAACAGCTGATTACATTTTTCCGCTTTTTTGGTTCTAACAGATGTCAAAGCTTGCTTTTATATTTTAATACAGTGCAAGCTCGGTATTCGCGACTAATTAAAAACCAGACCTGTCGCGAAAACAGAACCCACAATTTTATTGAAAAAATTTGTGTAATTGTTTAAATTAGAATTTATTTTATTGATAAACATATTAAAATTTTTTTTAAAGAAATTGGAGATTTTGAGTTGCTTTTTTGGAAAATTGTTTTTTAAAACAACAGCTGAATCACGTAGTTCATAAAGTGCTATTGTCGGCTTATCATTTTCCAAAGTCCAATGTATGCATATGTTTATCAATGTTAAACAATCGTCCACTTTAATTTTGTTTTCTTCATGACCACTATTGTATAAATCCACCGATTCCATATCTGATAATTCCATTTGTTTCTCATTGCTTTCCACATGAAATTCCTTTTGAATCCAGTTTTTTATGTCAGCATTCGTGAAAAGATGTACCGTACCAATTTGAGCTACAAATTTACCAATAGTTGAAAGATCTTCGTTTTCTTCCTGAATTATATTTTGTAAAAAAATTTAAGGGCATGTTATCCTCTTCACTCCATTCAGTACCGAATTCGAGAAAGGCCTTCCAGGGTTTTTGGATATTGGACACTGATATTTTATCCCAGGACGTAGCTAGAATCTGAACTGCATTTTTGAGATTGAAGTTTTTTAGTTTGAGCTCCAAATTTGTTACCTTCTGCTCAAGCAAGTGGGTGAGCAGTTTTTTTTTTATAATTTATTTTTGACCTAGTTGATAAAGTTTTGATCTAACGGTTGAATAAGACCAGTGTAATTGGGTGGTAAGTTCATTGCTATAATTGAAGCATCATCACTTTTTAGTTTCTCAACTGGGTAACACGTTGCGTTATCTAAAACAGCGAAAGGCAGACTCACGTCACTACAGTTTTTAGATATTGTAGATGTATGAGTGGTATGAGTAAAACAACCTGCTTCTATCAATGCTCATGCGAGACTGACTGGTTTTGATTGTTTTTATAGAATGTGTGTACATGTGAAAACAAAAACAAGAGAGCTCATTTGAGAGCTCGCTGCGTTTCGCTGATCTAAAAGCTTTTTGCGGCAGACCTTTTGAAGCCAAAATTTCTCGGACCTAAAAAATCTTTACTTATGAACAACTTAGTTTTTCTAATTGATGAAAATTAACTTACGTGGGTAACAAATTCGTGATGCAACCAGTCCTTGAATATAAATGATGTCATCCAGGTGTTATTATAAGTTGAGGTTTCGAACACAATTTCTCGCCCGTAATTTTAAAAAATCTAATTTCATGTCGACGCTTAAATTTCTTCAACCATCCATCACTGGCATTAAACCCTGAATTGGTTTGATAAATTTTTGAAAACCAATGACTGGCTTTTTTTCGTAAAATCGCTGCTGATATTGCAACATCATTTTCTCTTTATTTTAGAAACCACTTTTAAAGCATTTTTTCCATTAATGGGTACTCAGCTTTCTTTAAGCTGCAACGTTTGCCAGGGCCACTGTCTGTTGAATTTTCTTGCTTTATAATGCGGTAAACCGAAGACTTATGTAACTTGTAATTCACGCAAATTGAATTTATGGAATCTCCACTTTTATTTTTTTTTTAAATCTTTAAGTTTTGAGAAATCGTTGGTTTTACAATATGTTGAACTTTTCCCATATTAAAAGATGTATTTTTACACAACAAATGACATGAATAAACAGAAAAAATTGAAGATCAAAATTAACCAAAAAGGTTAATATACCAAAAGACGGGGATTTTCCCACAATTATAGCTCTCCAGATATTTGAAAATAATTATTTACTTTGTACAAGGTGGCGCAAAAGTAATCCTCCTATCAGAAAATGCTACAAATTTTACGATTGGCCCCTAATGTCAGTTCTGTTTTGACATTTGTGTAGTAAACACATGCGAAATACACGTTAATAAACAATGTTACGCTACACTGCTCCAGAACGCGGAATATTGCTGACTATTTATTTGACCAATAATCGGCAAAATTTATAGGATTTTCTGATAGGAGGATTACTTTTGCGCCACCTGTTATGAGTGGTGTTCCGATCCTTCCCGTTTTAGGTTAAACATCATACAGTGATAAGAAATCGATTCCTATAAAGTTTGAATATTGTCACAATTATGGTTCTGCTGATATTCGAAAATACGTATTTACTTTGTATGGGTGGTGCCACGCCGATTTATACAATCTCGCCAATTTTAAGGCAAGCAGTGCACAATGGTAGCTATGAAAATCTCACGATGTTTTGAGACTTTCACAATGATAGTTCACAAGCAATTCCATAATAACTATTAAATTTGTATAGGAGGTGCCACGCCCACTTAAAATTGCAAAATAAAACAATAAGAGAGCTATATTCGGCTGTGCCGAATCTTATATACCCTTCACCAAGTTATACTTTAAAATAAAATTAAAAAAAAAATTTTTTTAAATTTTTTTTCGAAATTGTTTTTTAAAGTTTTTCCAACTTAAAAAAAAAAAAATTTTTAATTTAAATTTTTTTTTTTAATTTATTAGTGAAAAAATGTAAGACAAAAAATGTTTTTTGTGAAAAAAATTCGGGTTCAAAAATATTTTTCCCGATTTTGGCCCATTGCAGGTCCAACTTACTATAGCCTTATATACATCGTTGCAATGGACTTTGAAATATCTATCATTAGATATCCATATTGTCTATATTTATGACTTAGTAATCGAGATATAGATCAAAAATAGACCAAAAATAGAGGTTGTCTCGGATTTTTGCTCATATCTCTATTATTTATGGACGAGTTTTGCTGATTTTAAATAGGAAACTTCTCGAAAGAATGTCTGACAGAATTATTGAAGATTTGGATCCCCAAGATATCTGGGGTCTTCAGAAAATTGATTTCAACAGACAGACAGACGGACATGGCTAAATCGACTCCGCTATCTATAAGGATCGAGAATATATATACTTTATAGGGTCGGAAAATTATATTGTGGAAATTACAAACGGAATGACAAACTTATATATACCCTTCTCACGAAGGTGAAGGGTATAAAAACAGTCTATTGATCGTTTCAAATATACAGGAATATATGGTAAGTTTGAACAGGATAGGATCACTGGTTTAGGTACAAACAAATAAACAGGAATAAATATGAATAAAAAACAAAATTCCTAATTTTACCCGTTTTTAACCCCCTGAAGGTAGACTTTTGAAAAGGTACTTTCTAAATACATACATATTTAAAAAGTATTTACGATTTTCAAAAAGGACTTAACCTTAAATTCTAAAAAGTAAATTGAACAAAGTACCATTTTACAAAATTATGTTTTCAAAGTAAAAAAAAAAATTCTTTAATCTAGTTTCAAAAAACTATCTGTATTCAAACTATAGTGAGCTAAATTAAACATGTTTAACTTTTAAACAAATATTCAATGTTTAAAAACCAAAGATAGATACCTATTTTTCCCGTTTTTCCCCTTTATAGTCCAAATAGTGAAAAAAGGTATAGCCTTATTGATGCTTCTAAATAACAATCTATGTTCGAAATTTCTATAAAATTGGTTCAGCCGTTTAGTATTTATTGTTTAAGAACTAAAGGTACCAATTTTACTGGTTTTTCCCCTATGTATATCTATGTATTTTGGTCCATTTTCGTCATACTTTACAGTATAATTTCAGAGTACTTATATCAAATTTGTGCAAAATTTTATCAGGATTCCCGTATAATCAATATATTTATTGCTGCTTAAACAGTATTCCGGGGGACATTTGTATGGGCGCCAGGTGAAATCATGGACCGATTTTCACCACCAAATAAACCGTATCAACTGAGAGTATTTGTGGAAAATTTCAGACAGATAGCTTCTTTCGTTTGGGTCCTATTTTCCATTTCATTACTTTAAAAGCAGAGCAAGTTTATATTTTATAGTTCTTTAAAAGACAACAACTACCCAACTAGGCCAACTGGCATACATTAACACATACACATTTCTTTGGGTCTTTCAATACATATATTTGAAATACTAAATATAAGTAGCTACTAATGTTTCTTAATACTTAAATCTTAATATATTTTACTAATTATCTATCTTAATTATTACAGAAAACATTTTCCGGCCGATAAATATATCAGTTACGATAAAGTCAGAGAAAGTGTAGACATGGTATTGTTTAGTCATCATTTCAGCGAGAAACCCGTAAGACCTTTAGTGCCTGCACTCATTGAAATTGGAGGCATACATATAAATGATCAACCTAAAGCTTTGCCAAAGGTAAGAACTTTTTACAACTTACAAATCTTTATAAAAGCTTACAACACTTTTCAACTATTTTAGGATCTAGGAGACTTTATAAATTCCGCCCAACATGGAGTGATCTTTTTCAGCATGGGCACCAATGTGAAATCGCATCACATGCACGTTAATACCTTACAAAAAATCTACAATGTTTTCTCGAAACTACCACAAAAAGTTCTATGGAAAGTGGATGACGAGACCAAGGTGCCAGGAAATTCTACAAATATTCTATATCGCAAATGGTTGCCACAAAGTGATATCTTAGCACATGCCAATGTTAAATTATTCTTTGGTCACGGCGGTAAGGGTGGCATAACTGAAGCGAAATTCTATGGTGTACCCATGGTGGGATTGCCCATATTTGGTGATCAACCCATGAATATGGTAGAAGTTGTTAGCAAAGGTTATGGTCTAAGTATTGATAATGAAAAACCGCTCACCGAAGAAATAATCTACGAAACTGTTACAGAAGTTTTACAAAATCCAAAGTATGCTAATACTGTAAAACGGTTTTCGTTGTTATATCGTGATCGACCTTTAAAAGCTAAAGATACTGCTGTTTATTGGTTGGAATATTTGATCAGATATAAGGGCGCGCCTCATATGCAAAGCCCTCTGAAAACCATGTCGTTTGTGGAGGCTACAAATTTAGATGTAATGGCATTTACTTTAGCAGTATTATATGTAGTTTTTAAATTAATTAAGTTATTGGCAAAACTTGTTATTAGATTAATGGCTGGAATGTTGGGGAAGAAGGTGAAACGCGATTAAGATTGTAAGTGTTAAGTGAAGAGTCAGTTTTTTATTTTAAAAAACTTTAATTAGTATTTAATTGTAATGTTACAAATTAAATGATGATATTAACATATTTTTGTTTTATAAAAATTAAAGAAAACTATATGATTTCTATTTAAATTCGATTTTACACAAAATTTATTTTAAACATTTTCAAATATAGGTGCGAAATAATGATATGTTCACCTTTATTATAGCTAAAAAAAACCAAATCTTACTTTAGTGAAATATACAAATTAATAAACAATCTTCCCTCCTATACTTTTACAATAATAACCTCAAAAATCGATTACTAATCGAGTTTACCAATTATTTACACATTTTTGGTGAAATATTTGCCCACTCTGGCAGAATCGCATGGGGCAGAATACCCGTGTTCAATCGAGTTCAGATCGGAACTTCGGGCTGGCCAGTAGAGCGGAATGTGTGAATTGCTGGATTATCTTGCCGCAAAATGAAATCATGACCCATTAATTCGTCTCCGTCTTCAATCAATGATATTTCCAACATTTCATTAAAAAATGTTTATTGTGTTTTGAAAGCGCTTAAATTTGTTTACAAGATTAACAAATTTTCCAATCTTTTTTGCAATTTGGAGGTTTGAATGCTTTTAATCTTTATAAGCCGATATTTTCGCAAGACCCATTTGAAAAAAAAACGCGTTTAAACATGGAAATCTAAAATTTTTACTCCTGGAATCTATACAAATTTGTTTATTAAATGCTTGAAAAATACTAAACAACACAATAACATATTGTTTTACCCGCACTCCAATAAAGAAACGTTTGGAATAATCACTGAATTTAAAATTATTTCCCTCTGGCTTTGTCTTGAAAACGGTAAACTTTTTGTTTTTACACCCTTCACCTTCGAGAGAAGGGTATATATAAATTTGTCATTCCGTTTGTAATTTCCACAATATAATTTTCCGACCCTATAAAGTATATATATTCTCGATCCTTATAGATAGCGGAGTCAATTAAGCCATGTCCGTCTGTCTGTCTGTTGAAATCAATTTTCTGAAGACCCCAGATATCTTCGGGATCCAAGTCTTCTGTCAGACATGCTTTCGAGAAGTCTGCTATTTAAAATCAGCAAAATCCGTCCATAAATAACGGAGATATGAGCAAAAATCCGAGACAACCTCTATTTTTGGCCTATTTTTGATCTATATCTCGATTACTAAGTCATTAATATAGACAATATGGATATCTAATGATAGATATTTCAAAGTCCATTGCACCGATATATATAAGGCTATAGTAATTTGGACCTACAAAAGGTCAAAATCAAAAAAATATTTTTTTTAACCCGATATTTTTTTCTTAGTCGATCGGTGTACTTTGATATGGGTGTTGGACCCTCTTGGACTATGGTGATGAAGGGGCTGTTTTTTTGGTTTATGACGAATCTGTAATTGTACCAACTTATGTATTTTCGTATATCTTACATTATATTCTGTAGAACATTTAAAAGTTATCGTTTTGGTGGTGTCTAAAAGGGATACATTGTTTCTAAGCAAGAGTTTTCCTGGGGTTTATACATATGTAGGAATACTAAATGATGTTCGACATGATGGTAAAGCCAGTTGTAATGAATATTACTCTTATTTGGTGGATGGCTTTAGGCAAAACCACAGTACCTTGATAGGATCTTTTGGACTTTGGCAGTGAAGTCTCTCTTCTTTAATATAACAATCTCTCCAATGCAAACCCATTTTAGATTATTTCTGATAGCTCGAAGTGGGTGAGGCTTCTATGTATATTGTAGGCCTGGGACCCATTACCAGTTTAGTATTATTCAGGCAGTGATTTCAGCCTGTAAACTTTTTGAGGTTTTACCGAATAAACGAAGATAATATTCGGATTTACACTGATAGTCAGACAGTTGAATGAAGTATGGTGAATTTCTTGGAATGACAGGCAGCACTGAATGAGATGGCGAGATATTCTTGGAATTTTCAGGGTATCGGAACACTAAATTGTCCCTGGCAACTGAATTAAGGATTCACTGGCCAAAAGGCGAGCCTAGCTCTTATATGATGAGGCTGTCAGAGTTCCTCATGAAAGCGATGTATAAGTTAAATGGCATGACTTTCGTGGATTAGCAATTTTTCGCATGATCAACTACGGAGTGTGGTGGCAGTGATCTCTAACAAAATCTTAATGACTGTATAAACCCATAAACCCATTAATTCCACTTAATTTAACAAAAAATAGTCTTAAATGGAAATACCGATTCATATATCACTCATAATTGAATTTGTGAGAAGAGCGTAAGTATCTAAAAAAATAGAGAAACATCCTTTATATATATACTTTGTTTGAGTAAAACATTGAGCAAATTTCTGCGTTTTTATATGTATTTTATAATCAACAAATGCTATTTAAATCTCTGTTTATTCAGGCATTAGCATCAGTAATAATTTAAAATTACATCTTGAATCCCGTCCTCAGCAGTAATATATTTTTTCAAATGCATTTCATAAAATATTTCTTATTGTTTACTTTGATTTTTTCTGCATTTATAAGTCAAAATGAAGCAGGCGTTTTGAAAAAAGTCAATAAGAAAATTGTGAGTTGTTAATTCTTTTTGTTTCTATTAAATATTTATTGTACATAATTTTAATAATTTATTTCAGACAAACTTTGGTTACAAAACAATTTATAATGTTGATCGGGCTGCCGATACAGCTAAAAATATTGTTGGTAAATTTAAGAGCAAAGGATATGAAGAATGGAAGGCGAATAAAAAATCTCAATCGAATTCCAAACAGAAAAAATACTAATAATAAATATTTATACTGGTGTATTCCATAACCACAAATGCGTTACGCAAAATTAATTAAAACAAGTAGTAGAGCTATATTCTTATACACCCTTCACAAAATTATACTTTAAACAAAATTTTGTAAATATTTTTAGGTAAACAAAATTTTATATATTTTTTTTAGAAATTGTTTTTTAAACGTTTTTTCCAAATTCGGGTTAAAAAATAATTTTCCCGATTTTGACCCATTGTAGGTCCAACTTACAATAGATTTATATACATTGTTGCATTGGACTTCGAAATATCTATCATTAGATATCCATATTGTCTATATTAATGAGTTAGTAATCCAGTTATGTATATCAAAAATAGGCAAAAAATCGAGGTTGTCCTGGTTTTTTCCTTATATCTCAGCCATTTGTGGGCCAATTTTCTATATTTTAAATAACAACCGATTCGGAAGAATTCCCGATATATTGATGTATGAATCAAGTATGTAAGTTATTTGTGAGCTACGGAAAGTTGATTTCAACATACAGACGGACATATCGACTTCGGTATCTATAACGATCCAGAATATATATACTTTGTAGGCTTGCAAATGAAAAATGTAAAAATTACAAACGGAATGACAAACTTATATATACCCTTGCCACTCATGGAGAAGGTTATAAAAAAAAACAATTGAAAGGTGAGCCCGAAAAAACTCACAAATAACTTAAACTATTTTATTTTGTAACAAAATTTATTATTTAGTCTAACATTTACAACCGTGTAGTAGAAGAAGTTAAATTTGCTCTTTATTGTGTATTTTCATGCTATCAAATCACAATTGGTCAATTCACAAGGTCTCTTATGAGTCATATTGTCATAATGTCCTAATATATCACGACTCGGCGGCTCGGCTTAACCGACTCTTAGGCATTCGGCGTTGGTCTCTGCTGGTTTGTTAATCACAATAAATATAGCATAGAAAGCAGTACATTTTAGGATACTTTTTGCTAGAAAAGCAATAAAAACCATTGTGAAATATTAGGACATTATGACATGATAAGAGACCTTGTGAATTGACCAAATAATTTTTGAAGGTTTGAAAATCACATAACCGGCACTCTTTGAAATCTAAAAAAAAAAAAGGCTGTCACCCTAATATACATAGATATAAGTTGTTATCATTAAAATATCCCTTAATTATACGCTAATGATATTGTTAACTTATTCTTAATTGATAAAATAAATTATAGAAAACACTAAAAAAGAAACAAACAAATGAAAAAACTGTTTTTTTAACTTTTTTGGGAAGTTAATTTTTTACAGTTATAACAAAAGATAAAACAGTTATTTTTTTCGTTTTCGTAGTTGAAATTTGTCAGTTAAAAATAACTGATAAATCATTAGTTTCTAATGTTTTGTAGTTTGTTTTTTTTTTTGTGAGTTAAAACTACAGAAAAATCAGTAATTTTTACGAAACTTGTTGGTTAAAAAATTATCATTTAAAAATACAAGGTGGCGCAAAAGTAAAATGCTATAAATTTTGCGATTGGCCCCTAATGTCAGTTCTGTTTTGACATTTGTGTAGTAAACACATGCGAAATACACGTTAATAAACAATGTTACGCTACACTGCTCCAGAACGCGGAATATTGCTGATTATTTATTTGACCAATAATAGGTCGGTAACTTTGGCACAACGTGAATTTCGTCGCAGATTTCCTGGCCCTCCAAAGCCTACTGGTGAAACACTGCGACGTTTAGCCGCTCGCCTTGAAGACAGTGGAACAACACGAGATGCTGCCAGACGTGGCAGACCCCGGAGTAGCCGTTCTGCAGAGAAAATTGCTGCTGTAGCCGAGGATGTCATGGAAGCGCCGTTAACATCGACCAGACGACGTGCCACGCAAATGGGTATCAGTCGACGGTCTTTACAGCGAATTTTGGTACAAGATTTGAAGATGTTTCCGCACAAAGTCCAGACGGTGCATCAGCTGTTAGCTGCTGACCGCCAATCGCGTCTAACATACGCTCAAGCCATCCTTAATCACCACCAAGAGGAAGATGATTTTTCATCAAAAATAATCATGAGTGATGAGGCCCATTTCCATCTTAGCGGGTACATAAATAAGCAAAATTTACGCTTCTGGGGTACTGAAAATCCGCGTGTAACCCACGAAGAGCCATTACACCCGCTCAAAGTCACTGTATGGTGTGCTGTTTTCGCTGGAGGAGTCATCGGACCTTTTTTCTTCGAAGACGTCGCGGGCCAAACGGTTACTGTGAATGGTGAGCGCTACAGAGCAATGATCAACGAGTTCTTTTTGCCGCAACTTGATGTATTGGGATTGGAAAACATGTGGTTCCAACAGGACGGTGCAACGGCACACACTGCACGGGCGCCTAATCTCCCGTTTTGGCGATTTGCACTGGCCAGCAAGATCGCCTGATTTGACCACTCCAGACTTCTTTTTGTGGGGCTTTTTGAAGTCGCGGGTTTATGTCAACAAGCCTCAGACTCTTGCAGCTCTTAAATACAATATCCGTCAAGAATGTGAGGACCTATCGCCGGAAGTTTTGGCCAAAGTGATGGAAAATGCCATAAAAAGGGCTCAAATGACAATCAACTGTGGCGGCAGCCATTTACATGACATCATATTCTCGACTTGATGTAAACAAAATTAAAAGACCAAATAAACATAATCCACAAGAAGAATCAAAGTTTTTCATTTTTTTTTTTTAATTACAGCCAAAAAACATCGGAAGCTTACTTTTGCGCCACCTTGTAAATAAAAATTTATTTTGATTTAAATGAAATGTAAGCGGTCCGTTTTTTGAATAAATTTATAGTTATTAATGAATTTTCTGTTGAATTTACCTACATAATGTTTTGAGTGTGGATATTAAAGTGTTTATACAAATGTAATTCTATGTTTTTCAGCATATTTAGGTGGAGGGTATTTAAGATTCGGCATAGCCGAATATAGCACTCTAACTTGTTAATCTTACGTTTTTATTGATTCTGCCTGAACATAGTTTTACATGGTGTGTTAATATGAAAAAAATCGCTTGAGAAATTTCTAGATATGAGAAATTTTATTGCTTGAATTTGAAATCCAGTTATCTTGGAAAAAACTAATAATTCGAAAATTTGTTTAGACAATTTGACACTTCTTTAAACATATTGGTTGACAGTTTTAACAATAAATTTATATTTCTGTGGTTAAATTGTTTTAAAAGAGCAATATTTGGAAACTCTTTACAGTAAAAATCTATAAAATGGTATTTTCTTTAAAAATTCCAATGTTATTCTTATTTTTTCAATTTGTTACATTTCTTATCATCGCACTCCTTAAAGACAATTCTGTGAGGAGTTACAGTTGGCACTAAAGTAACATGTACATGTATATTGACCGTCCACCTCTTTAGAATTGTTCTATGTATGTATTGTAGAAACAAACAATTCTATAACAAAATAAAAATCATATGAAATAAAAGTATGTATAAACTTTTGGTTATCAAAAATTTTCTGTCAATGTTGACGGGAAACGAGGGTTAGTTTGTAATAAAAACACTAAACGGATATCCTTCACACACATGCAGATCTAAATACATACCAAAATATGAAGTTATCAACAAAATGTCTGCCATTTATGAACATATTCAGACTTATTTTATATTTTTGTAATATCAACTCGTAAACAACAAATGTTTGTTTGTCCTTAGATTTGTATTGTTTTAATATCTTATTTACCAAATTACATTAATGTACAATATCCTGAGACAAAGAAGTATCCTTCGTTGTACGTAAGTATGATGTTTTAATTTAATTTCTAAAGCGTTTGTTGTTACAATTTATTTATTGTAACAATTTAGGTATTTGTTTAGTTTTTATAACTTTGCTACAATTCTCCAAGCACTCATTCACTCAGTTATTCATCAGATAAAATTAATACGAATAAATATAATAAGTAAAAATAAATATCCATCATATAGGAAAGTGAAAGTAGCGGAAGAGGAAGAGGTAATAGAAGGAAGGGGGTTGTTTGTTTGGCTTTTGTTTTAAATCAAATAGACAAAAATTTCAATTGTAAAACAAACAAACAAACAAATACACATAACAACTCAATCTCAGCCTAAATATACTATGAATGTCAACTGATAAAGAAGGAATGGTAGTAAATGGATGGACTGACTGACTGACAGTTTGTATTGGTAGAAACAACAAGACAAGTTGTGGCAACAAAAGGTGAATGCAAATATTTAGTAGAGTAGAGACCCAAACATTTGTTGATACTTACTTCTTCCTATAAAGAATTAAATAAATATTTTGATTTAACTTTGGGCTGTAAACTGTACAGTTAGTTGACTTCTAATTAAATTTACGTATTTACACTACAGTGAATAATTATTTTAACATTTTGTTATGTGTGATGATGAGTTTTGCTAGATTTTAATTAAATACACAATTTTATAGGCAACATGTGTGCTGATGATGATTGTGGTGTTTTAGGTAATTGAAAACTTTAATAAATTTAAATTCTTTATATTGGTACAGTTTGTTAGAAGGTTACACAAAAATAGGCGTACGGAAGAAGGGTTAAAAATGGTTTTTAGAGTGGATTAGTGATTAGTGTCTTTTTTTATTTTGGTAATAATTGGAAAACTCGCGAATGGTTGGAGATACTGAAATTTCACATAGACAGTGTTGAGTTATTTTTGATTTGATTTCTATTTACATGGGCTCGTAGTTGGAATGGGGGCTAGCGGGCTGCCCTCAAAATTGCTCACCTCGGGCTTAAAAAATTTAAATTAAAAATATTTTATATTTAAATAGTATTTGGAAATATCTACATTTTTTAGTTCCAGATATGTTTGTGTTAAATATTTTTTATTAAACATTTTTCGACGACTTTTTTCGATGTGACGGACCTACCACATCCTGTTGTATTTTTAATAAAATTAAAGTTTGCCGCATCTTCAGCCCCATCCAATTTTTAAGAAAAATGTCAAAGCCCAGATTTTGGAAGTCCTTATATGTTATATAACTTTACAGAAAATTAATAAGTTATCACACGGTCATTAACGGTAGATCGACATATTCCAGCTACGAAACGTTCTACTTTTATTTGGAACCTCTTTTAATTGGAACCTCTGTTTCATGAACAATAATGTCAATGCCATTGGCGAAAATGGTCGAAAATATAATTATGATGGGGATGAAAACCTTCATTCCAACAAAGCAAATTTCGATTTATCAGAAGTGCAAAACTGCAATCGGATCCAGAGAGGAAGTATTCAGAATCTGCCGTGGAAACAAAAATGCCGAAACTGAATCGCTGCGCAAATGGGCGAGATCTTCGTGTGCCAAAATGATGAGACCTGATAAATCTCCACACGAGCAACGCATCCGAGCCAAAGTTCTTGCAAAAGCTTTTGTTCATTCGTTAGAAGAATAAAGGATAATGCTAATTCCTCATTTCCTACTCTTTTAAAGGATGGCCAATCATTCACAGACCCGGTTGATAAAGCTAAGCTTTTGGCTGAATTATTTGCAAATAATTCGAATTTACAGGAAAGTAATCAGCCACTACCCGAGCTTGTAGGAGTATCAGTAACTATGCCGAATATATTCTTTCGCGCTCGCGCAGTTAAAAAGGTTTTAGCGGATCTCAATACAAACAAGTCTCCTGGGCCGTATGGTATACCAGCACTGGTCTTGAAGCTGTGTTCTTCGACGCTAGCCCGTCCGTTAGCAAACCTTTTCAGCATATTATACCATGCCGGAGAATTTCCTACATGTTGGAAGGTTGCTAATGTAACGCCAATTCCAAAAAAGAGAGAGGCAAACAACCCTGAAAATTATAGCCCAATAGCATGGAGAGTATGGTTAACCACCATCTTGTGAAATATCTAGAGTCGAACAATTAACTTAGCGACCGGCAGTACGGCTTTCATAGAGGACACTTTACGGGGGACTTGCTTGCCTTCCTATCGGAAAACTGGTGCCGTTCCATTCACCGTTTTGGCGAAAGTAAAGTGGTGGCTCTAGATATTTATAAGGCGTTCGATAGGCATGGTGCGCTCTTATCGAAACGTATTGCTTTTGGTGTCGGTCACCAACTTCTCTCGATTTATATCGAGCTTTCTCAGAGATCGCACTATACGAGTTGTTGTAGATGGGATCTCATCAAATGAGTTCAAGGTTAATTTAGAGGTACCGCAAGGCTCCGTTCTTTCTCCTACTCTATTGCTTATTATATTTCCAAAATATTTTGATTCTGTCCCGCTGTGTATGCAATTATAAATGTTGTACCATGGCAAAAGTGCATGACAGATTGTTTTTATTCCATTTTAAATACATACATATTCGTATGTATAATAATATAAGAAACCACTAAATAAATTTAGTCATAACTTGATACAATTTCATATATCAATTATACAATTGACTAAATACCTGCTTACATAAATACATACATACAAATATATTGTATCACACAAGGTATTTGTCACAAATAATTTGCTCTATATATAAAACACCCATGATACTAAAAACCACAATAGAAAGTATTTTTTTTTTTATTTGAGATAAGAAAGATCATTTGGTTAATACATTTTTAAACAGGGGATGTTATTTTTGTATATTTTAAAATACAGCTAAAACGACATTACTACAAACTTCTAAGAAAGTTTTACGAATAAAGTTTTTTTACTTAATACAATATGTATATATAAGCAGAATTATGAATGTTTGGAATTACCCATCTTTTTTTTGGAGAATGACGTTTAAATGTGAGAAGATGATTTGATTGAGGCAGAAGATCCCCCAAGTTTTTTTGGAAATCTTACATTAGTGTAACTAGTCTATATTTATACATATATAAGTTTGTCATTCTGCTTGTAATTTCTACATTTTTCATTTGAGACCCCACAAAGTGTATATATTCTGGATCGGTATATATAGCGAAGTCGATATAGCCATGTCAGTCTTTATGTTGAAATCAACTTTCCGTTGTCCCCAAATAACTCACAAACATATTAGATACATCAATATATCGGGAATTCTTCCGGCTCGGTCGCTATTTGAAATCGAGAAAATCGGCTGAGATATAAGGAAAAAACTGAGACAATCTCGATTTTTGGCCTATTTTTGATCTATATCTGGATTACTAAGTCATTAATATAGACAATATGGATATCTAATGATAGATATTTCAAAGTCCATTGCAACGATATAAGGCTATAGTAATTTGGACCCACAATGGGTCAAAATCGGAAAGATTATTTTTTAACCCGAAAAATTTTTTTTTCCACAAAAACTTTTTTTCACTAATAAATTTAATTAAAAATTGGAAAAAATATAAAAAAAATTAAAAAAAAAAAAAATGAAAAGAATTTAAAAAAAAAAAAAATTTTAAATTTTGAAAAACAATTTCAAAATTTTTTTTTTTTTTTAAATTTTGAAAAAATTTAATTTTGTTTACCTAAAAATATTTAAAATTTTTATTTTAAAGTATAATTTGGTGAAGGGTATATAAGATTCAACACAGCCGAATATAGCTCTCTTACTTGTTACTAATACAAAAGTTTTTCTCAAAAACACAAAATAAAGTCATAAGAACAAAATTTAATATTAAACTAATGACCCACCCAAAGACTGCCTTAAATTAAACCAATCGACTCGAAATCTCATTTTTAGTGGAAATAAATCTAAAACATCCAAACGGATAGTTCGATTTTAATAAAATTATATGGCTATAGAGGAGGTGTAGTTGAGTTGATGTTTATCATTTGGTCTTTAAAAACCAAGGGGCAGAGCATCAAGACTCCATTGTGGGGTACCTCAGGTATATTAGTTAACACATTGCAGGGTACTTATAACTGTTTGTACATAATTTTATCAGGATTGCCCCATAATCAACATATTTATGATTACGCAAACAGTATTGGGGGCACATTTCTATGGGGGCTAGGTGAAATATTGCCCATTTTTAAGACCAAAAAAAACCTTATCAACTGACAGTGATTATCTCGTAAGCTATAAGGGACAATATGTAGCAATGTTTTTGTAGATCTCCTTTCAAATCGTATACAGAATTTTTCATATATTCGAGATACCACTATACTCTTGGGTCTACGCCCCTTAGTGTTTTGTTAAAATCGGACTATCTATTTAGAAGTTACAGATTTCTTTCCACTTTTTGTTAGGTTCTCCCTACGGTGGCCTGGTTGTCTGTCTGCGCCTAATGTAAACAACGAGTGCAAAGAGCAGGCTGCAATTTTGAATAAAATTTTGCGTATTAGTTCGTTTTAGTTTAAGAACGAAGCCTATTGAAATTGGTGATAATCGGTCCATGATTACACATAGCCATACTACAAGTATAAAATTGGTTATGTTTTGCAATTACTGAACACATTCCTTTTCCATCTACATTACTTAGAAGTTGTTAAGTAATGGCTGACATATAATCTGATATATATATATAAGTACAAACTTACTTACAAAATTCAGAATTAATCCATAATAAAATTCATTAAACTTTTGAATGATTACAACTCAAACGGTATTAAAATAAATATGTCCTTGATTTACTAGAAAGTTTATTTAATAACACAAAGAGGTCGAGATGCAAAAATCCCATTTGTTTAAAATGATTAATGCGTTCCATAATTATTCCGAATAACTCAATACAATAATTAAAAATATTTCTAGGTTTAATTAAAACAAGTTTATTTCTATTTTCAAAATAAATATTATGTTTAATTAATCTCATTTTCCTAAACTAAATATGACACAAAATAATACTAAATCTAAATGATGATGAAACTTTATTTCTCCATTAACCTCTGGCTGTGGCTGCTACATTGGCGGCCTGTTGGGCTACAGCAAGACCCTGTATGGTGGCATCACGGGTATGTTGACCAACACGTTCCTATACAAAATTAACAAATTTTAAATTAATATTTAAGAAATATTTAAATTCAATTCTTAATAAAACTTACAATTTTCTTGCCGATTTTTTTCAACCAACCCGCCTGACTTTGTCCAGCAAACACAGCCAAAATCAAGGCAACAAAGATGAAGACTTTATGGAAATTCATTTTGATTTTTTTTCTTAGGTTTTGTAGAAATGTTTTCTAGTTAAAGGTTCTTTAGCTGATTGCAAACTGTTGCTGACTGCAGCTTTCAGAGTGTCTTTTATAGCAAAAAAAAACATTCATTCTTAAAGATGTTTGTACTTTTTATGTGTGATGGAGGGGATTTACTTTTAAGAGAAAGCTGATAGTATTTTATTTTAGTGATAAAGAAATGTGTTTCTTTGGGGATTTATTTTGTTGTTATGATGTATTTTTTGGCGGGAATTATCATTTGCTACAGTTAACAGGAAATAATTTAAGAATTACTACAATTATCAATGTAAACATTGATGGGAATTTGAAATAAACACATGTATAAATATTGTGTTAATACTCATTTTGCTCAATGGGGGATTTAAGCTGAATTTCTGAAGGCAATTAGCGAGGATTATCGCAATGTATTTTTTAAACAAATTTGTCCAATTGAAAAACAATGTGTATGTAAAGGCTTTTCTAATAGGGAGTTTCAAACTTTCACAATTGATAGCCGCCATATTGTTGAAACTACATTGGCTGTCGTTCAACAACACGTGTAAATGATAATGATTGTTGATGGTTCTGTTCGGTTACTTTTCTGCGAGCTTCGGAACGCGTTGTTGCCCTTGAATGAATGAGTACATGTGGTTTCAAGAGGATGGCGCAATGTGCCACATTGGATATTCTGAAAGCCAAAGCCAACATAGCCCATGCCATCGGTCAAATTAAGCCTTCAAATTTGTTGATTTAGCAAACATATGAAGTGTATGAAGCTATACACCTATCCCTCGATTTACACGATACTTTTTTTACACGATTTCACTTTAACACGATTTTTTTGGTTTTCGTTTAAATCGAGGGATGTGGAAATTACCTCAATTTACACGATTTTTTTTTTAAATATTTTAGCAAAAATTAATTTTTTCAGTTAATATATTCTGCACAATTCTCAAAAATAGTTATCTATAAAAAATGTTATCTATAAAATAGTTATCTATAAAAAATGAAAACATAATAAGGAAAAGTGTAGCAGCTGGAACCAAAATGAGCCTAAGTACAACTTCATGCGTTCGGGACATTACAATTGAATATATGGAAAAGCCACTAATGATCTGGATAGAAAATTAAACTCAAAAGCGAATCCCAATTGATACGATTGCTATTACAAAAGAAACTTAATGATCAGCTACCATCAAGTCATGGTTGGTTTGAAATATTTAAGCAAAGACATTCCTTACATAATCTATAATTAAAAGTTAAACAAGCTTCTGCTGATATAAGTAGATGTGTCTAAAGAATATCCCGAAAGATGTACTGAAATTATTGCTGCCAATTAATACATTCCTGATAAAGTCTTCAACACAGACGAATCGGAACAGTTTTGAAAAATAATGCCACAGCGGACTTTTCTATCAAAAGCTAATACAATATTTTAAATTTAAACAACGTTTTAAAAACAAATTTTTTATGGAAATTTTGCTTTAAAATTGTTTAAATTGTTTAAATTGAAATTTTTTATGAATATGGGGAAATATATTTACTTTACTTTAAACTAAATGAATTTTCTAAACAAAATTTTTTAATTTATTCGTATTTGGGTCTTTTTTCGATTTACACGATTTCTCGTACAAACATTTTCCATTTCGATTTACACGATTTTTTCAGGAACGCATCAATCGTGTAAATCGAGGGATAGGTGTATTTTCATTTAAAAGGCAAACAACATTTCCTCTAAATTTTAACTATTTTTATACCCTTCACCTTCATGAGAAGGCTATATATAAGTTCGTCATTCCGTTTGTAATTTTCACAATATAATTTTCCGACCCAATAAAGTATATCTATGTTCTGCATCCTTATAGATAGAGGAGTCGATTAAGCCATGTCCGTCTGTTTGTCTATTGAAATCAAGTTTCTGAATACCCCAGATAAAATGTTTAAAAGTTTTCCTGATATATTTAGGATGCTATACGCTGAAAGTGGGCAATTAATGCATCCACAACAAAAGTGAAGGGTATATAAGATTCGGCATAGCCGAATATAGCACTCTTACTCGTTTAATATATAATCAAATTTGACGTAAATAGAAAACATAAAAACCTAATTAAATAAGTCATTTAATATTAAAAATATTAACCACTCACTTTTCGAAAAAAATCAATTTTAATTTCAAAATATGTCAAATTTGACCTGAAGGTTATGCCTAGTTTATATAGGCCCACAAATCTGTGAAATGTTTGTGTAGAAGAGAACGAATGGTATAGCCCATGACACAACAATATAAGGTACACTAATTAGAAAGTAAATTCTCATTATACAATTCTTGTAACGACAAACGAAAGAAAATAGGAAAAAATCAAAATCAAATTTTGACGTTATAGGGGTAAATATTGAAAACTCTCCCTAGTGATTCTACTGTCTACAATTATTGTGTCATGGTACAGTCTAATTGTATATGTGAAATCATTTGACAGTGAGAAAAAAAAGCAAGTCGTTTTAGATCAGGATTGCATTTGTATATCTGCTAAGGAAAAAAACACTAACTTCATACGGATCGTGTAAAAGCATCAGATAAACAACTTTCATCACATTTTTTTTTGGACATACTGATCTTTTAAAAACCGCTTTGTATTCTCACTCACTCAGAACCATATATGCTCTATTTCATGTTTCTAGGTACATTATTATAAAAAATTATTATAAAAAATTGATTCTAACTTCACCAAATAACTAATTTTTATGTTGATATGTTTAATAACTTATTATATTAAAAAGTACCATTAGGAGAAAAGGTACCAATATCCCTTTTCACTATTGAACTCCCATCTAGTTTGAACTTTCAAAATACTCCATTTTACGGATTTGTCTACAACATATTTGTTTAAACTAAAAATCGATTTATGGTACATAACATAAATGATCACAGCTTATTTTTTGTAAAATTGCAGTATTTATTGAGTTTTTTATAATAAAAATAAATTTTTTGTACAAAATATAAAAATATGAGTTATCAAAGTTTGAGCTTATTTCTCCTAAAATTGAAGTATTTACGAAGTTTTAAAATATTTAATGTTTTTTTTTATACCCTTCACCTTCGTGAGGTATATATAAATTTGTCATTCCATTTGTAATTTCCACAATATAATTTTCCGACCCTGTAAAGTATATATATTCTGAATCCTTATAGATAGCTGAGTCGATTTAGCCATGTCTGTCTGTTGAAATCAATTTTCTGAAGACCCCAGATATCTTCGGGATCTAAATCCTCAATAATTCTGTCAGACATGCTTTCGACAAGTTTCCTATTTAAAATCAGCAAAATCCGTCCGTCCATAAATAACGGAGATATGAGCAAAAGTCCGAGACAACCTTTATTTTAGGCCTATTTTTTATCTATATCTCGATTACTAAGTCATAAATATAGACAATATGGATATCTAATGATAGATATTTCAAAGTCCATTGCAACGATGTATATAAGGCTATACAAAGTTGGACCTACAATGGGTCAAAATCGGGAAAATATTTTTTAACCCGAATTTTTTTTTTCACAAAAAACATTCTTTTGTCATAAATATTTTTCACTAATAAATAAAAAAAAAAATTGGAAAAAATTAAAAAAAAAAAATTTTTTAAATTTTATTTTAAAGTATAATTTGGTGAAGGTTATATAAGATTCGGCACAGCCGAATAAAAATCTTTTACTTGTTTTTACTAAAAACGACTACTGAACCAATGTTAAACATTTTATAGAAATTTTCCGTTTTGACCCCTTTTTAGTAATTTGTTGTCCCATTGAAATGATACACATTTTATTTAAATAAATTTCAGTATCGCAGTGTCTATGTCAATTTATACAAAACCATTTTTTAATGAAAAACTACCAAAAATAAATAAATTTTTTACCCCCAATAGTATGTATTTCCAAAAAAGTACCAAATCTATATTTGTTACTTTTTAATAATTAAAGAATATGATTTGAAATATATTTCTATGTTTATTGGCTTTAAAGATACATGGGGTAGCAAAAAAGTACCAAAATACAGTTTTTATCCTTTTACTCCCCTAAATGGTTGGAATTTCAAAAAAGTACCAAACAGCTGTCTGCTAATTTTTTAAGTAAATAAATAAAGATGCATTTTAAATTTTGTTATTATAAGAATTTACCCGTTTTACCCTACAAACCCACACTATTTTGTTGCTGATTGCTTAGTGTTACCATAAATTGTATATGAAGGTATAAATAAAAAGTTGTTTATATTAAATATTTTGTTTATTTTTTAATTATATATATATCCAAATAAATAGTGCCTAAAATATATAGCTTAATTATAATTGAATTTCTAATACATAGTAACATTCTTTATTTATCCTCTAGCTGTGGCAGCCACATTGGCTGCCTGTTGGGCTACAGCAAGACCTTGTATCGTGGCATCACGAGTATGTTGACCAACACGTTCCTTGAATTAACAAACAAATAATTTTAAATAATCATAAAATGTTAAAATTTCTATTATATTTAAGTAAAACTTACAATTTTCTTGCCAATTTTTTTCAACCAACCCGCCTGACTTTGTCCAGCAAAAACGGCCAAGATCAAGGCAACAAAGATGAAGACTTTATGGAAATTCATTTTGATTTATTTGTTTAAGTGCTTTTAGGCAAATTTAATATTTAAATGTATTGTTTAGTAGCTTGTATTCAACTAGTGATAATTGCAGCTGTCAAGTAGGCTTTTATAGGAATTGTATTCTGCTTTCTACTATTATCAGTGCGTCACACACTTTTAAGAGGGGATTCACTCACTATTCCATTGATACTCAGCTTTGTGAATTCTTTGTATCAACATAGGGTATTCTCCTTATGATTTGATTGTTTTGTTTCAAAATTGACTGAATATGTAATATAATATTTTTTGTTGTGCGTCGTATATATATATGAGTTAGTTATTTATCCGTTGGCGATGTTTAAAAAAAAAATGTGAGGAACAAGGTGGCGTGCAATTTTGCTAAATAAGCGTAAAGAGCTTTATTTACAACTTTGGTATCTTTGGTTACCCCCATTGAAATTTTTCGGCAAACATTTTCAAAGAATATTTTAATCCTTAAATGTCATTTTTGAAAGGGGTTTTTTTGATTTTCTCGAAAAAAGGGTCAAATCGACCCCTAACAAGAGGTGTTACAGGGTTAAGATCTTCCACAAAAATTATCCCCATAATATTTCACAATAAAGCTCTGACAATAAGGCCCTAATTTTGTAAATCACGTCACCAAAGTGATATTTATGTGGATAGCAGAATACCCTACACCACATAGTGGCAATTGGTCCATATTTAGTCCATATTTAGCCATATACATTTTAAAAGAAAACTGTTTATAACCCTATTCTCGGTGTAGGGTATCATATGGTCGGGTTTGACCGACTATGCTTTCTTACTTGTTTAGAGCATATAACATTCCACTTGGTTTCTCAAATTAGAAAATGTAAATTGCTAAACATAAAAAGTAAATCATCACAGGCCGGTCAAAGGACTGCTGTAAAAATTTATATTTAAAAAACATGACTACTTAAATATGTAAACTGATTCCTCGAACATCTCAATGAGCTAAACAAATGTTTTTCTATCTAATTTTCCGAAATTTATAAAAAACAATCTCTTGCAAACATTGTATATGATCTCGAACAACAACCGAATATTGCTGAGGAAGGAATAGGAATTGATGTCCATTTAAATTTGTCATTCTTAATAACAAAGTGTAAAAAAAACTTGTCGAAAGGTCAAAGGGGATTCCGTAATTCCTAAAAATTGGATTTTTTTACAATTTAACCCATAGATTCCACAGTTCCTTCAGGCCTGGGAAATACTTTGGGGATCAATAGGGAACACATTAGGGTTTACAAAGCTGCTTTCCGTTTTCTGATCCCAGCTTTGGGATTTTAGAACATTTAGCGCAAAGTTGAAATTTTGATTAAAAAAATAGGTCAAATTCCGAAGGGCGTAGGGGCACCATATTCGCAAAATAGGACATGTTTTTTATACCAAAATGTTCTACGTAAAGATACCTTACCGTGGGTAACACGCGGATTTTCAGTGCCCCAGAAGCGTAAATTTTGCTTATTTACGTACCCGCCAAGATGGAAATGGGCCTCATCACTCTTCATTATTTTTTATGAAAATTCATTAAGGATGGCTTGAGCGTATGTTAGACGCGATTGGCGGTCAGAGGCTAACAGCTGATGCACCGTCTGGACTTTGTACGGAAACATCTTCAAATCTTGTACCAAAATTCGCTGTAAAGACCGTCGACTGATACCCATTTGCGTGGCACGTCGTCTGGTCGACGTCGACGGCGCTTCCATGACATCCTCGGCTACAGCAGCAATATTCTCTGCAGAACGGCTACTCCGGGGTCTGCCACGCTCGGCAGCATTTCTTGTTGTGCCAGTCTCTTCGAGGCGAGCGGCTAAACGTCGCATTGTTTCACCAGTAGGCGTTGGACAGCCAGGAAATCTGCGACGAAATTCACGTTGTGCCAAAGTCACCGACCGATTATTGGTCAAATAAATAGTCAGCAATATTCCGAGTTCTGGAACAGTGTAGCATAACATTGTTTATTAACGTGTATTTCGCATGTGTTTACTACACAAATGTCAAAACAGAACTGACATTAGGGGCCAATCGCAAAATTTATAGCATTTTCTGATAGGAGGATTACTTTTGCGCCACCTTGTACATATGTAACAGATCAATATATAAATATGAGAAATTCAAAAAAGGCGGGAATATGAGCGGGAATCAGTTAAGTAGCATGGCAAATCGTTTTAAATATATCTTTCTATTAGAAAATGTTTCCAAAAATATTATTCTCCCTGACCAAAAACTCTATTTAATTTTTATTTTAAAATGCATTTGAATCGTAAGTTTTTGTGAAAAATCACAATAAAAAAACTAAAATTAATGGATGGACTTGCCATTCCTTAGGCTTTTCAAACAACTTCTAATAGTGAAATTGGATATTTTTCTTTTGGGTTGTGACGAATCTGTTATACCCACCATCAACTTGTAGTTTTGGCCTTCTATGGAGACCTAAATCAGTTATGGTTCGAACCATAGAGAATTATACATAGAGACGAAACATTCCGATTTGTCAAACAAAAATACAACAAATACTATGTCTGATACAACAACAAAATACATTGACAAGCATATATTTTGTTGTTGCAAGAGTTAGGTTTTTGACAATTACGTCTCGTCTCTATGTTACCCTATGGTTCGAACTATACACAAATCCAACTTCAATTTTCGTTACTTTTTTGTGTATTAAAGCAAACTATGACATTTAAAATTCCCATAAAAGTTTTCATTAATAATTGTAGTAAAAGTAGTAAAAACAATTCCCTCCAAAAAATAACTCAAACGCAAAAAAACCCAAACACATTTCATTATCACTAAAATAAAATATTATCAGCAATTCTTGAAAGTAAATCCCCCTATTTCATACACAAAACGTATCAACATCTTTAAAAATGAATCTGTTGCTATAAAAGACGCTGTGAATGCTGCAATCAACAACAGTTTGCAATCAGCTTAAGAACCTTTAACTAGAACACATTTCTTTTAAACTTAAAAAAAAATCAAAATGAATTTCCATAAAGTCTTCATCTTTGTTGCCTTGATCTTGGCTGTTTTTGCTGGACAAAGTCAGGCGGGTTGGTTGAAAAAAATTGGCAAGAAAATTGTAAGTTTTACTAAGAATTGAATTTAAATATTTCTTAAATAATAATTTAAATTTTTTTCATTTTGTATAGGAACGTGTTGGTCAACATACCCGTGATGCCACCATACAAGGTCTTGCTGTAGCCCAACAGGCTGCCAATGTAGCTGCCACAGCCAGAGGTTAATGGAGAAATAAAGTTTCATCATCATTTAGATTTAGTATTATTTTGTGTCATATTTAGTTTAGGAAATTGTGATTAATTAAACTTAATATTTATTTGAAAATAAAAATAAAATAAATTAAATTAAACGACTGTTTTCTGATTAATAGATATGTCCTGAAATTGAAGATTTTACACGAAATTAGGCTATATTTTTATATGGAGTTTTAAAGGATAAACTAAACTCAAAACCTAGAACTTATATGTTATTGTAATAATGCCTAAGAAAGCTAATATACATACATAAAATAAAAACGATGAAATTAAGGGGTTGCTCCTAAAAATGAGCTGAAATATATTCTATAATAGAGATTTCGGAATTTTTTAGTACGAACTCTAAATTTAAAATGAATTTCTTGGTATATTTTTGTCAATAGTTTTTGAATTATGATCACATAAACATTGTGACTTCTGAAGACCAAAGAAAATTCTGAGGCTGTTATTCATAATGACATTCTTACTTTATACAACAAGATTCGTTGTATAAATTTAAAACAATAATATTTAAACAAGGATGATATTGACTACAATTAATGAATGATAAACAATATATGAAGACAAATGGCTTATATATGTATGTATATATAGATGGATTTTAAATACGTTGTAATTAAATTCTAAAAGCAGTTACCTAATATCTGTCTGTTATTGTTTCAGCTGAAAGCAACTTTCCGAAGGCCGCAGATATGTGATGTACCCAAATCATGACATTAATATATCAGCTATATTTTGATATTAAACATCATGTGATTAAAGATTGTTGAATAAATATATGATACTAAGGTCTGTATCATATGAAACGATGGTGAATAATTCCTATTTTTTAACTAAGAAATTGTTCATTTAAAAAATTATCTAAAATTTAATTCTTTTTCGAGTACTATCTAAATTTTACATTTAGATAGTACTTGAGATTTATGTTGAATTGTTTTTTTATTTCTTTCTTTTTTTAGATTTTTTAATGTGACGACCTACCAATGCACTATAGATTATTTCGTTATACGTGAGGTAAAATTTTTCAAATTCAAAATGTCGGCGTAAATTTTAAAATCTCTTCTAATTTACATGAAAATCGGTATACGGGGGTAATCAAGATTGCTGATTTCGAATCTGAGGTAAAATTTTTCAGATTAAAAATGGCGGATTCAATATGGCGGCGTATATTTTAAAATGTTTTCTGATTTACATAAGAATCGGTATACGGGGGTATTCAAGATTGCTGATTTCGAATATGAGGTAAAATTTTTAAAATTCAAAATGGCGGAAACTCTCCCATCTAACTGAGATATTCTTACAATAAAATCGCAGTTTTTCCTTCACATAATCCGATTCCTCATTCAAAACATTGCCGCATTCAACTTTACCAACAATAAAATTGTAAACAGCAGCATTCTACTCCTCTTTCCTTTGCTCATCTAACCAAACTTCCGCAAGTTCGCTATTTTGCAAGCGGAGACTGCAACGAGAAATTATATTTCTCAAAAAATGTAACATGAAATTGACAAATTTCGACGAAAACTATTTTTTTACAAAATTTTTTTTCTTTAACTTGCTATCACTTTTTTTTCTATATTTAATTTAAATTTATGTTTGTTTTTTTAACTATTTAAATAAACTTAAAAATTCAACCAAATTGCACTGTACTTATACAAGGTGGCGCAAAAGTAATCCTCCTATCAGAAAATGCTATAAACTTTGCGATTGGCCCCTAATGTCAGTTCTGTTTTGACATTTGTGTAGTAAACACATGCGAAATACACGTTAATAAACAATGTTACGCTACACTGCTCCAGAACGCGGAATATTGCTGACTATTTATTTGACCAATAATCGATCGGTGACTTTGGCACAACGTGAATTTCGTCGCTGATTTCCTGGCCGTCCAACGCCTGCTGGTGAAACACTGCGACGTTTAGCCGCTCGCCTTGAAGAGACTGGCACAACACGAGATGCTGCCAGGCGTGGCAGACCCCGGAGTAGCCGTTCTGCAGAGAATATTACTGGTGTAGCAGAGGATGTCATGGAAGAGCCGTCGGCATCGACCAGACGACGTGCCACGCAAATGGGTATCAGTCCACGGTCTTTACAGCGAATTTTGGTACAAGATTTGAAGATGTTTTCGTACAAAGCCCAGACGGTGCATCAGCTGTTAGCTGCTGATCGCCAATCGCGTCTAACATACGCTCAAGCCATCCTTAATCACCACCAAGAGGAAGATGATTTTTCATCAAAATGATCATGAGTGATGAGGCCCATTTCCATCTTAGCGGGTACGCAAATAAGCAAAATTTTTCCGCGTGTAACCCACGAAGAGCCATTACACCTTCTCAATGTCACTGTATGGTGTGCTGTTTTCGCTGGAGGAGTCATCGGACCTTTTTTCTTCGAAGACGTAGCGGGCCAAACGGTTACTGTGAATGGTGAGCGCTACAGAGCAATGATCAACGAGTTCTTTTTGCCGCAACTTGATGAATTGGGATTGGAAAACATGTGGTTCCAACAGGACGGTGCAACGGCACACACTGCACGTGCCACAACCGATATGCTGAAGGATGCATTTCCCGGGCGCCTAATCTCCCGCTTTGGCGATTTGCACTGGGCAGCAAGATCGCCTGATTTGACCGCTCCAGACTTCTTTTTGTGGGGTTTTTTGAAGTCGCGGGTTTATGTCAACAAGCCTCAGACTCTTGCAGCTCTTAAAGACAATATCCGTCAAGAATGTGAGGACCTATCGCCGGAAGTTTTGGTTGTCACAAACATATACTTGTTTACTGTAACCATATATATGATTGATACAATCATGTGAATCGTAAGTTAACCATATTATGGTTACCACAATCATCTAAATAATTACTGTAACTATAATATTGTTAAAAAAAAACTTTTAAAAATGTTGAAATGGTTACTGTAAACATGTACAACTATAATTTTTTGCAATTAATATTTTCGCAATTGTAAGCTTATTATGAGAAAATAATAAAAAGACTTCGCTAATGGGAACTGTAATGGATTTCTACCAACTGCGATTTTTTTTAAATCCAAACTATACATTCTACTCATTTTATGACATATAAACGGAAATTTGGCTTTTATAAAGAACAATATTTAGGATCGAATAACTTTACAACTTAAAGTTACAAAACCCAATTAATATTACAGAAATCGCCAAAAATCTAATATCAAACGCTAAAAATCATTTCAAACATTTTAAAAATTGCACTGCCTTTATAATGCATTGCTGGCGATAAAGCCAATATCTGTGGTAAGCGAACTAGTTTTCTTTGTGATTGGAAATTTTGGCACGAAAATAATGAATGACTTATTGAATGCATAATTTTTGCATATTAATGCATATTCTAACGAACATAAAATATTATTTTATTTCTATGAAATATTTGGTCAATTCAAAAGGTTTCTTATCAGTCATATTGTCATAATGTCCTAATATTTCACAATGGTTTTTATTGCTTTTCAAACAAAAAATGTCCTAAAATAGTACTACTTTCTATGCTATGTTTATTGTGTTATCGTAACGAACCAGCAGAGACCAACACCGAATGCCTAAGAATCGGTTAAGCCGAGCCGCCGAGTCGTGATATATTAGGACAATATGACTGATATGAGGCCTTGTGAATTGACCAATTGATTCCTTTTATTAGTAACAAATGTTCCCAAAATGTGTAAAAAAAATATTCCCAAAATCCCAAACAGTTTTTTGTTCGGCTTATTTACAATATTTAGTTAATTTTTTTTTTTTATATTTCTTTTTTTTATACAAAAGTCTTAAAAAATAAATTTCCAAATAAATAGTTTCTTAAAACAATTCCTCAAAATATAAGTCTTAATAATTACTGAATATCTAATAGTAACATTAACCTCTAGCAGTGGCAGCCACATTGGCTGCCTGTTGGGCTACAGCAAGACCTTGTATCGTGGCATCACGGGTATGTTGACCAACACGTTCCTTGAGTTAACAAACAAATAATTTTAAATAATCATAAAATGTTAAAATTTCTATTATATTTAAGTAATACTTACAATTTTCTTGCCAATTTTTTTCAACCAACCCGCCTGACTTTGTCCAGCAAAAACAGCCAAGATCAAGGCAACAAAGATGAAGACTTTATGGAAATTCATTTTGATATATTTATTCAAGTGATTTGAGTAAAATTTAATATTTAAATGTATTGTTCAGTAGCTTGTATTCAACTAGTGATGATTGCAGCTGTCAAGTAGGCTTTTATAGGAATTGTATTCTGCTTTCTACTCTTATCAGTGGGTCGTAGACTTTTAAGAGGGGATTCACTCACTATTCCATTGATAGTCAGCTTTGTGAATTCTTTGTAGCAACAAAGGGTATTCACTTGATGTATTTATTTGTTTAGCTTTAAAATTAATACTAATAAGGACTGATATCGAAAAAATCTTAACATACATATATGTTAAGAGAAATTAAACCACTAAGCTTACAGTTTAAATTTTTATTTGATTGATAGTTCTAATCAATAGTGATGAATTTATGAACCTTTTCCGGAAACTCTGCCTTTAAGGTATTCATTGAGCTTTTTGTCACTTTGTTCGACTCTTCAATTGTTGTGCTCTTCAATTCTATTTTAGCAAGATCCCAATATATCTCCACTGGCCTTAGCTCCATGCAGTTTGGAGGATTTGCCTCCCTTGGTACAAATAACACATTATTTTTAGTTTTGTACCACTCAAGTCCTTGCCTACCATAGTGACAGGATGTCAAATCAGACCAAAAATAAGTGGACACATTAAGCAGTCTTATGAATGGAATCATCCTCTTTTGTAAACATTCCTTGATGTAAATTTCAGTATTTATAGAGCCTTTTGTAACCAAGAATTTTTTGGGAAAATATTCTGCTTTTCGGTCCTAAACATTTCTACAACATTCCCTCAAGCATCAGCAATATACAAATATTGACCTGAAAGATGCGAAAAATTTTCCTTACGTACTTTTCGTCATCCATTATGCAGGTATATTTCTTTGTATAAAATTTTACTTCAATTTCCGTACTCTGTCTTTGGCATTTAAATTTTTAGCAGAGTTACTGTCTGGAACTTTTTGAGCCTTTTATGTTTTTTAAACCTGCATTGGCTTTAACTTTTCGTACCAAATAGTCCGAGTACTGAGAAAATCGGACTGCTTTCCTACTGAGTGTGATGAGAAATGCTTTCTATTAATTGGCTTTAGAAACATCATGTGGACCATTTCCTTCTACATGAACCAGGTTTTCTGTCAACGGACAATTTTTCCGATGCTGTTTAATAACATTGGAATCAGTTTGCCAGATCTTTGATTGTTTGGCCAACTTTTTGTAGGACCAAATTGGGTTTTGTTGAAAATATTTATTTATTTTAGTACTCACATTTTTCTCGTCACTTTTTTTAATCAGATTAACAACAAATTAACATAATTGACATTAAACATAATAAACGCTTTAATGAAAAACCCGTGTTTAGGTTTTTTCGATTTCAGAAGCTTACAAATATTTTTTAACAGACAGTTTTTAATTTTTAATTAAACTTTACAAAATCTGTTCGGACTGTACTGTATGAGTACTAAAATTTGTGAACTGCTGGCTAGAACATTTATATCTCAATGAACAAAACAAATGTTTTTACTTCGCATCATGAATATCCTTATTGTTTTATTAACAAAATTTATAAATGAATAAGCGATAAGATGATGTGTTTTAAAATAAATTTTATTTTTGGATTTAAGGTGGTGTTTTTATATATTTATATTAGTTTTTTCATTTATTATATTAATGCCTAAGGGAATCCCTAGATATTGGAATAACCCTCAACTATAACCATAAAGAAATTGATCGAGTTATTAAATTTACAAGATTTAGGTGGCATGTTCTACCACCCCGCTAAATTAGAAGCCATTTGTATACTAAACATATAAAGGGCCTTTCATTAAGTACTTTCTGTATTTAAATTTAAATAAAACAAGAATATATTAGATATCACCGAAACTGTTTATTCATTTGAAAGGCCTACCGATGCCATTATGTTTGTAATATAACATAGTGCTGAATTTTACCAAATCGCTCGTGCAGAATGTCCAATGTAGCGCCATCCTGTTGAAACCACATTTCGCTAGTGTCCATATCATCCAATCATAGAGGTATAGCGTTCGTCATTGCCGTCGTTCTCAATAAAATAGGGATCATAAAATTCACACTAAACAGTGACTTTTATGGGATGTATTGGCCGCATTTGGATCTCATTGGATTGTTACTATTATACAGGGTTTTCCAACAAGAGGTGTTATTTTGGTATTCAAAGAAAAATGGAATTTTTTTAGATAAATTATCGCATGTTTATTTCATAATGAAGAGGAAGGTATGCCATTAATAATGAAAAACAACATCAGCCAAATGACCACCACAACCACGCTTACAGGATTATATCCTTTTCATGAAATTTTCCATAACCAAATCACAAAGTGGCTGCCCTATGTCTTCGATAGCCTCACGAATTCTATCTTTGATGTCTTGAATCGACGCTGGGCTGTTGACGTAGACCTTATCTTTCACGTGGCCCCAAAGGAAGAAGTCGCAAGGTGTTAAATCCCAAGATCTCGGTGGCCAATTGTGAGCACCTCTTCTAGAGATAACATGGTCCGGAAACTTTTCCCGTAAAAGAGCAATGGTTTCGTTGCTAGTGTCTTGTTAAAAGTAAACGTTGTCCAGATCAATATCATCCAACTCCGACCAAAATACGGTGTAATGACGTTTGTGAAATGCCCAATTCCAAAGAACGACGAGGAATTGACAAACCTGGGTTTTCTTCAACACTTTGGGCTACAGTAGCAATATTCTCAGTTGTTCTTTAGCGACGTACAACTTGTCCCAACAGCTCAAATTTTTCCACCAATTTCTGTATTGCGTTCCGACAAAATGCTTCACTACGACCCAAAAATGCTTTAGTTTTGCGAAATGTGACTGCAAGATTTTCACCATTTTTGTAGTGAATTTTAATAAATTCAATGCGTTATTGAAGCGTGTGTCGTTCCATTTTTAGTAATGGCGAAGTTTCTACTTGTCAAATGTCAAAGAACAAAATCCTCAAAAGTGATAGCTACCGAAATACCGGGTGATTCAAAATAACACCTCTTGCTGGAAAACCCTTTATTTAAGTAGATGTTTATAGTGATAATCCTCCCTATTTGCCTTCTGAAACGCATCTTAAATCCCCTTTTTATACAGAAAAATGTATGTTTATTTCAAATTCCCATCAATGTTTACATTGACAATTATAATTGTAGTAAATAGAGTAATTCTAAACTTATTTCCTGTTAACTGTAGTAAATGATAATTCCCGCCAAAAAATACATCATAACAACAAAATAAATCCCCAAAGAAACACATTTCTTTATCACTAAAATAAAATACTATCAGCTTTCTCTTAAAAGTAAATCCCCTCCATCACACATAAAAAGTACAAACATCTTTAAGAATGAATGTTTTTTGCTATAAAAGACACTCTGAAAGCTGCAGTCAGCAACAGTTTGCAATCAGCTAAAGAACCTTTAACTAGAAAACATTTCTACAAAACCTAAGAAAAAAAATCAAAATGAATTTCCATAAAGTCTTCATTTTTGTTGCCTTGATCTTGGCTGTGTTCGCTGGACAAAGTCAGGCGGGTTGGTTGAAAAAAATTGGCAAGAAAATTGTAAGTTTCACTAAGAACTGAATTTAAATATTTCTTAAATACTAATTTAAAATGTTTTAATTTTGTATAGGAACGTGTTGGTCAACATACCCGTGATGCTACCATACAGGGTCTTACTGTAGCCCAACAGGCCGCCAATGTAGCAGCCACAGCCAGAGGTTAATGGAAAAATAAAGCCACATCATCATTTAGATTTAGTATTATTTTGTGTCATATTTAGTTTAGGAAAATGAGATTAATTAAACTTTATATTTATTTTGAAAATAAAAATAAACTTGTTTAAATTAAACCTAGAAATATTTATAATTATTGTATCAAGTCATTTGGAATAATTACGGAAAGTATGTCAGGACTACACAACAGGGTTGTATTTTCCTAACAAATTGGATTTTTGTATCTCGAACTCTGTTATTAAATAAACTTTCTAGTAAATCAAGGACATATTTATTTTAATACCATTTGAGATGTAATCATTCAAAGGTTTAATGAATTTTATTATGAATTAATTCTGAATTCCGTAAGTAAGTATGTACTAACAGATTATATATCAGCCATTACTAAACCACTTCTAAGTAATGTAGATGGAAAAGAAATATGTTTAGTAATTGCAAATTATTACCAATTTTATTACTTGTATGAATCGATTATAACGAATTTCATTAGGCTTCGTCCTTAACCCTTTCAGTACGGATGCTACACATATGTACCACCAAGTTTTAAATGTTCCTAAAAGTAAATTTTTTTACTCTTTTGGGGTTTAAAATTCACTGTTACATTTTTTTCAATGATTATTTTTGTAGTCTAACGGTATTTTGTAAGATATCATTGTAAATACTTGCTCATTTTAGGAATTCATTGACAGAGGAGGACACTATTTTAATGTTTTTTTTTTTAGATTTTTCAATATTTGGAATTCTATAACAAATATAAATTTCGAATAGAAAAGCTTAGTTTACTTTAGTTTTGAAGCTGTTAAGAATAGTTCACGTTTTATTTTCACTCATTGAAATGTTCTAGGTGGTACTCATGTGTACCAGTCGCCCACTGCGTAACTACAAATCCTGAATGAAAACGTCGGATGGTATAAGTGTCCTCCTGAGTCTCCCCCACTATATATTCACCATATTTCCTAAACAGACAAATTTTGGGAGTGACGTATAACATATTAAATACTAATTCTACGATACAACATTGTAATTTGAAAGCCGTAACCAAAGGGTTAAACCAAAACGAACTAATGTGCAAAATTTCATAAAATTACATTCAAAATTGCACAAATCTAATTTCTAAACGTATAGTCCGATTTTAATAAAATTTCCGATTGCTATAGAAGTATAGTTGAGTTTAGGTTTTGAATTTGAACTTTAAGCCCCAAGGGGGCGGTGACTCAACAACCCAAAGTGTGGTACTTCGGGTATAAGAAAAATTAAAAATGATGCTACATTTTTGTTCTGGATCCTATTTGACAGTTTATATATCTATATATATATATATAATCGACTAGAAGAGATTTCCCTTATAGATTAAGAGATAATCAAATGGTAAATACTCCACTATTACAAATAGAATTCTGTCGAAAGTGCAAATAATTACGTATTTAGCTTCTTTAGAAAAAGTAAAACGAATTTTTTTTTGGAATGAATTTTCAGTTTTCTAAGCGGAACTCCTATTTGTTTATAATAATATGTATTTCTCTAACATTTGCTATATTTAAAAAAAAAAACCTTGACCTTTGTTTTTATATACAAAACATAGCAAAAAATACATAGAGCGGAAACTCTCCTGTCAAAGACCTAAGTGGTGAGAATGTATTAGTATAAAACTTATGTGAAAACACTCGTTGGTTTGAAAATTTTGAGTAATTTTTTCTAGTTTCCGATTTATGTGTATTTCTCTATGATACAAAATGTTGTGAAATAAAATCAGAAAAACTGAATTAGTGAATAAATCTTTTGGGAATTAAAAATTCTAACGGAATTGTTCAGAATATTAACTACGGTATTGAAACAGTTTCGAATAAAATGGGTCACAGGCCTGCTAGATAGCAATGACCGATGAATTATACATACATAAATACATACGTATATCGTATATGGTTCTGATTAGATTGCTATTGAAAATCAGTAGAATATGATATACCGATTATATGTCACATTGTTAAAAATATTCCAAAATACGAAGGGTCAGTGGGTCAATAAGTTCATAAATTTTTGAATTTCCCGCCTCGTAACTGATACGGCATCACTGCTCCTGTCAACAGTTGAACAAGCTGAGTCATTTAGTTTGTGATTGACAGCCATTGATAGCAGTCTACCTCGTGACTTGAGAAGAAAATGGACAAAAGTAAATTTCGTCTGCTCATTTTTGCGGAAAAAGAACCATCACTCAGATAAAGGCTAAGCTTGATAAATACTATGGAAACTCTGTACCATCAATTTCAGTGGTTTACTAAATTTCGTTGTAGCCGTACAAGCACGGAGATGCCGAACGAATTGAAAAATCACGATATGGTGTTGGCCGATCTGAGATTGAAAGTGCGAGAACTTGTGGCAGCCACAATCGGGTGCACAACCGGGTACACACATGTGCAGTTTCCATGGCGAAACTCCATGAATTAGGCTGCGAAATGCTTCCTCTTACGCCCTGACTACTTATTTCTTGTTTGCAAACCTAAAGAAATGTCTCGGCGGAAAGAGCGATGAAATCATCTCACAAAAAATACCTATTTTGATAAGCTCGACAAATTTTGTTTTTTTTTTTTTGAAGCAATAAAAAAATTGGAGAACCGTTGGACAAAGTGCATAAAGCTCAAAGGATAAAAATAAAGTAATTTTGTATCCAAAAACCTGTGTCATTTCTATAGGAGTAACAGATAAATATATGAGGCATTCAAAAACTAATCTACAGGCAAACATTTATATTTTAGCTGTAAATTTGTTGAGGTAGAAACAATTTTAATATTTTAGCCGGAACCAGTTTAGTGGCAAATCGTTTTAAATGTATCTTTCTATGATAAAACGTTTCCAAAAATTATTATTCTCCCAGACTAAAAACTACAAAAGTTTGTTCAAATATGAATATGGAAAAAAAATCTTTATAAAAAATTAAAATTAAATAATTGAATTTGCCAATCATTTCGATTTTTAAACCCCTTTCTTTTGATATCTAAATTGCATGTTGTTCTATTGACACAAATACGTATGAGATAAATCCAAGCTAATTTTAAAAAGCATAATTGTTCGATAGGATCAGAAGTCTAGAATATTCATTTCTATGGCGATCAGACCTGCTATATTCCCTTAAAAATGCAGCTGCAATTACTGTAATTTTTAAAGTGTAGTAAAACAAACTATGACATTTAAAATTCGCATAAATGCTTTCATTGATAATTGTTTTAAAAGTAAGTAAAATAATAGAAATAATTCCCTCCAAAAAACTAACACAAAAGCAGAAAAACCCAAACACATTTCATTATCACTAAAATAAAATACTATAAGCTTTTTCTTCAAAGTAAATCCCCTCTATCACACACAAAAAGTACCTAATCTTCAGGAATGAATCTTTCGCTATAAAAGACGCTGTGAATGCTGCAATCAACAACAGTTTGCAATCAGCTTAAGAACCTTTAACTAGAACACATTTCTACAAAACCTAAGAAAAAAATCAAAATGAATTTCCATAAAGTCTTCATCTTTATTGCCTTGATCTTGGCTGTTTTTGCTGGACAGAGTCAGGCGGGTTGGTTGAAAAAAATTGGCAAGAAAATTGTAAGTTTTACTAAGAATTTAATTTAAATATTTCTTAAATAAATATTTAAAATTTTTTTCATTTTGTATAGGAACGTGTTGGTCAACATACCCGTGATGCCACCATACAAGGTCTTGCTGTAGCCCAACAGGCTGCCAATGTAGCTGCCACAGCCAGAGGTTAATAAAGAAAAATGTCTCAACATCATTTAGATTTAAATAGTATTATATTGTGTCATATTTAATTTAGGAAATTGAGATTAATTAAACTTAATATTTATTTTGAAAATAAAAATAAACGTGTTTGTATTAAGCAAAAAAATGTTTTTAATTATTGTAAAAATAATTAATAAAATAAAGAAAATCATTAATCATTTTAAATAGTTCTGAATGACAGTTTAATTTTACTAGCAGTGGACTTTTTCCAAATTGGCTCCTTGCAATGAGTTTTCAAAGAATACTTTTTGCATCATAGTTTCCCATTTTGTTTACCAAAATTTGTATTCTGTTTAGAGAAATAATTTATTATTGTAGAAAAACAGATCAAATTATTTTATTGAACAGTGAATAAGGAACTATTTTACAGAAATATAAATATTTTTTGATAGACTTTTTAAAACCAATGGATTATAGCTATATAGATGGGAAAAGGTTAAATATCCAATTGGTAAATATCTGGTAAAATGGTAATTAAGGTAAAAAAGGGTAAATAACAGGCTATTTGTCGCAAACTATGTGGTAGAAAATTTGGTATATACATATGAAAATACATTAGGCAGCAATAACTTATGAATTCCATAATCAATTCAATAAATAACAAGTAAGAGTGCTATATTTGGCTATGCCGAATCTTATATACCTTTCACCTTTGTTGTGGATGCATTAGTTGCTCATTTTCAGCGTATAGCATCCTAAATATATCAAGAAAAATTTTACAAATTTTACATTTAATTGCTGACGAACAGATTATATTGTAGAAGTTACAAACGGAATGACAATCTTATATATACCCTTCTCGCGTAGGTGAAGGGTGTAAAAATGGATAGAGAATCTATTTTTAAACACTACAACACATTTTAAAATCTAAATTAAAATTTAGTCACTGTCGCTGAATCCTACATTGTCAGTTTCGCTCAGAAAACAATTAAAAGTAGAAGGAGAAGTAAAATGGATGATACCAGTGAATGTGGAAGGTAATCTATCAAACAAATTAGAAAAATTTATGATTTCATCCTCAGCCGTTGGCAATTTTTAAGGAAATAGTACATCTTTGTTGAAGAGATTCCAATTATGAGCGTTCAGTCGCAGCTGAAGTCCATGGAGCAGTTAGTATACGAACCGCTTTCCTTTTCAATTCAGTGGACGCTTTAAGATACAATTGTGTATCTTAAAGCGTTTATACTCAAATTGGTGCGCATATCATAAATGAATTGCATCACAATTAGATAATCGTATGAATTTAAAATTGTGCCCTTGACTGTTGGTGTCAAATTAATATTGAGAAAAATCAAATAATTGAAATTGACAAAAAGAAATTAATATTAAGAACACAAACATTTAATTGAGAAAATAAAAATTGATGTCGAGAAATTAAAAACGTAAAACTTTCTATTGAATACATACTACGAGTTAGTTGTTTACACCTAATGAAAATATTTTTCAGTTTCAATTTTCAGTTTATGAATATTAATTTCGATTTATCAATTTCAATTACATTTTTCACAATATTAGCTTGCTTTTCTGAATTACGATTTCTATTTTATCAATATTAATTTATATATACAGTATTGGCATAACTAAAGCATGGATTATTTCATATCATAATTTTTTTGGTAAAAAAGGTTATCACCGGGGCATTCTGGAAGACGTCTGCGTAAAACCATGCGAAATGTTGATTCATTGATCAAAGGTGCAATGCAAAAAGATCCTACAGCATCAGCTAGTCAAGTAAGAACAAGTTTAAGATTATGCGTTAGCGAAAGAGCAATCCGTAGAAGAGCAGTAAAAGCACGATTATTCAGACCAGCAAAAAAAAAACCGTTTATATCAGCTAAGAACAAGAAAGCTAGACTGGAGTTTGTCAAAGCCCACATCGACTGGAGTGTTCAAAAATTTAAGACAGTACTGTTCTTTGACGAATCCAAATACAAATTAAAAAATTCCTATGGAATAAGGCGTGTACGCAGACAAAGAGTAGAAATACTGAATCCAAAGTATTGCAAAGGAACAATTAAACATGGAGGGGGCAATGTAATGGTCTGGGGTTGCTTTTCTTGTCAAGGAATTGGGCGAATTCATAAAGTTAATGGGATTATGGATCGGTTCATATACCGTGATATATGGAAAGATGTAATGTTGCCAGTGAAGAGATTCCACTTACAGGGAGGTTCCAACAGGATAAAGATCCTAAGAACGCCTCCAAAGTTTGTAAGACTTGGCTACAGAGCAATAAGATTCAAGTTCTTCATTGGCCTGCTCAATCTCCCGATCTCAATCCTATTGAGAACTTGTGGGAGATTGACAATATGAAAATAAATCGTGAAAATTACAGAAATAAGGATCGGCAATTTTCACGATTAATTTCAAGGTGTTATTATAGCCTGGGAACGAATATCGCAAGACACCATAAAAAACTTAATATCTTCTATGCCTATGAGATGTGCTTGTGTCATCCAAAACAAAGGATTTGCAACAAAATATAAATTAAAAAATGTTTTATATTATATCCATGAAGGGGTGCTTTAGTTTTGTCCGTTTTATTTTCCAGCTTTAAATATATTTTGATTTAATGTTACCTCTTATAGAAAGATTAACTTTAAAAGTATTTGTTTATCAATAGTAAATATATTAACAATTGAAAATAATACATAATAAAAATTTAAAACTTAGTTTTTATACAAAAACATATAATATGAAAAATTCAATGAGGGAGTGCTTTAGTTATGGCCAATACTGTACATGTATAATATCGATTTTAACTTATTCAATATTAAATTTAGAACACGATATACATTTAATTTCAATTATTTCTTGTTGATAAATATGACAGGCATTTCAGGTATGTATTTCATCAACAGACATAATAAAAGGATTTCGAAGTAAATTATTTTACCAGACATAAATCAAATCAAATGTTCGTTGAGCTAGAGATTTAATAAAATATAATAATAATGTGCTTTTTTAATTAAAATATTCTTTATTTAAATTATATTTATTTACATAAATGCAAATTTTTAAATAATTTTAAGCAGCACATATTTGTCAGCTAACCACGGGCTGTGGCGGCCACATCAGCTGCCTGTTGTGCCACGCCTAGAACTTGTATGGTGGCATCTCGAGTATTTTGACCAACGCGTTGCTTAAAGGATTATTACAATATAAATAATTACAATTTAATAATATTTGATTAAATTTATTTCCTTAAACTTGCAAATCTCTTGCCAATATCCTTCAGCCAGCCGGCATTACTTTGTCCTGCAAAAGCAGCCAGGATCAAAGCAATAAAAATAAAAACTTTATAGAATTGCATGTTTTAACTTTATTACTAAATATTATTACTAAAATATTATTTTAGTTACTTATATAGAATGATTTTATTTTTTGAAAATCTAAAATGTGGGATTTGAGATAAAGTATATGAAGAGTAAAAGATGTCAGAACATTTTTGTATTTTATATTTAAATATACTATGAGCCTCAAAAGTAAGTAGACGTCAGTGAATTATTTGAATTTTTTTAAGATAATGAATATCATAAAATCCATCCGTCGATTCATGTTGCAGATTAGTAAATTGCTTTTATTCATAATCATTGTATATATATATATTTTTTTTTTTTCATAGTTTTTAAAGTCTATATTTGGAAACAGTAGGTGTGTTCGCGTACTATCCAGTTAAAATTTTCCAATAACTTTATTTTGGAGAGTAAAAATAAATTTACTCTCAATAAGAAATACAGTGAGCAAAAAAACAACTTGTACACTTGAAAAATTAAAACAAATTTAAATATAAAGTAAAAAGTATGACGATAGTTTTATATTTATTGAATAAAAAATAAAGTTTGAGATCCATATTTAATTGTACATTAAATTAATTTTCATAATTATCATATATAAAGAAAAACAAAAACGAAAACAAAAGTATGCCAATATTCGCCGACAAAAAAAAAACTTGTACAGACAGGAAAAAAGACTTAAAACTATAATAAATAAACAAAAAATTCCTTTTTAGTATTTTGTATGATGACCTTTAGCATCTTTAACAGCCTGAAGTCTTCTTGGCATTGAATGCACCAGATTCCTTGTTACATCGGCGGGAATACTGTTCCATATATCCATCAGAGCATTTTTGAGGGTTTCTTTCCCGGAAATATGGTAATCTTTCAATTTGGTTTTCATGTGAGCCCACAAGTGCTCTATCGGATTTAAGTCTGGGCTTTGGGGAGGGTGAGGAAGAACTTTTTTGGTGTTGTAAAGCAACCATTCCTTAACTAAAGCGGCCGAGTGCTTTGGATCGTTGTCTTGTACGAATACAAAACCATTTTCCAAACCCATCTTTTCGGCAGATTGTACCAAATTATTTTTTAAAATATTTAAATAGTCTGTTTTGTTCATTTTTCCTTCTACAAATACAAGGTTTCCTACTCCATTTGCACTCATAGAACCCCAAACCATTACATTTCCACCTCCGTGTTTAATGGTATGTGTAATATTACGTGGATTTAACGCTTCTCCTTCCTTTCTCCACACGTTTTTTCGCCCGTCACTTCCAAAAATATTAAATTTGGACTCGTCAGTGAAAATTACTTGTTCCCAGAAATCAATATTTTTGTTCACATATTCATTGGCATACGCAAATCGTTTTTTTATATTTGTTTTAGAAAGAAGAGGTTTCTTACGAACTGCGTATGCCTTTAAATTATGGGTGTGCAGGAAGTTCCTTATAGTTTGTGGAGTCACATCGACTATTTCGGACTTTTTTAACTCATTTGCTATTTTAACAGCGGAAATTTTCGGGTCTTTTTTCACAAAATTAAGTATTTTCCTTTCAACTTGAGCAGTGTTAATTTTTTTTGGGCGGCCACCTCCACTAGGTCTTTCCAAAGATCCATTTGTTTGGAATGTTTTTATAACATAATGAACCGTACTATGTGGTTTATTCACTATTTTAGCGATTTCACGTGTTGATTTAGTTTCCTTATGTAGTTTTATAATAATTTCTTTTAAATCTTTCGACATTTGTTTTTTGGTCATGTTTTCTTTTATTATCTCCAATTAAAAAACAACAGATTGACTTAAATAAACACGTTCACTGATTTCAGACTCAAATGTATCATTTTTTGTACAAAGAAATTATAACGGTGCTTTTTTTTAACAACATAAAGAGTGTACAACTTTTTTTTTTGCCGTAAAATAATGTTATTTCTCTCATCATAAGAGAAATCTTTTGTGCGTTAAGTAAAAAATAAAAGATCAAATATGCATTTAAAAAGAGAGACTATTTCCTTTAATTTGGATATACAATATGTCCCATATTGTTAAAATAATTGCAATTTTAATAAAACTTTTATTTACTTTAAAAGGTGTACAAGTTGTTTTTTTGCTCACTGTATATCTTAAAAAGTAAGTGAACAACAATTTTTAAAAACTTATAAGTTTCTGTTTGTAAACATTTGATAATAATGCCATTAAAAAACATATAAAATCGCTGTAAAATCACAAAGAAACAAAAAGCTAATGAATGATTTTTAAACAACAAACACAAACAATTAGTAAAATATTACTTAACCCTCTAATGCTAAAGCATGCCTCAAGGCACTCATCGCAAAAATGCCCATAAATGCAAATATAACCGATTTTTCATTTAAAAAAACTTTCTAAAAAACGTACTTAAATATTTTAATAAGCCTTGAAAGCTGTCTTCTTTCTAATTTAATGCAAAAATTTATTGCAAGTCCATGTTGTGTTATCAAACGTAGATTAAAGTGTTTTAAAGTTTCCCATATATTTTTTTTTTCTTAAAAAGTATATTTATTTTTTATATATTGCAGTCAAGATTTATGTAAAAAAGGTATGCTACTCTCTAGACACGTGATTAATTGATGAGTGCCTTCAGGCACTCTTGGGCATTGCAGCTAGTTTTGCTGCCTCAGTTCTTCCCTCATATACCAAAATGTTGTTTGGTTTTCTATGCTTTGATTTGCAATATTTTACATCAAATTTTAAATAAATGGCTGGTCGAGTGAACAAACGTTTTAAATTATCTGATTTGAGTGATGAACAATTAGAAAAGTAGTTTTCAATAAAAATTGACAAACTAAAAAAATTGACTAACTAAAACCCCGAAATCAGATGCCTAAATATACCATAAAAAAATTATTACCAACGTTAGCCATTTTTTAGAAAATAGTTAATGTTAAGAACTATATTTTTGCTTTCAAAATCTAGATTAGAAAAAACAAGTAAAATAGCTATATTTGGCTGTGCGAATCTTATATACCCTTCACCAAATTATACATTAAAATAAAAATTTTTATTTCAAAATTTTTAGGTAAACAAAATTAAATTTTTTTTTTTTTCAAAATTTAATTTTTTTTTTTCAAATATTTCAATATTTAAAAAAAAAAAATTTTTTCCAAATAGTTTTAAATTTAAAAAAAATTTTTTTTTTTAATTTTTTAGTAAAAAAAAAAATATAAAAAAATGTTTGTGGTAAAAAAAATATTCAGGTTAAAATTTTTTCAAATATTTCAAAATTTAAAAAAAAAAAAATTTTTTCAAATAGTTTTAAATTTTTTTTTAAATTTTTTAACAAATTTTTTTTAAATTTTTTAGTGAAAAAAAACAAATTATAAAAAAAAAATGTTTGTGGTAAAAAAAAATATGCAGGTTAAAAAGTAATTTTCCCGATTTTGACCCATTTTAGGTCCAAATTACTATAGCCTTACATAAATGCTGCAATGGACTTTGAAATATCTATCATTAGATATCCATATTGTCTATATTAATGACTTAGTAATCCAGATATAGATCGAAAATAATCCAAAAATCGAGGTTGTCCCGGTTTTTTTTATATCTCAGCCATTTGTGGGCCGATTTTTTTCCGAGCCGGAAGAATTCCCGATACATTGATGCATCAATTATGTTAGTAAGTTATTTGGAGGCTACGGAAAGTTGATTTCAACATACAGACGGAAAGACGGACATGGCTATATCGACTTCGCTATCTATAACGATCCAGAATATATATACTTTGTGGGGTCGCAAATGAAAAATGTAGAAATTACAAACGGAATGACAAACTTATATATACATGAGTGGCAATCATGGTGAAGGGTATACAAATATTAATAAAATAAAATCTTTTTGCTTTATATGATTTTCATTAAAAAAACTAATTTTGAGTGCATTTTTATAACAGAAATTTATTTTTAAATAAATGTTAAGTGTTTATTTAATGTTATTTTACATTTATTCTTATCAACAATTACAATATTTGTGTATTTTTGTTTCATTTGTTTTGATTACATTTGAAAATATACACTCATATGTTTCTATCTTGAAATATCAAGTTCCCGATCAACAAACTGTCGCTTTTAACACTACCTTGCTATCTCTCGTTACAAGTTTTTAAAAGTAAACGAACGGAATACCGTAACTTCCATTAGTAATTTTTACAAATTATTAGAAATTATCAAGCACGCGAACACACTTAATATAATTTCCTTGTTATAATTTCTTCACAACAAAATACCAATTATTCATGGTACTTTTAATACAGTGAATACCGCTAATTAATCATTAATTATTGATGGATAGGGGGATCTGTAAAAATCCAAAGCTTAAATGTCTGATTGTTATGCGTCACTTAAAAACAATATAGGTGTATTTGAAATAATTAATGTATGTATGTGTTTAGTACATCAGTGCCAAAAACACAAATAATTAAAAATTAAACATTATTTCAATAAAAATAGATAATTTTATTTATTTGTCTTATACCATATTGACTCAAGTGACAATTTATTTTTAAATTATCAGGAAATTGATTGTTATTTAAAAATTATTAAAAAAAAAAAACCTTATATTTTATAAAACCAGAAGTAATTCTAAGCCTAATTGGGGACTTTAATATTCAAACATTCTCTGAGTAATTTACTAATGTCAACGTAATAGTTCCGTGTGGTGTGAAAAGAGAACATATCACTGAACTAATCTAAATAATAAGTTGACATGACTTGGTTTTATTATAAAAATAAATTTAATTTAACGTAAACACATGGGAAATAATTTTATAATTATCGACATTTTGGACGTAGACCCACCCACAATATAGACAAACAAATTAATCTTGAGCCTATTATCTATTTTTATAGAAATACTTAATTGGTCAATTCACAAGGTCTCTTATCAGTTATATTGTCATAATGAGCTAATATTTCAGAATGGTTTGATAATGTTGTTTTTGCCTTTCAAGTAAAAAATTTCTTAAAATAATACTACCAGCAGAAAAATGCGCCGAACGTCTAAGAGTTGATTAAGCCGAGCCGCCGAGTAGTGAAATATTAGGACATTATGACAATATGACATGATAAGAGACCTTGTGAATCAGCCAATTGTTTCATTTTTTATTAATTGTGTTTTTGGCACTGATGTACTGAACAAATACATACATTAATTAATTTAAACAAACGTACTTTATTTTATTATTTTTAGGTGACGCATAACAGTCAGACATTTAAGCTTTGGATTTTTTCAGATCCCCCTATTCATGAATAGGAAATGATTAATTAGGGGTAATCACTGTATGAAAAGTACCATGAATAAGGGGTATTTTGTTTGAAGAAATTAAAGCAAGGAAATCTTATTGTTTCCAATTAAAGTGTATAAAAACTATTTTGTCATATTTAAGATGAATAACATCATTTTACAATACAAATCTTTTAACATCTTTCAACTACTTATTTGTTATAATATTTTTTGATTCAATAAAGTTGTTGGATTATTTAAGTATTAATATAATTACTGTTATTCTTTGGTTTGATAATTTCCAATTTTGTACTTTTAAATTTTTAGAGCATCGTTAACCCATTAATATCTGGAGTCAAATATGTCCAAGACATCTACACTAAATATTATTAAAAATATTTACAATAGATGGCGTATCTGTTGAACGCGTTTTTTGTTTTTAATAACATGTATGTAATTTTGAAGGTTACATGTCCATCATTCTCACTTAGTTATTGAACATTAAAGTGTTCCCGCGTCATATGCGGGAAGTTTTGCTTTACTTCTTTAATTTGCAAAAAAAAATGCCGCTGAAACACAACGATTGCTCACCAAAGCTTATGGTGAATGTGTTCCATCGGCTTCAACGTGCGAGAGATGTTTTGTGCGATTCAGAAGTGCTGATTTTGACTCGGAAGTAAGAAGACCATGAATTGTAGGCATTACTTCATGATGATTATTATCAAACTCAACAAGAGCTTGCTAAATTATTGAGAGCTACTCAAGCAGCAATTTTAAAACGTTTGCGAGCAGCAGGATTCATCCAAAAGCAGGGAAATTTGGTACCATACGAATTGAAGACGAGATACCTTGATTTTGGATGTCCGAAATGATGGTTGTACACTATAAAAGAAAATAATTTTTGCATGGAATTATTACTTGCGCTGGATTGGATCCATTACGATAATCCGAAGCGTAAGAGATCGGATGTGAAGCTCGGCCAACCAGCCAAATCGACACCACTGCCAAATGCTCTGTATTTGGTGGAAGCAAAAGGGTCCTAACTATTATAAGCAGCTGAAATGTTTCGTTTGAAGTGAACATTGTCCGAAAAACACGGCCAGACACGAAATCGTAATATTCCATCATGACAATACTCGGCCCGCCTGAATACTATTTGTTTCGATCGATGTAGAACATCGCTGGGATACGCTTCATCTAAGAGCATAGTATCCGAAACTGTATTGTTCATGGCCTCAAAAAAGGAGCAGTTCCTTTAGGTCAGAATCCATACTTTAAATAAATTTAAATTGTACAGGGTTTTCCAACAAGAGGTGTTATTTTGGTATTCAAAGAAAAACGGAATTTTTGAGATAAAATTTGTTTGAGATACATCAGCCAAATGGCCACCACGACCTCGCTTACAGGATCATATCCTTTTCATGAAATGTGTGAAATATGTCCTCTATAGCCTCTCGTATTCTATCTTTGAGGTCTTGAATCGACGCTGGGCTGTTGGCGTAGACCTTATCTTTCACGTGTTCCCAAAGGAAGAAGTCGCAAGGTGTTAAATCACAAGATCTCGGTGGCCAATTGTGATCACCTCTTCGAGAAATAACATTTTCATGCATTTCAAGGACCCAATCAGCAAAGACACGACGTTGTTGATGATCGGCCGGCTTGAATTCTCGTGTTAACTGAACTTTATAAGCCTTAAGACCCAAGTCTTTATGCAAAATACGGTGTAATGACGTTTGTGAAATACCCAATTCCAAAGACGAGGAATGGACAAACCTGGATTTTCATCAACACTTCGGACTACAGCAGCAATATTCTCAGTTGTTCTTGAGCGACGTGCACGGGTTTATTCTTCACATCACTAACTTGTCCCAACAGCTCGAATTTTTCCACCAATTTCTGTATTGCGGTCCGACAAGGTGCTTCACGACGACCCAAAAATGCTTTAGTTTTGCGAACTGTGACTGCAATTTTAATCATTTCAATGCGTTGTTGAAGCGTGTTTCGTTCCATTTTTAGTAATGGCGTAGTTCTTGTCAAATGTCAGAGAATAAAAGCTTCAAAAGTGACAGCTACCGAAATACCGTGGATTAAAAATAACACCTCTTGCTGGAAACCCCTTTACAAATGTTTCAAAATACAAATTATAAACATTTTAAAAATTTGTCTACTCTACTGAACCGTGACTATAATCTTGGTTTTAAAAAAGTTTTGAAAATTGGATTTGAGATTTACATGAAATTTGTTTAGTATCAAGTTACAATAGCTAAATAAAAACAACTTATATTTGGTTTTTTTTTTTATTTTTTTAAAAGACTCTAAGTTTGAAAAAAATATATATGTGTATATATATATAAAAACGTTATGCGATTTTGCTAAAATTGTCTGCACATAGTTTTTGACAGAGAATAATATTTTACCTTAGGACTCTCTAATATACACTGTTCATTTAGAAAGTTGTTTATAAACAAGTTAAATTTTGTTTATATATTGTTGACAGTGAATCCCCTTAATATTATACTACTTACTTTGTTGCCGGTTATCTACCTAAACAACAACAACAAAACTATTAAAAGTTAAAGCTCACACACGAGTCAATGAACCAACAACAATGAAATGAAAGTTGAGTACATACAACAAGCTCAATATTTATTTATTTATTTCCTCAAATAAGTAGTGGCACGTGAACAAAGAATATAGTTTTACTTTGCAAAACCTCAAACATCCATCAGTCGTCATGACGTGTCAGTGGACAAAAAAAAAACAATAATGTTAATACTTTTAGTTCTTTCACAGGGATTCCCTTTTTATGCAAATTAACAACCAGTAACAAAGAAATAAAACTAGAAAGAATCTGTTGCCAGAAAAATCCCCTTTTCTTTAATAAAGATTAAGTAATTCACCCAAGTGATCTTTGCTTATCTCCTCTTTTTATAACTCAGGTATATAAAGCACTGCAATGTCTCTAGTAGTCACTCACTCACTCACTACAATATCGCTCTGTGTGTTTAAACATTTATTTTAGTAATTTCCGTTGCAATGTCTGCTCAAAAATTTGCTTTCTTTTGTGTTTTATTAATCGTTGGCACTTGGGGATTTACCACGGCCGATTGGCTGGATGATCTAAATGAGGGAACGGTATGTTTTATTGCTAATCATTAGTTAATTTTTTTATTTTTAATAAATCTTTATTTATTTTTAGAGCCGCTTATTAAGCACTGTTAATGAAAATGCTGCCAAAGTGAATAATATTGCCCAGAATGTTCATACAATTGGCCACATTATAAGAAATATTGATCCAGATTCAGATGAAGATGATTAGAATGTGTTTTAAATAAGAATAATTTTAAGTTTACTTTAAAGAATAATATAAATATTGAGTATAATAGCTAATGCTAATAAAATTTTGTAAATAAACTGCTGAAGTTTTCGAAAAAGTTGTAAATGTATTATTTCAGTTTTAAATAGGCACCACAGACAAATGACAGTTGTCAAAAAAGTTTTTTTGTATTTGAAGAACATGAGATAAAATACAATTTTCAATAGGTAGAGAGAGTGAAATATAATTTGTCCCTCTTTTCAAACCACAACCATTTTGACATTTTCTTTACTTATTATACCCTTCACCATGAGTGGTATATAAGTTTGTCATTCCGTTTGTAATTTCTACATTTTTCATTTGCAACCCCACAAAGTATATATCTTCTGGATCGTTATATATAGCGAAGTCGATATAGCCATGTCCGTCTTTCCGTCTGTATGTTGAAATCAACTTTCCGTAGCCCCCAAATAACTTACAAACATAATTGATACAGTAATATATCGGGAATTCCCCCGGCTCGGTCGCTATTTAAAATCGAGAAAATCGGTCCACAAAGGGCTGAGATATAAGAAAAAAACCGGGACAACCTCGATTTTTGGCCTATTTTTGATTTATATCTGAATTACTAAATCATTAATATAGACAATATGGATAACTAATGATAGATATTTCAAAGTTAATTGCAACGATTTATATAAGGCTACAGTAATTTGGACCTACAATGGGTGAAAATCGGGAAAATTATTTTTTTTTTACCACAAACAATTCTTTTTTTATAATTTTTTTTCAGTAATAAATTTAAAAAAAAAATATTGGAAAAAATTAAAAAAAAAATTAGAAAAACTTTTTGAAAAAAAACAATTTTGAAAAAAAAAGGTTTTTTTAAATTTTTAAAAGCAATTTGAAAGAAAAAATTATTTTTTTTAAATTTTGGAAAAAAAAGAATTTAATTTTGTTTACCTAAAAATATTTAAAATTTTTATTTTAAAGTATAATTTGGTGAAGGGTATATAAGATCCGGCACAGCCGAATATAGCTCTCTTACTTGTTTTTCTATTGAAACTTGCTGATTCATATCTGTATAATTTGTGATAGGCTCATTTTGTAAAATATGTATGTAATAAGAAGTCTCTGGCAGATGTTAATCAATTTTTTATATTACAATGGGTCCCTGCAGGGATACAAGTGTCTTGAGACTGTTTCCATGGGACTAGTTCTGTTGCAATTCCCATTTTTCTAGTTTAGTTTGATAAATAATGAATGCATTAATTTTGTCACAATATCTGTCACAGACAATGTAAAAAATGCCAATTTCCCTATTTGGTGACAGATCACTTCATAAAGCAGTGGTCGGCACTCATAGCCACCAGCGGCCAAGCAAAAACAATTATTTACCTCATGTTCAGTGAAAACAAACTTCATATAAATTATTAAATAAGAGACAAAAATCAAAACATAGATTACAACAAAGATTACCACATGTTCTCCTTATACCGACCACTGAACTAAAAACTAATCACGAAAGTAGTTGTATAGCAAAATATGTATTTTGAAAATAAATCTGCCATTTCTAATTGGTTGATCCGATTGACATGAAATTTCACATAAGATTAGCAGAGGAGTATTCGTGTTTAACGACGAACCCCACAGATTAGTCTGCGAAGTCTGAAAGGCACCTTAGACATGCAACAATTTTAAATGTTTTTTATTTTATTCAAGCCCAAATTTTTTTTGGATTTTTTAAAAATATTTTTTGAGAATTATTGAATTCATTTTCCATAAAATGTATTAAGTTTTATCAATTAACTAAGTATTCTGAATTACATAGTCTACCTATGTAGACAATTTCTTTGGGATACAATTTAAAATTTTATATTTACAATTTTGACAGCGCTTTTCACAAACAAAAGTTTGTTAGCACAGCAGACACTTAAAGTTAAACATATTATAAAATTAATTTTGTTTTACAATTTGAAAACATTTATGCTTTTGGTGCCGCATCTCCTACTTTTTTCAACATGCCAAGAACTTTTTCGGGTACTTCTTTAAGAGGTTTGCTAAGGCCCTCCTATTGAAAACAAGATTAATATATTAAATTATTCTTTATAATCTACTAAATTACACTATTAAAACATACAAATACAGAAGTCATCAAATCAGATTCAGCTTTTGTCTCAAAGACTGCCAAAATTATGACCACAAACATGAAAACTACATAAAATTTCATGTTGGAATATTTTTTTTTTTTTAAATTTTGTAAGGATTAAAACAAAATGAGTTTTTGAAGTTGAACTTTACTACATGAATTTTTCTTAGTTAGATTTATACCGATTGTAAGATTTGTAATTCTCAAGAGGAATTTTAACAAATAATACAGAATTTTATTTCAACCGTTGCAGAACTCTTCGTATTAGAATATGTCATTTAAAACACAATTATTACTAAACTATATTGTTACTAACAAACTATTTATAGTCTATCTCACTTGAAGTTGTATTACAAATAAAGTTGCCATACAAATTATAATTGGCTACACTTTATATTATTACATATACAAATGTGTATTTATTTCAATTAATAATTATGTAAGCTATTAGCACAGGTGCGGTTCCACAGTGGGAATATGGAAATTTTATTTTAATGAGCAAATAAATGATTAAATATAGTTTTGGATCAAAAAATCTTTATTTTTATATATAAAAATAATAATAAATCAGTTACTTAATTTAAAAAAAAATGCGGTTAAAATATACATAAATCATTTCTAAACTAATACTAAATCACTAATAAATAATACACTAAATTTCAGTCAATCCTTGAAGGTAATCAATCAGCCCTTTAAAGTGGCTGCAACATTTGCCGCCTGTTGGGCAACACCAATGGCTTGTATGGTGGCATCACGAGTATGTTGACCCACACGTTCCTATTAAAATCAAATTATTATATACATTTGCTAATAATAATTAATTCAAACTTACAATTTTCTTGCCAAACTTTTTCAACCAACCACCTTGACTTTGACCAACAAAAGCCACCATAACCAAGGCAAGGATGATAAAAACTTTGTTAAAATTCATTCTTGTATTTTTTAAACAAATGGTTTCGTTATGGATACTTTATTGATGTGTGTTTGTTTAAGAACTGTTAATTATTGAAGCTTTAAACTCTGCTTATATATACATTTCTCTACTCTCTCTCAAATACCATCAACTTTGTGAATGAGTACAAATTTTAGATTTGGAGAAACGGGGGATTTACTGTTTTTCTGTGTGTAAATATTTGGCTAAGCTACGAATGGGGGCTTGTCTATTTTTGTTTATTATTTTAGAGAGATTAATTAGTCAGTTTTTAATTCATGGAATTGTTGCTTAATTTTGGGGTTTATGTATATTTTATTTTTTAAGTATTTGGTTATTTCGAAGAAAGAATAAACAACCATGATAATTTTAAAACTAAGAAAGTTGGAAAATGTAAAGATGTTCCCATATTAACACCTGGTAACTAATAATTTTCATTTCAGCATATTATATCCTTTTTAAAATTATTATTAGCTACCATCGAGTAAAGCATATAAATGCTAATGAAAAACTTATTTGGAGTATTTAAATGGATTATTGACTTTAACATGTAATAATTTTTACAAATTATCAAGTACGTGAACACAATTCATAAAGCATATGTTCATAGATAAATATACTAATCCAATTCACCCCAAAAAAAGTTGTTGATCATCAACCTATAGCGCTTGAAGTTAACAGTGGCCAACGTTATTCTGACCGATAACGCCGCCTGTCCCATATCCACACCAAACAGTAACTTTTTTGGACGCTCTCTTATCCAGAAATCGGCCTCACCGTAAAATGAGCGAAGCGCACGGAACGTTTCCCCAACAGAACATCCATTTTGATAAAACAATTTTATCATTTGCACGTGTTGTTGAACGCTATATCCGTCCAGGGTGATTTGGCAAAACAAACTCAGTAAATCACAGCTAATTCGACAGATGTGTCTTCAACAATATGGCCGCTGTCAACTGTCAAATTTCAGAAGTTATGATAATATTTCTCATAACTTATTTGGTCCACTTTAAATGGATTATTAACTTTAAAATGTTGAAAAGATGTTTAGCATATATGTATATAATACATTAGGGTGGCCCTAATTGTATGTAGACAAAAAATGTTGTAAATTTTCTTAAATAAAATTAATGTTTACTTAATTCTAAGATTTAATTTCGTAAAATGTTGATCAGCTCCAACAATAAACATAAATATTATTTAAACATTTTTTTCATATTTGTTCCAACCAAATGTAATTTTGGTATGATATTAAGCGCCTTTGGAAAACGTATCAAATGAGTGGTAAAAAATTTCCGAAAAAACACAAACATACACGAATTTATATGATTTTTCACGAAATTGTTAATTTTTTTTTTTTTTTTAATTTTAGTACAGAATTATAAAGAGTTAATAACATACACATAGAAATCTTCTTAATTTCGATATATGTAGATAAATATATTACTCTAATTTATTTGATATTAAACTCTTGAAATTGATGTGTGAAAAATAATCTAACATTTTCAAAGGCGTGTCTTATTATTATTTTTAGATAAATAATATCACCCACCCAAAATACTTTTTAACATATTTTGCTATTGTAATTTGTCACCTTTTCCTCAACATTATGCATTTAAATTCTTATAAAAGTGAAGCTTAATACTTCATTTACCAACAGTTTGCAATTAAAAACGACCAGAGAAGCATTTAACTAAAATTAAACACATTTATTTTTATTTTAATATTTAAAAACAGAACATGAAATTTTCGTATTCTTCGCCTTAATTTTGGTTGCTGTTGTGGGTTAAAAAACTTGGCAAGAGAATTATAAGTTTTAAATTTAATGATTTTCTGTAAAAGTTTTTAATAATGAAATAAAATATATAAAATATATGTTGCCCAACAGGCGGCAAATGTGGCTGACACTTTGAAGGGATAAATGAATAATGTTAATTTACATTACATTTTAAAGACCTTATTCACATTCATTTTTAATTTTATAAAAGGTTTATAAATCAAAATATCTATGCAAAATTTGTTTTATCATCGTTTAATAATTTTAAAAAGGGATTATGAATAAGGCCTTAATTAGTTATTATTTAATAGTTTTTCCCCCATATTTATAAACAATTTTTAAATTTATAAAACAAAACTTTCATACAAAATTTGTTTAATAAACCTTTGATAAATTTAAGAAGTGTTTTTTTTTTAATATAGCGGTTAGAATATATTTTTAAAAATTTAATATTGTGATTAATTTAAATAAAACAAAATAAACAAATAAATAATGTGTATTAATTACTAATAATTGAAATGTTGATACCAACACCATTTATTGTTAAAATATTTATCTAAATACACAGCACTTGCTGAATTAGGAAAGAAATTTATGTAATTCCTTTTGATTTTTATTCTCCCAGATATCGTTAAGTTATACTTAATTTTGTATGTATTTGTATTTAATAAAATGGGTAAAGATTTAAACTGGCGAGTTTGAAAAGAATTTGTTTTTCTAGGTCCTTCCTAGTAACGATTTATCTTCAACAAAATTCAACAAGCATTTATGAATATCCATTGTAAAACTAGTGTTGCAGTAGAAATTCCAAGTTTGGCTACCGATTTAAACCGCTAAAAAGGTAACTGTATCGCTAATTTCGGTAATTACAGTAACTGTGACTTAGCGCTAATGGTATTTCGACTTAATTCGGTAACGGTATTTTAGCATTAACGATGTTTCCCGCTATTTCGGTAATTGAATTTTAATTATAACGGCAATTTCATTCTGAATTATATTATTTATTAAAATTATAAAAATTAAAAAAATACATTTTTATACAAATTATTTAAAGTATTTACAATTATATCGGTAACTGTAATTGCAGTTATTTTAGTAACGGTAACGGCAGCTAACCTTGGGAAATTTACCAAATATTTTCTTGAATTTCTTAGTTATAAAAGGTTTATTGGATGAATTTGTTTAAGTTGAATATTTTGCATTTTTTTACATTAATTAAATGAAAGCAAACAATAAATTATTATATTTAAAGGAATTGGGTAATAGATTTAGGTTAAAAATCAAACTGAATTAATTTACTTTTTGGCGTCCGAAAAATAAAAATGTAATTCTACCATTACCGCTAAGCTACCATTTCCTCTAAAATACCCTTTTAGATAAATTACCATTAACGGTAAGCTAAAGTTACCGAAATAACTGCAATTACTGTTACCGCTAAAATAATGTTTCCAAAATAATCGAAAATACCTTTTCTTCGAAATAATTTTAAATTATGAAAATACAAATATTTGTTTTCCATAATTGAGTTAATACTATTTTGGTTAATATATTTTTAATTATAGAAAATTTTTAGTCAAAATTAACGTTACCAAAATAACAGCATTTACCGTTACCGCTAAATCATCATTCGAATGATGATTTACAGAGATTAAATCAAAGTATGATTTATAACAAAATATTTCAAAATGTAATACATAGTGACAAGTTTTAAAGGATTTTTTACTCAAAATTATTGTAATTTTTTATATTAAATATATAAAGTATGTAGTGTTGTGCTGATAAATACGATTTCCAATATTATATTGTATTTAATAAAAATGTGTGCCTTTTTACTCCAATTATACACAAATTAGGAACAATATTGAGTATTTTTCATTTATAATACATGTATTCACTTTTCGAAAGAGTTAAGTAAACTATGGCTAATAAATAATAAAATTTTAAATGTTTTACAATACATTTTCTTTTAAAAAGTTACAAAACTTGAAAAGGCCATAAAAATCTAAAATTTTAGAAAATGTATCCACTTTAATGAAGCTACAAGCTTTTAGGGTATATTTTTTGTATAAAATTTTTACTGAAATTCAAAAATTTTCTAAAAAAAAATCAATAAAGCAATATAAACAATTTTAGATCCTAAATCAATAATTCATATTTTTATTAAAATATCACCAAACTCTATTAGGTTTAATTTAATATAACAAACATTTTAAAATTGTAGTTTATCAATTACACTATTATACGTTTGAAGTACGAATTGTTCTAAAAAACTTCAAATGTAATGAATTTATCATTTTTAATATTAAAATATTTTTTTGATTTGAAAAAGAAAATAGATTAAATCAATTTTAAGATAAAAAATCTTTATTTTTTTATACTTAAAAGGAGTAATAAATTAATTACTTTAATTTTGTATAAAAGGCACAAATAAATAAAATGTACATAAATAAATAATAAACTAAAAGTTAAACAAAGTGAAACAATCAGCCCTTTAAAGTTGCTGCAACATTTGCCGCCTGTTGGGCAACACCAATGGCTTGTATGGTGGCATCTCGCGTATTTTGACCCACACGTTCCTATTAAAATAATTTCATTTGTTAATAATATATTTTTCTGTTAGAATTAACATTTTAATGAAAACTTACAATTCTCTTGCCAAAATCTTTCAGCCAACCACCTTGACTTTGACCCAAAATAGTCGCCAAAATTAAAGCCATAAATACAAATACTTTGTTAAAATTCATTGTTGCTTTTATATAATAATTATAATTTTATTTATTTAAACAAGTGTTTTTTTTTTTTTTTTTTTTTTTTTTTTTTGTTATAAATTCTCTATAGCTGTGTGTTTGTTAAACAACTGTTATTGATTCGAGATTTAAGCTCAGCTTTTATATACATTTCTAAACTTACTCTCATTGTCTTTTTGGTTCTTTGTTAATTACTGTAGAAACATGTTTGGTTAAAGAGGGGATTTACTCCTTTTCTGTTTGTTAATATTTGAATTTTCCCCTTTTTTAAGTTTAATTGTTTAAAGAGTCACTCACTAATAGTTTTACCCAGTGTTTTTATTTTTTGTTTGTTTTAGCGAAATGTGAATGTAGTTTCATACATTTAAGTCGGACTTAATTTTGGGTTTTATATTAGATAAATATCTGGGAAATTCCAGCCATTTTTGATAATTAAAAAGAAAAACATAAAAAGCATCAAAATTCCAGAATTTGGAATTAAATTGAGTTTTTAACCATTTTATAATTTTAATTCAATTAAAGAGGAGGGGATTTACTTTTAGATTCATAACCATTTATGTATGCAAATAAAAATATGTTTCTATTTGCAAATTAAGAATTGTTCTCTTTTTTTCTAATTTCTAAATTTATATTAGTTTATTAGCTTAAGTCAGGCGCGGATCCAGAGGGGGTTAAATAGTTATGTGTGTTATTTTGGCACCATTTTACGTATTTCAAATGGGTGGTAAGTATCAGATCATACAAAGTAAATAATTATTTTTGAATATCTAAAGAACTGTTAAAGCTAGAGTCTTCTAACTTCTAATTAATTACTTTCCTATCATTGTAAGTAGTATGACTTAAATTTGGCTGGATGTAAACCTGCCCACTGTAAAATTATAATCTTAAGAAAAGTATCAAGATTTTTAAAATCGCAGGATATTTTATATACTTATGTAGAATATATTTTTATGGCAAAAACAAAAATGCTTTTAAAAACTAACAAAAAATTAAGGTATTTCCATTCCTTTCACATCTTTGTATTTAACTACGATAGGGCTATATACATACATATTACATTAATTTGTCAAGAGCAAAAAAAAAAAAAAAAAAAAACACTGGGCAATACCATTAAATAATTAAACTTAAAAACTGTAATTTTTCAAAAAGGGGAAAATTCAAATATTAACAAACAGAAAAGGAGTAAATCCCCTCTTAAACCAAACATGTTTCTACAGTAATTAACAAAGAACTAAAAAGACAATGAGAGTGAGTGTAGAAATGTATATAAAAGCTGAGCATAAATCTCGAATCAATAACAGTTGTTTAACAAACACACAGCTATAGAGAAATTATAACAAAAAAAAAAACACTTGTTTAAACAAATAAAATTATAATTATTATATAAAAGCAAAAATGAATTTTAACAAAGTATTTGTATTTCTGGCTTTAATTTTGGCGACTATTTTGGGTCAAAGTCAAGGTGGTTGGCTGAAAGATTTTGGCAAGAGAATTGTAAGTTTAAATTAAAATGTTAATTCTAACAAAAAAAAAATATATTATTAACAAATTAAATTATTTTAATAGGAACGTGTGGGTCAAAATACTCGTGATGCCACCATACAAGCCATTGGTGTTGCCCAACAGGCGGCAAATGTTGCAGCAACTTTAAAGGGCTGATTGTTTCACTTTGTTTAACTTTTAGTTTATTATATATTTATGTACATTTTATTTATTTATGGTTTTTATACAAAATTAAAGTAACCGATTTATTATTACTTTTAAGTATAAAGATTTTTTATAAATAAAGATTTTTTATCTAAAAATTGATTTAATCTTTTTTTCTTTTTCAAATCAAAAAAATTTTTTAATATTAAAAATGATAAATTCATTACATTTAAAGTTTTTAAGAACAATTCTTACTTCTAAAGTATAATAGAATAATTGATAAACTACAATTTTAAAATGTTTATTATATTAAATTAAACATAGCAGAGTTTGTTGATATTTTAATAAAAATATGAATTATTGATTTAGGATCTAAAATTGTTTATATTGCTATATCGATTTTTTTTAGAAAATTTTTGAATTTCAGAAAAAATGTTATACAAAAAATATACCCTAAAAGGTTGTAGCTCCATTAAAGTGGATACATTTTCTAAAATTTGTGAATTTAATAGCCTTTTCAAGTTTGGTAATTCCTAAAATAGAAATTTTATTGTAAAATGTTTAAAATTTGTTTATTTATTAGCCATAGTTAAATTAACGCTTTCGAAAAGTGAATACATATATTATAAACTAGCTTGACCCGGTGCGCTTCGCTACCCCTGTCGTAGTAAGAAAAATATGTAAGGATTTTATTTAAAAAAATCGGTTTTCCCCCTGTTATCCCTTTCTGGTCCAAGTATTGAAAAAAAGTTATAGCCTATTGACGCTTCCAAGTAAGGATCTATCTACGTTCCAAATTTCAATAAAATCGATTCAGCCGTTTAGGCGTGATGCTCAAACAAACAAACAAATAAACAAACAAACAAACTTACAAAGACATTTATATATTTATATAGATTAATAATACTTAATATTGTTCCTAATTTGGGTATTATTGGAGTAGGAAAGCACAAATTTTTATTAAATATAATACAACATTGGAAATCGTATTTATCAGCTTAATATAATTAATACAAAAAATTACTATAATTTAGAGTAAAAAATCCTTTAAAACTTGTCACTATGTATTACATTTTGAAATATTTTGTTATAAATCATACTTTGATTTAATCTCTGTAAATCATCATTCGAATGATGATTAAGCGGTAACGGTAAATGCTGTTATTTTGGTAACGTTCATTTTGACTTAAAATTTTCTATAATTAAAAATAATTTAACAAAAATGGTATTAACTCAATTATGAAAAACAAAAATTTGTATTTTCATAATTTAAAATTATTTAGAAGTAAATGTATTTTCGAATATTGAGGAAACATTATTTTAGCGGTAACAGTAATTGCAGTTATTTCGGTAACGTTAGCTTACCGTTAATGGTAGTTAAACTGAAAGGGTATTTTAGAGGAAATGGTAGCTTAGCGGTAATGGTACAATTACATTTATATATTTCGGACGCCAAAAAGTTCTGTATTTTACAAATATATATGCATATAAATATAGTTCAGTTTGATTTTTAACCTAAATCTATTACCCAATTCCTTTAAATATAATAATTTATTGTTTGCTTTCATTTAATTATCGTAAAAAAAAAATGTAAAATATTCAAGTTAAACAAATTCATCCAACAAACCTTTTATAACTAAGAAATTCAAGAAAATATTTGGTAAATTTCCCAAGGTTGACTGCCGTTACCGCTATGCTACCGTTACTAAAATAACTGCAATTACAGTTACCGATATAATTGTAAATACTTTAAATAATTTGTATAAAAATGTATTTTTTTAATTTTTATAATTTTAATAAATAATATAATTCAGAATGAAATTACCGTTCTCATTAAAATTCAATTACCGAAATAGCAGGAAACATCATTAATGCTAAAATACCGTTACCGAAATAAGCCGAAATACCATTAGCGCTAAGTCACAGTTACTGTAATAACCGAAATTAGCGATACGGTTACCTTTTTAGCGGTTTAAATCGGTAGCCAAACTTGGAATTTCTACTGCAACACTAGTTTTACAATACATATTCATAAATGCTTGCTGAATTTTGTTGAAGATAAATCGTTGCTAGGTAGAACCTAGAAAAACAAATATTTCCTTTTCAAACCCAGTTTAAAATGTTTACCCATATTGTTAAACACAAATACATACAAAATTAAGTATAACTTTGAGGTTTTATTAACAATATCTGGGAGAATAAAAATCTAAAGGATTTATATACATAAATTTCTTTCCTAATTCCACTTTCTGAATTAGGAAATAAATTTATGTGAATGCATAAACAAAATTTCGATTATTAATTATTATTAATACACATTATTTATTTGTTTATTTTGTTCTATTTAAATTAATTACAATATTAAATTTGTATAAATAAATTCTAACCGCCATATTCAAAAAACATTTCTTTAATTTATCTAAGGTTTATTAAACAAATTTTATATGAAAGTTTTGTTTTATAAATTTAAAAATTGTTTATAAATATTTGGTTAACTATTAAAAAATTATTAATTAAGTCCTTATTCATAATCTCTTTTTAAAATTGCCAAAAGATGATAAAACATATTTTGCATAGAATTTTGGTTTATGAACCTTTTTTAAAATTAAAAACTGATTATAAATAAAGCATTTAAAATGTATTGTAAATTAACATCATTCATTTATCCCTTCGAAGTGTCAGCCATTTATAGAAAATCATTAAATTTAAAACTTACAATTCTCTTGCCAAGTTTTTTACAAAAAATTAGCTTCACTTTGACCCACATCTGCAACCAAAATTAAGGCGAAGAATAAGAAAATTTTAATGAAATTCATGTTTTGTTTTTATATATTCAAATAAAAATAAATGTGTTAAATTTTAGTTAAATGTTTCTCCGGTCGTTTTTAATTGCAAACTGTTGGTAAATGAAGTATTAAGCTTCTCTTTTATAAGAATTTAAATGCATAATGTTGAGGAAAAGGTGACAAATTACAATAGCAAAATATGAGTGGGTGATATTATTTATCTAAAAATAATAATAAGACACGCCTTTGAAAATATTAGACCATTTTTCACACATCAATTTGAAGAGTTTAATATCATAAATTAGAGTAATATATTTATCTATATCGAAATTAAGAAGATTTCTATGTGTATGTTGTTAACTCTTTATAATTCTGTACTAAAATTTAAAAAAAAAAAAGTTAACAATTTCGTGAAAAATCATATAAATTCGTGTATGTGTTTTTTCGGAAATTTCTTGCCACTCATTTGATACGTTTTCCAAAGGCGCTTTATATCATGCCAAAATTACATTTGGTTGGATCAAATATGAGACAAAATTTAAAATAATATTTATGTTTATTGTTGGAGCTGATCAACATTTTACGAAATTAAATCTTAGAATTAAGTAAACATTAATTTTATTTAAGAAAATTTACAACATTTTTTGTCTACATACAATTAGGTCCAACCTAATGTATTATATACATATATGCACAACATCTTTTCAACATTTTAAAGTTAATAATCCATTTAAAGTGGACCAAATAAGTTATGAGAAATATTCTCATAACTTCTGAAATTTGACAGTTGTCAGCGGCCATATTGTTGAAGACACATCTGTCGAATTAGCTGTGATTTACTCAGTTTGTTTTGCCAAATCACCATGGACGGATCTTGCGTTCAACAACACGTGCAAATGATAAAATTGTTTTATCAACATGGATGTTCTGTTGGGGAAACGTTCCGTGCGCTTAGTCCATTTTACGGAAAGGCAATTTCTGGATAAGAGAGCGTCCAAAAAAGTTACTGCCACAGTTAACTTCGAGCCCAATAGGTCTATGATCACCAACTTCTTTTGGGGTGAATTGGATAAGTATATTTATCTATGAATTATGAATTATGTTCGCGTACTTTTTGTAAAAATTATTTCAAGTAAAAGTCAATAATCCATTTAAATACTCCAAATAAGTTTTTCATTAGCATTTATATGCTTTACTCGATGGTACCTAAAAATAATTTCAAAAAGGATATAATATGCTGAAAAGAAAATCATTAGTTACTACGTGTTAATATGGGAACATCTTTACATTTTCCAACTTTCTTAGTTTTAAAATTATGATGGTTGTTTATTCCTTCTTCGAAATAACCAAATACTTTAAAAATAAAATATACATAAACCCCAAAATTAAGCCACAATTCCATGAATTAAAAACCGACTAATTAATCTCTCTAAAATAATAAACAAAAATAGACAAGCCCCCTTTTAATATCAGCGGTATCACATATCATCGTAGCTTAGCCAAATATTTACACACAGAAAAATAGTAAATCCCCCGTTTCTCCAAATATAAAATTTCTACTCATTCTCAAAGTTGGTGGTAATTGTGAGAAAGCAGAGAAATGTATATATAAGCAGAGCTTAAAGCTTGAATCATCAACAGTTCTTAAAGAAACACAGATCAATAAAGACTCCATAACAAAAACATTTGTTTAAAATATACAAGAATGAATTTTAACAAAGTTTTTATCTTCCTTGCCTTGATTTTGGTGGCTTTTGTTGGTCAAAGTCAAGGTGGTTGGTTGAAAAAGTTTGGCAAGAAAATTGTAAGTTTGAATTAATTATTTTTACCAAATAAAATAATAATTGGATTTTAATAGGAACGTGTTGGACAACATACTCGTGATGCAACCATACAAGCCATTGGTGTTGCCCAACAGGCGGCAAATGTTGCAGCAACTTTAAAGGGCTGATTACATTCAAGGATTGACTGAAATTTAGTGTATTATTTAGTACTTATTTAGTATTAGTTAGTAGAAATGATTTATGTACATTTTAACCGCATTTTATTTATAAATTAAGTAAATGATTTATTATTATGTATTTTTATATATAAAAATAAAGATTTTTTGATCTAAAACTATATTAAGTCTTTTAATTTGCTCATTAAAATAAAATTTTAAGTGGATTTTGAAATTATACTAAATATTAAAAAGTACATTACATTATATAAGGTGAGAAACCCGAAAAAGCGGGTTTTCTTCGAAATCTCGGTTATTTGCGAACCGGTTAATTTAAAATGTTGATTTTCGGTTAACCGGTTTATATCACTCTGTTAACCGGTTTTTAAAATTTGGGACTAAAATGAATAAATCTCATGTTTTGGTGCATTTTTTATATTTATTGTATACACATTATATCAAACATTACGTCTGATTTGAAACCTAAACTACTGATATACAATATAAACCACTTTCTATATACATTTTAAAACTTTTTTAGAATCTAGTTTGATTGATTTTAAAAACTAAATTCCACATAATTCTAGAAGTTAAGGCTAAATCCTACTAATAGAAGAAGTGCGTTTGCACCTTATAGGTCCTTTTTTTGGTATTTATCTGTTTCATAAAAGAAAGATGAGGTGATAATAGATTTCTAAATGATCAAGTATTTAATAAAAAAATTTGTGATTTACATTTTTTGGTTGAAATTTAATGAATAAACTATTAGTTAAAACAAATATTATATATTTAGTAACATATTTATACTCAATTTGACTGAAATAATAATTTTGAAATTTTTACAATGGAGTTTTGCATATTTATAGTTATTAAATATTAAACATTCCTGACTATGTATACTTGATTGGATATATTATGTTTTCTACATATAAAAATGTATTATTTAAACCTTAAAATTAATTCCTTTCAATGTCGGGAAATCGGTTTAACCGTTTTTTTTTTTCGAAGTCGGTTAACCGAAAAACCGGTTTAAAAAAAAGGTCAACTTTCGGTTAACAGACAAACTGGTTTTTTAAAAAGTCAGTTTTTTATAAACACTAATTTATACCCTACATCACCATAGTGGGGAGGATATATTGGATTGGTGCTGATGTTTGAGGCTTGCAAAAATATTGCCCCTTAAGTAAACAAAAGAATACCAATCTTAAAGTATAGCAATCTGCTGAAAATCGCATTCAAGGTCCATAAAGATGTGCGTCCGTCCGTTCGTCCGTCCATGTAAAACTTGTAATGAAACTGCAGGTCGCAATTCCAATAATAACTCAACAAAATCTAGCACAAACTCATGAATAGATTGACGCTTGAACAACCTTACCAAATTATCCAAATTTACTTTGAGAATCACTTATCAATTCACGCAACTTATAGACGACTGTTTTATCGCAAAATCGCAGGCATGTTAATAAAAAAAAATAAACGCGTATGGAGTGAAACCAATCCAAAACAGACCCTAAATATTTCATTACATCCATGTTTTTTTAAAAATATAAAATTTTGGATTGTTTTTTTGGATTGTGAAACTTCGCATTAATATTCTCAACATATGCTGTTTATAGACAAATGAAATAGAAGCATTGAAATATATTAAAGGATTGACGTTTTGAATGACATTTTTTACAGTTTTTTATTTCGATAAATTAACACAAATTTGTTTCTAGAGATGTCAAGATAATCCAATTCCATTTGACATTCATATTGCCATATTAGGGCAAGTGTAAATTAAATAGCTGATAAAAATATAAAAGTACACTTATTTATTTTTCCACTGATAATTAAAATGTACTATATGTCTACGTATATCAAGGGCCTATATTCAAAACCCTCTATATTAAAAAACACAGCCAAAAAACTGTTTTTTCTCCGTTTTACTTGAGTTATTAAAATTCGGTATTCTACAATATTTTTTTAAAGCAACTTTTGAATCTCACATATAATTGGTTTTAAAATTTTGCATTATTGCGGAATTTATGATAGATAAAGGGTTTTTCTTCTCAAAATATTCAATGTCTATGTATGAAAATGATAAAATAGAGGAATTTGCATTTTAATAAAATGAAATTATTTGGTTATATTTATGCCATCTGTCAATTTTTAACGTGATTTATTTAAGATAACGGCTAATAATACCACATACGATAAAAAAAAGAACAGTAAACAATATTAAACAAAAAGTTATAGAAAAAATGATTTTTTTTTTTTTTGCTTTTTTAATTTTTTTGGAGTTTGATTGGTGTAAATTAACGTTAAATAATAGATGACACTTTTTAAAGCAAACTTTTAAAAGTTTGCTTTTTTGATAAATGATTGAAAAAGAAGAAATTATTCCAAAAAAATATTTAAATGATAGACGGTTTTGCATTCGGAAAAAATTAATTGTATAAGACAGAGAAATAACAAAAATGCAAATAAAACAGCAAAAAATAAAATTTGTTATGAAATTCACATCATAGATGAGGGCTGTTTTGCTGAACATTTTACCATCAAAAAGTAATTTTCGAAAGATAGAGGGTTTTGAATATAGGCCCTCGAAATAGTCCAACCTATAGGATACATGTACGATTAGGCGGATTGAGATATTGCCTAAAAACGTTTTCGTGTTGTTTTGGTAATTGATTAGAAATAGGATGACATTTTTAGACAAATATTTGGACAACCATTACCGAAGATATTTGCGCAAAACAAAATAAAGTTAGAATAAAGTTACATTACGTAATTAGCTGCGTAAGTCTCTTGGGCAATTTTTGTGTTTGTAGATGTCAGAAGTAAAATCGGGTGCTTGTACTCGGCAAGTTGTTTTGTTCTTTCATTCTTATTTAGGTAATAAATCGAACATATCGAAATTGAAATTTAAATATCTTTTAAAGTATAAGAGATAATCACAAGAGATTATCACTTGTTTTATTCATTGAAATCTGTACATATTTGGACAAGGTACAATCTGTACAAAGTTTTTCTAGCGAGACGTGGTCTACATTGACAATTCGTTCATATATAATTTTGTAATTGAACCAGTAGTTTAGAAGATTCAGATTTATTACTACTTTTTTGCAATTGACTCCACTGTTCAGTGTGGTATACACCAAAGCATATTTAATACATCTTCGTATACACGAACATTTTAATTAAAGTCACATTATTGGAACTAATACGTAGTCCCCGTCCATATTGTGAAACATTTGCTGCAAAACATTTGAAATAGGGATGGAAAAGGGTACTCTGTTTCATGTACATGCAGCTTTTGTTGAGTATCTAATCCACATTTATTTGTTCTGAACAGAAAAATCAAGAACTGAAAAACAAAAATCTCACTGTACGGATACGAATGCAGTTTTAAAAGAAAATTTAAAAATGTATTGCAGCAAATGTTTCACAGTGTGTACTTATAAAATCAACTCAAATTGGTATATGTCTTTACTACAACGTCTGAACAGCGCCATCTATTATAGTACAGTAGAATCATATATTTTTAACCCAACAAGCAAAACTGCTTTAAATTTATTATTAACACAAACAATTTCTCAGCTTTTATTAGAGTAATGCTTGCAGAATAGAGTTGTGCGTTTTAGTTCAGAGCGGCACAACTCTATTGCAGAAAGATTGTTGCTAGTCTCTTTCGTTTTTTTTAATGCATCAACAACCATTTTACTGAAATTAAGCCAAGTGATGAGACATTAGTGGAAATTATTGTCTAAAATGGATACGTAGACTACTTTTAAACAGATGGGGAATCAATCAATTATTAATCTAAATATAATCCAACTTTAGTTTATTGAATTTATTGACTTAATTTGAAATAGTAGTTAATACATTTTTGGAGTTCTAATGTGTGTATTCTTCCCCTTCACTGCTATTCTCCGATAACTTTTATAGTAGTATTATGAAATTGTGATCTAGCTACAAGGGGTACCTTGGGTATATCCAAAATTAAAAATGATACCTTGTTTTTGTTCTCGATCCGAATTAAAAGATTTTTATATTAAAATTTATTATTTTTTCCTACCTTAGTCCGGTTTTTTACTAATAACGGATGTAAAACTTTCCCGATAATAAAAAAGTAAAATTTCACGCTCACGTGCTACCGAATTATTTCCAAAATAAACATTTTCTAAGTCACTGTGTGATACTCAAATTTATTTGAATAAAATTTGTATCATCCTTATGGGGGAAAAATGCATCAGAAAGTGGTAAAAACGGAAAAATACATTTTATTGAAACTTATTAAAGTAATTCGCATTTAAAAATTGCTTCCTCCAGTCATACAAAAATTATCTGACGAATCTGGGTAAACAATTTGGTACTTTTTTAAAACATATTTTCTTATTTAGCACATGAATACAGATCTCGAACGTTTGAACCATTTGGCATTTTAAACTTGATGTATCTTAAATATAAACGAGGTAAATTGTGTTTTAAAATAGTATTCAAAACGTAAACTAAAAATTAACTACTGTTTATAAAGTATTTGAAGAGGTTGTAAATTCGACATCCTCGTCGTTCTACTAGTTAGCCTCTAAATCTATAAATAGGCGATATTTAATCGGTCTTTCTCCGCGTCGACGGTCATCAACTTCACTAATGGGAAAAAACACTTAACGGTTAATCGATTGAATACCCTAATAAGAACTGACTGTTGATTTTTTTTTTTTTTTTAATATTGTAGGACCGATGTCAGTAACTTTCGGGCGCTAATTCCGAAAATTTTCCAAAACAATCCAGGGTAGCATAATAAAGATGATTTTCTAAATAATTGCTGATATTATCATGCAGATTTTTGACATTTGATGGTCCGTATATTGTCCGAATCTTCAGCATCTATATATAGACCATTTAATTGACCACGACAATAATTATTGATGAATGTAATATGTGTTTTCTTTAGGGTATGATTAGATTGTAAGGGATGTAATATGTCATTAATAAGACATCGTAAGAGACATCGTAAGGATATATAAGCACATAAGTTGTTCTAGATTTGTATGTCGCAAATATTTTAAAAATTCCATAAGCTGAGCTCGACTTTTGTCTTCTATTAGAACATGGGGAGTTCGGGCGATTTTAAATTGACGTATCAAATCATGAATGTCATTTTCATTGCCCACACGTGCGCGAATTCTATGCGATTTGTAAAAAAGTACTTATTATTATTGATAATGGGCACGCCTGGATTCACACTATAAAAATACATCTCCTTTCCAGGTTGACATTCCACCGCAAAAATCCGTTAAAACCATTTCTAATTCTTTTGCCGTTATATATGGCCGACATTTCACTATTTTTAATAAATATTGAATATTTAGTCATCAGAACGGTAGTGAAGGTCTTGGAATAAAAACGTGTTCTCCAATTTGCTGGACGTAAAACTGAAATAATCTAAAAACATTGTATGATTTAGAAAGATAAAGTCCTTTTTTTGATCCATATATGTGTCCGGATGTTTCTTATAAAAACTGCAAATGACTTTTAATTTAAAACGTAATGACTTGTTGTGTTCAATTACCTTAATTATTTTAGGTATTCTATTTGCACGACAAGGGAAATTATAACAATTGACCCTAATGATTACTGTTTAATAGCTCATGTATATCGGCTTTGATAACAATTCATAGATATTGTGGGAATATGCTTTATTGAAATGTAAATTGGGCATATAATAAACATATTTAGGCAATTTCGTACACATTTCAAGGCGATGCTTGTGTTTTTTACACACAACAACAAACAGCTTTATCATTAATTCCAAAATTACAAAATCTTATTCTTTTATGAAGCTCGAAAATGGCATTGATTGGTTGGCAAGCTGGAGTACCTAATTTGTTCACTGAAACAGATGACGACGACTACAAAAACCTGTAGTTATATTAATTTACTTTAACTGCTAATTGGGTAGCAGTTAAAGTAGAACACTCAGATACGTCTATTTTTATTTTATTACACTAAAAATAGTAGTAATTTTATAAAATAAATTTGCTATACTTTTATTGATTGGAAAAAATTTTGTTGTTGTGAATAATAGAAAACATATGTTTATTATCGATATGATTAAGTGTGTGCGATTACAAAGGTATTGTTGCCATATCAAAATTTGCACTAAGTAAATGTTATTTTGTGTTGGTAACAAAGAGCACAAATTGCTCAATTGACTGTTAAATTTCAAACAATTTATAATTATTGATTGACAAATACTACTCTTCAAAATACAGAAAATGTGGGCGAAACTTTAATGAAATCGTTAAATTATGTATTTATAACAATTTGTATAATTTTTTCTGATAAAACCATCAGAAATCTTCAAAAATAAAAATAGTTTTCTTGTTTTTTTTATATTTTTAAATTTCTACATGTTGCTCATAAAGTGTAAACTATTGTTTCTAAACATTTGTTAATTACTTCGAATATGGTATACACAGTTTATTAGAGATATGCAACGAATGGCAGTTGCCAAAAATGTTTTCAATGGTTGTGATTTGCAGAGCGAGAGAAAAAATATGATTTTCTATAGGCAAGAAGTGTGAAATATATTTGTCCCTCTTATCGAACCACAACGATTTTGACATTTTCTTTTGTTATTTTTCTATTGAAACCAACTGATTCATATCTGTGATTGTCTATATTAAATACAGTTATACACAAAATTGTGTTCAGAAAATACAGTTATACACACAATTTTATATAGAAGATACTGTTATAAACATAATGTTATACAAAATCGTTATAGATATGTACGTCTGTAATACAGACTCTGTATATGTAGAAATCAACATAATAAAATCAAGGTTAATGGGCGGATTATCCTGATTTTCAATTCTCAAGATTTATATAATATATTGATGACACTTGTGGATCCGAACTTTATATGTAGACTTCGGAAAAACAAATTTACTACTTCGAACATGGTCTATATTAAATACAGTTATAAGCAAAATTGTCTTTAATGTGATTTTAAATAAATTGACAAAAATGGTATTATATCACATTTTAACTTCTGTAGATTTTAAAAAACTCTATTTTGGAAAACACAAATTTGTATTTTCATATTTTAAAATTTTTGTATATATTTATATAACGTAATTGTATTTAGTTCGATAACGGTATTTTATTTTCAAATGTACAATACAATGGAAACTTATGGAAATGTAGTAAATGTCAGCGTTTTCAAGCATTAAAGTTTAACAAAAATACATTTATAGAATGTGGTTTTACTTCTTAGCATTGGTGAAATAATCGAAACTTTTAAACACAAATTATACAGATATGGTTTCAGTTTGGATATAGGGACAAATACATATCACAACAGATTACACAGATATGAATCAGCTGGTTCAAGTAATATGGCAATAGAAAACAAAGAAATGAAAATGTCAAAATTTTTGTGGTTTCGAAAGAGGGACAAATACATATCACACTCGTTTCAGACGGCAAATACACTGAACCCCAAGTATACAAATAAGACACTCAAGTTTGCCAGTGTGGGACTGTTTTTCAGGGCATGTTATAAAATATATTACAATGTTATGTATCCATGTTCTAAGGAAAATATGCCCCTACTTTGGATATTACAGTACAACAAAGTACACACTCGTTTCAGACGGCAAATACACTGAACCCCAAGTATACAAATAAGACACTCAAGTTTGCCAGTGTGGGACTGTTTTTCAGGGCATGTCATAAAATATATTACAATGTTATGTATCCATGTTCTAAGGAAAATATGCCCCTACTATGGATATTACAGTACAACAAAGATCCCAATCACACATCTTAGGTTTAACCGAGTACATAGTTATATCCAATCGCCAGATCTCAATCCCATAGTAAGAGTTTTGTTGATTGTGACATCAATTGAATATTTAGAGAAGATTCTACTGTATTGTCAACAACAAAGGTGAAACTACAACGAAAAAAATAAAATTTTTCGGAAAATAGCCAAAAAACTATTTTGAATACTATCACGTGAACATTTTTTTGGGCTTAACGAAGAAATTGGATAATATTTTAATTTTAAAAACTTTAAATTTTTAATTGTCATCAGAAAAAAGTTTAAAATTTGTTAAAAAAATATTTAAATGGATTTTACTCAGAATAAATTTTATTAATAATAAGTATTTATTGTCTAGAAAACAAAATCCAATTGATTGTCAAATATCATGATAGAATTAAATTGTAAATGTAAATTACAAAATTCGTAAAGTATATTTTCATATATAATTTTGTTTTAATACAAAATCATATTATTAAAAATAGTATAAACATTTATAATTTATGGATCGATATTTATTGTGAAAAAAATGTAGCCTTTCCAAATACATTACTGTCTTATTTTTTTCAATCATATAATTTTTCTCCTTTCACTTTTATTTTGCCACAACAAAGTATAAATTTAATTAAAAGTAAAACGTAAGTCAATTTTTTACTATTTTTTATAGAATATAAGCATTCAATAATTGTTTTTAATTAACAACAGTTGTTAACAAATAATAAAATGTTTCTACATTTCATATTGTTTAATTTCAAACATGTTTTTCCAGCGTGTACACTCATCTCTAGCACTCGCTACACACTCAAATACAACCCTGTCAGCAACTGCAGCCAACTTCGCGGCGAACGAAAAACGAACGAGTAAAGGAAATTACTGTTCAGTGGGTCTGTTTTACTTCCTTTTCTGTCAAAATAATTGACCAAGGTTGGTGTATTTTTTGTGATAAGTTTTTGAAAAAGCCAAAGAAATACGATTATTTTCCATCAAAGTGTAAAAATGTGTATGAAAAAAGAAAATTGAAAGAACTAAACAAATATGTAAATGAAAATTGTGTGCTAAAGGGTAGAAAAACAGCCAGATGTGGCACGATTAAAAATGGCCGGTTGAGCTGTGAGGAAGACCAAAGACAATTTGTGAAAAGTGTTTACGTTGAAAAAACAAAAAGTGCGTTTATCTGAAATTATGTACATTTAAAAAAAGATGGAAAATAAAAGTGGTTCTTTTTATGTAAAGGCAATAATGTTAAAAGATATTTTATTAAAATATGTGTGTGTTATTTTATGGATTTTTAGATGATTGGCTCTAAGATTATTAAGCCCGGTGGTGCTGAGCCCGATGATTTCGAGAAATCCATTGCTCAAGCTCTTTTGGAGTTGGAGGCCAACAGCGACCTCAAGCCCTATTTGAGAGACTTGCACATTACACGTGCCCGTGAAATTGAATTCGGCAACAAGAAGGTGGGTTATTGTTAAAATTTCGTGCAATAAAAATTATATTCTTATGTTTGTGTGTTTATCTTTTTTAGGCTGTCATCATCTATGTGCCCATTCCCCAACAAAAAACTTTCCAAAAGATTCAAATCATTTTGGTTCGTGAATTGGAGAAGAAATTCTCTGGCAAACATGTTGTTGTGGTTGGTGAACGTAAAATTTTGCCCAAACCCACCCGCAAGGCCAGAAACCCCTTGAAACAAAAGCGTCCACGTTCCCGCACCTTGACCGCTGTCTACGATGCCATATTGGACGATTTAGTTTTCCCCGCTGAAATCGTCGGCAAGCGTATCCGCGTCAAGTTGGATGGCTCTCAATTGATCAAGGTCCATTTGGATAAGAATCAACAAACCACCATTGAACACAAAGTAAGTGTTGGAGAGATTTAAGAGTGATTATGAAGAATTTTGTTGTAGTTTATTAAGGATGTGTGTTTAGTGGAGAATGAGAATTTGTATTATGTAAATTTAATTTTGCTTGATTGCTACGGAATTTGAGTATTCAGTGAGAGAAATGTTTTGTGGAATATTTTATAACGAAAGTTTATGCAAGTTTAACCAAAACATAATTTTAATAGTTTTTCCATTAAACAACTTCTTCATTACTCGCAAATTCTTATATAATTTATTAAATTAATCTAATGTCCTTGTGTTATTTGCTGATTGTATTACAACCAAGATCAGTGATTGTCAAAAAGGACAAATATTAAATGTTACAGCCAATGTCTCGTTATTGTTTTAAAATGCTTTTTAAATGGCCTTTAAACATTTCCATACGTTGGTTACATTTACAATTTCATAAAGCTAAATAGGTATAAACAAACAAATTAAAAGGAACTCTACTGCTACAACTTGAAACACGTTAATTTATGAAAAATTGCGTCCTTGTGTTAATTGCTGAATTATGACCACCAGTCACAGTGATCGTCAAAAAGGACACACAGTAAACTATACAAGAAATATTTTTATTTTAAAACAAAATTTTAAAATACCTCCAGTTTTTTAATTTTTAATACAAAAATATTTCTACAAATTAAAGAAAGCCAATTATTTAAATTGAAGTCATTGTTCGTTAAATTAATTTATAGCGGAATTCATTCATTCTTTGAATGATTAAATATTTAAATTAAAATATTTTTTCTTTGTTCATTTTAGTTTCACTTTTAATCATTTACAAATTGTATTAAGCTACTTTGTAATTGATTTGAATTAATAACACAATTTTAATGAGTCATTCAATAAGGAATTAATTCAATACAGAATGAATTCTCAGGGTAATGAATTCAATACATTTGAATTACAAAGAAATTAAAATTATGAATTAATTCATAATGAATTTATTAACTTAAATTCATTATCAATTTTTCATTTTGTAAAAGGTTTATAAAACAACATTTCCCTAATAAATATGTTTTATAAAACTTGTAATAAATTTAAAACTTGATTATGAATAAATCCTTTATTCTCAAATTGAATTAATACGAAGCTCTGTTTAAAAATAAGAATATTGGCCCCTAAATTTTAGTAAACAAGTTTTTATACAACGTTCTTGTGTTTTTTGTTGATTGTTTTATTAAAAATCAATGATTGTCAAAAAGAACGCAAAGTAAACTAAAACAACAACTCGTTATTATTGAATCTGATATCTTAAGATTAAATATATTCCATTTGTTGCTTATAATAGAAATAAACCAATCAGGAAGTATGTTTATACCCAGTATGAAATGTTACGTCCCAGCCATGACAATGACTTTTCTATCTAGGTTTCTAAAAAAGCTTAACTGAAAATGTATGAGTAATATAGACATACAAATTTGAACATTTTTGAAATAAATACCTACTATACATTCTAGGAAGGAACTACCTGTCTTCCTCATACTACTGTTCAAATGTCTGCAGGATAACATGGAGATTTTTCTGTAGTATTGACAGCCTGTTGATATTTGATAAAAATTTTTGAGAATGACAAGAGATCTAGACAAATTTGAATGGCCCAGATAAAAAAGTCAGCACTGGCTTAAAATTTCTTACAATTCCTGATTCATTTATTTAAAAATTAATAACCAAATCTCTTAGTCCGCCTATTTGCCTCTCATACGTGATGTTTTTCAACCTTAGCGTTATGAGACTTCCTACAAAAGCGGCATATTAACAAACTTTTGAAATTTCCTATAAATATCTTAGCAAATACCTAAGACATTTTTATTTCTAAAGTTGATAAAACAAAAAAAAACTTCTTTCCTTATAAAAAAGGTTTGATATAAACCAAGTATCAAGAGCCAATTTATATAAGTCCATGTAGATTACGAAACAAATTAATAACAGTATCACCTTAGGCCGCCTATTTGCCTCTCATACGTGATGTTTTTCAACCTGTTAGCGTTATGAGACTTCCTACAAAAGCGGCATATTAACCAACTTTTGAAATTTCTTATAAATATCTCAGCAAATACCTAAGATATTTTTATTTCTAAAGTTAATAAATCTACAAAAATACCATATTTTTCCTAACAACTAATATCAGCTACAGTTCCTTTAAAATTTGCTACCGTTCTTGTGTTATTTGTTGATTGTTTAACCAAAATCAATGATTGTCAAACAGAACGTACATTAAATTATAAACAACGACTCGTTATAATTTATTCACTCTATTAAATAAGAATAAATTTATTCCATTTGTTGCTTACAATTGCTCGACAAAATTAGATGATAGATGACCGCCTTTTTGCCTCCCATACGTGATGTTTTTCAACGTTTTAGCGTTTTGGGACTTCCTACAAAGCGGTAGATTAAACAACTTTAAAATTTAATTATATTTTATTTTGCTATCCCTCAACATAATTTATAGTTTTAAAGTTGATAAATATTTCTATATAATTTAATATTTTATTTTAAGCTTAATATTTTTTTTATAGTTTTAATTTACTAATTCTTTATTTTCTTTGTTTTTTTTAGGTTGACACCTTCACCTCGGTCTACAAGAAACTTACCGGCCGTGATGTCACTTTTGAATTCCCCGATAACTATTTGACCATGTAAATTGTGAAAATAAATGTTATTTTTTATATAGTGAAAATGTTGTTCAACACTATTTGTCGCATGTTTAAAAAAAAAGCAATTTTGAAAATAATGGGGCATATTGATAAAAAGAAAGAAAGGAAGTATTTTGTAAATTTCTTTTACAAATTTCTGAAATTCAGGAATAGATTTTTACAAAACAAAAAAACAACAAAATAAATTTTTACAAAAAAGATTGTAAAAGAATTTTAATGAGTTTTAATTTGTTTGTCAAAAGAGGGAGGAAAGTCAATCTTCTGAAAGTATGAAGAAATAATATATACAGCCCAATTATGAATAAAAATTCCCCGGTATTTCTCTTCCCTTTTCTTATTTTTAACATTGAATGTAAATAGGAAAATAGATATAGACTCCCGGGGAATTTTTTCATAATTGGGCTGATAATTGCTTTTTGAAAATTAGTGGATCCAAAACATGAACTAGTTGTTCGGTTTCAAACAAAAAAAAGACGAACAACTGAACATTAGGATAGCCACTCAAAAAAGAGGATGATGGTATCAAAAAAAATTAAATTACTACTTTTTCAGCCTCATATGAAAGATCTGAGAAAATTGCTTGAAATAGAATTAATGAAATTTCTGAATATAAGGCTGAATAAGGTGTTTACGTAAGACCGTAAAACACGTTGGTGGACCCATCATGATATGGAGTTGTATCTCTTCTTCTGGTGTCGGTCCAAAATATTCGATATGAACAAAATATGCCCCTCCATTCTTCCATTTACTGAGGAAGAGTTGCTCTTGAGATGGGAGTTTGAGCAGGACAATGACCGAAAATTTACCCAATAGAACACCTTTGGAGAGTGCTCAAGAGGAAGCTGGAGGGTTTCAGTCCGACAAAAAAGAATGAATTGTGGGAAAAAATTCAGGAAGAGTGGTTTCCATTGACAAGGACGTTTGCAAAAAAATATGTTGATTCCATGAGTCGCAGATATAATGAAGTTGTGAAAAACTAAGAGCACAAAATAATAAACAAAAAATAAAAAGATGTGCCTCTAAAAATTTAATCTTTTTACGCGTTTCTATTATTTTTTCCAGTAAAAATATTGACTCTTTATATTTTCAGTCATATAATGTATTAAAAAATAAATGAAAAGAGGAATGATAAACAAAACTTGACTAATATTCTTAAAAAAATTGAGAAAAAAGCTCTCGTTTCTATTATTTTTTCCAACACTGTACGCTAACACTCTAGATCCCCAATTTTCGGGCTTAGCGGATACTTTGATAATAACATGTGCAATGTTGATTTTCAAGTCTGTATTTCGTCACAGCTAAGTGACATCATATAACTCCACAACAAGTGGTATAGAAGCGTCAAATCTCACATTCCAAATGGCCAGCTTACTGGGGGGTCACTCCCTAATTCTATTCGAAAGGAAATCGTTTCGAATTACAATGTATTTAGCACACAATTTCGAACATTTCTGTTTTCGGTTGAGTTACGCAGTAAAACACCTGGACTTAAATTGCTAATTCCAAAAGGATTCCATTGATTTATTGAGGCATGAGGGCCCTCTTTCGGAATCAAAACTCTGTTGGCTTTCAAATTTATGTTGATTTTTGTACGATTTTTTTCGGAATCAATACTTTCTTGCTTTCTAATACTTTATAAACTGTCTGTAATGAAAAAAACAAAATAAACTAAATAGGTGTCTCCGATTATGTCTTAGAGTTTAGGTTACGGATGTCTACAAGAGTTCGGAAACATAACATGATGGTTATGCGGTGTTTAAGGATGGATTGATGATTAAGACTGGCACGGTTATTGGAGTTCACAAAATGGAGATGTGTGATTTAAATGGATTTTAAATTCTATTGTAGGTATATTAATTAATTTTTTCAAAATTATTTCCATGAATTTCGACTGAATTCTCAAAGGAATGAATTCATTAACGGAATGGTTAAGAGATAAAATTTATTTTGATTTTGAAAATGGAATCAAGAATTAATTATTTCGAACCCTTGATTATTAATTGGAAAATCATTCTAACTCTATTACAGATACTTATACCTTATTTAGGTTTCAGTAGTCACCAGATTTTCGTTTTCAAGTTAAGTTCCATAACGTATTACTACATTCCTGATCGAATGAAAATATACTAAATTTCTTGTTCGATATCGAATGCCATAATCTCAAATAAGAAAATTCCGATAAATTTGACTCGATATCGAATGCGGAAATAGGTGCTAATTCTCGAATTCGCAATCGAAATAAATTTCAAATGCTTACTAGCTTTCGAGTAAAAACTCGCTCATTATCGAATGCCATCAATATAAATTTCTATATATTTCATTCGATTTCGAATTATGGAATCCCTAAAATAAAAAATGCGAGAATTAACCCCCTGGATTGGTTTGTTAATACAAAGTCGATTGGAAAATTTATAAGAAAGTCGTTTCTAACAACATTGCGAAGGTAACCAATTTGGAATACCATTCACCCCTATCGCGAGTCAATATTTCACACGAAATGTGTTGCCTTTTCCCATTTTTCGTTCATGAATTTTGTTCACGTGAAAAAATTTCCCCATGTTGTGAAATTTTTAGATGCAATTTTGTAAACAATAGAAAGCTGTTACGAACAAAATCAACTTTTGTGAACGAAAAGTTCATGGGAATTGCACGATGGCAATGGATATTTCATGGGAACATAAATTTCACATGTTTTTCACGATAGCGGTTAATCACCATCATTATTAAATAGATTGGTCTTGTTTCTTTGAGATACTTTTCTTAACGTTTTAATTTTTGAATAAATTTATTCGATTAATCGACAGTTATTGATCGAATTATATTTATTCTAAATCGAAATAAAATTTATTCATTCTAATAAAAAATTTATATTTTTTTCCTGGATTATTCGAAAAATGTTTATTATTTAATTTTATACAACTGGGTGGACAATTCCACAATGGATTAGAGGATGTCGCTAGCTGCAAGTGCACATTATTGGCAGATAGGAGAATATTTTCATAGTGTTCTTTCGTTCTGTAGAACATATTTTCTGAGTTTAAACTTTTTTGAAGGAATTCATAATGAATACATTTAGGGGACTTGCGGTTATGGTAAAAATAAATGAAAATTAAGTAATTTTGGCTAGAATTTCTCTTAGTTCCTAATAAGGTGCCACATATTCGAATATGCCACTCTATATTGTTATGTTAAAAAATTAAAATGATGTCTTTTGTTTTTCCATATTGTAATTTTTAAATTTCTATTCTATAACTTTTGTGCCAAAAATCATGAAATTCTTCTTGCCTTATTCTACGTTTAGACTCTAAAACTTAAGGTAGGGTCACACATGGCAAATATTTGACGAAAAAGACGTAACCACTAAATAAAATATATATAAATTCTTATATTTATTGTCAAAAACTCCTTTTGGTTAGGACAATTCAAAGCAAATATTCAGTTTTATTTTATTTGATGCTGTTTGATCTTACAAAACACTTGTAAGAGTAAACAACGTCAAACAAATTTGTAGTAAAAAAAGTGGTTACGCTTTTTTGAGTAAATATTTGCCGTGTGTGACCGTACCTTTAGAGCAATAATAATCAAATCTGGGCAGTTAGTTTGTAATACGATTCCATATAAAGAGTTTACTTTAGAAGTAACCCACGGTAGAACAAAGAACAAACTTAAAATATTTAGCAAATTTTTTTTTTTTTTTTTTTGGATTCATAGAATTTATGTAAGTCCTATATTTAGGGTAATTTTTTATGCATCTTAATCCCTTTACAGCAGAGTACACATAAGTTCGCATGTGTGTAATTTCTTAATTGGATTTATCTTAACGCTCTAAATACTCCAAATTACACCGTATGTATGTATTTTTATATTTAAATTAGCATATTGAGAATTTATGTTGAATGTTGTAAAAAATTATATAGGGGTAGATTGAAATATAGACATCTGATTAAAAAGGTTTATGTGGCATAGCTTACAAGATATTATTGTAAGCTAAATATAAGTAATTGTTAACTTATTATAGAATTTTTATAGAAACAATGATATTTGTATTTAATACCACATATCTATCACACATATGGATGGATTTAACTATTTTACATCTGTCATAAGACATTTATATTATTTTTTTTTAATTTAGCTTCAACAGCTATAAAATGATTTCAAGTGGAAAATATTCGAATTTCGTTATGAGTATAACCAAAATCGTGTATTTTGTTTTAATATACAAAACATTTCTAAATTAAATTCGAATGAATTGTTAAATCATTTGAGAATTAACAAAATCATATGGAATCTGAAGAAGCTAAAACATTCAGAACAAAATGTGTAACAAGCAATTTTGAGCTTCCTGAATGAAGCTTCCTCTTTTAACACAGACCTTTAATTTGAGGACATTCTACAGAAACGTATGTCACAGAATACATGGAAAAATTATTTAATAAACTTTTGGATATTTATGAAAAAAAAACCTGTAATTATATTACAAAATCTATGTAAAAATTTTGTTTTTTTTTTTAAAAATTAGGACTTACCAAATAAATATTAAAATAAGGTTGTGATTTAATTAATCTCTGAAGAAACTTACCTGAAATAAAAAAAAGAAAATTTACAAATTAATTCATGTTCTTAGATAAGTTTTAAAAACTAGTAATAGATACAAAAGCTACTTAATGTTGCTAAATTAAAAAAAATTTTCGAATAAAATAAAATATGTAGGTTTTATTTTTTTTACCATTAAATAAGGTCAGCCAAATAAATGTTTTCTTATTTTATATAATTATTTCCTATGTAATTTGCACACACTATTTATAATTCTCGAACGTTGTTTTTTTATAAAATTTAAAAAGTTATATCTGGGTAGCCATTCAAATAATCTAGGGAGAAATATATATTTTATTCGAATGAATAACATTTTTCACTTGAAAATAAACAATTTTTCAAGTTGAAATTAAAAATAAAAATCGGGAAAAATATTTTTTAACCCGAATTTTTTTTTTCCAAAAAAAAATTTTCTGTTTCTATGTTAACAAAAATATGGAGAACAAGTAAGAATCTTATATACCCTTCACCAAATTATACTTTAAAATACAAATTTTAAATATTTTTAGGTAAACAAAATTATTTTTTTTTTTAAAATTTAAAAAAAAATATTTTTTCAGAATTGTTTTCAAAATTTAAAAAAAATTTTTTTTTTCAAAATACAGGCAAATCCCGGTATAACGAATCTCACTTTAACGAAAATCCGATATAACGTATAACCACATTTATGACATTAACGTCCTTATATAATGAACGTTTCAACAATTTTGTACTCGATTTAACGAATGTTGACAAAAATAAAACAAAATCAAACGAAGAGTTAAATTGTTAACATTGGCAATTATAACAATCTTTCAAGAATGGCTAAAATAATCATCTATCTCTAAAGAACGATGTGTATCCCCTTGTGGAAAATAAGTTTAATTGTTGATTACTCGACCAGAGTTAAAAACATATTCCAGTTAATAGAATTGCTTTAATATCTAGAGCCATAGAAATACCAAAAGGCTTTATAATGGTGGATTTAAGGCTGGTGATATCTGTATTCCAAAACAAGAATATGGTGTAAGACTTCTTAAAGAATCAGCATACAATTATAGTTGAGCACAATCTAACTCCTGATGTTATTCTTAATGCGAATAAAACTGATACCTATTGGAAAATGATATGAGATAAAACTTTTGTTCACGCTAGAGGAGGATAGACTATCCATTTTGGTTTTCTGTTGGAAATGTGGAACAAAAAGTCTTTGAAAGGCAAAGAAACGCCACTTGTTCCGTAAAAAGTTGTTGTTGTTAATTATCTTCATTGAAATAATGGATATTTTCAATGGTAGAACCATTTTTAAAACCGAAATCCGTTTAAGTGAAGGCTTTATTAATCCTCGGTAATGTCTCAAGTCAACCTACCGAAGAACAATAAATAAAAACTACAAAATATGAAAACATTTTAGACGATAGTCATGTCTCCTAATGACACACAGCTTAAAACTTAATCAAAAAATAAGTATCGATATAACGAATTTTTCGATTTAAGGAATGGGCCTGACAATATATCGTTCATTATACCGGGATTTCATTGTAGTTTTAAACATTTTTTTTTTTTTGTAAAAAAAAAATTCGGGTTAAAAAATATTTGTCCCGATTTTGACCCATTGTAGGTCCAAATTACTATAGCCTTATATAGATCGTTGTAATGTACTCTTAAATAGCATCGAAACGGTTCTATAGCGGATATATTAATGTTTGAATCATGTATGTAAGTTATTTGGGGGTTTTGGAAAGTTGTTTTCAACATACAGACGAACATTAAAAATGTAGAAATTACAAACGGAATGATAAACTTATATACATATACTCTTGCCTCTCATGGTGAAGGGTATAATAACAAGAGCAATAGTTTATAATGTTATTATAAGTTGGTTATAATGGACATTTTTTTTTGAAATGACTTCATATTAATTTTCCCATTGACTTTAGTTTATCATACCAAAAACAGAACATTATGAAACTTAACTAAACGAAAACCTTGTGGCTACTAAAGAACTGTTTAAGTTTAAAGTGTCTACAATAGAGTTAACCATCTAACCATAAAAAAAATCACACACAAAATTTCACGTGCTAAAATTATGACATCACCCACAAAACAGCTGACAGAACAAAAACTAAAAGCCAGAATGCATTTCGACCTTCGAGAGAAATGTTAACAAATCTGTAACTAAACTAACCGTAAAGCTTAAAAAAAATATATTAATTACTCTTTGAGATAATTGATGTTATGTAATGCATGCCTTGAGGCACTCTTGAGGATTAGAGGGTTAAAATCACTTTCCATTTAATAACAAATAATATAGGCATACTTTATAATCTATTTTAGTCAAACGCCTTAAAAAAAGCCTAATAGGTCCGTATTTAAACATACGTTGGAATCTAAAGTCTTTCAATCAAAAATAATTCAATAAAATAATAATTATATTCATTGCTAATAAACAAATAACTGAAAATTTTCTGGTTTAAAATATATTTTATTAAATTATTTGAATAATATTTTTTATTCGATATTCCTTCGAATAATCGAGTACATTTTTAAAATTAATCGATCAGTCGAATAATACAAAATAATAAACTTTTGTACGATTAAAATAAAACTCAGATAATTGATAACCATAGTATTATCATAGGATGATATTCACACCAAAAAATAATATTTACCCAGAAGAAGGTTCGGTAGAGATACATAACTGCTTTCTGCTTACCAATTTGCTGACAGACGGAGTTTATGTACGCGATATTCTACTTAAGCTTTGTTGAATCACTATATGCTTAGTTGCAATGAAATCATTCATACTTTTTTTCATTTATCAATAATACATGTACATTAGGCTGGGTCGATTTGTATGGACGATAAAAAAGTAAAAAAATCGTATAGCAGAAACGCATTCTACGGAAAAATCTAAGAAATTTTCCCCAAGAAACCATACGTCTAAAATCAAATTTTATCTTGCGCATTTCGTCTTTTATCCAATAAAAAATATCATTGAAAAAAATACGAAATGCGCAAGATAGGATTTGATTTTAGACGTATGGTTTCTTGGGGAAAATTTCTTAGAATTTTCCTTAGAATGCGTTTCTGCTATACGATTTTTTGTGAAAAAAAAAACTGACCCACCCTAATGAACATATATTTGGAAGTGATCTTTTTAAACACTTGAAAGCGAACCTGGAAAATATTCGCATTTACTTTCTACATTACACTTATCATTCTTGGCGCACTAAATCGAGATCACAAGATTTTTTAAATTTTTTTTTTGCTGGTATTATCATTTTTAATGTACAACTCAGCAATTTGCAACATTATAGCCAGCTAATTTTGCATATTTAAATATAAAAACCAATATTTAAAAATGTAGTTATTTAATTATAAATTTTCACAATTTTTATGATTATGAAGTTAAATTTTTCAAATGAATTTGATTAAAAAGTTATATGTATACTTAGTTTGTTTGTAAATACCGTTTGTTTTCAAACGAAATTTATTAAATAGTTTGAGAACCATTGTTAAAAATATTGTCAATGATAATACAGTAAAATAAAAATGTTCTACTAATATTATTTCTTATTTTTAATAGCTATTTTGCATAGTTAACATTAAGGAATTAGAAAACATATACATATCACTAGGCATAGGGTAACATGTTGTCAAAAACCTATATCTTGCAACAACAAAATACATGCTAGTCAATGTATTTTGTTATTGTATCAGACATATGATTTGTTGTATTTTTGTTTGAAAAATCGAAGTGTCTCGTCTCTATGTATTCTCTATGCCTAGTGGCATTGACAACAGACTTAGGTTTTTGACAATTCCGTCTCGTCTCTATGTTACCCTATGCCACTAGGTCTCAAACTGATATTGGTTGATGGTTTAAGAAACACTGTTGAAAAATGTTTACAAATAGAGAATTCAAACCATAGAGAAATACACATAGAACGGTAACTCTCCTGTCAAAGACCTAACTCAGTTGTCAAAAACCGAAGTGCTGAGAATGCATTAGTAAAAAAACAATGTGAAAACAAAAACAACACTCGTATGTGTGATTATTTTGAGTAAAGTTTTTGTTTGAGTTTTTTTTCCGCTCTTGTTGTTTCCCTATGATTCAAACAAGTATGAAAGTATGGTCGGCAAAGCCCGATTTACTTAGTGTATTTACCCTACACTAAGTAAATGAGCAAAAACATTTTTTTTTTTAAGAGATTTTTGTTTTTTATAGTGATTTTCGGATGCGGGCCTTATATGGGATCTATGACTAGTTATGTACCTATCATCATAAAATAACGTGACATTTGTGTAGATACCTATATGAATTAAACATTTATGACCGATAAAATCCAATTTTGGGGGAACATGCGTATGGGGGTTAGGTGAAATAATGGACCGATTTCAGCCAGTTCAATAGGCTACGTCATTGGGCTAAAACAAATGTATGCATCAAATTTGATCGAAATATCTTCAAAATTTAAACCTGTACTTTGTGCATAAGGTGAAAAACAGCCCCATACCATAATATTGCCACCGCTAAACTTGACAGTCTTATTTCAAAACAAGCGACCAATTTAAATGTCGTTTGGTAATTTGTATTGTATTTGCCTGCGGCTAACAATTCGAGAACTAATTTCAAATTTTAATAATTCTTAAGCTCGGTGCAAGTCTTTCGATATGCTATTGATATTTCTACAATCGTAACCTAATTAAAGAAATTTTAATTAAACCCGTGAATCATTCATTAACTATTTGATCAAATTAAACAATCTATAATTTTTTAATTCAATTCAAGTCGATTAAAGAAATTTTTCTTAAAACGTTTAAATTTCCATATCCAAATTATCAGCTTAGCTTCACATCATTATTCAAAACATTTTTCTTACGATCTCCATTTGGGTTTTTCTCCTCTAGTGAAACAATATCGATTTTATGAGGATTTGATTTGTCTGTGCTCGGAGAACCATAATAATGATAATGAGAGCCATCTAAAAATAAATTTATTAAATTAAATAATTCCAAAAATTAAAAAAAAAAAACTTACGATTTTGTACACACAAAAAAATAATCGAGGCTATATTAACTAAGCTTAAATAGTTAATTTCTTTTTATATGAAAACTAAAAACTAAGTTTTATTATCTATGCCAATAGGTAATTCAAACAATACACTTTACCTAAAAACTATGTTAATATAACTATTGGAATTAGTAATTTGATATTTGGTATATTTTTTGTTTATTTTATTGTCAACTAAAAATATTTTTGGTGCAAAAGTGTATGTATGAAATTATCTAAAATTTTAGTTATATTAACTATGAAACTTTGTAAATGCCATTCTACCCTTGCGCTTAGTTAAATTTATACTATATTTTAAGCAAATATAACCTATGGATTTTTTTGTGTGTATATTATAAACGTAACTGTGACCGTTAACTACATCATTAGTTACACGTATGTTCGGCGATTGAAGAGGAGTTGTTGTAGATATTGGGCGTGCTGTTGTTGTTGTTATTTTGGTTTTAGGTTTTACAGTTGTAGTTGTGGCTTTTGTCTAAATTAGTTTAAATGTATAAATTCATTTGATTTTTGTAATAAATATTTTGCATTTGCAATATACTTACCGTGGCATGATGATGTTTATGGTGTCCACATGTACCCCCACTTTTATTACAAAATATCATTAATAAGAATATAACTATCATGGAGTTATAAAGATATTTGCAATACTTCATTTTAGACTTATTATAACGACCATATGCTTAAGCTAACTTTTCTAAACTATTTGAAGAACTTAATTCGTACTAAATCGTCATATTAACGTAATTTCAATGGGTTTTTTTAATTCAATTATTTTCGAAATATATTTAGCTTTCTTAGAAAACATTTGCGGTTTATAGTAATTATATTATTTTTTAAATGCACTCACTATTAATCGATAACTTTAATCATTTATTTTTAGTTATTCTTTTCAGGGACTGAAAATAATAATTATTCTTGAAATTTGAAAGGAAAAAAGCCATCACTAGAAAATATCGGAGAGTCAAGTCAAGCATACCATTTTGATCGTTTTCAACTATATTTTCATAAATTAACATGATTTTAATATCTTGATTTTTATTTTTTTTGTCAAAAATAATTGTTATTTTTTGATTTTTATTTTTTTTTGTTAGAAATATTTGTCAAACTTTGATTTTTATTTTTTTTGTCAGAAATATTTGTCAAACTTTGATTTTTATTTTTTTTTGTCAGGAATATTTGTCAAACTTTGATTTTTATTTTTTTTGTCAGAAATAATTGTTATTTTTTTGTCATACATATTTGTCACACTATGATTTTTATTTATATAGTCTGACAAATATGTATCACAAAAAATAACAATTATTTCTGACAAAAAAAAATAAAAATCAAAGTTTGACAAATATTCTTGACAAAAAAAATAAAAATCAAAGTTTGACAAATATTTCTGACAAAAAAAATAAAAATCAAAGTTTGACAAATATTTTTGATAAAAAAAATAAAAATCAAAGTTTGACAAATATTTCTGACAAAAAAAATAAAAATAAAAAAATAACAATTATGTTGTGATTTTTATTATAAATGTCATAATTGTTACGGTCCCTGATTCTTTGTTTAATAATATTTTTACTATTTTTGTTATAACTAATTATGCATATTTAATTTGTGTTTATTTGTTTTTTGTAAAAACCAGTTGTTTTCAAACTAAGTTGGTTAGATGGTTTGAAAAGAACTGTTGAAAGCCTTACCAATTAGTAGGGCATTCAATTAATCGGGTTCCTAATTTAATCGGTTAATCGAGCAAATAATAAATCGGGGTTTAGATTCAATCGGTTAAATTTAATTTATTTGATTAACCGAACAATTTCTAATTTAATTTTTAATTGAAAATAAAACCATGCATTTTGTGTACTTATTTAGCATTTCAACAAAAAAATATGATATTTGAGATCCAAACGAGTATCACTATTTACTTTGTTAATAGTGGCTATTTTCCTTGGACTTCGTTCTGCGAAGTTTGCATCTAGAAATCTTCTCCTTACAGTCATATTGCTAACCTCTAAATTTAATTATGTTTTTATTTGATTGACAGATTAAATGGGTTACATTTGATGATTCTGACGACATTTCGATCGTCCTGAGGTGCAGTTTTACGTTTTAATAACGTTTGATATATAGAGTTAAATATCTTGAAAAGATTTTCCCTATATTATTAACTTTAAAATTAATTTTCGTTAGGAAGAGGTGCATTGTAGTGGGCGACCCGCTAAACAGGAATTATCGAAAAAAGAACTTTATTTAACATTAAATATACAATAAATTCATCATATTTAACTAAACTGTACTTTACTTTAAACAAATATTTGACCTCTTTATTGTCATATTGTCATATATAAGAGCCTTTATTTTTGAAGTTTTATATAAAGATTACCTCACAAAAAATGAACAGACTTGACAGATTATTGAAATAACCAAAATTTTAAGTGGCTCAAAACTCTGTAACTTTTGAAACTATAGAGATATTTTAGAATTTTTTTTTTATGGAGAGATATTTTCTTGAAATTTTCTCCAGTTATAACATCATAAATATCGGTTGTTGAGAAATTTAAACCTAAAATAGAACTTTCAAAGATTTTAAAAAATCTGGCTCCGTCAGTATTTAAAGCGAGATTAGTTTAATAATTAGTATACTTAAATTTAGCTTTCTAGGTATCTTGGGAAAAATCTTCCAAAATATCAAAAGCCTTGTAATTTGCCGGGATTTGTTATTTACGAAAAATCTCGGGATTTTTTTTTCAAATCCCGGTACCGGGATTAACTAATCCCAAAAAATCCCGGGATTTAAATTTGTTATTTTTATTAATTTATTTATTATAACTACAGAACAAACAAAAATTTTATTACAAGGTGAATTGTATCTTTAAAGCTTAAAATTTCCATTTCCAATTTATCAGCTTAGATTTAAAAATTTACGATCTCCATTTGGGTTTTTCTACTCGAGTGGGATGATATCAATGTTATGAGGATTTAATTTGTCTGTGCTTGGAGAACCATAATAATGATAGTGAGTGCCATCTAAAAATAAATTTATTATAGTAAATATAACAAGAAAGACAGCTATATTCGGCTCTGCCGAATCTTATATACCCTTCACCAAATTATACTTTAAATAAAAGCTTTAAATATTTTTAGGTAAACGAAATTAAATTTTTTTTTCAAAATAATTTTTCAATTTTTCAAAATTTTTTTCAATCATTTTTTCAATAATTTTTTTTTCAAAATTTAAAAATTTTTTTTTTTAATTAAAAAAAAATTATTAGTGAAAAAAAAATATGGCAAAAAAAATGTTTTTGTTAAAAAATAAATTCTGGTTAAAAACTATTTTTCCCGATTTTGACCCATTGTTGGTCCAAATTACTATAGCCTTATATACATCGTTAATGACTTAGTAATCCAGAAATAGATAAAAATAGGCAAAAAATCGAGGTTGTCCCGATTTTTTCCTTATATCTCAGCCATTTGTGGGCCGATTTTCTCGATTTTAAATAGCGACCGAGCCGGAAGAATTCCCGATATATTGACATATCAATTATGTTTGAAAGTTATTTGCGGGCTAAGGAAAGTTGATTTCAACATACATACGGACATGGCTATATCGACATCGCTATCTATAACGATCCAGAATATATATACTTTAAAGGGTTGCCAATGAAAAATGTAGAAATTTCAAACGGAATGACAAACTTATATATACCCTTGCCACTCATGGTGATGGGTATAAAAATTTTTATCAATTACAACAGGAAAACTTACGATTTTGTATATTATAAACGAAACTGTGACCGTTAACTACATGATTTGTTACTTGTACATTCGTCGATTGGTGGGGAGTTGTTGTGGAAATTGGACGTGCTGTTGTAGCTGTTGTTTTATATGCATCTCCATGCAAGGCTTTTATTATCGTTTTCATTAATTCGTTTGTTTTATATTTAACACTATTAATCTCTTTTTGAATGGGAGACTTTTTTAAAACATAAAATATTTTTGATGTATCTTTGCATGAACATTTAACAGCGTCATATTTGATTTCTGGGTTCGATGTTATTATGGAATCTATGTTAAAATCATATGTAGCAGTTTTTGGCTAAAATTATTTAAATTTTTAATTTCACTTTATTTTCATAATAAGTTTTACATTTGAAAAACATTTACCGTTGCATGATGATGTTTATGACATCCAAATGTACCCTCACTTTTATTACAAAATGTCATTAGTAGGATTGTAACTACCATGAATTTATGGAAATATTTATAATTCTGCATTTTAGATGTAATAGTATAACGACCGTATGCTTTCAGAAACTTTTCTAAACTATTTGAAAATCTTGCTATCATTCTTAATAAAACGTTATATTAAAATAATTTTAATGGGTTTTCCTATATAATTCAATAGTTTTATATATACACAATATATTTAGCTTTCTTGGAAAAAATTTGCGGTTTATAGTAATTGTCGACTTTTCAATGAATCGATAAATGCTCTCACTATTCATCGATAATTTTACGCATTTATTTACAAAGTGTTTTATAATAATTAACACAATTTATATATTTTAATACATAGAAGAAATCGCTTCGAAAATATTTAAGTTATTATTAAATTCCAAAAGCCCTAATATTTACGAGGTTTATTAAATTCTAGAACTACTACCTAAGTATACATACAGTGGTATACAAAACAATGGAAACTTTTCCAAATATTAATTAATAGGTCAAAATTCCAACAAATTCTTACGAAATTGTATTTTTTTATACCCTTCACCATGAGTTGCAAGGGTATATATAAGTTTGTCATTCCGTTTGTAATTTCTACATTTTTCATTTGCGACTCCACAAAGTATATATATATGCTGGATCGTTATATATAGTGAAGTCGATACAGCCATGTCCGTCTGTATGTGGAAATCAACTTTCCGTAGCCCACAAATAACTTACAGACATAAATGATACATCAATATATCGGGAAAATCCGAAATCGAGAAAATCCGCCCACAAATGGCTGATATAAGGAAAAACCGGGACAACCTCGATTTTTAGCCTATTTTTGATCTATATCTGGATTACTAAGTCATTAATATACACAATATGGATATCTAATGATAGATATTTCAAAGTCCATTGCAACGATTTATATAAGGCTATAGTCATTTGGACCTACAATGGGTCAAAATCGGGAAAATTATTTTTTAACCCGAATATTCTTTTTTACAACAAAATTTTTTTTTTTATAAATTTGTTTTCACTAATAAATTAAAAATTAAAATTGGAAAAAATTAAAAAAAAAAATTGAAAACAATTTTGAAAAAAAAAATTTTTTAAATTTTGAAAAACAATTTGAAAAAAAAATATTTTTTTTTAAAACTTTGAAAAAAAAATTTTTTTGATTTTGTTTACCTAAAAATATTTAAAATTTTTATTTAAAAATACAACTTGGTGAAGGGTTTATAAGATTCGGCACAACCAAATATAGCTCTCTTACTTGTTTTGTTTGTATTTTATTAATATTGTTACGTTTTTTAACTTTTAAAAACGGTGGATTATTTCCTATTAATAAACCGTATAAGTTACAATTAAAAGCGCCAAGTAGTTTTTTTTTTAATTGTAACAGTTCATTATTTATTTAACAACAGTTTAAATAGTCCCTCTGTGTATTTACACAATTCACAATAAAATGGAACAGTGCTTACGTCTGATCTGTTATTCGATGTTACTATTTATATACAGAGCGGCATCTTCTAGTAGTTTCATGAATTATCTAACCGAAAAACTTGAATATTCTATTTCCACAATGATCACCTAGAGCTTTTAAAGCTGCTTCACAGTTAATTTTGTCATACTCATAAACATTGTTAATAACAGCGTGTTATCAACATTGTTTATAAGTAGAAGTTTCTACTGATGAAAATTTTGATAAACATAATAATGAATAAGTGTTAAATTCAAATCGATAATGATATTTCATAACAATATTTACTTATATTAAAACGAAAAAGAACATACATAATTAATTAAATTCTATAAATAGAAAAGAAACTAAAAAATATTTATTATTATGGTAATGGAACAATGGAAACTTTAGGGTATTATCTAAAATAGATATAATTCATTAACGGTTCAATTATCTTGCTAGATTAACATCATTTTTCCATACGAAAGCGGGTTTTTTTGGTTTTGTCATTCCAGGCTTATTATTATTATCTGCCTTATTTTGAATTGGGTTTTCAGTTTGAATTGGCAGTTCAGTAGTTGTGTAATGAATCGAATTTTCAATATTCGTAGTCGTTGTAGTTTGTACGACATTATTGGAATTTATATTTTCAGTAGGCTTTTCGGTGACAATATGGTTCAGATTTATATTTATTTTATCATTATTTGTATTGGCCTTTTCGGTAGCATTTTCAATATGTGTTGCCACTGAAGTTTTAACAACGTTATCGTCCGTTTTATTTTTTGCTCCGTTTTCGGTTATTTTTGGATGACTTGAGGAGGTGTTGGTAGTAGAATTTACTTTATTCGTATCATTTGTTGTTTTAGGCTGCTGGTTTGCATTTGTAGTTTTAACAACGTTATTGTGGTTGGTGATATCTGTGGAATTAACATTTGTAGTTGATTGATTAGTGATCTTGGTAGTGGATTTTTCTCTATTCAATTTAGTGTCAATATTATTATTATTTGTAACTCTCTTTTCTGAGTTATTATTTATTAGATTTATTTTTGGATGACTTGAGGTTTTCGCAGTATCATTTGTTGTTTTAGGCTGCTGGATTGCTTTTGTAGTTTTAACAACATTATTGTGGTTTGTAGTTTCTGTGGAATTAACAGTTGTAGTTGAATGATTAGTGATGTTGGTAGACGATTTTTCTCTATTCAATTTAGTGTCAATATTTGTATTGACCTTGTTTTCGGTTGAATTTTTACCGTTCATTGCCACTGTACTTTTAACAACATTATTGTCAGTTTTATGTGTAGCTCCCTTTTCTGAGGCAGTATTTATTAGATTTATTTTTGGATGACTTGAGGTGTTCGTAGTATCATTTGTTGTTTTAGGCTGCTGGGTTGCCTTTGTAGTTTTAACAACATTATTGTGGTTTGTAGTTTCTGTGGAATTAACAGTTGTAGTTGAATGATTAGTGATCTTGGTAGACGATTTTTCTCTATTCAATTTAGTGTCAATATTTGTATTGACCTTGTTTTCGGTTGAATTTTTACCGTTCATTGCCACTGTACTTTTAACAACATTATTGTCAGTTTTATGTGTAGCTCCCTTTTCTGAGGCAGTATTTATTAGATTTATTTTTGGATGACTTGCGGTGTTGGTAGTAGAGTTAGCATTTGTATCTGATTTTTCCTTAGTTTTCTCTAGGTCATTCTTATTATTGGTCTGCTGTGGAACAGTATTTTTATTTTCTGGTTTCGAATTTATCTTAGTGTTAGTGATAAAATGATTATTTGAAATTCCGACATTTGTATCGACTTTAGAAGAAGTTTTATTTGAACTAAAATGACTTGAATTCTCAGTGTCCTTTTTAGAGTAAATAGATTTTGCATCAGTATTGGTAGAGTTTTTACATGACTTTGACTGAGTGTAAATATGTAAGTAATTATGTTTTGAGGAATGATGATGATTTTCAGCTAAAAATAGAAATATATTTTTACGTTACAGTTTATATTTGAAAATAGAAAACTTACCACTGTGAGTATTATAAATAAAATAATGATCACTAAATGGTAAAACCGTCGTCACATTTGAAGAATAAAGTTTATTACTGTTTAATGATGTGGTGTTTAGTTGGATTTTTGTAGTTTTTTGATTTATTGTCGCTTGTGCTTTCACAATTCTAGGACTATATGATCTGACATTAATATCAATATTAGTTTTATGAGTAGTATTTGAAATTGTTGTAGCTCCTGACTGATGTCTTGTTGAACTTTTAACATTCACTGCTACTGTGCTTTTAACAACATTATTTGAAATTCCGTAACTGTGTATTAATGTATTTCTATTCGTTTGTTTGAAAACTTTCGAAGACCTTTGGTTAGCATTAAGATGTATTGAATTTTCAGTGTTCTTTTTAGAGTAAATAGATTTTGCATCATTATTAGAAGAGTTTTTAGATGGCAGCAATTGAGTGTATATGTGTACGGAATTATGACTTGAGGAATGGTGATGATGAGTATGACTTTCACCTAAAAATTATAAATATATTTTTACTTTATATAGGAGAATCCATTTCAAAGCGGACAGAAAACAGTACTTTTCGGATATATCATCTCCAATTTCAATTAAATTTACCACTGTTAATAGGTATTACAATTGTTTATCAAGGCATAGACTTTTTGACATGAGAACCTTTCCGGTATAAAAATAAAACCATACAATGTAAAAAGTTGTGGTGTACATTATAGTGAATTTTTTAAATTTTAGCCCTCTAATGCTTAAGCATGCCTCAAGGCACTCATCGCAAAAATGTCAATAAATGCAAATATAACAGATTTTTCATTTCTAGAATTCTTGTAACAGTTTCATAAAAACGTACTTAAAGATTTTAATAAGCCTTGGAATATCTTAAAAGCTCTTTTCTTTCTTATTTACTGCACTTTTTACAAATTAAGTGCATTAACAACCAAAAAAATATGGGAAGTCCATGTTGTGTTATCAAACGTTGATTAAAAGTGTTATAAAGTTTCTCGATTGCAATCATTTTTTTGTTTTCTTAAAATTTATACTTATATTTTATATATTCGAGTCAAGATTTATGTAAAAAAAAGGTAAGCTACTCTTTAGAGCCGTGATTAATTGATGAGTGCCTTCAGGCACACTTAGACATTGCAGACTAGTTTTGCTGCCTCAGTTTTTCTAGTTTATCTAGCAAAATGTTGTTTGGTTTTCTTTGCTTTGTAAGTTTTTATATAAAACAAGTAAGAGCGCTATATTCGGCTGTGCCGAATCTTATATACCCTTCACCTAAGTATACTTCAAAATAAAAATTTTAAATATTTTTAGGTAAACAAAATTAATTTTTTTTCCAAGTTATTTTTTTAATTTTTTTTAAAAAAAATTTTTCGAATTGTTTTTTTTTTAATTTTTTTTTTTTTTTTTAAATTTTTTAATTTTTTTTTTTGTTTTTTCAATTTTTTTTAATATTTAGCGAAAAAAACTTTTGGTGAAAAAAAAATTCGGGTTAAAAAATATTTTTTCCGATTTTGACCCATCGTAGGTCCAACTTACTATGGTTTTATATACGTCGTTGCAAAGGTCTTTGAAATATCTATCATTAGATATCCATATTGTCTATATTAATCCAGATATAGCTCCAGAATAGGTCAAACATCGAGGTTGTCCTGGTTTTTTGCTTATATCTCAGCTATTTGTGGACCTATTTTGCTGATTTTAAATAGCAAACTTCTCGAAAGCATGTCTCACAGAATTATTGAAGATTTGGATCCCGAAGATATCTGGGGTCTTCAGAAAATTGATTTCAACAGACAGACAGACGGACAGACGGACATGGCTTAATCGACTCCGCTATCTATAAGGATCCAAAATATATATACTTTATAGGGTCGAAAAATTATATTGTGGAAATTACAAACGGAATGACAAACTTATATATACCCTTCTCACGAAGGTGAAGGGTATAACTAGCGGACCCGGCGAATAATGCCTCGCCCAAATTTTAAGCCTTCAGACAAACTTTAGAGTAAAACTCGATTTTTCCAATTTTCCTACTGTTCCGGAGGTATTTTCTAAAATTTTCTTTCGTAAAAACCTTCTCCTCGAAAATACGAACAACTGAAAACAAATTTTTACAGAAATAGGCCCAGCCGTTCTCATCTTATGAATTACTATACATTTTTTACACCATTTTTATATATATAGATTTAAAGAAATGGTTGCACGAGTGAACAAACGTTTCAAATTATCTGATTTGAGTGATGAACAATTAGAAAAGTTGTTTTCAATAAAAATTTACAAGCTATACTAACTGAAACCCGACTATGTTTCAAGGGTGCCTTTAGGCACTCATTTAGTTTTTCCCACCTAGCAGGTAAATCACTGATTGTACACACTTTTAAATGTTGTTTTTAAAATCAGATGTCCATATTTACCATACCAAAATGATTTCCAACGTTTTTAGAAATTGGCATTAGAGGGTTAAAGACTGAAAAGGATCTCGAGGCTGTGTTAAATTTCGTTAAAATTGGAGATTACAAATATGACTGCTGTCCGCTTTAAGATGGATGGATCAATGTTTTCTATTAAAAAAATAGAAAACTTACCTTTGAGAGTATTATACATAAAATAATGATCACTAAATGGAAGTACCGTCGTTACAGTTGCAGAATTAAGATTATTACTGTTAAATGGTGTAGTATTTAGTTCAATGTTTGTAGATTTGCGATTTAATATTGGTTGTGCTTTCACAATGCGGCAAGATCTAACAGACACATTTGTAGACTTCTGTTTATTACTATTTAACGTTGAGGCATTTTCATGGATTTTTATAGTATGGCGATTTATTTGCGGCTGTATTTCGAGGTATGATCTGATAGTAGGATACGTTATTGATACTGGAGTAATTCTTTTAGCTTCTTGATTATTTTGTAAATTGATTGTACTGTATGTAGTTTTTGGCATAGTTTGAACAGTGGCACCAGGTATATGAATTTTGGATTTACAAAGTTTACACTAAAATACAAGTTCCATTTAAATATAACACACACAATTAGGGTGTTTTCTTTGGGATTAGTATGACACTTGGTATAAAATTAAAATTTTTTCCGATTTGTCTGAAACGTTTTGTAGTAAGTGGCATACTAAACCCATACTTCTTGAAATTGCAAGAAAAACACCTTATTTTTTTGTACAAATTTATCTTTTAATTAACTTACTCTTCTGCAAATTTTATTAGCTGTAGTTTGTGGTGTAATTAGCTCATTTTTTTGTTTACGCATAGATTCAAGCATATTAAAGATATAGGGAGAGCTAACAATTCCGTTGTTAACTCTGGCCGTAATCGGGTTAGGAAAAGGTGTCACCTAAAACAATATCCCCAAAAATGTTAAGATATCTTTAACAAAATATTTTACTATGAATAAGTTATACCTGTGACAATTTGCATTTTCGACATCCTGTTGCACACACACTTTTAGCTTCATAATTTATTAATATAATTAATATAATGGATAACACTTTAATATCTTTAAAAACTATCATTATGCTAATATTTTATATTAATGACAGCTATTTAGTCTGAGTTTACTTTAGCAACTGACTCCAATTTTATTTATTTTTTAATTTATAAATATAATTCCCAAGATGATTTCTTACTTATGCAGTACTATAGGTTTCTTGGGTATTATGTGTTTGTACTGGTGCTTGTAATTTTGAATATAAAGTGAGTGGTCCCACAGCCATCTTAAAGTTTAATCTCTTTACCACTAAATCTCATTATCGCTGAGAAAACTCTTAAAGCTGTATAAAACTATCTATATTTCTTACTATGTTATATCTTCCGCAATAGGCTCTTTAACTCTTAAAAATCATTAATATTATTACTACCTGTAAACAGGTATAGAGTATCATAAGGTCGGGCAATACTTATGCTCGGATTAATATACTTTAATTATTATTTATAACAGTTTATATATTATTTTGTGGTTAATTAAACGGCCGCAATGTTTCATTAATAAGAAAAGGAATGAATATTTTGCTATTTATTAATAACTCATTCTACCGATAAAAGTGACGAACGTGATAATTCTTCAAAATCTATTTTGAATTTGTTTAAAATTATGTATATCCATTAGAGTGGCAATCAGTTGTAAGGAAAAAAAATTATTGTTCACATATTGTGGCACTAGGTCTAAAAGTTAAGTGCTGACTCAGTATGTTCCAAATCGGACAATGATTTTGAGTGCTCTTAAGGATTAATTTCCATTTTTCTGCTGTTATTGTAAATTTTAGATCTTAAGGTATGGTTTTCGCAAGTTTTATTAAAAACAGCTCAAAAATTTATAATATTTCGCTATCTTTTATTTAGAAATTCCAAATATTGCACAATATTACATTTGAACTTTACGATTTAAGATTTAACGTTGTCCGATTTTAGTAAAACTTTCAGAGCATATTTAGAATTATCTGTATTATAAGACTCTGTATAGGTTTTACTTAAAATTCATAATAGTAAGGAAATTGTTATCATTCGCCAAATTAAGTTTTCCGGAAAATTGCAAAATTTAAATCGCAGGTACGGAAAAACTGTAGAAGGTATTGTCATACTTTTTTCATATTTTTATTCCCTATTATAATCTCAATAAACCTCAATGTGATGATCAAAAAATTCTGAAATTTGTTTAACAAAATTTTGAAAAAATTAGAAAATGGAGTTTTGAAACTGCCGTTTAAAAAGTTAAATTTGTTTGGCCATACCTGCGAATAGGTTAACGGTAACCTACGAAGACAAAAACTCATATACATGTAAATAAAGATATATTTTAAGTAAAAATACCTTCAAAATATGTTAATTTTTTCCCTAAATTTCTTGTTCAAGTGGTCTGAGACATGTTAATGGTCTGGGGAATTTTTAATAACTTTAAAATTTTTTTTACAAATTTTTGTCATTTATATCTCATTATAACGACAATTACTTACACATTTCGATTCTTTGGCATTTAAGTGCATAAGTAATTATTTAGTAGCAACATTTTTAAAAAAAACTGACAAAATTTTACTGATAATACAATTTGTGGGTCATTTTGACCCAAAGGAGATATAGGGTTAATCATGTGTGTGAAGATAAATTCGTATTTAACTAGCACAGACAAAAACCACATTTTTTAACATTGCTCATGTTACAGTTAACAGAGCACTGTTAATCACTTAACAGTCTTGATACCTGAATTATAATACAAAAAATACGTCTGAAATATGTATAAAAAATAATTTCAGATATATAAAAATTAAAAAAATATTTCAGAATTTTTTTATAATAATATAAAAAAAAAACGTTTTGAAAAAGTCACTTTTATGGTGACATTTAGGCGACGAATTTGGAAAAATATGGAATCGCACACGTAACACACTATATAGGGAGGGTAGTCCAAAGGGTCCTAAATGCGACTACATAAGTCGAATTTCCGAAATAGTTTTGGAATTTGAGAAAAATGGTTTTTAAAAAAAGTCAATTTGAAAAAAGTCACCTTTATGGTGACATTTAGGCGACGAATTTGGAAAAATATGGAATCGCACACGTAACACACTATATAGGGAGGGTAGTCCAAAGGGTCCTAAATGCGACTACATAAGTCGAATTTCTGAAATAATTTTGGAATTTGAGAAAAACGGTTTTTAAAAAAAGTGCGATTCCATATTTTGCCAAATGTCATCATAAAAGTGACTTTTTCAAAACGTTTTTTTTTTTTTTTAGATTATTATAAAAAAATTTTGAAATATTTTTTTAATTTTTATATATCTGAAATAATTTTTTATACATATTTCAGACGTATTTTTTGTATTATAATTCAGGTATCAAGACTGTTAAGTGATTAACAGTGCTCTGTTAACTGTAACATGAGCAATGTTAAAAAATGTGGTTTTTGTCTGTGCTAGTTAAATACGAATTTATCTTCACACACATGGGTTAATCTCCAAACGATTTTTTTAACATTAATTTTCATTAATATACATAAATCTATATATTTCTATAAAATAATGCAGCATTTTAAGGAGTTTCACAAATTTATTTTATATAAATATTAAAATTTTCCACATATCTGACCTTTGACCTCGATGCCCGTCCCGAAATCGTTGTCCGATTTGGCTCAAATTTGCAGCACTTAACTATTAGATCTAGTGTCACAATACTCCACCCGGCACAATTTGAAATCTAAAAAAAATCGGTTGTCACCCTAATATCCACATAAAACCGAATATAAAAAAACCCTAACGTATGTGACAGTTCTTCAAGTCTATTTTGGATGTGGCTAAGATTAGGTAGATTCACTGGGGTCACAACCAAAACCGCTTGGAACTAAACTTGCAGTGGCTTCTTACACCAGAAGGTTTTGTACTACTATTACCAGCTGAACTCCTAGTCTATCCTTTAGGAAATCGGATGTGCCGAAACTTATGTATACACCACCAATATAATACGACCACCGATTTTTTTGCATTTTGTATAAAATCTTTTACATTCTTTGGCTAATTTTATATGTTTTATTAATAGAAAATGTCAGTGGTAAATTTCACCTTTTTAGATTCATGTTGTCAGCCACAATATAAAGTTGTTGACATTATAATAGAAATTTTTCATATATAGGTACGATTTGTCATCATTCGGTGTATCAACCCCGTATGTGTACAAATCATACACTCACGGAGAAATGACACCATACCGTTGTCCATTTGCCACTTTTTTTCACAAAACCTAATTTGTTTAGCACTTATTTAATAATTTGTACTTTTGCGTTGTAAATAAAAAAAAATCTGAGTGAAATACCATGGCATTCGTCGTTGTTACGAAATTCCCTGTAATGTTTTATAATAGTGTCAGGGCACTATATGCTCACTTAGTGAATTCTTGCTTGTAATTGTATAACTTCCTAATTTTCGCTTCATTAAATCCAAATGTGCTCGATGGGGTTCAAATCTGGTGATTGGGGAGGGCTATTGAGCTGTCGCGGAGCATGGTAGAGCAGCCATTCTTTAACAGAGTTTGCGGTATGCTTTGGATCGTTATCCTGTTGGAAGATCCAATGAGGTCCTAGGCATAATTTGTGTACAGAAGCCTGTAAATTATCCTGCAATATATGCTTGTATAGATATTGGTCCATTGTACCATCAATAAAGGCCAAAATTCCCAACTCCAGCTGCTCCTATTGCACCCCAAACCATCACATTTCCTCCCCCATGCTTCACAGTTGGAACTAGAGTGTCCAAAAAACCGGTTTCCGGTTTAACCGAAAACAGTGTTTTATAAAAAACCGGTTTCGGTTTTCTCATTCTAAAAAAACAGGTTTCGGTTTTATCATTCTAAAACCCGGTTAACCGGAAATTTTCTAAAAAATAAGAATATTTTTAAAAATGTTATCAATATTCTTAATTTATATGTTCAACTAAGCTTTACAAAGTATTTCGTTAAAACCGGTTAACCGTCTTAAAGAAACCGGTTTGTCAAAAAACCGAAAAGTTAAAGAAAACCGAAACCGGTCGGTTTTACAAAGATGAAAAAACCGGTTGACCGGTTTTCGGTTTCAAATTTCGGAACCAAATTTTTTGTTTGAAGGGCAGCTTAGGTTTGCGCCAAACTTTTGCATGACCATCGCTTCCAAACAAGTTAAACTTAGATTCGTCTGTGAAAAGAACAGTTTTCCAGAATTCCACGTCTTTGCTTTTGTATTTATTTGAAAATTTTAATCTCAGTCTTCTATTTTTTTCGTGGAACTCTGCTTCTGTACCCTTGATTGCGTAATGCTCTTTGCACAGTTTTTGGATGAACGTTTTTTTTTCCAAAGTATTAGCGATATCATTATTATTACATTATAAATAATAGGATTACATTTATAAATAACAGGATTTTATATTTACTTTTTTTATTTCTGTGTAATTACAATACAATTTGTTTACTTGTGGTCAATAGCCGCAATGTTTCATTTACATTGGGGACTAAATTTTGAATCATATTCTTGGATTATCCGAGGCTGGAAGTACGTAAAATCCGTTAAAAAGAAACATGCTATTATTCAACAGGTATACACAACTTGTCCATTCTTCTGCCAGTATGCATTTTTAAGGCACAACATTATTAGACGTTGTTGAAACAATTCCAAGTATTCAATTAATAGGTAAACCTGATAAATGAGATTTCGATCACAATCTAGTTTATTACAAGGGTATATGTATATAAGTTTGTCATTCCGTTTGTAATTTCTACATTTTTCATTTGCGATTCTACAAAGTATATATATTGTGGATTGTTATAGACAGCGAAGTCGATATATCTATGTCCCTCTGTATGTTGAAATCAACTTTCCGTAGCCCCCAAATAACTTACATATGTACATGATTCATACATTAATATATGGGAAATTATTCCGGCTCGGTTGCTATTTAAAATCGAGGAAATCGGCTGAGATATAAGGAAAAAACTGGGACAACCTCTATTTCTATATATATAGACAATATGGATATCTAATGATAGATATTTCAAAGTCCATTGCAACGATGTATATAAGAATTTTTTTCACAATAAAAGCTTTTATCAATAATAAATTTAAAAAAAAAAAAAAAATTTAAATTAAATAAAAATTTTTTTAAAAAAATTTTAAAACAAATTTGGAAAAACCTATTTCGAAAAAAAGAAAATTTGTTTAAAAAAAATTTTTAAAACTTTATTTTAAAGCTCTCTTACATGTATTAAATTCACTTGTTAACTAACATCTCTTGCTTTTATTTTATTAAAACATTAATTTTGTAATGGTAAATACTTAAAAAAGAAATCCAATTTCTTTACATCACTTATTTTTAGAATATTATGGACTTAAAGACACTTTGTTGAAAAATTATCTTTAAAGTAATATAAATTAGGACCTTATTTCATAAAATATATTCAAGTTTTAATCAAACCACTTCCCAATGTTTTTCATACAAATTTCATACGTTTGGAAACGATCAGTTTTATAAAACAAGTTAGAGTGCTATATTCGGCTATGCCGAATCTTAAATACCCTCCACCTAAATTAGATGAAAATTATAGAAATTACATTGGTATAAACACTCTAATATCCATATTCAGTGTTTGTTATTGGGACTTAGCTGGTTATTGGGACTTAGAATGGTAAAATGTTAATGTAATGCAGTAGTTTTCGCTTATAGTCTACAAATACAGTTGCACAATTTTTGTGCACTATAAGCGAATTAGGACTATAACCGAATTTCTTTTTAAGCCACTTTATGGATTATAGATGAATCCTGATATAATACACATTTTGGACTATATACAAATTATATACTTCAATAAAACCACTTTTTTAAACAATATAAAACTTTATTTAAAATATAGTAGTATAGTAGTATTTTATATATTGTTAGAAAAACTAGTTTACGCAGAAGATATTTTATATCAAATGTATAAAAATGTTATCTAATTCAGCAATTTATAATTGAAATAACTACATATTCCTACCATTGCCAACAGAGTCTATAATTTTTTAATAGGAATAAATTGTACTATTTAACCATTTATATACTTAATAATTGGTTAACATTACCGATTGGTAAAAGAGTATAAAAAAGGGAAATCAAATATATATAGTGACAAACTTCAAAAGTATATTTTTGTTCTGTTTTAATGAATTTTCCGGATCTGAGCCTTATATATATATACAATTATGATTCCATAGTCACCAAATCTACTTGAAACTTTTAAATTTTTTACCGATATGAGTGTATATATGCATTGTATTTTTCGGATGTGCGACTTATTTAAGAGATATAATTAAATATTTTAACTTAATTTCTATGTATTTGAGGCCTATTTTGCTTGATATTTTTCTCCATAACATTATCAAATATGGACCGATATTCACAAAACCCAGTAGTATAATGTTTGGATATAATATATTGATCTGTATACAATTTTAGTTCGATATCCATATATTTAAAATATTAATAGAGGTTAATGTGTTTTTCGGAAGTGATCCTTATATGGGAACTATGACCAATTATCGGCCGATCTTCATAAAATTCAACACATCGATTTTCGTATATATGGGAAATATTTATTTGAAGTTTTAACCAGATAAAAGCTTTTATAAGAGATTTATTTTTATTTAAGTAATTTTCGGAAATGGACCTTATATGGTCAAATAAGTGCCGATATTCACACAATCTAGTAGTATCACTTGTGAATTAATACTACCGATCTATGTATAATTTTAATTCGATAACGATATTTTTCAGATATTTATGAAAATAAATATGTTTTTTAGAAGTGGTCTTATATGGGAGCTATAACCAATTATAGGCCGATCTTCATGAAATTCCCTACAGCGATTTTCATGTGCATGGGGATTATGCAAGTCGAATTTCATCCTAATACCGTTTTATATAAGATATTTAAGTGTATTTAAGTGATTTTCGGAAGTAAACTTTATATGGGGGCTGTGGTCAAATAGTGCCTGATCCAAAAAAAAAAAATGGTCTCGTGAATTCTGTTTGCACGAAACATAGTTGTGCTGAATTTTGTATGGATACTGCAATTCTATGGGCATTTATATACCATAGCACCATATTTCGGGAAGAAATTTGTATGGGGGCTACGAGAAATTATAGACCGATTCTTTCCAGTTTTAACAGAATTTTTCCTTTTATCATATAAATAATGAGTGCAAAATTTCATGGTATTCTCTGCAATGAATTTACCCAAAGTCACAAAAAATCATGTGAAAATTATCAAAATTTTTGGAGGTTGTCTTACATTTTGATCCATAGCCCTGGTTCTACCAATTCGATTTTGCTGATTTTCAATACCAAACTGCTTAGAAAAATTATAAACATTTTGGTATGCATTTCATTAATTTTGCTTATGTATTTTGGACGTGAGAGTGTTTTACACAGACAGACAGACGGACAGACAGACAGACGGACATTGCTCAATCGACTTAGAATTTCATAAGGATCAATAATATATATACTTTGTTGGGTCTCAGATGAATATTTCTCAATGTTACACACGGAATGACAAACGTATATATACCCTATTTCACCACTTGTGGTGGTGGAGGGTATAATGAGTTCATTAATAAAAATCATTTATTTATAAAAAGTAAACTTATTTCAAATTATATTATTTTTGTTAGTATGATGTCCTGTTAAGCTACATATGTATGAAAAATATTTAAGTTTCATTTTATAAAACGAAACCATAATTCTGAATGATTATATGAAATTCAGCACTGCTGAAAACAGTATATCTCTTTATTTCTCCCAGTCTCGTTATTGGTATTGGCCTCCGGTGGAACTGTCATCATGCTGATTATTTGCATAATAGTGATAGTGATTATGAGTGTGATTTCCAACTAAAATATAATTTTTTATCACTAAATATACATATGTATAACAAAATAAAAAAATAAAAAAACTGACCATTGTGAAAATTATGTACAACATTATGGGGTTTACTAGTTGAGGGCACTGTTGACTTTGGTTTTTTATTGTTTTTTACTGGTTTTATAACAAAAAAGAAATTATTCGGACTCTGTAAAGATTTCACAGTTTTTGGTGGACTATATTTAAACAAATTTTTTGGAGTGTTTGGAGTAATTGTTGTTAGTGGAGGAGGCGATGTTTTTGTATATATTAGATTGCTTTTTGGAGATGTTTTAGTTTCTGGTCTAGGAGTTGAAGTCCTTGTTCTTGGTTTATTTGATTGCCCAATTTTCTTTGCTAAACAAAATTTACCAGACCCATCTTTATAACATTTTTTACACTACAATATAAAATTTAATTAAATATTTGATAAAATTTGGCTTCTATATAACTTACTATACCGCGTTCTTTATCACAACTTATTTTATATAATTTAAGATCGCTTCTCTCTGCATTATTTTGATTTCCTGACGTTTGAATGGTATTAAATTTGTCAGGATGGTCGATGATAAACCTCTGTTTGGGTGTAATCACATTGAACGCAGATGTCAGCTGATAAAAATTGTTAACGTTTAAACAAAAATATTTCTATGAAAAATATGTACATACTTGCGGTAAGTGGGTAACTATTCCATATCTTGTTTCACACATGCTTTTAGCACAAAACTTGAATAAAATGATTAAAAGGACTGGTAACACTTTAATGTCTTTAAATATTATCATTTTGTTAATATTCGGATTTAACGACACCTAGTTTCTTTGAGTTAACTTCAGCAACTGTCTCCAGTTTTTTTTATTTTTTATTTCGTATTACATTTATAAATAATAGGATTTTATATTTACTTTTATTTATTTCTGTGTAATTACAATACAAATTATTTACTTGTGGTCAACGGCCGCAATGTTTCATTTATAGTATTTATATTGGGGACTAAATTTGGAATCATATTCTTGAAAATCCATTAAAAAGAAACATGCTATTATTCAACAGGTGTACACAACTTGTCCATCCTTCTGCCAATATGCATTTTTAAGGCAAAACATTATTAGACTTTGTTGAAACAATTCTAAATATTCAACAAGTAAGAGAGTTATATCGGCTCTGCCGAATCTTATATACCCTTCACTAAATTATACTTTAAAATAAAATTGTTAAATATTGTTAGGTAAACAAAATTAAATTTAAAAAAATTTTTTTTTTTCAAATTGTTTTTCAAAATTAAAAAAAAATTTTTTTTTCAAAATTGTTTTAAATTTTTTCGATTTTTTTTTTTTAATTTTTCCAAAAATTAAATTTTTTTTTTTTTCAAAACTTAATTTTTTTTTTTCAAAATTGTTTTAAATTTTTTCGAATTTTTTTTTGTAAATTCTTTTTCCAAATTTTTTTTTAAATTTATTAGTGAAAAAAAAAATTATAAAAAAAATGTTTGTGGTAAAGAAAAAATTTCGGGTTATAAAAATATTTTCCCGATTTTGATCCATTATAGGTCCAAATTACTATAACCTTATATAAATCGTTGCAATGGACTTTGAAATATCTATCATTAGTTATCCATATTGTCTATATTAATGACTTAGTAATCCAGATATAGATAAAAAAATAGACCAAAAATCGAGGTTGTCCCGGTTTTTTCCTTATATATCAGCCATTTGTGGGCCGATTTTCTCCATTTTAAATAGCGACCGAGCCGGAGAATTCCCGATATATTGATGTATCAATTATGTTTGTAAGTTATTTGGAGGTTACGGAAAGTTGATTTCAACATACAGACGGACGTGGCTATATCGATTCCGATATCTATAACGATCCAGAATATATTACTTTATAGGGTAGCTAATGAAAAATGTAGAAATTACAAACGGAATGACAAACTTATATATACCCTTGCAAGTGAGTGAAGATAAGTATGGTGAGTTAAATATGTTTCGACGTAAAACTTTACGTCATTACATATTTGCAAATATGTTTCGGCGTAACGCCTTACGTCATTACATATTTATAAATTTGTTTTTAGTATTTGTGACATATTTGCAAATTTGGGACATAATCACAAATATGATATTTTTGTAACATATTTACATATGTACACTCATATTTTAAAAGTACATATTGTTTAAAAATAGATTATTGCCCAACTAAGACAGATGACAGGATGGTACATACCTCATTTTAAAGCGAAGTGACCCAGCATTAGTCACCTCATAGCTCTTTTTCCAAAATTTCGTCTGACTAGTATTAATTTTTTTTTTTTTATATTTTAATTTTTCAATGTTGATCCTGTGAACAATCTTCGACAATTGTAGAACAACTAAGATAGATGACAGGATGGGACATAGATCATTTTAAAGGAAAATAGCCCAGCATTTATCATCATCATCGCTCTTTTTCCAAAATATTGTCTGACTATTTTTAATTTTTTTTTTGAAAATTTAAATTTTTCAATGTTGATCCTGTGAACAATTTTCGACAATTGTGAAACAACTAAGATAGATGACAGGATGAGACATACATCATTTTAAAGAGAACAAATTTGAATGTTCAAAAAAAAAAAAAAAAAAAAAAAAATTAGAAATCGGCTGAGATATAAGGGACAAACTATTTATAAATATGGACAATATGGATAGCTAATGATAGATACTTCAAAGTCCATTGCAACGATGTGTATAAGGCTATATATAGTAAGTTGGACCTACAATGGGTCAAAATCGGAAAAATTATGTTTTAACCCGAATTTTTTTTTCACAATAAAAATTTTTTTGTCATATATTTTTTCAGTAAAAAATTAAAAACGAAAAAATTTTAATATTAAATAAAAATTTTTTGAAAAAAATTTGAAATCAAATTGGGAAAAAACTAAAAAAACAATTTCGGAAAAAAATTTTTTTTTAAATTTGTTAAAAAAAAATGCCGAATCTCATATACCCCTCACCTTTGTTGTGGATGCATTAATTGCCCATTTTCAGCGTATAGCATCCTAAATATATAAAGAAAACTTTTTAAAAATTTACATTTAATTGCTGACGAACAGATTATATTGTAGAAGTAACAAACGAAATAACAATCTTATATATACCCTTCTCACGAAGGTGAAGAGTATAAAAACAACAACACCAAACGAAACACCCAAAAAAAAAAAACAAAATACGCAAAGCAATGAAACCAACTCACATCCAAACATATGTGCGTTTTGTTGCTTTTTTGTCAGAGCATGCAATAAATTGTCTTTTTTTGATGAAATTTTCGGAGGTTGTCTCGGATTTTTTCTCACATCTCCGTTATTTATGGACGGATTTTGCTTATTTTAAATAGGAAACTTCTCGAAAGCATGTCTGACAGAATTATTGAAGATTTGGATCCCCAAGATATCTGGGGTCTTCAGAAAATTGATTTCAACAGACAGACAGACGGACATGACTTAATCGACTCCGCTATCTATAAGGATCCAGAATATATATACTTTATAGGGTCGGAAAATTATATCACGAAGGTGAAGGGTATAAAAATTTTAAAACTTTATTTTAAAGTTAAGCACAGCTGAATATAGCTCTCTTACTTATATTAAATTCACTTGTTAACTAACACCTCTTGCTTTTATTTTATTGAAACATTTATTTTGTAATACTTAAAAAGAAATCCAATTTCTTTACATCAATTATTTTTGGAATATTATGGACATTATATCAATTTAAAATGTGAAATAATGTCCATGGACTTAAAGACACTTTGTTGATGGACACTAGGACACTTTTTGGTGTGTCACAAATTCCATGAAAATTATGATATTCCACGTTATAAGCAAAAAACTGTGATATAAGAAAAAAAAAAAACTACGACTACTAGATATAAAAAAACCGTGATCTATATTACAAAGTCAATAACAATGTTTTTCATAAAAATTTCAAACGTTTGGAAACGTTCAGTTTTATAAAATGAGTCCTTTAATCAAAGTCAATCATAATACTCATTTATTTATAAAAAGTAAACTTATTTCAAATTATATTAGTTATATACATCTATACATATATAAATGAAACCATAATTCTGAAACCATAACAGCTGAAAACAGAATTTATTTTTATTTCTCTCAGTCTCGTTGCTGGTATTGGCCTCCGGTGGAACTGTACTCATGCTGTTTATTTGCATAATAGTGATAGTGATTATGAGTGTGATTTCCAACTAAAATATAATTATTTGTCACTAAATATATAACAAAATATAAAAATAAAAAACTGACCATTTTGAAAATTAAATACAACTTTAGTGGGTTTACTAATTGGTGGAACTGCCGACTTTTGTTTGTTAAATTTATATACCCCAACAATTGGGACATTTAAATAATGAGTTTTTGAACCCAGTACAACTTTCACATTTTTTGGTTTATTATATTTAAAGATTAGAGTGTCTGGAGCAGTTGTTGTTGGTGGAGGAGGCGATGTTTTTGTATATATTAGTCTGGGTTTTGGAGATGTTTTGATTTCTGGTCTAGGAGTTGAAGTCGTTGTAAGACACTAAAATATAATATTTAATTAAATATTTGACCAAATGTCACACATATGTTACATAATTTGTCTTCTATATAACTTACTCTTCCGTTCTGTAGTTGTTTATAACAATTTGTTTTATAAAATCTAAGATCGTTTCTCTCTGCATTATTTTGATTTCCTGACGTTTGAATGGTATTAAATTTGAATGGATGGTCGATGATAAACCTCTGTTTGGGTGTAATCACATTGAACGCAGATGTCAGCTGATAAAAATTGTTAACGTTTAAACAAAAATATTTCTATGAAAAATATGTACATACTTGCGGCAAGTGGGTAACTATTCCATATCTTGTTTCACACATGCTTTTAGCATAAAACTTGAATAAAATGATTAAAAGGACTGGTAACACTTTAATGTCTTTAAATATTATCATTTTGTTAATATTCGGAATTAACGGCACCTAGTTTCTTTGAGTTAACTTCAGCAACTGATTCCAGTTTTGATTTATTTCGTATTATATCTACATAATAAAATAGCATTTTATATTTACTTATGTATGTATAATTACAAATTATTTATTTGTGGTCAACGGCCGCAATGTTTAATTTATATTGAATTGGGGATTATATTTTGAATCATATCTTGGATTATACGAGCCTGTAATACACAACTTGTCCCTCCTTCTGTCAATATGCATTTTTAAGGCAAAACATTATTAGACGTGGTTATACCCTTCACCAAGATTGGTAAGTGATTATAGAGTTATTGAAACAATTCCAAATACTCAATTAATAGGTCATATACCAATAAATTCTGAATATACCATTTCCGTTAGAAACCAAAATTTAGTTCTTAATGGGATTTATTTATCTATTTAAATTTTATTAGATTATTCAAAGCAAGATATTGATTAAACAGCATGTTTGATTATTCGATCAATCGCACATCCCTAGATTTTACAAATTAGGGATAAATTTTAAAATAAAACACTGTATTTTTTCGGTTTGTTTCGGTGTTAATACCATACGTCTTGACAAGCCATTAATTTGTTTACTTAGCGGACAATTTCATGTCCACATATGAATTTGTCTTGTGTGGACAGGAACTTATCGTTGACAGAAGGTGCCCAAACAAGACAAATTCATGGGCGCACACAAAATTATTCGCTTAGTAAACAAATTGAAGTCTAGTCAAGATGTCTAGTAATGGTGCTATCTCACGACATCTATTTTACATAAGTACTGTAACTATTTGTATCCATATGTAATTCCGTATGCATGTCAAAAATGTAATTTTACATACGATTCATAATTTTTGCTGTCACACCTATCTATGTTTTTCCATATGACATAACCTATAAATGTAAACAACAGCTGACTTTTTAATGTGTATAAATGTGTATTTAGAAAATATCTTTACAACTGTTTAAAATACACACCTCGAGTAATAGAATCCATATTCAAAGATTTAGTTGGTTGAAAGAATATTTTGGAAAACAACGTTTTTTTTTTTTAATGAAAATTATACTGCTTCACAATTGATAACACGAATTAGACTAACACAACAATATAAGGTACACTCATTATATAAAATAAATTCTCAATTATACAATTCTTGTAACGTCAAATAAAAGAAAATATGAACAAAATATGAAAAAAATCAAAATCAAAGTTTGACGTTATAGGGCTAAATCATGGCAGAACTAACAAAGTACAATTACTAGAAAGTTTGTTCTCAATTATAACGTCAAACAATAAAAATAAAAAATAAATTAATTTGTGGTTTTATTAAAAGATATCTATGTATTTGCTTCTGTCGTGAAATATTTAATACAAATTTATCCAAATAAGTATGTATATGTTGGTTTTAATATAAAGTGCAAAACAATTATTGTATCGTGGACTAAATAAATATATTTTCAGCAGTTTAATGTCTAATTATTGGTTGTCAACTTTCATTATATGTGATTATTTTTATACCCTCCACCACCACAAGTGGCGAAAGAGGGTATATATACGGTTGTCATTCCGTGTGTAACATTGAGAAATATTCATCTGAGACCCAACAAAGTATATATATTATTGATCCTTATGAAATTCTAAGTCGATTGAGCAATGTCCGTCTGTCTGTCCGTCTGTCTGTCTGTGTAAAACACTCTCACGTCCAAAATACATAAGCAAAGTTAATGAAATGCATACCAAAATGTTTATAATTTTTCTAAGCAGTTTGGTATTGAAAATCAGCAAAATCGAATTGGTAGAATCAGGGCTATGGATCAAAATGTAAGACAACCTCCAAAAATTTTGATAATTTTCACATAATTTTTTGTGACTTTGGGTAAATTCATTGCAGAGAATACCATGAAATTTTGCACTCATTATTTATATGATAAAAGGAAAAATTCTGTTAAAACTGGAAAGAATCGGTCTATAATTTCTCGTAGCCCCCATACAAATTTCTTCCCGAAATATGGTGCTATGGTATATAAATGCCCATAGAATTGCAGTATCCATACAAAATTCAGCACAACTATGTTTCGTGCAAACAGAATTCGCGAGACCATTTTTGTTTTTTTTGGATCAGGCACTATTTGACCATAGCCCCCATATAAAGTTTACTTCCGTTAATCACTTAAATACACTTAAATATCTTATATAAAACGGTATTAGGATGAAATTCGACTTACATAATCCCCATGCACATGAAAATCGCTGTAGGGAATTTCATGAAGATCGGCCCATAATTGGTTATAGCTCCCATATAAGACCACTTCTAAAAAACATATTTATTTTCATAAATATCTGAAAAATATCGTTATCGAATTAAAATTATACAGAGATCGGTAGTATTAATTCACAAGAGATACTACTAGATTGTGTGAATATCGGCACTTATTTGACCATATAAGGTCCATTTCCGAAAATTACTTAAATAAAAATAAATCTCTTATAAAAGCTTTTATCTGGTTAAAACTTCAAATAAATATTTCCCATATATACGAAAATCGATGTGTTGAATTTTATGAAGATCGGCCGATAATTGGTCATAGTTCCCATATAAGGATCACTTCCGAAAAACACATTAACCTCTATTAATATTTTAAATATATGGATATCGAACTAAAATTGTATACAGATCAATATATTATATCCAAACATTATACTACTGGGTTTTGTGAATATCGGTCCATATTTGATAATGTTATGGAGAAAAATATCAAGCAAAATAGGCCTCAAATACATAGAAATTAAGTTAAAATATTTAATTATATCTCTTAAATAAGTCGCACATCCGAAAAATACAACGCATATATACTCTCATATCGGTAAAAAATGTAAAAGTTTCAAGTAGATTTGGTGACTATGGAATCATAATTGTATATATATAAGGCTCAGATCCGGAAAATTCATTAAAACAGAACAAAAATATACTTTTGAAGTTTGACACTATATGTATTTGATTTCCCTTTTTTATACTCTTTTACCAATCGGTAATGTTAACCAATTATTAAGTATATAAATGGTTAAATAGTACAATTTATTCCTATTATAAAATTATAGACTCTGTTGGCAATGGTAGGAATATGTAGTTATTTCAATTATAAATTGCTGAATTAGATAACATTTTTATACATTTGATATAAAATATCTTCTGCGTAAACTAGTTTTTCTAACAATATATAAAATACTACTATACTACTATATTTTAAATAAAGTTTTATATTGTTTAAAAAAGTGGTTTTATTGAAGTATATAATTTGTATATAGTCCAAAATGTGTATTATATCAGGATTCATCTATAATCCATAAAGTGGCTTAAAAAGAAATTCGGTTATAGTCCTAATTCGCTTATAGTGCACAAAAATTGTGCAACTGTATTTGTAGACTATAAGCGAAAACTACTGCATTACATTAACATTTTACCATGAAGTCCCAATAACCAGCTAAGTCCCAATAACAAACACTGAATATGGATATTAGAGTGTTTATACCAATGTAATTTCTATAATTTTCATCTAATTTAGGTGGAGGGTATTTAAGATTCGGCATAGCCGAATATAGCACTCTAACTTGTTTCTTTTCAATATTTTAACAATTTAAAAATATGATTTATTGCCGAAAAATTTGGATATTCGGCCAGAAATTCCAAATACACAGACAGATAAGGAACTACATGAAATTGTCATAAAAAATATGGTGCAAGGACCATGTTGCCAAGTTAATACCTCATCCCCATGTATGAAAAATAGAAAATGTACCAAAAACTTTCTTAGGTAATTGCTTCAAGATACATAGCAAAATGAAAATGGATATCCGTTATATAGGCATAGAGATGATGGTGGCCAGGCTGCTAAAATTAAGATATGAAATATGCAGCAAGAAATGGTTATCGATAATACTTGGATTGTAACATATTCTCCATTATTATCAAACAAATTCAAAGCACATTTTAATATCGAATTTTGCCACTCTGTGAAAGCCATAAAATATATATGCAAATACATTAACAAAGTCAGTGACCAGGCAATTTTTAATTTGCAACAGGAACGTGGCAATTTCAAAATGAGGAATGAAGTACAAGCATATCAAGCAGGATGTTACATAAGCAACATGACGTTTACTAAGTTTTCTGTTACACGGAAGGTAGCCCAATGAGCGTGATTTCCAGCTAACAGTATCAACACCTCCAAAAACCACATTGACTGCTTTTCTGAATTATAACGTATTGATGATTTTGCTAAATCACTATTCTATTCCAAAGTCTCTAAGTAGTACACATGGAACATATCTGAAAAACAATGGAAACGTCGAAAAGTTGGCAAAGCACTCAACAACTGACATTAAAGCAGGAGACACTCCCGGTCGTGTGTATACAGTCCATGTAAGTAAAACGGAATGCTATTGTCTACGTATAGTGCTTCATAACATAAAGGGCCGGAAATGCTTTTCTGTCCTTAAAAGTTAGCTATGGACGAAGGTTTTTCTCCATACAAAATGAGGGATTTATTCGCTATCCTAATTGAAATGTGTGGCCTATCTAAACCTTTGGATCTGTGGGAACGATATAAAAATGATTTATCTGAAGACATCCTGCGACAGAAACAGTTTACAAATTCCGACCTTACTTTCAATGATGCTATTTATAATGAAGCCCTCATACTTATTGAAGATAAATTGATTGCAATGGTTGACCAAGATCTAAGGACTGAGATCGAAAAATTTTTAACATACATATATGTTAATAAAAATGAAACCACTAAACTTATACTTTTGAATCTTTTTTCATTTGATTGAAATTATATAGTTCTAATCACTAATGATGAAATTTTAGATCTTTTTTGAAAACCCTTTCATTATGGTTTTATAGTGCTTTATGTCACTTTGTTCGAACAGGTTGTCCATCTCGGTTAAAAATCTACCTCATTTTTGGACACCTTTATTGTGCTCTTCAATCCCCTTTTAACAAGAGCCCAATATCTATCCACTGGACTCAGCTCCAGGCAGTTTGGAGGAATTGCCTCTCTTGGTACAAATACCACATTATTGGTCTTGTACCACTCAAGACCTTTCTTAACATAGTGACAGATGACAAATCAGGCCAAAAATAAGTGGTCACATTAAGAAGTCTTATGAATGGAAATATTATTTTTTGTAAACATTCCTTGATGTAAATTTCGGTATTTATAGAGCCCTTTGTAACAATTGTTTGGCTTTTTTGCCGCAACTGCATATTGCTTGCCATACCAAGAATTTTTTTGGAAATTTTTTCCGCTTTTGGGTCCTAAACTTTTCTTCAACATTCCCTCCAGCATCTGCATCATAAAAAAAATTTAACCAGAAGCTGCGAAAAATTTTCCATACGTACATTTCGTCATCCATTATGCAGCAGGTATATTTTTTGTATACAATCTGACTTCAATTTCCGTGCTCTGTCTTTGGCCTCAAAAATTTTTAGCAGAGTTGCTGTTAGGAACTTTTTGAGCCTGGTATGCTTTTTAACCTGCATTGGCTTTAACATTTCGTACCAAATAGTCCGAGTACTGAGCTAACCGGGCTGCTTTCCTACCGGATGTGTTGGGAGCTCTTTTGAAAATGCTTTATATTTCTTTTGGCTTTAGAAACATCATGTGCACCATTCCTTCTACCTAAACCAGGTTTTATATCAACGGACAAGTTCTCCTGGTACTGTTGAATAACATTGATTCCAGACCATTGATAGCAGACCTTTGATTGTTTGGTCAAGTTTTTGTAGGACCAAGTTGGGTTTTGTTGAAAATATTTTATGATCTTAGTACGCACTTTTTTCTGGTCACTCATTTTAATCAGATTAATAACAAATGAATATAATTGACATTAAACGTAATAACTGACATGCTTTACATAGGTAAGTTGATCAAAAAAAAAAAAAAAAAAATCAAATAATACTTGGGTTAAAAGTTGTAATGAAAAACGTGTGTTAAGAATTTTACGATCTCAGTCCTTAGGTTCATTTGGCATTCCAAGACCAAATCGATTGGAAGCTATTTCCGATGAATTGTCGAGAGAGTAAAACTACGATATTTAAACATTAAATGTTCAAACTACATCCTGAACAAAAACGAGTTTTGGATCAAGTGCTAAGCGAAATAAATAAAGAATCTAAATCTCTTATTGGCTCAGATCAGTAAAAATTCAAATATCGCCATAGTAGTAGCTTATTCAGGCATAGCTGCTACGCTTCTTCATGGTGGAAGAACAGCACAGTCTGTGTTTAAAATACTGTTACCAATTTGCAACAGTGATTTGAATTTAACAGTCTGTAACGACTGCCTGCAGCATTCATCATGTTTCTAAAGACGTCTATCAGTAGAAGCTTCTACTTATCAACAATGTTGATAGCAACACTAAATGTTTAAGCTGCTAACATTGACGTCGAAAGTTCTAGAGCATTGTAGAAGATTCACGATAGATGACGCGTGTATAAATAGTGGCAGAGGTTGCAGTAGTGAGTATAATTTGAAGCATCGTTAAGTAAAGACATCAACTGCATTGCCAGTGTATACTTGTACATTATAAAGTGTGTGTGTGTATTTCTGCGAATTGATAAACGTGCATAAAGACCCTGAGTGACTATTTAATTATGTTGTTGTTGTACATTTTAAATAAATAAAGAGTTGTTACAATTTTAAACTACTAAAACTACTTTTATTTGCAATCAAAAGTATCCGATTTATTTAAAGGAAATAAATCCCGTTTTAAAAAGGTTTAAACGTAACAATACCAATTGAAATTGCAGAAATGGAGAAATGGTACCCTCATCCCATACTATTAACTTGCAAAAATGCAATGGGATGAGGGTACCATGTCCCACTAACATGCGATTGAAGCCTTAAATCAATCATATTAGAAGTTGTGATAAACTTATGGGAGAAATGGTTTTACTACTTGCTGGAGGCTTTAGGCATACGTTACCTGTAATTCCAAGAGGAGCAGCAGCTGATATAATTAATGCTTGCTTAAAATCCTCTCATATATGGCACAAGGTAACCAAAATGAGCTTGACAACCAATATGCGGGTGCATGTTTTCAATTACCCAGATGTTGGAACACATGCCACCGAACTATTAAAAATTGGAACTGGTCAAATCATTAGAGATGGAAATGGCGAAATATCATTCCAAAGAGGATTTTGTGAATTAGTTTCATCAGGAGAAAATCTAATATCAATGGTTTATCCTGAAATTAACCAAAATATGAGGGATGGGAATTGGTTGTGCGAAAGAACCTAACTAGCACCGAAAAATAACAGTGTCATCCAAATTTACAATGAAATTATAAACAAAGTTACTGGTGAGTCCACCATTTATACATCAGTGGATGCTGTAATGCTCGAAGAACATTGTACTACATACCCAATTGAATTTCTCAACTACATATATTGAGTTATCCGGAGTTCCTTCACATAAAATAGAATTAAAAATGATACATGCTCAAAACATTAAATTGCAATCAGCCGATTTCTTATTCCTTTCAGATTTAAGTTTTCTGAAAAGTGAAAAAATTCCACTATATCTACTATGTACTTATCAATTAAATCAATTTAAATAAAATTTGTTAATTAATGGCTTAAGAGCAATACTAAAACGCAATTATTTATTGAAGTACTCAGTTTAAAGATAATAAAAATAAAGAATTTAAGTTTTTCAATTAAATAAAAAACAAATAATTTTTACACATACATATGTAATTCCTCATTTGTTACAGCAGTTATCCACCGATTTTTACTCCTGTAAATGAAATGTTTACAATTTTGTTTGGTTATTTTGTGTACTTATATATTTTTTTAAATTCACTCACTTAAATTAGCATTTATTTCAATCTTGGGCAATGTTTTCTTTTTGGTTTTTCTCTTGGGAGCCGCCATACTGACATCACTCAATAAACCCAATACAATGGCAAAAATTAATACAACTTGAGAAATTTGTAATAATTTCATGTTGTCGTTTCAAAGATTTATTAAAAACTAAATAATTTCTTTAATTAGAAAACAAAATTTCACGGTAAATCCCAAACATTTTAAATTAATTTTAAAACGTGTTATATACACTAAAAATGATAAGAAAACAAAAAATAAAGTGCTGATTTCATTTCATTCATCTCATTTCTCTGATGTTAGAAACTGATAAAAAAATTTAGATTTTTAACAAATTAATTGGAAAAAAAAAATAATAAAGATTTTGGGTCATGCTTTGTTTGGTTTAGAAATTAATTAAACTCATGTTTGTAACCCTGTATGACAAAAGTTTTATTGCAGCAAAGTTTACAACCAAATTTATATACAATTTTTCCTCAATACTTGAAACAATCTGTGTGTTTTGCTCATTTCATAGGGTGTTTCGTGTAGTTGTTGTTTTCACACAAAATATTACTAAAATTTTTTAAAATTATAAAACATGAACATAAATCTGTGCTTAAAGTCTCACATTCCTTTCGAATTGCTCTGTATATTGAGTTAAGAGTTTAACATTCATGTGGTACAACAAGGAACAACTTTCTTTTCAATGACTTCATACCGTCTGCTTTACTTAGAAGTAGTTTAATCAGGTATATAGTACTTTTTTTCCAAATTCATAATTATGTCTTTATACAACTCTTTAGAAACCTTTGAATGATAACATGTTTATACCCAACATTAAACAAGTAAGAAAGTATGGTCGGTCAAGGCCGAACATATAATACCCTAACTAAGTAAATGAGCAAAATCATTTTGCTTTTCAAATTTCAATAATTTATTTTCGTGAATGATTTTCGGAAGAGGGAGCTATGACTAATTATGGACTGATCGCCATGAAATTAGGTCGTGTTATTTATGTCTGTAAGAAAGTTATTTGTGTTGAATTTTATGTGTATATGCTTGTTAAAGTGATTTCGGAAGCGGCCCTAATATGGGAGCTATTATGACTGATTATGGACCGATCATTATAAAATTAGGGACATGATTTCCGTATATATAAAACTTATTTGGAGCGAAATTTGTGTAGATACCTATATGAATTAAACATTTATGATGGCGGCGTATATTTTAAAAAATTTCCTGATTTACATGAAAATCGGTATACGGGAGTATTAAAGATTCCTGATTTCGAATCTGAGGTAAAATTTTTCAGATTCAAAATGGCGGATCCAATATGGCGGCGTAAATTTTTTAATCACTTTTGATTAACATGAAAATCGGTATGCGGGGCTACTCAAGATTGCTGAATTTGAATCTGAGGTAAACTTTTTCAAATTCAAAATGGCGGATCCAATATGGCGGCGTATATCTTAAAATGTTTTCTGATTTACATAAAATCGTTATACGGGGGTATTCAAGATGTTTTATTTCGAATCTGAGGTAAAATTTTTCAGATTCAAAATGGCGGATCCAATATGGCGGCGTATATTTTAAAATATCTTCTGATTTACATGAAAACCGGTATACGGGTGTACTCAAGATTGCTGATTTCGAATCTGAGGTAAAATTTTTCAAATTCAAAATAGCGGATCCAATATGGCGGCGTAAATTTTAAAATATCTTCTGATTTACATGAAAATCGGTATACGGGGGTATTCAATTTTGCTGATTTTGAATCTGAGTTAAAATTTTTCAAATTCAAAATGGCGGATGCAATATGGCGGCGTAAATTTTAAAAAGTCTTCTGATTTACATAAAAATTGGTATGCGGCTGTATACAAGATTGCTGATTTTGAATCTGAGGTAAAATTTTTCAAATTCAAAATGGCGGATCCAATATGGCGGCGTAAATTTTAAAATGTCTTCTGATTTACATGAAAATTGGTATGCGGCTGTATACAAGATTGCTGATTTCGAATCTGAGGTAAAATTTTTCAAATTCAAAATGGCGTATCCAATATGGCGGCGTAAATTTTAAAATATCTTCAGATTTACATGAAAATCGGTATACGAGATTCAAGTATTCAAGATTGCTGATTTCGAATCTGAGGTTAAATTTTTCAGATTCAAAATGGCGGATCCAATATGGCGGCGTAAATTTTAAAATATCTTCTGATTTACATGAAAATCGGTATACGGGAGTATTCAATTTTGCTGATTTTGAATCTGAGGTAGAATTTTTCAAATTCAAAATGGCGGATCCAATATGACGGCGTAAATTTTAAAATGTCTTCTGATTTACATGAAAATTGGTGTGCGGCTGTATACAAGATTGCTGATTTCGAATCTGAGGTAAAATTTTTCAAATTCAAAATGGCGTATCCAATATGGCGGGGTAAATTTGAAAATATCTTCAGATTTACATGAAAATTGGTATACGGGAATATTCAAGATTTTTGATTTCGAATCTGAGGTTAAATTTTTCAGATTCAAAATGGCTGATCCAATATGGCGGAAACTCTCCCATCTAACTGAGATATTCTTATTAAAAATTCGCACTTTTTCCTTCATATAATCCGATTCCTCATTCAAAACGTTGCCGCATTCAATTTTACCAACAATAAAATTGTAAACGGCAGCATTCTTCTCCTCTTTCATTTGTTCATTCAACCAAACTTCCGCAAGTTCGCTAATTTGCAAGCGGAGGCTGCCACGAAAAATTATATTTCACAAAAAATGCAAACAACAAACATTTGTTTAAACTTTTTAAAAGCTTATCCCAAATTCATTTTTCAGAAAAAATGGAAAAATTTATGTCAGAAGTATGAGTTATTTTTTTGCCAAAAACTTTTTTTTGTTTAAAAATATTTTTCTTCAACTATTAAGCACTTTCTATCACTTTTGTTTTCCATATTTAATTAAAATTTATATTTGTTTTTTAACTATTTAAATAAATTTAAATATTCGACCAAATTGCACTGTATATACTGCTTTTAACACTTTGCTCACAAACAATGACTTTGACCACTTTCTAAGCAGTCGCCGTTAATTTTTTATAGAAACAAAACCTGCCGTTATTTGCTTTAACGTTTTCTTTATCAAATACCAACAACAAAAAATGGATTCTTGAATGTGAAAAACATGCCTTTTTGCCTCAAAGCTATCACTTAAAGTAGAAAGTGTCTAAATTATACTTATAGGGGTTACCAAGTCCCTGAGGGGTGTACCTAGCCTCTAAGTGTTCTAAAATACCAAAGTTGGGATTACAAAAATCAACCCTATTATTATTTTACCGGCCCCGGACAAAATTTAAATATGGGCAAAAGAGTTTGATATCTTATCCAAGGGCTAGGATAACAAATTAAAACTATGAACATGGTTGTTGTAATTGACATGTGCATGTAGCTTCTGGCAAATAATGTTTATTTTCTTAAAATTTATTACAGAGATTATTTTTACATAAAAAATGTGGCGAACATTTAATAGAGGTTCACAGATCCTTCCAAATTAAACCCATATTATGCTTAAATTTCGGATTTAGCATATTTCCCAAACAAAATACAGTTTTATATACCTAGCTAAGTTTGAAAATGTCATATTAGCTTCGGACCCAATATGTTTCCAATGGCCAAAAATTCCCATTTATAATATTTTTTAATTATTGTTTTTTTGTATTGTATATTAATGTATATTAATGAAAAACATTTTATTTTATATAATACTTATTTAAATTTCTCCAAAAACCCCAACCAGAGAAGCAAGCCGTCTAATTTTTTTCGGCGGCGGCTGAATTGGTAAAATTAGTCGGCGGCGGCGGCTAATCGGCTAAACGCCGAGTTTTCACCGGCTTAAAAACTTTTTCGGCTGCGCCGACTTTAAAAGCAAATTATATATTTTTTTATTTTATTATTTTATAAAACGGAACTGTTTTCAATATATAATTTGGTTATAAGCGAAATATAGCGACAATTTTGAGAGGAAGTGTTCAGTATTAAAACTTGTAATTAAGGTATTTTGGACAAAAATACTGCATGAAGTTGATACTATCGAAATGTGAAATACAGTAGTTTTTAGTAGTTTTAAAAATTATTTCGAATAGTTGTTCATAGAAATTTGTTAGTCTAATTTTTCCTTCGACATCATGAAATAGGTCTTAAATAATATGGATCGTTAGGATATATTCGAATGAACAATTAGAAAAATTAATCTTTATTTTCAAAAACTTGTCCAACAGTATTCTTTACTAGGTATCTATGGTTGATTAAAACTTAATGTAATGAAATTCAAATGAATAAAACATTTTTTAGACGTTATTTCGGTGAATATAATTGCCTGTTTATAGAGTACAATATACCTCCATATTACTCGATTCTGTTCTTTATAAGCTAATTCTATAATTAAACCAAATAAATAATAACAATTAAGAGTGCTATATTCGGCTATGACGAATCTTATATACCCTTCACCTTTGTTGTGGATACATTAATTGCCCACTTTCAGCGTATAGCATCCTAAATATATCAAGAAAACTTTTAAAAATTTTACATTTAATTGCTGACGAACAGTTTATATTGTAGAAGTTACAAACGAAATAACAATCTTATATATACCCTTCTCACAAAGGTGAAGAGTATAAAAACAACAACGCCAAACGAAACGAAACACCAAAAAAAAAAAAAAAAACGCAAAGCAATGAAAACATATGTACGTTTTGTTGCTTTTTTGTCAAACACCATATGTACGTTTTGTTGCTTTTTTGTTAAAGCATGCAATAAATTGTCTTTTTTTGATGAAATTTTCAGATGTTGTCTCTGATTTTTGCTCATATTTCCTTTATTTATGGACTGATTTTGTTGATTTTAAATAGGAAACTTCTCGAAAGCATGTCTGAAAGAATTATTGAAGATTTGAATCCCGAAGATATCTGGAGTCTTCAGAAAATTGATTTCAACAGACAGACAGTCGGACATGGCTTAATCCAGAATATATATACTTTATAGGGTCGGAAAATTATATTGTGGAAATTACAAACGGAATGACAAATTTATATATACCCTTCTCAAGAAGCTGAAGGGTATAAAAATGCCTTAACTTCTATCAGGAACTATTTCTAATTCTAAGGTGTGTTTACACTCTAAAGTAACAATTTAACAATTAAACGTTGTTAGATTTACAAAAATTTATTTAAAAATCGACTCAGCCGATAAAATCAGCTAGAAAATAAGCCGCCGATGAGCCGATGGATTCGGCGGCGGCGCGGCTCAAAAAATATTACCGGCTGCTCGGCTAGCCGCCGGTCGCGCCGTTACGGCTTGCTACTCTGACCCCAACCCCAACTTTTTTAACCAACCAATTATAAAATTGCCTTTCCAACGCTACCAAACACACGTATTCCGGATCAGCAACTATAAGAAATAAATAGTAAGCAGTTTTTTGAAAGGCCTAATCGAGGCACTCATCGCAAAAATGCCATAAAATCAAATATTACAGATTTTTCATTTCATAAAAACGTACATAAATGTATTAATAAGCCTTGAAACGTCTTAAAAGCTCTCTTATTTCTTATTTACTGCACTTTTTAACCAACCAAAAAAATATGGGAAGTCCATGTTGTGTTATCAAACGTTGATTAAGGGTTTTAAAGATTCCCGATTGCAATCATATGTTTTTCTTAAAAAAATATACTTATATTTTATATATTGGAGTCAAGATTTATGTAAAAAAAGGTAAGCTACTCTTTAGAGACGTGATTTATTGATGAGTGCCTTCAGGCACTCTTGGGCATTGCAGACAAGTTTTGCTGTCTCAGTTTTTTTCTCATATAGCAAAATGTTGTTTGGTTTTCTTTGCTTTGATTTGTAAGTTTTTTTTATAAAACTAGCGGACCCGGCGAACAATTCCTCGCCCCTATTTTAAGCCAACTTTAGAATAAAACTCGATTTTCGATTTTTCCAATTTTCCTACTTTTTCGGAGGGATTTTCCAAAATTTTCTTCCGTAAAAACCTTCTCCTCGAAAATACGAACAACTGACAAAAAATTTTACAGAAATACATTTTTTATACCATTTTTATATACATAGATTTAATGAAATGGTTGGTCGAGTGACCAAACGTTTCAAATTATCTGATTTGGTTGATGAACAATTAAAAAAGTTGTTTTCATTAAAAATTTACAAACTTTACTAACTAAAACCCGACTATGTTTCAATCTCTAAAGCCCCAAGGGAGCCTAAAGGCACTCATTTAGTTTTTTCCACCTGTCAGGTATACCATTGATTGTACAAATTTTTAAATGTTGTTTTGAAATCAGATGCCCAAATTTACCATAACAAAATGATTACCAATTTTTTAGAAGTTGGCATTAATGGATTAAGAATATATTTAAACCACTACAAATTTTAATGGTTTTACAAAATTTACATGTCTGCCAAACTTAAAATCGAATACTCTACTGCTCTGCCAATGAGAAATTGTATGTCAATTGGATCAGTTAATTAGAAATGGCAGATTTATTTCCAAAATATTTTGATTCTGCCCAACTGTGAAGCACTATAATGAATTGTGTATGCGATGTGTAGCTAAAAGTTGAATTAAATTCGTATTTCATCAAAGTGGAAATTCATACCCAGTCATATGGAATTTCTAGATTTTTTAACTTTTTACTAAATTTATTTTACTAAAGATTTACATATGAACGTTTGTGATTACATACTTATTCAATTCCAGACAGTTTTCTTAAAAATATTTGAGTGACGTAGACAATTATTTATTATTTCGATATTACTCAGTTTTCTTTAAACAAGTGTTTACTGATATTTAATAAATACTGATTAAGAATTTATTATCTAATTCTATTTAGAAATACATATTACTATATAGCTATCAAACTATATAAACAAATTCGATGATATTGTGCAAAAGTAATAAATATTATAGATAACGATTTATTAAGCCACTTACCCATTTTATGTGTTGAATAAATCTGAAATGAAAAAAAAAATAAATTAAAGAAAATTAATACATAAGATTAAAAAAACTAAAATAAATAATTAAAATAACTGTATAAAATATTAACATCGCACTTATTTAGAGTAACTATCTTAACAAATCTTAAAGAATTCTAATCGTGCCATGAATGCATGGTCCTTCGGTTCGTATGTCTCAGCGTAAGCTTTATAGCTCGAACTGTATTGAATTTGAAATTAGCTTACAAATAAATGATCTTATAGATTTAACAAATAAGTATATACCTCTTGCGTGAATTCATCTTCATTTAACTAGCACAGACTAAAACCAAATTTTTTTACATTGATCATGTTACAGTCAACATAACACTGTTAAGTACTTAACAGTCATCATGCATGAATTATAGTACGGGTTTTCCATAAAAAGGTGTTATTTTGGTATGCAAAGAAAAATTGAATTTTTTGAGTTAAATGATCGGATGTTTATTTCATAATAAAGAGGAAGGTATGCCGTTAATAATGAAAAACAACATCAGCCAAATGGCCACCACGACCACGCTAACAGGACCATATCCTTTTCATGAAATTTTCCATAACCAAATCGCAAAGTGGTTGCCCTATGTCCTCGATAGCCTCACGAATTCTATCTTTGAGGTCTTGAATCGACGCTGGGCTGTTGGCGTAGACCATATCTTTCACGTGGCCTCAAAGGAAGAAGTCGCAAGGTGTTAAATCACAAGATCTCGGTGGCCAATTGTGATCACCTCCTGATCACGGTCCGGAAATTTTTCCCGTAAAAGAGAAATGGTTTCGTTGCTTGTGTGGCACGTAGCACCGTCTTGTTGAAAGTAAATGTTGTAAAAATCAATATCAACCAAAATACGGTATAATAACTTTTGTGGAATGCCCAATTCCAAAGAACGACGAGGAATGGGCAAACCTGGGTTTTCTACAACACTTTGGGCTACAGCAGCAATATTCTCAGTTGTTCTTGAGCGACGTGCACGGGTTTTATTCTTCACATTACTAACTTATTCCAACAGCTCGAATTTTTCCACCAATTTCTGTATTGCGGTCCGACAAGGTGCTTCACGACGACCCAAAAATTCTTTAGTTTTGCAAACTGTGACTGCAAGATTTTCACCATTTTTGTAGTGAATTTTAATAATTTCAATGCGTTGTTGAAGCGTGTATCGTTCAATTTTTAGTAATGGCGTAGTTTCTACTTGTCAAATGTCAAAGAATAAAAGCTTCAAAGGTGACAGCTACCGAAATACCGGGTGATTCAAAATAACACCTCTTGTTGGAAAACCCTTTACATATGTCTGAAATATGTATCTGAAATAAATTCAGAACTATTAAAAAGTTACCAAAATGGTCACAAATCTTCTCAAGCATTTGTTTTCAAAAAACTCAAATTTATTTAAATTCCAATATTACTTTTGATATTCTACTTTTATTTCACGGAAACATTATTTTCTTTATTTTTTATAGTTCTGAATTTATTTCAGATACATTTTATGTACTTTAATTCATATGTGAAGACTGTTAGGTGCTTAACAGTGCTATGTTGAATGTAACATGATCAATGTTAAAAAATGTGGTTTTTGTCTGTGCTAGTTTAATGCGGATTTATCTTCACACACATCTTGATGTGAGGCTATTGCAAATTCAGCATAAAGTTTTACGTATTCTACAGACTTTTCTTAAAACAATTTAAAAATATTTGCATTATATCAAGCAGTTGGAATATTTAGGCAATTTATGCCATTTGCTAAACAAATTTCCCTATAGTCAATTATGAGATTCTCAATCAACCACAAATAGAATGGATTTTCATATGCATGAGAATGAACTTCACTGAAATTAATTTTCTTAAATGACTCATACGAAAAATTGTTTATTTATTAAATGAAACATTAATACAAACACTACAATTTGCAATAAGTTGATTTGAAGTACTACACATTAGTGAAAATGATATATTTTACTGATTTCGTTTTCAGTCTAAAAAAAAAATGTATGTATGAGCCATTCAGCACGCATTTTATTATAGTTAAGGACTGCTTATTGGATCGTAAATTATAAATAAATTCCACTATTTATATAATCAGTATAAAAGTATTTATTATTACTTATTATTAAGTAAGATATGAGTGAGTATATATCTTTACTATCGACTAAATATTAAACAATTGTTGTTTATCATGATTTTTGAAATTTTAAATAATAATCGACCTACCACCATTCACTTTTTGTTTGTGTTCTAAGTAAAAACGGTGACGAATCGTTTAAGAAACGCATGGAACTACAGTGAGCACTTCAAAATAAAATCCCCTGAAAACAAATATAATAAAATGACTACCACTACTATTGAGTCTTATCAAAATCGACGATTTACAAAAATCAATAAAAAAAATTTAAAAATGCTCAAAGTACATACATGGAGTAAGCAAAATAATTAAATACTGAAGTTGAAAACTAAAAATGCAGGTGTTCGATCCGATTTTACTCATGCGACGATAAACTCGGCCAATGTGAACGGAAAATATTGACACACCTGAAAATTGTTTAGATAGATAAGAGGGCTCTGTCAGACACAAGTATTAAATAGAATTTAAAATGTGTGTGGCTATATTACACCCTATAACAATTTTAATATTTTTTTCCATACACATGGAAAAATCAATAGGAACTGATTCATACAAAGTTTAAATACATTTACGATTATGGTCTTTCAGATATTCAAAATTAACAGTTTATTTTTACCCGTTCTGACCCGATCAAGAAAAACTGAGTACACAGTGTTATTATTAATGGTATATACTTATGCGGATTTTACCGAAATTACTGTTACACGGTGTTATATACAAATATATATTAAACATATTTATAAATGATAAGAAGTTTGTTTATCATAACTATTTTATATATACAGCACAGTGGGACCTATTGTAGCATAAGTAATAAATGTGTATCTACTAAAATACTGTTCCTGTTCCTTCATTGTCATTATTTTCCAAAATTTGTGTCTAATAGGCTATACATAGTGTTAAAAGTAAATATGGGCACCGCTTTTTATGTCGATTTTCTCATTGCTGGCAGCAATGGATAAATTTTATTAATTATTTTACCTCGCTTCCAGAATGGTTTAGGTGCGCAAAAGTTGGTTCTGTAATTATTCTCCCTCCGTAGAGTTAACAATCTTTTCTGGGTTTTTCCTATTGCACAGGTCAAGAGCAAAAAGTAAAATTATAAATTTTGTTAGACGTTTCTCCGCATAATTAATGATATTTCAAAAAGGGTCAGTCCGATGTTACAAAAACAAACTTTCGATTGATTGAATTTTGAAAATATTTTACCCATGCTATGTACAATTTTTCACATATATATAAAGTTTCAATCGGCTCAGTAGTTTTGGAGTTATAATAACAAATTAACGCAAAAAATATATATTTTACACGAAAATAGCAAATTTTTTTATTTTAAAAAAATCATGAAAAATCGAAAATGGCAGAAATTGTTCAGGTTTATGGTTTTATCACAAAGCCACTTGTAATAGGAACAAAATAATATATCGATTATAAAAATCTATGGGTTCTTTTAGAATTTATTCACAATTAAGTGAATTCGCTCATATTCAGAAAATTTTAGCTTTTTGTTTGATATACATAAAATTGAGTTGATAATGTTCTTCTTTCGATTGATTGAATTTTGAAAACATTTTTCCTATCCTATTTGCAAAATTTTTCATATACATTGCATTTCAATCGGCTCAGTAGTTTTGGAGTTATAATAACTTATTGAAGCAAAAAATAAATTTTTTACGTGAAAAAAAAATTTTTTTGTTTTGTTTTAAAAAAATCGTGAAAAATCGAAAACGGCAGAAATTGTTCAGATTTATGGCTTTATCGCAAAGCCACATGTAATAAGAGCATATTGAGATATCGATTATAAAAATTGATGGGTTCTTTTAGAATTTATTTACAATTCGTTGAATTCGCTCATATTCACAAAATTTTAGTTTTTTGTATTAAACACATAAAATTGAGTAGTTAAAGTTCTTCTTTCGATTGATTGAATTTTGCAAACATTTTCCTCATATTATTTACAAATTTTCACATATATATTAAGTTTCAATCGCCTCAGTAGTTTTGGAGTTATAATAACAAATTGAAGCAAAAAATATATTTATTACATGAAAATAACAATTTTTGTTTTTTTAAAAAAATCATGAAAAATCGAAAACTGCAGAAATTGTTTGGATTTATAGCTTTATCACAAAGCCACTTGTAATAGGAACAAAATGATATATCGATCATAAAAATCTATAACCATATAATACCCTACACTAAGTAAATGAGCAAAAATATTTCTCTTTTACAATTTCAGTAATTTATTTTCGTGAATGCTTTTCAGAAGAGGACCTATAAGAGTTTTTTTCTACAAAAATATTAAATTTGTATTAATAAAACTAATATATTGTTACGTTTTAATCTTCTTAAAACGTTGGTTTATTTTCTTTAAATAAACCGGATACTTTTGATTGCAATTAAAAGCCGTTTAGTAGTTTAAAATTGTAACAACTCTTTATTTATTTAAAATCTACAACAACAACAGTTTAAATGGTCACTCAGTGTCTTTATGAATGTTTATCAATTCCCAGAAATTCACACACACTTTATAATGCACAAACTTAAATGTACAAGGAAGATGATGTTAACTCTAACAGCGCCAATGATAAACTCAACTCACGACTGCAACCTCTGCCACAATTTATACACACGCCATCCCTCGGGAATCTTCTACAATGCTCTTAACGGACAAACTAGTACATTCGAGTTCTAGAGCTTTCGATGTTAATGTTAGCAGCTTAAACATGCAGTGTTGCCATACTTACAAACAATGCTAATAACCGCATGCTATCAACATTGTTGATAAGTAGAAGCTTCTACTGATGGACGTGTTTATAAACATGATGAATGTTGCAGGCAGTTGTGCAGCACATTCGTAACAATATAGAGGGGTTTGCATTGTAAGAAATAAATTTTAAATTTGAGATATCGGTCAGTTTTAGCATGTTTTATTTATATTATTTAATGGATACTACAAATTAAAAGTATATATGTAATACAAATAGCAAACAGTTATAATTTCAGCCAGCTAGTTCCTCCTATTTTCAAAGAATATGTATCGATAAAATCATCAATAAATTCAGGAAAATGTATTTAACATAAAGTGAACTTATACACATCGTTAGCTTAGAGGGCAAAGGCGCTAAATCAACATTTTGTGAACATTTAATATTAATGCAAAATTAAAGAATGAGTAAAATTACACAGATTGAATCAAAGAGAAACTCGCCTGTCAAAGACTTAACTCAGTTCTCAAAAACCTAATCGTGAAAATGTATGATTATTTTGAGTAATTTTTTGTTTGAGTTTTTTTTTTCTAGTTTCCACTCTATGTGTATTTCTCTATGATTTGAATAACAACATTTACTGTTATATAAACATTTTTTTTAAAAGCTACTTAGCGGGTTTTGCACTCTAAGCTAACGTTATAAGTAAATAGAAACAAACATACAAAGTGCTATGTTATAACACTGTATTGTCCTTTATTTTTTTTTTTGTAAATGTCCTGGTTTTATTTACTACCATAAAAGAAAAAAGCTCAAAGTAAAAAAAAAAACCAAGACTGTGTGTGACTCTCTAACTCATTTACACTAATGGAAGGTCATAAAAAATATTTAACCTAATTTTTGTTGTGGGAATGCTTCATTCATTCTTCATCATTCCCCACCATCCTCAAAATGTCTGTCGCAATACTCCTGTAGTTTTTACCAAGAATTTTCTATGGTTTTTCTTAATGTTTTTAAATAATTTGTTGTTGTTTTCTATTTTATATTAAAAAAAAAAAACATTAAAATAAAATGACGACAATGATGACTTCAATATCAATTTCTTAGAGCATTTGGAAGAATGATGACAACCTTGAATAATTTAGTTTTAGTTTTCGAAGAGCAAAAAGGACAATTCATACACATACACATATACAAATGCTCTCGAACACATACCAGCAGTTCTGGATGAGTGTCCTAAACTAAAGACAACTAAGTAGTTGCATAAATAGTTACATGGGTCCACTGAATCTACATAGAGTCGGTAGGTCGATTTAGCAATCGATATTGTGCCATGAATTTTTATACCCTACACCTTCGTGAGAAGGGTATATATAAGTTTGTCATTCCGTTTGTAATTTCCACAATATAATTTTCCGACCCTATAGAGTATATATATTCTGGATCCTTATAGATGGCGGAGTCGATTAAGCCATGTCTATCTGTCTGTCTGTCCGTCTGTCTGTTGAAATCAATTTTCTGAAGACCTCAGATATCTTCGGCATCCAAATCTTCAATAATTCTGTCAGACATGCTTTCGAGAAGTTTCCTATTTAAAATCAGCAAAATCCGTCCGTCCCCGATAGACTATACGATAGTGTGCTGGACTATCAATCTGGGGGTTTCGGGTTCGATTCCCGCCAGAGACTCTGGGTGCATCTGCAGACAAGCAAAAAGCTTCGCAGTTTGTGTTTGTTTAAAAAAAAAAAAAAAAATTACTAAATCATAAATATACATAATATGGATATCTAATGATAGATATTTCAAAGTTAATTGCAATGATGTATATAAGGCTATAGTAAGTTGGACCTACAAGGGGTCAAAATCGGGAAAAATATATTTTAACCCGAATTTTTTTTCACAAAAAAATTTTTTTGTCATAAATTTTTTCCACTAATAAATTTAAAAAAAAAATTAAAAAAATTTGGAAAAAACTTTTTAAAAACAATTTCGAAAAAAAATTTTAAAAAAATTAAAAATTTTTTTTTTCAAATTTTATTTTACAGTATAATTTGGTGAAGGGTATATAAGATTCGGTAGAGCCGAATATAGCTCCCTTACATGTTCTATAACTTTTGGTGTGAGGAAAACAAAAAAAATCATTTTCGAGGCGCCCAAATTTCAGAAAACGTAAACAAATTGACTTTTTCTCATTTGAATATTGATTTCATATACCGGTTACACATAGCAGTCAGTTACCTTACTAGCTACCTAACTGCTTACTTGATTAGTATCTGGTAATAACAGTCAGTTAACAAGACCAATTACTTTTAAATAAACCTTCTTCCGAATAATTTCCAATAGATTAGCTACTTTGTAAAGTGCAGCCCAAAATAAACGTTTAAACTGACTACACTCTAGATTACTTTGTGAAACTAAAGTGACAATTGACTTTAGGCTAGATTATGTGGCATGTATGAATACTTAAAGTGATCAGACATTAGTGAAAAATACTGTCCCTAAGGAATACATTGACTATTTGTTAAACTTCTGAGATCCCAACTGTCATTTGGTTACCTTATACATCCCTGGTAATCTATAGTGAAGTCAATTGTCACATAAGTGTCTCCCAGTAATCTAGAGTCACTCTAAACATATTTTATATATTGCACTTTTTTGTGAGTGATACGTACAAACTGGTTTATAAAAATAGTTTAAAAAAATTATGAGGATCCAGGTCATCCATTTGGGAGGGGCGATGTGGTGGGGTTGTGAAATCAAAATCTGTTCTACATTTATCTTTTTTCTTCCATTTTATATGAAAACTTTTCGGTTTTGTGGGCGAAAATTGCTATTTCAGCTCTCTGGACCCGCGTCTGATCTAAAGTGTAGTAACTTCAGCCGAATAGCAGTCGAAAGAAGGTTTGTTTACAAGCAATCAGTTATTAAAGTCAATTAGCTTCCTCTTGGCACCCGTACATGTTAAAGTAACTAGATAGTAACCAGCTCGGTAGCTAGTAAGATAACTGTCACTATGTAACCGGTATGTGAATCCAATGCGAGGACTACTTTGGAGCAGCTATTGGTCAATTGATCCATGGTACATGTTAAAATAACTATTTACGTAGCTATTTATGTAACTAGTGGTCACCCTAAATGTAGTTACCCAGAACTGCTGGGGTACGCGAATACATCTTGAAGTTCAGTACTGTTAGTCAGAGTGTGTGAGAATGGGTGTGAAAGAAAAGTTTATTGTTGGCAGTCAGACTTGTGGGCAACAAGTTGTTTATGAGTCTTTCAGTGTAATTTACATTTAAATTGCACGCACTCTCTAAGAAAATTAAACAGAGAGAATTTATATTTTTTGAAATATTATTAAGAATGAAATAGCAAATATATTATTTGTAATATCAATTTGCAAATGAAACAGAAATGGGTCTCAGAAATTACATTTACAATTACAGCAATAGATGGCAACGTTTGTAACCTGTGCCACAGTGCACACAAGAAATATTAATACATACTTCTTGCATTCCACATACGCCACAGTGAACGTGATTTTATTTAACAATAATTAAACATTAATTATAATTTTCTTTTTAAATTTCAAATTAGTTATATCTACAGTTGGTAACATAAAAATGATTAAAACGTTTAAATAATCATTAAGTTTTTGTTAAAGTCTAGCTGATAAATGCTAACAATGATAGATGGTCTTAATTGTTTAATATTATAAATAAACATCATAAATCAGCATGGAAAATTCCAGTGCAATAAAAATTACGTTGCATTTTCGCCTGATTTTAATTTGTTTTTGTTGGAATAATTTAAACAAAATTACTAAGTATTAAAGGGAAAAAGTAATACCATTATAAGACAGAGGTGGGAGTACACAAATGTTTTAAAGCGACAAATTTGGTATTTAAAAAAAAATATAAAAAAATATAAAAAAATCTATGGCTGTTATGCTATATCTGCGATATGGTAGCATTTCATTCACCATTTTGGAGAATGTAATGTGGTGACTCTATCCAAACTTATTGCTTTTGGGGTCAGATTACGCTTCCAGATTCCGGATTAAGATTTCCAGAGAAAATGCAAATAATATGAAGTGGTGTGGATTTGATTGTCATTTGTATATTGTTGTTTGTATTTCATAGAGTAATTTTCTTTTCATCTTCTTCCTTGACATTCTCAAACAAATGTTAGAAATACGGTTTTTTCTCGTAAAATACAAGAAAAGTTTGGCCACTCTTACTGAGAGAGAGAGAGTAAAAAGATATTCTGATGTTTGTAACGCCCAAAAATATTAGTCTAACACCCACCTTAAAGTAGGTCGTATGATCTAGAATCTTTTTCGATTAAACTATGTCCGTCCGTCCGTCTGGCTGGCTGGATATTTGTTTCGCCTCAAGAACAAAGCCTATTGAAACTGGCTGAAATCGGTCCATTATTTCACCTAGCATATAAATGTCTTCTCTAAATAGGACTTCATAGGTCATAAATGTTTAATTTATATAGGTATCTTCACAAATTTCACACCAAATAAGCTTAATATATACATAAGTCATATCACCTAATTTTATGATAATCGGTTATACTTTCTTACTTGTTTTATTCTACAAAATAGTTTATCTTACAATAAGTGATGGCTAATTACATTGACGGGTCCCTGATACCCATCCCTGCCATAGGAACGTGCTCATACCTTCATGTCCTTTCACCTACTTACATACATGCCTTTACCACGTACGAGGGAATCACGTTTCAATAAATAATTAAATATCAAAATAACACGCAAAACTAAAATTTTCATTTGTTTTCAAATTGTCAACAATAAAAAAAATACAATAATAATAACAACAATGCAATTAAAGCAAGACATGGTCATTGGTCAGTTAATGTCCTTTTGTCTGTTAGCAACCTAAATAAAAAAAGAAAAACAACAAAAAACATCTGTAATAGACTGACACACATGCATTGATTCTGCTGATATATTGGGGTGACTAAGCACAGTGGGTTGAGTTGGTATGAAAAGCTGAATGAAAAATATTTGATGTTTTTAAGAAGTTAAGTAACGTTGGATGATTTTCTACGATGCGTTCATTTCTGAAAAAAAAAAAAAAAATAATGTTGCCCTAAAACCCCGAAGATTTGCTACATGTTTCACCCTCAATTATATTAAAGGGTTAGAAATGCAGCATTTTTTAATCAGATTTTCTTAATATTGTTTTTGAAGTTTGCTTGTATTAATGAAATAGTTTTTGTATTTTTTGGTTAAAAGTGTTAAAATGGAAGACAAATGTATACTTTTATAATATTTAGAAGCAACGTAAAAGAAAATTGCATAAATGGTAGTTGTTTTTATTCTATTGTGATCGTTAAAGATGTATCACAGTATGAGGGTATGAGGAACCTTTAATAAGTGGTACAAAATATGTTGGCAACATATTGTGCCAGAAAAGAAAACGCCATTAATGTTTACCAAATTAGCAGCTATTAATCAAAGCCTTGTTTTGGAATACTTAACAAAATATTAACATAGCTTTAGGAACATAATTTTGAAAAGCAAATTGAAGAATTAAGTCCGTTTATATAGAAGGAACCAGTCAATATAATGTTGTCCGAGAGCGGGAAGTTGATACCTGTAACTAAACTCTTATAAGATTCGAATTAATTGTTATATAGATTTATAAATAAAACCACACATTTGGAATAGTTAAGAGATATGGCCTCTATTCTCTAGCAACGAGACTTGTACGTTAAAACAGTGTGTGATGACATTGAAACAGCTTTCAATAACATGACAATTAGGTTTTGTGGAATATGTCAATAAGTTCATAGTATCCATGTGGGTAATTGGATAATTATTAGAGAAATCGGTCCACAAATGGCTGAGATATAAGCAACAAATCACGACTACCTAATGATAGATATTCAAAGACCTTTCCAACGACGTATATAACGCCATAGTAATTTGGACCGTTAGACTTTTTCTTGTGGTGTTTACTTAAGTCCCAGGTCTATTCGAATAAGCCACAATCCACAGCGTACCTCAAAGCCAACATAACCCATGTCATATGTCAAATTCGGCCTGATTTATGCGCTAGAATCATGGAAAATTGAAAACACAGAGTAGCACGGTGGCTCAGAAAATAATTTCATTGACCAAAAGTTGTTAACATCGTTTGCCAACATTTTAATGCCATTCAATAATAATAAGGTGGCCAAAAATTTATTAGCATGTCGTGACATGCTGTTGATGTTATATTATGTTATCGACTGGTGAAATCAGTTTTGGGTCTACAGAAAAATAAGCTCAAAATCCCAGTCTTTAGGTGCGTTGAACCACTTTCTCAGTCACTTCTGGTACTAAGTTATTGTGAAACCATTCTCATGGACATTTTTTAAAGCTCTTTTCAATAATGCCAATAATGCTTTGCACTTGTGTGTACCAGCAGCATTAACGCAAACTAATGAGTTTAGTCTCTCCTTTGAGACATTGTATCATTCTATGAAATTTTCATTATGGCAAGCCAAACTTCTCTCAAGTAAACACTTTACATTCTCCATTATCCCATTGGAGATTTTTTTCATTGATTTGATTTCATTTAATTTTTCCACAAAAATTTTGGCAGCTAATCAGCTGAATATTTTTCTCCTGCAGCATTAAGTTTGTAAATACCATGTCGTTTTTTTTCTTAAATTTTGAGTGGAATATTTAAGACTTTCCATCATTGTTAAACCAGAAATTGGAGTTCCATCCGGAACCATTCATAAACCAGAAATTGGCGTTCCATCCGGAACCATTCATAAACTGCAAAATCTGCTTTTGGTTCTTCAGTAGTTTTTAAAGTTTCAAAGCCAATAACAGAATCATTTTGTTTTTCATAATGTCTAACACTTCTCATGCCAAAAGATATTGAAAAATCGAGGGAATTCCCCTTTTTCGTTTTATTCACATTGTGTTTGATTATGTAAAAATAATAATCCCGGATAATATAGGTAATTACGGTTAATCGATGCAAAAAAAATTAAATCGATCCAAAAACATTTTATTTTTCTTTCCCGGATAATTGATGTTGCCGGTTAATCGAATCACGGATAATCAAGGCCACACTGTACAACGTAATGTAAGAAAGGGATAACAGCCACCGGTATTCTAATATAAACTCAGTTGCTATAATATATCTAAGCTAAAATAATCATATTTTTAAAACATAAAGCGGGAAAATGTTCAAAGTTACTTTAAAGAAAAGTAAATTGCTTAGATTGTATATCACCTAATCAGTCTACTTATTGGCCTTATGATCCCAGAAAAATTCCTGATCTAATAGATTTTGCCATGTCAAGGAATTTAAATAGAAACTATATCACTGCAGAAATATCAAACGCACTATCTTCTGATCATTCTCCCATTATACTTAACTATTACGGCCAATCGATAATAGAGATGCATATGAATTTGGATTATCACCGCTACATACAATAATACGATTCATGGGACACTTACTAAAAATCAGTTATGATTTGGATTTTGGAACTACAGGATCAATAATAAAACAACGACACCAGTAAGGAGTTAAGAAGCTTAAAAAGAAACATATTCAGGTGGAATTTCTCCAATATGAGATGATTACAGATCAATCAAAACAAGGATCAGGTAATACAAATGATGACAGCACAGCAAGAAGGTTATTTTCAGGTCCCGAAAGAGCATCTGAAATCCCAAGAGTTGATATAAATTTTATTTCAAGATTTAAAACAATTATCAATGTATTTGTATGCAAGGAACAAATTGATGCTGGAAAATTTGGTAACTATGCGAAGGAAACTGCACGAATATATACAACCATATATCCATGGAGAAATTTTAATATATTACTGGTAACGTCAGCATTCGAAGTCAATGGAAAATAGAACATCGGGACTTAGATAAATAAGCAAAAAGGCTGCTTCATGAAAGTAATAATGTAGAACTAAATATTGTTACGTTTTAACCTTTTTAAAACGTTGGTTTATTTCCTTTAAATAAACCGGATACTTTTGATTGCAAATAAAAGCCGTTTAGTAGTTTAAAATTGTAACAACTCTTTATTTATTTAAAATGTACAACAACAAACAGTTCAAATAGTCACTCAGTATCTTTATACACGTCTTACACACTTTATAATGTACAAACTTAAATGTACAAGGCAGTTGATGTTAACTCTAACAGCGCCTATGATAAACTCAACTCACTACTGCAACCTGTGCCACTATTTATACACACGCCATCTTTCGTGATATTTTTCTTCTTCTACAATGCTCTTAACGAGCAAACTAGTATGTTCGAATTCTAAAGCTTTCGATGTCAATGTTAGCAGCTTGAACATTTAGTGTTGCCATACTTAGAAACAATGCTAATAACCGCATGCTATCAACATTGTTGATAAGTAGAAGCTTCTACTGATGGACTTGTTTATAAACATAATGAATGCTGCAGGCAGTCGTTACAGACCGTTAAATTCAAATCGCTTTTGCAAAATCGTAACAATATGGAATATTCGTATTATCCAACCGAATGGAAAATAAACATTAATAAAGTTTTAGTTATTATAAAAAAATAAACATTTTTGTTCCTAATGTAGATTTGTTTCTACACGAGGACGAAATTTTGAAACAAATGATCTAACGACATTGAACTTTATCGGTCATAACTGTTTGATTTATACACAAATTTCGCTCCAAGTAAGTTTTATATACACGGACGTCATTTCACGTCATTTTATGATGTACATTATTAGTGATAGCTCCCATATAAGAACCACTTCCGAAAATCACTTTAACGAGCATAAATCGCTTAAACATGTTGGTCCATATACAATGCAACAGAAATATGTTTCATATATACATAAATCACATGACCTAATTTCATGGCGATCGATCCATAATTAGTCATAGCTTCTATATAAGTCCAACTTCCGAAAATCATCTACGAAAATATAACGCTCATTTGCTGCAACAACGACATAATTCAAAATCCGTGTGTTTTGTACTGAGTAATACGAAATATGCGCCGTTCTATAGTATTTCATATAGTTTTATCAGTTTTCAAAAAAGTCAATAATTTTTTCAGTGAGAGTGTTTTTTTGTTGCAAACGTCAAAACCAAAATTTATTTTTTCTCGTATATTTGACAAGCAAAAATTTTGTTAAATACAGATTAGAAGGATATTAACATCTACTATTCAAATCAGGTTTTATTTCTAAAATCTCATGATTTGTTGAAAATTTATTTAAGAAATAGTCATAAAACATTCAAAGCCGTTTTTCTCGAAATAACTTTTTTTGAATTATGACGTTGTTGCAGCAAATGAGCGATATGTATTATTGAACTTAAAAAAAAATTTATCATTTACTCTGTGTAGGGTATTATGCGGTCGGGCTTGACCGACCATACTTTGGATAAATAGAATCATGCGTTCAACAACAAATGAGGTCATCACAACGAATCTGAATTTTGTAAGTTTATTTTATTGAAATTTTTACTCCATCCATTCCACTGTAACAACTTACTGCATACAAATTATTTATATGTAATTTGCTCACAAATAAAGGTGTTATTGCGTTAAGAATTCATTAGCCCTAGAAAATCAACTATAGAAATGGACAAAATTAGAAAAAAGAAATAAAAACTAGAAAACCTCTAATACTAAACTAAAACTTTTTATTTATTTATTTATGAGACTTTATAAAGAAGGTGTATTTGTTGATAAACTATTTTTGAAGAGTATTAATACAAGTATGTAATACCAAAACAAAATAACCTTGAACTTCAATCAATCAAAATATAAAATTAAATTAAACTAAATTTGTGCTGTCTTCGTTTAAAAAAAATCTAGTTTTTAATGAGCTTAACATGCAGACAGCCATACAGGCACTTTAATAACACCAAATAGTTTTAAATAAATAGAGAGTTTATTTTGATAAAAATACAATAATTCTTTGTATTTTTTTTATTACAAATTAAAATTAAATGGCCATTTCTGGTTTGTTTTAAGACAATGTGTGTTAAATATTAGGCGCCAAATTAATTTACAAGGATACTTTTGCATTCAGAATATTAAAGCAAAAGTGTGTATATGTTAAAATATCTCATTCTATAATATACTATATGTATGTATATGACCTTCATTATGAATAGGACGTTTTTACAATGAAAGAATACGCAAGGAAAGATATTATAGACAAGTTTTTGTGAAATTAAACAACTTTTGATATAGAATTTCTCTATAAGATATATAGCAAAAGATTAAATCGAATTTTATTTTACTAACACACATTTTGTTTATATAATAAGTATGTATGTAATTAACGATTAACATCCTTTAAAATGTCAAATTACTGTTACAGGTTTATCTCAAATTACAAATCTAAACAAATAATAATATTTACATGGCATGACATGTGTGTCTTTCATGCCATGACATGTTTTTCTGTACGTTTTTTTCTAAAATCTAATATAAACAATTAACAGAAACATTTATTTTTATTTTATTAATAATTTAATGTACTTGTACATACATACACAAACCTCAAAGAACAATACACATTTTGCAAACTCAGTTCGTGTTAAAATCATACAAATTATAAATATAATTAAAATTTAACTAAAAAACAACAATATACAATCTAATAAACATTTTAAATAATCTATAACACAGAAAAACAACAACACAATATTTAATTGTTTTATTATTGCCCCTACAAAATGTATGACAGATTGTAGGTCTTAATAGCTGTAGAGAAGAGACCTGATGTTTTCATTTGTACGTACTCGCACTTGTATTGTTATTAAATCACCAACAGAAAAATCACTTACCAAGCGTTGGGAGAAAGACACCAACGCTTGTGTAATTTGTATTTTGTTTTTTGTCTTTTATCTCATACACTCTCATTCCAAGATCAAATACAGATACCCTGAGTAATTTAAAAACTTATTGAATGATAAATCGGGGGCAGTGTATACATTATTTGTCTAATGGCTATTTAATAGAGTTAAGACAATACCCAGCAGTCCTAGGAGACTGTCCCGAACTAGTGATTTTACCTATCATTTAGGGTGACTAGTTATTTTAACACCTGGATGTCCTAATAAGACTGTCTGATAGCTGGTCCAAAGTAGTCAACGCATTGGATACACATAACGGTTATAAAGACTCAGTTACCTTACTCTCTAACTAAGTGGTTACTAGATCAGCTACATAACTAGTTATTTTAACATGTACGGGTGCTAATTGACCTCAAATAGTCAGTTAGAAAGACATCTCATAGCCAGTCCAATAACCGATTGCTTGGAAACAATCCTTTCTTCCTAGGTTACTTAGAGACACTAAAGTGACAATTTCTAGGTTACAAAAAAATTAACTGTCTGAGAATTATATCAACACAATTTGCATAAAACCAGTTTGTACAAATTACTCACAAAACAGTTCAGTACAAAATAAACGTTTAATGTGGCACTTAAGTGACAATTGACTTTAATAGATTACCTGGGGTATATAAAGTAACCAATTGACTTCTTTCAGCACCACAAAGAGTTCATACGTAGAAAATGACCCAAAATATATAAATTGGAGTCAGCCAAGTAATAGAACATTAGTGGCAATTACTGTCTATAAGGGATACATTGTGTGCTTGCTTAACTGCTGGGGTAATAATGACAAATACTTGTACAATACACACATACTGGGACATTGAGTTTAATCCCAGCAAACATATATTTGAAAAATATTATATATTTTTTTCTGACATGATACAATCAAAGGGAATAATTAAGAATAACTTAAGGTTAAGAAAAGTAATGACGAAATATAGCTACAGTTCAAGCAATCTAAAAATATCTGATGGCCCAGATGACTACCAGATAAAAACCTATTAAAACCAATGGGTAACGAAGTATCAATAGGGAATTCTGAAAGGTCTTGTCCTAATTGAACGCCAGACAGGATAAAATGGACAATAGGACTTGGGTCCTATAAGTCAATTGTTGGAACTATCATTATCCCAAAAAAAGTTCAATAGTCGATAAAAATAGATTTTTTTTTTTTTAATTTGTTTATAAAAACAAGTAAGGGAGCTAAATTTGGCTGTGCCGAATCTTATATACCCTTCATCAAATTATACTTTAAAATAAAATTTAAAATTTTTTTTTTTCAAAATTGATTTTTAAAAGTTTTTTCCAATTTAAAAAAAAAAATAAATTTTTTTTAATTTATTAGTGAAAAAAATTTATGACAAAAGAATGTTTTTTGTGAAAAAATAAGTAAGAGAGCTAAATTCGGCTATGCCGAATCTTATATACCCTTCATCAAACTATACTTTAAAATAAAATTTAATTTTTTTTTTTTTCAAAATTGTTTTTTAAAAGTTTTTTCCAATTGTAGGTCCAACTTACTATAGCCTTATATACATCGTAGCAATGGACTTTGAAATATCTATCATTAGATATCCATATTGTCTATATTTATGACTTAGTAATCGAGATATAGATAAAAAAAATAGGCCAAAAATATAGGTTGTCTCGGATTTTTGCTCATATCTCCGTTATTTATGGACGGATTTTGCTGATTTTAAATAGGAAACTTCTCGAAAGCATGTCTGACAGAATTATTGAAGATTTGGATCCCGAGAAATTTAAATAAGTTCAAGAATTTTCTAAAGTAAACAACGATAAGCTCCTAGCTGAAGTTCGGGAAATTTTTAAAGTAAACAACGAAAAGCTGTTAGCTGAAGTTAAAGAAACTTCCAGAGTAAACAACAATAATAAACTTCTAGTTGAAGTTCAAGAAACTTCTAGAGTCAACAACGAGAAACTTTGTGCTGAGGTTAAAGCTGAAGTCAAAGAAACAATTAAACACTTAGCTGAAATGGAAGCGAAACTTTAAGAATCTTTTAGAGCCACAGATAAGAAAATTCAGAAAGTGTCTGAGGTTATTAACAACAGAGTGAATGGCATTGATAAAAAGGTCTCGGACTTAGAAACAAAATTGAATAATGTTCAATAGTGTCAAAAAGAGGCAGTTTTAGAGGCTTTAAATGAGAAACAAGGTAAAGCTAAAATTAAATGTTATAACTGTGGTCAAATTGGTTACATTCAGCGAAACTGTAGATCACAAAGAAAGCGAACCAGATATGTTTCACAGCTAAGAAACAACCAGCAGTCGAATCAACAAGCATTACAAGAACCACTTTTAAAAAGAGCTAGCACTGAGGGAGAGGATTGGTATGGGTTCGTGAGGAAGAGGAGGATTGTGTAGACAATAGCTTATGGGTGTTGAAACCAGCAGGTGTGAAAAGTGGCCATGTAACGATGGATGCCCTCGTTGAACAGTGCAACGACGAAATGGTTCCTGTTTCCCGAGGTGAAAAGGTCATCAGGCCGGGTTCCAGGCTGGGTAAATGTGCTTCAACAGAGACAGTGAAAAATTGTGAGGAAGATACTGCCAATGAATTTGCCAAAGAAATGCATGAATTCGTTCGGAGACGAATTAAAATGACCAACAACCAAATGAAAACCAGATGTAGCCCACAACGTGGTAAAGGTTTGTCTTCCAAACTACAGAGTTAGTGGAAGGGACTACATAGGGTGGTTAAGAGGTTGGATGACATGGTCTATAATATACGGAAAAGTGGAAAACCGATATCGGGAATTAAGGTTGATCATCTAAAACGACTAGCTGCCCACTGGAGAGGTGAATCTGTGCCTATTCGGGACGAACAGGCTTAAGTGGTGGACAGTGTTACGAATTTGCAATAGCGATTTGAATTTAACAGTCTGTAACGACTGCCTGCAGCGTTCATCAGGTTTATAAACACGTCCATCAGTAGAAGCTTCAACTTATCAACAACGTTGATAGCATGCGGTTATTAGCATTGTTTATAAGTATGGCAACACTAAATGTTTAAGCTGCTAACATTAATATCGAAAGCTCTAGAAATCGAACATACTAGTTTGTTAGTTAAGAGTATTCTACAAGATTCAGGAAAGATGACGCGTGTAAAAATAGTGGCAGAGGTTGCAGTAGTGAGTTGAGTTGATCAATGGCGCTGTTGGAGTTAACATCATCTGCCTTGTACATTTAAGTTTGTACATTATAAAGTGTGTGTGCATTTCTGCGAATTGATAAACGTGTATAAAGACACTGAGTGACTATTTGAACTGTTGTTTTTGTACCTTTTAAATAAAGAGTTGTTACAATTTTAAACTAATAAACTGCTTTTATTTGCAATCAAAAGTATCCGGATTATTTAAAGGAAATAAACCAAAATTTTCAAATCTGTAAATTTAACAATATTGAAGCTATTGAAGTATTTTGCGACTGCCCAAAGAAGTAGTCTGATATCTATGATGCCGATATATTCTAGTGATATTGACATACACATAGATAGTCAGTCATAGACAGCTGGTAATATAAATATTATATTGAGGGTAGTTAGCCGTTATCGCTGAGATCTACAAGTTCTTAACGAACAACACGTCTTGGAACTGTTCAGGGTATCAGGTCGCAATAATATTGGAGGTAATGAATTAAGTCTCGATGCAGACACAAAGTAGAATAATTCACCAAGATGTATACAGACGAAGTGTGTCTTGGAATCTATGAACCAAAGGAGATTGAAGATAATACTTAGCATTTGTATTGAGAGTGTATGCATGTATGAATGTGTTATTATGAAACTTAATGATCTTAGATATTTCCTAATGATGATTCGACTGTGCGCATATGATATTTGCAGATGATGTGGTGAGAAAGAAGAGAACGCTCTTCAATTCCTCTGTCAATTTTCTGCATTATCAGACAAACGGTTTAAATGGGTTCCGTGAAATATCCCCACACAATTATCCATACAAATCGGGTCTTATTTCATTATAACTCCCAATGCATTGAGACATATTTCATAATTTTTTGTTGGCAGTTAACTCATCATGCATGTGAACAGCGATCTCTCTCTCTCTCATTTAACAAATGAAACATCCCAGCTATTTTGATAGTCAGATAAATTACAGATTTTTATTCCAAACTAATTTTATACAAATCATTTTCAAAAATCACTCGTTAGCATTATATTAAATATGTTATTTATATAATGAAATCTGCAAAACAAAACAACAAAATTCTATGCAAAATCAGAGTGTCATTTCAATTTACCATTAGGTCGGCACTCAGGTAATAAAAAGCACAGAATTTGTTAGAAGGGGTGCAGCAGATTTAATGATCCAATGTAGCTGCTAGCGCTCATAGTAAACATTTTCATACAAAATAATTTGTTTTTGTTTGTTTTTTATACTTTTTTGATATTTGTTTAAACACAGCTCATGACACCCTTTTAGTAGTTCTTTTTGGAAATTTAGATTAATAGAACTCTACACCTACAAACACACAGTATTTGATATGAAATCAGTATCAGCTAAACAATAATATTTAACATGCTTCTATTATAAATATGTTATGTGTGTATCTGAAATATGTTACCCAGCAAACATAAAGTTAAGCATTTAAGATAGATGTTTATGAGATCAAAGGTCACATAGGTCAGACTAAGACTAAATAAAGACATGTACATTCTGGAGATTTAATGATGTGATAGGATCCGGAATGATATATAAGTATAAAACATCACTAGAGATCAACGATAGCATTAATTCCATATATAATAACCGTTATCATTAAAATACCGTTACCGAAATAAAAGTAAATTAACTTTACCGCTTTGAATCGGTAGCCAATCATTAGAGTTCCTAGATGACAAACTTATTATTAACTCGTAAACTTGAGTTTTTAACGATGAGAGTTAAGAATATTTTTATAACGTTTTTTTAATTATTGAATCAGTTTTTACTTTACAGGTCTATGTATTAAATGATTTTAATCTTTTAACTCAAAATGTTTGTTCTCAGTTGAAAATTGAATCAATAAGCGGAGTAATAAACTGGATTTACCAAGTTGTACAAGTGTGTTCGAATGTCTTTATAGATTGTGTAAATTCTTCTCAGATTTTCTTCCTTAAGCATTGGTATCATCAAGTTCAAATAAGTATTTTCATTTCTTATCTGCCCTCGTGGACCTAAGAATTTTGAATTGGATCTGTATTAATAAGCATTCTCCACAATTGTATCCTGTATTTCCAAATTTGTTTCAATTTAATCTTATATATAATGAATTATTAATTAGTGCAAATTTGCTGATTCATGTGAATTCTGATGGCTTCTATGTTATGGCAGAAAATAATGCGTCTATTTAATTGAATACAAAGATAAGTAACAGTATCAGTCTGTGGAATGCATATATGTTATTCAGTGTTATAGGTGGGCAGTCTTCCGAGAACATATGCAATGTATTTGATTTAGAGTCCGTTTACTCGTATCCTCCAATTATTTAACCATGTCTCCTTGCGTCTGAATATAGTAAATATTTCCTACTAATCAAAGTTGTAGCAATCACTAAGGGTTTGGATGACATGATCTAGTCTTGAAAAAAGTTGCACATTGCAATCAGTGTGCTAGCAAACATAAACGCCTTTATTAGATGTGAGGATTAACATATTTTTGAGTCATTGTGAGAAATGAGAAGAGTACTGAACTGTGAAAAACGGACTACTCTAGTTTGACAACATCAAGGAACTCAACAAAACATTTTAATGGATGGTCTGATATTTAATTAATTGGATAGTTGTGAGAGGAACTGTCGGTGGGATTGAACAATTCTTCTAGTGTAGACCCTGAGTAGGCAAAACGTAGAAGATTCTAAAATATAATTAACGGCTATACGTTGATTAGAGTCCGCACTTGTCAAACGTAATTGAGGACTGTACAGCAGATATTTATTCAGAGCTATCAATTGGTAAGGAATGCTTAGAGCGATACTCGACCTAATATATCCCTGGAAGTGTTAATCTTGGATTCCATTAGAAGAAGGAACTAATCAGAGTGGGAGCTTATTGAGAAGCTAAAATTGTATTTAAAAGTTAAACTAATTCTAACGATTTATATGAAAGGGGTCTATCTCTTTAAGATGTCGATGACCTATTATCGATAAATTAAGACATTATATGCACTCCGTGATATCATGGAAACCCTCCCATTAAAGATTCCGGAAACCCACCCATTAAAGATTTTATAGTTGTTTCCGTTACCTTTTTGGATGAGGTGGCTCACTTATGCTTAAAGGCAGACATGTCCTGGGATAACTTTGCTGTGTTCTTTAATTCTTATTTTTCAAGAGTCCAATACCTTTCCACAGGCCCATGCTCTGGACAGTTGTCTGGATATGCCTCCCGTAATACAATGGCATGATACCAAATCGGGCCAGAAATATGAAGGCACTGTGCCATTTTAAGAAAAGTAAAAGGCGTTTTTGTAAACACTCCGTAATATATATTCCTGTGTTTATCATGCCTGATGTCACAACTGATTTGCTTATTTTGCCATAACTGCAAATGGCTTGCCTCGTCCATCAGCTGCATACAAATCTTGAACCAGAAGTTGTGAAAAGTCTGCCAGTAAATATGTTTCATTATTCATCACGCAATTTTTTTATAAAATTTGACCAACATTTTCTCGCTCGTTCTTTTGTTTCTAAGTTCTTTAGCGAATTGCTATCTAAAACTTTCTGAACTTTACACGACTTCAACCCAGCATTAGCTTTAACTCTGTGCACAAAATAATCAGAGCATTTAACTTAACGAGCTGCTAGAGAAACAGTTTTTCGACTTATTTTGCATTACCAATATCTGTTAGACCTTTTTCTTCCATATCCAGGTTTCCTTTCAATATTGTTTTGAAAACAGTATGAAGATAAACCTTCAAACATTTTGCTATTTTTGTTTTGAAAGACCATAGGATTTTTTGAGAAGTTTTAAATGTGTTTTCATGTATCTTTTTCGGAGACCATTTTGACCGAAATAACAATTGAAATTGAATGATTTAGAAACGTGATTAAAACAATTATAATTTGTTGGACCAAGGATAAGTTGTGGCTGGAATAATGTGTATAAGTTTTTTTTGACTCACTCTTAATATTATATTTTTTATCAGATTGAAATACTTTTTCCCACAATTGAACAAGTGTTTAAAACACTTGCCACAAAATATTCCGCATGGTAACCACAAGGACTTAGAAAATCTACGGAGTACAATGCAATGGAGTTGCAAAACTGACAAGAAGGAATACTGCAGGATGTCCCAAAGAAAAGTTTATGTATTTATTGAGACATTAAGGAATCTTCGATCTTCAGGATGGCGGAGAATTACTGAAATGAATATGAATAACTGCTTAGCACATTCAATATAAAATAGTATTATGAGTGTTTCCGCTAAGAAAGAGTTTGTTGGGAAATGCGATCCAATGACAAAAAATTTACAGAATGCACTATATTTCCCAGTTACAGGAGATTACTCCGGATAGAATTCTAAAATTCCGAAGAAATAGCTGAAATAACTTGAAGATTAACAATTTGCAAATGCCATGAACATTTATAGGTAAAATATTATTAACTGTGATCGGAAAATTTGGGGTAATTTTGAATGGGTTAATTGCAAATGAAATATGGGTAAGTGAGAAAGAAATATAGTTAGAAAATGGACCTCTGAACACCATAGGTAGGAGGGCAGGTTCATCTGAAAACAAAAACAGATCAGGAACATTACTGACCCCAATTGTTTGCTGGGTACATATGCATATGAAGTGAGTGTGTCACTGATTACGCGGTACGAGAGAATTTCATAACAAAATTTACTTACATATGAGTGTATGTGTGTGTGTGTGTTTAGATGAGAGTATGTGTATGTTTGCGCGTATAGCAATGACTTTGAAACATTTGAAATTTATTGATGGTGATGATGATGGCTGTTGTTTTATTTACTAAAATTTCTAACGAAAAAACACAAACAAAAACAAAAGTAAAATAAGAAATATAAGTATGTATGTACAATACATTAAATAAATAAAATCGTTAAAAAAATGACAAATACCCAAGAACACACATAAATAAATAGCAACTCTCAAATACGCAGCCAACAAACACTCCAAAGAAACCATGTAGACAAAAAACAAAAAAAAACAACAACAACAAAAACAAACTAACACCCATTTATTTGCTCTATATCGGCCAGCGGTCTGTCCGTCCGTCTTACTCATAAATGTGTCGGGAAAATTATTTGTAGTATAAATATGGCTGTGTGCGTAATTGTGTGTGTAATTGCCCAGTAGTTTCCCTTATAGACAGTAATGACTGATCACTTGCTGACTCCAATTTATATAGTTTGGGTAATTTGACACGTATGTGCTCTTTGTAGTGCATAGAGAGCAGTCAATTGATTACTTTACACACCCCCGGTAGTGAATTGTCACTATAGTGTCTTTTAGTAATATAGAGTGTATTGTATTTTGGTAAGTAGTTATATTACCTACCAGAAGTAATTTATTGGAAAGTCAATTGTCACTAAGTGTTTCATTGTAATCCGAAGTGTAGTATGTTTAACCCTTTAACTGGCAAGACCGTAAAAATTATCCGATGAATAATTTTTTTAAAAGTAGATGTAGTTAATAGAACCGTAAGTTTTAAGTCCATCAGTAGCAGCTTCTACTTATCAACAATGTTCAAGCTGCTAACATTGACATCGAAAGCTCTAGAATACGAACATACTAGTTTGCCCGTTAAAAGGTATTGTAGAAGATTCCCGTGTTTAAATAGTAGCAGAGGTTGCAGTAGTGAGTTGAGTTGATAATAGGCGCTGTTAGGGTTAACATCAACTGCCTTGTACATTTAAGTTTGTGCATTATAAACGTGTGTGTGTGTGTATTAAAAACACATAGTGACTATTTTAGACTGTTGTAATAAATAATAAAGAGTTGTTACAATTTTAAACAACTAAAACTGCTTTTATTTGCAATCAAAAATATCCGGTTTATTTAAAGGAAATAAACCAACGTTTTAAAAAGGTTAAAACGTAACAGTATTCTCGAATAATTTGAGGACAGTTCATTTCGATGAATTTCTTCTGCTTTTTATCATACCGACGAACTTTTGATGGTTGTGTACTAGGATTGGTTCTTCTGAAACGTTCAATACCTACATACGGGCGGACATATTTGAAATATGACAAAAAATAAAATTATTATTTTTTTTTTTTTTTTCGAAATTGTTTTTTAAAGTTTTTTCGAATTTTTTTAAAAAAAATTTTTTTAACTTAAATTAGTGAAAAAAATTTATGACAAAAAAATGTTTTTTGTGAAAAAAAATTCGGGTTAAAAAATATTTTTCCCGATTTTGACCCATTGTAGGTCCAACTTTGTATAGCTTTATATAAATCGTTGCAATGGACTTAGAAATATCTATTATTAGATATCCATATTGTCTATATTTAAAGGTTGTCTCGAATTTTTGGTCAAATCCCCGTTATTTATGGACGGATTTTGCTGATTTTAAATAGGAAACATTCTCGAAAGCATGTCTGACAGAATTATTGAATATTTGGATCGCGAAGATATCTGGGGTCCTCAGAAAATTGATTTCAACATACAGACAGACAGACAGACGGACATGACTTAATCGACTCCGCTATCTATAAGGATCCAGAATATATATACTTTATAGGGTCGGAAAATTATATTGTGGAAATATACTTACCATTCTCACGAAGGTGAAGGGTATAAAAACGGTCTCTGGCATGTATTTTCTTTTCGGCTTATTGGGCATGTATTTTCGGAGATGGTGTTTCGTCTTTGGAACATAAGTGAAATCAGCAACACACCATCGCTATTAACTCTACAGAATCGACGAACTCGAAAAATTGTTCATCAGCCATTTGCTCCAAAATGATACTTTCGTATAAGGACGTTTATTAATAACCATCTTTAACACAATAGTAAAATAAAAGGATGCAAATAATATAACCATAAGCAAACAAATGAAAAAAAGGTGAAAACAACAATGTAAGAGAGGAGGACAATAATAAGTAAAATCACTAGGTCGGTACAGTCACCCAGAACAGCTGGGTGCTGCATTTGCGTGTGTGTGTGAGTGTGTGTTATAATATATTTATTTGTATTAATTTTTGCTCTACTCTGCTCTGTGTATGACAGACCAACAGACATTTCTACAATACTTTTGCTTCAAACACATGGTTGGTTGGGTTGTTAGTAAAACGATAACAATATTAAAGCGACAACAACAGCAACAACAACAAAATAATAACAATAATAGAAAAAACGTCAAATTCTTAAACCGGCAGTTAGTGGAGAGAATTCGTTAAGTAAAGACGCTTTTAACGCTTCAAAAATAAAAAAAATAAAAAAAACAAGAGTGAAAACTAAAAACAAACGAAATAATATAAATATTAGTAAACTTAAGAAAAATATTGCAAATAAATAAATTAAAAAAAAGAGTAACAGCTCTCAAAAAAAAAAAAAAAAAAAAAAGAAAACAAATACAAGTTGTTAACTTTTCGTGAAACAGTTTCCAAATCAGTGTTAATTAATTTGTGATTTTTTATGGTAATTATTAAATTGAAAATAAAAATAAAAAAATATGCATACATTATAAAATAGTAATTGTAGTACATGTTGCATATTAATTTTAAAAAATAATTGTTAATTTTTGTGGTGAAATTAAAACCAGTAATAAATCAAAGATCCGCCAGTTTCATTTGCATTGAATGATGAATGCAGATTAATAGGATAATTCATAATGAAGTAGTTGTTTAAATAATGTAGACTATGCTGCATACTTTTAGGTCATTCGTTGAAGGCCAATTAAAAGGGCGTGGTTTTTGTTTTATTAAATTATTAATTGAAAGATTGAGTGCAATATACATATGTATATTTAAAAATAATTGAAGAAATTAGTGAATAAGTGAAACAAGTGAATTTCGTGTTTAACCCTAGCTCTGGCACCAATATTTTTCTACGAGACCTGGCACTATTTATATATTTAATTTCTTTTAAATTCATATTGTTAGGGATATTCTATGAACTATTAGGGATACTGGTGTAGCCATCCTTAATTTCACCATAATAGGTCCAGGCTTCAAATCGGGCCGAAAATATATAAGTTTCCAATATTTTGGATTCTTTTAAAGCCATTACTGCTTTAAAAGAATCCATGGAATCGGAAAAATGATAAAGTTACGCTTAAGTAACTCGAAGTTAAATGTCTCGGCCTTAGCTATTTATTTATATATTGCATTTTTACTATAATCAAGGTTAGTTTATTATTAAAAGTATGAAAAAATAAATCAAAACATGAAAAAAACCACCAAGGTTTTTTGTGGAGTAAAGTGGTTAGTTTACTAACCACCGTGGCGGTTGGCATTAGAAATAACTGTGATAAACATTTTTGTTTCGTATAAATTTTTTTGAAATCGAATATTTTTTACTAAATTTTCTGACTAAACAACCAAAATATCAAAGTAACACAGAATTCGATGAACAATAAACACTGTGTGCTTTTTTATTATTTTCAAATTAGTATATTTATCAAACCAGAGCACCCAGACGGCAAAGTTTTGCAAAAAATCATAAAAGATGACTTCAGAAAATATAATTATTTAGCAAAATGGCAATAGATGCCAATAAACTATGTTTTAAAGACCATAGAAAATGTGGTTAGTAAAGTAACCACCCAACCGCAAAGAGTTAAACACGGGTATAAAAATATTCACAAAATTTGACCCATTGACCCTTTTACTTGATGTAAATATAATATTGCTTTGTATACAGAACTTACAACTATAGACTTTATTAGATGAAAAATTTAGAACGCAATTTCCCGATAAACCGGTTCTTGCTTATATATTTGCCATTAATGGGCCAATTTTGATTAAGATTAAGAATGAATGTCAGACGGATTTAAGTTCTATTTGTTATTGGAGAACATTGCTTATATCTCTAGCATTTATCTGCCGATTTTGCTGATTTTCAATATCAAAATTCTCATGACTATATCTCATGTATTCTCTTGATTGGGATCGCAGTTATGTAACGTTTAATACTAATAGTCTAACTAAAAACAAAAAAAGAAACACTGTCTGGAGTTCAATGTAGAAAAGCTTCAAAAGTGAATCAAAATGCAATTCAACAAGGTGGAACTTGGCGGGATGTACATTAGTTGCTCTGGAGAATTAAGCCTGTCTAAAAGGAATATAACTATTTTGCAACATAGCAGAATAAATTAATAATAATTTTATCGACTTCCAACAGCTCTCTTGGCTGTCCACTCAGAGTATTTTCAATTAAACTTTGAACATGAATGATAGGACTGTAAATTATTTTTTGAAGAAAGGCTTCTTTTATCCCATTTTAAAACTGTTGGATTATTTAAAAAACCAAGTGGATAACAGCTGAATTTTTTAATTGTGCTTAAACTTCCAAGCAATCACAAGGCAAAACATTTGAAAATTCATGATATTTTTATTTGATATCCAAAGTAATCTCAAACCTAAACAGAGACTTGAGTATTACATTTAAATTAGATTTGTAAATGTAAATGTTATTGTTAAATCTAAAATTGATTAGTTCCACAACAATTTCTAGAACGCATACTTATAGCCAGTACTTGTTCAACTTATGCATTGTGGCCAAAGATTTTGGTTTGAAATTGTCAACTTCAGAACTAGTTCTAGAGAAGTTTTGCAGAGTTAGCACTTGTTATTTGGAACGGTGATGAAATTAGTTCTAACCTTAACAGAACATACTTTATTTTGAACTGTTCTACAACTATGTAGTTCTTAAATCAGTAATTTTCTGTAAAACTTACACTCTTTGTATAAGATTTTATTGTATCTTTGTTTAAAATATTTTCTCTCAAATTAAGAAATATTCTCCTTTTCTTGTTTATAATAATAATCAATTGTTTGAGAAAGGCCTTAATTGCAAACCATTCTCAAATAGTTTTGCAAAGCTAACACGCAATATTTGTAATCGATCTGTAATAAGTTCTTTAACCAGAGATCTGTGTTTGAAATAGCCACCCCTTTTTTTGTTCTAGAGAACCTTAACAAAACAAACTCATTTTTTGGATCTATTCTATAACTATAGCAATTGTCTCCCTCTCTCTGTTGAAATTATTGAAGATAGTTTAAGAAGATAGTAAATTTATAGTCCAATTATTTGTTTTATTTATTTATTTCTCAAACAGCAAAAATACTCTCCTTTTTTGCTGGGAATTATAATCAAATGTTTATTCATTCATAATTGCTGACCAATTAGGAAAGGCTTAAAATTCAAATAATTCTCAATTTGATATCGAACCTGAATGTTTTTTGTTGGGTTCTCAGCAGATACTATTTTTAATAATTTTAAAGCTTTTTGGTCAGTTAGGTTAGTTTGGTGTTAATATAATAAGATGTTTTTAATTAAAATATTGTTACGTTTTAACCTTTTTAAAACGTTGGTTTATTTTCTTTAAATAAACCCGATACTTTTGATTGCATATAAAAGCCGTTTAGTAGTTTACAATTTGTAACAACTCTTTATTCATTTAAAATGTGCAACAACAACAGTTCAAATAGTCACTCAGTTTCTATTTACACATTTATCAATTCGCGTTAATGTTAACTCTAACAGCGACTATGATATACACAACTCACTACTGCATTCTCTGCCACTATTTATACACACGCCATCTCTCGGGAATCTTCTACAATGCTCTTAATGGTCACACTAGTATGTTCGAATTCTTTCGATAACAATGTTAGCAGCTTAAACATTTAGTGTTGCCATATTCATAAACAATGCTAATAACCGTATGCTATCAACATTGTTGATAAGTAGAAGCTTCTACTGATGGACGTGTTTATAAACATGATGAATGCTGCAGGCAGTCGTTACAGACCGTTAAATTCAAATCGCTATTGCAAATTCGTAACAATATATTGAAAATCTTAATACATTAATGAAGCAAAAAAGGAATCGTACTATTTTTGTTTATACCTACATATCTGTGAATTTTTGACAAAACAACTTAAGTGTACTTTTAAACATTTTCAGGAGTGCGCAAACTGTTCAATTGATCGATAATTGTTTTATTATTTGACCTTAAAGAATTTCGAGAGCTTTGAATACTTCTTTGAGACAAATAATTAAATTCTTCAATGACAAATAATAAAGTAAATATCGAACAATTCAACAGTTTTTGCGTACTCCTGAAAATTTTTAAAATTACACTTAAGTTGTTTTGTCAAAAGTCCACTGATATCAATAAAAATCTACAGAGAAAATGATGTTTAACGAAAATTTCGAAATGCGTAAAAAATACCATCATGTTCTTATGAATTAGTGAAGCTTTTATACAATATTGAAAAGTTTTCAATGAAAACTTTATCTGCCCGTTTCTGGAAATGTGAAAATATCCCAAAATTTTAAGTTTGTACCAAAAAATTTGATTTTATTTAATTTTCATAATTTATTTGACAAGAACTTTATGTTACAAATTAAATCGTATTCAAAACCAAAGACCTAACTCAAGTGTTAAAATCCTAACAGGGGAGAATGTATTAATCGTATGTGTGATTTTCTTGAATAATTTTTTTGTTTGAGTTTTTTTCTAGCTTCCGCTTTATGTGTATTTCTCTATGTTCAAAACATATTTAGAACCAAACAAATATAAATTTAGAAATGTTTCTTACGCCCACTTAAAATATTCTACAAAGAGGTCGTCGATAAAATAAGATTTATTTTTTAAGGCTTGTTTTTTAAATGTATGTATTTATTTATATATAGATTTACATTGTTAGAGATTAGGTTGTTTTTGTAGAAAATATGAAGTAGATATTTAAAGAGAAATTAAAAAAAGCCTACACAGGAAATTTTTAATTTCCCTATTCTTTGAAAGTATTACAACTTTGGCATTTTACAAACGATTTAAGTAAATGATAGCTGGTTTCATTTAGAGAAAATTAAACTTTTAAAATATTTGTTTGAATATAAAAATTCAAACTTTATTATTAAGTTAATAGGCGGCAAATGACAAAATCGAAATTTTTTATTTTGAGATAATTTAAGCTTTTAATATAACCATAACTATAATTCAAATTATAACGTTTTTTATTACATTTTTATTTATTATCATGAAAATTCCCAATAAAAATTTAAAAATTTTCAAATAAAAATAAATTAACCTGTCAATTCTATTACACGAATTTTTACACAAAAGCTCTTCAAATAATAATGCCAACTATTTAATATTTAATAAAATGTTTACTAAATGCTTTCCTCTTTTGTGTAAAAATGCATCCATCAAACATTTTCCATTTAAAAACCGAAGCGAATAACAAAATTTATGGCACAATTCGCAAATGCTTTTAATTTGTTTGTTTTCAAACGTATGGCATATATCATTTAATAATTTTAGGAAAACAAATGAAAAGATCTCAAATGAAAATAAATTGGCTTCCATAATGATTTCTATAGTTTCTAAATAAACCAAAATTTAAATTGATTAATAAAAACAAATAATGTATGATTTTCGAAGAAATGATTTTAAGTAAAAAAAAAATAAAGAGTTGTGTAAATAAACAATGTTTATTTTGGCATAAATTAAAATAATACTTTTATAACCCTATAACTGTAGGCATTGTTTTTAATGGGAAAATTATGTATCATAACTGCTTGGTAAATTATATTACGCTATACATTACTATTCGCTAACTAAATCGCTAGTGCCTTGTTGCCAACCTATTTGACAGTCCTAAGGCCGTTTTCTTAATGTATCGACAAACTGTCTGTTACTAAATCTCGTCATACATTTAATAGGCCGATAAACTGTTCGTTAAAAATTTTGGTTTTCTCAATATACCGACAAAAAAAATTATTTTCAGTTGGCAATACCTCTCAAAATAGATGTGAAAGTTGGGAACCCTGCCTTTAAGTGACAACATGTTGACATGAATCAGCTGTTTAATGTGGCCGGAATCTTTTGAAAAATTCATTATCCTCCATGTCTGCCAGTTAGTTAGGCCCGGCATGATAAACTCTTTCAGCATTCACTTGGAACTCATGTTCTTCGAGTTCATCCTCCATCAAATTAATGTTAATTCCTCTATTAAACTTTTTTTTTTATAAAATCTATTGAATTTTGTTTACAAAAACAAAAACACATAAAAACTTTGAACAGCTGTCAGCTGATTGAATTTATCTCTGCGATAAATAAATAATTGGTAGATGAGGAGCAGTTTACCCCTAGTTTACTAATGGTTATTCATAGTTATTATTACTTATAGTGAAGCTTCAAGCACTGCCTCTAATAGGAACTTTTGCCCTTAGCTTAATCCCGATAGCTTCAGGCTACGTATGAAGCCAATTATACTGATAAATAAAAGAACAAAAACATCACCAAGGGCCATTAAGTCCATATCGCTATGCTCGTCTCCGGCATTGGCCAGCCACAAGGCACGTGATCATAGTCCAGATCGCAAAATCTAAACTGTTTTGTCCCAACATTATCTAAAGTAAATTGGTGGTGTTTAAGACCACAATGTTCTATAAAAAATTCAGTAAGTATTCTCAAATCGCTCTTTTGGAGAATACTTTTGCACAGAGTAATGAATCGTTTGGCCTGTCTGAGTCCAGACAAGTCAATCCATTAAACCCAAGATCGAATTATTTCCAAAGAACATGAAAGGATACAGGTCCAATGAAAGTAAACCGAGCTTCTCTATTGGCCAAGAAATCGGCCCGTTCGTTCCCTCGCGTGTCCCTCATGACCAGTTACCCAGCACAATGTCCGATCATTATGAACACCGAGTTCATTTAAGGATGTAATCCAGTCCATGATGACTCCAGACCTTATATAATAGGAAGATAAGGCCCTAAGTGACCCCTGGCTATCTGACATAATAAATATCCTAACGCCCTTTAATCTTCTTTTCAAACACTCAGCATATCATACTGTTACGAATGTGCAATAGCGATTTGAATTTAACGGTCTGTAACGACTGCCTGCAACATTCATCATGTTTATAAACACGTCCATCAGTAGAAGCTACTACTTATCAACAATGTTGATAGCATGCGGTTATTAGCATTGTTTGTAAGTATGGCAACACTAAATGTTTAAGCTGCTAACATTAACATCGAAAGCTCTAAAATTCCAATGTACTAGTTTTCCTTTAAGAGCATTGTAGAAGATTCCCGAAAGATAGCGTGTGTATAAATAGTGGCAGAGGTTGCAGTATGAGTGGAGTTTATCATAGGCGCTGTTAGAGTTAACATCAACTGTCTTGTACATTTAGGTTTGTACATTATAAAGTGTGTGTGCATTTTTGCGATTTGAGTGACTATTTGGACTATTGCTGTTGTACATTTTAAATAAATAAAGAGTTATTACAAATTTTAAACTACTAATCAGCTTTAATTTGCAATCAAAAGTATACGGTTTATTTAAAGGAAATAAACCAACGTTTTAAAAAGGTTAAAACGTAAGAAATTTTAATTTCATTTAATACATACAATTGACTAAACACCGCAGTAACGTTAAAATGTACATATATTTTATTAGTATATATTTAGAGGTAAAATTTATATTCAACTCATTTCACAAATTTTCCGTTTAGAAGAATTCTAATGAAAATTTAAAAATCCCCATCAAATGTTGATGTCATTGAAAACATCTGTATTCACAGCCATGTTCCCAATTGGTTTCAAATGATTCAACTTGTAAATTACTTAATCAATATGAATATGTTACGAGCTCGAGTTACAAGATGTACAAAGTTTCCCTAACCAGAGAGAACCTATATTTCAGCTTGTATTCCAATAGGGCGGTCACAAATATAATTTTATTAAAGCTACGATTCGTTTATTCATTAGTTTGCAATCGGACCAGTAGTTTAGAAGATTCAGATGTATTACTTGTACTAATTTTTTGTCGATCGACCCCACTGTGCAATGTTAGCTAGAGGTATACAATAGGGTGTCCCTTATTTTGCACTTTTTCGATGCTGTCAAGGTCTAGAATTGTTCTAAGGCGAATATCTGAGATTGGTTGGGGTTAACTGAATTCACAGGTGCAATGTAGTGCAGCCACAGCTTACAAGTTTTCTGTACTAGTAGTAATATAGCATATTCATGAGTGTATGGTTATATGTTCGGGCTTGACCGACTTTTGTTTCTTACTTGTGGTTGCATTTAGGTTTTTACAATATTCCAATGATCCATTATTTGTGGGAGAGTTGTAATTATGTGGTTACAGTATTGCAATGGATTATAATATTGACAAGAGTCGTCTGCCGTTATTATACCTCACTATTGATACAGTTTAAGAGTTATTAAGTGAATTATTATTTATTCTCTAGAAAAAGTGATGCTTATTTTCTTGAATAGGGCTAAACCCTGTTTATTTCCTCTAAACTAAATTTATGAAAGAAATTTCATTCTCTGAAATATAGAAAAAAAACACGTACAGCTGTCTAATTATTTCTCCCATCTATTGGAAATAAAGAAGAATGATTTTATTCATTCAAACTTGATTGTTTTTATTTTGCAAATCGACACTTACAGCTGACTGACTAATCATTCGATTGATGATGTTTTTTTTTTTTCTGTCTTAAAAATATTTCACACATTTTGAATACGATTATTAACAATTTAATAAATTAGCAAGCAAGTGTTGTTCAGCAACATTTGTGAGTTTTGAATTGTTTCAGAAAAGTTATTTTTACTCTTTACTTTTATTATTATTTTTTATAAAGATGCAAGATTATTACATCATTTCTAGTCTAAATAAATAATATTCACGTGTTTAAGTTGAAATATTAATTAATTTCATTTAAAGACTATAGATAAAGTAAATTTGTCAAAGCTTTATAAACAGGGCAAGTTTTTCAAACTTTTTTGCTTGAAAAATAAGCAAAAATTTATTTTCGACTATAATAACCATGATTGTTTGTGGTTAAACTTTAAGAAAAATTTAATAAAAAAATCTTTAGATTGTAATTCTATTTAGCACCAACATTTCATATCAATTTGGGTTTTAAAGTTTTAAAATTGTGGTTTATATTTATTAAGCGTCATTTTATTTTTCTATTTTTAATAACACATTTGCAACAGCAAGCTCATAACTCAAACTACATAGTTTCGTGTAAAATGATTTTGAATGTTTCAGTGATTTTATTATTCTTCAAGTAACATTGATCCAAATCACTTCTTTGAAAAAACAAAACCTGATATATATAAAAGAGATTTAAATCAAATGATTTTGAACTAAACATTTTCGAAAAACACATTAACGTACATAAATATCTTATAAATGTCGATGTCGAAGCAAATTTTTACATGGATATACAATATGTATGCAAAAATCAAACTGCTCGATTTAGTGAATATCGGGTAAATATTTGATCATAGCCCCCATATTACGTTCATTTCTAAAAGTCTCTTAAATACCCATAAATCTCTTATAAATATCGTAATCAGTTTGAAATTGTACACAAAAAAGGCCGTACCTAAAGATCGGCCCATAATTGGTCATAGCTCCCATTAAAAGACCACTTCCGAAAAACATATTAACGTGTCTTATATACATCGATATTGAACCAAATTTGTACTCAGATCAGTTGTATGTATGCAAAAATCATACTAGAAGACTTTTTTGCGGTCAGTCCATAATTGGGCATAGCTCACACATAAGAGCCACTTTCGATAATATCTATAACAAGAATAAAACTCTTGTTAATATCGTTATTGAGACGAAATTTAACCAAAACAAGTAAGAGAGCTATATTTTTCTGTGCTGAATCTTATATACCCTACACCAAATTATACTTTAAAATTAAAATTTGAAATATTTTTAGGTAAACAAAATAATTTTTTTTTCAGAACTTAAAATTTTTTTTTTTTAAATTGTTTTTCAAAATTAAAAAAAAATACAAATTTTTTTCAATTTTTTTTTTAATTTTTTAAATATTTTTTTTTTTTTTAAATTTACTAGTGAAAAAAAATTTATGACAAACTAATTTTTTTGGTAAAAAAAAATCGGGTTAAAAAATACTTTTCCCGATTTTGACCCATTGTAGGTCCAAATTACTATAGTCTTATTAACATCGTTGCAATGGACTTTGAAATATTTATCATCAGATATCCATATTGTCTATATTAATGACTTAGTAATCCAGATATTGATCAAAAATAGGCCAAAAATCTAGGTTGGCCCGGTTTTTTCCTTATATATCAGCTATTTGTGGACCGATTTTATTCTCCACATAAAAAATGTATATTGATTTTGTCATTTCGTTTATAAGACATCGAATGATGGACCCAAAATACATATATTTTGGGTCCATTTAATATTAGTGGTGTTTTTCAATTAAAACATTTTAGCCATTATTTGTAAAGAATTTAACTACTTTTATCAACAAGAATTAAAAACACTATAAAAGAGCGAAAATATAACCCCATTTATTAAGTATTACAATTTATAAAATAATTATGTACAATATAAGTAAATATACCGCTATTAAAATATAAAAACAAACATACACAAAAATGTCAGGATTAATCAGCAGGGAATTGTGTACTAGGAACTATAATTATTATAAATCACTTAATGTTTTCTTTTACTAAAAAAACACACTTGTTTCTGAGTTCTTAAATATTTAATCATAAACCAATTGAGAATTATATAAACAAAAACAACACAACATGTGTTTAAAAATTAATCACACTCAGGGGACTACATTAATAGTGGGAGCCTCTTGTAAATAGAATACAAGCAGACAAAGAGACTGGAACACAATTTAGTGGGTGTGTGTAGAAAAAAAAAGTCACAGCTAACCTAACAAACAATAAGTAGATGATCTAAGTACTTAGATGCAGGTCAAACTCAAGCGATTCGAATGGAATATTGTTTCCTTTTCACTTGAAAATAAATTTCCCCTTTTAACCCAATAAAATGCAATGTTTATTTTAATAGTTTCCGGTTATGACCGGCACTTTCAGTAAATATGACATCAAATTAAGAATAATGTGAAATCTACCAATTTTTCAAATTCGTTTGGAATTAAATATGTGTGACATAAATAATATTTTATCACTTTAACATTAAGGTCTAGATATTGTAAAGTTTTGCTAAAAATTTAACTTGTAGTTTTAAATTTTAATAGAGAAATTTGAAACTGATAAGCTGTAGTAAAGTAGTGCTTCATTTTAAGTCAGACTTGTCTTAGCATTGAGATTTATTTGAGAATAATATTTGAAGTCAAATTGAGAAAGCATAATTTCGCACTGGATCCTCTAAAGAGAGTCAACTCAAAATTTAAAAATTTTAAGTAGAGGACATTACAATGAAAGTTGAAGACGGATACAACTGTATTTTTTCGCGAATGAGTAGATAAAATTATGTAAGATTTTTACAGTGGGTAGATATGACCACTGTACACCGATTTTTGCAAAAAGTGAAAATTGAAAAATTTTCAGTTGACTCTCTTTAGAGGAACCAGTGCGATATCTCAAACGTTATTTCATAAAATTTAATTTATGAAAGAGAATAACATTTCATAACAAATTTGGCAGTGTCTGGAAAACATTTATTCGGACTCTCTCTGCATGGGAAACTGGCAATGGGATTAGTGTGAACATGGCGAAAAATGATCTTAAACTCTTCTTCATGAAATCTCGTATTTTAAATGACATAGAACTAAGCCTATCCGCTAGAGCAAAGTATCTGGAAGTTATTCTTAATTCGAGTCTATCCTGGAACCCATAACACATCAAGCAATAGTGTCTAAGGCCATAGCGGCCTTATATTCGTTTCACTCAATGTTGCCCGATACGAGTGTATTTTAGTCTATCCAAACAGAAGGATTTGCATCCCTTATATTTGAATTTACACTGACAGTCAGGCAGTCCTGAAATCTGTTATGGGAGTCTACATTCCAGGACAACATTGAATGTTTTCCTGGAATGCCGCTCATTTCTGAACGAGATATCGAGACATTCTACTTTGTGTTTGGGTATCGGGACTCCATGGTGTCCTATGAACCTGAACTGCGAATACACTGCCTTAAAGGGGAGCTTCCCTCCTGTCCTGAAATCTGTTATGGGTGTCTACATTCCAGGACAATATTCAATGTCATGTTTTTCTGTAATGCCGCTCATCTCTGAACGAGATAGTGAGATATTCTACTTTGTGTTTGGGTATCGGGACTCAATGGTATCCTTTGAATATGATCTGCGAATACACTGCCTTAAAGGGTAGCTTCGCTCTTGTCCAGAAATATGTTATGGGTGTCTACATTCCAGGAAAATATTCAATGTCATGTTTTCCTGGAATGCCGCTCATCTCTGAACGAGATAGCGAGACATTCTACTTTGAACCTGAACTGCGAATACACTGCCTTAAAGGGGAGCTTCGCTCTTGGATGAGGTTGACCGTTTGTTTGATATACTGATTTTATCGTATAAGCGATGGGTCTGAATATGGCTGTTGTCAATCTTTAACGCTAATATACATTTCGTGTGATCGACTGCTTAGTAAAATGACAGTGACTGTATTCGGTGGAAACAGTGGGAAACCTTCAGCTTTTCCTGGCATGACCTGACGGATTGGAAATCATCATATGTATGTGCATCGTGATGGTTTGTTTGTCAACTTGAATTAGGGAATTAGTTTCGTCTTATTGATCATCGAAACCCATGTATGACCCACTGGTAGTTATCACTAAGAAATTTATAATCAATCCTCTGTTTAGGTTTGAGAATTGTATTTGAAACATGGAATTGTAATTAATCTAATCTGAAAACGTTTTCAGAATGTTAAGGAAGAGCAAGCGGTGATACAAATATTTCCTAAGATACTATTCTGGAAGAAGGAATGGTTTAATATGAATTATACGACTATAACATGACAGTGTGCTTGAGACCTCCTGATAACATAATTCTAGGGTGACGGAATAAGATCATATGGATCTAAATATAGAGGTGCGGCTGGTAAGGAACCAAAACTAAAATGAGACAATTTTCTTCGAGATATTACTTTTCAAATATGCTACTTTTATGTTAAAATAATATCTATATTAAGAAAGCATGTTGAAATATACTTAAAAACATTAATAACTTTTAAATACAATTAAATCAAGTATTTGGACAAGTTTACCTTCCCCATTACTCAATTTCTTCATGTCCCTAAAGTAATATTTCAACGTGTGTTTTAAAACCACACATCGGTGGTATTGGCTTTGACGATGTTTTTTTTATTATTATTATTAAGTTTAAAATGCCGGTAAAAACCAAACACACTCACAGGTATAAATTAGAAAAATTGCTTATCTTGTGTAAACAGTTAAATAAACTTGTAATTCTTATCGTAAAAATGCGATATTGACGACAATAAAATGTATAGAGATGCGAGTTCTACAAAAGTTTTGTAGAACTAAATGCTCGTAGCGTAATATTTATTGTAAATATATGTATATGTATGTTGTGAGGTTCAATAAAGAATTGTTTTTGCCGCCAATATTTAACTACGTTTGTTTAATTTTGTACTGACATGTGTAGTTAACATCCTACACAATTTATTTATTTAAATGTTTTTTTTTTTTTTTGCATACACAAACGTGTAGTGAACATATTATAAGTAATTTGAATTGAAAATTGTATTAATAGTGAAACAGAAATTAGAGATGGAATTCTGTAACGTCAGGTTATCTCTAAGATACACTTTCAGCTCGACTTTTGTTACCGCTAAGCCTACGTTACTGAAATAACTGAAATTATCGTTTCGAATCTGTACTTTCATAATTTCTTTGGCTTTCAAGAATGGACTGTTTGAAATTGGCAACTGTTCTTCTAAAGAATTTGAATTCATTCATTGACTTCTTTCATATATAATATTTCCAATTTCAGTAATTATTTAGAAGGCCATACTAGTTCCATTCGGGTCCCATTGAAATATTATTCGTATATGCATTAGTGACCATTAGATTGCTATGGTTGGTTGGTTTAAGTTACTCATTACCGTATAAGTTTATATGCACTGAAATTAGGGTGATGTCAGATAGGCGTCCAAAACCGGACTGCTATTCCATACACTGTCTGAAACAGAAATCAGAGATGGAATTTTGAAACCGCAGGTTAGCTGACGTTACCCCTAAAATATACTTTCAGCTCGACGTTCGTTACCACTAAGTCATCGTTACTGAAATAACTGCAATTGCAGTTTAAGGAATGTTTTCTGTAGAGAATTTACTATTGATTTTCTAAAGAATTTCAGTTCATAACTGACTTTTTTCACATTAGAATTTTTGAATTTCTATACATAAAAATTCAGATATAATATAATGATATCATAAGGATGCCGTTGGAATATTATTATTTTATAGAGCAGTCCTATTCATGTTGGTCAATACCGTAGACGTGTCTAGAATATGTTCAATAGGATATAAGATATATAAGTGTCATTAGAAAAAGCTTTCAAAAGCTTATACAAAATGTTTAATTGTTGTACAATATGATGATATATGACCAAAATTGTACATCTCAAATTTAGAAAATTTTAAATTATTTTAACATGAGAGTAATATGTATATTCAATATTCAAGGACATTATTAATATGTATATCTAATTCTGATGAGAATGGCCTGAAAATCTGTCGAAGAAAAATCTATGTACTCTCATTGTGTCACCTTAGAAGTGACGTATTCGAGAGACCCAATCAAACAGTCATGTCGCAGTCGTCGATTCCTCTACATGAGTATTTAAACATTCCTATTCCATGGGAAGTCGTTAGATCAATTCGTGATCCATTTGAGATGTTCTGGGTATTGCAGAAACGATTCCCCGCCGTATCTTCAGTGAGAGAAGTGCCGCCTGACTGTCGACAAAGATACCTATTTTGCCACCATTATAATGATCATGAAGTGTATTGCCAGCTACCATGATTGCATAAATTTCCGCCTGGAAAACACTACAATCATTCGGAAGACGATATGAGATGCCTAACCCAAATTCGTCACAGAAAACGCTAAAACCAACAGCACAGCTCATTTTAGAACCGTCTGTATATATAGTTGTGTCGTATTCGTATACGAGGTTACTCCTACCCCACTCACTACTGGAGGGAATTAAGTCCTTTACCACCCTATCATAGTCTGTGTATGGATTAATATAGTCAGAAGGCTGGAGAACGATCGAAGGCAATAGGCTCAGAATCCCCGCATGGCCATATGTTTTCGATCTCCAACAACCAGATGCATGAAGCCCCACTGTACCACCGTTTTCTCTTCCTTCTCAGTCTGCAAGAAATGTTGGTGAAAAGAAATGTTTGGTGAATAACTTTTTTGTTTTTGGTTTATATCTCTGCCATTTTCTCGATTTTAAATAGCATTCTATAGCTATAGCGGACGTATTAATGTATCAATCACGTATGTAATATATTTGGGGGCTTCGGAAAGCTGGTTTTAACAGACAGGTGGATATGGCTATGTAGACTCCGCTGATGGTTTGGTTAAACATGCAGTCAACTCTTTAGAGTGACACACACATATCGTTACATTGTGATTCAAGTAACATAAGTGCCGTCTGACTGTCGATTACAGTGATCTCATGCATTTTCTTTTCGCGTATAACTTTTTATATTTGCTAATGCAAAACAGCAGATCCTAAACCACTGTTTATCTTAGAAACATCCGTGTCAAATCCATTTATCATGTTTTCGTGCCACCATTTCCGTTTGGAATGAATAAGAACAGTACATATTATCTTATATTATGTTATCAGACATTTGTTTTCAACGCGAGAGAAACATATGCAAGATCCGTGCATGTTCATACGTTCTTAATCTCCAGCATCCAGAGGCCGCTAGTCTTACCACATTGCAGGTGAATAAATCCTTGGAGTTCTATGCAATACCCTCTGAAGGAACCCTCAATATCAGATCTGCAGCATAAGCGACGGCTTTAATTTCCTTACTGTTCAATTGAACAAGTCAAAGTAGAGAAAAGATTACTAATATTGGGGTTTTCTACGTCCAACTTGTTCTTACTTCTCACTGTTCCCGAAATGTACGGTGATAATTGTCGATTTCAACATGGTCGTGAACATCACCAGGATCCTCTTGCGATAGTTGTTACGTTGTTTGGGGAAGCAGATGTAGTTTATTGTTTAAAGATCTCTCAATGGTTCTAACAACCCTCAAGCAATCCAGTTTCACAAACTAATTATCCAAATAGTTTGAGAAACTGGACCTAAACTTATAAGAATAAATGCATATATAGTTTGGTAGACACAATTGTCATGATTAGGTTAGTTCCATAATTGGTCGATTTGTGATATTCTAGCAGGAGCATGTTCAGTTCTCCCAATCACAAGTTTTCATTGTACGTTTGGTTGTGCATAAATGCACCACCAAGTATCGCAGTTCTAGTCCCCGATAGAGCAAGACAAAGACAAAGGAGGTATTCCAACGTCTCCTCCTTGTCTTCAACATGACAGGCAGATTTAATGTCCTCGCATGCTCCCCTATTAAACAGTGTCCTTTCAACATGGCTACTAGATCCCGTAGTCGATCAAATTCCTCATAGTCCAGTTAAATAAGGGTTTTACTGCGTAATAAAAATAAAGTTTGACTACCGTTACCGCTAAGCAACCGTTACCCCTAAAATACCCAAGCAGATCAACTACCGTTACCGCTAACCTACCGTAACCGAAATATCTGTAATTACTGTTACCGATATTTTATAAATAATTTTAATTATAACAAGTAAGAGTGCTATATTCGGCTATGACGAATCTTATATATCTTTGTTGTGGATGCATTAATTGCCCACTTTCAGCGTTTAGCATCCTAAATATATCAAGAAAACTTTTAAAAATTTTACATTTTATTGCTGGCGAACAGATTATATTATAGAAGTTACAAACGAAATGACAAGGTATAAAAACAACAACGCCAAACGAAACGAAATACCAAAAAAACAAAATACGCAAAACAATGAAACCAACACACATACAAACATACGTTTTTTTGCTTTTTTGTCAAAGCATATAAAAAATTGTCTTTTTTTGATGAAATTTTAGAGGTTGTCTTGGATTTTTGCTCATATCTCCGTTATTTAAGGATGTATTTTGCTGATTTTAAATAGGAAACTTTTCGACAGCATGTCTGACTGAGTTATTGAAGATTTGGATCCCGAAGATATCTGGAGTCTTCAGAAAATTGATTTCAACAGACAGACAGACGGACATGGCTTAATCGACTCCGCTATCTATAAGGATCCAGATTATATATATGCTTTATAGGGTCGGAAAATTATATTGTGGGAATTACAAACGAAATGACAAACTTTTTGATTTCAATAATTTAATTTATTGAATATAGACCTACTTTTGTTAACTTACTTTAAATTTTTGTAAATTTTATAAATAATCTAATTCTGAATCAAATTACCGTTATCATTAAAATATCGTTAGCGAAATAACTGTAAATACCGTTAACGCTAAAATATCGTTACCGAAACAATACAAATTATCGTTACCGTTACCTCATTAACGTTTCGAATCGGTAGCCAACCCTGAAATTGTCATTAACTTTATCTTGATATTCTAAATAAAGTGACAAAATTCATTACAAATCATGGCCGATACAAGATATATTGAAGGTCTAAAAATATATCCTTGTGTCTAACGTGTTTATAAGACAAATTTTGTAGAGAATAGCCTATCTAGACCTAAATAAATTAGCAATATTTTCCGACGTTGTACAAGTGTAAAGTGAAACATTTGGTTCCGCGGAGATATGCTACTGACAGTCAAGATTTTGCACGGATAAACTACCCTATATATAAAGATTTCTTAGAATTTGATCATTAAATTTTGTATTTTTAACTATCGTAATTAGTTTTAAATACATACAATCTAGCAGTTAGTTGCGAAGTCGTTTATATTTATATATTTTTGTGTACGTCTATTTATCCGTATCTATATGCAAACTGGAATACGTGTAGTGAAATAAGTCATTATAATGTTAAAAAACAAACACCGTTATTAGTCATAAAAAGACTGAGAATTCTAAACAAACAACAAAACACAAAATTGACACGTGAATAAGTAACTAACTAAATGAATGAATACCTTTTTTTTTTTGTAGTTAATGGTCATACACAACTAATTATTAACTGAATTGAATGTATCTGAATGTCTGTCGGTGAATCTAAAATAAATATTCATTATAAATAAATGTCTATTTTGTAGGTTTAATTTTACATTTGCAAATTGCTAGTGTAACATTAAACACCAAAAGGATAATTCTATTTGAATTAGGACTTTTTTTTTCTATATATTTTTTTTGTGTGGCTTCTTTCTGTGTTGGGGTTTTTACCAAAAATCGATTAAATAATTATTTCAGTGACCAATGTCTGTGATTTATTAGAGTGGTTGTCATGTTAGTGTGTGCAGGTCTTTATGCTTTTTTTTCCATTTAAAGATAAAAATCCAATAGATTGTATTTTCAAGTAAGGGAACGAGAATAGTGGTGGCGGTGTTGTTGGTTGGTTGGGTTATATTTATGATTGCGTTATTTTTTCATACCACGTAGTTTTGTCAAAAGATAAGCAGGTGTTTTCTTATCAGTAAATTTGTTTTTTAGTTTATTAGTTTCTTGGCCATTTACTTTAGCAAGAATATAGAAGAGTTATAAATCTATAATTATGTTATTTTACTTTATATATGGGTTCTATTGCACCCAGTAAAATGACTTAATAAATTATATATGTTTTTATGGAATAAACTTGATTTTATTTTGTAGTGCACTAGAACTTGCCATTTTCTTTTTTAGACAACTAATATAATTAACAATTCCCTTTTAATTATTATCTAATTTTCATCACAATAAATTTCCATTTTCTTCTTATTTCCAGTTAATGTAATTCCTCTCACCAAAACCCCCAACAAACCCTACCCAACACAACACACTCTCAAACACAATGTGCCTTTCGACACCCACGTCATCAGCAAACGGTAACAATACCTCAACAGCATGTTCGTCTAGTCCATGTACCGCTGGCAACGACGCCACCGCCAACGGTGATGTATCCGCATGTGGTACGAATCTAAACAAACAGAAAACAGAATTAGATTGCAATGGCAACACTACCACAGTCAACAGCAACAGTATTAAACAGCGCAAAACAGCAACAGTTGATGCACAAAATGCAACAGCAGCCAAAGATTTAGTCGATAATTTAGGTTATAAGGAGGAGAATGCTGTATACAAAGAAATAGCTGAAGCCAAAGAGAAGCTAAGGCAGCAACAAGTGGTGGATGAGGCCGAGAAGGAATTTAAACCAGAAATACGATGGTTGGATTTAATAGCACAATTATTTTTACATGTGGGTGGTCTTTATGGTTTATATCTGTTGTTCTCCGCCAAGTTTTATACGTTTTTATGGGGTGAGTAGATGAAAATTTAAATAGTTTTTTAGTAGTTATAAATAATATTATTGAGATGAAGTCACAAGATGTATAGAATTTTAAAATTAATTTTATTCAATACACTAAAATTCACTAAAGTGGATATTACAGTCTCATGGTCTCACACTCTTCTCAATGTACACTACTTATTTGAGTCAGAACTATCGTCGGTCTTCAGCTCGCAGTTTTGCAAATAGGGTTTGATTAGGTTGAATTGGCAGCTTCCCGAAGCATAGCCTATTTGGGTCCAAGAGTAGGTCTCGTTATTATACCTTAGGTCCTAGGTTGGCTACCGTATCATTAAAATTCCCCTGTAGGAAACCTGGGGACAAGTGTCTCCAAGTCACCTGTTTTGTCAATTTTTTTTGCGGCATTGCCAACGAATCGTCTACATTTATATAACATGCAATTTTAAGTTTTTTTGTATCTTTATTATTTTTGAAGATATAAGGTTACCGAATTTACCCATTTTTACCCTTTTTTACCCCCTAAACGTTCGAATTTCCAAAAATCCCTTCTTATCGGATCGTTTTGGGGTGGGAGGAACCCACAGTTAAAATTGCATGATTCTAGCTTCAGTCGTTTTGGCTGTGCGATGATGTATCAGTCAGTCAGTAACGCTACTCTTTTATATATATTGAAGATAGATCCGCTTACCATGGTCTCCATTCTTAAATTGTCATCCAAATGTTCTCTAATGGAGCAAGATCACAAGATAAGGTCGGATCGCTGAATCTGAGACTGTCTCTTAGACTAGCAGACTACGACAGCTTAATTCAAACCGAAATAATGGCTATAAAAGTAGCCGCAGAACAAATTCAGTATCAAGGAATATAAAATAGGGTTATCAATATATTTTCTGATAGCAAAATTGTCATTACATCCCTAGAAAGTGTGTACACCACATCGAATATTGTTCCAGAATGCCGGTCGTCTTTAGAAGAAATAGCGAGACATTCATGGGTTACCCTCTTATGGGTTTCTGAACACGGGAACATTGAAGTTAAGGGCTGGTGTACTTGAGAAAGCCGGTACCACTATAAATTCGAATGAATTCAGGCAAACTTTATTTTCACACAGAACTTTATTTAAATGCCAAGAAAAGATGGAAAATAGAATCCATTCAAGAAACCAATGGTTGTGCTAATTTTGTCGGTAACGGTAGCTTAACGTTAACGGTATTGCTGTTATTTCGGTAACAGTTCCAGCAAAAAATGTCAGTAGTGAAAGTGTACTGACTTACTATTGACAAAGTCACCAGTACCAGTTACTTATTATTCCCCAGACAATGCTATTTACTATAGACATTTAACACGTGCGTGTCACTGGAAGTCTACTACACGCAGAAAACTAACTATTTCAACATTTTTCATTAAAATGGTTGTCACAAACATATACTTGCTTACTGGAACGATATATATGGTTGATACAATCATGTGAATTTTAAATTAACCATATTATTGTTACCACAATCATATAAATAGTTACTGTGACTATAATATTGTTAAACATGTTGAAATTGGTACAGTAAACATGCACAACTATATTTGTTTTCTCCGTGTACAGACGATAAGTAGTACTATTGACTAGGTACTTCTTTTGGGACCATATATAGACATTGGAACTAAAGACTCACTAGTCCATTTTAGTAATTCAAGTCTACACTTTTGGTACTTTTCTGAAGTAGATATCGATAATGAAACTGCATATTTTGTTAACATTTGACGTTGTATTAAAAAATTAAAAAAATCCATGTTTTTCCTTCCTTTGTTTAAAAAATTTTAAAAATAAAACGGGTAAAAACTCTATTTTTTGGTACTTTTTTGGCACCCTATGTATCTTCTAAACTAATAAACATAGAAACATATTTAAAATCATATTCTTTACTTATCAAAAAGTAAAAAATATAAGTTTGGTACTTTTTGGAATTTCGAAACCTTAAGGGCTAAAAATTGTGTTTATTTTTGGTACTTTTTCATAAAATATGTTTTTTTTTTTATAATTTGACATAGAGATACGAATATTTTATTATGTGCTCCCACCACGATACAGAAATTTCTTTGTATATAATTTTACCAACGTAATGAGGATAAAAAAAAAGGTACCAAAAAGGGGATAAAATCGGGAAAGTACATTTTATTTTAAATTATTAAGCCAATTTTGATAATTTTATTAACATTGGTTCCTGGATTCATACAAAAATTAACTAACAGGTTGTTATTGGAACTCAAGTGCCAAGGTTTATATTGCGCCAAATCCGGGTAAACAGTTTGGTACTTTTATTAAAACATATTTTTTTCTTGGGCACATTAACACATATTTTAATCGTTTGAGTGTCTGTAGCATAAACAATTTTGGCAAAATGGAATATTTTTAAATTTCAAACTTGAGGTCTGTTCAAGGAGGAAAAAGGGAAATTGGTACTTTTCTCCTAATGGTACTTTTTTAATCTTTTAAATTATTTCACTTACCTACATTAAAGTTAGCTGATATGTATCTGAGTGAAGTTAGTGTTAGGAATAGGGGATAATATTTAGGTACCAAAATGTGAGAACTGAACTATCGGTACCTTTTTATTGTTCTAAAGGTACTTTTTGAATTTTCTATAACAATGGAATTAGCAACATGAAATTAAGCATATATGGTCCTAAGTGAGTGAGAATTCTAGGGGGAGACTTTTTGGTATCTTTTCTTTATACGAATGGAACTTTTTGTAATTTCTCCAATAATGAAGCTAGAAACATGGACCCGAGTGAGTGGGAAACCACAAGTGTGGGCTTTTTGGTACTTTTTCTATATTCTAATGGTACTTTTTGAATTTTCTGTAACAATGGAATTAGCAACATGAAATTAAGCATATATGGTCCTAAGTGAGTGAGAATTCTAGGGGGAGACTTTTTGGTACTTTTTCTTTATTCGAATGGTACTTTTTGTAATGAATTAATAAACATGAAACTAGAGACATGTTATCCTGAATTACGATTAATTCACAAAGGGAGACTTAATAATACTATTTATTTCATCCAATTGGGGTGTCTTGTATATTTTTCTTAAAACCTAGATCAAAAACGGGTTCTGGAATCGTATAATCAACAGGCATTACCATAATTTCCATATTTCAATGCTTTCGTTGCATTTATCCTCATATTTATATCTGGTAATAACCAGTTTAGAATAGTGAACATTGCCTTAGATGAAGTATTCGTAATCGCCACTATTTTCATAATACGTTTGAACCTGTTTTTTGATTTTTCTTCTGCAACGATAACCAGCAAACCGCAGCCCCGTATAATAGAGTTCCTTAGATAACAAAATCATATAGCCAGTATACGTTTTCGGGTTAATGTCCCAATTTAGGTCAATTGCATTTTTGTAGCAGTATAATGCAGCTGCAGCTTAAGTGGTCGTAGATGTGGATTCATGTTCCAGTTTAGTTTGTCATCCGGTATTAAGTAGTACAAGTAATTTGGCATTATCGTAGACAGTTTGGCAAATAAATAATTCAATAATAATAATAACAATGGTTTATTTGATCCAAGAAAGAAACCTATTGAAACCAATTTTAATGGGTCCATTTTTTCACTTAGCTTCCCTACAAATGTACTCCTGGAAAACGACTTTAATGCTCATAAATGTTTTGTGATGTGATGGTATAAAATAAGGCTCATATTTACATCAAACTAATTTTTGTGCGGGTTGATATATTTTAAATTAGGCCCCCCCCGCATTAAAACTTAATCCGGTTCTAATCCTGTTAAAGGGTTAAATCGTAGGCTGAAATAATTTGGAACTACTTTAATTACACCTTTAAAAGAGAATCAAACATAATTTTGCACTAGCCCTAGCTAAATCAAATGTTATGATTATTTTCAATATGTAGTATTTTTAAAATACTCTAAACAATTTAACAAACACATACAAGAACACGTGAACATCTAATGTATCATTTTAATTTTATGTATGTTTTTCCATCTATACAATCAATATTGTGGGCATGTGATAAATTTATACGCAAACAAGACTCCTTAATTGGAAACCATTAAATTAAATTCCATTAATAAATAAATATAAATTCTTTATATTTTATAATTTATTTCTTTTCTACATAAATACTTATTTTGTTATATTTATTTCATTTACTTATACAGTCTACATTTATTTGAGTTTGTTTTGTTTGGATGTTTAAACTGAACATTGATCGTGGAACAATGTTGCCAACTCTTTAAATTGTAGACAGTTTCAATTATCACTCTTGTGCCATATAGACACTACTTAGTATTTGTATATGTACTAAAATAATTTACAAAATAAGTATGGAGAAAAAAAAAGTATCATAATGAAATTTTTTATAGCCACTTTTATTATAACACAACATTCGTACAAAATTAGAAATACTAAAAAAAGTCTGTATTGACAGCATAAAAAATAGTAGATAAAAATTTTTATTTTATTAAACAAGCATTATGGAAGAACTTAAAATACTTTATAAATAAATATTGTTTACTCGTATTCAAAAGCTAAAATTAATGCGAATTTTGACATGCCTAAAGATATTGACAATCATCAATACACTGCGTCTCATAACTATAAGTGCATCTTATTTTTCGCTTTATGTAAACATAAGGAAATGCTTGTTATGGAATATTAATGTGTTACCCTCATATTCATAATCAATTTCATATATGGTTTATAAAGCTACATTTCCATACAAAATTTGTTTTATAAATCTTTCATAAATTTAACAAGTAATAGTGTATGAGTAAGAGTTCAACTGTGCCTAGCTTTATATACAAATAGTTTATGTCCAATTTTACCACGATATGAATTTTAACAAATAAGAGTGCTATATTCGGCTATGCCGAATCTTATATACCCTTCACCTTTGTTGTGGATGCATTAATTGCCCATTTTCAGCGTATAGCATCCTAAATATATCAAGAAAACTTTAAAAAATTTTACATTTAATTGCTGACGAACAGATTATATTGTAAAAGTTACAAACGAAATAACAATCTTATATATACCCTTCTCACAAAGGTGAAGAGTATAAAAACAACAACGCCAAACGAAACGAAACACCAAAAACAAAATACGTAAAGCAATAAAGCCAACACACATCCAAACATATGTACGTTTTGTTGCTTTTTTGTCAAACACCAACAAAACAAACAAAAACAAAATACTCAAAGCAATGAAGCCAACACACATCCAAACATATGTACGTTTTGTTGCCTTTTTGTCAAAGCATGCAATAAATTGTCTTTTTTTGATGAAATTTTCAGAGGTTGTCTCGGATTTTTGTTCATATCTCCTTTATTTATGGACGGATTTTGCTGATTTTAAATAGGAAACTTCTCGAAAGCATGTCTGACAGAATTATTGAAGATTTGGATCCCGAAGATATCTGGGGTCTTCAGAAAATTGATTTCAACAGACAGACAGACAAACATGGCTTAATCGACTCCGCTATCTATAAGGATCCAGAATATATATACTTTATAGGGTCGGAAAATTATATTGTGGAAATTACAAACGGAATGACAAATTTATATATACCCTTCTCACGAAGGTGAATGTTGAAGTCATTTTCTAAGGGGGAACTTGTGTGAGGACTAGGGACAAATGTTGCCCGATTTTCGGGATACTTTACGTAGAACTAATTTGTGCAAAATTGTATCAGGATTGTCTCATATCAACATAGTTATACCAGCTAGCTCCGTTCGTTGGAGTCCTATCGTATTTTCAACAGACAGACATACATACAGACGGACAGACATAGCAAGATCGTCTTAGAATCTTATGAGGATCCATTTTGGTTCCTCGACCAATATTTCCATACCAATCATTTTAGTAAGAAAAGGAGAGATCTAGGCAACTATGGTGAATGATTTAAAAATTCATATAAATTTATTCAAAGTATTGACCATTGTTAGCTATGACCTTTTCCCATCCTTCAGTTATTGCAACACCTGGCCGAGAGTTGTCATGATGTAATATTACGCTTTCATACCTGGCCCCATATTCTGAGGGTTTTTTGGCCAATGCTCGCTTCAAACAAATCAGTTGCATTCCGTGGTTATTTGGCTTTGGTGTCGATTCGACTGGTTGGCCGAGCTTCACATAGGATCTCTTACGTTTCGGGTTATCTCATCATTTCGGACATGCAAAATCATCATTCAAGGTCTATCGGCTTCAAGTCGTATGGTACCCAATTTCCCTGCTTTTGGATGCATACTGATACTTGAAAACTTTTTGAAGTTGCTGATTGAGTAGCTCCTAAAGATTTTGCAAGCAGTTTAACAACAATTTTCATGGAGTAAAGCCTCCAATTCTTGGTCGTCTGGGTGTCTTCTTGTCTGACCTGGGTGATCTTTGTCTTCTGTGTCAAAATCAACACTTCTGAACCGCTCCAATTATCTCTGGCACATTGAAACCGATAGAAGACATTTACCATTAGATTTGAAGAGCAATCGTTGTGCTTCAGCTGCGCTTTTTTCAAATTGAAGAAGTAAAGCAAAACTTCCCGCATATGACGCATATGTTGGAACAAAATTCCAAATTTTCCAGCAAAAAAATCTTTGTTGTTTACAATCAAAATCAAAATGGCATATGAGTTAATAAAAACAAAACCACGTTCAAAAGATACGCCATCTACTGTAAATCCTGAATTTTAAAGTTGTACACTCAATAGATTTTCTTTAAGATACATAATAATAGTCTGCCATTAATGGTATGTGTTGCTCGTCATATCATTATTTAGAACTAGGATGAATTCATCAAACAATACTCCTGCAATAGAATTCAACAATTCATAAAAATAAATTAAAGTTAAAGATTAAAAACATTTTTCAGGCATTATTCCATATTATTTCGCTAAGATTTTTGGACCAGCACTCAGGGGTTGACACCTACTCATGCAAAACATTGTGTTGGAACTAGGAAAATTGGTTATGGGGGAGAGGAAAGAGGGAATAATGTTTGTGGACATTGAACTTTCCTACATTGAAAATGGCAGGAAAGACTATAGCGGGAAGTTTCTTCGACATACGGACAGTGCAGCTAAAGAATATTTTTACTGTAGTGTGTTGTGTGGTCCACTGTCCAATCGACCACAAACATCCCTTCTTGATGAAAAACACACATTTCGTCGCGGCTCCAGGGAATCAATAGAGTTGGGTACCCTACTGTCACCAGTAATCACCTTCACTCTCTCCTTTAGGTGGTCGAAAAGCTCAGATGGAGTGAAGTAATTCCTACACCTTTTCAGAAAACCGAGACACTTGAGAACTTCTTTCGACACTTGAAAAATGTGTTAAGACTAGCGGACATCACATTGTATTCTTATGCCCAGAAGAGCGTCTGATTCCACAATATTTACGCCAGCCATAAATACAGATGAAGCGACATGGTCTGTCGTTCGATTTGTGCCAACATGCAACACTGAGTCTTGCGAGCGTTGAAAGCGACCTTATTCTCACGACCCCATTCAGAGATTGTCAGAAGGTCCCGATTAAGGGAATCATTCATATTTTGCTTTATTTCCCAAATCTCCGACAGGCTTGCTCTATAACTAAATGAATATGAATGCCAAAGGTTGCTGTTATTTAAAAGATAATATATAGGATTCGAAGTTTGACGTAGAAGGTCGTTTAGATAAATAAGGAATAGAGAATCGTTTCCCTACGATTTTCGTTAACTTTTTTCTTTAATGCGTTTATGTGTTATGAAACACTAGCTATTGCAGTATTACTTAATAAAAATAGAACCTTGTTAAATAAATCTAAGTTTTTAATTTAAAGTATTTTTGATCTATGTACAACTTATAGCGTTCTTGAATTTAAATATGAGCTGTTCCAATAGTGCGTTTATAGTTGTGACACGCAGTGTAAAGCTTGCGTCATTCTACAAACATACATAGTATCTGGGCTTGTTTACACAGTAAAAAAAACTATGACTTTAAATTTTATAAAATATTTAAAAAAATAAATATTTTTCATAATATAAACACTCTTTTATGCTGTCATTTAGTAAAGCATTTAATTTACATTTTTTACAGCCGTTTTAGTTTGCATTCTTATTTAAATTTGTATTTTTTAAAGAAGCTCTCAATTTCAACTTAACCTCAAAAATGTCTATTTAACCTTAAAAAATATATGTATGTATTCCATTTAACCTCACTTTCAAACAAATATTACTAATAGTACAGCCCACCTTTTGAATATTGCGTCTCTTGTTGTTGTAAAATTAAATGATGACACAACAATAACATTACTGATGTTGTAATAGTTGAAAGTGATCTAAGACCCACAAAATTTTAGAGATGTTTTTTTTTTTTTTTAATTTGATAAAAAAAACAACAGAAAATAACAACAAGTATTAAAGTGTGGTCGGTCAAGCCCGACTATACAATACACTAAGTAAATAAGCAAAAACATTTTTTTTTCAAAATTTCAATAATTTTATTTCGTGAATAATTTTCGGAAGAGGGCCTTATATGGGAGCTATGATTAATTATAGACCGATCGCCATGTAATCAGGTCGTGTGATTTATGTGTATATGAAAATAATTTTATGTGTATAGCAACATTTTGAAGAGATTTATGCTCGTTAAAGTGATCGGAAGGGGCCTTTATATTGGAGGTATGACTAATTATAAACCGATCATCATAAAATTAGGTGACATAAATTACGTATATACAAAACTTAGTTCAAGTGTAATTTGTGTAGATACCTACATATAAAAGTTAAACAGTTATGACCCATAAAATCCAATTTCGGGAGGACATTTGTATGGGGGCTATGTGAAATAATGTACAGTTTCAATAGGATTTGTTCTTGGGCCGATAAAACTGTGTGTACAAATTTGATCGAAATATCTTCAAAATTGCCACCTGCACTTTGTGAACAAGCTTTACATGGCCATCCAGACGGATGGATATGGTTCATGATTCAATCGACTCTGAAAGTGATTCTGAGTCGATAGCTATGCCTTAAATTGGGTGTTTGACAAATATTTTTGGACGTTACAAACATCAGCACTAACAAATTATACTCTTCCCACTATGGCGGTGTATATTTATGTGTGTTTTAAAATAAATGTGAACTTTAACCACAAATAATTAACAATTTGATTATTTTAGTTTGTGTGAGAGTTTATTTTTTTATATTTCATTTAAATAATCGATGTATTGTATCCAATGTTATTTTATTCTCGAAGAAATAATTTATTTCTATAAATGTGAAGCAGTTTGAGTTTGGTTTTTATATTTTATTTTTTTTGCTTGTACCAGCACTCAGGTGAATCACAAACAGTATTTAGCAAAGTTTTAGTAAAGCTGAACAACTCTAGTGAACATGTTTAGGCACTCTAAATAGCTCATAAAAATCACTTTGTACCTTAAACATTTTCGGTTTTTACTATGTTTTGACAGTGGGCAAGGTTTGTGGAGCTTCTGAAGATAAAATATTAGATTTTTATATAAGTATTTGATATTGGTGAAAAACTTGAAGATTAATACTTTAGTAAAATAAAATAATTTTATAAATTTTTCTAAAAAAAAATTATAAAATTTGAATTAATTTCAAATTTTAACGATTAAAGATATCATTACCAAATTTGGAACTAATATAGACCTAAATGTCTTTAAGTCAATGGCACTACAGTTGTTGCCATTCTTTGTTTACAAATATCAAAATTCCTAAAACGGAAAAATGTGTTCCAAAAACTGAGTTTTATTAGAAAAGTGCTCACTGTGACTGTGACGTTGTATGTATAGGCCATAGAAATATGGGCGTATTTAGAATTTTTTACTTTAATTATTATAACCTTCACCATGAGTGGCAAGGGTATATATAAGTTTGTTATTCCGTTTGTAATTTCTACAAATTTCGCTATTTAAAATCGAAAAAATCGGCCCACAAATGGCTGAGATATAAGGAAACAAGTAAGAGAGCTATATTCGGCTGTGCCGAATCTTATTTACCCTTCACCAAATTATACTTTAAAATAATATTTAAAAATTTGTTTTTTTTTAAATTTTATTTTTTTTTCGAAATTGTTCCTTAAAAGTTTTTTTTCCAATATTTTAAAAAAAAATTAGTCTAATTTAAAAATTTATTTTTTTTAATTTATTAGTGAAAAAAATGTATGACAAAAAAATGTTTTTTGTGAAAAAAAATTCGGGTTATAAAATATTTTTCCCGATTTTGACCCATTGTAATTCCAACTTACTATAGCCTTATATAATATCTATCATTAGATATCCATATTGTCTATATTTATGACTCAGTAATCGAGATGTAGATCAAAAATAGAGGTTGTATCGGATATTTTCTCATATCTCCGTTATTTATGGACGGATTTTGCTGATTTTAAATAGAAAACATCATGAAGATTTGGATCCCGACGATATCTGGGGTCTTCAGAAAATTGATTTCAACAGACGGAGAGACAGGCTATCTATAAGGATCCAGAATATATACACTTTATAGGGTCGGAAAATTATGTTGTGGAAATTACAAACGGAATGACAAACTTATATATACCCTTTTCACGAAGGTGAAGGATATAAAAACCGGGACAACCTCGATTTTTTGTCTATTTTTGATCTATATCTGGATTACTAAGTCATTAATAGAAACAATATGGATATCTAATGATAGATATTTCAAAGTCCATTGCAACGATGTATATAAGGCTATAATAATGTGGACCTACAATTGGTCAATATAGGGAAAAATATATGTTAACCCGAATTTTTTTTTACCAAAAAAAATTTTTTTCACAAATAATTTAAAAAAATTTTATTTAGAAAATTAAAAAAAAATTTAAAAAAAGAATTTCGAAAAAAAAATATGAAAATTTTTTTTTTTTTTTTTTAAATTTAGTTAGCCAAATTCTACTCTACATGCATTAAGTTCTTTTTCCAGATCATATACAAATTGTATATAGTCCCGAAGAAAATTTGTTTCTATAAAAGAAAAAAAGTTGGGACTTTTTTGGGAAAAACTTAAAAAATACGGCCCTTTTTACATGTTTCAACTTTGTTTTATTATCTATTTCTGATTATTTTGTGTTTGTGCTCCAAAGATTTTAACTCCTTTTCATACTTGTTCAAGTCCTATTCCAAATTGGGCAATGAACCGAAATCATACTAATGATGGCTATAATACAACTTCTATCCAAATCTTGAATTTGACTCTGAGACCTTTCAGAGCCTTCAACGATGCCTAACTATCAACAAGTCAACATATTAACCCAGGTGACATTTCTTTATGCAAGATCTGAAGTCTTTAACACCACCAGCATTTCTAAGTGAATGATTAGGTTGTCCACTATGTGGACGCAGGAACCGATAGCCTTATAATATCCTCGTTCGGCAACAGTTGGTGACCTTAAAGTATATATATTGTATATCAGTGTTTGTATACCATCTTCCCAATTGTTTATCTTCCGAAGTCCATACGTTTCTCAAAGTAATCATTCCACTTATATTATATTATTATATTACATAATCTGCATTTGTAATGATGTTATTTCTGGTAAAAATCAATTGATAACTACCTATTTTTCTCATAAGAGTATTTTCAGTATACTATATGTTTCTTTTGGCGGAATCTGTTAACAATTAACCTTCCGGAAGATTACACTGTGTATAATTTTTTGAGTTATGGAAAAATAACCATATACGGACACCACTACGGTGTCATTTTTCCAAAAAAGTGATAATTTTTTTAGGCTCATATCTTGCAAACAGTTCGGGATTTTGTTTTACTTTCGGAGGCAAAGTTGTAGCCCTTGTCATAAAGAACAAAAATTGTGAACATACAAAATCAAAAAAACTTTATCTTCACGATCTAAATCTCAAAAAAAAAAAAACTTTTAAAAATTCGAAATAAATTTGTTTAAAGCTGCCTAAAAGTATGCTAATAATTTAATAGTTTATGGACCAAAACACTTAATTCCTTTAGTTTTTTCTTACTAACTTATATTGATCTACATAAACGGTATTAAGAATCATTCCTAGGAAGTTCATATGTTCTAGAAAGTTGTTTATTGAGATCTTAGGTACATTTTTGTAGTTGATTGTTTCCTTGAATTTTGAACGGTTTGTTACCTATAAACCTAAACAGGGGAAAAAAGGTAAAAAATCCAATTTTTTACGTTTTTTGCAATTTTGATCTTGAAGATGAAATTTTTTTGATTCACAATTTTTGTTCTTTATGACAAGGGCTTTGCCTCAGAGAATAAATCAAAATTCTGAACTGTTTGCAAGATATGAGCCTGAGAAAATTATCACTTTTTTTGCAAACATGACATTGAGGCCCTAAATGTTTGGGGCCCATAAAAAAGTGCATGACTAAGCAAAACTGGGAGACACGAGTCATTTTTTTTTGTCTTTTATCACGTAGTGGTGTCCCTATATGCTTATTTTTTGCACTGTGTTATTCATGCTTAAGTTTGAGGTTAAAGATATGAGTGAATTAGCATAACTATTGTAGACGATTTGCTAAGTAATTTAAAAATAAACTAATTACTTATTATTTATAAGAATAGTATACATATAAAGTTTATATTATAAACAAACATAATATGTATAAAAAATAATGTATCACTGACTTTATCTTTTTATTTCTAGTTGTTGTTACCATATGGGGCTCTGGTATTGGCATCACAGCCGGAGCACATCGTCTCTGGTCACATAAATCATACAACGCGTCTTTACCTCTGCGTATATTATTAGTATTTTTATTCACCATAGCGGGTCAGGTAAGTGTTTTGTAGTTAAAAAAACTTTTAAACAAAACTAATAATATTCTTTTTAACATCCATCAGCGCGATGCCTACACTTGGGCTTTGGATCACAGAATTCATCATAAATTTTCGGAGACTGAGGCAGATCCTCACAATGCCAAGAGAGGTTTTTTCTTTGCTCATGTCGGTTGGCTCTTCCTAACCGCTCATCCTAAGGTGGAGGAGAAACGCAAGGTTATCGATATGTCTGACTTGGAAAATGATGGTGTGGTGATGTTCCAACGCAAATATTATATACCATTATTTGCCGTTTGCTCGATTGCTTTGCCCGTATTGGTGCCCTGGTATTTCTGGGGTGAATGTTTGTGGAGTTCGTTCTGGATTAATTTCAATATGAGATTTACTTGCACCCTAAATGTGGCATTCTTTGTGAATAGTGTGGCTCATATGTGGGGTAGGAAGCCATATGACAAGTAAGTGGTTTAAGAGGAATGATATAATGTGGAGAAATGTTTTATAATTAATGTGGGATTTTTCTTAATTTTCTAGGAACATTAGCCCAGTTGAAAGTCCCATTGTATCGTTTTTAGCTTTGGGTGAAGGCTGGCACAACTATCATCATGTATTTCCCTGGGATTATAAAACTGGTGAATTTGGCAGCTATAAATTGAATGTTACAACTGGTTTTATTGATATATGTGCTCGATTGGGTTTGGCCACAGGACGTAAGTATTCAATTGAGGGGATTTGATATTAAAATCAATCAGAGCTTCTTAATACTAACCGAGTTCAAGAAGAATTGGCTGCATGACTGAAAAATGCGGGATTTACAATAGATGGCGTATCTTTTAAAAGTGGGTTTTGTTTTTAATATCTCACTTAGTCACCTTCGTGAGAAGGGTATATATAAATTTGTCATAACGTTTGTAATTTCCACAATATAATTTTCCGACCCTATAAAGTATATATATTCTGGATCCTTATAGATAGCGGAGTCGATTTAGCCATGTCCGTCTGTCTGTCTGTCCTTCTGTTGAAATCAATTTTCTGAAGACCCCAGATATCTTCGGGATCCAAATCTTCAATAATTCTGTCAGACATGCTTTCGAGAAGTTTTCTATTTAAAATCAGCAAAATCCGTCCATAAATAACGGAGATATGAGCAAAAATCGGAGACATCCTCTATATTTGGCCTATTTTTGATCTATATCTGGATTACTAAGACATTAATATAGACAATATGGATATCTAATGATAGATATTTCAAAGTCCATTGCAACGATGTATATAAGGTTATACTAAGTTGGACCTACAATGGGTCAAAATCGGGAAAAATATTTTTTAACCCGAATTTTTTTCACAAAAAACTGTTTTTTCACTAATAAATTAAAAAAAAAAAAATTTAAATTAAAAAAAATTTTTTTTTTAAAATTGGAAAAAACTTTAAAAAAAAATTTCGAAAAAAAATTTCGAAAAAAAAATTTTAAATTTTATTTTAAAATATAATTTGGTGAAGGGTATATAAGATTCGGCACAGCCGAATATAGCTCTCTTACTTGTTGCGAATTTCGTGCCAACAAAGCGTCATATGCGGGAAGTATTTCTGTACTTCTTTAATTTGAAAAAAGTGCCGCTGAAGCACAACGATTACTCACCACAGCTTATGATGAATGTATTCCATCGGTGTCAACGTGCGAGAGATGATTTGTGCCATTCAGAAGTGCTGCTTTTGACACGGTAGACAAAGATCACCCATGAAGATTGTTGTCAAACTCAACAAGAGCTTGCTAAATCAGTGGGTGCTATTCAAGCAACAGGATTCATTCAAAAGCAGGGAAATTGGGTACCATACCATAAGCTGAGAGACCTTGAAAGACGATTTTGTATGCCTGAAATGTTGCTTGAACGCTATAAAAGAAAATGTTTTTTGCACCAATCATTATGGAAAGTTGGATCCATTACGATAACCCGAAGCGTAAGATATTGTATGTGAAGCCAAAGTCAAATATCAATGGTGCTAAGGTAATGCTCTGTATAAGCCGCTGAAATCTGGCCAGACCATTGAAGGGAACCTGTACCGAACGCAACTGATTCGTTTGAAGCGAATATGCGGCTGGAAATGAAACCGCAATACCTGCTAAAAACTATTTAGAAAGAAGTGGTTGGGATGTTTTGCCCCTACCGCCTTATAGTAAAGACCTTGCCCTGGCCGACTACTATTTGTTTCGATGGATGCAGAACTCTCTTTCTCTCTCTGGGATACGCTTCACTTCAGAACAGAGTACCCGAAATTGGCGTGTTTCGTTCTTGGCTTTAAAAGATGAGCAGTTCTTTTAGCTCGGAATCTTTATGTTGCCAGAAAGATGAGTAAATGTCATAGCTACCAATGACCAATACTTTGAATAAATTTATATTGTATAAATGTTTAAAAATAAAAGCTAAAACATTTGAAAAAATCCCCCATTTTTAAGTCATACACCCAATACATACATATAGTTTCATCAGCTGATTGAGTTAAACTTTCAAGTTGGCGAAATTGATAAATGACATTTAATACAGCTGACAACTCAAATAGTGTAAAGTTGGCTTGAAATTGATGATAAAAAATCATGTTGCTCGAATAGTTAATTTCTGTAATTTAAAAATTCAATTTTTAATTGTACTTTCTATTCTCCTCTAGGTAAATTTGTATCGCCCGATATGATCAAAAGACGTGCCTTAAAATGCGGTGACGGTAGTCGTTTCCTCAGCGATGAATTCGCCCACAAAGATCAAGTCTGGGGCTATGGCGATAAAGATTTGCCACAAGAAGATTTACAAGAACTAAAGAAAATGAAATCTTAATTTCTCTGCTACTTATTTGTATGTATTTTATTGTATTGTATTGTAATGTATTAAATGAATTAGTTATTACTACTACTACCACTACTATTTAATTTAAATTGTTGTTAAGTTTTGTAGATTTCGTAAGTGTGTGATTATAAAATGATTGAGTGTGAAAGAAAACCCAAAATTAACATTCCTAAATTTAATTTAAAAAAAAGCCTATGTATTCAAAAGAAAATAAAAAAAAATTCAACAACAACAACTAAAACTAATAAATTAAAACAACCAAATAACGAAGTAATTTTTATTGTATTTTCTAAATAAATGAATAATGTTTTTGTACCTACATACATAAGTATATATTTGCAAATGAAACGTATTAAATTATATACAAGAAACCAAATGAATTAAATATTTAAAATAAAGCTTTGTTTTATTTTATTTTACTTTACTTTTAGCTGTATTCATTCTGAAGTCGAATTCCATTTCAATTTTAGAATTAAATTATTTGTTTTAATTTTATGTTGTAATTTCCAATTTTCAATTTAAACTTTAGTTCTTTACTAAACTTGGACGTGTGCTGGTTGTTTGGATCATTGTGGTGCAACAGCCTAAAGTGTTAAAGAGTGTTACAAGTTTTTCTCATTAAGATCCTGGTTTTAAGTTAAAGGTATAAAAATGTGTTAAATGTGGATATAGCGAAATATTTGAAACATAACTAGTTTTTTTAATTACCAGAAAACCAATCAATAATAGAGTGTAATTTGCCTTGAATTTCTTTTTAAATTTGTAAATGGAAAATTACTTTGTACTTAATGAATTTTAATTGTTTTAAGAACCTGTGATATAGCTTTTCGAATAATATTTAATATGCTGAATCTGGTGAAAATATATCGGGTAATCAAGATATCATGACTTATAAATACATATATGCATAGTAGGACTTGATACAGTAAGCTTAAGCCACCTGTCAGGCGCGGGCCCAGAGGGGGTGAAAAACCCCCTCAAAACCGAAAAGTTTTCATATAAAAAAGAAGAAAAAGAGATAAATGTAGAACAAATTTTGATTTCCCTCCAAATGGATTACCAGGATCCGCGCCTGACCTAAGCTATAATGTTTTCTAGAATTTATAAATCTATATAAATATGTCATTGATTTAAATATAATCAGTTTGGTTTACGACATTGAAAGAAAGTCGTTTCTGGCTTTTATCCTTAATTATACTGTTTTTAAAAAAAAACCTCGGAAAATTTGCAAAATTATTTGTAACTTAAGGTATTTATTAAGGGAATACCTAAACCCAATGTTTTAAAAATGGCAGTGACATTTTAAAATTCTTGATTCAGATTAAGCATTCCTAGATTTATATATGTATACGTAATTCTAGTGTTACAAATTTCGGTTTATTTTCTGAACGGTTATGAACATTTTCCATGGATTTAGAAAATTAATAAAAACAAATTTATTCATTATTTAATCGCGATAAGACTAAAATATTTTGGTGGTTCCTTGCAAATACCAGTAAAGTATCATTCTGTGAAATCTTTTCAGGCTCAGTAGGACAGGCACCAAAGTAGTCGCATATGCTGACGACGTTGTGCTTCTTATTCAAGGGAAGTTTCTTCCCACAATAAGTGAACTCATGGAATCAGTTCTCAGCGTTCTACTATCATGGGCCAGAGAGAGCGGTCTAGGTGTCAACTCTGCCAAAACCGAACTGGTTCTTTTTACCAGGAGATACAAAATCCCAGAATTCAGACCTCCACGACTGGATGGTACTTTTCTAAAGATTTCAAGCGAAGCCAAATATCTTGGCGTAATTTTGAACTCTAAGCTCTCGTGGAAACGTAATGCTGAGAGTCGAATGAAGAAGACACTATGTGCCTTCTACATATGTAAGAAAACCTTTGGGAAGAGATGGGGTCTTAAACCATATATTGTACACTGGAGACTCACCTCTCTACACTAAACAAGGTACAAAGACTTGCATGTCTTGCAATTACTGGCTCTATGAATTCCACCCCTCAAGCCAGTCTAGAGACGATGCTAAATATAACTCCCCTTGATATATATATCAAATGCATTTCTGATAAGTCTGCTCTACGACTCAAACAGTCGAGCAGACTGAAGCATGACGCCACTATCCTACAGAAGATAGGCAGGCCATTCATTGGGCAGGAAACGGATTACTTGGTATCTACACCGAATTTTGATAGGACGTTTAGGATCAAGATACCGACAAGGGATGACTGGGCCGCGAACACTGTCCTAAGGGACGACGTGATCTCAGTCTACACTGATGGTTCAAAGTCAGAAAGAGGCACGGGCTCGGGAATTTTCTCCGATGAACTGGACTTTTCGCTGTCTCTTCGATTACCAGATACCTGCACGGTTTTCCAAGCTGAGATATATGACATCGATACAGCCGCGAGAAGAATACGGGAGCTGAATCTCGAAAATTCGACTATACATATTTACTTGGACAGCCTTGCATCAATCAAGGCTCTTAATTCCAACTTTATTAAGTCGAAATGTCTTCTCAACTGCATCCAATCACTGGCACAACTGACACAACATCACGTCGAGTTGATATGGGTCCCAGGACATGAGGGCATCCGGGGAAATGAAGTATCCGACGAATGCGCAACGAACGGGTCGTCCCTGGACGTATCTCTTGCGCAAAGGGATATTAACACTCCCTTGGTAAACGTATCAAAATTGATAAATGAATGGGCTTTGAGTGAGACGGAACTCAGGTGGTCAAATATCATCACTTGTAGAATATCCAGATTGCTCTGGCCCACTCTGATAGAGAATAGGACTAAGACTCTTTTGTCTCTTAGTAGGAATTCGATCAAGCTTCTTACGGGTATAATCACTGGGCACTGTATGATTCGACGCATGTCAGAACGTATGGGTTACCCACGGTATAGCTATTGTAGAAGTTGTTTGGATGAGGAGGAAGAATCGGTAGAACACCTTCTATGTGATTGCCCAGCCTTACAAGAGCATAGACTACTACATCTTGGTAGAGCTCTTTTCCATGATCTAGACTGTCTCAGAGATGTGCCACTAGTAAATATGATCAGATTTATTAAAAGTACCGGTTGGTTCTCACGGGGATCACAAGAAGTACATAGTCAACGAAATTAGGGTGGGCAACCATTCTCCCTTTATGTATATAAGGGAATGGTAATTCTAAGGGTATCACAATGGGCCACAAGGCCTCCGAGTGAACTCGCTAACTTGCGAGCAACCCACGTAACCTAACCTATCATTGAACATATGTATAGTGGATTATAGTGATTAGGCTTAAATTAATATTCAACTATTACGCATTTGTATGAAGAAAGAACAATTAAGCTTTATTTGCAACTCAAATGAAAGTCTGCTTCATTTTAATACAAAATTTCTCCTAATGTATAACAGAGTGTCCGTTCCTCGGGCTTTTTTGGGAAGCTGTTGTGGGAATAACGTTCAAACGATGCAAGTTGGGAAAATTTAAAAAAAAAATGCAAATAAATCATTACTTTCTAAACGGATATTCCAGTTTTATGCAGATGTAATGTAGTTGAGTTTAGGTTTTGAATTTGGACTTTAATTACACCTTTATTTATGTAAATTTCAGTATTCATGCGACCGGCAGTATGGCTTTCGTAGAGGACGCTCTGCAGGAGACTTGCTGGCATTCCTATCGGAAAAATGGTATCGTTCCATACACCGTTTTGGTGAAAGTAAAGTGGTGGCTCTACATATTTCGAAAGCGTTTGATAGACTATGGCATGGTGCGCTTTTAGCATAACTTATTGCTTTTGGTGTCGGTAATAACTTCTCTCGATTTATATCGAGCTTTCTCAGATATCGCACTATACGAACTGTTATAGATGTAATCTCATCAAACGAGTTCAAGATCAATTTAGAGGTACCGCAAGGATCCATTTTTTCTCCTACTCTATTTCATATCTTTATAAATGATCTTCTACGTCAATTTTCCAACTCTATCTACTCTTTTGCAGCAACATTTGCCATTCATATGCATTCAATTATAGACCAAGCCTGTCGGAGATTGGACCAATGAGTCAAAACATGAATGATTCGCTTAACCAAGAGCTTGTGACAATCTCTGAATGGGGTTGTGCAAATAGAGTTGATTTCAATGGACGCAATAATAAATGTTGTATGTTAACTCTTAATCGCACAGCAGATCATGTTGCTGCATCTGTTCTTATGGGTATTCAGTGCGATGTCCGCTGGACAAAATACATTTTTCGAGTGTCAAAGGAAGCATTCAAGTTCCTTCACTCCATCTGATCTCCTTACTATGTACAACACTTATAACCGACTGAAAATGAAATACAATTCTCATGTGTGGGCCGGTGTTTCTATTTTGGAGTTACTCGACCGCGTACAGGAGAGGGCGAAGGTGCTTATCGGTCCAGCTCTATTGTCTCACTGTAACATCGTCGCAATGTGGATTGTGTTTCACTGTTCTACCGATACTACTTACACTGGAATGTGCTCTAATTAAATTAGGGAACTTGTTCCCGAAACCCTTAGTTTTTTACCCAACACACGATCTTCGACAAGGGCTCATCAATTCGTTGTCAACTGGACAGTGGCTTGCATAACACATTACAGGGAAAATTCATTCTTTGGACGTACTGTCCGTATGTGGAATAAGCTTACTTTCCTGTCACTTTCAGTATAGGAAAATTCAAATCAAATCCCTCTATCCTCCCTCCCTAACCTATAGCTGCTTTCAAAAAATTTTAACCTGTTTTGTATGCTCCAATATGTTCTTAAATATTATGCATAAGGAATTTATAGCCGTGACTTTGGTACCGTCACAGAGCCTATGTTGTGCGTTTTGTATAAAACCATTTATCTGGTTACCTGAGTTGGTTACTTTAGAATGAGCATTAAAGTGTTTATCGGATGTGGTCCTTATATGAAAGCTATGACAATAATGGGTTATACGGCTTTAGATTCCAAAGTATTTTTGGAATAAGTTTGTCTTAAAAATTAACTTTTAACAGTCTTTAACGGTTCGTATTAAAAAAGTATAAAGGGATCAATTCGAAGCTCCTACGGCCAATTTATATCACCAAGACTGCTGCCAGTTCAGTTTACTTTTAGTTGGACCACTCTTTTAAACAATATTTGGGATTTGATGGAACGCTTCAATTTACTTCTTTGGAAGAGATGTTTTGAATTTCTATTCGATAATGAGAAAAGTCAAAGTTTTAAAGTAAAAAGTTGAATAGGTTTACTAGGGAACGTAATTTTAACATATTGATATTAATCGGTGAATATAACGGCCTTATAACAAATTAAGTAATTTTAGTAAAGCATTTCTTCGCATTTTATTTAAATTGTATTTTTTTTTTAAATAGACGCAGTACGTAATATATTTATGTAATGTATATTGAAAAAGTCCATTTAATTCAGAATTTATTCAAGCAAAATTAATGAATTCCAAAGCAAGAGGTCAGCCAATACACCTAGAATTTAAAAAAAAAATTCAACAAACCACAATAATATTAAAGAAAATTATGCTGATATTTTTTTATTCAGAAAACGATTTAATCACACAAAACACATTCGGAACAATGGACACAATGCAACAAAAACCAATTGGTGCGGAAGCAAACATACCAGACTCGACTGTCGATAATACGAAAACTACTTTGAAACGTGAAGCCAGTTGGCCATCGGTATTATTTTACATACATTTACATATACTTGGACTCTATGGTATATTTGTAATGTTCACAAGTGCTTCGTGGCTGACGATTATTTTCAGTAAGTAAAAAAAAAAAGAAAAACATTATGCCCCAGAAAGGTTTCTAAACAAATTTTATATAGAAATATTGGGTATACATTGAATAAAACAAATAATGTTAATTTGAATTTTATTCTAATAATTAAACAACAATTTACCTTTACTTTTAATTCAAATTTTAGCTTTCACTTTAACAGTATTGGGTATTTTGGGCGCTACAGCTGGAGCACACAGATTATGGGCCCATGGTACTTATACCGCTTCAACCACATTGAAAGTTTTCTTAATGTTGTGCCAAACTATAGCTGGCCAGGTAAATTGTGATCGATTTGTGTTGTTATCGTTTTTTATATTTTTCTTTTAACATTTTACAACACTGATTGTTTTATTAAGTGAAGACAAAAACCTTTAGTTTGTAACAAAACCTAAGAATGGTGCATGGCTAGAATGCATTGTTTGGGCGTAATTATTGTTCAAAAAGTTATTTTTTTAATGACCACTGAAAGAAATATTTAGATTTTTTAGTATATTTCGAACTTTAAAAACTCATTGAAGTGTTGTCTGGTTTGTATACCCTTCACCTTTGTAATTTCCACAATATAATATTCCGACCCTATAAAGTATATATATTCTGTATCCTTATAGATAGCGGAGTCGATTAAGCCATATCCGTCTGTCCGTCCTCCTGTCTGTTGAAATCAATTTTCCGAAGACCTCAAATAACTTACAAACTTGTTTCATACATCAATATATCGGGAATTCGGCTCTGTTGCTATTTAAAATCGGCCAACAAATGGCTGAGATATAAGGAAAAAACCGGGCCAACCTCAATTGTTGGCCTATTTTTTAATCTATACAGTGTACTCTCTCATAAGCGGACACCTATGGGACTAACAAATTTGTCCGCTTATAAGAGGTGTCCGCTTATGAGAATATAAAATAATCCCAAATAATGTTTTTGGGACTGAAAAAAGTGTCCGTTTATGGGACGTGTCCGCTTAAGAGAGGTGTCCGCAAAGAGAGAGTACACTGTATCTGGATTACTAAATCATTAATATAGACAATATGGATATCTAATGATAGATATTTCAAAGTCCATTGCAATGATCTATATAAGGCTATAGTAATTTGGACCTACAATGGGTCAAAATCGGGAAAAATATTTTTTAAACCGATTTTTTTTTTACCAAAAAAATTTTTTGTCATACATTTATTTTCACTAGTAAATTTAAAAAAAAAAAATTTAAAAAAACTATATCAAAAAAAAATTTTTTTTTGAAAACAATTTTGAAAAAAAAAAAATTATTATTTTTTAAATTTTGAAAAACAATTTTGAAAAAAAAATTTTTTATATTTTGAAAAACAATTTTGAAAAAAAAAATTAATTTTGTTTACCTAAAAATATTTCAAATATATATTATAAAGTATAATTAAATAAGGACATATAAATTCGGCACAGCCGAATATAGCTCTCTTACTTGTTTTTCCCTCAATTTACTTCTGTGAACAATTTTTTTTTTCAGATTTGAAATTAATTTAATCAAAACAACGTAATAAAAATGCCAAAAACAAAAATATTCCATTAATACGAATTTGCCAAAAATTATTAATATCGAACTCTTAATTAATGAGCTTCGATAATATGTAGCAGATAATTTGGTTAAGATCGCTTATTATTAATCAGTTTATTATTGTTAACAAATAAAACCTGATAATATTGACTTTTTTTAAGTTCACTAAACGTTTCTTTCAGTGGAGTTCTCTTTCGCTCACCAACACAAGTGCAGTTTTAGCTTTGGGCATCCCTGTTTTAAACTATTATATCTTAACGAGCCCTATATTCATTGTAAAAATTAAACAGAAACTTTTAATTGAAGCAAAGGTTATATTATCTGTCTAATCAAAAGTTCCACGCTGAATTAAAACAAGTAAGAGAGTTATATTCGGCTGTGCCGAATCTTATATACCCTTCACCAAATTATACTTTAAAATAAACATTTTAAATATTTTTAGGTAAATAAAATTAATTTTTTTTTTTTTAAATTGCTTCAAAATTTAAAAAAATATTTTTTTTTAAAAACAAATTTTTTTTTCGAAATTTTTTTTTTAAATTTTTTCAAAATTTTGTTTTTTAAATTTACTAGTGAAAAAAAATGTATGACAAAAAAAATTTTTTTGGTAAAAAAAAATAAAAATTCGGGTTAAAAAATATTTTAACCGATTTTGACCCATTGTAGGTCCAAATAACTATAATCTTATACAGATCGTTGCGATGGATTTTGAAATATCTATCATTAGATATCCATATTGTCTATATTAATGTCTTAGTAATCCAGATATAGATCAAAAATAGGCCAAAAGTTGAGGTTGGCCCGGTTTTTTTGTGGACCGATTTTCTCGATTTTAAATAGCAACCGAGCCAGAAGAATTCCCGATATATTTATGTATGGATCTAGTTTGTAAGTTTTTTGGGGTCTTTAGAAAATAGATTTCAACAGACAGACAGACAGACGGTCACGGCTTAATCGACTCCGCTATCTATAAGGATCCAGAATATATACTTTATAGGGTCGGAAAACTACATTGTGCAAATTACAAACGGAATGACAAACTTATATATACGAAGGTGAGAAATTGTTATATTTTTAAATATTTAAATTCTATTTTAGGGTTCCATTTACAACTGGGTAAGAGCTCATCGTTTGCACCATGAAAAGTTTCGTAAGAATGAAGACCCCTACTTTAGCAGTCGTGACTTTATATCGGCTCATGTTTACGCTCAACTTTTGAACTACCACCCCGAGCAGGAAGCATTATTGGAAAAAGTGGACATGAGTGATTTGGAAAAGGATGGTGTAGTTATGTTTCAAAAAAGGTATGACTCTTTAAATAAACTTGAAAATTGTAATAACTCTCTATATTAACCTGCTACCTAACAGATTCTATTGGCTTTTGTACATTGTCCTTCATGTTTTAATGCCCATCAATTCACCCCTCGAATACTGGGGTGATTCTTTGTCTGCCTCTATTGTGGTGGCCTTTTCGTTGCGCTACATGATTGTTCTCAACCTCTGCTGGCTCATCAATTCCGCTCATTTGGTATGGGGTTTGGATAAATCATTCAAGCCCTCCGATTCGAATAGTGTTTTCTTTATAACCAAAAGCTATTGGCCACAATATCACTATATGCTGCCCAACGATTATCAAAGTGGTGAATATGGCAACTATGCCACCGGCTGCATTACCGCCATGATACGAGTATTCGCTGCCATGGATATGGCCAAGGATTTACGTACGATAAGTTCCACTGCGGTGCGCAATGGTTTGACGGAGGCTGTGGAAACAGGTCGTCCCATAGTGGACTGCATTAATGAGTTCGCCCGCAAGGAAGAAAAAGAAATGCCCAAAAATCATTTCCTTAATAGAGAGAAATTCATGTAAATACGCAGAGAAATAACATGAGTAGAGAAAATAATTCTAAAACATAGTTATACTTAATTGTCTTACATATATAGTTTTCGGCTGATTTAGTTAAATAAAATTATTTTTGAAAAATATACAAGTTAGAGAAAAGGAGTTTCATTTAAATTCTTTAGAAACAAAATTTAAGGAAACTTATACAGTCGCTTGAAGTCAAACGTTGACCATTATACTACTTAATGTGGATTTGGAAACACAACAACATCAATCGTCCTGACAGAAACAGATGGGACGATCCAGAATATTATCACAGTCCAGAAAAGGCACAAAAGTGCAGACAGAGACTCAGTAGCAGCCCTTAACATACTGAATCGACAATACTGAGTTGAGATCATGGGCCCACCAAAGCATCCATGTTTCTAATTGTTTTTATGTCCCTATTCATTATTAAGTTCCGGCAACTGTACGAGTAGTCCTGCCGTTAAACTAGAGTTTATAAAAAACCGCTTTATCGGTTAAACGAAAATTAGCCCTTTTTATAACGCCGGGTTTTCGGTTATCGCGTTTGAAAAAAAGTTTCAATGGAAAGTGAGGTTTGTGAGTATACTGAAGGGTACATAAGTATACACAGATTCTTTATTGCAACCAAATTTGTCGCCAATCGGTTGGTCCGAAGTACTATCACCTAATTCGGTTGGAATGACTGAATACATGCTGAATTATTTTCCAAGCAAGTTTAGTTTTTCCCAATTCATTTTTTTGTTCTTTATCCGATTTGGAATATGTATATATATATGGAATATACTAGAAGATATATATACAAAACATCACTATAAATCGTTATAGTTTAAGAAATATTCGCATTTCTACCAACCTTAGTTTGGTTTTTGGCTAATAGGGAGTCTATTTAAAGTAAAAAAAAAAACTTAATTTTTTGTTATACAGAAAATAAAATAGAAATAAATAATATTTTTTTATTTAACTAGCTTTTTACCCGCTACTTCGTTAGCGGAGCAATGAATGTTACAGTATTTCATTCACTTTTATATAGATTCCTAACTCACAAACAAACGGTACCATAAGTATAAAGAAAACTTATCTTTCACTATATGACTAACTAACCCCTGGTAGATTTATTAAAATCAGTCTAAGATGAAAAATACTATAAAGATGAATCTCTACTATAATCAGATACGTAAGTATGTATAAGCCAAATAAACTTAAAATATTAAGTTCATAAAAATAAGAAAATAATGTCGTCAGAAGAAGGTTTATGGGTCAGATATGAATAATAATTATGGTAATTTTTTAATTTATATATAAGTACCTCACTCATTAACAAAACAGCCACGTCTACATTTGTTTTAAAATTAAAAATGCCACTTACTTATAATTTTTTTTTTTTTTTTTTTTGAATATAGAGTAATGTAAACGCAGAACCTCACTCATTGTAAACAATCTGAACCCATTATATTGTTTCAATGATGGCGTATAATTTCAGTATATTTAATTTTGTAGTATGTATGATTTGAAGAAAAGTATTTTTCATTGAAAATTTTGTACAATAGTATTAACTGTATTTTCTACAGAAAACGTTCTGTATAACTTCTGTGTAATTTCAAAAGGTCATGCTGTCTATATAGGTAGCAAGATTTGTGGAAGCTAAACTGTACCAAATCTAACAAAATGTTAAAAAAAAAAATAGGAGAGCTATGTTCGGCTGTGCCGAATCTTATATACCGTTCACCAAATTATATTTTAAAATACAAATTTTAAATATTTTTAAGTAAGCAAAATTATTTTTTTTCAAAATTTTATAAATGATAATTTTTTTTCAAAATTGTTTTTCAAAATATTATTTTTTTTTTTCAAAATTGTTTTCAAAATTTCTTTTCGATATACATAGTTTTTTTTTATTTTTTTTTTTTTTAATTTACTAGTAAAAAAAATGTATAAAAAAATTTTTTTTTTGTTAAAAAAAAAATTCGGGTTAAAATATATTTTTCCCGATTTTGACGATATAGATCGTTGCAATGGACTTTGAAATATCTATCAATAGATATCCATATTGTTTATAGATCAAAGATAGGCCAAAAATCGAGGTTGGCCCGGTTTTATCCTAATATCTCAGCCATTTGTTGGCCGATTTTCTCGATTTTAAATAGCAATATATTGATGTATGAATCAGTTTGTAAGTTACAGAAAATTTATTTCAACATACAGACAGACATGGCTCAATCGACTCCGCTATCTATAAGGACCCAGAATTTGTCAGGCTGGCAGGCTGTCCATATAAATCTAGAGGCAAAACTATTTTATTGAAGAAATTAAAGTAGTTAAAATAGAATAGCAGAAATGAATTTCAAAAAAGTGCCGAAATATTTGTACTGATGTTTCCCTTTTTACACTTTAGTACTTGAGTTCCGAATAGCATTTTGAGGGTTCTTTTTCGTGTTGTTGGAAGGATATTTTATATTTTATCTTTTTTTTTTTGAATTTTTAATTTAAATAATTTCAAATATCCGGTTTCACCGCCTTTTTGGGATCTTTTCTATCATCGTGTGGAAATTATAAATAATACTTGGTAATTTTATTGAAAAAATTAATTTTAATAAAAAAAGTACCAAAAAAAAAAACATTTTTCCTCCTTGAAAATTCGAATTTCAAAAGTATCAAAAATATTTCTACTTGCTATTGTTCCGGGTCCGATGAATTAAAAATATTATTTCTATGTTTATCAATTTAGGAGATATAATGGTTAACAAAGGGTCCTAGTCGTAAAATTTTTTCCCGTTTTGGACACCTAGAATATCGAATTTCCAAAAAGTACCAGACACCAGTCGGATTAAGGGCGGACACATTTAAAAATGTATTTTTATATTTATTTAGCGTTCGATTTTTCAAAAATCCCTTCTTATGGGATCTAGATGATGTATAAGGAACCTATTAACCGCATATCAAGTTTCTAGCTTTAAGGGTTTGGGCTGGGCGTTGATGAGTCAGTGAGTGATTAAGTGAATGAGTGAGTATTATTATATTGTTACGTTTTAACCTTTTTTAAACGTTGGCTTATTTTCTTTAATTAAAAAAATACTTTTGATTGCAAATAAAATCAGTTTTAGTAGTTTAAAATTGTAAAAATTCGTAATTTATTTAAAATGTACAACAACAGTTCAAATAGTCACTCAGTGTCTTTACACTTTATAAATGTACAATACAGTTAATGTTAACTCTAACAGCGCCTTTGATAAACTCAACTCACGACTGCAACCTCCTCCGCTATTTATACACGCGCCATCTTTCGTGAATGTTCTACAATGCTCTTAACGGACCTACTAGTATGTTCGAAATCTAGAGTTTTCGATATCAATCAAGCAGCTTAAACATTTTGTGTTGTCATACTCATAAACAATACTAATAACCGCATGCTATTAACATTGTTGATAAGTAGAAGCTTCTACTGATGGACGTGTTTATAAACATGATGAATGCAGCAGGCGGTCGTTACAGGCTGTTAAATTCAAATCGCTATTACAAATTCGTAACAATATATATAGATTAAACAAGTAAGAGAGCTATATTTGGCTGTGCCGAATCTTATATACCCTTCACAAAATTATACTTTAAAATAAAAATTTTAAATATTTTTAGGTAAACAAAATTAAAATTTTTTTTCCAAATAGTTTTTCAAAATTTAAAACAAAAAATATTTTTTTTTTTTCGAAATTGTTTTTTTTTAATTTTTTCCAATTTCTTTCCAAAATTTTTTTTTTCAATTAAATCGGGTTAAAAAATAATTTCCCCGATTTTGACCCATTGTAGGTCCAAATTACTATAGCCTTATATAAATCGTTGCAATGGACTTTTAAATATCTATCATTAGATTTCCAAATTGTCTAAATTAATGACTAGTAATCCAGATATAGATCAAAAATAGGCCAAAAATAGAGGTTTTCTCGGATTTTTTCTCATATCTCCGTTATTTATGGACGGATTTCGCTGATTTTAAATAGGAAACTTCTCGAAAGCATGTCTGACAGAATTATTGAAGATTTGGATCCCAAAGATATCTGGGTTCCTCAGAAAATTGATTTCAACAGACAGACAGACAGTCAGACAGACAGACGGACATAGCTAAATCGACTCCGCTATCTATAAGGATTCAGAATATATATACTTTATAGGGTCGGAAAATTATATTGTGGAAATTACAAACGGAATGACAAATTTATATATACCATTCTCACGAAGGCGAAGGGTATAAAAAATGTGTGTTATTGTCTTCTGAAGTATACCTAATTTTAATGTAAATTTTAACTTTAGGTAAGATTTTCTCTTATCGCATAGCTGCTTTCAAAATACTCAAACCCGTTATGTGTGTCCCAATATGTTCTTAAATATTATGAAAAATAAATTTACAGTCCCGACCTTGTCACCGTCACACAGTGGTTTAGAAACTTTTTTTTTTGGAAATAATTCGGTATCTCGGGAACTATTGGAGATATTATTACAAAATTTCACATGGTTAGAGCTGAGGTGTTTTTGAGTTGAATTACATTTGTTCAGCTTCCTAGGGGTAATACGGGCCAGTTTGTGCCCCCTCAAAATTGATCACTTCGGGTCTCAAAATTTTTAAAAAAATCCCCAAAAATTCATTTATGATCCGAATGAGCTGAAATTTAAAATATAAATAGTCCTTGAGAAGATCTATAAAAAATACGCTTACATGTGTAGGTTATCTCCTTCAGTTGAAGAGATATTTAGGTTTGAAGAGATATTTAAATTTGCATGAAATGTATGAAAAAATGTACAAATTTTCCAAAGCGGGCAAGGTTTGCAGAACCTCTGAGGAGTAAATAAAGGCTTTTTATATAAGTATTTCATATTGGTAAAAACCTCAGGACTTGTAGATTCATATTTTAATAAAATTAAAGAATTTAATTAATTTTTTGAACGTTATTTACCTTAAAAACTAAAAAAATTATAATATGGTGATTTTCCATGAAGAAAAATATAAAATTTGACTTAATGTAAAATGTTAACGGTTAAAGATATCATAACAAAATTGGGAATTAATTTAGATCCAAATGTTCTTAAATTAATGACAGTATAATTTTTGACATTTTTTATTCTCAAATACCGAAATTCCTAAAACGGGGAAAATGTATTCCAAAAACTGAGTTTTTTTAGAAAAGTGCCTACTGTGACGCTATTTACCGTGTGATAGTAAAACAACTTTCTAAGTATTTAAACAACATATAGGGTTATACAAATACCGAACTTTTTCGAGGATCGGTGCTTTGCCTTTTTAGAATTTTTTACTGAAACCTAAATATTTTTTTTAAAATTGTCCAAGTTTGGATAGGTCTGGGGGATACTGTGTCCGCTTAAATGAGCCCAATTTTACTTTACACGCTTTTGCATTAAGTTTTCTTTCCGGAACATATAAAAATTGTATATAGTCCCAAAGAAAATTTGTTTCTACAAAAGAAAAAATATAGGGACTTTTTTAGGAAAAATCGTAAAAAATTAGGCCAATTTTACATGTTCCAACTTTGGATGCGTGTAACTTTTTACACGGACGAGATAACTGTTACCAAGTTTTTTTTATTTTATTTAGAATTTTATTGCCAATATAGCTGATATTTTGAAAAAAAAATTCGACCCTCCGTAGGGCCGCCATATCTAAAAAACAAAAAAAAATCGAGCAAAATTAAAAAAAAAAAATAAATAAACCTAAATATCTCTTCAACTGAAGGAGATAACCTACACATGTAAGCGTATTTTTTGTAGATCTTCTCAAGGACTATTTATATTTTAAATTTCAGCTCATTCGGATCATAAATGAATTTTTGGGGATTTTTTTAAAAATTTTGAGACCCGAGGTGACCAACTTTGAGGGGGCACAAACTGGCCCGTATTACCTCTAGGAAGCTGAACAAATGTAATTCAACTCAAAAACACCTCAGCTCTAACCATGTGAAATTTTGTAATAATATCTCCAATAGTTCCCGAGATACCGAATTATTTCCAAAAAAAAAAGTTTCTAAACCACTGTGCGTCAATAGAGACAAAAATAAAAAAATAATAATTTACAGCAAAATTAGTTTCTCCTCTCAATTAAACTGCAAATTTAGCTTTGATTCCTAGAAAATATCAAACTAATATCATTTGTCAATAAATATGAGAACGTACTCGTAGTTTACAAAATTTTTTTTTTTATATTTAAAATACTTCTTTTGTGTGTAATATGAGCATATTTAAGAAACTGATAGGCTTTAAATTATTTTAAAACCGAAACTGCTGCTTTGTATTTTGTCGTTTTTTTTGGAAACTCTTTTTTTGTCCAGTTTGGTGCAATAGTGACGGGTTTTCCAACAAGAGGTGTTATTTTGGTATTAAAAAAAAAAAAAAAATTGAATTTTTTGAGATAAATGATCGGATGTTTATTTCATAATAAAAAGGATGGTATGCCGTTAATAATGAAAAACAACATCAGCCAAATGGCCATCATGACCACGCTTACAGGATTATATCCTTTTCATGCAATTTTCCATAACCAAATCGCAAAGTGGCCATATGTCCTCGATAGCCTCAAAAATTCTATCTTTGAGGTCTTGAATCGACGCTGGGCTGTTGGCGTATACCTTATCTTTCACGTGGCCCCAAAGGAAGAAGTCGCAAGGTGTTAAATCACAAGATGTCGGTGGCCAATTGTGATTACTTGTTCGAGAGATAACACTGTCCGGAAACTTTTCCTGTAAAAGAGCAATGGTTTCGTTGCTTGTTGTGGCAGTAAACTTTGTCTAGATCAAGTAAACGTTGTCCAGATCAATATCATCCAAAATATGGGTGGAATGCCCAATTCCAAAGAACGACGAGGAATGAACAAACCTGGGTTTTCTTCAAAACTTTGGGCTACAGCAGCAATATTGTCAGTTGTTCTTGAGCGATGTGCACGGGTTTTATTCTTCACATCACTAACTTGTCCCAACAGCTCGAATTTTTCTACCAATTTCTGTATTGCGGTGCGACAAGGTGCTTCACGACGACCCAAAAATGTTTTAGTTTTGCCAACTGTGACGGCTAGTTTTTAACCATTTTGTAGTGAATTTTAATAATTTCAATGCGTTAGTGAAGCGTGTATCGTTCCATTTTTAGTAATGGCGTAATTTCTACTTGTCAAATGTCAAAGAATAAAAGCTTCAAAAGTGACAGCTACCGAAATAGTGGGTGATTCAAAATAACACCTCTTGTTGGAAAACTCTTTACTTCAGTTTATGGATTAAAAAACAAACACTTATCGTCTAATAATTTAGATAATGACTATTGTGGTTGACTGAGTTTACCAACTGGTAAAAAACTCGGTATTATAGCTGCTGGATTTTTCTAATTATTTGTTTTACAAATATACTTACAATGAAAAAAGAGCTACAAAGAAATGTCATGAAAAAAATAACTATCGAATAATCCTTAATAACGACTGAATACAATGCATCTTTAAGTGTGCCAAAGGCCCATCCACAAATTATATCATTGCTATTTACACTTAGCATCAGTAGAAAATTCAATATGCTAAGTAATTGTACCGAATGTGGGATGTTAAAGTTTAAACGAATAGTTGTGAAATATAAAGCGGAAACTAAATAAAACTACATATATTTTTATATTTTAAAAACTGAAGGTCGTATTTTGCACATAAATAAAATTTCTTTCTTTTTAAACGAAATTAAAATCTAAAGAAAATGATATTAAAATAATGTGCAAATAAAAAATAAATTAAGTAAACCGAACGAAATTAAAGTATATATCGTCACATAAAATACAAAACAACGTAACAACATAAATACCAACATCATATGTTTGATACATAATCTTAATTAGGAAATGTGTGTTTAAAGATTAAATAGAAGAAAGCTTAAATAGAAGAAATTAAGTTTATATCAGAGATAACTTTCATTTTGCAAGGGTTTTTTTCTCCAACACTTTAAATATTTTTGAAATGATGTTACATCATTTTGCATTTTAGGTGACGATATACAGTATAAAATGATTAAAGTGTCAATTCAGCAATAAACTGCATTTTGTGTATTTTTATGTGAAGAAGAAGACCTACTTCATATTTCTTAAATACACTTAATTTCAAAATTAAAGTATTTAGTTATAAACGTAAACATCGAGCAGATACATAGCGCAAAAAGCTAGACGCGAATTAGGTTTAATTTAAATTAAGAAACCACACAAAAAAATACATAGTTTTAAAACATAATTTTTAATAAAGTAGTAAGTGTTAAAGCAGGTTACATATAGAAAATATATTTAAAAAAACCAAACATTTAATTCATATATAAAGTTACAAAATGCAAAACAAAAATTTTATAAAATTTAAGAAAAAAGAATGCATGACCTAAAAAAAAGTGTTAATTCAAAAGACGAATGCTATAAAGTCAATAAATTATTAATTAATAATTAAGAGCAATACAAAATTGTTATAAAAATGTGCTGTATAAGAAATATTTTAACAAAATTAAGTCTTCAAAAATCCAATAAAAAAATGTTGTTAACAATTTTCCATAAATCTGACAAAATATAAAGAAATTTATTAAAAATTATAACAAATGATAATAATAATAAAAGTGCAATACAATAAAAATTTTAAGTAGACTGACTTAACAGTGAAATTAGTTTGTGATAAAGTATTCATTTCCTGGTGGATAAAAATGGGAGAAATTTCTAAAGTTTGTCCGATTCTAATATTCCCATGCTATAGAATAATTACGATAATACAGTGATAATTATCACTCATTTAGGACCTTGTTAGTCCATTATTATAGAAAATTAGAAAAAAGTACCATTAGATGAACTATAAAGTACCATTCTTTATCCATTTTTGGTACCCCTTACTTTACTCAGAATAATAACAACTAAATTTTATGGGGAAAAGTTAAATTTTAAAGGCCTTATACATAATTAATTTTTAAACTTATTAAACTGTTATAAAACGAATTTGATAAAGTAAAATGTTTTTAAACTACCATTGAGAGAAAAAGTACCAATTTTCCTCTTGAACACCCGTTAAGTTTGATATTTCAAAAATTTCTAATTTTGGACACATTTCTTATTAATACAGAAGACAAGAAAGAACACAAAAATCTGTGCTTATAGCAAAAAATATTAGACACCGATTTCAAAAGTTGGTTCACTTGACATGAAATCCTTCATATAAGTATATTCTGGGTAATCATGCCTACTGAAACACGATAATGCCCAAAGGTAAGGAGCTAAGTGACTAGTTTTTTTAGCATTGAAAATGTCGGACCATGATTTCACCTAGCCACCAAACAAATGTCCCATCGGAATACTGTTTGAGCAGCCATAAATATATTGATTATGAATAAAAATAAATTGAATTGAATTATGCGACAATCCTGATAAAATTTTGCATAAATTAGTTTTAAGTACTCTGAAATTATACTGTAAAGTATGGCGAAAATCGGTCAACATTTGTCCTTAATCTGTCTACCAACTTTTGTGTGGATCCGTCCACAATTTACCCTACCGCCCATATAACCCATATTGCAGAAAAATATTTTATTGTCAATAACTAATTTATATAATGATATTAACATAAATTTCGACATAATTCATTTAAATTATGTCACTCTTGGACTATAACTGATTCAAGACCCCATAGAGGATCAAAACTAGGGTATTCAATCGATTAACCGTTAATCGGTTAACCGATTATTTTTGGTCGGTTAACTGTTCGAATAATTTAAAATTGCCGATTTTCAAATAACAAATAAACCGATTAATTTGTGTCGATTAACCGATTAACCGAAATTTATATATTTTTTGGACTTTATATAAAAATATAGTTTTAAGCACACACATTTCATTTCTTAACTCACACAGATCATATCTGTAATAATATAAAACAAATGACAGTTCTCAAAAAAAGTAATATCGAACCTTTGAAAAGTGGTTTTCAGAGTGAAAGAAAAAATACAATTTTCAATACGCAACAAGAGTGATATATATTTGTCTCTCTTTTTAGACCACAACCATTTTGACATTTTCTTTTGTTTGTTTTCTATTGCCATATTACTGGAACTGTGTAATTTGTGGTTTTCTAGAAGTATAGCACAAAAATTTAAAGTAAGGAATTTGTAAATGAACCTTTTTCTAGAATGTACTATGATTAACTTTGTCCTAAATAAAACTAATAGAAACTATTAAAAGTATTCCCAATCTAAAAACTCCAAAAAGGACTCCAATGCACAGTTGATAATATAAGGTGTATGCATCTCCTAATTGATTTTGGAAATTGTTTGAAATTAACCATAAAACAAATTCTATCGTAAAGGCAAGATGTCAAGCAATAATTATTTGCAGAAATTATAGTTATTATGTCAACAGAAGTATTCGAAAATGGCGACATAACACACTACTTTCTACTTTAAAGATTTGGGGAGTTAAAATTATACCATATTTAAGGGCGTAGTTTTAATATTTATAATTATTTGTTTTAGGATTGTTTTACCTTGTTGGAAAGGGTATCTTGTCCAGATTCTATTTTCGTTATGAGTTTTGTATATATTGTTAGCAGATTTGAAATTTATTCATGTAAAATATATAAAGTTTTTTGGCTTACCTACGCAATTTTTACTAGGATTTTAACTGTTGGCGCCGTTTGCCGCCGATCTAGTTTTAACTATTATCAAAACTAGCTGCCTTTTCGTGCCTAAAAACAAAAATATATAAAAAAAAAATGTTGGACTGTTTTTAATTTATTCGAACTTTTTTCAAAAAAGTTTAATAACTTTTGCAAATATAAACCCATTTTAACAAGTAATGTCTCGTTTTTTTCGCCATAAACTTGTCTTTAAAACAATGTGCACAAAAAGTATGTTTTAATAAAATTTAAATAGCTATTGTCGAATTTGAAAAATTACAAAAAATTTAAATCGCTCTAAAAATGTGTGAATTAGAGGTACGAAAGTACTACGGCCTACCCTAAAACAGTTTAAAAAAAAAACTCAAAATGTGAGGGTGTTTCAAAATCTTTGAAAACGGTTTTAAAATTTAAACTTCGAAAGCATTTGTTTAAAGTATCATACATTACATTACATTACATACCAATGGAGTTTTATTTTAACTCTACTGTAGCTGAACATGTTTATCAAAAAATGCAACCTTTGGGCTTTGTAGGCATTGGGGCTTCAAAGTCTACGGGCCGAAGGTTGTATTGTTAACGGCTGTTAACAAATGTCAGTTGTTAATACTATTAAAACTAATGAAAAAGTGCATAAAACACCTCTTTTACTTGTTTTAACATATCACTTTTATACAAAAACTAAAAAAATCAAAAATGTATTTTTACCGTTCATTACTTTTTTTATTATGATTCGATTTTTAAGATTAAAAAAGCAAATTAAAGCTTAAAGTACCACCTATTCAACAAAAAAAAATCTTACAAAAATCCTCATCCATTTAATGGTATAATTCAGAATTTTATATGAGAAATTGGATATTCTTTACTTTTGATTTCTCAAGTTTTATTAAATCTAATGAAAAAATCGTTTAAAAGGAAAACATTTCAATTACAGTGCACTCGCGGTAACGTGAACACCGTCTAACGTGAACACCGCCTAACGTGAACAAGCTTTTTTTTACATTGGCTACTCTGTAACGTGAACAAACTCAGAAAGCTCTATAACGTGAACAATTTTTTTTTTGACTGCATATGTTTTCTAAGCATGTAGATAACACTAAAATACATAAAGTAAATTAGATTTAGAAGCTTATGGAATCCCCTTTTATAAAAATGTGTTTGTATCCTCTTAATTAATATTTGTGTATGGTAACGAATGAGTAATTTTATTTGCTATGTAAATTTAATTCAGAGGATATTTTCGTTTTGTTTTGTAATGAATTTTATTTACTAATTTTAGTTTTATATATTAATAATGCAAATAATAATAAACGAATTTCACGTTCAAGCATGTAAAACACAGGGTTATTTTGTAAAATTTTATATTTTGTCCATGAAATTCGACAATCGCTAACGTGAACAATTTCGCTAACATGAACTCCCTTGGTTTTAATTAGTTCACGTTACCGCGAGTGCACTGTATATTCTTTTTCAAGAGCTTATTTCAGAAGATCTCACTAAAATCCTAAAGAAACTCACATGTGTATAAAAAAGGATCTCTGATACAATCTTTTTTTGCTATTACTTTCTTTGTTGCATTGTTATGATTTCTTTGTTTTTTATGATTTTGCTGTTTTTATTTATAAAATGCTTAAATAAGTATACAAAATTTGTGGTTCCATTTTTAATTTAAAATTAAAATAAAAAGTATTCGGTTAATCGAATAATTTAAAATTAACCGATTATTAACCGATTTAATCCAAACCCCGATTAATTATTTGCTCGATTAACCGATTAATCCAGAAACCTGATTAATTGAATACCCTAATCAAAACTACATATTAATGGTGGGTATACTGCCGAATATAACACTCTTATTTGTTATTTAAGGAAAATTCGTAATTGTATGAACAAATTTAACTTTTTATAAGAAAGTTTTTACTTTTTCCAAGCTAAGCCTGGCAACACGGTTATAAACATGCTATCACGCATACCTAAATTGGAGCGTAAGGCGTTTTTTACTTGTCAAAAATTCTCATGCCCATACAATTTGTATGCAGCATACCGAAATAACGCGACGGCAACGCTTTGCAATTGGAAAATCCGATTTTGACAGCGCGTTTAATAGTGAAGTTAGTTGCAAAACACAACAAATGTAAACACATACATACAAAAGGAGAAACAAATATGCAAGAAACACATTTTTAAACTTTAATTAGTAGTTTCTTTGATAAAATTTTAGTTTACAAATCACGAAACAAAAATCAGAAACACCAATACTGCAAGGTACTTTATTGTTTAAATAATCCGGGTTGTTATATTAATTTTTTTGATAACCTTGTTTTTATTGTTTGACGTAGCGTTGGCGCTTTTATTTAGGTATGACATTTCAGCGTTAAAGCTAAGCGTAAAGAAACGTTCCGCCTTACGCTTTTATTTAGGTAGGCCAGTATAGAATATGAATGCAATAAACGCTATTTAAGAACATAAGAGATATTTCTATTAAATAAAACACATGTTGAGTATTAAGCTAAACATGGTTCCGCTATTTGCAAAAAGAAAACACACTATGTTTTTTTTAATTCAAAAAAATTTTAATTTATGATCCACAAAGTATGCTTTTGATACATTTCCAAATATTTAGTCAGATACATACAATTCGTAGTACCACCCGAAATCTTTAACATAACAGAGTGCACACAATTTAATTATGTCTTTAAGTTTGCTGGTGGAAATATACAACATTTTTGGAAATTTCCAACATCAAAAACATCCATAATTGTTAAATTAGCGTATGTAGACATAGTTTATTGACAGAGAATTAATAAATTTCTAGCATCACACAGTGGGCCAGAATCAAAGTTTTTTTGTAAATAAATCTGGCATTTCTAACCGCTAGTCCGATCAGGATAAAATTTGACGTGGGCGTAGCCAAGGAGAACTTGAGTTTTAGTTATTTAAATGGGTCCTGCAAATGCTTCAGGGGCGGTGCTATGGAGTCTCAAAGTAGGGTACCTTTGATATGTGAAAAAACGTGTCATTTTTTTGTTTCCTATTCGCTATTTATCTCTTATAATTTCCGAGTTATAGGCATTTCAAAATTTAAATTTTAAAATTTTGCCATACCTTGTTTCGCTAGACAAGTAAATTGTTAATAATATGCAAAAGATTTCAGAGCATTATTGATTACGGATCCAAAAATAAACGATTTTCAATTTAAAAATTAAAACAAGTAAGAGAAATATATTCGACTGTGCCGAATCTTATATACCCTTCACCAAATTATACTTTAAAATAAAAATTTTAAATATTTTTAGGTAAACAAAATTAATTTTTTTTTTTCAAAATTTAAAAAAAAAATTTTCAAATTATTTTTCAAAATTTAAAGAATTTTTTTTTTTTTAAATTTATTAGTAAAAAAAAAATTATAAAAAAATTGTTTGTGGTAAAAAAAAATATTGGGGTTAAAAATAATTTTCCCGATTTTGACCCATTGTAGGTCCAATTTACTATAGCCTTATTAACATCGTTGCAATGGACTTTGAAATATCTATCATTACATATCCATATTGTCTATATTAATGACTTAGTAATCCAGATATAGGTCAAAAATAGGCCAAAAATCGAGGTTGTCCCGGATTCTTCCTTATATCTCAGCCATTTGTGGGTCGATTTTCTCGATTTTAAATAGCGACCGAGCCTGGAAAACTCCCGATATATTGATGTATCAATTATGTTTGTAAGTTATTTGGGGGTTATGGAAACTTGATTTCAACATACAGACGGACATGGCTATATCGACTTCGCTATATATAACGATCCAGAATATGTATACTTTGTGGGGTTGCAAATGAAAAATGTAGAAATTACATACGGAATGACAAACTTATATATACCCTTGCCACTCATGGTGAAGGGTATAAAAATTAAAAAAAATAGTAGATTTGTGCTGTGTTTTGGGCGAAAAGGTGACTTAACTCTTTTTTTATTTAAAAAAACTTTCTTAAAGGACATATAACAATTTTATGTTTTTCGGTAAGATATCTTTACAAGGAACATTTTGGTATAAAAAACATGTCACATTTTTCGAATATGTCGCCCCTACGCCCTTCGGAATTTGACCTATTTTTTTTTATCAAAATTTAAAATTTGAGCCACATGTTTTAAAATCCCAAAGCTGGGATCAGAAAATGGAGAGCAGCTTTGGAAACCTTGATGTAATCCCTTTTTATTCCCAAAGTATTTCCTAGCCCCGATGGAAGTGTGTAATTTTGTTTGTTTAGATAAGTTAATTTTTGGTCTAAAAAAAAAATTTCAAGTCAATATCTCAATGTGATTCAAAAATATGCCACTTTAAAACTCTTTCTTTCACAAATATTGCACTTTTTCATATTTTAATGTGAGTAAGTCAGAACTAGGGATGCCAAACGGGACTGAGTTTTACAAATCCCGGGATTCGGGATTTTAGAAATGTAAATCCCGGGATCCCGGGATTTTTCGGGACCCCGGGATTTTTCGGGATCCCGGGATTTTTCGGGATTTCGGGATTTTTCGGGACTACGGGATTTTAGTTAAACGTCAAAAAACATAAAATTCAACAATAAAAACAATTTGTTTTCGTTGATATATTTAAGTAAAAATATAACAAAGGAGAAGCTAGTGCATTGAATTAAATATATTTTATATTTATACCCGTATTCTGGACTTTATAACAGTTGGAAAACCATAACAAAACTGAAAATTGTATAACTTTTCTATTGAATACATATGCTAAGATCATAGTAAAAGGATTTTTAGGAAAGCTATGAAACTAATAGTGTAAAAATTGGTAAGGCAGTTTAAAAGTTATTTACAATTGAAGGGCACAAACGAAAGGAGCCAGCTGGCTAAAATTATCCATAAATACTCTCTGTTAATATGGTTTGTTTGGAATTGAAAATGGTTCATGATTGCCCCTAGCCCCATACAATTGTCCCCCGGAATACTGTTTGAGCAGTCATAAGTATGTTGATTATGCGACAATCCTGATAAAATTTTGCACAAATTAGTTCTAAGTACTCTGAAATTATACAGTAAAGTATGGCAAAATCGGACACTTGTCCCTAGTCCTCAAACAAGTTCCCCTTTAGAAAATAACTTGAATATTCATAATTGTCTTATAATAATTAATATCGTGATGAAATTGAATATACAAATTATATATGAAAATAAATCCTTCTACAAACTTTTGTAAGAACCCGTCCATAATAATATCAAAAAAACATTTTGTTGTCAATAAATGATTTGTATATAATGATATTACAATAAATTTCGATATAAGTCATTCATTCATTCATAAATGGTGATTCAAGTCCCTATAGAAGGCCAACACTACATATTGATGGTTTATATTCATATTATTTAATGTACGGAGCTGACGAAAAACATCGTTAAAAGTCAAGGCGAATTTATTAATAAACTTGTTTATAAGTCTGTCAATGTAAGGAAGACCTGCTCCCTGATAAAAATTAAAGAATCTGGCTCCATTTGGGTTTGAAGCGAGATTAGTATTAAAAGTATGCTGAAATTTTGCTTTCTAGGTAATTTCAGAGTTTCAAAAATCTTCCTAAAATAACAAAAATCTCGTAATTTTCCGGGATTTGTTAATCCCGAAAAATCCCGGGATTTTTTTTTACCAATCCCGGGATTCGGGAAATCCCGATCCCGAAAAATCCCGGGATTTTCGGGATCGGGATTTCGGGATTGGCATCCCTAGTCAGAACCAATGACTTTTTGAAGGACGGAGTTTTAAAATGGCATACTTTTGAATCTAATGGAGCATTTGGTCTAATTTGCGCCCACGTCAAATTTTATCCCGATCGGACTAGCGGTATAGAAATGCCAAATGTATTTCCAAACAATTTTGAATCTGGCCCACTGTGCATCACAAAAAATATTTCAAATATGCATAAAATTATTAGCAATAGTATGAAAATTAAATATCCTCAAAACTTTCCGCACAACATTCATTCATAAATAATTAGATTTGACAAATGTTAAACACACTCAATACCAAAATTTCCATTGTTTTATTAATTATCTTGATAATTTTGCAATTACTGTTTGTATTTCCAATAATAAAGCAACTAAATGAGATGTGATGTGATTTAAAGTTTATTTTAACCAAAATAAGTAATCATCATTTAAAATTGAAATTTGACAAAATATCTACAAAAAATTTTAATGTTATAAAATAATAAAAATAATGAATAGATAGAAAAAATAATAATAATACGATACAATACAATACATAAATGTATTTGTGTTTACTTAAATTTCCATAGAGGAGTGTTAGTTATAGGGGGAACTATTATCAATCATACGATATTAGTGTGAACATTTCAAACATTTTGTTTTATTTTTTGTCTTATTTCAGTTCATCATTTTCAATTTCATATTGTCATTACAAATCAAATAAAGTCATTATTGAATTTTGATGTTATTTCTGTATTAGTTGTTGTTGTTGCTGTAGTTGTCAGTTTTTGTTTAGTTATAATTGACATAAATTATCAATACGCTGTAAAATACGCGTAAGTATTTACCAACTAAATTATTGTGCAAATATTTGAGCGCACATTATCGAGATCGCGAGAAAAAATATCTACGAAGCAGATAAACTATGAATGATTGAAAATAAAGTTTAAATAAAAGTGAAAAATTTTGCTAAAAGTGTTTGTTAAGAAATGTTTGTTGTATTACTCAACAGTGTAATGTGAAAAATTACACCGATCGTCAATAAATCTAACACTGATCGTCAGTAACTCTAATAGTAAAAGTAAATTCCAACTGAACATCATAAAAAAATTTAGATTTTTAAGCTTGTAACTATAACAATTTGGACAACATGGATTTTGGCTCAATGATTGACATTGATATTCAAGAATCTAGCAAGAAATTAGTTTAAAACTACCAAGTGATGTAAAGGACGCTTTTTAAAGATAATGGTGGTAATGAAAATCGATTATTTTCCAAATATTTAAAATCAAACAACTTAATTGCTGAGTAGTAAGAGTACTTCCATAATCAAAAATTAATTTTGGAACCTTCAGTCTTCTGACTTTGATAAAATTTTAAGTTCTGCAGCATTTCAAAGTTTGCTTTAGTTGGGTTTTTCCATAGGTTCAAAGTTCATATTTTTTTACCCTTCACCATGAGTGGCAAGGGTATATAAAAGTTTGTCATTCCGTTTGTAATTTCTACATTTTTCATTTGCGACCCCACAAAGTATATATATTCTGGATCGTTATAGATAGCAAAGTCGATATAGCCATGTCCGTTTGTATGTTGAAATCAACTTTCCGTAGCCCCCAAATAACTTAAATACTTGATTCATACATCAATATATCGGGAATTCTTCCGGCTCGCTCCCTATTTAAAATTGACAAAATCGGCCCACATTTTGCTGAAATATAAGGAAAAACTATTTTTGATCTATATCTGGATTACTAAGTCATTAATATAGACAATATGGATATCTAATGATAGATAGTTCAACGTACATTGCAACGATGTTAATAAGGCTATAGTAATTTGGACCTACAATGGGTCAAAAACGGGAAAATTATTTTTTAAACCGATTTTTTTTTTAACCAAAACATTTTTTTTTCATTAATAAATATTTTACAAAATTAAAAAAATATTAGAAAAAATATTAAAAAATTAAAAAAAAACAATTTAAAAAAAAAAAAATTGAAAACAATTTTGAAAAAAAACTTTTAAATTTTGGGAAACAATTTGGAAAATTTTTTTTTTTAATTATTTAAAAACAATTTTGAAAAAAAAAATTTTATTTTGTTTACCTAAAAATATTTAAATTTTTTCTTTTAAAGTATATTTTGGTGAAGGGTATATAATAGGGTATTCAATCGATTAACCGTTAATCGGTTAACCGATTAATTTTGGTCGGTTAACTGTTCGAATAATTTAAAATTGACGATTTTCAAATAACAAATAAACCGATTAATTTGTGTCGATTAACCGATTAACCGAAATTTCTGTTTTTTTGTACTTCATATAGAAATATAGTTTTAAGCACAGACATTTTATTTCTAAACTCATGAACATTTCCATCTAGCAATAGTTTTTTGAAGTATAACTAAAAAACTGAAACTAAGGAATTTGGAAATGTCCTTTTGTCTAGAATGTTCCATGATGAACTTTGTACTAATGAGTCGGAAGAAGACATGATAATATACGAAACTGAAACGAGTCTTTTATCAGAATTTAACGAAACTATTAAAAGCATTCCAAATCTAAAAAATCCCAAAAGGATTTCATATTCTTAAAAAAAACTGAACAAAGAACTGAGAAAGAGTTTCTCATGCCTTAATTTCGATTTCTTCAACATCTACAATCAGTGATTTTTCATTCGTTATATTAAAACGAATGAAAAATCATTTAAAAGGAAACCCTTTAAATTATATTATTTTCTTAAATAATTATTTCAGAAGATCTATATAAAATCCTAAAAAACTCACATGTGTATATAAAAAGGATCTCAAATACCATTTTTTTGCTATTATTTATTTTTTGTTGAAATGCTCAAAAAAGTACAACACATTCGTCGTTTTATTTTCAATTTAAAAATAAAATATAAATTATTCGGTTAATCGATTAATTTAAAATTAACCGATTAAATCTAAACCCCGATTAATTATTTGCTCGATTAACCTATTAAACCAGAAACCCGATTAATTGAATACCCTAGTATATAAGATTCGGCACAGCCAAATATAGCTCTCTTATTTGTTTTATATTGGGTGTATGACTTAAAAATGCGGGTTTTCTTCAAATGTGTGGGTCTTATTTTGAAATATGTATACAATATAAATGTATTCAAAGTATTGGCCATTGTAAGCTATGACCTTTTCCCATCTTTCTGGCAACATATAAATTCCGAGCAAAAAGAACTGCTCATCTTTTGTCGCCAAGAACTAATCAAGCCAATAAATGGGTAAGAACCTCACCTTTCTTGGTACGAAGGTTTTGGTAAGCAGTACTGGCGCTGTGGGATGAACCAAACGTAATGTTACGGTGCCCAAATTAAGTAATGCGTATATATAGAACGTTCTGTATCTATCGAAACTAATAGTAGTCGGTCGGGGCAAGGTCTGTACTATAAAGCGGATGATGCAAAACTTTCCAACCACAGGTCTAGCGTTATCATGTTGGAATATTACATTTTCATAACTGGTTTTCCGGTCAAATGCTCGCTTTAAACGAATCAGTTGCATTCGGTACAGGGTCCCTGTGATAGTCTGGCCAGTTTTCAGCAGCTCATAATAGATAGGATTCTTTTGCTTCCACCAAATACACCTTTGTGCCGGGCTCATGTACGCTCTCTTACGCTTCGGCTTATCGTAATGGACCAATTTTTCATCGCAAGTAATGATTCGGTGCAAAAATTTCAGCAGCTCATAATAGATAAATATTATCGAAAATTCAAAAAGTACCTTTTTGAAGCAAAAAAAAGTACTATTACTTTTTTAGTATCATAATATTAATATGATTGATTGTTTCTTTACTCTGCAAACTATTATGTAAAGGGGTTTTCAACAAGATGTGTTATTTTGAATCACCCAGAATTTCAGTAGGTTTTATTCTTTGACATTTGACAAATAGAAACTACGACATTACTAAAAATGGAACAACAACGCATTGAAATTATTAAAATTCATTACAAAAATTGTGAAAATCTTGCAGTCACAATTCGCAAAACTAAAGCATTTTTGGATCGCCCTGAAGCACCTTGTCGGACCGCAATACAGAAATTGGTGGAAAAATTCGAGCTGTTGAGACAAGTTAGTGATATGAAAAAGCCTCTCCATCCTCAAGGTGTGACTGTTTGGTGCGGTTTATGGTCCGGCGGGGTCATTGGACCTTACTTTTTCGAAAAAGAGGTTTGATCAAGAGTTACGGTGAATGGATTGCGCTATCGAGAGATGATTAATGATTTCTTATGGTCGGAGTTGGATGATATTGATCTGGACAACGTTTACTTTCAACAAGACGGCGCTACGTGCCACATAAGCAACGAAACCATTGCTCTTTTACGGGAAAAGATTCCGGACCGTGTTATCTCTCGAAGAGTTGATCAAAATCGGCCACCGAGATATTGTGAGTTAACACCTTGCAGCTTCTTCCTTTGGGGCCACGTGAAAGATAGAATTCGTGAGACTATCAAGGACATAGGGCAGCCACTTTGTGATTTGGTTATGGAAAATTTCATGAAAAGGATATGGTCCTGTAAGCGTGGTCGTGATGGCCATTTGGCAGATGTTGTTTTTCATTATTAACGGAATACCTTCCTCTTTATCATGAAATAAACATCCGATTATTTATCTAAAAAAATGCCATTTTTCTTTCAATATCAAAATAACACCTCTTGTTGGAAAACCCGTATACTTACTTAAAGTAAGTATACTTTGGTGAATGGTATATAAGAATCAACACAGCCGAATATAGCACTCTTAATTGTTGGAGATATAATTTGTTCAAGCACAATTTATTGGATCAATATTCTTTGTTCAAAACAAACGAAACTAGGCTAAAAATTGCATAAGCGTCTAAAAAGTTATATTCAATTGAAATAGAGCGATTTCACACCATTTCTTATATAAAATTTAAAACCCGATAGAAGAAAGCAAATTTAAAATGTCTAAGCAACTTCAAATTGTTTATGACAATAAAGAAACTATGTATCAAGTTTTAACAAATCTAGACGGGTATAATTCAAACTTTGTAGAAAATTATGTTTCAAACCTATAATATCTTTTCAAAACGTTACTTTATTATTAATTACTAATATGATTTGCTTTCATTAAATATTCGTGGGTAAACAATAAAGTAAACTTGTCACTAGATTATTTAGTTAATATTTAGAGTATTAATTACTAATTATATAAGACCTTGAATACCAAACATGTGCGGTATATATAGTAAACCCGTTAGTCCTCCTTTTTACAGACAAGAAAAATTATTAGAAGTTCAAAAGTTTCTTAAAAATACAATTGGTTATACATATGTATATTAGGGTGGTCCCCAACAATGTTGTCGATGGTCACAACTAAATGAAGGATTTCTTTATTTTAAAATACCATTTCAAAATTGTTATCTAACACTAGTTAGCTAGATCCACAAACTTATATTTGTGTATTTTTGATAAGTAAATAATACAGATTTAAATCTATTATATTTAATTGTTTTAAAAGATACATAAGGTACCAAAACATTGCTTTTACCCATTTTCTCTTCTGAAGGGTTAAAATTTCCAAAAAGTATCAAACAGTTGGTATCTGCATTAGTTAAGAAGATATTGGGTTAACAAATTTACCCCCTAAACCTTAGAATTTAAAAAGAATCCCTTCTTAGTGGAGAGTCCAAATTTCATGTCTCTACCTTTTGACGTTTGGGCTGGGCAATGTTGAATCAGTCCCTCAGTAACCTTACTCTTTTACATTTTAATAATGGGTTTTCCAACAAGAGGTGTTATTTTGTATCGCCCGGTATTTGGGTAGCTGTCTCTTTTGAAGCTTTTATTCCTTGATATTTGACAAGTAAAAACAACGCATTGAAATTATTAAAATTCACTACAAAAATGGTGAAAATCTTGCAGTCACAGTTTGCAAAACTAAAGCATTTTTGGTTCGTCGTGAAGCACCTTGTCGGACCGCAATATAGAAATTGGTGGAAAAATTCGAGCTGTTGGGACAAGTTAGTGATGTGAAGAATAAAACCCGTGCACGTCGCTCAAGAACAACTGAGAATATTGCTGCTGTAGCCCAAAGTGTTGAAGAAAACCCAGGTTTGTAAATTCCTCGTCGTTCTTTGGAATTGGGTATTCCACAAACGTCATTACACCGTATCTTATGGTCGGAGTTGGATAATATTGATCTGGACAACGTTTACTTTCAACAAGACGGCGCTACGTGAAAATACATGTTGTGTGTAAATTTATTTATTTTATTTAAGTTATTGGCCATTGTCAGCTATGACCCTTTTCCATTTTCCCGACAACATATGAATTCCGAACCAAAAGAATTGATCATTTTTTGATGCCACGAACGAATCAAGCTGATTTCCGATACTCTGTTCCAAAGTGAAGCGTACCAGCATCGATCGAAACAAATAGTAGTCGGACGGGGCATGGTCTGGACTATAAAGTGGGTGAGGTAAAACTTCCCAACCACTTCAATCTAAATAGTTTTAAACAGGTATTGCAACATGTTGTCATGATGGATCATTAGAGTTTAATGTCTGGCCGCATATTCTGGCCGTTTTTCGGCAAATACGCTCTTCAAATGAATCATTTGTGTTTCGTGCAGGTTCCCTTTGATGTTAAGGCCAGATTTCAGCAGCTCATAATAGATAGGACACTTTTGCTCCCACCAAATAACAAGTCGGCTGGTTGGTCGGGCATCACATACGATCTCTTATGCTTCGGATTATTGTAATCGATCATTTTTCATCGCAAGAAATGATTCGGTGCAAAACCTATTTTCTTTTATAGCGTTCAAGCAGCATTTAGGACATGAAAAATCGTCTTTCAATGTCTTTCAGCTTCAATGCGTATGGTACCTAATTTCGTTGCTTTTGGATAAATCCTGCTGCTAGAAACGTTTCGAAATTGCTGATTGAGTTGCACCCAATGATTTTGCAAGCTTTTGTTAAGTTTGACAACAATCTTCATGAAGTAATGCCTCCAATTTATCTTCATACTGTTTTGGCGACTTTTGTCTTCAAAATCATCACTTCTGAACCGCACAAACCATCTCTCACACTTTGAAACCGATGAAACATATACCCTGCACTTTTTTTTATACCCTTCAACTTCGTGAGAAGGGTATGTATAAGTTTGTCATTCCGGTTGTAATTTCCACAATATAATTTTTCAACCCTATAAAGTATATATATTCTGGATCGTTATAAATAGCGGAGTCGATTACGCCATGTCCGTCTGTCTGTTGAAATCAATTTTCTGAAGATCCCAAATAACTAAGAAACCTGATTCATACATCAATATATAGGGAATTGCTCAGGCTCGGTTGCTATTTAAAATCGAGAAAATCGGCCCACAAATGGCTGAGATATAAGGAATAAACAGGGCCAACCTCGATTTTTGGACTGTTTTTGATCTATATCTGGATAACTAAGTCATTAATATAGACAATATGGATATCTAATGATAGATATTTCAAAGTCCATTTCAACGATCTATATAAGGCTATAGTAATTTGGACCTACAATGAGTCAAAATCGGGGAAAATATTTTTTATCCCGAATTTTTTTACCAAAAACATATTTTTTTCACTAGTAAATTAAAAAAAAAAATTTTGAAAAAAATTAAGAAAAAACTATTTCAAAAAAAAAAATTTTTAAATTTTGAAAAACAATATTGGAAAAAATTTTTTTTCAAATCTTGAAAAAAAATCAATTTTGTTTTCCTAAAAATATTTAAAATTTTTATTTCACAGTATAATTTGGTGAATGGTATATAAGATTCGGCACAGCCGAATATAGCTCTCTTACTTGTTCGAAATTCAAAAAGTAATGCAAAACTTCCCGCATATAACGCTTTGTTGACAGAAAATTCCACATTTTTGAAGCAAAAAAAAAAAAAAAAACTTTGTTGTTTGCCCTATAATGTTCAATAACTAAGTGAGAATAAATGAGACAAATAAGTTACTAAAAACTGAAACCGCGTTCAAATGATACACCATATATTGTTGAAATTCGAGATATGTCTCTTCAAAGTACCCAAATCAAGCCAAAGTATTATTGGTTTTTTCTGATAAAAATTTTTTTCTAATAAAATATGTCCAATGATTAATATAAGACTATGAATTTGTAACAATGAGACGTAGATACTTTTGTTGGTCCCAGTCTGAATTTTAATTATATATTTAAGGAAAATCTTTGGAAATGGAAGAGATCTGTTTTGAGATATCCTTTGTTAAAAAATGATTTTCTATGTTGTATCCTCTTTTGATGAAAATGAATTAAAATCAATGATTCAATAGCTTCATTAGGGTGCCCCGATAGACTACACGATAGTGTGCCGGACTATCAATCTGGGGGTTGCGGGTACGATTCCCGCCAAAGACTCTGGGTGTATCTGCAGACAAGCAAAACGCTTCGCAGTTTGTGTTTTAATATGATATCAAAAATGGTAAAATTGACTAACAGTTCTAAAGTTATTAAGAGTTTTACTTTAAGGTTTTTTGCACGTACATATTATAAAGAAATGAACTTTGAAACTATATAAAAACCAAACTAAAGCGAATTTCGAAATTTTGGAGAAGTTTAAATTTTGCATAGCCATGGAAAACATGTATACCAAATGTTATCAAATTCAGAAGTTCAGAAAGCCTTAAAAATTAATTTTATTTCGAAATGGATTTTTAAACCGAAATTTTTCAGTTCGTGTCGACTATTAAAAGAAACATTTTAAATTTGTTTATTATATTTGTTGATTAAGACAAACATTTAATAAAATATTTATTACTGAGACTAAATGTGATGACAATTTGTGTTAATTTAACTATGTAAATGATACTTTGTAATGCGTAAAACATGTCACAAATAATGTTAAGTGACTGATTTAACACATTTATTTAATAATTGTTAAATAAATATTGATTAAACATTAAGGGGGTTAATTGACAATTAGTTTTTATGAGAAAATTTTCAAATATTTTTTTTATTTAGTCATATTAATAGTAGAAATTAAGTAATAAGTATTTAAATTTTATGACTAATATATATAAAAATATAAATTAACACTTGAGTTCTGTATAGAAGGCAGTGTTTGTTGAGGGAAATTAGCCATGAAATTAAGATCACACTGTGGAAAATAAATATTGTCAAAAGCAATTTACAAAAAAATAAAAAACAAAATTTAACACACTCGTATGAAATTTGTGAAATTCTCAGATTTGTATATTTTTTAATCAGTAGTTTCTTCTATGGTTGGGAGAGATTTTGTTTATTAAAGTAGTGGGTGGGTGGGCTTATACATTACATTATTGCTTGAAAGATCTTTAAATGTAATAAAATTTAAATTCAAAGGTCTTTCGAAGCCTTTTTGAATAGAAGTAAATTAATTGGGAGTATTGGTTTTTAACACTTATTAGACATTCAACCCATTGTATATAATAATCATTTCCTTTTTATATCGAAATATTGTTCGTAGAACCAACAAGTATATAAATTCTGGATCCTCATAAAATTCTAAGACAAACTCGATTTGTCCGTCCGTCCGTCTGTCTGTATGTTGAAAACACGAAAGTGACCAAAAAATAGCTGAAATTTTCCACAACTACTCTATGTTGATATGGTTTATTTGGTATTGAAAATGAGCAATATCGGTCTATGATTTCACCTAGCCTACATGCAAATGTCCCCCCGGAATAATATTTAAGCTGTCATAAATATGTTGATTATGATTATAAATTTGTACAGAAATTGTTCTCTGAAATTATACTGTAAAGTATAGCGAAAATTGGGCAACATTTTTCGCTAGTCCCCATACAAGTTCCCCCCCAGAAAATTACGTGAACATTTCTAATTCGGTAGCTGTCATTTTTGAAGCTTTTATTCTTTGACATTTGACAATGCGTTGTTGAACGCATTGAAATTATTAAAATTCACTACAATAATGATGAAAATCTCAGTCACATTTCGCAAAACTAAAGCATTTTTGGGTCGTCGTGAAGAACCTTGTCAGACCGCAATACAGAAATTTGTGGAAAAATTCGAGCTGTTGGGACAAGTTAGTGATGTGAAGAATAAAACCCGTGCACGTCTCTCAAGAACAACTGGGAATATTGCTGCTGTAGCCCAAAGTGTTGAAGAAAACCCAGGTTTGTCCATTCCTTGTCGTTCTTTGGAATTGGTGAATGGATTACACTATCGAGAGATGATTAATGATTTCTTATGGTCGAAGTTGGATGATATTGATCTGGACAACGTTTACTTTCAACAAGACGGCGCTACGTGCCACACAAGCAACGAAACCATTGCTGTTTTACGGGAAATGTTTCCGGACCGTGTTGTCTCTCGAAGAGGTGATCACAATTGGCCACCGAGACTTTGTGATTTAACACCTTGCGACTTCTTCCTTTGAGGCCATGTGAAAGATAAGGTCTACCTCAACAGCGTTGATTTAAGACCTCAAAGATAGAATTCGTGAGGTTATCGAGGATATAGGGCAACCACTTTGCGATTTGGTTATGGAAAATTTCATGAAAAGGATATAATCCTGTAAGCGTGGTGGCCATTTGGCTGATGTGGTTATTTCATATTTTTATTATTAAATAAACATCCGATCATTTATCTCAAAAAATTCAATTTTTCTTTGAATACCAAAATAAAACCTCTTGTTGGAAAACCCTGTATAAAGCTGTTGACATAATTTCAACATAAGTCATTTAAAGTTTCAAGAAATTAATCACTCTATCAAATTCTGTACAGTTCAGATCATAACTGATTCAAGTCCTCACAGAAGGCCAAAACTACTGTATAAACTGGGTATATAAGATTCGGCATAGACGAATATAACACTTCTACTTGATATTTGTTCATTTATAACAGAATAAATAAAATTAAATTTAGAGACATTACGTAGAGAACAAATTATAAAATGTTTAAAATTTCATTTGTTACGTTTTACAATTCTAATTAATTAATTTCTCAGCTAAAACTTCATAACCAGCACACATATGTATTTCCTTAAACTACTAGTAGCTATGTACAGCAACGAGTAGATAGATACATTTATACAATAAAAACCCTTGATTGCAATTTAGTAACCAGTTTTTCGTCACTAACAATTTTTTAATCACGCTTGCGAATTCAATTCTTGCAAAAATACACATATACATATATATTTTATTGTTGAAATGATTCGAATAATCAAAAAAAAAAAAAAAAATGTAAGTAAATGCAAGTCGTTGTACAATTAACAAATCATCATCTAATGAACAACAACATGAGGTGGCAAAAATAGAAAAAAGAAACGAAAAAAAACCTAAAAATGAAAAATCAACAGATTTTTTTTTTTTTTTTTGTCTAACAATAATAGTACCTAGAGCTAAGTGTACATTTGGCAATTTATAAGTTTTGTAGGTTTTTTTTCTCTACACTTTGTTGTAATTTGAAAAGTGTTCATGCATCCAGTGAATGAACAAAATTATTGTGAGTTAGTATTATTTTTGTTTTTTTTTTATAAAATATACTTGTATGAATGAATAAAACGAGTGATTGACCGAACGATTAAAATATTTGACTGGCATTTTCCGTTTTGGTTAACTTTTTAATTTTTTTTTTTAATGTCCCGCATAAAAACCGCAAAATTTCATTGTTAAAGGGCTGGTGTTTCGATGTTAAAGTTTAGAGTGGGAAAAAACTGCTGCGAAATGAATTATTACTATTTACTTTATTTATATATATTTAAAAGTAACACAAAAACCAAACTAGACTTTTAATATTTCTCTAGCTTTATAAAAGATGTAAGAGGGCTCCTAAAACAATTAGGATGATCAGATATCATTAATTCAAGGTATTGGCCATTGTTTGCTATGACCTTTTCCCATGTTTCTGGTAACATATGGATTCCGAGCCAAAAGCAATACTCAGCTTTTGAGGTCAAGAACGAATCAAGCAAATATCGTATACTCTGTTCCAAACTGAAGCGTATCCCAGAGAGAGCGTCGGAAGGGACAAGGTCTGGATTATAAAGCGTTTGAGGTAAAACTTCCCAAACACTTCATCTATATAAATAAATATTAAATATGGTTCGTTGGTTGGTAATCATAAAAGACATTCAACTGTTGTTCATTTAGCCGTACATTCGTATTACATTCTCCTCAGTAAAGTACACTCTTTGACCATTTTCCAGGTTCAAAGAGTGTACTTTACTGAGGAGAATGTAATACAACGAGTTGATCGACCGCCATCTACAATATTGACCAGATTTTTTAAAATGTGCCGGAATGATGAATTTGTCCGAAAGCTGCTATACTCCGAACTGCCAAAGTATTACACTTGGAATCAATCGTAAAAGAAATTTCAACGGTGGAAGTAAGGAAATCTAGTTCTAGGTCGCATTTTCATAGTCCATCCAAGAAACTATGAGTTTTTCTATTTGCGTTTGCTATTTGTCAACGTTCGTGGCCTAACATCATTCCAAGATTTGCGAACTATAAATAGTGAATTGTATGACACGTATAGAGAAGCGAATCAACGCTTGCGATTGTTAGAGAATGATACTCATTGGGAGACACCTTCGGATATGCTGTGCTTTGGTCAAATGCTCATCAAATACGAACATTGTTTTTGATAATTATCTCAACATACTTCCCCTCCAAACCGACTGATTTGAGAAACTAATACCAAGATGTCGTGTGTGATTGAACAAACGTTTCACTTTTGAATCGACAACAAAAATATGTGTACGACACTCTTATGAATGTTATGAAAGATGGAACAGGAACATTTTTTTTGATCGCGTTGATTTTGGCAACGATACACTCGCAGAATGATATTGCAATTGCTTCATCAGGAGTAGCAGCTGAGTTGATGGAAGGCGGTCGAAAGGCTAATTCAGCACACAAGTTGCCATTGAATCTTGCAACATTTCCAAGAACAGTGCGATGGTCAAAGTCTTGCAGCAAAGCAAACTGATCGTTTGGGATGAGTGTACAATGGCGCATAAAAAGTCTTTGAAAGGCATTAGGAAAAACTTTGCAAGACTTACAAAACAATGAAACACGGTTTGGTGGTGAGATGATTCTGTTGGCAGGTGATTTTAGGCAAACAATGACATTGATTTCACGGTCAACGCCAACCGATGAACTTAATGCATGTTTGAAGTCGTCCCTTTTTTGAAATACGTCAAGTAACGCAAATAGTTAGACTGTGAACATGTGTGTATTTTCCAAACAATTGCTGGACATTAGCAACGGCAACATCCCGGTTGACATTTCTACCAGCTGCATTCAATCTCCAATCGCTTTCTGCCAGTTCACCGAATCAAAATCCGAACTCATCCGAAAGGTGTTTCCAAACATTGCAAAATATTAAAAAAAAATAATGATTAGTTGAGCGAACATGCTTTATCGGCTCCAAAAAGCTTTGATGTCGAATTCACTTTGAATTTTAAGATTCAGAGTGAATTGCTACCAAATTGATGACGTAAAAATCGATGGATTCCGTTACTTGTCAAGATGATGTCATCAACTATCTAACCGAGTTTTTAAACTCGCTGGAATTACCCATATCACAGTCTCACAATCTACAACTGACAGTACGTTCGGTAATCACAATGTTACGAAACATAAACCAACCACGTCTTTGTAATGGAAATGATGAATAGTGTCATCGAAGCAACTATACTTAAAGGAAGTTACAAAGGAGAAGACGTTTTGATACCATGAATCCCAATGGCTCCGACGCTTGCAGTTTCCGGTACGGCTTGCATTAGCAATGACAATTAACAAATCTCAAGGGCAGTCATTGCTTTTACCTGGAAAATCCATGCTTCTCGTATGGATGCAGATAGTGTTTCCATGTCGGAATACTATCAGCATTATTTGTTTACGCGACAGACAACAAAACAAAAAATATCGTGTATCATAGAGCATTGCAATGAACGAAATTAAGATATCACAGTACAGCAATCGAAAAAAGTATTTTTTTTATTTTAATTGGTTACCTGAACCATAGATGACAACTAGATAGGTAACTGAGAGCTAAAAACCTAAGTCTGTTGTCAAAAACCTAATTCATAAGAATGTATTGCATGTATTTTGTTATTACTTATACCACTCGTAGGTATGAAAAGAGAGTAATTTTTTCCATTGCTATTAATCTCTCCTTCCGTTCTATTCGTTTATTCTATGACCTGAACATCGATCTTTCAATTAAAATGTAAATATGTAGAACACCATAAGATTCATTGTACATATTTTCCAATCAAATGAAAATCAAACATAACCCAAACCTTTATTAATAAAAGTATCATACAAATATAAGTTTTTTCCCCTTTTTAACAATTTTTACACATTCCCAACAATTCAAAAATCGAACACAAACATATTTTCTTATTTGAACAAGACAACGTCTGTCGGTTTAGCTAGTTCTAAATAGTTTTTTTTTAGCTTTCAAGTAGCATTTCAGACATATACTTAAAAGGTCTTTCCAGGTCTCTCAGCTTCAATACGTATGGTACCAAATTTCCCTGCTTTTGGATAAATCCTGCTGCTTGCAAATGTTCTGAAATTGCTGATTGAGTAGCTCCTAATTTTGCAAGCTCTTGTTGAGTTTGACAGCAATAATCATGGAGTAATACCGCTAATTCTTGGACTTCAAACATTTTTGGTTGGCCTGGGAGATCTTTGTCTTCCGTGTCCAACTACTTCTGAACCGAACAAACCATCTCTTACACATTGAAATCGATAAAACACATTCACCAGTACTTTTTTTCAAAGTAAAGATGTAAATCAATTTTATTTAGTCCTTCAGTTTTTCATAGTGTCTTAATATTGTTATGAATTTGCAATAACGATTTGAATTTAACGGTCTGTAACGACTGCCTGCAGCATTCATCATGTTTATAAACACGTCCATCAGTAGAAGCTTCTACTTATCAATAATATTGATAGCATGCGGTTACTAACACTGTTTATAAGTATGGCAACACTAAATGTTTAGGCTGCTAATATTGACATCGAAAGCTCTAGAATTCGAAAATACTAGTTTGTCCGTTAAGAGCATTGTAGAAGATTTACGAAAGATGGCGTGTATATAAATAGTGGCAGAGGTTGCAGTCGTGAGTGAGTTACATTTGAGTTTGCACATTATAAAGTGTGTGTGTGCATTTCTGCGAATTGATAAACGTGTATAAGACACTGAGTGACTATTTGAACTGTTGTTGTTGTACATGTTAGACATTTTAAGCTTGTAAAACGTTGGTTTATTTAAAGGAAATAAACCAACGTTTTAGAAAGGTTAAAACGTAACAATATGTATAAAATCGCTATGAAAATTTCTAGAGAAATCCGAATATGGATATAAGTAGCGACTGCAAATAATATGACAAGTGTTATTGTTTGAATTTGAAATCTAGCTATATTTTCGACTGATAATAACAACTCGACTTCCAATAAATCGTAAGGTCACCTTTTAAGTCGTTCATGAATAGACATCTCTGTGCATTTAAATGTGGCTTGGCGGCGTCATTAAGAGCAAATTTTTATTTCTTTGTGTTAAGAAAAGAGTGGGAACAATAATAAAATATGTCTACACTCAATTTTATGATTATTTATGTGTAATTTGTTTTTGATATTAGAGTAGCAAAGCACAACTAATTGTAATTCAGTAGACTTAAACAGAATATGAAAACTTGAATAAAATGTGTTAAAATAACGATAACTATTTACATTATCTTTCTTTAAAAGTATGAACCAACTGCCAGAGAAAAGTGGGAACATTGTAAATAACAACTTTAAATGTATATTACAACATTTATTAAATCCGTTTCACAATATATGCTACTTTAGTTTTATTTGAGAATTTTATGATTCGTTTAAACCTTGTATTATGTACATATTAAAGAAAATATAATATAAAAAAGCCAACATTAACTGTGGAAACTATGGACGACAATAAAATAATTCTCAGATCGTTAAAATTAGTGTAGCACAACCATCGTTATTATTATTCAAGAAACTACATTCTAGCCATGTTTCATTTTTTTGGCGATGAATAATGATGTTTAAAACCTACAATTATTTTACTTGATCCATACAAACAACCTTGAACTGTTTTTAAGCTAAAATTATGTGGTAATTCTAAAAGAATTGTGTTTGTTTGTTCTGAAGCTTAAATTTAACAAAGAAAAGGAAGCCAATTGTCATCAAAGTTTGTTGAAAATGAATTTAAAATAATTGTTTTTAAAAAGAAACTCATTACTGAATTTTAATATTTTTCAAGTGTGTGTTGTTAATAAATAAATAAATATTAACAACATCTTCAAAAATTCTTAATAAGAATTTTTGAATTTTTTGGCAGAAAATTATTTCAAATGAATTTTGTCTGGGTAAATAATAATATGATGAATGTTAAAAAATAATAAGTACCTAATGGTAGGGTTTCAGTAGCAAGGAGTTAAAGTGATTTTTCCATGAATTAGTTAATTTAACTTTCTTTTTATATTTGAAATGAAAAATAACTTTTATAAAGGCTGGTTTTTTAGAGGCGGAGAACTTAAAATTGGCAGCACTGTTTGACAGCTGAGCAACTTTTGCTAATTGATAACCGTTATTTTGAAAATCATGTTTCAATTCGACAAACTCATCGGGCATTACGAGCATTTTATGGTGCTCACAAGCGTCCATCAAACGATTATTTCAAGAAACTTTGGATCGTTTTCGCATTACGTTTACTCTTAATAGTAATACGAATCCCGAAAGACGCCGTATATTGCGTACAGAACAAGCGATTGGTGGTTTGCAGCGTATTGTTGATCCAAATATGCCAGTTAAACTTGTGTCCATCAACATTAGGGAAAATTTTGGTTTTGCGTGCTTACAAGATTCAGCTTTTACAGGAGTTGAAGCCTCACGATCATCATTCGTGCCAATGGAAACATCGCTATTGATCCACAATTTCATTTGAAAATTTTGTTCAGTGATGAAACACACTATTGATTAAATGGCTATGTCAATAAACAAAGTTGCTGCATTTGGAGCGATGCACAGTGTCAGATTTGTGTAATCTAGAGGGACTAAAGTCTGAATATTCAAAACGGGTAAAGATAATTCAATGATATTCGAAACACAGTTTTCCTATGGTTAGATAAATTTTTGGAAAAAAAAAATTGAGGTGGTCTTGGCAATATTTCGCCTACCTCCCATACAAATGTTAAAATCAAAATTTTAATATTTATACCCTACACCACCATATTGAGGAGGGTATAGTGGGTAATGTTTGCTGATGTTTATAATGTGCAAAAATATTGTTACAACACCCACCTTACCAATCTGCTCTGGATCACTTTCTGAGTCGATTAAGCGATGTCCGTCCGTCTGTCCGTCCATATAGACTTTGTAATCAAACTACAGGTCGCAATTTCAATAATAATTCGACAAAATTAAGTACAAGCTTTCTCATTGCCCCAATGTCGATGCCTATTGAATTTGGGTAGAATCGGTGCATTATTTCACCTAGTCCCCATACGATTGCTTTCTTCCACTTCACGTTTGTTTCATAACAAAACTTTTTTACAAAATTGTTTAACATGGAAAAGTCTACAATTTTGTTGCTTCCAGTACTAATATTTTCACATATAAAATCAAAAACACGTTCATGTCTTTCATTTTGCTTTGTTGAAAGCCAAATTTCGAAAATTTCACTACGAAACATTTGTTTTGTTTTATAGGTCAAAAATTACCGGGGGTCAATTGGGGTGGATTTTCTTATTTGTTTCTATAAATAGGAAGGTTGATAAACGGTATAGTAAAAAAAATTTCACTGAACTCAACTAAACTCTGTAACTTTTTTGCTATTGAAAATTTTAAAATTAAGAAAAATCTTATCTAAAATGGATGTCTTGAATATCACTCATAAACAAATTTAGCAGGCCTTATTTTGAAATGTAATGGAACTCTTATTTAGTTTAAATATTGTATTTTACTATTCAAAAAGAATTTTAAAAAAATATAAAAAAACAAAAAAATGCAACGCATCCAAACATTGACTAATTTTAACAAGAACTATTAAAAAATTTTAATGTCAATTAAACATCTCACTCTTTGATACTCTTATATTTTTGTTGTTTACATATTTTGTTTTAAAACTTGTTTTTGTAAATACCAGGGTTGTTGTTTATTGTATTCAATAATTTTTTTTTTAAGAGGAGTTTTTTTTAATTAAATCCCGCTAAAACAGTGAAATCTGACACTGTGCGATGTAGCGAACGTTGTAGAAACGATCCAGTGCTTGGAAGCGAATATTCGATGAGGTATTGCCGAAATACAGCCCGATTTAGTGTGAAGGGTGTGTGAAAAGTTTTATTTTAAGATAAATTCATATTTATTGTTGGGGGGATAAGCTAGTTCCAATGCGCGTTGTACTGACTGTTTACGCTAGATAAAAAGGTAACCTTTTCCCAAAATCTTTAGAAAAGTTATATTATTATATAAATAAAACTGTAGAGCTAAAGAGAATTGCAAACACTCAAGTTTTATTTGTACAAATATGAAAACATTAAAAAGTTTAAGGAATATATATAATAAAAACAAGGAAGAGAGCTATATTCGGCTGTGCGGAATCTTATATAACCTTCACCAAATTATACTTTAAACAAAAATTTTAAATATATTTATGTAAACAAAATTTAGTTTTTTTTTTCAAAATTGTTTTTCAAAAAAAATTTTTTTTTTAATTTTTTCCAATATTTTGTTTTTAATTTAAAAAAAAGTATTTTAAATTTATTAGTGAAAAAAATTTATGACAAAATAATGTTTTTTGTGAAAAAAAATTCGGGTTAAAATATTTTTTCCCGGTTTTGACCCATTGTAGGTCCACATTACTTATTATACACATCGTTGGAATGGAGTTTGAAATATCTATCATTATATATCCATATTGTCTATATTAATGACTTAGTAATCCAGATATAGATCAAAAATAGGCCAAAAATCGAGGTTGGCCCGGTTTTTTCCTTATATCTCAGATTTTCTTGATTTTAGTTAGCGACAGAGCCGGAAGAATTCCCGATATATTGATGTATCAATTATGTTTGTAAGTTATTTGGGGGAAGTAGTTACGGAAAGTTGATTTCAACATACAGACGGACATGGCTATATCGACGTCGTTATCTATAACGATCTAGAATATATATACTTTGTAGGGTCGCAAATGAAAAATGTATAAATTACAAAACGGAATGACAAATGCCACTCGTGGTGAAGGGTATAAAAAAATATATTCTTTACTCTTCTTAATTCGATAATATTTGGTAAACATGGTCATACCAAATGTAAGGTTTTCCGGTTTTTTATATAGGTTCAAAAGTATTAATTCTTAATTCCATTTTCGAAATCAAAATAAATTTTATCTTTTAATTCCTTATCAATTAATTCATTTGTACTTTAACTGTATTGAATTCATTCCTTTAAGAATTAAAATTTCCTTGAATTCAAATCCATTACAAAAATTTCTTTAAAAATGTATTGAATTTATGAATGAATAGAAGCAAAACAAACACAAAATTGAATGAATGAATAAAAAACAGTTTAATTCAATTTGTATTAGATATGTATTAACGAAAATTCAATCATTCAAAGGTTGAATAAATTCTGTTATGAATTAATTATAGTATGAATTAATTCAACAATGAATTCCATTGCATTTAATTAAAAGCCTTTGAATGAAACTAAAGAATTAGATGTTGGGAAGGTATTTACAGAATGAATGACGGACATATTTTTTATTCCGAATTTTAGATAAACAACCATTCACAAAGGAAATGAAAAAATCTTGCATTTTCCAAAGATGTCCGTTAAATATGAGTCATTATATGATTAACAAAATTAACAAAATTAACCAAATTATACTTTAAAAAAATTTGTTTTTTTAATTTTTTTTTTTCAAAATAGATTTTTAAAAGTTTTTCCCAATTTAAAAAAAAAAAAAAATTTTAAATTTATTAGTGAAAAAAAATCTATGACAAAATAATGTTTTTTGTGAAAAAAAATTCGGGTTAAAAAAATTTTTCCCGATTTTTACCCATTGTAGGTCCAACTTTGTATAGCCTTATATACATCGTTGCAATGGACATTTAATATCTCATATCTCCGTTATTTATGGACGGATCGAAAGCATGTCTGACAGAATTATTGAAGATTTGGATCCCGAAGATATCTGGGGTCTTCAGAAAATTGATTTCAACAGACAGACAGACAGACGGACATGGCTAAATTGACTCCGCTATCTATAAGGATCCAGAATATATATACTTTATAGGGTATTAATCATTTTTAGAAGCGAAATCTCTTTCAATTAATGCTTTATTAATCCTTGATAGTGCACCAAATCAACCTTCCAAAGAACAATTTGTAAAATCTACAAAATATGTGCAAATTTGGACGATAGTAATGTTTCCTAATGCCGCAACGCTTCAAACTTATTTTAAAAAAGAATCTGGATATATCGAATTTTTCGATTTAACGAATGCCCCTGAAAACATATTGTTATACCGGGATTTGTCTGTATAACAATATTGCTCCTCCATGAATACAAGATTGCCAGGTCCTGCAGCTGACATACAGCCCCACACCATCAAACAGCCACCGTCATGTTTTACGGTAGCACTAAGGTTTGGTGGAAGACATCTCGATTTTGACCCAAAAATCTGAAATTTACTCTCATCAGTAAATATTACATTAAGTATTCCAGAAATACTGTGGAGAATTGAAGTAGGTTTTTGCAAAGTCTTTACGTTTACAAAAGAGCTACCGTAAAACATGCGCTGGGTTTTTGATCTTTGATCTCCAGACCTTAACCCAATAGAGAACCTGTGGGAAATTTTAGAGCGGAATATTAGAAAACGAAGCATTTCATCTAAGATTTAACGGAAGAGTAGGGTCAAATTACAAAAGATGTAACCGAAACTCTTGTGAACTCCATGAAAAGATGACTAGAGGAAGGCAATATAAAATAGAGCATTATCCATCAACTGTATACTAATTTTTGACTCAATAAAAGCAAATTTAACATTTTTGAGTAACTTCAAATATTGTAAGATCTGATGCCTTGTCGAACCTTTGTTCCTCCCTATCAAGTTCTATTATAAGTGAAATAATTTCGACATACAGTGTACGTTACCTGAAATGTTATCGAAAAATAAGGAGATTTTGCTGTCACTAAATTATGCTTTTGTGAAAACAAAGGTAAATAACATTTAATTAAAAAATTTAAATTTAATTAATATTTTCAGTTTTCTTACTATGAACTTTAAACACAAACACAATCAATGGATTTTGAGGGCGCTAATTATACAATCTCCATATAGTATGTGTGCCATAAAATTTATGATTTGATTGGATTATATCACAATGTAACACGTGATTTAAAACAAATATACTAAAAAACATAAAAAAAAAACTATAAAAATACCACCAGCAAAAAATTAAATATTACAATAAACAAAACTCTAATAGTGGGTTTAAATGTATTAGTAAACACATAAAAGTGTATGTTGTCGTGTTATGCTGGTTGTATGACGGTAGGTAAAGTTTGTTGAAGCGTTTGTCGTCGAAATACGATGATTCAGATCAGATCGCTTATATTCACTATAACAAGTTAATTTTGCGCATGAAGTTGTGGAGCCAGTTTGGACCACCACTCAGGGGATGACCCCTACTCATGCAAAGGATTGTGTTGGAACTAGGAAAATAGGTTATGGAAGGGAGCAAGGAGGGAGTAGTGTTTGTGGACATTCGATATGAACTTTCCTACATTGGAAATGCAAGGAAACACTTCAGCGGGAAGTTTGTTCCACATACGTACAGTACGGCTAAAGAATGAATTTTATCTGTAGTGTGTTGTGCAACAGCAAAAGGATGTGTTCTTTATGAAAAACGTGTATTACGTAAAAATCTGCAGGTATCAGGAACAAGTTCCCTAATTTCATCAGAACATATTCCATTGTAGTACAGAAAGAACAGTGAAACGCAGTCCATTGCGAAGGTGCTCCAGCGAATCAATAGAGTTGGATACCCTACTCTCACCAATAGTCACCTTCGTCCTCTCCTGTATGCGGTCGAGAAGCTGCTAAATAGACTTTGAAGCACCGGTCTATACATGGGAGTTGTATTCCATTTTCGGTCGGATATAGGTGGTGTAAATAGCGAGGAGATCAGATGGAGTGAAGTAAGCCCTACACCATTTCAGAAATCTTTCTTTCGACATTTGAAAAATTTGTTTAGATCAGTATTGTCTTGCCCAGAACATCAAGAGTATCTGAGTATATTTACACCGCCCATAAATACAGATAAAGCGACATGGTCTGTCATTTGCAACACTGAGTCTTGCGAGCGTTGAAAGCGACCTTATTCTCACGACCACATTCAGAGATTGTCAAAAGGTCCCGATGAAGGGAATCATTCATGTTTTGCCACATTGCCCAAATTTCCGACAGGCTTGGTCTCTAACTGAGTGAATATGAATGGCAAATGTTGCTGTGATCTGCAAAAGAATAGCTAGAGTTGGAAGTTTGACGTAGAAGGTAATTTAGAAAAACCTAAAATGACAATGTTCATCACAGTCGATAATGCGATCATTCGATTTTAAATGTCAACATTTCCAGGAAAAGTTTCTCGATAAACTTCGCAGCTATTTTTATAAATTGTGTACAACTATCGGAAAATAACATCAAATCAGTGCCGCAATGACCGTGATTAAAATATTACACATGAAAGAATTAGCTTCCAGTAGTCTTTGATTAGTATTCTTGTATTAAAACACGCTTCTCGTAGCTTTGTATAGATAGTACAATGTCTTATACGATACTGATATAGCCACGGAGCCGCAATGACCGTGATTACAATATTACACATAAAAGAATTTGATCCCAGAGGACTTTGGATAAATAGTATTCCTTTATTAAAACACACTTATCATAGATTTGCATAGATAGAGTAATGTCTTATACGATACTGATATAGCCAGGTACAGTTACACAGGCGTAGATCTCACTAAACCATCTCTGTATCATGTTTATGATCCAACAAACAATCATATCAGTATAGTACAATTTACGGCTTGAGAACCCATATTTTCCCCAAATATTTCGTACAAATTTTAAAGGCATTCAATAACTAAGAGTAGAAGTTTTAGGACAGATACTTGTCATCCCTTGAAAATCTAGAATTGGAGGTTTATATTGGGTGGTCAATATTTAGGGATCTTCTAAGTTATAATCGTTGTCTATTATAATCTTCGTTATATCATTCTTCATTGGATTTTCGATTTTCGTATTCTTGACTTTTTGAATGAAACACAGGTTTTTGGATAAAAAATTATTTTATTTTTCAACATAGTCTCCTTTGAGCTCTATTCATTGTTCAACGTTTCTCCAATTTTTTTATCCTAATCAAAAAGTTTAATTTGTCGATGTCATCAAAACAGGTATTTGTTTGTGAGATGATTTCATCCATTTCTTTAGGTTTGGAAACAAGAAATAGTCACAGCGATCTAAATCAGGAAAATATGATGGATGAGGGAGCAATTCTGTACTGTACATGTCCTGGTGATAAAGAACTTTTTTCATTGCCAAATGCGTACGTATTTTTTTTTTCAAATCCTCATTAAGTTAACCCAATAAGTTGAAATAAAATTCGCCATTGATTGTTTAAACCTTTTGAATATAGTCAATGTGGAATATACAAAAAACGGTCCCCATGACTTAATTGTCCAACAAGCCCACATTGGCCTTCTTCGGCCAAGAGAAACCCACTCCTTTGACTGGTGTGTTGAGGTGGATCCAAGTTCCGTCCACGGTTACGAAACGGCGCAAAAACTCGTCCATATTGCGGTTGAAAAATGCCATACACTCCTGCGAAGTTGTCACACTATCCGTTTGTGGTCGATTGTGAGCAAACGCGACACACATCTTGCGGAAAGCATTCTCATATCCAAGTGATCATTCAAAATTGAAACCACTGAGCTATGTGAGATGCCTATGGTTTCCACAACCTCTTGCACTTTCAATGTCCAATTGGCCAACACCATATCGTGAATTGTTCCTATTGTTTCGGGTGTCGGCATCTTACGATCTTGTACGGCCACAACGAAATTCAGTAAACTTCTTTTCTTCACATAGTATTTGTCAAACTTGGTTTACTTTTTACCATTTTCTTCTCAAGTTACGCGGTAGTCTGCTATCAATGGCTGTCAAACACACACTAAATCACAGATGCCTGTTGATAGGAGCAGTGTTGCTATTTCAGTTAAGTGTACTTATTCTTTCACGGACCTTTTGACCCGCCCTTGTATATATTAGGTAGTGAAACTAGTTGACGATGAGACTCTTCAAACCATTTTCGTATTGACTATTTTATTAATATTGAGAAATTGAAATCAAGAAGTTGAAATTAATATTAAAAAACACAAATTAAAATTTTGAAAAGCAAACTAAGATTGAGAAAATATAAATTGAAAATGAGATATTCAAATTAATACAGTGATAGACAATCGTTTGTACACATATAATTTTTTTATAAATATTCTTTTGGCATTTCTTATACAACAAATTTTTTTTTTAAATTCAATCAGTGTATATAACACTAAAGAGAGAGAGTAACTCAGAATCGGTACCGTTAGGCTTGTAACTGTTTCTAAAAAAAAATACACTTGTCGCTTTAAAAAAAACAACATAATTCAGTAAGACAATCGTTTGTGCGCAGTAACAAATAAGATTAAATTGTCAGTGCCAAAGTTTATTCGAGGGTATTTTTATAAAAAATAAGGTGAAATAAATTGTATTGAATTTAATTAGTACAGAAAAATTAATTTCTATTGACATTTTTATAAGAAATGGGCTCAGCAAAACGTTTAAATGAAACGGAAAAGAATTTAATTGATACGTTGAAAAAAAAAGTTATTCAAAACGGGAAATTGCTCGTATTATAAATCGTTCCGAGGGTGTCATCAGGAATTACCTTAAAAAAGGCCAGAAATATGGAATAAAATATAAAACTAAAGGAAATACCAAACTAACGTTGCGTCAAAGAGGTAAAATATGACATGAAGCTTTAAAAAATCACCTTTCCTGTAGGGAAATTAAGGAAAAACTGCAGCTACCAGTAACTCCTCGAACCATAGCACGAGTTTTAAATGCGACTCCATCCATAAAATGGTCAAAACTCAAGTCAAAGCCTCGCCTATCCTCACTGCATAAGGAACGTCGTCTGGAGTTCGCAAAAGGCCACATGTCTTGGAAGGAGGAGTGGAAACAAATAATTTTTTCTGATGAAAAAAGTTTAACCTGGACGGTCCTGACTGCTACAGCTGTTATTGGCACGATTTAAACCAACACAATGTTGTTAGATCGAAGAGGAATTTTGGTGGAGGAAGTCTTATGGTGTGGGGAGCTTTCTCCTACGATTTCAAGCTTCCTATTTGCTTTATATCTACGAAAATGAATTCCGAAATGTACACAGAACTGTTAGAAGACGTCCTGTTAACACAGTTGGATGAATATCCTGAAAAGGATTATGTATTTCAGCAGGATAATGCCGCAATACATGTATCTAGGCACAGTAAAGCTTGGTTTTCTGAGAAAAATATAGAGGTAATGGGATGGCCGGGTTGCAGTCCTGATTGCAATCCAATGGAAAACCTATGGGGCATTCTTGCATCCAAGGTTTATGAAAAAGGAAGGCAATTTACATCTGTAAATGAGTTAAGATATACCATAAAGGAATTTTGGCAGGATATTCGTATACAAACCATTCAAAATTTGGTGGAGTCGATGCCAAACAGGATGTATTCAGTCATATTAAATAAAGGTGGCCATACAAAATACTAATTTTAATTTTGTAATGAATTTGTTAGTTTTTTTAACATGCGTACAAATGAATGTCTAGTCATATTTATAGTATTTTATAAAAAAATATTAGAAAAATTAATTTTTTTTTAAATTTTTTATTTTTATATTTGAACTATGAAAAAAATAAGTAAAATAGTAAAAAAAAAATTACAAAACCTCTTTATTCTTTCAATAAACGAACAAAATAATTTTGATGTTATTTTTCAGATATTTGTTTATGAAAGACGTGATGATAGAGAATAGATATAGAGCGGAAACTCTCATGTCAAAGACCTAACTCAGTTGTCAGAAACCTAAGTGGTGAGAATGTATTAGTATGTATGATTATTTTCTATGGTTTAAACCATACAGAAACATAGAGCGGAAGCTAGAAAAAACTCAAACAAAAAAATTACTCAAAAATGTTACACATACGAGTGTTGTTTTTGTTTTCACATAGTTTTTTTTACTAATATATTCTCACCACTTAGGTTTTTGACAACTGAGTTAGGTCTCTGACAGGAGAGTTTCCGATCTATGTGTATTTATCTATGGTTTAAACCTATTAGCAAATTTATTATTTAAGTTTTCTCAACATCAAGATGTATTTTAGCAACTTCAATTTACATTTTCTAAATATTAAATATCAATTTCCCAATTTCAATTGAGTTTTTTTTAATATTCTCAATTTGAATTTTCTGAATATTAATATCGATATGCCATTTTCAATTTGGTTTTTCCCAATATTAATGTGCTATACTGGAATGTTTATACGGAACCCTAAAATGACACGGACTCCCATTTGAGAACCGTTGCACTCTAAGATACATATGAAGACTTTCAGTTAGCAATAACAAACACGCTTAAATTAATTCTTCTGTATAAAATGAGGATGTGACAATAAATTATTTTTAAAGTTTCTCAATTTTTCTAAATATAGTAACCTGTTGTTCTACAAAAAGTTCAATTAATAATTAAGTATGCATACAAATATTTTGGATGTTTGAAAATAATATTTTGTTTGTTGTTTCCAGCTTTGTATTAATTAGTTAGTTAATTAATTCTTTTTGAGCATAATTCACAAAAATATGATTTAAAAAATGTGGGTAAAAAAATGCGGGGTTGAACATAGTCAAATGTGCTAATTACTAAGCTACAGAGCTCTTATTTATACTGCTCTCTATTTGTTATTAAGAATTACACGTGAGTCTACTCTCAATTTTAGCTTTTTCTTATCATCAGAGATTTGGTTTTTTCAAATCTAATCCACCAAACAGATTTCAGTTTTTCTTCATTCAATTTGTTTTTGGTATTTTTAATTTTTTACCAAAAAAAAAAAATTGTAAAGTTAATTTGTAATATAAAGGGTTTTCCAACAAGAGGTGGTATTTTGAATCACTCGGTATTTCGGTAACTGTCACTTTTGAAGCTTTTATTCTTTGACATTTGAATAGACATGGAACGATACACGCCTTAACAACGCATTGAAATGATTAAAATTCACTACAAAAATTGTGAAAATCTTGCAGTCACAGTTCGCAAAACTAAGGCATTTTTGGGTCATCGTGAAGCACCTTGTGGGACCGCAATACAGTAATTGGTGGAAAAATTCGAGCTGTTGGGACAAGTTAGTGATGTGAGGAATAAAACCCGTGCACGTTGCTCTAGAACAACTGAAAATATTGCTGCTGTAGCCCAAAGTGTTGAAGAAAACCCATTCCTAGTCGCTCTTTGGAATTGGGCAATCACAAACGTAATTTCACCGTATCTTATGATCGGAGTTGGATGATATTAATCTACGTGCTACACAAGCAACGAAACCATTGCTCTTTTACGGGAAAGGTTTACGGACCGTGTTATCTCTCGAAGAGGTGATCACAATTGGCCACCGAGATCTTGTGATTTAACACCTTGCGAGTTCTTCCTTTGGGACCACGTGAAAGATAAGGTCTACGCCAACAGCTAAGCGTCGATTCAAGATCTTAAATATAGAATTCGTGAGGCTATCGAGGACAGATGGCAGCCACTTTGCGATTTGGTTATGGAAAATTTTATTTGAATTTTATTTTATGAAGCTAATTTGTAATGCATGAATTCTCAATAGAATCATTTCAATTCTTTTGTAGTACTAAATAATTAATCTTATGAATTAATTCGTAATAAATGTGAATTGAGATTTAATTTTAATCGATTTTGAAAATCGTATGAAGAAAAATTTGTTATGTAAGAGCCTTTAAATTCGATGCCAACCAAATAAAACGGTTCCGCTACATGATTGTCCCATTTTTAATCAGTTAAAAACTAAATTTCTGAATCGTTAAGTTACTAACAAGATTTATGTGACAGTAAACTTTACAAAAAAAATCACTTTTACATAAACATTAGCAAAAGAAGAAGCAAATATTTCAAATATTCACTCGCGACCTTAAAACAAATAATAATTTAATGAGTAAAACAAAAAAGATGAAACAAATGTGTAATAATATAGTGCAAGTACACACTATTGCAAGTACTTGTACTAAATAATTTCATGTTTTGGTCGATGACTAAATACAATGGAGTCAGTGTCACTGTCAAACACCAACGTTAGAAAACAAATTAAATTAAATTGTATTTGTTTTTGGGCCACTCTTATTATAATGACATTCAATTAAAAAAAAAAAAACGATTTTTTTTCAAAGCTACTGCTGCTGCTGTTACTCTGATGAAAGAGGAAAAAATAAAAGACCTTTCAAAGTCGTAAATGGGTTTAAGCAGATATACAAACAGATAGAAAGACTCAGTCATAGATACCTACAAACATACATATAAATGTATGGCATACATAAAGTTTTTTATGCTTTTTTCTGTTAATTTTTAGGTGAATTTTATTTCATTTGTTTTGTTATAGAAACAGACAAACACATTCACACATCCAACGATCATCCGTCCCAACGTAGAGTTACGTAAAGAGAAAGCATCATTGAACTTTGTTATGATCATTTTAACAAATTCGTACATTCATAAATACAGGTATATATAGGTACATATGAAGGTATGTATGTATGAATTTATTTATATACTTATATACCCAGTAGTTTTACATGTAGTCTATGTATCCTTTATAGATAGTAATGGTCACGTATGTCCGATCACTTGGCTGACTCCAGAGAGAGCAAATTTAAAATTTTTATTTTCATTCCTCTTAAAGGATAAGCTTTTTGGCTCATTACAAAGTACATAATACTGGATGTATTTTACTGTCCCTTGTTTGACTTATGTATAGCCATTTCAAAAGTCTTATTATATTTCTATTTAAGTACTATCTACTTTACATACCACTAATATTATCAATTTTGAAATTACTGTCCCACAGTGTTATAGAAACCTTTTATTTAGGAAATAATTCGGTAGGTCATGAACGATTGGAGAGGTGTTTTAGTTGATTTGCATTTTCATATGTTCGTTGTTCAAATGGGGGCAAGTGGGCGATCCCCCAAAGTTACTCACCTCTGCCCTACTAAATCACCAAAAATTCAGTTCTTATCTGAATGACAGAATATATTTATATAGTACATGGAAAAATTTACAAAAATACCCTTACATATGTGGGTCATCTCTTTCAGTTCAAGAGATATTTATGTTAGAACATCAAAGATAGGGTATACTTTTAAATTTTTTTTATTATTTCTTTTATAGAAACCGATCTTGTTGAAAAATTGTGTCTGAATTACTATCCAATAGGACTAACCTTGGTGCAAATCATGCCGATCGGAAGACATCGATTTTTCCCTAAAATGTCTTTATATTTTTTTTCTTATAGAAAAAATGTATCTGGGCTCGTTTATGTTTTGTATATGTTTCTGAAAGAAAATTTAAGGTAAATGTGTGTACCTCATTTAAGGGAATAGGGCCTGCTCTTTCCAAACTTGTCAAATTTTGAAGAAAAATTTCAGATTTATTTCTAAAAATTTCTCAAAAAAAATCTAAAGAGAGCTGAGTGAAATTAACCAATTTTTATTTTTCAAGCATTTACTTTGAGTTTTCTTTCAGAAACATCAACAAAATATATAAGAGCTTCATTGTTTCTCTTATAGAAACACATTTTTGAGCTTTTGATTTTTTTGCAAAATCAAAATTTTTTTTTTTTCAAAATGGACCCATTTTTTATTTGTTTATTTTTTGGCTCAAAAGAAAGCCAAAAAATAGTGGGATGCGAGTGGGATATCTATCAAAAAACACATCGAAAAGTTTTTTTTTTTTTTTATAAAATGGACCCATGTTTTGGATCGGAAGAAATCTTAGGTCTATTTCTTTAAGAGCTTTTTGGTCGCTTAGTGGGATGTTAGTGGTATATATATCAAAATAAGTGTTTTGTAACTCAAGATATACAATTTTTGTTTTTTTTTTTTTTTTTGGCAGATCAAAAACTTGTTTGCCTTTTTTTCAAAATGGTCCCATTTTTTATTTATTTTTTTTTTTTTTTGCTCAAAAGAAAGCTTAGGTCTTTTCATTTAAGACCTTTTATGACTTTTGAATGATTTTTATATATCGTCACCTAAAATACAAAAGGGCCTATCATCACTTTTGAAAAAAAACTTAATAAAATGAAAAGTGTTGTGGTTACAAAGACAAGATGCGCCTTGATGCGCTGTACCAAATATCCATTAAAAAATCTATTTTGTTTTTTTTTTTTTTTTTGGTTGTTAGGCCCATTTGCATTTCAAGTGATGATATGTGAAATCTAGAGAAGGCCTATTAAAAACATATATATTATCTCTTATAGTTTACGAGATAGTCGCATTTGAAAATGAAAATTTCAGAACATAGTCTGGATTTTTCCTAATAGCAGATCCAAATCTTTCCCGATTTTTTTTAAATATATATATATATTTTTTTAATTAACAACAAGTTTATAAGTATTCACAAAAACTAATTAATTAAAAATCACTTGGTACCGTCTATAGAATCAAAAATCTAAAAAATTTCTTTTTAGTACAATTTTATGAAAAACGATGCACAAACTAATTCTTAAAGTGTATATCTTATTTTTTCACTAGTCTTATTAATACAATCGTCGCAGTATGCATTTTCTCTGATCTTTAACAGCATTAGGTTAAAATTCTCAAGTCCTATCAGTATTTGCATTACGTAATAGTGCATTCTACCATATCTTCTGTGGATCCAGTTTCTGATGTCTAGTATTTATTTATCACAGTGCTACCGTTCTTATTATTTCCCCATTAGAATATTCCTAGCTTTTTTTTCTTAAAGTTTATCGATCCCGTGCAGCTTGTAGTCTCTTCTACAAGGTGGCGCAAAAGTAATCCTCCTATAAGAAAATGCTATAAATTTTGCGATTGGCCCCTAATGTCAGTTCTGTTTTGAGATTTGTGTAGTAAACACATGCGAAATACACGTTAATAGACAATGTTACGCTACACTGCTTCAGAACGCGGAATATTGCTGACTATTTATTTGACCAATAATCGGCAAAATTTATAGCATTTTCTGATAGGAGGATTACTTTTGCGCCACCTGTTATATTTCTTCTTCCTAAATATGAGAAGGTCAATCAATGTATGGTATTACGAAAAGGACTAAAACTGCACTTGTAGAAACGCTGAGGATATTAAGGAGTGAGATCGTAAAATTCTTAACACACGTTTTTCATTAAAACTTTTAACCCAAGTATTATTTTATTTATTTTTTATTTTTTTGATCAAGTTACCTTTGTAAAAGATGTCAGTTATTATGTTTAATGTCAATTATGTTCATTTGTTGTTAATCTAATTAAAATGATTTACGAGAAAAAAGTGCGTACTAAAATTATTAAATATTTTCAACAAAACCCAACTTGGTCCTACAAAAAGTTGGACAAGCATTCAAAGATCTGCCGTCAAACTTTTTCCATTGTTATTAAACAGTACCGGGAGAACTTGTCCGTTGATAGAAAACCTAGTTCAGATAGAAGGAAAGGTCCACATGATGTTTTTAAAGCCAAAAAAATAGAAAGCATTTTCAAAAGATCTCCCAACACATCTAGTAGGAAAGCACACCGGTTAGTACAGTGCTCGGGCTATTTGGTACGAAAAGTTAAAGCCAATGCAGGTACAAAAACATACAAGGCTCAAAAAGTTCCTGACAGGAACTCTGCTAAATATTTAGAGACAAAAAACAGAGCACGGAAATTGAAGTCAAGTTTTATAAAAAAACTAGCTGAACCGGCAAACGTTATCCTGCCATACAAATTATTTCTAGTGAATATTTTGGTTGTTAAATAAAAAGTAACGAATGTATTCTAAGTGAATTTGGCATTTTAGGTATTTTTGATGCCAAATAAAGAGAAATACAAACAAAATTTTTTGTATTTGTATTGATATTTGGATATTGCTCATACAAAATACTAAAATCTCGGCTAAAAAATGGGTGGGTGAGGGTCGGTTGATGAAAATTTGGGATTATAGGTAATTTTGAATGACAAATAAAAAAAAATGCGAATAAAAAGTTTTTGGCAAACAAATTGTAAATGCAAATTCTTGATAGGGACACCCTTATGACCTAGCGGTATGAAATATACTTTACGACCTATTCTCATAGCACCCAAATATACATACAAAATTTCATAAAAATCGGTTTAGTCGTTTCGGAGGAGTTCAAACACAAACATTGTGACACGAGATTTTTATATATTAGATGGATGACGAAACGTATGTTCTAGCAGATTTTTCGCAACTTCCTGGTCAAAAATTTTATGTTGCTGATGCTCCAGGGAATGTTGAAGAAAAGTTTAGGACCCAAAAGCAGACAAAATTTCCCAAAAAGTTCTTGGTATGGCAAGCAATATGCAGTTGCGGCAAAAGAAGCCAATCAGTTGTTACAACGGGCTCTATAAATACCGAAATTTACATCAAGGAATGTTTACAAAAAATAATGTTTCCATTAATAAGACTTCTTAATGTGTCCACTTATTTTTGGCCTGATTTGGCATCTGTCACTATGGTAAGAATGGTCTTGAGTGGTACAAGAACAATAATGTGGTATTTGTACAAAGAGAGGCAAATCCGCCAAACTGCCTGGAGCTAAGGCCAGTGTAGAGATATTGGGCTCTTATTAAAAGAGAATTGAAGAGCACAAAAAAGGTGTCCAAAAGCGTGGTAGATTTTAAACGGAGATGGACAATCTGTTCGAACAAAGTGACATAAAGCACTATAAAAACCATAATGGAAGGGTTTTCGAAAAGGTTCAAAATTATTTTTTTTTGTAAATTGTAATAAAAATTTCAATCAAATAAAAAAAAAAATAAAACTGTAGGTTTAGTGATTTCGTTTTTATTAACATATATTTATGTTAAGAATTTTTCGATCTCACTCCTTACTCTGATTTAGAAAATTTTTATTTTGGAAATAATTTGGTAGCTCGTAAACGATATCTTAATGAAATTTAAAATATTCATTGCTTTGGTGATTCTGATTTGTATTTACATAGCCTCGTAGTTATAATGGGGTTTAAGTGGGCGGTCGCTCAAAGTTGCTCACATTGGACCGAATGTTAAGAAATTTTATATTTAAATACGCTTACAAGTGCGAGTTTAGTTCAAGAGATATTTGTAATGAATTTTTTTTATAAATATTCGCTGAATTTGTTTCGATTTTTTTTGATGTTACGGGCCTACCTGGGGTCGTATATTTTTTAAATATCTCACTGTGTAGAAATCATTTTTAATATCTAAATGGTAAGTGAAATCACCCAGAACTACTGAGTCGTTACAAATACTTATAAATATATAATTAAAGATGAACTGTATATACATATCTACACACATATCTATATGAATGAGATTGTGTGTTTATAGTTTTGCAGGTACATGCATATATATATGTATGTATGTCTGTAGCTATGTGTGTTTAGCTTAAACATGTGTAAGATCATCTACAAAAAATACTATAAAATTTAAGGTGCTTTTACAGACTTCATGATGAAAAATAAGCAAAAACAGACCGCGATCATGTGTGAGAGAGTTTTGTGAGCTTTAATTTGTTTTCTAACTTTAAGTACAAACAGTGGTTTCAATGGTTTTTTTGGGGGTTCTTAAGCATAAAGTAATTATGTTTAAAAAATAGAAATTACTTAAATGAAATTAATCTACTTTACTGATTTACCAATTTAAAATGTTTCTTTTATTTCTCCTATTACCACTGTGCATCATTTAAGCAGTTAAGACTAAAGAAGGTACCCGATAGTTTATTGTTTCCCATTATTAACTAATTTGCTGAAATTTTTTATGTATCTACTTATTTAACGAAAACAAAAGATCTTTAACAGAAGTTTTTACCAAAATTGGAGAGAGAGAACATATTTTTTTTTTTTTAAATTTGCATAAATAATGAAATTCTGGGAATTCATAAGAACATAAGAATAAATAAATAACTATAATATGTATCTAATTTATAGAATACACTAGGTTTTGCCAAAGCAAAATAAGATGATGAAAATAAATATTTTGCATGACTAAAATCACGGAGATCGAATGTTGTTACAATATTCAAACAAAATCTAAAACATTCACACCAACATACATATGTATGTATGGATGGATGTATAAATATGGGTTTTAGTGGGTAACACTCATATATTAATTTATTTACTTGTGTTAGTAAAACTATTGATCCTCATTGAATGGTTTTGTCTAATATACTCGTATATATGTATGTTACAGGTGTATTGTACTCGTATACACACGAGTAGCTATATGCAGTTCATATACTTACTCGTATGAGTAATGAATTTTTTGCCACTACCGATCGCTTTGTTTGTTAACATGTATAAGTGAAATACTACTCGTAAAACAACTTGAAAATGCAGATATATACACAGACATTACTGCAAAGCCACACTATATTGTATGAACACTATGGAAAAGAGTGCATTCCCAAAAATTTAATTTTTTTAGATTTTTTGTTCAGAAGTTGAAATTTGAATTAAAAATTGCTAAGGTTAACTATTTTGGGAACCGAAAAAGATATTAATTTAAAATATAAAATGAATATAAATGATTGTAAAAAATTTTTTTTAAGAGTTCATAACATATCTTTACGTTCAAAAGTAGACTTTTTTAATAGGAAATATAAAGATAGGAAAAAATGAAAACTAATCTATAAATCCCAAAAATAGTAATTTTTATTACTTGATGTTTTTTTAAAGATTTTTTAGATTTTCTTCAAAAAGACAGTTTAACAAATAAGGTGCGTATCAAAATGTTAAGGTCACATAATTTTTATTATTTCGATTTATAAACCAAACAAACAGTAATCAAATGAGAGCGAATGATTATTATCTGAAGAACGTTTGAGCAACAAGTGTTTTAGCCAATAATACCAATCAATACTATTTGTATTTTTGGATAAACACGTACCTTATTTTTTTCGAAGTTTGTTCATACATTTCATTTGATCTTAGTATCAGAGATATAGGCAAAATTGCGGCTCATCTCGAACAAAAGCTTTTAATTCTGAAAGCTATAATGTTAGTTATGCATCAAAAATGTGTATTGCATTCTATTAGTAGTGGTTTATGACAAAACATTTATCAAACACAGCAAATTTGAGAACATTAAATTAAAAATTCAATTTGAAATTACACAAGCACAACTGGTATTGAATTTTACCATCAAAATTTACTTAGATCTGCACGTAAAGTCTGACAATTTGAAAACATTTTGCAAATACTGATTCGGATTTAAAAATTCGATCGTAAGGACTGAGATCGAAAAATTCTTAACATACAATATCCGTGCTCTGTCTTTGACCTCTAAATTTTTAGCAGAGTTCCTGTCAGGAACTTTTTGAGCCGTGTATGTTTTTAAAACTGCATTGGCTTCAACTTTTCGAACTGCTTTCCTACTGGAGGTGTTGGGAGCTTTTTTGAAAATGCTTTCTATTTGTTTGGCTTTAGAAACATCATGTGGACCATTCCTTCTACCTGAACCAGGTTTTATATCAACGGAAAAGTTCTCGCGGTACTGTTTAATAACATTGTAAACAGTTTGACGGCAGACCTTTGAATGTTCTGTATGTTGAAATCAACATTCAGAAGACCCCTAATAACTTACATACATGATTCATATATCAATATATTCGCGGTTCGGTTGCTATTTAAATTCGGGAAAATCGGTCCACAAATGGCTGAGATACGAGGGCGAGTCAATAAGTCCGTGACTTTTTGAATTTCCCACATCTTAACCGAAAGGGCAACACTGCTCCTATCAACAGTCAGTTGACTCATTTCAAAATTTGAACAAGCTGCGTCATATAGTATGCGTTTAACAGCTATTGATAACAGAAAATGGAAAAAAGAAAACTTTTTGCGAAAAAAGAAAAAAAAATCAACACTCAAATCAAGGCTATGCTTGACAAATACTATAAGAACTCTGCACCATAATTTTAAATGGTAAAAAAGTGCTTTACTGAATTTCATTGTGGTCGTACAAGCACCGAAGATGCCGAACGTTCTCTACACCCGAAACAATTGAAAAAATCACGAAATGGTGTTGGCGGATCGGAGATTGAGAGTGCGAGAGATTGTGGAAGCCATAATCATCTCACCTAGCTCAGTGGTTTCAATTTTGAATGATCACTTGGGTATGAGAGAGCTTTTCGCAAGATTGGTGGCGCGTTTGCTCATAATCCATGGCATAAATCCATGAATTTAGTTACTATTTTTGTTTCCAATCCTGAAGTAATGGCTCGGCTGAAAAAGATTTGACTCCAACGATGAAATCATCTCATAAACAATTACATATTTTGATGACCTTGACAAATCTTAAATTGTTTTTTCATCATAAAAATATTATCTTAAAGTATACTTTGGTGAATATTCGGCACAACCGAATATACCACGTTTACTTGTTTTTATTAAACAGTTAGAAAGGTATACTAAATATATCAAATTCAGATTAGAAAAATGTGTAAAAAAAAATGTTCAAATGTCGTTGTCTCCATAAAAACGAATGGTATCTAAGAAAAACTTTATGATGCAATCAATTAAGATCGGTTTTGGAACCGAAAACCTTTTACTTGTTACGTAATGTTTTACTTATTATTTGTTTAGATTTTTTACTAGTTTTTATAACAGTCTGTCTATCAAAAAGTATTTAGCATAGAAAGGCTGTTTATAAGCCCGATAGAACTTAGGAAAAGTTAACTGTCAAACGAACTGTAATACTGTGCTCACTTTTTGACATTTATGATCAGTATACTACTGCAAATCATCATGAATAGATTAACGATTGAACAACGCTATAAAATTATTCAAATTTACTTTGTAAATTTATATACGACAATTTTATCCTAAAATTGTGTTCAGCGTTAAGCTAGTTTTTGGCTTGTTAAACAAAATTCCTGCATATGGAGTGAGACAATCTACAACAGACCATATATAGACTCAAATACATCCAGAAAAATGCACTGTTTGTTGTGGTTTGCATGTTGGTGTTATCATCGGACCTTATTTCTTCAAAAATGAAGCTGGAGCTTGCGTGAAGGATGTCGCCATATGGCGACCACAACAGTTGATTTATTGAAATCAAAAATTAGCGATGACGTGATTTCGAGAAATGGAGCTGTCAGTTGGTCTCCTAGGTTACGTGAAGTCACTGTTTCACCATCAACAATTGACACTTTAGAGGTGAACATTCATAACATACGGCCATTAACGCTGGAGAGCTTCGCCAAGAACTGTTCCGGTGGCCATATGCCCGAAATCATTTTCAAATGTTAATTTAAATAAAAACACATTTTTATTTTTTTTACAAGTTCTATCGGGCTTAAAAACCCCCTTTACTCGTTCGAAAAATCTGTTATTATTATAAACAATTACAATTTAAGTTACGATTTGGTAGCTCCCAAACAATTTTCTATAAAATTAGGGACTCATTATGAAATAACTCCCAATGCAGAAACAAAAAACCGGCTTGTGGGATTATACGAAAATATAAAATAATTGAAATCAAAACAAGTAAGAGAGCTATATTCGACTGTGCCGAATTTTATGAACCCTTCACCAAATTATGCTTTAAAATAAAATTATAAAATTTTTTTTAATTTTGTTTTTTTTTTCGAAATAGTTTTTAAGTTTTTTCTTATGTACATCGTTGCAATGTACTTTGAAATATCTATCATTAGATATCCATATTATGTATATTTATGATTTAGTAATCGAGATATAGATCAAAAATAGGCCAAAATAGAGGTTGTCTCGGATTTTTGCTCATATCTCCGTTATTTATGGACGGATTTTGCTGATTTTAAATAGGAAACTTCTCGAAAGCATGTCTGACAGAATTATTGAAGTTTTGGATCCCGAAGATATCGGAGGTCTTCAGAAAATTGATTTCAACATGATTTCGGACATGGCTAAATCGACTCCGCTATCTATAAGGATCCAGAATATATATACTTTATAGGGTCGGAAAATTATATTGTGGAAATTACAAACGGAATGAGAAACTTATATATACCCTTCTCACGAAGGTAAAGGTTATAAAAACAGGATAAATGGGTTTTGGTATTACTATTTTTAAACTTTCTTATTATTATTGAAATCATTTCTAAATATAGAATTAACGTCTGCTGTTCAAATGTTTAATTTCAAGTTTTGACGAATTTAAATGACTAATGCTGAGTATATAGAGAATTTATGTTGTTTTAAGATCACTTCTATATAAAGAAGTGACGCGCGTTATGGAGCAATTATTTCATTTTAAGAATTGATATCAAATATTTGAAATTTCATTTATTCTTAATATGTTTAGGACAACTACTAAAATAATTTTAAGTAATTTTATAGTGATCGATGCTGTAATCGAATTCAAAGGAAATGCTTATATAATGAAGTGATTCTTTAAAGGTTTTCGTGTTAAACTCAGGTGGTGGTATAAATGTGTGAGCCCAAGAGTGTGCACCAATGTTGTAGAGCGCGTGAGTGTGCGCGTGTGGAAATGTACATATGTATCCGCGGTTTTGAAGTAACAGCGAGAGGTGGCTCAATCTTGGCCTTAGAGTAAGTTTATGTTTTTGGTTTACGATTTTCAAGTTAAACAACAACAACAGCAACAATAAAAAAAGCAAAATAAACAATACAAAATTCAGTCAACAGCAATAAGTATACAAAACAGCCATATACAAACATACACGTAGTTAAAGTTACGATACAAAAGAATACTAGCGTAGAGTCTGAAGACAGGCAGACAGACGTACCGTACCGTAAAACAAACTAAGTATGTAGAGGCAGAGTCTCAGTCATGCAGTCAAGCAGATACATCTTTAAGCGTTAAAATAATTGTGTAGCCAAAGATAGAAATGAAATTTAAGTTTTAAACTACGATCATTTCTTAACGAAACGTCAAACAGTAACGGCCATTAGATAAAAACAAACGGATGTAAGAAATACAAAAATTTTAACTCAAAAACTAAAACTGAAAAGAAATTATAATAGAAAATCACAAAAATTTTAAATTTAATTAAAAAAAAAAAAAACAAATATACAAATGAAAATAAAGCAAATTGAAAAGTGTTAAAAAGTTTGAAAGATATAAAAGATATAAAAACAGTGCATCCGTTCAAAATTATATACATATAAAAAAAATCAATTAAAATTTCAACAAATCAAATGAAAACCTTAATAAAAGTAAATTTCTCAAAATTTTATTTAAAAATAAAAATATTGTTCTGTAATTCTTTTTTTTTTTTTTGTAAAAATTTCCCCTCCCATTTAATTTAATCCCTGAATACAAATGAATTTGCATTTTGTAACTTTGTATTATTTATAAATCCCGTTAAATTTGAAATAAAATTTGCTCTTTTTAAATTATAATATTCAAAAAAAGAAGAATTTAAAATATTTTTTTATTTAAAGAAAAAAGAAAAGAAATCTTATTTATTTTGTGTTAATTTTTTTCTTCTGGCAACTCTTTGTTCCCCCCTCAGAATTGCTGAGTGTTACAAATCTCTAAAGTAATCAAAAGTATTTTAAATACAACCATCATTATGGGTCATTTATCAACATTGGAACGTGTCAGTACAACCAGTTGTGCCGAAACCACACAGACTAACACAAACACAGGCTTAAAGCAGCGTTTGACAAACGGCAAACAGGCCGCCACAAATGGTTTTCCCACTGCCAATGGCCAACCCTTGGTCTCGGCCGCCGACGGAGAAGTGAAAGTTATACAAAATAAATATCATGTCAATTTGGAGGAATATACAAGCAAATTTAAGGGCGACAATGTGTTGGGTATTCAGTTTAAAGCACCCCTTAAATGGCACAATGTCATATTGATCTCGGCGGCCCATATATTCTTTTTAGTGTGTCTGGCCATCTTTCCGTTGGAGAAATTGAAGATACCAACTGTGTTATGGGGTAAGTTAAAGGATTTTTTTTTTTATTCATAAGTATATAATTAAGTATGTGTTGAAAGTTTTGTTGTTAAACTTTAGAAATTTTGAAAGTTGAAAGTTTTATTGCAAAAACATGATAAGTCACAAAAATGCGAAAATTGATTTTATTTATTTTATTTCATAAAATGCTTGTGTTTTTATAACTTTAGAAGTTAGAACAAGATTTTGTTTAATATTTTTATTTTGTGTGTTATTAAGTTATTGCTCTTAGCACATAGTTTATTTTCAAAAAGAAAAAACAGCTAAATTTTATTTGTATGTATATAAGTAGATGATGATTAGTCACACAAATGCGAAAAGCGATTTTATTTCATAAAATTTATGTGTTTCTACAACTTTAGAAGATAGATGTTGATTTTGTGTGTTATTAAGTTATTGCACTCAGCACAATTTTTTTTTTTTTTTTTTCAAAAAGAAAAAACAGCTAAATTTTATTTTCAAATTCTCCCAAATTGTTTGTCTATTGAGGAATTTAGTTTCTTTAGCCGAATATTAAGTTAGTTGCTCAAGTTTCTGGCGCTATTAACAAAAATTTAATCCATAAAGTTGAATTGTTTGGTTGTTAAAACATTGCCTTGCCTTAATCTATTTATTCATCCTATTTTTTTAGCTCTGCCATAAGTTCTGAATTGAAAATAAACCTTAAAGCATCAATAAAATGCTAAACCAGCAATATATGTATAATGTTAGCAATGAGATACGTTTTTTTTGACATATATAAATGTAAATAGGTTTTATTTTAAATGAAATAAATTTATTTTTCCAAAATACTGCATAAATAGCTGTAGGTATACAAATAAATTAAATATATTTTTCAATGTCTCTTCGTTAATAAAAACAATTTCATGAGTTAACTCCATACATTTTCAATCACCTTTAAATTTATTTCAAATCATACAAATTACCATAAGATTTTGGCATGTCTGAGTTTTAATCATAAAGATTTCCGCCATTGATAAATAAATCCAATATAAAACAAAAATTAAATATTTAAACAAGTTTTGCGAAAAAAAAAAAAATCCAAATTCAGTGCTTAAATTTAAAACACCATGAGAAATGTCCATTTATGGTTCATTAACCGAGACAGATAAATCTTTGTGTCTTGATTCTGTAAAAAAAACATTTTGCAAATTAATACAATTTTTATTGAATATTTGAACAGTGTTTTAAAGATCATTGTTCTATGTTTTAAGAGAAGAGCGCAAGTTGAATGGTCTAAATATAATTTGTAATAAAACCGCTTGACTTTGAAAGAAAATTCGAATATAAACATGTGTTCCTATAAAACTTATTATGTGTTCCTATAAAACTTATTAGATCAAGAATGCATTTTTATTTGAACAAAGAAAAAACACTAAGAACTGCTTACATTTTATGATCAGTAAGATCTTTTCTCAATTCTTGATAGATAAAAACAAGAAAGAGTCTGTTTTAAGATTTATCTTAAGCCATGATGAGCATGATGTTTTCTCTACCCGGACTCTACTCTGAAGTTATCTGAGTGTCCAAATGCCATATATTTGATCAAATAGCCTTCATCCTAGATAAAGAGTTCAGATGCTTTTCTAGATCAGTTAGATAGTGTTGAGATAGCGAGTCCATTAACTCGTTTCATTTTGTTTGAGGATATTCCAAGAATTTGTTTTCTTAATAATTTTTTGCACAATATCCCTTTGCAATACATCAAATCGAACTATATTCCAATAATACTACTTTTTCTGAAGTTAGTTGTCATATTTTCAACTATTTTATATTTTAATTTAAATGCGTTTTTTGCTGAGTAAAATATAGTGAAATATTAATCAACTATCAGCCTATTTATTTATTTTATTGCCCTATTACATCTGTTATTATCATTATATTAAGATGAACATTTTTTTGCATTATGGTTCTTATAAAATTTAGCACTCACATACATTGTTTAAAAGGAACTAGAGATTATGTGAGATTCTTATTGGATGTCCAGCTTTTAATTTTTGGAATTAAGTTTCTAAATTGAGCCAACATATGAGTGAATATTGATATTTCTGAAACTGGTGTAAATAAAAACATTCAGAATATCTCCGAAACTTTGGAGCCGATTAAACAAGTATGACTATAATATTTAACTGTGACGAATATGCATTTTGTATGAAAACATTTGGTTAAATTTATATTTTCTATTGCTATAAAATACAAGTTGTAAATTTCGTAAGTCCGAACAATGTTTTTCATATATTTTTTTACCGGTTCAGTTATACACGATGACATTTTTTGTGACTTTAAGTCACGATTTTATGAGTTTGTTGGCAAGAGAGGTGGAATAAAAGCAAATTCAAAAGAGAGTTGCTAAAATTGCATGACTGAAAAGTCATCGTGTGAATCCCGTATTAGTTATCAGCAGGGCTGAGATTTCCATGCACTAGAAAAACGAAAATATGCAGATAAGACATGCACTATAAATCGAAAAATATGCTTAAAAATAAGCAGAAATATGCCCTAAGAAACAGAAATAAATACACCAAAATCTAAAATATTCACAATAATATAAAAAAAAAAACAAGTAACAGAGCTTAATTCGGCTGTGCCGAATCTTATATACCCTTCACCAAAGTATACATATTTACGTACATTGCCTTTACCCATGCAAAAGTCTTCATATAGCAACAACATCAAGAAACAATCATAATATCATATCAGATGCAATTGCAAAACATCCGATAATCATATTCACACGTTGAGTGCTCACTGATAACTAACCAAGTAAACACAATAATTATTTTGCAGAATTGTATGTTGAAAAAATAACACCAAACAAAAAAAAAAAAATATGAAAATAAACGAAACGCACTCAAATACATACAAATTACGCATACGTGTGTTTGATTTATAGTTCTTATTCATGTCATCTCATTCCACATTGTAGAATGTTGTTGTTGGGTTGCTTATATGACAACTCATTATAAACAACTCTCTCTTTATATAAACCCTTGCCACTCATGGTGAAGGGTATAAAAACAAAAACAAAATACGCAAAGCAATGAAACCAACACACATCCAAACATACGTTTTGTTGTTTTTTTTTTGTCAAAGCATGCAATAAATAACCTATTTTTGATGAAATTTTCAGAGGTTGTCTCGAATTTTTGCTCACATCTCCGTTATTTATGGACGGATTTTGCTGATTTTAAATAGAGAACTTCTCGAAAGTATGTCTGGCAGAATTATTGAAGATTTGGATCCCAAAGATATTTGGGATCTTCAGAAAATACACAGACAGACATACGGACATGGCTTAATCGAGTCCGCTATCTATAAGGAACCAGAATATATATACTTTATAGAGTCGGCAAATTATATTATGGAAATTACAAACGGAATGACAAACTTATATATACTCTTCTCACGAAGGTGAAGGGTATAAAAAACTTCCTTAATAATTGTGAAAATTTTTTAAACATAATTTTTTATTCAAACTGTGTATTAAGACTCAAAAAGTTTTTCTTAAATAAAAAAATTTCAAAATATGCAATATAAATATTAAAATATGCTAAATATATGCGCATAAAAGCAAAATATGCATTTATAACAAAATATGCAACATCTATACGATGACATTTTGTTGTAAATCATCGTATCCACATCATTCTGAAATAATTTTTAACAGGTATTGCAACATGTGAATGAGCGTTGTCATGATGGAATATAACGGTTCTGGGCGTTTTTCAGCCAATGCTTGCTTTAAACCAGAGTTAACCAAATCCACACAACAATACATTTGCTTCGTATTCTAGTGTAACGAACCAAATTTCTTATGAAAATATCCGTTAATGTTTTCATTCAATATCAAACATATTTGTTTTGGTCAGTGCAAAGACATCAAAATGTGTGTGCAAAGCTAAAAAAACACGGACACAGCCTTCCCTTTTGTTAGTTTTTATAAGACTGAGTAAAAAAAACACAGTTGGCATGGGCAGTGTTGACTTGTGCGTAATATCGCCAGTGGTGCGAAATACTTCACTGTGCAATACTTGTAAAATAACTCACGTTCGTTTTTTAATTTCGGTTTAACATGTATAAGACACTAATACATAGGCAGTGCCCGCGGGCCTACTGTTAGAGACCACTGCTTTAAACGAATCAGTTACGTTTGGTACAGGTCAGATTTCAGCAGCTCATAACAGATAGGACCCTTTTGCTCCCACTAAATATAGAGAATTACCTTAGCGTAATGAATATTTGGCTTTGGTTTGCCGGGCTTCACATACGATCTCTTACGCTTCGGGTTAAAAAATATTTGTCGCAGACCTACATTAGTATACATATTCAGAGTTTTCATAAGATTCTAAGACTATGTCCGTCCATCTATCTGTTAAAAACAGGATATTGCCCAAACGAAAGTAGCTAGCTGACTGAAATGTCTGAGATGATAAGATTTGCTTGGTATTGAAAATGGGCAATATCGGTACATGATTTCATGTCGCACTGGAATACTATTTCAGCAGTCATAAATATGTTGATTATGCGGCAATCCTGATAAAATTTTGCACAAATTAGTTCTAAGTACTGTGAAATTATACTGAAAAAATTAGGCAACATTTGTCCCTAGTCCCCATATAAGGTTCCCCACAGAAAATGACTTGAAAACTCATAATTGCCTTATAATAATTAATATCGTGATGAAATTGGACATAATGTTTAATATGAACCTAAATCTTTCTAACAACTATAGTGAGAATCGGTCCATAGAAGAACAAAACTACATATTGATGATGGATATACAAGAATCGGCCCAGCTGAGTATAAAACTCTTACTTGCTTTAATTTTAAATTGGTCAATTCACAAGGTCTCTTATCATGTTATATTGTCATAATGTCCTAATATTTCGCAATGGTTTTTTCAAGCAAAAAATGTCCTAAAATAATATTAGTTTCCATGCTATGTTTATTGTGTTATCGTAACGGACCAGCAGAGACCAACATCGAATGCCTAAGAGTCGGTTAAGCCGAGCCGCCGAGTCGTGATATATTAGGACATTATGACTGATAAGAGACCTTGTGAATTGACCATATGTATATTCTAAAGTTTTGAATAAAGTTTAATACGTTTTTATTTGTTGGGAACTTTATTTTGTATGTATAACTAAATAATGTGGTGATACGATTACAATTTAAAAATAGAACTTAATTAAAATCAAAACAATTTCATATCGTTGATTTATATAAAGATTTGTTTTGCATTCAAAAACATTTCATAAAAGTCGTGATATTTTTATAAAGTTGATTAAAAGTTGTATAATTAATAGAACAACTCTTCATATATAAAGTATTAGAATAAATACGTATTTCCTAACAATGAAATACTTATTTTAACAAAAAATCTCACTAGAGTTTTTAAAATTTATTTGTGAAATGAAAATAAATTGCTTAAATTACTGTATGTAAAGTCTGTATGTATATTTCATTAGTGAATACACTCAAAGAAAAACTATAGTTTTACATGTTTGTCATAACCATTATAAAATTTGTAAAAGATATTTAACAATATTATGGTCAATGTAATTATGTATATGATTGCAGTAACCATAATATGTTTAAGTTAACATTCAGATCGCTCACATCATGATAACTACATATATATGATTGTAGTAAATAAATATATGTTTATGACAATCATGTTTATGATATCTAAATCTGAGAAAAACACAATATGGTGAAGTTATTGATCATACAGTGGTATATTAAACATATAATGGTTACAGCAGTCATATATATAATTACAGTGACCATAATATTGTTAAAAATACATTTAAAAATGCTGAAACGCTTATGGCAAACATGTAAAACTATATTTTTTCTCTGGGTGTATTTTGCAATCTAAAAGTAGTGACAACATCAATTTGTTTAACGAATAATAAAAGTTTATTGTAATTTAAAAATTACCGCTTAATTAAATGAACAAATTACCTAATTTTCCCGTAATGGCTGTGAATATTTTCAATCCACAACAATTGTTTTCAAAAACTCCCATTAAAAATAGGAAATACTTTATGCTTTAATGGCAAAAAAGAAGACATTAAAGGTGTAATAATAATAATACTACATTTGTATGATATGTTTATGTTAAACCATAACAATGTTAATGATTTTAACACTTAACAATTTAGCAATACATCTATGCATACATACGTACATACACGTTTATAATTTAAGTAATAAATGTATGTCAATTTAGTTTGAAGATTTTTCAAGCTTAAATAATAGTCATTGTAGAAAAAAAAAAAGATTTGTTTTTTCACATTATTGACATCTCTACAAAGCTATGAAAAATAAAGCCTGTCTGGGTTTTATTTTTTAAAATATTTATTTTCTGTTAAATAAATATTTAAGTACTGGGGGTACTAAACAATGACAACAGAAAATTGTGGGTCACAAAGGTGTAAAATTGTTACAAAAGCGTTTTGTTCGAGAAAAAAAAAAAAAAACAAAAAACGTAAAGAAATATAATAACTGTGTTGATTCATTTAAGTCGTTTTCGTTTTTTTTAATTTTTTTCTGTTATTCATTAATATTTGCATGACAGTTGAAATATTGAAGTTTCTTTTATTTCTCTATTTTACTTTTCAATTTTAGTTTATTTCTCTGTTGCCGTTGTCTTATTTATTTTAACAACATACAACTTATATATAATTATTATGCAATATCTTGTATATTTTGGGTGATTTTTTTTTTTTTATATTTCGTTTTGTATTTTAGTTTCATTTATTGTGTTCGTTCATATTTTATATTAAGTATATATATGTAGCTACATACATATATTCGTTTGTATGTGAAAGAAAGGAGAAATCCCTTACCAGTTTATATATATGTTGAAATATTATTTGGACTCTAGACCATGAGAGAAATTAATATGATTTTATTAAATGTTTAATTATAACTGATATTCCAAAATAAAGTTTTGAAATCGGTTTTTTTCCTATTTCAGCAACAAGATTTAAAAATAGCTTGTTTATTTATTCGATTTTATTGATTAAAGTATAATTAATTGAAGTATTTATGTTCAGATATAAGTATCTTTCAAATATATTAATAGAATTAATTTAATACTGGTATTTCCGAAATAATTTGTTTACTTTGCTCACAAGTATCTTAGAAAATCGCATGTTTAATTACTTTCTTTTATGGCAGCAAGGTTATCATACGCACTCGTGAAAATAAAGGGTCATCGGGCGCTTTTTATCTTTAAATTTAAATAAAATAAAGTGCAAGTAGTCAATGTATCTCTTATAGACAGTAATTGTCACAAATGTCTTATCACTTGGCTGACTCCAATTTATATATTTTGGTCATTTAACACGTATGTGCTCTTTGCAGTATCGTGAAGACAATTGTCACTTAAGTGTCTCTATGTAATCTAGAATGTAGTCGCTTTAAACGTTAACTGTGTATTGCATGTTTTTTGAATAATTCCCCAGCAGTTAAGCAAGTAGTCAATGTATCCCTTATAGACAGTAATCGTTACAAATGTCTTATCACTTGGCTGACTCTAATTTATACATTTTTGTCATTTGAAACGTATGTGCTCTTTGTAGTACAGAGAGAAGACAATTGGTTATTTTGTACATCCCTGGTAATCTAGCGTGAAGACAATTGTCACTTAAGTGCCTCTAAGTAATCTGGAGTGTAGTCACTTTAAACGATTTGTGAGAAATTCGTTCAAACTGGTTTTATACAAATTGTGTTGACATAATTCTCATACAGTTAATTTTAATTTTTGCTTAAGTATACTGATATCCCATGTAACAAAGCATGAAGTCAATAGTCACTTTAGTGTCTCTTAGTAGTCTATAGTGAAGCCACTTTAAACGTTTGTTTTGTATTACACTTTAAAAAGTAGCTATTTTACCCACCAGAAGCAATCCATTGGAGAGTTGTCGAAGAAAGGTTTGTTTACAAACAATCGTTTATTGGACTGCCTATGATATGTCTTTTTAGCTGAGTATTTGAGGTCAATTACCACCCGTACATGTTATAATAACTAGTTCTGTAGCTGATAAAATTACCAGTTAGGTAGCTAGTAGGGTAACTAACACTATTTAACCAGTATGTGAATCCAACGCGTTGACTACTTTGGACCAGCTATAACAGACAGTCTCATTGTAGTCCAAAAGGGTCAATTGATCCCCTGCTTAGGATATTAAATAACTAGTTCCCACCCTAAATGATGGGTAAAATCATTACTTCGGGACTGACTCCTAGAACTGCAGGGATGTGTATCTTATCGACATTTTTTTATACGTTTTAATTATGTATGGAATGTAACATCGTGGAAATGTCCCTCCATGATGGCTCAATCGGGCTCAATTTGACAGCTTGTATGGGTAATGTTGGCTTTGAGTACCGCTGCGGTTTGTGACTTATTCGCATAGACCTGAGACTTAAGAAAACCCCACAAGAAAAAGTCTAACGCGATCAAATCGCAGCATCTCGGTGGCCAGTTCACATCATGAGCTGTGTGGCGTAGCGCCGTCCTGTTGAAACCGCATATCGCTGGTGCCCTACCATCCAATTCAAGCCAAAAGACGTTGGCAATGTTCGACCTATAGCGCTCACCGTTGACGGTGATGGCCTCACCAACATCGTTCTCAAATATATGGACGCAGCCAGCTCAAAATCCATACCAAACAGTGAACTTTTCGGGATGCATTGGATGCTCCTGGATCTCATGTGGATTAGAATGGTTCCAGAATGGCCTCAGAAATAGACCTCACCATAAAATGGGCGAAGCACGCGGAACATTGCCTGAACAGAACACTCATTTTGATAAAACAATTTTATCATATGCACACGTTGTTGAAGGTTATATCCGTCCATGGTGATTTGGCAAAAAAAAACTGAATACATGATAGCCAATTCGACAAATGTAGCTTCAACAATATGGCTGCTATTAACTGGCAAAGTTCAGAAGTCCCTATTGGAAGACCTTTTATATTAAAAAACAGACAACTTATTGAAGAAATAACTAGTATTAGCATTAATTCAGCAACACAGAACTAGTTCTTTATGATATTAATCTAATTTGGTCTGGAGTTAATGGAACCTTTTCTTTGTCAACGCCAGAACCGGTTATTACCACCAAAGAACGAGTCAGGTGTCTGGTTATTTTCCCGGTTCCCGGGACCAAATAGAAAAGTCAATTTTTCTGATTTAAATATACATTATTCAATCTTTGTCATACAGAGAAAATAGTTTAGATTGTGATAACTGAATTTATTGCTAATCAATTGATTTTGTCTAAGGAAAAAAATTTTCTGACAAAAATACAGTTATTTTAAACAGTAATTGGGGTGACAAAAATACAGTTATTTTAAACAGTAATTTATCTGTATTAAATGCTTTTTTGCTTCTATTCGAAAATAATCGTTTCATTCGTTTGGCAACAAATCATAAGGAATCTATTTTAACTGTGCAGAAATAATACAAAAACTTTAACATGAAAACTTGTAAAGAAACAGTTGAAATTTATTTTATTACAATTCCAGAAAAATACGAGACAATAGGTATAATTCTGTTTCATAAGGCACGATATAAAAATCTATAAATACTTAATAATTACTAACCTTAAGGTCACTTCCAAATCTGAGCAATCTTTTAATAAGTATTTATTTCTTAATTAAAACCAAATACTCATAAGTGCTCACCTTAAGGCCCAGCACTGCAAAAAAAAAAAAAGAAATCGCCTAAAATTGTAATAAAATATAATAAGCTAAATAAACTGCGCCTTATAATCACCCTGAAAAAGGGGGACTTTTTGGTCGTAACTCTTTGTCAATGTCTTTTTTCCTAGAAATTTGCAGCCTTCTTTTTTGTTGTATAGCAATATAATAATAAAAAATTAAACAAAAAAAAAAAAAAACCTCAGAAAAACCCCAAAAGGAGAAGAAGCCAACTATATTTAACAAAAGTCATGATCAATATTTTAGTTTATTGTTTTTTTTTTTTTTTTTTTCTTTTTGAAGTTTAAACATGAGCGGATAAACAGTGAAATCAACCTCAGTAAGCAACAGCAAAACTAAAACAATGAAAATTAAGCTTAAAAAACGAACAACTCAGCAAGCAGCATTTGAACAGCGAAAATTGCGTCAGATCGTATGGTCTATCCAACGATCGCCAGACTCTACAGAGCATCATAAACCTGAAATTGAGTTGTAGACTTTATGTCGTCGGCTTCATTGACGACGGTAGAAACGACGAGAGATGAAACAGATTCGTTAAAAAAAAGAAGTTTAAAGATGTTTTCTGTTTTAATATAGCAGAGCACTTAATGAATTATTCAGTAGACATGACTTTAAGTTGAGTCATTTGGTACTTAATGGTTGTTGCAAAAAGTACTTAAGGTTTTATTTAACTTTAAACAGAAATTTGAGTCTGAAAGGATTTTGCGCAAATTTTTGAGATATTAAAAAAAAAAATCACAATTTAAAAATGTTTATTTCAAAAAGAACTGCGTTTCAAAATGTAACTAAATTTGTGTATTAAATTTTAAAACGTACTTACATACATATTTTTTTGGAATTTCTTTAGATTTTTTTTAGCAAATATTAATCGGAAATTGAACAAATTTGCAGAAAAAGTACTAAATCTTTTATTAAAAAAGTTTCGCAAAATGTACCAAACTAAATTTTTAACTCTATCTTAAAGAAATCTAGAATCAGTTACCTTTTTGTAAAATGTACAAAAAAGTACTTTTGGAAACATTTGTTAAATATTTTAAAATTCATCAGAAATAGAAAGATATTTTTGGAAAAATATCACTTTAAATATGCAAACAGCCAAAAAATCAAAATGATTTTATTTTTAAAGTACCAAAAAAGAACTTTTTTAAATATTAATGTACAAAAATTTTATATGAAATTTAAAAAAGTACCAAATTTGAGACCTAGAATTCGAATTAAAATAAATACTAGTTTTAAAATGAAGCAGAAAAGTACTTTTTGTGATATTCGTATAACAAATTATATAGATATAATCAGTTTAGTTTTAAAGTACCAAGAAAGTACTTTTTGTTAAAATTGAGTAATATTCGCAAATAAGTACATTTGAATAAAAAGTTTATCATTTTAACATGATAAAAAGATTTTGTTGTAATAGTTTTTTTTTAAACAGTCAAAATTTTTAAAAATTTCTGCATAATTGTGTTAGGAAATTACGGACCAAATTAGTACCTTACTTTTTCTTATCATACTTCTTTAAATGAAAAGTCAGAAACTAATCAAGACCCAGCAGTTAAGCAATGTATTCCTTATAGACAGTAATTGTCACTAATGTACTATCACATGGCTGACTTTAATTTATATATTTTGGGTCATTTGACACGTATGTTCTCTTTGTAGTGCAGAGAGAGGACAATTGCTTACTTTATACATCCCAGGTAATCTAACGTGGAGACAATTTTCACTTAAGTGTCTCTAAGCAATCTGGAGTGTAGTCACTTTAAACGATTTGTAAGTAATTCGTACAAACTGGTTTTATGCAAATTTGGTTGATATAATTTTCGTACATTTTATTTTTATTTTTGCTTATGTATACTGATATCCCATGTAACATGGCATGAAGTCAATAGTCACTTTAGTGTCTCTTAGTAACCTGTAGTAAATTCACTTTAAACGTTTATTTTGTACTACACTTTAAAAATTAGCTATTTTACCCACCAGAAGCAATCCATTGGAGAGTTGTCAATGAAAGTTTTGTTTACAAGCTATCGTTTATTGGACTGCCTATTATATGTCTTTTTAGCTGACTATTTCAGGTCAATTTACACCCGTACATGTTATAATAACTAGTTATGTAGCTGATCAAATTACCAGGTAAGCAACTGACGCTATGTAAAACAAAAAATATATTTTTTACGTGAAAATAGCAAAATTTTTTGTTTTTCAAAAAATCATGAAAAATCGAAAACGGCAGAAATTTTTCATATTTATGACTTTATCGCAAAGCTACGTGTAATAGGAACAAAATGAGATATTTATCATAAAAATCGATTGATTCTTTTCGAATTTATTCACAATTAAGTGAATTAGCTCATTTTCACATAATTTTAGCTTCTTTTGTTTGCTTTACATAAAATTGGGTAGTTAATGTTCTTCATTCGATTGATTGAATTTTGAAAACATTTTCCCCATGCTATGTACAAATTCTCAGTATTTTCGGAGTTATAATACCAAATTAAAGCAAAAAATATATTTTTTACGTGAAAATAGAAAATTTGTTTGCTTTAAAAAAATCTGAAAAATCGAAAACGTCAGAAATTGCTCAGATTTATGGCTTTTTCGCAAAGCCACATGTAATAGGAACAAAATGAGATATCGTTCATAAAAATCGATTGATTGTTTACGAATTTATTCACAATTATGTGAATTCGCTCATTTTCACAAAATTTTAGTTTTTTGTTTGATATACATTAAATTGAGTAGTTAATGTTCTTCTTTCGATTGATTGAATTTTGAAAACATTTTTCCCATGCTATGTACAAACTTTCACATATATATGGCGTTTCAATTGGATCAGTAGTTTCAGTGTTATAATAAAAAATTTAAGCAAAAAATATATTTTTTACGTGAAAATAGCAAATTTGTTTGCTTTAAAAAAATCATGAAAAATTGAAAACGTCAGAAATTATTCAGATTTATGGCTTTATCGTAAAGCCACATGTAATAGGAACAAAATGAGATATTTATCATAAAAATCGATTGATTCTTTTCGAATTTATTCACAATTATGTGAATTCGCTCATTTTCACAAAATCATATGTGCAATGTATAAATTCAGTACTATCAAAATCTAATCTGCTTTTTAATGCTTATTTAAAGATTTAATTCCAAATAAATTTAAATGTCATTCTTTTTTTTTTTTTTTTTGCAAATTATTCTAAAACGTTGGTTTAAAAGTTTATATTAGAAATATACTCTTTAATTCATTCTTTAAGAGGTAATTTCGCTTTAAAATATCTGCACTTTACTACTTAATTTGTTTGTTAAAACCAAATTAATCTTTCGCTAGCGCATGTTTATGATTAAAATCTTGTTTTTAATTAATACTAGAATAGAATTTATCTAAAATTAAAAATTTTATTGTGCTAAATTTATAAATTAAATGTTTATTTATACACTTAAATTTCTTCATAAAAAAACAATTTATAATAATAATAATTAAAATTATTTTAGCTATTTCCTGGGCTTAGTAACGCAGAAACATTTGGTCAATTCACAAGGGGTCTTATCAGTCATATTGTCATAATGTCCTAATATATCACGACTGGGCGACTCGGCTTAACTGACTCTTAGGCATTCGGCGTTGCTCTCTGCTGGTTCGTTGCGATAACACAATAAACATAGCATAGAAAGTAGTATTAGTTTATGACATTTTTTGCTTGAAAACCATTGTGAAATATTAGGACATTATGACAATACGACATCATAAGAGACCTTGTGAATTGTCCAATTATTTCCAAAATCATATAAAATTTTAAAATATCTTTAATATTTCTAATGAGTTTTAATAAAACTTAAGGAAATACAAGTGTTTATGCACGCGTCATGCTAAAAGTTCTAAACAGTCTGATCTAGATTTGTAAAAGTATTGAGTATTTGGTTAGTTTGCCAAAAACCACTATTCAATATATTCAGGGTTTTCTTTTCCAAACAAGGGAATATCCATAGCGAAATAGAAATAGAATTGAATATACAAAATCCTTTCAAAAACATACCTCTAATAATTTTCATACCTTATAATGACTACCTTCTACATAGAAGTACAAATCCATGAGTATATTCACAAACAATTTATTTAAGAATATATTAAGCGTAAGTAGTTATATTATCGTCAAAGTCGCATGGCTTTTCAAAGTACGATTTGGGCCATTTTAAAATTCTTGTAAAATTTCATAAATTTAAAATATATTTTTTAAGCAAATTTAAAAAAAAAAAAATAACAAAAAAAGAGGAAGCTACAATAATTTACAAACATTTTAAAAGAAAACTTTACAAAATTATTAAGTTATAAAAACGATCAAATGTAATATATAAAAATACTATAAAAAAAGTACCAAATAAAGTACCAACTTTTAAAACTCTCTAACTAAACTGCTCTACAATTACCATTACATGAGCATGGTTAGTTAATGCCAGACGTTTCTCTGCCACACCAAGCAGTCAGTGGCAAAACCGTGGTCTCAACCTCCAAATTGCATCACTAATGATAATGATCATGATGCAGATGTCTAGTGCTATAGATGATGTGAATACAACGTTATTGATTTATAACAGCTAAAACATATAACTCTTAATATATACATATGTATGTATGCACATACTTTTAGTTTCTTTTTTTAAACATACAATTTTAACAATTGTTAAAGAAATAATGTTTAAAATATTTCATTTAAAACTTAGGGCCTGGCTCACAAAATGCGAACGAACATTTTCTTTCTTATTTTATATTGAAAACAATAACAAAAATTCAAATTTATTTGTTGTTTTCAATATAAAATAAGAAACAAAATGTTCGTTCGCATTTAGTGAGCCAGGCCCTTAAAGAAAAAAAATTACATTGTACGGAAAATTGCTCATAAATATTTATTACACGTCCTTTATTATCAGACAAATTGCGTGTTTTTTGTGATTCTTTTTTTAGGAATTTATTATTTATGTTGTAAAATCAAGGAATTTTAAAGACAAATTGCTGGTTTTAATTTAAAGTTTTTGTAATAAATTATAGAGTTTTGTCATGTTATGTGGTTTTATAGTGTCAAGTGTTATAGTAATAAATTGTACTGAAAATAACTTTACTATTTAACTTAAGTACTTATAAGGGAGACAAAATATGTTATGGCTATAAAGAAGATTTTAATTAAAAATTTAAAGAAATTACTTACCAGTATTTAACTGAAAAAGAAAGAAAATATATATTTTATTAGATATAAATAGTTAAAAATGTTAAAATAATGTTTAATCTTAACTACTTAGACATAAGTGGTTTAATTCATTATTTGAATCCGAAGAGCCAATTACTTACTAATTTTGATTTAATTAAGTCATTAACTTAATGTCATTAAAATAAATTTTTCATTCAATAAGAATGGAAATTCGTTTGAACTTAGGAAAAAAACTTACAGCAAAAACTTACTCATCACTACTTATGCATAGCCATTTTAACTTATTTGGTCAATTCACAAGGTCTCTTATCATGTCATAATGTCCTAATATTTCACAATGGTTTTAATTGTTTTTCAAGCAAAAAATATCCTAAAATAATATTACTTTCCATGCTATGTTTATTGTGTTATCGTAACGAACCAGCAGAGACCAACGCCGAATGCATAAGAGTCGGTTAAGCCGAGCCGACGAGTCGTGATATATTAGGACATTATGACAATATGACTGATAAGATACCTTGTGAATTGACCAATTATTTTAATAGGGTGATGTCATTGGAGTCAAGTACATACTTCCGCTTACATAAAGGTACTTTTATAAGTCACTAGATTGACCCGGTGCGCTTCGCTACCCCTGTCGATGTAAAAATCGGTTCAGCAGTTTAGTAATTATTGTTTAAAAACTAAAGGTACCAATTTTACCCGTTTTTCCCCCTTTTTATCCCTTTCTGGTCCAAGTATTGAAAAAATTTATAGCCTATTGACGCTTCCAAGTAAGGATCTATCTACGTTACAAATTTCAATAAAATCGGTTCAGCCGTTTAGGCGTGATGCTCAAACAAACAAACAAACAAACAAACAAACAAACAAACAAACAAACAAATAAACAAACAAACTTACAAAGACATTTATATATTTACTAGCTTGACCCGGTGCGCTTCGCTACCCCTGTCGATGTAAAAATCGGTTCAGCCGTTTAGTAATTATTGTTTAAAAACTAAAGGTACCAATTTTACCCGTTTTTCCCCCTTTTTATCCCTTTCTGGTCCAAGTATTGAAAAAATTTATAGCCTATTGACGCTTCCAAGTAAGGATCTATCTACGTTCCAAATTTCAATAAAATCGGTTCAGCCGTTTAGGCGTGATGCTCAAACAAACAAACAAACAAACAAACAAACAAACAAACAAACAAACAAACAAACAAACAAACAAACAAATAAACAAACAAACAAACTTACAAAGACATTTATAAATTTATATAGATACTAGATTGACCCGGTGCGCTTCGCTACCCCTGTCGATGTAAAAATCGGTTCAGCCGTTTAGTAATTATTGTTTAAAAACTAAAGGTACCAATTTTACCCGTTTTTTCCCCTTTTCATCCCTTTCTGGTCCAAGTATTGAAAAAATTTATAGCCTATTGACGCTTCCAAGTAAGGATCTATCTACGTTCCAAATTTCAATAAAATCGGTTCAGCCGTTTAGGCGTGATGCTCAAACAAACAAACAAACAAACAAACAAATAAACAAACAAACTTACAAAGACATTTATATATTTATATAGATAGATATAGATTACTATTAATTACAAATTAAACAAGTAAAAGAGATATACTCAAGTAAGAGAACTATAAATAAGTAAGAGAGCTATATTCAACTGTGCCGAATCTTATATACCCTGCACCAAATTATACTTTAAAATAATTTTTTTTTTTTTAAATTTTTTAAAGTTTTTTGGAATTTTTTTTTTTAATTTTTTTAAGAATTTTTTTAATTTATTACTGAAAAAAATTTATGACAAAAAAATTTTTTTGCTAAAAATAAATTCGGATTAAAAAATATTTTTCCCGATTTTGACCCATTGTAGGTTCAACTTACTATAGCTTTATATACTTCGTTGCAATGGACTTTAAAATATCTATCATTACCCATCCATATTGTCTATATTTATGACTTAGTAATCCAGATATAATAAAAAATCGAGGTTGTCCCTTATATCTTAGCCATTTGTGGGCCGATTTTCTTGATTTTAAATAGCAACCAAGCCGGTAGAATTCCCGATATATTGATGTATGTATCATGTATGTAAGTTATTTGGGGGCTATGGAAACTTGATTTCAACATACAGACGGACAGAGGGACATGGCTATGTAACGATCCAGAATATATATACTTTGTAGGGTCACAAATGAAAAATGAAGAAATTACAAACGGAATAACAAACTTGCCACTCATGGTGAAGGGTATAAAAAAGTATTCTTCATTTACAATTTGAATGAAGTCAAAATAAATATTTTAAAAATTTTGGATTATATTGGAATTAATCAGAATTGAACCATTAAAAAGTTAAATGAATTGTATTATGAACTAATACTAAATTTCGTAAACAAGCACTTACATATCAGCTTAAATATCAGCCATTACCCAACTACTTCTAAGTAATGCATATGGCATAAGTTAGTCATTGAAAAGTAAGTTATTCAGCAATTGCAAGTTTTTGGTGTCTGGTTAACAATGCGGAAGTAATGCTAAATAAATTTCTGTCTAAATTTCAAAAATATGACAAATTAATTTGTTTTATGAGAAACACTACGCCTCTTATTGTGTAATGCCAAATAACAACAGTGTGCTGGGATTTAAAAAACTGCTATTAATTTTGCATTACTTTTTATATTGTGTTCAATATTTTTCTTAATACAATTTTACATTATTATGATGCAGTAGCCTTCAAAACAGATTTTCATTAGCTTTGAAATGTTATTGTTAGGTTTTAGTTAACTTTTTTATATTTCTTTTCTATACATCTTTTGTAAGTTAAAGAAAAAAAACATAGTTTGAAACCAGTTTATTATTGTCTAAATTTTGTTAATTTGTCTAAGTTTTTGTTTAAAAAAAAATGAGAAATGTTTTAACAAATATTGTTGTGTGTTACAAATATTTGAAATATAAAATTAATGATTTTCATTAAAATGCATTAAAAAAACAGAAAGAGAAAGAGATGTAGCAATCGTATAAGCAGCAGACAAATATTTTGAAAACTATGTTTATACATTGTTATTATGTAATGTGCATCAGCATTTTATCGCTAAAGAGATTTCAATATCTACTATTATTTAATACATATGTATATGGGTTTGTTCAGGTATTTTGAAGGTCACTCAGTTAAGCCACTTTTGGTCAATAACTCAAATAAACTAGTTTTATCTGCTTTCTAATGCTTATTTGATGATTTAATTCCAAATAAATTTTAAGTGTTAGATTTCAATTGAAAGAAATATTTTTAAAAGTCTTTCTTTTCTTTTTTTTCTTTTTGCTTTTTGCTAATTATTCAAAAGTGTTGGTTTGATAGTTTATATAAGAAATATAATCTTTAATTCATTATTTAAAAGGTTATTTCCCCTTTAAATGTCTGCATTTTTTGAATGTATTTAAGTACTTAATTTGTTGTTTAAACCAACTTAATTTTTAGCTAGCGCATGTTTTTGATTAAAATCCAGTTTTTAATTAATACTAGAATAGAATTTATCTAAAATTAAAAATTTTATGTACTAAATTTATAAATGAAATTTAGTTAAATTAACAAATTTTAATTTGAAATGTTAAATTTCATTATAGAAAAAAACATAAACACACCCCAATTTACTATAATAATAATTAAAATTATTTTAACTATTTCCTTGGCTTAGTAATGGAGAAACATTATTTCCAAAATCATCTAAACTTTTAAAACATCTTTAATATTTCTAATGAATTTTTATGAAATTTAAGGAAATACAAGTATTTATGCAGTCATGCTAACAGTTCTAAACAGTCTAATCTAGATTTGTAAAAGTATTGAGTATTTGGTTAGTTTGCCAAAAATCACTATTCAATATATTCAGGGAATTGTTTTCCAAACAAGGGAATATCCATAGCGAAATAGAAAAAGAATTGAATATACAAAATCCTTTCAAAAACATATCTCTAGTAATTCTCATACCTTATAATGACTACCTACTACATAGAAGAAAAAATCTATGAGTATATTCACAAACAATTTATTTAAGAATATGTTAAGTACAAGTAATTATATTATCGTCAAAGTCGGATTGGTTTTCAAAGAACGAAACCAGCCGGTCACCGGTCCATTTTAACTGATAAAGTCTTTTGCAAGTCATTTCGATCTAAATTCTACCAATTATTTTTCTGTCGTCTATAGAAAGTAAACTCTAGTTAAATACAAAAATTTCTACAGACAATTTTCTTTAGAAAAACTGTTATACAGAACATATTCTATAGAAAAAACTTTTATACGGAACTTACTCAATATTAAAAATTTTATACAGAACATTTTTTTATAGAAAAACTGTAATGCTGAAAATTTTCCATAGAAAAATCTGTTATACAGAAAATTTTCTATAGAAAAACTGTTGTACTCAAAATATAGAAAGAGAAAAAACTGTTGTACTGAAAATTGTCAATAGAAAAAAATGTTCTATGGAAAATACTGTTATTTTCCAAAAATAAAAACTGTCTATAAAAAATAACAGTTATACAAAAAATTTTTTATAGAAAAACTATTATACAGACATTTTTCTATGGAAAATACTTTATGCAGAGACTATTTTCTAGAAAAAAAAACGGTTATACAGAAAATTTTCTATAGAAAAACTGTTATACACAAATTATAGAAATAGAAAAAACTGTTATACTGAAAATTGTCAATAGAAAAAAATTGACGCAGGAAATTTTCTATGGAAAATTCTGTTATATAAAATATTTTCTATAAAAAAAAGCGTTATACAAAATTTGTTTTATAGAAAATACTGTTATATCAAAAGTTTTCTATAGAAAACTGTTATACAGACATTTTTCTATGGAAAATACAGTTAAACATAAAATTTTTTACCGAAAATACTTTTATATAGAGACTATTTTCTAAAAAAAAAATGTTATACAGAAAATTTTCTATAGAAAAACTGTTATACACAAAATATAGAAAAAACTGTTATACTGAAAATTGTCAATAGAAAAAAATTTATGCAGGAAATTTGCTATGGAAATACTGTTATATAAAACATTGTCTATAAAACAAACTGTTTTTATAGAATATACTGTTATATCAAACATTTTCTATAGAAAAACTGTTATAAATATATTTTTCTATGGAAAATACTGTTAAACATAAAATTTTCTATTAAAAATACTGTTATACAGAAATTATTTTCTAGAAAAAATAACTGTTATACAGAAAATTTTCTGTAGAAAAAACTATTATACAGACAATTTCTTATGGAAAAAGCTTTTATATAGAACATTTTTTATAAAATAACTGTTATACAGAAAATGTTTTGTAGAAAGTACTGTTATATCAAGAATTTTCTATAGAAAAACTATTATACAAAAAAAATTTCTATGGAAAATCGGTTACATAGAACATTTTCTGTAAAAGAAACTGTTGTACAGAAAATTTTCTATAGAAAAAAAACTGTTATACAAACAATTTTCTATGGAAAATACTGTTTTACAGAAACTTTGCTATGGAAATTCTGTTACATAAAACATTTTCTGTAAGAAAAACTGTTCTACAGACAATTTTCTATAGAAAAAACCGTTATACAGACAATTTTCTATGGAAAATGCTGTTATATAGAATGTTTTCTATATGAAAAAACTGTTATACAGAAAATTATCATTGGAAAATTCTGTTATACAGCAAATTTTCTGTAGAAAATACTGTTTTACACACACTTTTCTATGGAAAATACTGTTATACAGAAAATTTTCTTTAGAAAAAAACTATTATGCAGACAATTTTCAATGGAAAATAGTTATATGAATGTTTTCTATATGAAAAACTCTTATACAGAACATTTTCTTGTTGCAAACATGCTTAAGTCCAAAATACAATATCGAAATAAGTGATTTTCACCCGGAATGGCCGCATATGGAGTGAGACCTTACAGACTCATTACATCCAGAAAAATGCGCCAGCAGTTTATACGCTGGTGGCATCATGTCTTTATTTCTTCGAAAATGTAGACGGAACTCGCTTTACGGTCAATGGAGATGATTTTTTGTTTGAAAATATCTATGAAATTTCGAGAAATATACCTCCAAGGTCGTGCGATTTGACACCTCTCGATTATTTTCTTGTGGGGCCGCATGTTTATGCTGATAAACCAGCAACAATTGAGGCCAACATAGTTTGTGTTATGCTCGAAAAAGTGGAGCAAAATTGGACGTTTGAATGTTAATTCCATGTATTGATATTTCACATACATTTTTTTTTTATTAAAATTTACTTTTTTGTGTTATTTTTAACAATTTGAAGTTCTTTCGGGTTAAAAAAGAATCTTTATCAATATTAGTTCCACAACTAGTTCATGCATATGACTAGCACCCGTACTAGTTTGGCGTTGTTTGAAATTGTCACCTTTTATGGCATCGTTACAAAGGAACCAGTTCTCTAATCAATGACTTTTGCTTGAAATTATCCACCTCAAAACTAGTTAGATGGAAGTGATATATAACTTTGAACGATTCTAGAACTAGCTCTTCTGTCATTGTTTCGTATTCGAAATTGTCATACTTGGAACTAGTTCTGGGACAGGAAAAGTAAATTTATGTTTCTTTCACTACAAACCAATTATTTTTTGAAATGCTCAGCAATCCTTGGAAATAATTTACGTTTATTGCACAAAATATTTTGTAAATTTTTTTTTACAATATTGTAAATACAATTGGTCAATTCATCAGTCATATTGTCATAATGTCCTAATATATCACGACTCGGCGAATCGGCTTAACCGACTATTAGGCATTCGGCATTGGTCTCTGCTGGTTGGTTACGATAACACAATAAACATAGCATAGAAAGTAGTATTATTTTAGGATATTTTTGCTTGAAAAGCAATAAAACCCATTGTGAAATATTAGGACCTTATGACAATATCATGTCATATTGTGAATTGTGAATTGACCAAATATTTCTGTTGTTTTTAACATACCTAATATATCCTAATATATACAATTTTTTCTCAAAACATGATTTCAAGTTTATTTAATGGTTCCTGATGTTCTTTTGGAAGAAGTTTGTGTTCTATAGAACTAGTCTAGAATCAGTGTGTAATTAATTGCTACTAAACTCTATAAAATTTCTTAATAATAATTAATATTGTTCTTCAGAACGGGTTCTAGAAGTAGTTGCGATATCACTAGTTATATGGACATAAACAAAGTTTCTCAAGTGGTTCTGGTTATAGTCGTTCTAGAACTAGTGTTTTAAAAAGTGCCTGGGTAATTATAAATAAAATAAATATAAATTTAAAATACATAACAAGAAAATTATAAAACTTTTGTTATAAGCAGAAAAACCCCTTTTAAATTATACAAATATTTTAGCATAAATTTGAAACATTGTCAAAGTAAAACCGTTATTTATTTAAATTTTGTGGTGAAATTAAAATCTGGTTTATTTGTTAAACAGTTTAGAAAATCCAATTTTTTTAAATCTATTGATTTATCCAGTTTCTATTAAACATTCTTTTCTTTTATGTATTTTGGTTTTAACAAATGCAAATATTTAAATTAAATAAAAAATCTTATAGCTTATTTATGTTATTTGAAATTTGTTGTTTCAATTTAGAGTTATTTTTCTTAAAAGAAGTGCTAATAAATATTTATTTATATTTAAACAAGCCAAAGAGAGCATTAAAATGAAATAGAAAAGAAGTGCTAAATGAATTGAAAACGTGCAAAGCAGCAGCAAGTTTGAGATAGTGATCTGCTGTTTGATGTATTAGAGTCTTGGAAGACAGTTTAATTGTTTTTATAGTTTTGACTTTTTTTTCACAACAATTTTATTTACATTGTGTGAATTATTTACTTAATGAATTTCAAGGTGTTTGATCTTAAATTTTTAGTCAACTTTTTTTTTTTAATATTAAATTAATAACAAATAAGGAAATGATGTTTGTGTTGAATCGTAAAACTATTTCATGCTAAAAATAATTTATTTAAAAATTGTCCACCACTTAGTTACAAGGGGAGCGGCCATCATTTTTTATAGATTAGGTTGTGATTTCATTGTTAAATCTTTATGGACAAAGGGCGTGTCTATCTGCACTTAAGTTTATTTAATCATTCAATATTCACATAATACAATGTAAAGTTTTTTTTATTTATAATTGAATTACTAAAAATTATTTCATCATATGTATGTGTATTGCTAAATGTTTACCAAATATTTTATATTCAACAAAACTACAATAAAGTTAAAAACCACATATGTATGCAGATGAAATATTTTTACAAAAATACTTGATATGAAATTCATTTCATGAAGTTCATTTAATGCAACTTCCATATAATCACAGCAAAGACATTACTTAACTACTTCCTAGTAATCTGCTTGGTATGGAAATGTCATAGCAGTTATTACAAAGTTATTCTGTGCAACAATTTTCATTAATTTGTATTCTGAACAATTTGGTGATGAAGAGAATTCTTGATTTCAAGTTAGCATACAAACATTACTTAACTACTTCTTAGTAATCTGAATGGTATGTAAAAGACATTAATAGTTAATAGCAGTCTTTACAAAGTTTTTCTGTGAAATGATTTTCATTAATTTGAATTCTGAACAATTTGGCCATGAAGAGAATTCTTTACCATGAAGCAAACTCTCTTTAAAGGTATAAAACATAGAAATGGACGGTATTCAATTATAATGATTTGTTTAACCTTGTAAATTATTCTTAATATATTTTTTTTTAATTATTAAAATCATAAAAAGTTTGTTTATTTAGTAAAGAAATTTCTGTTTTGGAAAAATATTTATTTTCAAAGGCCATCTCAATCAAACTAGTTTAAAAAACCTATTTAGCAACATTGTGATAACAAATTATTACTTAGACTTTTTATGTGGTTGTTTTCTGTCAAGTGGGTGTATGAAAAATGTTTTAAAATTTATGAAATATTTGTGTTTGTGTCAAGTTTCAAGTTTCTGCTCTCCAAATAAGTTGTGTTTTGTCTGGCCAACTTTTAGCATAAGTGGAATAAAGCCAAAATTCTTATAAAAAAAAATCAAGTCTGAGTGCTATACCCACCATAATGCACTTTGTATAAAAACCTTTTTCGAAAACCCTTCCATTATGGTTTTTATAGTGCTTTATGTCACCTTGTTCGAACAGGTTGTCCATCTCCGTTTAAAATCTACCTCACTTTTGGACACCTTTTTTGTGCTCTTTAATTCTCTTTTAACAAGAGTCCAATATCTCTCCACTGGCCTTAGCTCCAGAGAACTTGCCTCTCTTGGTACAAATACCACATTACTGTTCTTTTACCACTCAAGACCTTTCTTACCATAGTGACAGGGTGCCAAATCAGGCCAAAAATAAGTGGACACACTAAGAAGTCTTATGAATGGAATGGAAGCATCCTTTTTTGTAAACATTCCTTGATGTAAATTTCGGTATTTATAGAGCCCTTTGTAACAAATGTTTGGATTTTTTGCTGCAACTGCATATTGCTTGTCATACCAAGAACTTTTTGGGAAATTTTGTCTGCTTTTGGATCAGTGACAGACTGAGTTGAATGAGCGTATGTAAAGGGTCTTGTAATAGAGACTTCCGAACTTTGACAGTTGATAGCGGCCATATTGTTGAAGCTACATCTGTAAAGTTGGATGTCATTCACCAAATCATCATGAACGGACATAGAGTTCATCAACATGTGCAAATGATACGGTCTCTATAATCGACCTAAGATTTCTGCTTGAATGGGATTCGGCAACAAACAAAATTGTCGAATTTGGGATGATACCAATCCACATGATATCCAAAACCATCCAATGGATCCCGTGAAAGTCACTGTTTGGTATGGATTTTAGGTTGGCTTCGCCATCGGTCCATATTTCTTTGAGAAAGCCAACAAAACATATGCCAATGGTCAATTTTAGTCTGATTTATGCAAAGCTGCGGTGGACATTTGCACTATATTATATTCAATACACAATGGCATCGATAGGAATTTCAAACGAATGAAAAGTTTTGATGATATCTCGCACATACTTTGTTTTATTTAAATTTAATAAAATATTGTTACGAATCGGCAATAGTGATTTGAATTTAACGGCCTGTAACGATTGCCTGCAGCATTCATCATATTTATAAACACGTCCATCAGTAGCATGCGGTTATTAGCATTGTTTGTAAGTATGTTTAAGCTGATAAGATTAATTAGAATTCGAATGTACTAGTTTGTCCGTTGAGATCATTGTAGAAGATTCACGATAGATGGCGTGTGTATACATAGTGGCAGAGTTGGCAGTCGTGAGTAGAGTTGATCATAGGCGCTGTTAGAGATAACATCAATTGTCTTGTACGTGTATACTTGTACATTATAAAGTGTGTATATGTATTTTTGCGAATGTATACATGCAACAAAAATATAAAAAATGTAGATCTGAGAGAAAGAGAGAAGCTAACTTGGTTATCAACTCTGTATACATTGTGATCCCATTTAGTAGGTGTAATTATTCCGTTTCTATGTGAAATTCCAAGCAATGTTTGTGTATCTGTTAAAATCACACTTAATTACAAAATATGATTTGGAAGTAAATGATTTAAATTAATATTATTCTCACCGCCATTAAAACATAGTATCGTCATGTTTTAACTAATAGTTATACTGCCGGTTAAAATAATTCTTATAAGAAAACTGTCAGTGTAACTATAGGTTAAAACATAATTGTACATTATGATAATGGGGTAAGCATTTTGGGTTTGAAAATCAACAAAATCGTTTGGCAGTAAAAAGTTAGAAACCAAACTGTGACATAACGTAGAAACAACTGGAATTTTTTCATATAATTTTCTTGTAGGCAAAAAAGGTTTAATTCTGAAAATTCGAAATCAATGGAAGAGATATTTGGGAATATATCGGTCACTGAATAAACGACGAATAAGTCTGCCAAAGAAATGTTGTAAAAATTAAGTTTTTGGCTTTTTTGCAGGCACGACACAGATTTGTATTTTTAGTTTAATGGCAAACCTGATGTCTCAAAGTGTTTTTGCTACCTGCAGTGGTAGAATTCGGTTAAAATTACTCAAGCAATCGGTAATATTTAACAAAATTCTACGTCTAAACATTGAACCAAACAGATACGGAACTTCAGTTGAAACTGGCTTTAAATAAATAAAAACAAATAAGAGAGCGATATTTGCCGAATCTTATATACCCTTCACCATATTATACTTTAAAATAAAATAAATTTTTTTTTTCAAAATTTAAAATTTTTTATTTTTTTTTTTCAATTTTTAAAAAAAAATTTTTTTAATTTGTTAATGAAAAAACTGTATGACAAAAATTTTTTTTTGTGAAAAAAAAATCCGGGTAAAAAAATTTGTTTTTTTCTGATTTTGACCCATTGTAGGTCCAACTTACTATAGCCTTATATACATTGTTGCATTGGACTTTGAAGTATCTATCATTAGATATGCATATTGTCTATATTTATGACTTAGTAATCAAGATATAGATAAAAAATAGTCCAAAAATCTAGGTTGTCCCGGTTTTTTCCTTATATCACAGCCATTTGTGGACCGATTTTAAATAGAAACCGAGCCAAAAGAATATATTAATGTATGAATCACGTATGTAAGTTATTTGGGGGCTACGGAAAGTTGATTTCAACATACAGACGGACAGACGGACATGGCTATATCGACGTCGCTATATATAACGATCCAGAATATATATACTTTGTAGGGTACCAAATGAAGAATGTAGAAATTACAAACGGAATGACAAACTTATATAAACCCTATCCACTCATGGTTAAGGGTATAAAAACTTTAAAACCAGTTCATACAGATCCGTAAAATTATACATGCATTATTTATACCAAATTCCCTTATTTGAGCTTTGATCTTGCATAAACTATTAAATATCTTGTAAAAGTAATTAAAATTATGTTTATTTTCGTTTTTATATTTTTGAATAAAACATAAAATTTGATTTTGAAGGTTTTTTTTTTTGGTTTTTCTTCAATAAAATAGCGCCATTTAACCTCCAGTAATGAAAAAAGCTGATTTTACTAAATAGAAATTTTTCCATAAAAACTTTGTTTACAAACTTTTATAAAAAAAAAAAAAACATTTCCACACATTTGAACATGAAATGAACTGTTTGTTGTCACTTCATATTTAAATTATACAATAATTATACTTAAATATACAATTCAAACTAATTTGTATATATAGGTAGGTACATATGCCGATGATGATGATCTGGTGATCAAGTTTTTTACACTATGAAGCCGGCTGATGAATCATATGTACGCTCATATGGGTATTTCTGCTCTTAACCATGAAAAACCAAATAAGAAATTATTGTTTGTTTTTAAAATAATTTAATTTTTTTTTTTTTGTTTGTTTTTGTATTCAACTAAAAATTAAATGGAATTTGAAGAGATTTTTTTTCGCTTAATAATTTCAAGGTTTTATTTTCAACTGAAAAATTTCCGGTAGAAACACGAAATAATTGTGAAAAGTCACGATGAGATCGTGATCATGTTGAAATATATAAAGGTACTTACTGCACCCTAGATGAGTGTAAGTTTTGTTTTTTTTTTTTAATGGAAATTTGTTTGAACTTTAGTTTTAAGTAAATAGTAATTAATTAATGCAGATTATGTTATGTAATTTGTTAAATTATATACAAAACAACTAAAATAAAGATAGCTACTTAGCATAAGTTAAAGCGAATTGGTTAATTTGTTAAGTAGTTTAAAAATCCCAATTAAAATGTCTGAAAGCTTTTTTTTTAATTCATTCAAATTATTTATGCAGAAATAATTTTATTCATTTGAATAAAATTTAAAAGTAATTTCAATTAAATTTAATAAAACTTAATTAGTCTGCACAAGATCATCATAGTTTTTGAGGTTTGAAGTATGTTTAAACTAGTATTTATACCTGCTTAAATTCTTTACTAAATGTTTAGATTAGCTATTAAACTTTATTTTTATATATATTTTCTTTATTTATACACTATTTATAAATTCTACTTATTACTATATAATGCATATTTTATTAATTAATTTTTTTTACTTTTTTTATTTTAGCTTTCTTCATGGGCGGCGTGGCTGGTTTTGGTGTTACGGGCGGTGCTCATCGTTTCTGGACTCATCGGTCATTTAAAGCCAATCTACCATTACGTAGTATATTAATGATCTGCTTCTCAGCAGCTGGTCAGGTTAGTTTTCAACTATTTTATGAATAAACTTTTATGGAATTAAAAAATATTTTAAAGTATGAAATTCTAATTATTTGAAAGAGAGTGGATAATAACCGACATTGTTTTCAACTAAAGATAAGCACTTTAGTTAAGTTCTTTAAACTGTTAATTTGTATTTCAGTTTAAGAATATAATAAATTTTTCTTTTAAAAAAAGATCAACAATATTAAAAGTTTACACATAGTTTAATATTAGATCAACCTCAAATCAATCGCAATACCTATGGACTCTTATATATAGTCTCGTCTGTACACGCAGATAAAAAATATAGTTGTGCAAGTTTACTGTAACCATTTCAAAATTTGTGCATGTTTTCTGTAACCATTTCAACATTTCTAACAGTATTATAGTAAAAGTAACTATTTATATGATTGTGGTAACAATATGGTTAATTTACGATTCACATGATTATTTCAATATGGTTACAGTAAACATGTATATGTTTGTGACAACCATTTTTATGATGATGAATTTTATCATAATATGTTGTTCTCAGATTATGATTTCCATAAGCCGAGAGCAACATAATATGGTAAGTCCTTCATCATATAAATGGTTGTCACAAACATATACATGTTTACTGTAACCATATTGAAATAATCATGTGAATCGTAAATTAACCATATTAGTATTATGACAATCATATAAATAGTTACTGTTACTATAATATTGTTAGAAATGTTGATATGATTACAGTAAGCATGCACAACTATAATTTTTTCTACGCGTATAATCATTCATAGTTTCATCTATAGAACCGTCTATAGTCTGTCTATCATCTGTGGACTTTCGCATATAGTTTTATCTATGAAATCGTCCATAGTTTCGTTTACAGTCTCGCCTATGAATCCATAGTTTCAACAAAAGTCTCGTCTTATATCATATCATTTCGTCTTTGATCTCACATAATTGTCTCATCTATATTATCGTTTAGAGTATTGTCTATAGTCTCGTATGTGGAACCATCAATAGTTTTGTCTATAATCTCGTCTATGGTCTCGCCTATTGTCTCTTATATGGAATCGGTCATAGTTTTATCTGTAGTATCATCTATAAACTTCCGTCTATAGAATCGTGTATAGTTTCATCTATAGACTCGTTTTATTACAAGTCTCGTCTATAGTTCTTGACGTGGAATAATCCACAGTAACATCTATTGTCCCATCTATATCAAGCTTTATTTATAGTCTCGTCTAGAATGTCATCAATAGTATCGTCTATAGTGTTTCTATATGAATCGTCTATAGACTCGACTAGAGTCTCCAAAAAGGTTTTGTCTATAGACTCATCTATGGAATCAATATGATATGGAACCGTCCATAGTTTCATGTATTAACTGATCTATGGAATCGTTCATAGGTTGCCTATAGCCTCTCTATGGAAACATAATTTTCAATTAAATCATCCACAGTTACGTCTATCTATTACGAAATCATCCATAGTTTCTTCAATAGATTATCTACTAAAGAGTTCTCCATACTTTAGTCTATAATCTCGCCTAAGCCTTTTATATGTTTATCTATATGGACTCTTCTATTGTGTCGTCTATATAATCGTCCACAGACTCTTCTATAGTCTCGTCTATAGAATTATCCACAGATTCTTCTATAGTCTTGTATTTACATGGACATAGTCTCGTCTATAGAATCGCTCTCAAACTCTTCCATGGTTTCATCAATAGAATTGTCCACATACTCTTTTATAGTCTCGTCTACAGAATCGCACAGACTCGTCTATAGCTTCGTCTATGTAATTCTCCACAGTTTCGACTATAGAAGCATCCAGACTCTTCTGTAGTCTCGTCTATAAAATCGTCCACAGACTCTTCTATAGTCTCGTCTATAAAATCGTCCACAAACTCTTCTATAGTTTCGTCTATAAAATCGTCCACAGACTCTTCAATAGTCTCGTCAATTGAATCATCACAAACTCTTCTATGGCCACGACTATAGTCTCGTCTTTGAAATCATCCACAGACTCTTCTACAGTCGAGACTATAGAATCGTCCAAAGACTCTTCTATAGTCGAGACTATGGAATTGTCCAAAGACTCTTCTATAGTCGAGACTATGGAATTGTCCAAAGACTCTTCTATAGTCGAGACTATGGAATTGTCCAAAGACTCTTCTATAGTCGAGACTATAGTATCGTCCAAAGACTCTTCTATAGTCGAGACTATAGAATTGTCCAAAGACTCTTCTATAGTCGGGACTATAGAATCGTCCAAAGACGCTTCTATTTACAGACTTGTCTATAGAATCGTCACGATTTTGTCTATAAAATGGTTCACATTAGTCTCATTCAAAGACTCTTCTACACTCGAGACTATAGAATCGTTCAAAGACTCTTCTATAGTCGAGACTATAGAATCGTTCAAAAACTCTTCTATAGTCGAGACTATAGAATCGTCCAAAGACTCTACTATAGTCGGGACTACAGAATCGTCCAAAGACTCTTCTATTTACAGTCTCTTCTATAGAATCGTCACGGTTTTGTCTATAAAATGGTTAACATTAGTCTTATCTATACAATCCCTCACAGACTCTTCTATAGTCTAGACTATAGAATATTCTACAGCTTCATTTATACCTCGTCAATAGTCATGTCTATGGAATTTAATACGGAATTGTCTATAGTGGTCAAAGGACTGTACAACCTCGACTATAGCCATGCATGAACATGTCTATATTTTGAATTCTAAACTATCCAATAACTCAAATTCCTTTACCTAAGCTTCCTTTTAAGCTTAAGGCAAAACAATAATTACTTGTTTCACAACCCAATATAACAGGTAATTATGCTTTAAGGCTAATATTGGGTTATTCCCTTTTTAAAAAATATTCGTTGGTTTTAAAAATGATTGGTGTTATACAAACAACTTGTTGATTAAATTAATTTATGTATGTATTTATGTTTGATAATGTAAAAATGAGTTTAAATCAAACATTACTTAATGAAGCTGGCAAAAGGTTAATGAATGTAGTTTGTTTTATACATATATAATTTTTCGTGTTGACATTTTTGTGTTTTCAACGAATCAAAAAAAAAGAAAAGAAGCAATTGTTACATGACTTTTCATTTATATAAAAATAAAATTGCATCACAGTTTTTTTATACTGGTCAATGAATTGTTAAAATGTTGTTTTAAAATTAACAGACATTTGCTATTTTGAAATTCATTAATTTAAAAACTTATTTGTTTAAATATGCATAAACATTTAATATTAAAATTTAATTAATTTCTATTAACATTTTCATTAGTTGTTTGTTTATTAATTGACTTTTTGTCTATTTACTTTTAGAATTCCCTATACGACTGGGTGCGTGATCATCGTGTGCATCACAAATATTCTGAAACTGATGCTGATCCTCATAACTCTAATCGCGGCTTCTTTTTCTCTCATGTCGGCTGGCTAATGATGCACAAACATCCCGAGGTATTGCGTCGTGGTCGTCAAATTGACATGGGAGATATTTTGGCTGATCCAGTCATACGTTTCCATGAGAAATATTTCATACCATTGAAAATGATCTTTTGTTTCCTGTTGCCAACTGCTATACCCATCTATTTGTGGGGTGAAGAGTTCCAAATTGCTTTCATGACTCAGTGTGTATTCCGTTATATATCTTCATTGAATTTTACCTGGTCGGTTAACAGTGCTGCTCATATGTGGGGTACACGTCCCTTCGATAAGTAAGTGTTTATTTTTCTTAAACATTTTTTTTTTCTATAAAATCCTAATCAATAAACATCAATTTATAATATTTTTTCCTTCTTTCTTTTTAGGCGCATTAATCCTAGCGAAAATGTCTACGTATCGATCATTGCCATGGGTGAAGGTTGGCACAACTATCATCATGTCTTCCCCTGGGATTACAAGGCAGCTGAATTGGGAAAATATCTATTCAATTTCACCACCATGGTTCTTGATACTTTTGCCAGAATCGGTTGGGCCTGGGACATGAAACAACCCTCCAAAGACTTGGTGAAACGTACATTGGAAAAGTACGGTGATGGTACTCATCCCTCGGTGCAAAATATGAACTTGTCTCATGACGGTCACATGAACTGTCACATTCCCGAAGTTCCGGATCCAGAACTCGAGTCGCTGCACGATGAAGATGAAGCCGAATCATCCTCCACCGAAAGCACAAAACTGGATGAAAATGAAAATATGTCAAAGAAATCAATGCTAGCCTAAGAAGGTCAACAGTTCACTAGACTCAAAAATCATTGTGTGATTTGTTGAGTGCAGGTGTCAAATAAACTAAAAACATATTTTCATGGGAGGTTGTTCATTTAATTTTTATACAAAAGTCATAATTTTTTTAAATTTATTTAAAAATCAGGGGGTTTATACTTTATTATTAATAATTTAATGTAGTTCCTAAGGCCAATTTTAATTTTTTTGTTTATTTTATTTTTTTATTCAAATTAAAAAGAAGAAAATCTCAAAAATTAAGAAAAAAATATTTGAAAACTGTACGTTTGTTTAATTTTTTTTATTCACAACTACGTTTTTTTATAGTTTTGTTTTTGTAAGTTTTTTAGTTTTAGATTTTGAAAAAAAAAAAAAAAAAAATTAAAAATAAAAATAAAAGAAAAATAAAAACATTTTATTTTATATTTGTAAGTTTAAATACAAATCAAAATCACCGGGAATATGTTGTTACATGTACTTTAAGCACGCACTTACACATGCACCGATAGTCGTTTTTATAATTTTGATTGAAATGTCTGTATTGCAACAATAAAAATATAAAATATAAAAATAAAATTTGAAAAAAAAAAAAATTATAAATCATTTTGTGTATTTTTTCAATTTATTCAAAGAATTCTTAACTACAGATGAATTATTAAAGAATACTAGAAGAGCTAGTAAAATTTAATTTTTTTTAAGATTATTATCCATTACTACCATATTTGGTGTATATAAAATTGAATTCCATTGGGGTTTTCCTTCTATAGGATTTTGGAGCATATAGCCTGAATCCAAAAATTCTAAACAAAAGAGTTCAATTTGAAAGGACTTGTGAAGAAACCTATTAAATATTATAGACAACTAGCTGAACCCGGTCCGCTTTGCTGGCCCTTAGAAAACATCTGTTTTATATTGCATATCGATCTCGATTTTAATATAAGTGCTTGGAAATAGGATTGGCGCCGGAAATGTAACTTATAAGCAGCTTAGGCGGCTCAATAACTGGTGGCAGAATAACATTACCGTTCGAACAGCACATTCCCGGGGATTCCTTAGGGAACTTCAAAACGCGGCAATGTAAGCAATGTTTGTCCATTGCGGCAATCAGTACGTCTTTGTGATTCCTGTAGTCATCATACTTATTGTAATAAAATGCCGGCAACTTTAAATCGATTCTTTCTCTTGATCGAGCCATTCGGGAGCGATTGGCTTCTAGTCTTTCGATATGCTGTTGAGGTGTATCTGCAGTACTCGATGAAGATGCAATGCGACGCATTTGCTGAAGCCGTGATTCTCGTTCTCTTCTGCGGCTCTAGACGTAGATGCCCTTTCTAAAACAAATTTTATTTGAATAAAGCCGCTTTTTTTTATTAAAAGTGGAATGCGGAGAATTATTCAAAATATTATTTTATTTCATAGATTTCATATGAAAATTTCTTATTCATGCACCTAATATGCAAGAGTAAACAAAATTGTTTATCATCGATTGATAAACAATTTATAGAATGATATTAAGCAACGAAATGAAAATTGTCATTGTTTGAACGTTGGGAATAAAAAAAAGTATTTATGTATTTCTCCAATTGAAAAAAAATTTTTTGGTCGACAAAATTAATTTTTTTTGAAAAAATTTGTTTGTCAAATTTTTTTTACAACAATCACTGACTTTGTAAGCCTGTATATAGGAAACTAAATAAACTATCTGTAAGAATTGAAGAAAAGGTAGATCAACAATTATACAATAATCTTTTTTTTTATGTCATTAGCGGTATTGTATAAAAATTTGATTCTGCCACGCCATTGCGTCCATAGACCGAATATTAAAAATCTGACTTTACAGTGTTACCCGCTAGGCTTTTCAGAAGATTCCGTAAAAATTTTATCAATATCGGTCCAGCCGTTTTTGAGTCCATGCGGAACATACATACACAAATCTGTTTTTATATATATATGGCATTAACGGAATAATGTAAAAATTTGATTTTTACACACCCCTCCGCCCACAGACCGAAAATCAAAAATCTGACTTTACAGTGTTATCCGCTGGGCTATTCTGAAGATTCCCTGAAAATTTCATCAAAATCGGTCCAGCCGTTTTTTATATATATAGATGGCATTAGCGGTAAAATGTAAAAATTTAATTTTGCCACGCCCCTCCGCCCACAGACCGAAAATCAAAAATCTGACTTTACAGTGTTACCCGCTGGGCTATTCTGAAGATTCCCTGAAAATTTCATCAAAATCGGTTCAGCCGTTTTTGAGTTCATTCGGAACATACAAACATACATACATACATACATACCCACATACATACAAACATCCATTTTTATATATATAGATTTTAATGCTGGTAAATATTAAATATTGCGAGTACACACAAAAGCTTCCCTTATATTGTTTATGTAAAAATTCTATAAATAAGCCGTGAAGATGCTATTCGAAGACTATAGAAATATTGGAGAATAAATGAGGCCATCAGCGCAAAAATGGTGTAACCTCAAACTATTTACTTAGGAGAGAATGGGTATTTTAAATTTGGTAAATATTGTTACGAATTTGCAATCGCGATTTGAATTTTACGACTGCCTGCAGCATTCAACATGTTTATAAACACGTCCATCAGTAGAAGCTTCTACCCATCAACAATGTTGATAGCATGCGGTTATTAGCATTGTTTATAAGTATGGCAACACTAAATGTTTAAGCTGCTAACATTGACAACGAAAGCTCTAGAATTCGAACATACTAGTTTGTCCGTTAAGAGCATTGTAGAAGATTTACGAAAGATGGCGCGTGTATAAATAGTGGCAGAAGTTGCAGTAGTTAGTGAGTTTATCATAGGCGCTGTTAACATCAACTGTCTTGTACATTTAAGTTTCTACATTATAAAGTGTGTGTTCATTTCTGCGAATTGATAAACTTGTATAAAGACACTGAGTGACTACTTGAACTGTTGTTGTTGTACATTTTTAAATAAATAAAGAGTTGTTACAAATTTTAAAATACTAAACGGCTTTTATTTGCAATTAAAAGCATCCGGTTTATTTAAAGGAAATAAACCAACGTCTTAAAAAGGTTAAAACGTAACAATATTTTTGTTGAATTTAATTTCTTTTGTGATCATTATTTTACTTTTTATTTACAAAAAGAACTTCCAAATTTATAATATCTGTGTATTTGTTTATTTATTAAGTTAATATTATACCACTTCTGCGTTTATGATATTTTGGTTCAACATAAAATAATAAACAAGTTACACCACTTTAGGACAAATTTATAAAGAAATTTATCAAAATACAAATCATCTGTCTCATCATAACAAACCACATCCCTGACTCTGTTGGAGTAATTCAGTTTGCTTTAAAAAGAGCAATGAACTGGCAGGATGAAGTGAAACAATTCAAGAAGGTCCTTTTTCTTTTTATATTCTGGATTGTTATAGATAGCGAAGTCGATATAGCCATGTCCGTCTGTAAGTTGAAATCAACTTTCCGTAGCCTCCAAATAACTTACATACATCAGTATATGGGGAATTCTTCCGGCTGTGTAGCTATTTAAAATTTAGATTATTTAGTCATTAATATAGTGAATATGGATATCCAATAATAGCTATTTCAAAGACGTATATAAGGCCATATAAGGCCATAATTCGGACTACAATTGATCAACATTGGGAAAACAATTTTTAATCCCAAATTTTTTGTTTCACCCAAAAATATGTTTGTTATAACTTTTTTTTTAACAAATAAATTTAAATTAAACAAGTAATAGAGCTATATTCGGCTGTGCCGAATCTTATATACCCTTCACCAAATTATAATTTAAAATAAAAAAAATGTTTAGGTAAACAAAATTATTTTTTTTTTTTAAATTGTTTTTCAAAATTTAAAAAAATTTTTTTTTTTAAATTGTTTTTCAAAATTTAATTTTTTTTTTTTTTCAAAATTGTTTTTTTTCCAATTTTTTTTTTTTTTAAATTTATTAGTGAAAAAAAAATTTTGTGTTAAAAAAATATTCGGGTTAAGAAATAATTTTCCCGATTTTGACCCATTGTAGGTCCAAATTACTATAGCCTTATATACATCGTTGCAATGGACTTTGAAATATATATCATTAGATATCCATATTGTCTATATTAATGACTTAGTAATCCAGATAAAGATCAAAAATAGGCCAAAAATCGATATTGTCCCGGTTTTTTCCTTATATCTCAGCCATTTGTGGGCCGATTTTCTCGATTTCATTCGTATTATCTTATGGTATATTTCTTCAATAGTAAATTCCGGCTGAGATACAACATACTGACAGAACAACGACATCCTTCTGTTTCTATTCTGTCCTCCATATTGGTCAGAATACATAATGCAAAAGTGGTATATTCAAATTACACCACTTTTGCTCTATTACTTTGTTATATTAAGCTCTATGTAAAAACTATTTCATCAGCTCCATCTGTTTTTGAATTCCAAAAGGTGGCATACTCCACTTTTGTATTGATAATTGGTAATGTAAGGAATGGTAAGGAACACCAGAACAGCAACCAACAAAAATTTTGGGTTACACCACTTTTGCGCTGGAGGAGGTATAGTTGAGTTAAGATTTTTAATTTAAATACCAAAGGGGGAAGCGGAGCCCCAAAGTTGGGAACATCGGGTATATGATAAAAAAAAATGATACCAAATTGTTGTTCTTGATCAGATTTAAAAGATTTGTATAAATGAGGCCTTAGTCGTCAGCGAAAAAGTAGCTTAATCCTCAATTTTTCACAATCGGATGTATCTACGACAAATTACTTTTGTTTCATTGCAAACGTTTTTTTTGCCTTTCTTTTTTTTCTCTGCTTATAAGTAGCCTAAACCACTTAGGCAATTTTTGCCTACTGGTAACATAGACTAAGGAATAGAAGTTTTAATCTGCAAATAGTTTCTCAAATACACATTTGGTCAATTCATACGGACTCTTATCAGTCATATTGTCATAATGTCCTAATATATCACGACTCGGGGGCTTGGCTTAAACGACTCTTTGGCATTCGGCGTTGGTCTCTGCTGGTTCGATACGATAACACAATAAACATAGCATAGAAAGTAGTATTATTTTAGGAAATTTTTTGCTTGAAAAGCAATAAAAACCATTGTGAAATATTGGGACTTTATGGCAATATGACATGAAACCTTGTGAATTGACCAATTATGTTTATCGGATAGTTGAATTAGTAGACTACTCAACAAAGAAAAACAATCACTGACTCATGTAAGCGCTGTGATTCACTAGACATCAAACCAAAAGCTTGTGATAATCTTGTATACAACTTGAGTTAATAATATAATACCCTACATTGAGTAAATTTCAATAATTTATTTTCGTGAGTGATTTTCGGAAGTAGGTCTTATATGGGAGCTTTAAGCAATTAAAAGCCGGTCGTCATGAGATTAGGCCGTGTGATTTATTTCAACATGAAAGTTATTTTTGTTAAAATACATATGGACTCCAATATTTTTAAGAAATTATGCTCGTTAAAGTGATATTAGGATGTGGACATTATATAGGAAGTTCTTCTTTCCCAACAGACTTTCTGCAACCGAATCATTCGGTTGGCAATAAATTTGGTTGCTATCACGAATCTGTTTTCTCTGTGTAGTATGATACAATTGGTTGCCCGAAATTTGTCACTAGCCCAAATATCACTCCTTTAACCAACGATCTTCTACCCTGTCACTACGTGTTCACCGAAGTGACCTCACCAATATCCAGTCAGGAAAAGTCGTGGGGCCACTGACTCCCGTAGTACTAGATAATACTCTAGTGAGCTGTGAATTTAAAAGCATTAAATTCTTACCAGGAATGAGGTCTGTGCTACTCGGAGACCCGGTTTCGCTGCATAATTTCCCTTGAGATATAACATCAATATGTGGAGATTCACCAAGATGTCCAAACATGCCTCTAGGGGGTGGTTTACATAGACAGCCAGACAGACTAACGGACATCTTTAAATCTACTCAGAAAGTGATTCTGAGTCGATCGGTATAGGCAAACTATGGATATACTGCCAGCGTGTTCATGATATGAAAACTAATGATGTTTTTATGTTTACATGGGATGAAATTATGTACTCTGACAAAAGTGTTGGTCAAAATGGAATCATTAAGATGGCTTTTATCTGTCAATATATTGTTTCCAATCCTAAGTTCACTATAACGAAAAAGTTCACTATAACGAAAATTGATCACAAGTTTCTAGTAAATAGACATACGTACATGACATGCGATCAAGATTTTGGTCTAGTGGAAAAACAAAAACGATAGTTCAAGATTGAAACCAAGTCAAACCAATCAAAAAAAATGTCTATGACCAAAGACCTACATACATATTTTTTTGATGTCAGTTACTTACTACAAAGAAACATAACTAACAGGAAAGTTTCGATAAACAAGGGAAAAGTTGAATGGCTTAAAATGCAATGGTAACTGTTTCATGAAATTAGAGTTGGGTTGTTCATGAACCAACAAGTTCAATTTAACAATTCAGTCAAATGAACAGTGTGTAGTTGTTTAGTGTTCTTGTTCTTTATTGCTCTTTTTATTCACTTTATTGTTTTTGTTCGTTTGACATTGCTGTAGACTTTTAAGTTTTTTTAGGTTTTTTAATTTTATTATTTAAATTATCTTTATGTTTTCTTTATTATTTAAAATCATGCCAATTTTTTTTTTCCAAAAGCAGTAGTCACTTGTCCGTTTTGATCACTGTCTGCATAAAACCACTTAGTTCAGTCAAACACCTCCGAACAAAAATGAACAGCCATAAACTTCACATTTGATCCGTGGCTGGTGAAGGCATAATATCTGTTAATTTGGAATTCATAATATCTCTATACATGGAATAGTATCTTATGTAAATCAAACAGTTATGACGATAAAGTTCAATTTCGGCACTACATTTGTATGGGGGTTTGCTGAAATAATGTATTGATTTCAGCCAGTTTCAATAGGCTTCGTCCTTGGGCTGAAACAAATTTATGCACCAAATATGATCGAAATATCTTCAAAATTGCAATCTGTGCTTTGCGCACAGTTGGGGTGTATATTTATACCCTACACCCCACTATGTAGACATAGGAATCAGAGACTCACCAGTTCATATTAGTAATTCTAGTCTACACTTTTGGTACTTTTCTGAAGTAGATGTGGATAATAAAACTGCATATTTTGTTAACATTAGACGTTTTATTAAAAAAACAAGTAAGAGAGCTATATTCGGCTGTGCCGAATCTTATATACCCTTCGCCAAATTATGCTTTAAAAAAATTTTTTTAAACAATATTTTTTCAAAAAAATTTTTTTTTTCCAAATTGTTTTTTATATATTTTTTTAAGTCTTTCTAAATTTTTCTTTTATTTAAATTTTTTAATTTTTTTTAATTTATTAGTGAAAAAAATTTTTGGTGATAAAAAATTTGGGTTAAAAAATATTTTTTCCAGATTTTGACCCATTGTAGGTCCAACTTTCTATAGCCTTATATACATCGTTGTAAACACCAAAACAAAATACGCAAAGCAATGAAACCAACACACATCCAAGCATACGTTTTGTGGCTTTTTTGTCAAAGCATGCAATAAATTGTCTTTTTTTGATGAAATTTTCAGAGGTTTTCTTGGATTTTTGCTCATATCTCCGTTGTTTATGAACGAATTTTGCTGATTTTAAATAGGAAACTTATCGAAAGCATGCCTAACAGAATTATTGAAGATTTGGATTCCGAAGATATCTGGGGTCTTCAGAAAATTGATTTCAACAGACAGACAGACGGACATGACTTAATCGACTTCGCTATCTATAAGGATCCAGAATATATATACTTTATTGGGTCGGAAAATTATATTGTGGAAATTACAGACAGAATGATAAACTTATATATACCCTTATATAGACGATTCGTTGACAATGTCAAAATAGTGATTCAGAGACACTTGTCCCCAGGTTTCCTTCAGGAACTCTTCCCAATATGGTGGTGTAGGGTGTTTTGTTCGAGGACCCCTTCTCAGAAATTTTATTTTGTATAGTTGTGTAATTGGATATTATTAGAGAAAATGTTACACTTTGGCATTTTACTCTTTCTTATTGTATTAGAACTTTTGGTGAATTGAAAGGATTTTGTGGAAAATCTAAACTTTAGTAGTTTTCTAGATATGTGATTAGACGACAGGTCAATAATATTATATAGTTTAAGGTAGAAACAAGAATGTGACCATGATTTCGCCACAAAGAGTGTTAGTAAAACCTTAAAAGTATTAAGATTGTAATATCAATTATATTTCGTTCTGGAGAAATCCAAAGCTAAGAGATATACAAATTTCCCTATCACTAAATTGTAACAATTTTAAATGAGCTTCCACATTTTTTTGTTGTAGCAACAAAACTAAGGTTTATCATACATATACATACATAGATACTTTAACGTACAATAATTAATAAGATCATTTTTCGATGTTGTATTTGAAATTCTTTAATTACAAACAAGTTCATTTGCCGCAATCAACAAATGCATAAATTCTCTACTTGCATTTCTGGTATGATATCTCAAGCCATAACTAAAATTATCAACCATATAAAATAAAATTATAATATTTCAATGACCTTGGAAATCATTACCGGCTATTTAGTTTCCATATTCATATAAACAAACAAATTGAGAATTCGGTCGATCATAAACAGTGGCTAAATGACATTAAAATTTAATTATCGATAAATACCTAATTTTAATTTCTAATAGTTACGAATAACAACATTAGATAAGTTCAAAATTAGGTCAGCAAACATTTTACATTGGCCAATAAAAACAATAGTTGTATATCACGTGTATAAATCTATCAAAGATCTAATACCACAAAAATACAAACTATAAAGAAAACACGATTGACCAGAAACAACTCACACCTATAATTCGTAGGAAAACAATCAAGCCCACATAATAATGATGCACTTTATTTGATTTTAAAGTTTAACGAATAATTTGGAACAATTTGAATGCATCTACTAAACTCTATGCTTAGCGACAACAACTTTATTTAACATGTTTGCATTGAATTAATATCAATATTTTAATTCCAAATCTGGTTAATATATGCTAAATTGGAAGCTGGATTGATGAAATCAGATACAATTTAAATATTGGTATTAAATGTTTCTACATATGTACAGTGTATGAAGAAAGTTTGGTGACAAACATACCCCATGTATTAGTTTTTCTTTAAAATTGGATTGGCACGATCAGCACGACAAACGATCTAACGATCCATTTACATTAGTATGTGTAAATCCAAGGGCAATATCATAATATCTAAACCGTTTCTTTTTCATTTCCAATATTTTCTAATTCCGAAAACTTGGTAACTAAGTTACGACATATTTGAACCATGTTTATCGCAATGTTATAAATGCCATTTTTTATATATTGTGCGCTCAAAAAATGGTGAAAATGGTAATCTATGCTAGTTGAAATGGTTTAACATTTCCATCTAGTTCCTCTTTCATCATAGTCGCCTCTAATTAATAACTCATGAGAACCTACATGTTAGTAGACATTTACTCTGATACCTATAATTTCTATTGCGATTCCCTTTCAAAGGAATCAAATATGGAATGGAAAGAGAGAATAAAAAAAGAATCATTAGTAGAATACTGTAAGGAGTTTGAAACAATATTCTCTCTAGAATTGTGGCATTACCTCATTTACTAATCCTAGCTTTTATTGAACAGAAACCCGTGATCACTGCCATAAACTTCAGCTGACCAACCAAAACAGTAATCTGGTTCCTGTTATATCTAGTTTATATCATACGGCTCTTCTCTCACAGTTATACACAAGTTACAACCTTGTCTTGCTTTAATTACCCTGTAGTTTTATGGTACCAGCTTAAATTAGTACAGCTCTCTTACTGGTTTCCACTACCTTGGAGCTCTCTTGGGAAACTTGTGGATGGCTGTTATCAATTTCGAGGCTTTCAGAACTGCAAAGATATCAGCCTCGAAGACTATATTTTCTTCAAGAAGTCTATATCGTATGAACCTCCTGCAACGGCTACATATAAAGTTGTAGTAAGTTTATTGTCACCATTACAGCTATATATACCTTAATAGCTAATAGGAAAATAATGATATTCAAAGCTGCCTAACAAGCATACCTAAATTGGAGCGTAAGGCGTTTTTTACTTGTCAAAAATTCTCATGCCCATACAATTTGTATGCAGCATACCGAAATAACGCGACGGCAACGCTTTGCAATTGGAAAATCCGATTTTGACAGCGCGTTTAATAGTGAAGTTAGTTGCAAAACACAACAAATGTAAACACATACATACAAAAGGAGAAACAAACATGCAAGAAACACATTTTTTAAACTTTAATATTTAGTTTCTTTGATAAAATTTTAGTTTACAAATCACGAAACAAAAATCAGAAACACCAATACTGCAATGTACTTTATTGTTTAAATAATCCGGGTTGTTATATTAATTTTTTTGATAACCTTGTTTTTATTGTTTGACGTAGCGTTGGCGCTTTTATTTAGGTATGACATTTCAGCGTTAAAGCTAAGCGTAAAGAAACGTTCCGCCTTACGCTTTTATTTAGGTAGGCCAGTAAGGCGTTGTTCTAATCTAAGCCTTTAGTATCTCCCTATAGCTGTCCAATATCTTTGTCTCCCACAGACAGCGCAACCATACGCCAGTACAGGGGTTTCCAACAAGAGGTGTTTGTTATGTTGGAATTCAAAGAAAAACTAAATTTTTTGAGATAAATGATCGAATGTTTATTTCATAATAAAGAGGAAGGTATGCCGTTAATATTGAAAAACAACATCAGCCAAATGGCCACCACGATCACGCTTACAGGCCCATATCATTTTCATGAAATTTTCCATAACCAAATCGTAAAGTGGCTTCCTTATGTCCTCGATAGCCTCACGAATTCTATATTTTAGGTATTGAATCGACGCTGGGCTGTTGGCGTATACCTTATCTTTCACGTGGCCTCAAAGGAAGAAGTCCCAAGGTGTTAAATCACAAGATCTCGGTGGCCAATTGTGATCACCTCTTCGAGAGATTATAACAAGGACCCAATCAGCAAAGACTCGACGTTGTTGATGATCGGCCGGCTTGAGTTTTTGTGTTAACTGAACTTTATAAGCCTTAAGGTCCAAGTCTTTTTTCCAAAGAATGACGAGGAATGGACAACCCTGGGTTTTCTTCAACACTTTTGGCTACAGCATCAATATTCTTAGTTGTTCTCAGTTGATTCTTCACATCACTAACTTGTCCAACAGCTCGAATTTTTCCACCAATTTCTGTATTGCGGTCCCACAAGGTGCTTCACGACGACCCAAAAATGCTTTAGATTTTCACCATTTTTATAGTGAATTTTAATAATTTCAATGCGTTGATGAAGCGTATATCGTTCCATTTTTAGTAATGGCGTAGTTTCTACTTGTTAAATGTCAAGGAGTAAAAGCTTCAAAAGTGACAGCTACCGAAATACCGTATCATTCAAAATAACACCTTTAGATGTCTGAAAAGATCCCAACGGAATTCCTGCAGACATAGTAGGTGTTAAGTTTCAACTAGGCATTTCTTTTCTAAGATTATTTACTATCCAGAAAAGTACTTTGCCTCTTCTGCTTACTTTAACCTCGGTCGGGGTTTCGGCATAATATACTATCTCTTAGTAAAGAAGAATAATTATTTCTTCGCCCGTTTCCCTTTAAGTTCCTTACATTTGGCCCTGGAAGCTAGTTCGCCAAGTGGTACCTGTATGATCTCACTGATAGAAGAAATTTTTCCGTCAGCTATTTTTCGACCTCTTTCAAATGTTTTCAGGATAACATTTGCCGGCAGTAGCCATAGTAATGGTGATAAAATCTCTTCGAAGGGTTCATTTTAATATCATTATCCTTATGCTTTCTTAATATTGATTATCGAATTCACCAGGAAATCCCTATTACCGAGTACCTATAGCGAATCCCCAATTTAAATATTATTGAAAGCACCCTCGATATCAGCTAGTGGAGCACACTCTTAACAGATTTACCCTTAAGGTAGGCATGTTGAGTATCTCTAGTGAGACGTGTATCAATATTGCTCCTCAGAAAAGACGATAGGATGTTAGGTTTAAAATACTTTGATCTTCAGTAGCTTGCCATAATAAGGCAATCGATGTAAGTATCCAGCAGTAGAAATAATTGACAGTCAGAGATTAATTGGTCCAATGAAAATGTGTCCACATGGTCCTCAGTCTTCATACAACCAGGAAAATATGTTTTCATCTATATTAGGTGTTGCTTTGAGTGGAAAATGTTTGTCCGTAGGGAGTTTATTTGTATTATGAAGCACATGAAAAATTCAATGTTCATTTTACCTCATGATGCCACATTTAGAGTGATCTCAAATCATGGCGTATATCTCTATTCTATATTCTTATTGCTAATCTATATACTTTTAGAATTTGTTTAGTATCTATTCATTACGGTTTCCTCATAGATTTCTAGTCATCCACCAACAGTTCTCCTCTACTAGTTTGTTTGACAATTTCATCAAATGCCTTCTTGTAGCTGACAAAGCTGCTTCATATTTCAACAGAATTTCAAGATCAGTATTACTTCAATATATTTGACTTTATTTATTGGTGTATGGAATATGTGATTTTCATCATTCTCTTTATCTACTGGGGGCTAATTACCGCAGTCGAACACGGTCGAATTCTTATTCGAACGTTCGAATTTTTTTATTTTTGGGATTTTTTTATTCGATATCGAACAAAGTGTATAGAAAATTATAATGATTGTGCTCGATAACTCGAACGCTAATAAGCGTTCGAAATTTATTTCGATTACGAGTGCGAGAATGATAGTCCAGTCTTAGAATATGTCAATTGGATCTTCTGCACACATTTTCCACTTCTTATGAAACTGTTTATGGCAGTTAGCTTAAGCTGTTTATATACTGCCAACATTTTGTTCCTTATTTTTATATGATTTATTCACCTATTTCCTACTTTCAGTCTTCATCGAACTGCCGTAAGCATTCGATAAGACATGAGGTTAAAACATTTTTGAAAAAGTTTCCATTTTATCTTAATGATGAATAGATCAAATAAGTTTTCAATATGATGTGGAACTTCCTGATGAAAGAACCTCAATAAACAGTTGTAGCTTTATATCCAAGTCAATGAGTTTAGACCCTTTGGTTCGTATCTTCTGATTGGTAACTTCTTGTTATCGTCTAATTCTTATCGCATATCTTTAAAATGTTTTTCTATGTCAAAATACTCTTTTAGCACACTGTATGTCAGTGTGTAATATTATGTGTTTGAGTTGTATACATTCAAAAGTGGTTGTTTTTGGTACTTTTTTCGAAATCCCTCTCATGGTATGCCGGCTAATGCATAACAAGTTTTGTTGTCTTGTAAATAACTGGAGATCAAGCAACGTTTTGCCAACCTCCAACCACCATACCAACAAATCAAAGTAATAAAAGGTTATGATTATTTTTTTTTGAACTGATTGCACACCGAGTTCAACCTACTAAAAATTAATCTTGTATAAACTGGATAATATTTAAATTGTAAATTGGTAGCAAAGTCCAAGAAGAGTGTAAGAAATAGTCAAAGAATGAATTGTTGTCTATAAAGCCTATTGATTTTGGCATACGTGCAAAAATTCATGTATGCCAAACCACTTCTTGTTCTATTTACAATACTAGAATCGCGCCATCGTACTCTTCCTTGCTTGCTGTCTTTCTCGTACTATGTATTAACAAATTTAAGTATAATTTATGCCAAAGACTAGGAAGCGCAGATGAGGAATAAAACCTTGAACAAGTTCTTGTTGCAATATGACAAAGAGAGAGTTTATGAACCTTTAGTTTTGTTGTTGCATGTTTTTTGTGTAATTTATAAATTCCTGGTGATGCTTAAGGTAGGGTCACACATGGCAAATATTTGACCAAAAAAACGTAACCACTAAATAAAATATAATTTATTGTTATTCTTTTATTTCATAAACTCCTTTTACTTAGGACAATTCAAAACAAATAATTAGTTTTATTTTATTTGACGCTGTTTGATCTTGCAAATCACTAGTAAGAGCAAACAACGTCAAACAAATTTGTGCTAAAAAAAGTGGTTACGCTTTTTTGAGTAAATATTTGCCATGTGTGACCATACCTTTACATTTGACGTACTCCTTATTAAAGATATCGCCAACCATGATGATGGGGATCTCTTTTTCATTGTCATACATTATTCATATGAAACGCTTGTAGAAATTTTGTAAATACACCTAAATAATCATGTTGTTGTCAATTGTCTTGTTTCTTAAATACACATTTTTGTTCTTTTTGATTTCTTTGCAATTTTAAGCTATTTCCTGTATTCATATGACATTTTAAATAAAAATCCATTTATTTAAATTACCAATTTATTGAATTTTTTCTGTGGCTAAATTTGAATATAACAAAAAAAAAAAAAAAACTCGAACAATTAGCAAACCTAGTTGAAACAGTGGTATCGATCGGAAGAAAGTTTTAATCTGTATCTTTTAAGCTACTGATTGCAAAAAAATTTGCAAACGAATCATAGAAGATGAAATAAACTTTCAGAAAATGATATTTGTGACCACCCTGTTAGAATGCTGCGTAAGCTACTGGCTGACAAATTTTACCACCTTGAACGACTTTTAAATGATCGTAAATTGTACAAATATGAAGCAGGAACTCAATGAATCTTATTTTGCACGATGGAGGGGAGGGTATATTGGTTTAGTGCTGATGTTTATAACGTGCAAAAATATTGTCCCAACAGCCACCTTTGGTATTCCAATCTGCTCAGGATCATTTTCTGAGTCGATTAAGCGATGTCCGTCCGTCTGTCCTTCTGTCAATGTAATCAAGCTACAGGTTGCAATTTTAAAGATAATTCGACAAAATTTTGTGCAAGCTTTTCTCTTGTCCCAGGGACTATTGAATTTGGTTAGAATCGGTCAATTATTTCTCCTAGCCCCCATACGATTGCCCTATCTGAAAATAGTTAAGCTCTCATTAAAATCTTATTTATATAGATATCCAAACCAAATTCAGCACAAATAAGTTTTACATAAGCCGAAATCGCACCACGAAATTTTATTTAAAGTTAGTTTCTAAATAGAATGATGCACTTATCGCTAAATTTCAAGAGCCGCCTATCGCCATGTATACATTTCCTGTCTCTAGAGGTGGGTGTGGCAGTAGGCGGATTGACTTGAAATGATTACTAAAGTCTTAGGTGAGCATTTATGTGATCTAATTGAAACTCAGAAACTTATTATTTCCCAGTGATCTTCAACCGCAGTAGTACTTAATCCACCTACTGGAAATGGGCGTGGCACTGCCCGATTGATTTAATTTTTTTACTGAAGACTTAAAAGCTCGTTATTATCATCTGTACGAAATTTGAAAGGTCTAGATGTTTCCTGTGATTTATTGCCTCAAAAACTGGTCATTGGCCTCATTGTGCTTTGTTATAAACAAATATATAATAATGAACATTTTTTTATACCCTTCACCATGAGTGGCAAGGGTATATATAACTTTGTCATTCCATTTGTAATTTCTACATTTTTCATTTGCGACCCCACAAAGTATATATATTTTGGATTGTTATAGATAGCGAAGTCGATATAGCCATGTCCGTCTGTATGTTGAAATCAACTTTCCGTAGCCCCCAAATAACTTACAAACATAATTGATACCTCAATATATCGGGAATTCTTCCGACTCGGTCGCTATTTCAAAATCGGGCTACAAATGGCTGAGATATAATAAAAAAAACCGGGACAACCTCGATTTTGGGCCTATTTTTTATCTATATTTGGATTACTAAGTCATTAGTATAGACAATATGGATATCTAATTATAGATATTTTAAAGTCCATTGCAACGATGTATATAAGGCTATAGTAATTTGGAGCTACAATGGGTCAAAATCGGGAAAAATATTTTTTAACCCGAATTTTTTTTTAACAAAAAAAATTTTTTGTCTACATTTTTTTTCAATAAATTTAAAAAAAAACAAAAAAAAAAAAATTTAGAAAAAACTTTTTTTAAATTTTGTTTACCTAAAAACATTTTAAAATATCTATTTTAAAGTAAAATTGGATGAAGAGCCGAATTACTTGTTATTTCTCTTATAAGGACTGCGATCGAAAATTCTTAACACACGTTTTTCATTAAAACTTTTAACCCAAGTATTATTTGATTTTTTTTTTTATCAAGTTACCTTTGTAAAACATGTCAGTTATTATGTTTAATGTCAATTATGTCCATTTGTTGTTAATCTGATTAAAATGCGTGACCAGAAAAAAGTGCGTACTAAAATTATTAAATATTTTCAACAAAACCCAACTTGGTACTACAAAAAGTTGGCCAAACAATCAAAGATCTGCCGATGTTATTAAACAGTACCGGGAGAACATCTCCGTTGACAGAAAACCTGGCTCAGGTAGAAGGAATGGTTCACATTTTGGTTGTTAAGCCAAAAAAATAGAAAGCATTTTCAAAAGAGCTCTCAACACATCCCGTAGAAAAGCAGCCCGGTTAGCTCAGTGCTCAATACGAAACATGAAAGCCAATGCAGGTTCAAAAACATACAAGGCTCAAAAAGTTCCTGACAGGAACGCTGCTAAAAATTTAGAGGCCAAAAACAGAGAATCTTCTTGCTGCTTAATGGATGACGAAACGTATGTTCTGGCAGATTTTTCGCAACTTCCTGGTCAAAAATTGTATGTTGCTGATGCTGGAGGGAATGTTGAAGACAAGACGAAATTTCCCAAAAAGTTCTTGGTATGGCAAGCAATATGCAGTTGCCGAAATGTACATCAAGGGATGTTTACAAAAAAGGATGCTTCCATTCATAAGACTTCTTAGTGTGTCCACTTATTTTTGGCCTGATTTGTCATCCTGTCACTATGGTAGAAATGTCTTGAGTGGTAAAAGAACAATAATGTGGTATTTGTACCAAGAGAGGCAAATTTTCCAAACTGCCTGGAGCTAAGGCCAGTGGAGAGATATTGGGCTCTTGTTAAAAGAGAATTGAAGAGTACAAAAAAGGTGTCCAAAAGTGTGGTAGATTTTAAAAGGAGATGGACAACCTGTTCTATCAAAGTGACAGAAATCACTATAAAAACCATAATGGAGGGGTTTCCGAAAAAGGTTCAAAATTTCATCACTAGTGATTAGAACTATAAAAATATTTTCTTTGTGTAAATTGTAATAAAAATTTCAATCAAATAAAAAAAAAATCAAAATTGTAAGTTTAGTGGTTTCATTTTTATTAACATATATGTATGTTAAAAATTTTTTAAATTTTATATTTTCGTTTTTTTACCATGACCTTATTTCATTTTTCGCAATTATCTTCGACAATAGTTATCCGTTATCTTATGGACATTTTGTTTTAAAATTTATTTGGTTGGACGGATTTTGCCCTTATTCAACAACAAATATTTCTGATCAACAAATTTGGAGAGAGAGGGCAGCAATGTATATTTATGGATCGTTAGTCACAATGATCAGTAGTAAGATTTATGCATACATGAAACAAATTTGCTTTAATATATGAACTATTATGGGTCGATCGTCATAAAATATTGTGCGCTGATATCTATGTATTTGAGGCTTATTTTGTTTCAATTTCGTCTCAATACCGATATTTAAAAGAGTTTTATGGTTGTTATAGTTATTATCGGAAGGGGATCTAATATGGGAGTTGTGATCAATTATGGACTGATCGTCATAAAATCCAATAAGCTTACATACAACTGATCTGGTATATATCAATCAATTTGTATAAGACATTTATTTGTTAATGGAAGTGATCCATATATGGAAGCTATGACCACTTATAGGCCGATCTTCATAAAATTTGGTATGGCGATTTTTGAGCATTATGAAGATTATTGATGTCGAATTTCAAACTCATAACGACATTGTTTTTTTATTAAAAGGTACATTTTAATTTTGCAAAACATTCTATAAAAAACGGACCTTAAAAAGCACTATAATCAACAAATAATTAAACGTGAAAAACACTAAAACAAATCATTAAGATATTAAATAACTAAAGCATCACATTAAGAAATTTCTTTGTTTTTTTTTTTAAAATCATTAAAGAGCCGAAATTTACACAAGTAATTACTTAACAACACTTGACATTGAAAATTTACTTAATGTACGCATTTTTATGCAGATTTATTAATATTCATTTAAACACATTATCAACGTTTCTAATTAAACTGTGTATTTACAGCTACATTTTGTTGATTTTCATCATAATATTGTATTATTTCGACAATCTGTAGAGATAAACAGACACAAATGTTGAAAGAAAAAACGTTTCGTCGTTTTGTTTGAACTGCACCCAAAAAAAAAATAAAAAAATCAATAAAACAACCCAGTAGTTAAGAAAGTGGTCAATGTATCCCTTATAGACAGTAATTATCGTTAATGTCTGATAACTTGAGTGACTCCAATTTATATATTTTGGATGATTTGACACGTATATGAAAAGTCAATTGGTTACTTTATACATCCCAGGTAATCTAGCGTGAATACAATTTCCACTTAAGTATCCCTAAGTAATCTAGTCACTTTAGCGTTAACTGTGTACTGCATGTTTTTTGTGAATAATTCCCCAGTAGTTAAGCTAGTAGTCAATGTATCCCTTATAGACAGTAATCGTCACAAATGTCTTACCACTTGGCTGACTCCAATTTATATATTTTTGTCATTTGAAACGTATGTGCTCTTTGTAGTGCAGAGAGAAGATAATTGGTTACTTTATACATCCCAGGTAAACTAGCGTGAAGACAATTGTCACTTTAGTGTCTCTAGGTAACCTAGAGTGTAGCCACTTTAGAATGTAGTTATGTATTTTACCCGCGAGAAGTAATCTATTGATGAGTTTTCGGAGGAAGGTTTTTTTGCAAGCAATCGGTTATTGGACTGACTATGAGATGTCTTTTTAACTGAATTATTAACCGTATATGTTAAAATATCTAGTTATGTAGCAGTTCAAGTAACCACTTAGGTATGTGAATCCAATTTGTTGACTACTTTTGACCAGCTATCGGACAGTCTCATTGTAATCCAAAATTGTCAGTTGACTCCCTGCTTAAATAACTAGTGACGTTAGCTAGTTATAAAACTAGATAGGTAAAATCACTAGTTCGGGACAGTCTCCAAGAACTGCTGGTAACGTAGAAACAAACATTTTATTATGTCACTACAGATATAAGTAAAAATTAAATAAACATTTTAAACATCCGCCGCTACTATATAGGCCCGACAAACCTGTAATAATGAAATTTTAAGTTCATGTGCATTTTTGGCTTGCAGGTTTCAACGAAAACCAAAACAAAAAGCTAAAAATACACAAATTTCGTAACAATGACTTCAATTAAATTGTTTTATATTTAGATTTTTAATAAATTTAGGTTAATGTCTTAAAAAAACGCCAAACAGTTAATATTGGCAATAATAATTAAGAGTTTTAGAGAAATACTAATGGAAAAAAAAGTAAAAAAGAGGGTCTGTACAGTAACTAAGTAGAATATAATAATGCTACTTTAACTTTTCAAATTTGAAAAATAATTAATAATAATTTTGCAAAGCTATTTTAGTTTTTTGCTGTTTATTGGCTAAATTTCCTTAACAAAAATTAGTTAAATTGTTTATTAAAGAAATATTGATATAATAATTTAAATATGCGTGGGATAAATCAACAAATACAAAAATTTATAATAATAATAATATTAAGTTTGGAGTTGAGTTTAAAGTAAAATTAAAAACAGGTTTTTTAGTTACAAGGTTAAATAAATAGTTTTTTAAAGACCAATAACCATATATTTAAGTCTAGATCTTAACAAGTGCATTTAAGGGAATAATGTATTAATCATTGAACATTTTAAACGGGTTTGACAAAAAAGTTTATTAGGTTTCTGTGATCTGTGATAAACTAATGGATTTTTTACTCAGACATTCAAAATTTCAACATGCCAAAAATATAGGTTTGTGAATCATATAACATTTCCGATCTTGTGATTTTGTTCTACTGACATTCAGCCAAATTAGGCAATTTTGTCATTCCCGGAAATGAAACAATTTTATACCCACAACCAAAAAGATTAAGTTTGTCATGAAATATTGGTCGTAGAACCAAAAAGTATATGAATGTCCGATAGGGCAAAAACTATCGAGTATACGGACAAAAATGTGAGACAAAAAAGTTGATCATTTTTAAATATGTTTTGCTATTGTTATACTGTATGTCTGTCCGTCTGTCTGTTGAAATCAATTTTCTGACGACCCCAGTTATCTTCGGGATCCAAATCTTCAATAATTCTATCAGACATGCTTTCGAGAACTTTCCTATTTAAAATAAGCATAATCCGTCTATAAATAACGGAGATATGAGCAAAAATCCGAGGCAACCTCTGAAAATTTCATAAAAAAAGACTATTGCATGCTTTGACAAAAAAGCAACAAAACATATGTTTGGATGTATGTTGGCTTCATTGCTTCTCCTAAAGGGAGTCAACTCAAAATTTAAAAATTTTCAGTAGAGGCAAAAAACTGTTTTTTTTAATACATTACAATGAAAGTAGAAGACGGATACAGATGTATTTTTTGGCGAAAGAGTAGAGAAAATGAATTAAGATATTTACAGTGGGTAGATATGACCACTGTATATCGATTTCTTGCAAAAAGTGAAAATTTAAAAATTTTGAGTTGACTTCCTTTAGAGGAACTAGTGCGATATGTTTGGATGTGTGTTGGTTTCATTGCTTTGCGTATTTTGTTTTTGTTTTTTTGGTGTTTCGTTTCGGTTGGCGTTGTTGTTTTTATACCCTTCACCTACGTGAGAAGAGTATATATAAGATTGTAATTTCTTTTGTAACTTCAGCAATTACATGTAAAATTTTTAAAAGTTTTCTTGATATATTTAGTATGCTATACGCTGAAAGTGGGCTATTAATGCATCCACAACAAAGGTGAAGGGTATATAAGATTAGCCAAATATAGCACTCTTACTTGTTTTATTCTAATATCATGGAATTTTACACACATTGTTCTTTTGATAAAAATACAAGCTCTGTTGTCAATATAAAATTCAGCAAAAATATATATTATGTCCTGTGATTCCTGTTGAGAACAAACGAATGTATTCCATTCGATTCGGTTTTATGATATTTGTTTTACTCCTCTCCAGCTTAGATCAATACGGCTGACTTCGATGTTCAGTTGTCGACGTCATGTGTTCAACGGTCTGCCTACTCTATGTGTACTACCCTGTGGTTTCCAGTCCTGTGCAACGTGTGACCAGTACAGCGCCATTTTCGGCTTAAGATATCAATATGGACTGGCCGACATCGTTTAATATTCTTCGGAGATATCGATTAACAAACACTTGTAGATAGTTTGCGACGTGTTCTGTCATATTCTACGTCTTGCATGCATTTAGGAGCACAGACTTGACCCAAGAGTTAAAGATACCGATCTTGGTGTTGTTGGATATGGCAGAAGATTTCCATATTGACCGAAGTGTACCGAATGCTTGGTTGGCTTTTAAGATTCGGTACGCTATGTCGAGACTTCTTCTAGTTCAATGTTCCCTATACGAAACTTGTTGGTGTTTACTGTATGGCTGCGCATTACCTTACTCTTGTTTAGGTTTTTTTAGACAAGCTTATATGACCTCTGTTTCGATGCATTTAAATCAAATGCCATATCTTTATAGCTGTGTGAAAGGAGCTACATATCATCTGCATACTAGAGGAGGTTATACATCTAGCATGATGTTAAAAGCAAGGGAGGCAGCACGCAGCCCTGGCGGACACCAGCTATAACATCACGATATAGAGTTTGAGTAAGGCTTATGATCTTGGGTGGGACCCCTTTGCAGGCAAGATCGCTACATATTGAGTTTTGATTCATCGTATCGAATGCTTTCTCAAAGTCGATAAACAGCAGGTAAAGGGGAGAGCGAAGTTCTGTAGATTGCTTTATAATTATTCGTAGACTATTGATGTGGTCTACACAATATTTTGGGGGTCGGAAGCCAGCTTTTTCGGGCCCTAGATTTCTTAGTACAGTGTCGACTATTCTCCGGTTAATGATTTGCGCTATGATCTTATTCACTGCATTAAGGATGGTAGCGAAAATACGTTCCATGTAAAAAGAAATCACAAAACAATTTTTTGTTTGGATCAGTCCATAGCCCCCATATATGTTCCACTGTCAAAAATCACTTAAATACATAAATCTCGCAATTTCAAAACATCCCCCTTAATACGTTATAGCTCCCATATAAGGCCAGCGCATAAATATCGATACCGTTAAGCAAAAATTAACTCAAATTTATTCGATTTGAACACTCTTTTAGCATTTTCCAGATGAACGGCTAAATGAACAACAGTTGGAGAAAATGCGCCAAATTGCTTCGTTATTGCTAACATAGCGGAACATTTGAAATTGAGTGACTTCATCATTGGAATTCTCCGCACTAACTCAGACATGTCACTGCCTTTGGTTACATATTTGATAAGTGGACAATTTTTCTTTCTGTAAAAAACTTTTTGTGGTCTATTGCGAACATTTAAAAAAAAAGATACCTAAATTGGTTCAGGCGTTCTGCGATTTTAGATATATCGAAAAAAGTGGGCAGGGTCAATTTTTCTTTCAGTAAAAACTTAAATTGAATTACTAAGAACATTTAAAAAAAAAATTGCCAAATCGGTAAAAAATTGCCAAATTGGATTTGACTATCGGCCGATCACTAAAGGACAACGATCAAACTATACGACCGTAATCCAATGGTCTGCTAAGATCATTGATTGGTATGGAATGTAATGAGAATCTAAATGAGTTAGTGTTGTGCTAAATTCCAGACCAGGATAACCTTGCTTGAGTCCCAATTTGCTTACCAACGTGGAGTTTAGGTAATTTTGAAACCATAAAATAATGTGGTACGACTGGGGAGTATCTGAATGAATTTTGAGAACTCACTGAATAAAAGAGCTATATATGTGTATATATAACAAACATGATTCATCGCATGTTTGTGTGTGATCGTATTTTGTATTAAATTGTTTTCAAGCAAATATAAGGAAACATAATGGATTTTAAAGCCTCGATGATGTGACTTACATTTCACCTTGTAATAAATAGATGAGAAGAGCGGTAGTTGTGTAAGTAAAGTTATGTAGGTCGATTGTAGTAAAATTTAAGCTTCATTCGTAGGTTCGTATATAGTTCCGTTAAAGTTTCAATCTTAGGACTTTGTATAAACTTTATTGCAATTGTATTTGGGACTTTAAATGACCTCACAACAAACTTTTTACTGTATTCTTATGCTAACTACATTTTACTTTAAACTTAGTGATAAGTTTAACTAGAATTCTAATTAAGGACTGAGATCGTAAAATTCTTAACACACGTTTTTCATTAAAACTTTTAACCCAAGTATTATTTGATTTATTTATCTTATCAAGTTACCTTTGTAAAGCATGTCAGTTATTATGTTAAATATCAATTATGTTCATTTGTTGTTACTCTGATTAAAATGAGTGACCAGAAAAAAGTGCGTACTAAAATTATTAAATATTTTCAACAAAACCCAACTTGGTCCTACAAAAAGTTGGCCAAACAATCAAAGGTCTGCCGTCAAACTTTTTCCAATGTTATTCAACAGTACCGAGAGAACTTGTCCGTTGATAGAATACCTTCAGGTAGAAGGAATGGTCCACATGATGTTTCTAAAGCCAAAAAATAGAAAGCTTTTTCAAAAGAGCTTCCAACTCCTCCGGTAGGAAAGCAGCCCGGTTAGGTCAGTACTCGGACTATTTGGTACGAAAAGTTAAAGCCAATTAAGGTTTAAAAACATACAAGGCTCAAAAAGTAGCTGACAGGAACTCTGCTAAAAATTTAGAGGCCAAAAACAGAGCATGGAAATTGAAGTCAAATTTTATAAAAAAAAAAAAAAATATACCTGCTGCATAATGGATGACGAAATGTACGTATGGAACATTTTTCGCAGCTTCTGGGTAATCTTTTTAATGTTGCAGATGCTCGAGGGAATGTTGAAGAAAAGTTTAGGACCCAAAAGCAGACAAAATTTCCCAAAAAGTTCTTGGTATGGCAAGCAATATGCAGTTGCGGCAAAAAAGCCAAACATTTGTTACAAAGGGCTCTATAAATACCGAAAGTTACATCAAGGAATGTTTACCAAAAAAGGATGTCTCCATTCATAAGACTTCTTAATGTGTCCACTTATTTTTTGGCCTGATTTAGCATCCTCTAGCTATGGTAAGAAAGGTCTTGAGTGGTAAAAGAACAATAATGTGGTATTTGTACCAAGAGAGGCAATTCCTTCAAACTGCCTGGAGCTGAGTCCAGTGGAGAGATATTGGACTCTTGTTAAAAGAGAATTGAAGAGCACGAAAAAGGTGTCCAAAAGTGTGGAAGATTTTAAACGGAGATGGACAATCTGTTCGAACAAAGTGACATAAAGCACTATAAAAACCATAACGGAAGGGTTTCCGGAAATGGTTCGAAAATTCATTAGAACTATAAAATAATTTTTGTTTGTAAATTGTAATAATAATTTCAATCAAATAAAAAAAGATTCAAAACTATAAATTAGGAGGTTTAATTTTTATTAACATACATATATGTATGTTAAAAATTTTTCGATCTCAGTCCATAAATATAAATTTCAGCATTACAAACTTTATTCCATCATATTGGATAACCCTTTTAAATTATAATATTCAATTTGTAAAATATCACGTGCTAAACGGCTGAACTTAAGAATATTTCTATACCATATTTAAGTTGCCATGTGGCCAATAAAAATACCACTACTAATGATATTTTCTATTTTTATGTTGAGACCAATAATAGGCGATAACTTGTTTAGGGGTCAATAATTTATGGTTTTCATTATTTGATCACATTTTATCTATCTTTTAATATCTAAATTTTTTGTCTTCAGCTTGACTTTTTTTAGAGTACCTACAAACATTTTGTCCATATACAGTCAAATATTTATCTGCATAATTTTGTCTTGAAATTAGCATAACTAATAAACTTAATTCTATATTCATACTTGCACATGTATGTATATAAGTAAGTAAATATTCATACACAAGTCTACATTTAAAGTTTATTTGTTTTAATGTCTTGTATTACAACGAAATAAATAGACAAACTCTTAAGTGGTTTGTCTAGGAGTACATACAATCAAAAACTCTTAAATAAAGAAGAAAAAAATAGATTGTATAAATTTAATTCATTGATCAAATGCCAGATTTGGATTCGAAACTGAAATTAGACGCATTCGAAACTTGTTTTGCCAATTTATGCTTAGCGCGTTTCAGCTGTCACTTGGCGAAAGAAAAAAAATGTTTAAACTGATTTTATTTTGTTTATTGTATTAATTAGACGTTATTTTAATTTTTTTTTATGACAATTCCCATTGTTGTGTTTTATGGTTGTGTTTAGTTTGCAGTGTTTAAATTAGATTATAGAAGTTTTCTCTTTCTAAAAGAATATTTTTTAAAATTTAGACCAACAATTTTAGAACTTTCTTCAAGAATCCAATCTTACATGCAACCCTTTGATAATTATTCCATATTTTTTATAAATAACATTCTTTGTCGAATTTCTAAGTCTGTTGGAAGCCTTGGCCAGACGTTGGCTTGACCTTGCATGCTTAATCAAGGCGAATAATATACCTTAATAATTATATAGGTCACAATAGAATTAGAAATTGTAATTGAATGTCCTATAAATCAGGTTAGATTCTATAATAACAGAAAATGTTTTATGTCCTGTTCTGTTAACACAGGCACTAATACAGTGTGTTTAGTCTCCAGATGTGATCATAACTTGCTTTTATTCCCTATTCCATCCTTAGCTAAAGTTAGAGTTTGTTTAAAAGTAAGGATATACTTTCATGTTACAGATATACTTAAACTCGTAAACTAAGGACTGAGATCGAAAAATTCTTAACATACATATATGTTAATAAAAATGAAACCACTAAACTTACAGTTTTGATTTTTTTTATTTGATTGAAATTATTATTACAATTTACACAAAGAAAATATTTTTATAATTCTAATCACTAGTGATGAAATTTTGAACCTTTTTCGGAATCCCTTCCATTAGGTTTTTATAGTGATTTCTGTCACTTTAAAATCTATACACTTTTGGACAGCTTTTTTGTGCTCTTCTATTCTCTTTTAACAAGAGCCCAATATCTCTACACTGGCCTTAGCTCCATGCAGTTTGGAGAATTTGCCTCTCTTGGTACAAATACCACATTATAGATCTTGTACCACTAAAGGGCTTGTTTACCATAGTAACAGGGTGCCAAGTCAGGCCAAAAATAAGTGGACACTTTAATAAGTCTTATGATTGGAAGCAGCCTTTTTTGTAAACATTCCTTGATGTAAATTTCGATATTTATAGAGCCCTTTGTAACAAAAGTTTGGCTTTTTGCTGCAACTGCATATTGCTTGTCATACCAAGAACTTTTTGGGAAATTTTGTTTGATTTTGGGTCCTAAACTTTTCTTTAACATTCCCTCGAGCATCAGCAACATTAAAATTTTTACCCGGAAGCTGCGAATTTGCCAGAAAATACGTTTCGTCATCCATTATGCAGCAGGAATATTTTTTTTTATAAAATTTGACTTCAATTTCCGTTGCTCTAAATTTTTAGCAACGTTCCTGTCAAGAACTTTTTGAGCCTTGTATGTTTTTGTACCTGCATTGGCTTTAACTTTTCGTACCAAATAGCCCGAGCACTGTGCTAACCGGTCTGCTTTCATACCGGATGTGTTGGGAGCTCTTTTGAAAATGCTTTCCATTTTTTGACTTAATAAACATCATGTGAACCATTCCTTCTACCTGAACCAGGTTTTCTATCAACGGACAAGTTCTCCCGGTACTGTTGAAAAACATTGGAAACAGTTTGACGGCAGACCTTTGATAGTTTGGCCAACTTTTTGTAGGAAATATTTCACTTTTTTCTGGTCACTCATTTTAATCAGATTAACAACAAATGAACATAATTGACATTAAACGTAATAACTGACATGCTTTACATAGGTAACTTGATCAAAAAAAAAAAATCAAATAATACATGGGTTAAAAGTTTTAATGAAAAACGTGTGTTAAGAATTTTTCGATCTCAGTCCTTAGTCTAATATAAGCATCTGCTCTAACATTCACCTGTAGATATTTATATAGTCCCATATAGTCAATTATAGATCTTTATATAGTCCTATTTAAGCTTTAATCGTAGATCTATATTTAGTCCGAATTAAGCTTCTATCGGAGATCATTATTTAGTCTGATTTAAGCTTCAATCTTAGATCTTTATTTAGTCCGATTTAAGCTTCAATCGCAGATCTTTATTTAGTCCCATTTAAGTTGCAATCGCAGATCTTTCTACACTCCCTTTTAAGCTTCAATCCTAGATTTGTATATAGTCCTATTTAAGCTTCAATCTTATATCTTTTTTTAGTCCCATTTAAGTTTCAATCGCAGATCTTTATTTAGTCCCATTTAAGTTTCAATTGTAGATCTCTATTTAGTTCCATTTAAGCTTCAATCGTAGATCTTTACTTAGTCCCATTTAAGCTTCAATCGTAGATCTTTACTTAGTCCCAGTTGTATTTTCTTGTACTTTTTCTGCTTTTTCTTAGATCTTTACTTAGTCCCATTTAAGCTTCAATCTTAGATCTTTACTTAGTCCCATTTAAGCTTCAATCTTAGATCTTTACTTAGACCCACTTAAGCTTTAATCGTAGACCTTTATTTAGTCCCATTTAACCTTCAATTGTAGATCTTTATTTAGTCCAATTTAAGCTTCAATCCTAGATCTTTATTTAGTCCCATTTAAGCTTCAATCGCAGATCTTTATTTAGTACCATTTAAGCTTCAATCGCAGATCTCTTTATATAGTCCCATTGAACTTAGTTAAGAAATTTATATTCATAAATAAGTGTGTTCTACCTCGTTAAATAAAAGAATTCCTTGAATAAATGAATATTTAAATTTAAACAAAAAAAAAAAGAAGAGTTCGCCCAAGTCAAACATTAATTAATTAAATAAAACTATTTAACTTTCCTGTAATATTTAAATGAAGTTTTAATATCAATGTGATCCACCAACCAACCAACCAACCACTTATGAATAAATAATCAAACATTTAACAAAGCAAAGAAGGTGTTGAATATCAGAATGTTCGTTAAAATGTCGACGATCTTAAATTAGCGATATTAATGCTAAATACAACGACCTATTTCAATTGTATTGATTATATAGTGTAGAATGTGTGTATGTATTGTTAAAAAAGAACCTTTTAGCGTTTTTTTAGAAAAACTATAAATTAAATGTTTATGCATAAGTATTTCTGATTAATTTACTGACTTTATTACATGTGTATGTATGTATAGTGGATCTGTGTCAATAAATTGATTATTTCCCTTCTGTAAGAAAAAGGACATTTTATAGCCTTGAACCTCAAGTACAGAACAGTACTTATGATTCTTTAAGCAACTATGCTTGAAAACCTTCATTATCTACTAAATATTAAATGAAAAACGTTTTAGAACACTGAAATTTGTTTTCAAAATATTATTTTGACATAAATTTTGGGAAATACATGAACTTAAATTCTGGAGCTACATATTTAATATATGATCACTTAAAAATGTCTTCATCAACTTTTCGCTGCATTTGGAAGATGTTTAAGCAAATATCTAACCAAATTCAAACATTGTTGATGGACGCCATAATTCTGATCTTAATTGAGTTTATCAAATTTTGTATGATCTTGTTATTGGTATTCGCAATTGGTTACTCAATATTCTACTTAGTAAGTTATCGAATAGATTAATGATTTTCTTAAATATTTATATACATAAATATTTCTAAATTATAGTGGAATAACAACTGCAATGAGAATTCACAAACTGTAGAGAATTTATTAAAATCAGAACGTCTTAGTGATGGTTTAATGGAAAACGGCAGTTTTAGTAAATATCCCTATGTAGTTGACTTGCCATCAAGAACTTCAGCTGAATCTTTTAAATCGAACAAAAAAATTAAATCCCTTGAGAAACACCAGTAACAAGTAAAGAGTAAAAACTAAAATAGTAAAGCAGATATACGTTAGCAGATAGATAAAAGAACTAGGCTTCAAGGATCACAAAAAAAAACGATTTAAATTTTTATAAATTTCTCTAAAATTTTGCAATAAATTTTTACTTGTCAATTTCATTCTAGTTGTTACAAAACCTTAAACTCTATGGAAACTTTCATGATCATATTGATCATCGAACGAAGGTCTTTCCTCTTTGTTTTTGCTTGATCTTCTTGTTTTACTCAATCTAGATTTATTATGTGATTCCATATCTTCGTCCGACATAATTTCCCTTTTAATGTCAGTGTGTTTATTCGTATCTTCTACCTCTTGATTGTTATTTGATTTGGCTGATGTTGATGGTCTATTCTCCAAATCTTCCCTTAATTTTGATTTTTTACCCAAACTAGTTTTAAGTGTCTGAGAAGCTCTACTCGTTTCATTTAGTTCCTGTTTTATTTGAGAGATGAATGGATTTTTGAATGGTTCAATAGCGTCAATGTGTCTGGTGTTTGATGGCGCCTTATGAATTTCTTTATTTACAAATTGTTCTAATTCAGCTTCGGATTTAATGACTTTTCCTTGATTCTCTTCGAATTCTGCTTCAATTTCAAGTTGTTCCAATAAGCTGGCTCTTTGTTTTATGAGGGTTTCATTGGGTGGACCAATTCTCAAGCAGGTTTCACCCACAATTTGATGTGCCACTAAATCAGATTCTCTATTTCGATCATTTTGGTTTTCATTGGTTATTGGTATTTGATTTCCTGGTAGAATTTCGTTCAACTATGGATTAAGATAAGTTTTGGGTTATCGTTAACACATGAAATTTCTTTAGCATGTTGCTAACGATAATTTGAACAATTTCTTAAGCAGAAATTGTCTATATTATCGATAATTCGAACAATTTCTTTAGAAAATCTTCAGTGTTATTCTATTAAAGGAAGTGTTCTGCTTTGTTGATAACTCCAACCATTTCTTTAGGAAATTGTGTTATCTCGTATTAATTGTAGCTAAACCGATAAATCTGTTGATATAACTAAAATAAAACTTACAAATTCAAATGACCACACGGCAAAATAATAAACTATTAATAGGATTAATGTAAATTTAAACATTTCCTTGCACACATTTAGGGAACCATCAACCAAGACAGCAACGGAGCCTCTAACAAGTTCTTCAAGTAAATATTTAATTTGTTCAACAACTATCATGCTGCTTTAGAATTCATGGCGATTTTTTCATAAATAAAATTTTTGTTAACAATATTTTTTAAAAACAAATAAAAATTGATTGAAAAAGTCAAATACAAACTCCAGCGGTGAGTAGTATTACTGTAGTTGAATTGCATTCACTTATCTTGGACAAAAATCTAGCACAGACAAGAACCTATTATAGTCATACACTATGTGTAATATATTTCTAGTGGCATCACTGTTCGTTATTGAATGCCACAGTTGTATTTTCTAGTACTTTTTCTGCTTTGCTGCTAGTTTTTGAACAGCTGTTGGTTTGTTATTGTTGTTGTTGATTTATGATAGATATCTTATCTCTGCTAAAAAAAAATACTATTTAACTATTATTTTATATTAGGAAAATCCCCAATTTAAACTCTCTTAATTAAATGATAAAACGAATCATGTCGGATGTTGATGTAAAAGCTGGCATTCAACACATTCTAAAACGAATTGATGTTGCTTACGAGCAACGGCCCAAGGTTTGTTTTTGTTTATAAGTTGGCAATAAAATGTGTTCTTCATCATAATGTTTTTTTTCACTTTCCAGGAGTTAAAGGGCGACAAACCCCTTTTAGTGGCTGTTAGCAAAACTAAACCTGTAGAAATGATTATTGATGCCTATTCGGTGGGACAACGTCATTTCGGCGAGAATTATATACAGGAATTGGTGGAAAAGGGTAATCATCCTGATATTTTAGCTCAGTGTCCCGATATAAAGTGGCATTTTATTGGACATTTACAAAGTAATAAAATAAATAAGGTAGAGTAGAGTTTTATTTGTTTATATTACATTTATTTGGTGTTAGTTTTCATATAATAATCAGTCGCAAATTATGTCGGGGTTGATTAACAACACGGCAATCAGGCTCGTTTTCGTTTTTTGGCCTTCGACAATTTGGCGTCTCGTTAATGATTAAATAATGAATTAATTCTATAAAGAATGAATTCTCAAAGAAATGAACATACACACATACAAAGGAATTAACCCTATGCATTAATCCATAATGATTTCATTAACGGAATGGTTGAGATAAAATTTATTTTGAATGGAATTAAGACTAAATTCTTTCGAGGAATTTAGAATAGATGGCGTATCATTAGAACGCGGCTTTTGTTTTTAATAACTTGTGTGTCATTTTGACGAGTACATATCTGTCATTTATTTGCACTTAGTTATTGAACATTATAGTGTAAACAACAACGTTTTTTTTTTTTTTTGCTTCGAAAATGTAGAATTTCGAACCAACGAATCGTTATATGGGGGAAGTTTTGATTTACTTCTTTAATTTGAAAAAAAGTGCAGCTGAAGAACACCAAGCACTCACCAAAGCTTATGTCAATGGGTTTCAATATGCAATTCAGAAGTTGAACCCAAAGACAAGGATCGCCCAGGCCAGCTAAAAAAGTTTGAAGACCATGAATAGGAGGGATTACTCCATGAATATTGTTTTCAAGCTAAACAAGAGCCTTCAAAATCATTGGGAGCTACTTAAGCAGCAATTTCAAAACGTTTGCGAGCAGCAGGATTCATCCAAAAGCAGGGAAATTGGGTACCATACGAATTGAAGCCGAGAGATCTTGAAATATGATTTTGCATGTCCGAAATGATACTTCAACTCTATAAAAGAAAATCAATTGTACATCGAATCATTACTTGCAGATGGATCCATTTCAATAAACCGAAGTGTAAGAGATCGTTTTTGAAACCCAACTAATCATGGCACTAAGGTAATTCTCAGTATTTGATGGTCGCAAAAGGGTCCTATCTATTATGAACTGCTGAAATCTGACCAGACCTTCACAGGAAACCTGTACCGAATGCAAATGATTCGTTTGAAGCAAGCATTTACCGAAAAACGCCCTGAATATGCGGCCTGACATGAAACCTGATATTCCATCATGACAACGCTCGGCATTACATTATGCAATACCTGTTAAAAACTATTTAAAATGAAGTGGTTGGGAAGTTTTACCTCAATCGCTTTATAGTATAGACTGTGATCCGCCCGGGATAAGCTTCTCTTTGGAACAGAGTGTCAGATATTGGCTTGATTCGTTTTGGCATCAAAATATGAGCAGTTCTTTTGGATCGAAATCCATATGTTGCCAGAAAGATAGGAAAAGGTCATAGCTAACAATGGCCAATACTTTGAATAAATTTATACTGTTTAAATATTTAGAACAACTTGTAAATGTAATTAAGACTTTTAAAATATAATAAAGGGTGGCCTATATAAACTTGTATAAACTATTATTATATAATTATTATAAGACTTTGATATATTGCAGTTATTTATTAAAAGTTCTTTTATTTTATTGCAGATCATAAAACTACCCAATTTATTTATGATCGAAACTGTGGACAGTCAAAAATTAGCAAACCATTTGAATAATGCCTGGGAAAAGGTAGAAATTGAAAATAAACAACCATTACAAGTGCTCATACAAATAAATACAAGTGGTGAAGAAGGTAAAATTCTAAAATCTTTGAAATTTATTATTACTTAAAACTAATTATAACATTTTTCCTTTTTTTTTGGAATACCAGCTAAAAATGGCGTTCAACCCAGTGAGGCTTCCTCGTTGTATAAATTCATTAAAGAAAATCTAAAACAACTCGATGTTAAGGGTGTTATGACCATTGGAGCATTTGGTTTTGACTACAGCCAGGGACCAAATCCTGACTTTGTGAAACTAATGGAAGTGCATAAAGAAATATGCAAAGAAAATCAATTAAATGACGGTGAATTGCAGGTATCAATGGGCATGTCGGATGATTTTGAAAAGGCGGTAAGTAGAATTGGTGTAATTTGTAACTCTATTTGAAAAATGAAAATTTTCGAATTTGTATGCAATATAACAAATAATTGCTAGTGTAGTGCAAATTTCATTACTATTATAACGAATTAGTAACGAATCAAAAATAACAGCCAAAATAACAATAGTGAAAGTGCTGTTGAAAAATTATCCACTAAAATGTACAGCGCTACTACCTAATTCCTAACGAACTATGACCCCAAACAGAAGTTGAATTATAGCCCCAAAATTAGGAATTTAATTCATTATGAATTCAAACCCCAAATGTTATAAATGAAATAAGGCCCCAACAAAGCGAAATAAACCAAAAGTTAACCTCATTTCTTTCTAATTTTTAAATTGTTTTTCATTACGACAAAAAATCAAATCTTCACACAAAAAATTGTCGAGGGTATTAACTAAACTTGCATTAATTTAATATTTTACTAAATAAATTAAAATTAAGGTCAGCTATAAGCAGATACTTTGGAACAGTCTTAATAGTATTACATTAAACAAATAAATCCGGGTCATATTCATTCAAACAACTTTAACAACTGTGTGTTAAATGTAAGGCCTTTTTGCACAATATGTTGGAAACATTAAAACAGAGATGAACATGTTAAAGTCATAAGTGTAGTTGTCATTTAAAATTGCTGGAAACAAAGACATCCTAACAAATCCTTAAATTGTTAAATATAAATATTACAAATAACGTCGAAAAAATTTAGGTTTTTCTTTAAATAGTATGTTCACATTTGCAGAGTTAATCATCTGTGATTAAGCTCTAATCACATCAAAATCGAGATGATTATCAATACATTTAAATGATTTGTTATTTACTACATATTGACATGATTAAATCTTAATCATTTCATTAATCACTTTCGACTCAGAAAGGTGGGTGTTGGGACAATATTTTTGCGCGTTACAAACATCAGCACTAACCCAATATACCCTCCCCACTATGGTGGTGTAAGGTATAAATATTCACTTGATGTTGCATGTTTTTATTCCATCTTTAAGTTAGAAACTCTATTCAAATAATAAATAAACTTGAGGTCAGATTTTTTAATAATATTTTTTGATATTTCGTATATAAGGACTGAGATTGAAAAATTTTTAACATACATATATGTTGAAAATGCTTTCTATTTTTGTGGCTTTAGAAACATCATGTTATATAACAACGGACAAGTTCTCCCGGTACTGTTTAATAACATTGGAAACAGTTTGATAGCAGACCTTTGATTGTTTGGCCAACTATTAGTAGGACCAAGTTGGGTTTTGTTAAAAATATTTAATAATTTTAGTTCGCACTTTTTTCTGGTCACTCATTTCAATCAGATTAACCACAAATGAACATAATTGACATTAAACATAATAACTGACATGCTTTACAAAGGTAACTTGATCAAAACAAAAATCAAATAATACTTGGGTTAAAAGTTTTAATGAAAAACGTGTGTTAAGAATTTTACGATCTCAATCCTTAATACATAAATATGTGTCAAGTGTAGCGGACAGGAACTTGCTTAGACTCTTTAAGTCTTCTCTGGTAAGACCAAAGCGAGTAGGTCACACGAAAATCTTGTACGAGGTAGGTCTAATTGGTCAGGCTAGCATCCCTACTGGGATTTCGGACCATAGGACGACTTTAAGTGTCATACAGACTCACAGACGAATGCAGCGTCTTCCAGGCAGAGATTCTAGCGATCTGGAAAGCAACGGACTTGATAAGGGCACACTTCCTAGAGGGATTTGTAGTGACAATTTATGTAGATAGTCAGGCACTACTCAGGGCTTTGAAAGTGCTGAACTGTAAGAGGGCTCTAGAAGAACTATATACAATCATATTGTGTTGGGTACCAGGGCACTGTAACATACAGGGGAATGAGATTGCAGATGAAATGACCAGACAGGGTTCGGGTATGGACTATTAGTAGGGACGGGGAAGTATAAGCCACTATTATAGGTTGATCTTCAGAAGATTCCGGGATTCTACGAATCAATCCTGGTCTAGTAGGACGGTTTGCAGGGTGTCCAGGGCTATTTGGCCAAAGCTGTATGCAAAGGCAACCAAAACACTAATTGGGTTGGATAGGAAAAGTATCAGGTCTTTAGTAGGTGTGATAACCGGGCACTGCTCAATTAGAGCTCGGCAGTTTCGATTAGTTTCCTTTCGAAACTAAACATTTCTATTCGAGATTAATTTTTTTATATAATATTTCTATTCGAAATTTAAAAATTTATATTCGAAGTGGAAAATCTTAGTCGAAATTAGGAAATTTCTATTTGATATTTAAAATATTGTCTTCCAAATTTAAAACTGCTATTTAAAATTCCTATTGCTAATTAAAAATATATGTTTGAATAGTAACATACAGGCCTGTTCTGCAATCCACGTGATTTCAAATCACATACCGTTTTAAAATCACACGTGTGATTTGTGCCTGTTCTGTAAATCACACCATTATTGTATTTTTTGGTGTGATTTTAATTTTTCGAAATCACAAGAAAACAGCTGATTCCTTTATTTTAAATGTTTTGTTTTTCAAATAATTGTATAGAAATATTAAAGTGAAAATAAAAAAATGACTGGAGCTTCTGTTATATCCTTAATGGAATTAAAAAGAAGGCAGTTAAGAGATGAACGTATTAAAAAGCGTTGTTTTCCAAAAACTATGGCGCAAGCTCAACCACTATGTAAAAAAGAAAACAAAACAGCAAAGCTGCCACAGTACACAATAGCTCTTGGTTACCACTTGCTTCAACTTTGTTGCAGTTTTTTTTTTCCAATTAGCACAAAAAACTTAACACCTATTGATAACTTATAATATAATATAACAAATATTATAAATTTTATGCTGAATTCTATAATTAATTTAAAGATATTGAACATATTTTAGACAACCATTAAAAAATTTTAGTCTGGCAAGCTTCCATGTATTTTCGAAAATCATAAACAGCTGACAACTGAAAACAAACCTGAAATTTTTACAGCAGAAATATTACTTAATAAAACAAGTAATTCTTTAAGAAAATCAATGAAGGACATATTGTTTAATTTGTTTAAGTAATTTATTTTAATATTTTCCATATAATAGCCGCAGAAATAACCAAGTGATTTGAAAACATTAGTGACTTTGCTGAAAAATTTCTATTCATAATTCAAAATGTATTATTAAAAATAACAATTTGAAATTAAATATTTCTCTTCATTTTCGAAAATCGATATTGGAAATTCTATACAAAATTGAAAAATATTAAATTTATTCGAAATAAGAAATTTCATACTATTCGAAATTGAAATATTATATATGAAATTACTATTATTGTTGAACGTTTATACAAATTCGAAAAATTAAAAATTTCCATTCGATATTTAAAAAAATTGAACTTTAATATTCGAACTTTTAACTTTATTCTAGAAGTTCATATTCGAATGTATACGAAGTTATACATTGGCACATAATTCAAAATTATTTCATGAAATTGAAAATTTCTCATAAAAATTGAAAATTTGTCTTCTAATTAATAGTTTTTTTTTTAGAAAACAGAAAATTAATATCTTTTTTATAAATTTTTTAATTTGGATTGGAAAATTTCCAATCGAAATTATGAATTTTTGTTCGAAATTAAAAATTTATATTTGAATGGGATGATTTTCAAAAATAAAAAATTAAATCAAAATTTTAAAATTTGTTATTGAAATTAATATTTTCTATACAAAATCGATAACATTTATTTAAAATTTATATATTTAATATTTAAAATTTTCTGCTCAAAATTTTTCGAATTGGAAAATTTCTTTCAAAATTAAAGTATTGAAATTATAAAATTTTTTATTTTACATAAAAAAATATGAAATTTAATAAAAAAAATTTTAAATTGAAATTAAAAATTATTGTTCATAATAAAAATTTAATGTTCCGAATTATAAATTTTCAGTTTAAAGTAACAATTTTGCTGGAAAATCCTTATTTATTTCGAAAATTAAAAATTTAAACAAATGTCAACTTAATTAAAATTTTCACCAATTTCAATTTTAAGTATTAAAAACATGGATTAGAAACTGTTTAACCCCCTGTATCTATATCCCTTGCGAGTACTTTCAGTAAAAATTTAACATTTATTTTGTTATTGTAACAAAAACAAAATTAATTTAAAATGTTCAAAGAAACTGATAGTAAATTTCCAATAACAGTTAAATTAAAATTTTAACAAATCAGTAACTTTTCACTTATAAACGAAAATTACATAAATTTTAATTTATTTAAATTAGCAAAATTGTTTCAATTATTTGAAATGCCCTCATCCAGAATCAAAATATGTATTTTATAATGTAAACAAAATATTGTATTCGTATTATAAAAATTTGTTTTCATTTATCAACTGTTTTATTATTATTTTTTGTTCTCTTTTTTTGTTATTCCTTCCAGATTGAAATGGGTAGTACTATTGTGCGTGTGGGAAGTTCTATTTTTGGTTATCGGGCTAAAAAGACCACTACTGCTTAATTCTCTACGTATGGTTCGATCTTATGCTGCTAGTGAATCGTATACTAAATTTTAAAAATTGTTTTCTTTTTTTTTATAATTGTTGTTTTAGCCGTTGTATATGATGTGGAAATGAGTAAGCAATATAATACTTATTGTTGTTGTATATAGAAGAAATATATGTAAAATAAAGATCTGTTCATTTATATACTAAAGAAATTTTTTTTTGTTTGTTTTTAGAATTTAGGACAATACATGCTGATTGTTTTTCCCTCTACTAGATGACGCAGTTCGGCTATTTGAAATATATTTGTTAATACTAAATTTTATATATATATATGAATAAGTAGTACATACACATACTAAGTTATATAGAGAGAACTTTAAATTGGTATTTTACTTAGAAAACTGTTTGAAAAGTTGTTTGTATAAATCAAAATAAAATGATTTGTATATAGTAATTTGAAAGCCAAAACAAAATACATATTTTTTTTTAAAATACATTTACTCATTCATACAAATGCATTCTGTAAAAATGTACACAAAACATTTAAAATAGTAAAAAAAAATTAATACAATACAATTCAACAAAGTTATGAATTATGTATATCAAAGTTTTTTGTTTAAATTTTTTATTAAACACTTTGAAATTTTTTTTTAATAAAAAAATGTTTTCCTCTACAATTTTGGAAAACAATCATTTACATATCTACCTAATCTTTGATTTGTACTTGTAATTCATCATGTAATAGTTGGATTTTGCGTATAAAATTCTTTTTAAATTCAATTCTGAATTAATATTATGATATAAAACCCTTATTCATAATAAAATTTTATAAAACAAAATTTCATACCAAATTTGAATGAAACCTGTTTTTATAAAATTAAAGAATAAGTAAACGAATTCCATACAAATTTGGTTTTTGAAAATCACAAATATTTGTTTATGTTTTCATATATTTTTTTATGTAAAAATTTAAATTAATCAAAGAATTTCCTTTGAAAATTGTAAAATTCTTTTAATAAAGTCGAAAACTAAATATCTTTCGTTACTGTTACGTAGAAGAGATTAAATCTCTATTTCAAAAATTGGTCTCGATACATTTGAATAGTTTGTAGAATGTTTATAAAAGAATTTAGAAGAACTTCAAGCATTTGTGACCCTATACAATTTTACATATTTATTATGTTACATTAAATTCTTTTGTAACAAAATTCATTACTATTTAATAAATTTTTAAATTTGTGTTGGTGATTTTCAAACCTAAAGTGTAAATTTATGATCAAAAATAAAAATTCCAATAGAAATTGAAAAGCTTTTCGAAATTAAAAATTTTTATTCATATTTAAACAATTTTTTTTTTTTTTTTAAATTGAAATTTCTATTCGAAATAGGAATTTTGTTTTAATACAACTTTTAGCTCATTCAATTAATTTCTTTATTAAAAGAATTTTATATTTTTCAAACAATATTCTTTGAAATTTTGACATAAAAAATTAAAAAATGTTTGTAAAATTTATAAAAACCAAATTTGTCACAAATTCATTCGTCGAATCATAATTTTAGAAATACGTCAATTTTATAAAAACAGGCTGTAAATTATTTGTGCTTAATTGAAAATTTCTACTCGAAATTGGAAATAATAAAATTAAACATTTTTACTGGATATTGATAATTTAAATTTCTATAAAAATATTTAAAAATTTATAACTTGTATGCAAAATTAAAGATTTTTTGAAAATTAAAATTTCCAATTATAAAATCTATTCGAAATTAAAAAATTTTTCACATTTAACATTTTTTTGTAAACAACACACTATATCGAATGTTGTTGTAGCAGTTCTGCTGTCTTCAAAAGTTCTTTTCTAGTTCTTTTTCAGTTGATATAGCTGTCACTGGTTGGCAATCTTTGGTCGAGTAAGATTCGGGTCTATCCGAAGCAATGATCTAATTATCGTTCTAATGGTTTGTTCGATATTAAAAAGTTTTAATACATTTTCTATATGGAAATGCAAACTTTTTCGAAATGAAATATTTTATTCTAAATTCTTATTAATTTTTAGCTGCAATTAAAATTTTTATTCGATTTAAAAAAATGTTTTTCGAAGTTAGATTTTTTTTCTGAAAATTTCTAAACGAATGTTAAAATTTTATTCAAAATTAATAAATACTCAAATAAAAAAAATTTATATTGCAAATTTTTTAATTTCGAATAAAAATTTTTAGGAATTTCAAAAATATTTTTTATTTCGAACAAACAATTGTTATTTCGAATACAACGTTTTATTTAGAATAGAAATTGAAAAATTTTAATTATAGAATTTGTATGTATATAGTTTTTCAAAAATTTAAATTTATACGAAGTTTTTATTTTAAAATTTCTACTTGAAATTGAAAACTTCTATTTGAAATTTAAATTTTTTAATCGGAATTAAAATTTTTTATTTGAAATTGAATATTCAAAGATTAAATTTCTCAAACTCGAAGTTTTTAGTAGAAAATGAAAATTTAAACAATTTTTCAAATTATAAATTTCTATTTAAAAAATGTTTGTTCGAAATTGAAAAGTTTCTCAGTGAAATTTTTATTTGGAAAGTTTCTATGCAAATTACGAAATTAAAAATCGTATTCAATTCCAAAAAAAAATCTCTTCGAAGTTCAACATTTTTAGAGGCATTGAAAATTATTCAAAGTTAATACATATTTATTCAAAGATTTAATTTCTATGTCAAACTTTTATTTGAAAAAAAATATATAAAAAAAAATTAAAATTTTTACTCTAAATTAAAATTGAAACATTTCTAATCGAAATTAAACATTTTTAGTAGAAATTTAAAATTTAAACAACTTTCCAATTTTCCTCCTAAAAAATATGTGTTCGAAATTGAAACGTTTCACTTCGAAATTGTTATTTGGAAATTTAAATTTTCTAAACAAATTACAAAATTTAAAATCGTCTTTAAAATAAAAAAAAAAATTCTTCGAAATTCAACATTATATTTATTCGAAGATTTAATTTCCATGCGAAACTTTTATTTGAAATTAACAATTCATACTCGAAAATTTTTGTTAGAATTTCAAAATTTCTGCTCGAAATTAAACTTCAAGCATTTGTGACCCTATATGAAATTAAAAACTTTTAGTAAAAATTTAAAATTTAAACCATTTTCCAAATTATAAATTCCTCCTAAAAAATATTTGTTCGAAATTGAAAAGTTTTTCTGCGAAATTTTTATTTGAAAATTTAAAATTTTTAAACAAATTACAAAATTGAAAATCGTCTTCAAAATAAAAAAAAAATTTCTTCGAAATTCAGGCATTGGAAATTATTCGAAGTTAAAACAAATTTATTCGAAGATTTATGAAATTAAAAATTTTGTTTTGTTAGAATATCAAAATTTCATCTCGAAATTAAAAAAATTGCCCAATTATAATTCCTCCACGAAAACGTTCGAATTGGAAAAGTTTGGGTGAATTCCTAAATGCAGTAAATATGTCAATCACTGATGCAATGAACTGCAAACTTTTGCAATAGTTAACTTAATGATTCGGTGGTTGCAAATATTTGCGGCATTACTGCCAACAATTTGCTTTAAAAAACGTTTGACGCAAATAAATTATGGCAAATATGCTTTTTCGAACGCTAAATTTAAAATTAAATTTTAGTGGCATTGAAAATTATTCCCAGTTACAGATTTCTCATGAAATTTTAAAGAAAATCAAAGATTTAAATTCTATAATATATTTTTATTAGAAAGTGAAAATTTCTAATTGATAGTTTTTGTTCGAAATTGAAAATTTCTATTCGAATTAGAATTTGTTTCAAATAAATTCTACCTGAAATCAAAAATTCTCACAGAAAATTAAAATTTTTTTTTAAATTTCTATTGGGAATTAAAATTTGAAATTAAAAATACTTTCGATATTTCAATACTTTCAAAACAAATTTCTGAAATTTAAAATGAATTCTGGGCGGTTACTATGTAACTCAATCCCAAAACGAAAATGTTCGAAATTGTGTGCTAAATACATTGTAATTCGAGACAATTTCCTTTCGAATTGAATTAGGGAGTAGCCCCCAGATGTTTCCTTTAAATTATTAAATTTATCTAGACAAACCGTAATTTTTTCAAACGAAACATTTTGAAACGATTTGCGATTATATTTCTGAAAATTTTAATTAGATTTTAAAAGTTTCCAATTTACTCCCCAATGCTGAACTTTATGTAAGTGGTAATTTACTAGGAATTTGAAAAGATCGAGGTATCTTAAGTGCATAACAACATACACACATATTTTACAGGAGAAGTTTTTTCCTGTTTCTTTGCATGTTTTAATTCAAAGTAAATATAAGAACGATGTGGATTGGTACAACTATGAAATATGAACAGATTACACAGGTCAACAGCAAAAAAAGGCTGATATAACCACTATATAGATTTGATGCATCATGGCTACCTAAGTTAGTACAAAAATGGTAAAATTTTGCAATTCTATGGAGAGATTTTTTTTAATGTTTAGTAACACTGTGTGTCATTTTTGGAGTTCTTTATGACAAGGGCTACAACTTTGCCTCAGAGAATAAATCAAACATTTGAACTGTTTGCGAGATATGAGCCTGAGAATATGATCACTTTTTTTTGCAAAAATGACACCGAGGCCCCAAATCTTTGGGGGCCCATAAAAAGAGTGCATGACTTTGGCCAAAACGGGTCTTTTTTGTTTGGTCTTTTATCACGTAGTGGTGTCCGTATATGGTTATTTTTTTTCGTGTTGCACTGTGGAATTAATGATATCTCAAAATATTAATGATAACTCAGAAAAACTAAAATTTTGTGAAATTGAGCGAATTCACTTAATTGTGAATAAATTTGAAAAGAATCAATCGATTTTTACGATCGATATCTCTTGTTGTTCCTATTATATGTGGCTTTGCGATAAAGTTATAAATCTGTACAATTTCAGCCGTTTTCGATTTTTCACGATTTTTTTAAAACAAAAAAAATTAGATATTTTCCCGTAAAAAAATATATTTTTTGCTTCAATTTGTTATTATAACTCTGAAACTACTAAGCCGATTGAAACGCAATATATGTATGAGAATATGTACATAGCACAACGAAAATGTTTCTAAAATTCAATCAATCGAAAGAAGAACATTAACTACTCAATTTGATGTATATTAAACAAAAAACTAAAATTTTGTGAAAATGAGCGAATTCACTTAATTGTGATTAAATTTGAAAAGAATCAATCGATTTTTATGGTCGATATTTCATTTTGTTCCTTTTACATGTGGCTTTACGATAAAGCAACAAATCTGAACAATTTCTGCCGTTTTCGATTTTTCATGATTTTTTTAAAACAAAAAAATTAGCTATTTTCCCGTAAAAAAAATATATTTTTTGCTTCAATTTGTTATTTACACAGCCGATTGAAACGCAATATATTATGAAAATTTGTACATAGAATGGGGAAAATGTTTTCAAAATTCAATCTATCGAAAGAACATTAACTACTAAATTTTATGTATATCAAACAAAAAAACTAAAATTTTGTGAAAATGAGCGAATTCACTTAATTATGAATAAATTCGAAAAGTATCAATTAATTTTTATGATCGATATCTCTTGTTGTTCCTATTACATGTGGCTTTGCGATAAAGTTATAAATCTGTACAATTTCTGCCGTTTTCGATTTTTCATGATTTTTTAAAACAAAAAAATTAGCTATTTTCACGTAAAAAATATATTTTTTGCTTCAATTTGTTATTATAACTCCGAAACTACTGAGCCGATTGAAACGAAATATATATATGAAAATTTATACATAGCATGAGGAAAATGTTTCAAAAATACAATCAATCGAAAAACCAAAATTAACTACTCAATTTGGTGTATACCAAACAAAAAACTAAAATTTTGTGAAATTGAGCGAATTCACTTAATTATGAATAAATTCGAAAAGTATCAATTAATTTTTATGATCGATATCTCTTGTTGTTCCTATTACATGTGGCTTTGGGATAAAGTTATAAATCTGTACAATTTCTGCCGTTTTCAATTGTTCATGATTTTTTTAAAACAACAAAATTTGATATTTTCACGTAAAAAATATTTTTTTTGTTTCAATTTATTATTATAACTCCAAAACTAATGAGCCGATTGAAACGCAATATATAAACGGATTAAAGGTTATGTAAATCTCAACTTTTCTAAGTTTATTTTAATAACATCGGACTGACCCTTTTTGAGATATCATTAATTTTGTGGAGAAACGTTTAAAAAAAATTTATAATTTTACTTAAACATTTTTTGGTAAAAAACCTGTCCATAGAATTTAAAATTTGGACCATATTTGTACTAAAAACCCTTTAAAATGTTTTCGGTTTTGTTGCCTTGTGTTATGTAAAGGATTGTTTAAGTTATCGATTTGCATTAAATAATGAAAATCTAATATATTGTTGGTTAAGATATTTCGCTGTTAAGGCTCGATATGTGTATGAAACTTGTTATTAAAACATTTTCATTATAATTTTGAATTCAAAGTGTAATTTTAGGCACTAACAGCATGAATCGCTTTAACTATTATCAGCATTACTTGTGACATTTTAATGTCAGCTGTAAACGCTAGAACGAACTTTTTTAAAATTTCAAACATTATGTATTTAAAATACAAAAGAAAACTCTTACAAATCTTTATTTTAAGGGGCTCATTTTAAAAAACAAATGGCTAATTCTCATAAATATTTATATAATAAAATATTTACAGCCAAGAAAGTTGGTTTACACAATTTAATTCTTTAAAGCTAAATATGATCAATATTGATATTGAAAAATCCAGGAAGTGCTATAATATAAACACAAATTAAAATGTATTTAGATTTCCGTTAAAGGAGGCAAACTAAAGTTCTAATGAATTGTATTATAAAAAAACCACTGCAGCACTGTTCAAATTAAATTAATCTCAAATATATATAAATTTCACAAAGGAATATTTTATGCAAATTGTAGTATAAACAAAAATTAGAGCAGATTTAATATTAAACAAACATGAACGCAACCAGAACTAGACTGGTATGGGGTCAATTTCAATTAAAAACAATTTTAATATTTCTTCTTCTTCTTGTTTTTAGTGTTTCAAACAAAATTAAACACTAAATTTCATTTTAGACGAGGTCATTTTAAGTAAAAGAATATTAGCAAAAAACAAGTAAGAGTATTATAATCGGTTGTGCCGAATCTTGTATACCCACCATCAATATGTGACAATAAAATATTTTTCTAATATAGGGGTTGTTTGTGGGGCAGGATCAATTATGGACCGATCTTCACAAAAGTTGGTGGAAAGATTTCACCACGATATTAATTATTATAAGACAATTATGAATGTTCAAGTCATTTGCTGAGGGGGGCTTTGTATGGGGACTAGGGACAAATATTGCCAAATTTTCGCCATACTTTACAATATAATTTCAGAGTACTTAGAAATAATTTGTGCAAAATTTTATCAGGATTGCCGTATAATCAACATATTTATGACTGCTCAAACAGTATTCCGGGGGACATTTGTATGGGGACTAGGTGAAATCATAAGTCAGTTATGCTTATTTTCAATACCGAACAAACTTGATCAACATAGAGAGTATTTGTGAAAAATTTCAGCCATCCTTTCGTTTGGGCCCTATCGTGTTTTCAACAGACAGACGGACAGATGTAGCTAGATCGTCTTAGAATTTTATAAGCACCCAGAATATAGATATATAAATATTTCGATGTGTTACAAACGGAATGATAAAATCAATATACCCCTTCATCTTTTTTAATGGTGGGTATAAAAATACAAACAGAAAATGGCATAAAGCCAAGTACCTTTGAAATTATTTCATTTCAATGGTGGCAAATACCACAAAAAGTATTTTTGAGTTTTTAGCCCCGCAATCTAAGAGAAACAAAAAAATTATAAAAATAAAAAAAAAAAAATGGAAAGAATCATATAAAACGATATATAGATTCATGTGTTTGTACATACCTATGTACTAAGAAATAAACAAACAGAAACAAATATTACATACAATACAATACACATGTTATTGTTTAAGAACCCTGCAGTTTTTGGTGCCAGTTTAGTGTAGAGGAATATGTTAGCTATATAAAGCCATATATTGGTTAAGCACCAATCTATTTGCAATGATATTAACAGGCAAATTTACTACGCCCATGTCATTGTGCCGCCTCACTATGGACTCAATTAATATCTTCTTCTGGCGGTAGCTTGCTTCAAAGAAAACGAAAACATTTCTTTTTTTTTGGGGGGGTTAAACTGTTTGATTTATATAACAGTGAGTAATCTGAACAGTTGCCAAAATTGAGGTCATTTTTCTTGAAGACAATGACAAACTATTGGACAGTTACATATGGGCAATTCCATGTCATCGTACGTGACATTTGTACGCCTATAGAGTCGAATAGATCTTGCAAAAATAAGAGTATCTAAAAAATAATTTGGTCTATATGTTTCACTCGGGCACTATATTTTTAAAAAATAATATGTTCTTTCGAAACATTGTTGTCCAAAATATCGAGCGAAATAAGGGTATATCGTACGTGACATAAAACGGAAGTCATTTTGAGGTACATGTAGAAATATGCGAAAATTTGGGAATCGTGAGAGGCGTTAGGTTTTCTTTTAATTTCTTACACTTAACCAAATATTTTTCTTTTACAATCCGTCATATTTAAATAAAAACAATCTGTGGATGATTTTATAATAAATACAATTTAATATCGTACGTGACATACCGTACCTGACATATTTGTCTCTTATAGTAAAACAATGCATATTCTGTAAATTTATGTATACAGAAATTAAAAAAATAAATAGAAAATATATATTCGGTTTCAATAAACAATTTTATAATAGCAACAAAACAATCATAGTCAAATTCATTTCATACTACATGCTAATTGGGAGCTTAGTTTTGACCGGAATTTTAGCCTAAAACAAGCCAATTAAATTAAAAAATTAAATATAGTCAGTTTAAATTATTATTTTCGCCAATAAAATGTTGTTATAAGCTTTAAATACTGACCTAATGGCTTAGTTCAAATATGTTTGTAAAATAGCCCTATATTACCAATTATTCAAGATGAATCAAAATAGTCTGAAACGGAAACAAAAATAATTTAGCATCCATTAATATTAAAGCATTTCAAAATGGCGCCAATTTCGCGCATATACTCTTATTTTGTAGCTAAAAATCATTAAAAACATAAAAATTTTCCAAGGAAAATTTCAAACATTTTCGAACATCATAAAAAAATTAATGAATATTGAAATATTTTTTTTTAAAGCCTCCTAGATTTTATTTAAAAACAAAAAATATGAAAAAAATCATACTATTTAAGAAATTATTTATAAATGTTATGAATTGAAATCAATGAAATCAAATCATACTATTTATTTTGAAACCTTTTTCTGTGTTAATTTAATGAATTTTTGATACATAAAAAAACTAAACGTTTTTTAAGTAAAATATTTTGAAATGATAATTTTCAATTGCTGATAGAGAAATGAAGAAGACTTAATGCCAGTTTCTCGATGTCGAAAGAAGTTAGTAGATAACTTTTAATGCTATTTCTATAACAAATTAGACAAAAAAAACTTTTTGCCCAGAAAATATATTGCCCATTGATGACAAAAAATTATATTTTTATTAAAAACTTGGATAATATACACATTTTTAAGTAAAATCTAACAAAATATGCATTATCAATAAAATATGCAAAAATATGCCCTAACAAATCGATGCCATTTTCTAGAAAAATGTGGGATTCGGATAGAAAATTAGTCTACATTGTATTTGGACGTTAGAGAAATAAACATGCATTTGCATATAAATCCGACCCCTAGTTATGAAATCAGGACAAAATGCTTCAATGGCGATCCTGTGTAATTTTAGAAGCTAGTTCACAAACAACTAATTTACAATGCAATGCTGTAAATAACTCGATATTTTTTTTAATTATGACGTTGTTGCAGCAAATGAGTGATATGTTTGCTGAATTTTGTATGGATACTGCTATTATATTGATATTTATGTACTATAGATCCTAGAGAAATCATAAACTGATTCTTGTAATTTTCAACAGAGCTTATTAAAAGAACAATGTCTGCAATATCTCATGATATTATCTGCAATATATTTGAAGAAATATCTTTCATGGTGGTTGTCTCACATTTTTGTCCATAACTCTGGTTCTACTAGACCGATTTTTACCATTTTCATTTCTTGTTCAAAAATAATATTTGGAAAAATTTCATTCCTCGAGGTGCTAACAAGCCAACAACAGATAGACGGACGGACAAAGCTAGATCGTCTTAGAATTTAATAGGGACCCAGAATATGTATATACTTATTGGTTCCACGACCAATATGTTAAAAACGGAATGACAAACTTAATATAACCCCCATTTTATTGGTGGTGTACTCACAAAATACTCTAGACTTACGTTTTTCATTAATATCTCATACACCACATGTTCGATAGGAAATGGTTGATTTGCGTTTAGTATTAACATAGCCTGGTATATATAAACTGGGTGCCTCTAAACGTCCAGTAGCTATAAAGCGTGACATATCCATTTCCAAACGATGTGCCAAGGGACACTTAAAATGTATAATCATTTGTATGCAATGAAGACTAATTCCTTAGTCTTGCGAGCATCAACATCTAACACCCATTCCGGTATTCCCATAACCGATCTTAGTTCTTCCAAAAATTGGGCCCTTTTATAAAATATATATATTTTTTTGTAATTTTAACAATAAAATCTCTAGTTTTTTTGAACACTTTTACTTACACCACAAATCTGGGAGGTTTTTGCAAGTTAATATATTTAATAACATTATGATCTGGTTCAATATTGGCGGAGGCATATCTATATATATTATCGCCATATAAAGTTAAGCGGTATCACCAAGTCTGAATTAGCTGTTGGCCAAAAACTGATGACACCATTTTTTGAGGGCCCACTGATTTTCAGAATCTTTGGGGGACCATAAAAATATATTGGTCACCAAAATGGATTTATTTTAGAATTTTCAAAATGGGAAGCGATTTAAATTTACTGTAAAAACGTTCAGTACTATGTATTGGCATTTGGAATCATACATTAATTATAATAACTGAAGAATTCGTTTGTATTAAAATCAATCTGATGAAAGGTAATGCAGATGCAACCGACAAACATTAGAATAACACCTATTAATAATTATCACAATAAGTTCGCCATGAAAGTATTAATATAGCTTGTGAAAAATTGACGTGTTACCTTTAACACTGCAGGGAATATGTATTGAGAAATACAGTGAATGACAAATATATCGGAAACTTTGAAAAACATTTTGATTTTTTAATTCCAATTTTTTTTTATATGATTTACAGTAATTATGCAAACTATGTAATTATTAAAAAAAATGCACAAAATGCTTCTGCTATGACTAATTACTTCCCGATTGCCATGAAATTAGGTCGCATGATTTCTTTTTATATGGATTTTTTCTGGATATCAACATTTTTAAGAGTTTGGTGATCGTTAATGTTATTTTCGGAAATGGGCCTTATATGGAAGCTATGGTCAATTATGAATCAATCCGTACACAATTTTTAGGTGGGATTTATTTGTATGTAAAACTTATTTGCGGACAATTTTTTGTGGATATCTACATATAAAAATCAAACATTTATAGTCGATAAAGCCCTATATCGGGAGGCCAGCCAAGCGAATGGACAGACATTATTAAAGTGATTCTGAGTCGATTGTTGCGTCTAAAATGTCTCAAATTGCTTCCACCCAAAGCAATGACATGTTAAACTGGTTCCTTTCTTATACATTCGATCCCGTAAAACCATAAACAATTCTTTGTCAGTTTCCTTTCCCCTAGGGAAGCTATAAACTGATAGAAATTCAGTTTTTAAGAAATATACAAAGTAAAATTCTAAAATAAAAACAAATTTAAACAAATTTTTATAGGCACTCACTGTAAATCGATTGTATATACGTAGACATAAGTACATACACCAAATAGTACATATTTATATCAAAATATTTCTTACACTGACTCACTGCCATATACGATTTACAAAAACGATTTCAAAAACATCTCCCACTATTTGAAATATTCTCATCTGCTTCATTTGAATTGTGTCTAATAAAATTTCATTTCATTTCATTATGATTTTTTTTTTTTCAATTTAAATTTAATAAATTCATATTGTATCACCTTCATTCACATCTTTCTTGTAAATCTACGAAACATAAATATCAATACATGAACTTTCATAATTATTACATTTTTCCCTCTATCATTTAGAAATTGAACGTTTAATTTATTTAGAATTTCTTTCTCATTCACATAAGTATTTAATAGTTTTGAACGAAAACATAAGAAAATGATACAATTATTTCTAAATTGGCGAAAAGCCAAATCTGATTAATAATTTTGGCACGTATGAGCAAAACAAAAAAGGAATATATATATATATATACGAATATTTTTTGAATATTTGTGTTGTAAATCTCTATTATGTCTCATCGATTAGTTGTTATTAATAAACAAAAATTTTTTTGAAAAATCACACAACCAAAATAAAGAATTTATATGCATTTATGCATTAAAATATTTTGTTAGGAAATGTCTGCAACCGTTTAAATTTATTTTATCTGTCTGTTAATTAAATAATTACTTATCTTTAATACTATTAAGTATTTAGAATGAAAATTATATAATATTTTTGTCAGGGATTTTATTGTGACCTAAAAAGTTGAAATTTTAAAATATTTGGCGAAATTTAAAAATAATTGCAAAATTTTAGTTTTATAATTATATTAATTTAATGTATGAAATGAAATAAAATTAAATCTCATATACTTTATTTAACAATTACTACTAAAATTAATTCATTCTATTATATTCATAGAGCAAATGTAAAATTTTTATTATTAATCCCAAATCTTGTAAGAACAGTTTTCTGATTCAATATTCCTTGTGACTTTGATTGATAGAAATCACAAAGTTGATTTTAAAATATTATTTAAAACATGGTAATGACTTGCAATTTACTGAACAATTTACTTTTCAATGACAACTACATACCATCTGCATTACTTGGAAGTAGTTTACTTGCAAGTACTTGTTTATGAAGTTCAGAATTAATTAATAATAAAATACATTCAACCTTTGAATAATTACATATTTGTTAATTCAAATCTAAATCTAAATTGATTTCGATCAGCTGTATATGGTTACGGTTATGGCACGTCTAATTAAACCTTAAGGCACCCTTGGGGCTTTAGAGACTGAAACATAGTCGGGTTTTTGTTAGAATAGTTTTTAAATTTTTATTGAAAACTACTGTTCTAATTGTTCATCACTCAAGTCAGATAATTTTAAATGTTTGTACACTCGACGAGCCATTTCTATAAATTTTATATAAAAACTTACAAATCAAAGCAAACAACATTTTTCTATATGAGGCAGCAAAACTAGCCTGAAGGCACTCATCAATTTATCACGTCTCTAAAGAGTAGCTTACCTTTTTTGACATAAATCTTGACTCCAATATATAAAATATAAGCATAATTTTTAAGAAAAAAAATATGATTGCAATCGGGACACTTTAAAACAATTTAATCAAGGTTTGATGTTTGGTTGTTAATGCACTTAGTTTGTAAAAAGCGCAGTAAATAAGAATGAAGAGAGCTTTTAAGACGTTTCAAGACATATTAAAATATTTAAGTACGTTTTTTTAGAAACAGTTACAAGAGTTTTTGAAATGAAAAATCATTTATATTTGCATTAACTGGCATTTTTGCGATGAGTGCCTTGAGGCATGCTTAAGCATTAAAGGGTTAAGCTTTACTGAAATCGGTATAATTTTTATCAGTTTTTTGGCAATAATTTAAGTCAAATCATAATGAAATTACTTACACCGTCAGTGCTGATATATTTCTGGGCGACCACCTAAAGTTAGTTATCTTAGGTAATTTATTATGTCAAAGTTAAATTTATATTTAGAGTACTTGCAAATATTTATAAAAACTACGCTTACATCTGAGGGTTATCCCTTTTATTGCATGATATACATATTTATTTTGTCTTTAAAACTATCGGGGTTGTCATAGAATCCAACCATTGTCGAAGTCGGTTTTTAAAACGGCAGAATAAGTACATTGGTGTCGTGAAATCGAAAGTTATTGGTTTTATATTCGATTTAGAATTAAATTCTTTATCGATTAAATACCTTTTCTGTCGTTTTAAAAACCGATTCCAACAATGGTTGGTCTCTATGACAACCCCGTATAATTATTTTCCTTGGTATTTAGTAGTCACATGCTTAACGTGAGATCTTGGTATGCGAAAAGGTATAAACATGAAATTTGGACTATAGGTTGCCTTCTACCTTTCCAGATCCACTAGGAAGGGACTTTTGGAAATTCTAAGGTTTTGGGGGTAAAAAGGGTAAATTCATTAACCTTATATCTTATAAACTAATACAGATACAAACAATATCTAAAATGAATCTTGATCAACATAAAAAGACAGGTGCTTGGCACATTTTTGAAAATTATATTTTGGTACATGTTTGGAACCATATGTTTTTTTAAACCAATAAACATAGGAATAAAATACCAAATCCATATTTGGTACTTTTTGGAAATTCGAACACTGAAGGGGTAAAAATGGTATATATTCTTGGTGCTTTTTTCATAAAATATGTTTTTATATAGATTGATATCTTATTATGTGCTATGAAGCTAAAATGTATTTGAATAAAATTTTCATCAACTCAATGTGAGCAAAAAAGTACCAAACATTTTAAAAACTAGTTTATAAATCCAATTATTTGTTAAGTCAATTTTGATAAAATTTTATACATTGGTTCCTCCTGTCATACAAAAATTAACTAACATGTTGTTATTTGATACTTAAGGAGCGAAGGAGCCAAATCCGGGTAATCACTTTGGTAATTTTTTAAAACATATAATTTTCTTGAGAAAATTAATATAGCCTTGTTTGAGACATATTCGTGCCACAAAAAAAAAACTTGTCGAAGGGAAAGAGAAATTAGTACTTTTTCTTCTAATGGTACTTTATTAATAGTTTAAATTTTTTAACATATCGACATAAAAATTAGCTGATATGCTTCTGAGTGAAGTAAGAGTTAAGAATACGATACTTTTTCGTTCCTCTAATGGTACTTTTTGAATTTACCCAGAAACGTGAAATTAAGCATATATGGTACTGTGTGAGTTTTATTTTATTCTAATGGTAGTTTTTGAATAATTTATTTATTTAATGAAACTAGAATCATGAAATAAGACACACATGTTTCTGCATGAGTTAGAATCCACACAAATGGGATTTATAGGTAAATGCTGCTTTAATATTTGTCACTAGTATTAAACTTTTTCCATATTATTGATCTTTATACCATTTGTGCCAACTTATAGTCACATTTCAGGACTGAGATCGAAAAAATCTTAACATACATAAATGTTAAAAAAAATGAAACCACTAAACTTACAGTTTTGATTTGATTGAAATTTTTATTAAAATTTACAAAAATATTATTTTTATAGTTCTAATCAATAGTGATGAATTTATGAATCTTTTCTGGAAACTCTTACATTAAGGTTTTTATTGAGCTTTCTGTCACTTTGTTTGATCAGGTTGTCCATTTCCGTTTAAAATCTACTTTTGGACACCTTTTTTGTGCTCTTCAATTCTCTTATAAGAAGAGCCCATTATCTCTCCACTGGCCTCTCTTGGTACAAATACCACATTATTGTTCTTGTACCACTCAAGACCTTCCTTACCACAGCGTCAGGATGCCAAATCAGGCCAAAAATAAGTGGATACATTAAGAAGTCTTATGAATGGAAGCATCCTCTTTTGTAAACTTCCTTGATGTAAATTTCGGTATTTATAGAACCCTGTGTAACAATTGTTTGGCTTCTTTTGCCGCAACTGCATATTGCTTTAAACGCCAAGAACTTTTTGGGAAATTTTTCTAGTTTTTGTCCCTCAACTTTTCTACAACATTCCCTCGAGCATAAGCAACATAGAAATATTGAACCGGAAGCTGCGAAAAATTTTCCATACGTACGTTTCGTCATCCATTATGAAGCAGATATATTTTTTTATTAAATTTGACTTCAATTTCCGTGCTCTGTCTTTGGCCTCTAAATATTTAGCAAAGTTCCTGTCAGAAACTTTTTGAAGCTTGTATGTTTTTAAACCTGCATTGGCTTTAACTTTTCGTACCAAATAGTCCGAGTACTTAGCTAACCGCGCTGCTTTCCTACCGGATGTATTGGGATCACTTTTGAGAATGCTTTTTATTTATTGGCTTTAGAAACATCATGTGGACCATTCCTTCTACATGAACCAGGTTTTATATCAACAGACAAGTTCTCCTGATACTGTTTAATGACATTGGAATCAGTTTGACGGCAGACCTTTGATTATTTGGCCAACTTTTTGTAGAACCAAGTTTGGTTTTATTGAAAATATTAAATAATTTTAGTACGTACTTTTTTCTGGTCTCTCATTTTAATCAGAATAACAACAAATGAACATAATTGACATTAAACTGAATAATTGACATGTTTTACAAAAGTAACTTGATCAATAAAAAAATTTCAAATAATACTTGGGTTAAACGTTTTAGTGAAAAACGTGTGTTAAGGTTTTTTCGATCTCAGTCCTTATGTTTCATTTAAATTTAATAAGAAAAATCGATGATCATCACATACCCTCAGATATGTAAGGTGAAGAAGAAATGTTCCACAAATACTCTCTGTTGATAAGGTTTGTTTGGTATTGAAAATGGACAATATCGGTCCATGATTTCATCTATCCCCCCTGCAAATGTCCCCCCGGAATACTGATTGAGCAGTAATAAATATCTTGATTATGTGGCAATCCTGATCAAATGTTGAACAAATTAGTTTTAAGTATTCTTATACTGTAAAGTATGGCGAAAATCGGGAGACATTAGTCCCTATGGTTGTCACAGACATATACTTGTTTACTGTAACCATATATATGATTGATACAATCATGTGAATCGTAAGTTAACCTTATTATGGTTACTACAATCATGTAAATAGTTACTGTGACTATAATATTGTTAAAAAACTTTTGAAAATGTTAAAATGGTTCTGTAAACATGCACAACTATATTTTTTCAATTACTTGTTAAAATTTAAATCATTCAAAAAAAGGACAGATTATTTTAAAAATGTACTTAATTTTGTATTGAAAGATTCACAGGTATGACTGGGAATAAACAGAATTTTAATATAGATAAAATCCAGGAAATTATGAACCCTATCTCGAACCCAAAAACTAGTTATTGTAGCTGTTATAGGGTGGGGTTTGCCCATCTACACTTTTTTACTTTTTTATTACATTACGTAGAAAAATGTATTACAAAATACAATGCCATGAATCATGTAAAGCATAACTACAAACCATATTTTTAAAAAACTGGGATAAAATTCTGTATACATAATTTTTGTTTGGAAATTTTTCCAAAAAAAAAAAAACTTTCCTATGGATTCCCCCAGCAAAAACAAATTCAATGTTACATAAGTCATTTTAATATGCCAAATAAGTATGTACATATGAACATTTATTTTATCCTCCAACAATTTCATTATTCTATAATAATACAGATTAACATTTTAAGATAAAAATACATTTTTTTTTTGTTTAAATAATAACAAAATAAATATGAAAATGGAAATGAAAATCTATAGTTTCATGCGTTATAGAACAAAAACAAATGAATTTCCATATTGCACAATACGAAATATTTATATTTATTCTATTCGGAAACGAAGAAAATTAAACGAAACAAAATTAAACGAAAGAACGAGTGAACGAACAAAAAAAAAAAAACATTTCTGCCCCACACAAACATTAATTTTGAGAACCAACAAAACAAAAAAAAAAAATTAAAATAAATTTTAAAATTACACAAGGTGAGGAACAAAAACAAAAACAACAATATACAATAATTTAAAATATTATTAACAAAAGTCTAAGAAACGCATACACAGCAATATAAATAGATTTTTAACAAAACATACAAATTAATTGAGAAAAAAAAGTTTTGAAATTAAACAAAAAGTAGGATAAAGCAACGAAGATCGGTGAGGGAAAACTATAAACTGGACTAAACGAAACAGAAATGTAGGTGATGTAGTGCGTTCGTTCATAAGATATCTTAAGATATAGATACATAGATACACATACACACACACACAAGCATTTACACAGCAATAGGTGATAGGTAGGTAGCTACCCAGCCAGAGAGTGAGCAATGTTTTGATATCACTTATACTCACGCAAGAGCAACAATTTTTATATTAATGTTATTATTAGATTGGTTTGTTAGATGGCTAGATAGATCGTTGAACGCGGCATGGTGTACGAGGCAAAACGAACAGCTTTTCACATTACCCCACCCTATGTATAGATATACATACACACCATACACCACACCCTGTACACTGGCTAAAAAAGGCATCTCGCTATCTATCTATGCACACGACAGACTATGATCGTTGGTACGATCAGTGTATGTTTGTGTGAGCCATACATTTTCTTGGCTAATTTCTCTATACGTATACGTTTTATGTATACATTTGTGGTGGTATTGATCTGCTAGCCTATGCGCCAATGTAGTTGGTTTGTGGGTATGGGTGCGAAATTTGGAAATTCTTTGACGAAAATTTTTCTTAAAATATCATCGACGTTTCGATAAAATCAGCCAGAACACTCACTGTGCTCAGACCTGTTCGATCCGCTAAGACAACAAGACACATACAAGCACCATGGTAAGGAATTCATCTAGATATGAGTCTTTATACAAATGGACTTGTACACAAAGCAAATAAATACACTATACAACCAGCTAAAGGATTATTTTGAAGGATTTTCAATATGAAAGAATATATACAAGTGTTTTACAAAACAAAAAACAAAAAAAAAAAATTGAAAAAAAACTAGTGAAATTTTGAAAAAAATTAAAAATAAAAATTTTTTAAATGATATAAAACTGAAAATTTTAAAAGTTTTTAACAATAAAGTTACATAAAACTTTAAATAATTAAAGAAAATGTATAAAAACCAGTGAACTTTAATATTTATGCTAAAAAGGATCTATAAAAATCGTTAATTTGTAAAAGAAATATATAATTTTATATATAGATCTTTGTAACTTGATACCATTTGTGAGTGAAAGAGACAAATATTTTTATATTATTCTCGAAATATTAAGTGAATTGAATGTGTGCTATGAAAACTAGCTAAAACTTGCGTAATATTCAAAATAAAATTGAAAAATATTTTAAAAAAAATTACAAAAGGAGTCATGCAAAGTGTTAAATAAATCCAGGATATTGTTAAATATTTTAAAGTTTCTTATAGAATTAAACAAAGTTTTAACAATTCCTAATAATTATTGCATTAAAAACATGACTCTTTAGAACTCATAGGCAAAAACAATTAAATTCTTACAAAAAATATTCAAATGAATTTCTATGCTAGAATTTTCATGACAAATAAAATTAAATTTAACCTTAAATTTCTAAACTTTTAAAGAAATTTAAAAATATTCAACAATTCCTGCTGAAGTATTCAAAAATTTGGGCCTCTTCATACTAAATTTCAATTCCATGAAAATAAATTTCAAAACTCTATAGGAAATTTAAGAATTTTCAACAATTATTGCTGAATAAAATGTAAATCCCTACGAAATAATTTGTTTTACCAAGAATTATATAAAAATTTTCAATTTTGTTTTCACAAAATTACTAAATACACACAATTCATTTCAATATTTCTTAAATATAACCTTAAAAGTATCTTGAACCCACAAAAATCTTAAACAAAATACTGCATAAATCCATTTGCAAGATTTAATTTGAAAATCCCTAAAGATCCTTTCAAACACAACCAAAAACTACTTAATTCACATCTCAAAGAACAAATTCTTTACGAAAAATCTTCTTTTTAACCCCTTTAGGCTGATGAGAAGAAGAAGGTTAAGAAGAAGAAGACCAAGGAAGAAGGTGGCGCTTCGGAAACCGCATCCGAAACTGTATCTGAGGCAGCAACCCCTGCCCCAGCTGCTACCCCAGCACCCGCCTCCACCACTGGCTCCAAGAGAGCTTCCGGTGGTAGCCGTGGCTCAAGAAAATCCAAGCGTGCTGGTTCCTCCGTCTTCTCTGTTTTCTCCCAAAAACAAATTGCTGAATTCAAAGAAGTAAGTATTCACAAAATAAAATAATCATCCAAAACATAGCAAACATAAACCATAACTATGACAACATACATATATGCATTATTAAGCATAACTCTTACTGTTATACAAACTGAAACTAATTCCAACCTTAAACCAAAAAAAAAAAAAAAAAAAAAACCAAAAAATTCAGGCCTTCCAACTCATGGATGCTGACAAGGATGGTATCATTGGCAAGAACGATTTGCGTGCCGCTTTCGATTCCGTAGGCAAAATTGCTGCCGATAAGGAATTGGACTCCATGTTGGGCGAAGCCTCCGGTCCCATTAACTTCACCCAATTGTTGACCTTGTTCGCCAACCGCATGGCTACCTCTGGTGCTAACGATGAAGATGAAGTTGTCATTGCTGCTTTCAAAACATTCGACAATGATGGTCTCATCGATGGTGACAAATTCCGTGAAATGCTCATGAACTTCGGTGACAAATTCACCATGAAGGAAGTCGATGATGCCTACGATCAAATGGTCATTGATGATAAGAACCAAATCGATACCGCTGCCTTGATCGCTATGCTCACCGGCAAGGAGGAAGATGAAGAGGGTGAAGAAGCCGCCTAAGATGTTTTTTTAAATGTATAGAATATTAAATTTTTGTACACCCACCATCACCTTTATTCACATCTATTAAGCACTTCGTACTTTTAACTTTTAACTCCTTAAGAAAACATAATGAAAAAAAATAATTTAAAAACACCAAAAAAAAATATTAAAAAAAATTAATAAAAAATAATGATTTGTTTTAATAATTTGAAAACCTAAAAAAAAAAACAAATATTTTTCAAAACTTATTACAAAAATAGAACAAATAGGAGGAGGAAGGAAGGATTTAAAACAAAATCCCCTTTCTCCGCCCCAACAACAACAGAGAGAGAGAAATTATTCTCTATGAAAGTTACACAAACAAGAAAAGTATATATTTTAAATTTTTATTTATTTATTTTTTTTCTGTTGATCTTTTCAACATATTTTGGCCAAGCTTTGAGCGGTTAAAGCTTAATAATATACATATACATATTTACAAAGAAAGTTCGTTGATTTTAGTTGAGTTAATTTTGTTCATTGAAATATTTAAACTTATTTAATCATGTAGTTCGTTAAATTTATTAAGTTCAAACTATATATTTCTGAAGATTATTTATAGAATTATGAAACAAAAAAAAAAAAAAAAAAAATTACCGATTTAAAGGCACAATTTATATTAACTTACATACATATTTTACTAACCACAACAAAGTAAACATTATTAATCAATCATATTTATTTATACATATATCAAATATCGAATCTATTAATGTTTTTCTTAAACTTATATACATAGTCAAACTTATGTATATCGTTAGCATTGTAGTAAACGTTTAATGTTTAGACAGTCACATCCCTGAACTAAATTATTTTACTCACTAGAGAGAAATTGTTTACAGTTTAAAACAGGGATAACACAGTTGGAATGAGTTCTCTGTATTCTGAAACGCAACAAAAAAAAAAAAAAAAAAACACACACAAATTAAGAGAGACAAATAAGCTTTTTTTATTATATAAACTAAACATTTATATATTTAAAGAGAGACAGACACTAACTATATAACAAAAAAGAACACAAACACAAATGTTTAAACATGTCAATTATTATTTTACCTACACAATTTAATCAATTAATTATTTAATTAACACAACGCACATATTTAATCAAAAATTTAAAAAAAAAATGAAAAATACAGTTTTGTATGCTTATCTAAAAAACTAACAAAAATTATATATTTTGCTTTAAACACAAAATTATAAAATGTACTTTATTAACTTTAAGATAAAAAGAAAAGAAAAAAAATAATTTTAAAATTCTGTTTTCTAAACAACAAAATTTTAAAAGGTAACATAATACTATATTTAAAATAATAATCATTTAAATTAAAACCTAATGTGACTAATATATAAGAACATATCAATCATACGCAATTTAGTATAAATTTCTATACTAAATATCATTATAATAATCAAATCATATTAAAACAAAACACAATTTTCTAAACAAAAAACTAAAAATATTATGCAAATTTTCTATATAATTTTGCTTTTAGCCTGTAAGTTTAATATCATTTTTATTCTGTTAATTTCTTAAACTCTGGTATATAAGATTAAACAAAAGCTATTTGTTTAATTGTTTAATGGAACTCTCGTTTATATATTTTAGTTAACACATAACAACTGGTTAATGGCTTTGTGCCAAAATCCTAAATATCTTTGTTCTATTATTGTTAAAACGAAAAACCGAAAAAAAAGAAAAAGAAATTAAACACTTATCTGAAACAATTTTATATATATATTTATATTTAAACTTATTTACATACATATCTAACTATTTATACAATTGTTTAAAAACAAGTATAAAAAAAAAACGTATGATGACTTGAAAGAAATTGTAGAAAATTCTAAAAGTAAAAGAAGGCTTTCAATAAAATCAGAAACTATCAGTCGTCTGCGATAAAAAAAAAAAACAAGCAACAACAACACCAATTTAACAATTTGTTTTATTTCTTTTGCCAGATTTTAAATATCTAAAAAATATCTTACAAACACTTTCTTCTTGTGCCTTCTAAAACATTTGCACTTTTACTCAATTAGTTACACCTACATTGCACTGTGGTTCGGATGAACAATATTTTGTCTAAAATTATATAAATTAAGAAGAGTTTTCTCTTCTTGGTTGTGTAGCAACATATTATGATAAGATTTATGATTGCAGTCCAAACATATTATGATCATTATTAGTATCATAAAATGTCATATTGTGCTCAAATATAGTCGTAATATCATTGTAATACATGATCATAATATTTGCTGAAGTAATCATATAATGATCCAAAGTAATCATATTTAAGATTCGCTGAAATCGTATTATAACCCAATGAAATCATATTATTATTAAATCTAATTTTGAGCTTTTTCGTTGCAAAAATCATAGCTTTTGAACCAAATGAGATAATTAAAAAATTTAAAAGGCATATGATAGATAATTGATCAGCCTATGAAATGAATGCTTGCAAAAGGTTCTACGCCCTTTGGGGGCATACTTATACGTTAGCAAAGTTGAAATTTGTGGAAAAATCAATCAAGTAAAATAAAATATTTTTTTTTAAATATTTGATCAAATATAGTCGTAATATCATTGTCATACATGATCATAATAGGTTCATATTATGATCCAACTTAATCCTATTTGTGATCCGCTGAAATCATATTATGACCCAATGAAATCATATTATAAAATTTAATTTTAATAGGTTTTATTTTTAACGTTCCACAGTGGCGCCATTTGTGGTTTTTCTTTCCAAAAATCATAACTTTTCAACCAAATGAGATAATTAAAAAATCTAAAAAGCATATGATAGATAATTGATCAACCTATGAAATGAATGCTTGAAAAAGGTTCTACGCCCTTTGGGGGCATACTTATATGTTAGCAAAGTTGAAATTTGTGGAAAAATCAATTATATGGGAAGTAAAATAAAATATATTTTTTTTTAAATATTTGATTTTTTATGTTTCTTTTTATGAATTAAAATTATTCCAGAAAAGATTTAATTTTTTTCTTTTAAATTTATTTTTCAATTTTTTTGTAAAATATTCTAGAAAAGATTAAAAAATTTTTTTTTTTTTAATTTTTTTGTAAAATATTGCTCACAATCCGTAAAAATAGGTATATGTAATGGGTTTTCACGGTTATCTATATAAATATATAAATGGCTTTGTAAGTTTGTTTGTTTGTTTGTTTGTTTGAGCATCACGCCTAAACGGCTGAACTGATTTTTATTGAAATTTGGAACGTAGATAGATCCTTACTTGGAAGAGTCAATCGGGAAAACCGATTTTTTTAAATAAAATCCTTACATATTTGTCTTACTACGACAGGGGTAGCGAAGCGCACCGGGTCAAGCTAGTATGTCATAAATTCCCCAAAACTTTAGCAACTCATTTTTGAAACCATGTCTTTTTTCAAAATTTTACCTCTAGCAAAAAATGGGACAAGGAAAAGCAGCTGAACATTTTTGTATTATGTAGAGGAATAATCAAAGAACTTATTTTGAAAATATGGCAAATATAGAATTTGATAGCATTTTTTTATTTTCCACCAAAGTTAAGAAATATTGAACAAATGGATAGTTAGTAAATATCGATTTACCTGGACAAATACAAAGCAAAAAGTACAATTTTGTTTATTCTTTTCTTAATAAATAATGACGATCCGTTAACTAGTTTTCGAGATATTGCAACTGGAAGCGGACCAAATTACCTAAAATGGTCTGTTTTTTTTGAAAACTGAAAATCAGTCAAATTTGAAGGGCTATATCTTTTGAACCAAAAATCTGATTGTAATAAGAGTAGCATATTTGAAATCGTTAGACAATTTCCTGTAAAATAGGTTTATTCAATATTGTTTAGGAGCACATGAAATTTTTGATTTTTGCGTCCCAATTAAAATATTGTTAAGAATTTGCAATAGCGATTTGAATTTAACAGTCTGTAACGACTGCCTGCAGCATTCAACATGTTTATAAACACGTCCATTAGTAGAAGCTTCTACTTATCAACAATGTTGATAGCATTTGGTTATTAGCATTGTTTATAAGTATGGCAACACTAAATGTTTAAGCTGCTAACATTAACATTAAAAGCTCTAGAATTCGAACTTACTAGTTTGTCCGTTAAGAGCATTGTAGAAGATTCACGAAATATGGCGCGTGTATGAATAGTGGCAGAGGTTGCAGTCGTGAGATGATTATAGGCGCTGTTAGAGTAAATATCAACTGCCTTGTACATTTTAAGTTTGTACATTATAAAGTGTGTGTACATTTCTGCGAATTGATAAATGTGTATAAAGGCACTGGGTGACTATTTGAACTGTTGTTGTTGTTGTTGTACATTTTAAATAAATAATGAGTTGTTGCAATTTTAAACTACTAAAACTGCTTTTTATTTGCAATCAAAAGTATCCGGTTTATTTAAAGGAAATACAACAATGATTTAAAAAGGTTAAAACGAAACAATATTAAAGCTTTTGATCAACCTTCATTTCTCAATATTGCCTGTCATAAGAAAATTCATGTGCCCGTTTCGAGATTTTATATGTACAATTTACAATTAAATTTATTTAAACAGTGTGTCCTCATAGCGAAAAAGTGTTTTGTTAAATTTGTGGTGAATACACAGTCAAAAAGTGACGCGTATTTCAATTACTTTAAGATGAAGATTATTGCCCTGAATTAGCCGTGGACTTCAAACAGTGTGTGTAAAGTATGTAGTGAACATTTAAGACAGTTGGAAAGCAGTAAACGTAGTCATTTGATGTTTGGTGTACCTACGATTTGGAGAGAACCGAAAAATCACATTGATGACTGCTGCCATAAAGTAAACACATAGAACGGAAGGAGAGAGAAGTCACAATGGAAAAAATTACACATACAGGTGATACAATAACAAATACATGGTAATACGTTCTCATGAATTAGGTTTTTGTCAACAGACTTAGGTTTTAGCCTTTCCTTCATGAAATTTTGTGTGCAGAAAAACTAAAAGCTGGTATTTTTTATGGCTCACAAATAAGACATTTAGTGAAAAACAATGATTTCTTACATTCAGTGAATGATTCAGAAACAGCAGCTTGGAAATCTTTTGTTGTCGTTGTGAAAATTATCTTAGGAAATCAGAAGGCTGAAAATTACGACGAAAAATCCATCATGATTTAGAAGTAATGGAAGACAGATATCAAGGTTGGAGTATAATACGGATGTGTCCTAAGGACCTCCATCGTAGAAAATCTAAAAAAGAAGCTTCCAATTTGTAAAATAATTTAATATCGGATGTATAACTGAACAAGTAAGAGTGCTATATTCGGCTATGCCGAATACCCTACACCTTTGTTTTGGATGAATTAATTGCCCACTTTCAGCGTATAGCATCCTAAATATATCAAGAAAACTTTTAAAAATTTTACATTTAATTGCTGACGAACAGATTATATTGTAGAAGTTACAAACGAAATGACAATCTTATATATACCCTTCTCACAAAGGTGAAGGGTATAAAAACAACAACGCCAAACGAAAGGAAACACCAAAAAAACAAAATACGCAAAGCAATAAAGCCAACACACATCCATACATACATACGTTTTGTTGCTTTTTTGTCAAAGCATGCAATAAATTGTCTTTTCTTGATGAAATTTTCAGAGGTTGTCTCGGATTTTTGCTCATATCTCCGTTATTTATGGACGGATCCCGAAGATATCTGGGGTCTTCAGAAAATTGATTTCAACAGACAGACATGGCTCAATCGACTCCGCTATCTATATGGATCCAGAATACATATACTTTATAGGGTCGAAAAATTATATTGTGGAAATTACAAACGGAATGACAAACTTACATATAGCCTTCTCACGAAGGTGAAGGGTATAAAAATACGGGATTCACAACAGAAGACGTATCTTTTGTACGCGGTTTTTGTCTTCATTAACTTTTATGTCGGTTCAGAAGTGGTGATTTTGACACGGATGACTAAGATCGCCCAGGCCAGCCAAAGAAGTTTGAAAACAAAGAATTGTAGACATTATTCCATGAATATTGTTTTCAAACTCAACAAGAGTTTGCAAAATCATTGGAAGCTACTCAAGCAGCAATTTCAAAACATTTGCGAGAGTAGGGATATTGGGTACCATAAGAATAAAAGAAAATCATTTTTACACCTTAAAATGGATCCATTATGATAACCCGAAGCGTAAGAAATTGTATGTGAAGCCCACCCAACCAGCCGAATAGACACCAAAGCCAAATATCCATGGCGCTAAGGTAATTCTCTATTTTTGGTTGGACTAAAAAGGTCTGAAATCTGGCCAGACCATCACTGGGAACCTACACCAAACACAACTGTTTCATTTGAATATGCGGCAGATATGAGACTGTAATATTCCATCATGATAACTCGCGGCCATATTTTACAATACCTGTTAAAAACTATTTAACTCGCTTTATAGTTCAGGCCTTGCCCCTTGTTTCGATCGAAGCAGAACGCTATTTCTGGAATACGCTTCACTTTGGAACAGATTATCCGAAGTTGTCTTGATTCGTTATTGGGCTCAATAGATGAGCAGTTCTTTTGTCGCGGAATCCATATGTTGCCAGAAAGATAGCAAAAGGTCATAGCTAACAATGGTTAATACTTTGAATATATTTATATTGTACAAATATAACCAGCTACAAATTTAAAAAAAATCCAGCATTTTTCAAGTTATACACCCAATAAAATGTTGTAAAATCGTTTATTTTCGTTATTTTGCACCTGAAATTTCTCGAAAACTACACGTAGCATTGAAATAACATGTATCAGTTTTAGTTTTGGCAGCACGAAAATCATTGTACCCCTGTGTTATTAACTTTAGTATTCAATTTTGAATATCTTTTAACCACGAATCTCCCTGTTAATAGCTGCTGTAGATATCACCCAGTAAATAACTGCTTTAAATAAGAGTTAATTATGACTGTTTTTGGCCATCAGCTGGTTATAACTAAAACCAAACAAATAAAACTGGTTTCAAGCGTACACAACGATCAAAACAAAAAACCAAATAAACATTATTGTTAAGAGTATGTGAGAAAACTACGCATGCGCAACAAGTCAATAAACACAAAAAATAATACAAAACACACCACTTGCAATTTCCGTTTTCAACTTTGGTATAAACAATGGTTAAAACAAGCAGACAACAACAACAACTAAGTGGCTGGTAGACCTTCAAGAGAACGACTGACTGACTAACTCTGCTCATACAAGTAGAAACAAAAACAACAGATAATGTACGAGTTGAATATTAAATATTTTTGTTGCTCTTTTCTTTCTTAACCAGGCTTTCAGTTGAGTTTAAGACATCAAACAGTGATTTTGTTTTTAAAGCCAGGCCGATACAGCACAACCGTTGCTGACGTTAAAGAAAAAAACTTTGTAACAATAACAACAACGTTAAAAAAACAATTGAAAAATGTGAAAGTAAAATGGAATTTTAACAGTAAAAAAACCAAGAAAATTGTTTTTAATTTAATGAAAATTGTACATATTTAGAAATAAATAAAATATTTAGTTTAGCTTACAAAAATAATAAAATAATTTAGGGTTGATAAAACATAAGCAAACAAAATGTTAAATAAACAAACAAATTATTTAAATTTAATAGTCTTGTTGTTGGTATTATTTAATATTGCATCACAAGCTACGGGTAAGTCTCAAACTCAAAATCTAAAAGCTGAAAAAATTGTGTGAATCACTATTATTTATGCGATTAAGACAAAGATATTGTGTTTTGTATTTTCCATTATTTGTAATTCTTGAAATTTTTAGGCCAACAATTAATTGCTTATATATCGCAACATGGTCTTCATGGCGAAATAACATTTCGTCAAGTCAACTCTAGTCATGTAGAAATAATCTCAGATCTAGAAACCACTCTCCAGTATCCGGAGCAGGCCTGGAGTTGGTCGGTGCGCAAGTTTCCCGTCGACTACACCAATACCGATACAAATGAACGCTGTGAACTCCAACGTTTGGGTGATGTTGTTGTGACATTTGACGAAGATCTGGAGTATTTAATATTACCCGGAAATGAAACGTCCACATGGTGGAGAGAAATGCTGTTGATTGGTAAGTATTGTGGGGAGGAATTTATAAGTATATTAAGTATATTACAGTCAAAAGCTAGATCTCGTATTCTTCGCTTTTCCTCTCGACCAAAAAGTTAAATGAATTCATTGTGATACCTTGAGACGTAATTTAAATACTGTAAAACCAAGCAGTATCCTTGAAGACGATACTTGATTTTAGATCTTAGACTGCACATATCAAAACCCTTGTATTCCTGTTAACATAGACAGTTAACAGGAATACAATTTTTTTTAAATTTTTTTCCAAATTTTTTTTTTTTTAATTTTTTTCCAAAAATAATTAAAAAATAATTTTTCCGATTTTGACTCAGTGTAGGTCCAAATTACTATAGCCTTATATAAATCGTTGCAAAGGACTTTGAAATATCTATCATTAGATATCCATATTGTCTATATTAATGACTTAGTAATCCAAATATAGATCAGAAATAGGCCAAAATCGAGATTGTCCCGGTTTTTTCCTTATATCACAGCCATTTGTGGGCCGATTTTCTTGATAGTGACCGAGCCGGAAGAATTCCCGATATATTGATGTATCAATTATTTTTGTAAATTATTTGGGGGCTAAGGAAAGTTGATTTCAACATACAGACGGACATGGCTGTATCGACTTCGCTATATATAACGATCTAGAATATATATACTTTGTGGGGTCGCAAATGAAAAATGTAAAAAAAATTTCAAATTTCATTAAAATAAAAATTTCAAATATTTTTAGGTAACAAAATTAATGAGTAGTGGCATGGTGAGGGTATAAAATTAAAAAAAAAAAAATATTTCGAAAAAAAAATTTCGAAAAAAAATTATTATTTTTTAAATTTTGAAAAACAATTTTAGAAAAAAAAAAAAATTTAATTTTGAAAAAAAAAAATTAATTTTGTTACCTAAAAATATTTGAAATTTTTATTTTAATGTATAATATGGTGAAGGGTATATAAGATTCGGCACGGCCGAATATAGCTCTCTTATTTGTTAACTGACTAATATTAACGTAGCAGAGTAGTATTTTTGGGGAAGACCCAACACTCTCTCCATGAGCGCTGCTGTATGGTTTCTAAGCTTGGCACCTCAAAAAGTGTAAACGCTTTCAAATTGCTAGAGTATATAAGCTACTTGGAATCGCTTAGTCTCCATACAAATGACATCCCAAAATAGCTCTTTTTAACATAAAGGTCTGACTTATATAGACATTCACACAAAATCCTCACAAATAGCTTTTATATAAAAATAAAACACCCTTAAACATGTCTTCCATAATTGACCATAGCTCCCATATAAAGCCCACTTCCAAAAATCGCTTTAACGAGCACAAATCTCCTAAAAATGTTGGTATGAACCTATTTCCTTTAAATAAACCGGATACTTTTGATTGCAAATAAAAGCAGTTTAGTAGTTTAAAATTGTAACAACTCTTCATTTATTTAAAATGTACAGCAACAACTGAATTAAATAGTCACTCAGTGTCTTTATAATGTACGAACTCAAAATGTACACGACAGTTGATGTAAACTCTAACAGCGCCAATGATAAACTCAACTCACGACTGCAACTTCTGCCACTATTTATACACGCGTCATCTATCGTGAACCTTCTACAATGATCTTAACGAACAACTAGAACATTGGAATTCTAGAGCTTTCGATGTTAATGTTAGCAGCTTAAATATTTAGTGTTGCTATACATATAAACAATGCTAATAATCGCATGCTATTAACATTGTTGATGAGTACAAGCTTCTACTAATGGACGTGCTCATTAAAATTATGAATGTTGCAGGCAGTCGATAAGGACCGTTAAACTCAAATCACTATTGCACATTCGTAACAGTATGTTTAAAAGCCAAATAAAATTTAGCAAAATTATGTTTCATAAAGAGAGGAATCACACGTCGTAATTTCACTTCCGAAAATGACTCATAAATAAAATGTATTGATATTTTAAAAGAAAAATATTTACTCATATACTCAGTCTAGATTATTATATGATCGAACTTGACCTACCGAGTCGGCACAACACGGAAAATGTTAATCTGTGTCGCTTTGTCTCCGAAGTTTTAATATATCTTACTAAACAAATGAATGTAAATGCTTTTAGAAAAAAAATTTGTTGTCTTTGTAAACGGATTTCCAAAATTTAGAGCCGATATTCCATGATTCAACATTATCCGATTTGAACCAAATTTTCAGCATTGCAGTTTGACACAAAGTGTCACACTAATTCCAGCCACCTTCCTCGAAATTCGATAAAAAAATTAAAGAAATATGTACATATATATATTTATTTTATTATACTTTCAGGCGACAAAGGTATCTGGGGCAAATCCTTAGTACTAACCGAGGTTACACGAAATGTGCGAGTATGTGCCACCATCACCACCATACAAATGAATGTAGAACATATGGCCGAGGCACGTTTTAACACACCCATAGCTGGATCTGTCTATTTCCGTTGGTTGGCACCCACCGAGGGTACTTCAGGGGATACCCTTATTTACTCGGATCTATATCACATCCAATCGCAACCTGCTAATGAGTACAATACAAAACCAATGACTACACATCATTGGAAAATATTTGTAACCGATATCTTCAAATATGATCATCATCGTACCGAAGATAATTGTAATTTTCTACAATTGGTATTCGATCCGGCCGGTGAGGGTGATGGACATGGTATTGGTGATCTGGATAGTCGTTTGGGTAAGATACGTGTGGCTAAGAATGCATTGCGTGTGCCTCAAAGAGCAGTGTTTCGTGATGAGAAGTTGGCTTTGCTGCCATCCGATTTGACAATACCGCATCGTACATTGTATTTGGTTTTGTTTGACGATCAACATCCGGAAAATTATTTGGCTTGCACCAAGATAAGAGATGTTAAGCAATTGAATTTTAAGTAAGTTAAAGATAATTTTGGAAATTTATAACAAACACAGACAATTAAAACTTGTTTTCTTTTTTTGCAGAACTTTTGTTAATCATGAAGGCATTAAAGGCGAAGTTACTCTCACTCAGCGTTCAAAATTTGATCCTACATTCCTTAATTTCTCCATAAATACAGCTGGCGAACATGCTCAACATGTTGCTCGTAAATTTGCTGAAGATGTTTCCGCTTTTCGTATACACACTTTACCACCTGTCCCCCTTAAAATGGGTAAACCGGATTACTGTGATTCGACGGGATCTCTCTATAATCCCAGAGAAATTGAAAAGTCTATTGTACCTCCAGCCGGTTTTGGCACACAAGATCAATATCCCATAGGTGAAGTAAGCGGAAAATTGCAGAGTCGCAATAAAAAGTACTATCATCACTCATTTTTGCCGGGCACCAGCTCCGAGCTAAATGGTTTATATTGGGATGTTTTCTTGCCTTTGCAAGGCTTAGACAGCATAGCTTATCGCAGTTTAGTGATTTATCACTACAATCGCACGAATTTGGAAAACATCACAGAGAAAGTATGGAGTTGTGGTACCATAAATCAATATCTAAAGAATGGTTATCAAAAGCAAATGTTTACCGCCCAAGTCCTATTCAGATACCCCATAGTTGGCAGAGTTCTATTTCGGCAACCAGCCGAGGAACCTTGGCAGGACACAACAGTGATATTTGAGTACATGATACATGCAGATGGTTCCACACAAAATAATACATTCTCTCATCGTTGGGCCATTCACAGTAGTGCTCCGGGCAAAGATTTCTATGATTGGCAAAATCGCTGCATATCTGCTGGCAATGTTTTCAATCCGTATAAAGTTGACTGGGGTAATCATTCGGTGGATGATTATTGCAGTCCCCGTTTACCCGCCATGTGTCGTATAGGAGCTTTAGATACACGTATTGGAGTTTTAAATATAGCAGGGAGTAAACGCAATGCCCCAGAAATAAGTCGTTTGATGTTTACCGACTCTAATCTGCCCTTGTCAGGAAGACATAATATATTGGGCAAATCCTTGGTTATCTATGATGATTTCGGTCCTAAGGCTAGAGGAGAAAGATTGGCGTGTTCAAGGTAAGTAAGATAAAAATGTAAATACTTGCTGAGTTCAAAATGTTAAATACATCTTTTCAGTATAATTGGTCACTTTCGCCGAAAAGTTGTGGCTAAAGATTGGTATGCTAATGGCGATGAATTGACCGTATCGGGCAAAGTGGAGATAACACAACAATCTGAATATGACGTTAGCAATATAGAAGTACAATTTAAGGGTCTGGAGCAGCTAACAAGTGGCTATCATATACATATGGTAAGCTGAAGAAATGTAAATTGAAACTATTTGTTAATTCTAAGGGTTTCTTTGCAGACTCCCGTTGAAGCCAATTTAGCCTTTCCCTGTGAAGCTTCTACTTTATATGGCCACTTTAATCCCTATGGCATTAATCCGAAACAATCTCCTCCCCCGCGCCAGGGCAGCACAGAGCAATACGAAATGGGTGATTTGAGTGGGAAATTTGGCACCCTAGATTCTCTGAACCAATACGAGGGAGCGTTTAACGACACCAATTTACCTTTGTTCGGCATTAATAGTATTATTGGTCGTTCAGTGGTGATTCACAAGAAAAAACGTAATGCTCGTTGGGCCTGCAGTACCCTAGAGCGTGGCTACGCTCCCAGTGAGGCTAGAGAGTTACGAGCTATTGCTTCGTTCCATCATCCAACGGGTTATGCGTATGGTTATATTAAAATGACTCAATTGATTCATAATGATGGCAGTCAGTCGGACACAGTGATTGAGGTCAAATTGAGACATCCGGGTAAAAATGATAGAAATATGGTGGGTATACTACATGAGTTTTTAAGCTGGAGGTGTAGCTTAATGTATGATTATTATGTTATTGCAGACACGTAATCACAATTGGCAGATATTTGTGAATTCAGTTGGTGTGGATGCTGTTGTTAAGCCTACAATTACACGTTGTGTTGCCGGTGGTTATGTTTGGAATCCATATTTCACTCAGCTCGCGGATCCTTTAAATGTGAGTAGAATTTTTATTGTTAGAAGGTTCACAAAGTGAACAAGATATTGTAACTTTATATAAATTTAAAGTTAAAATGCTTCTCAATTTTTTTGGTGTCATACCCAATTTTTATTTTAAAAAATTCCATTTTCCCCCAATTATCATATTCTGAAAAAGATCATGAAATATTTATAGTTTGCTATATACACTAATAGAGTATCTATAGAAATGGCTCAAGTTTTTCTGTTTCAACTTTTTATATTTCGAAGTAAAATCTTCTTCGGAGCATAAGTTAGGTGGTCCGTAAGTTTCACTTTAAATTTTTTTATTTTTTTACTGAATCCAAAACCATTGTTAAAAAATATACTGTAAATAGGAGTTCAGACCAAAAATAAACATTTCCATACCGTTTAAAAGCAAGCAAAGTATATATATCCTGGATCGTTATATATAGCGAAGTCGATATAGCCATATCCGTCTGTATGTTGAAATCAACTTTCCGTAGCCCCCATATAACTTACAAACATAATTGATACATCAATATATTGGGAGTTCTTCCGGCTCTGTAGCTATTTAAAATCGAGAAAATCGGCCCACAAATGGCTGAGATATATGAAAAAGCGGGACAACCTAAATTTTTGGCCTATTTTTGATCTATATCTGGATTACTAAGTCATTAATATACACAATATGTATATCTAATGATAGATATTTCAAAGTCCACTGCAACGATTTATATAAGGCTATAGTAATTTGGACCTACAATGGGTCAAAATCGGGAAAATTATTTTTTAACCCAAATACTTTTTTTTACCACAAAAATTTTTTTTTACTAATAAATTTAAAAAAAAAAACTAAACAAAAAATTGGAAAAAAATTTAAAAAAAAAATTTTTCGAAAAAAAAAAATTAAAACTACATATTTTGAAAAAAATATATTATTTTTAACCACAAAAAAATTTTTTTTTTCTCTAATATATTTAAAAAAAAATTAAACAAAAAATTTGAAAAAAAACAATTTCGAAAAAAAAACTTTAAAACTGAAATTTTTTTTTTAATTTTGAAAAAAAAAAAATTAAATTTTGTTTATCTAAAAATGTTTAAAAATTTTTATTTTATAGTATAATTTGGTGAAGGGTATATAATATTCGGCACAGCCGAATATAGCTCTCTTACTTGTTTTTTGCTAAGCCGGATTTCATTCTCTGTTTTTTGCCTCAATATTCTTTGTAGTGTTCCAATCAGGAACATATTGAACCTTTTGTGTTTCAGTTCGTCATGAACTTAACTATTTGAGAAATGTTTCTTGAAACACATATGGGATTGGTTTATTTTGTTCATTATGCTAAACAAAATTTCATGGAAAATTTTCGACCATCGACTCGGGAATTTACCACAGTGGGATCGATGAGAAAAAAGTGGTGATAAATCTATATTTTCTAAATTACTAGTACGATTTCAAAATGATGTACGAACGAATCGTACAGGAAGGCAATTTTTTTTTACATATTGTTACATATTGTTACGATTAAAAACGGTGGCTTTTAGAAGGTAAAATCAACCAGTAGTTTACAAATTTTGTAAAAACTCTTTATTTATTAAAATCTACACAAAAGTTTAAATAGTTGCTCTCTTTTAAAACACACAATACGGTTGATATTAACTATAATAGTGCCTGTGATACATACACTACGCCATCTTCCAGAATTCTCATAAATAATCTAACGGATTATTTAAACAATGTTAATAACAGCGTGCTATCAACATTGTTGATAAGCAGAAGTTTCTACTGATGGAAATGTTTATAAACATGATGAATGTTGCAAGCAGACGCAACCGTTGAATTCAAAGTAATAATACAATTTCGTAACAATAATTTTTTTGGATTTAAAAGTATATATAAACCTTCCCGGTTAAGGTATCGTAATAATTTCTGAAATTTAAACAAATTGTTTTGTTATTTAATGAATTTAATGAATGAATATAATATTTATGCAATTGAATAAGTTGGAACTGAACATTTTTGTGCGGACGAGTAATAGTTAAATGAATTCTAATAAATATGTTTATTGTATTTTTTAAAGAAATTTGAAAAATCGAAGTATTATTAATTTATTGATTTGAAATTTCAGCGTGATTTATATGAACGTGAATGTGGACCCGATAATCCATTACGTTGTTATGTTGGCGATGTGGGAGCACGTTTAGGAACAATTGGTAAGCCATCAATAAATGTTATGCTAATAATAACATTAATAATTAAATTGATTAATACAGATCTAGGTGGCGAACGCAGAGTTTTTACGGACTCAAATTTCCCTCTCGAAAGGCCTGTAGGAGCCATAGGACGTTCTATAGTTATATTTGCACCAGATTTTTCTGGCGAAAGATATGCCTGCGCCAATATTGAACCAGATCATAATGTTATTAAATATATTAACTTGCAAAAACCTCCCAGATTTGTGGTGTAAGTAAAAGTGTTTTAAAAACTAGAGATTTTATTGTAAAAATTAAAAAATATATATATTTTATTAAAGAGCCCAATTTTTGGAAGAACTAAGATCGGTTATGGGCATACCGGAATGGATGTTAGATGTTGATGCTCGCAAGACCAAGGAATTACATGGTGGCAGTTGCATACAAATGATTATACATTTTAAGGGTCCCTTGGCACATCGTTTGGAAATGGATATGTCACGCTTGATAGCTGCTGGACGTTTAGAGGCACCCAGTCTTTATATACCGGGCTATGTTAATACCAAACGCAAATCAACCATTTCATATCGAACATGTGGTGTAAGAGATATTAATGAAAAACGTAAGTCTAGAGTATTTTGTGGAAAATTAGCACACCACCACCAATAAGATGGGGGTTATATTAAGTTTGTCATTCCGTTTTTAACATATTGGTTATGGAACCAATAACTATATATAATATATTAAATCCTTATTAAATTCTAATACGATCTAGCTATGTTCATCCGTCTATCTGTTGTTGGCACATTAGCACCTCGATGGATTAAATTTGTCCTAACTCTTCTTTTTTGATCAGATATATTTGGTATTAAAAATTGTCAAAATTGATTTTGTAGAACCAAAAAAAGACAATGTATTGCATGCTTTGACAAAAAAGCAACAAAATGTATGTTTGGATGTGTGTTGGTTTCATTGCTTTGCGTATTTTGTTTTTGTTTTATTTGGTGTTTTGTTTCATTTGGCGTTATTGTTTTTATACCATTCACCTTCGTGAGAAGGTTATATATAAGATTGTCATTTCGTTTGTAACTTCTACAATATAATCTGTTCGTCAGCAATTAAATGTAAAATGTTTAAAAGTTTTCAAACAAAGATATAGCCATTCTGTAGCCCCCAAATAACTTACATACATTAATATATCGGGATTTCTTACGGCTCGCTTGCTGTTTAAAATCGAGAAAATCGGCCCACAAATGTCTGAGATATAAGAAAAAAACCGGAACAACCTCAATTTTTGGCCTATTTTTTATATATGTCTCTATTACTAAGCCATAAATATAGACAATATGGATATCTAAGTTGGATATAAGGATATAAGTTGGATCTACAATGGATCAAAATCGGGAAAATATTTTTTAACCCGAATTTCTTTTTAAATTAAAAACAAAAATTTTAAAATTAAAAAAAATTATTTTTTAAACTTTAAAAAAAACAATTTCGAAAAAAAAAAAAAATTTAAAATTATTTAAAAGAAATACAATTTTTTTTTTTAAATTTTATTTTAAAGTATAATTTGGTGAAGGGTATATAAGATTCAGCACAGCCGAATATAGCTCTCTCACTTGTTTAACTATATATTCTTGGGGTGAACTAGTGTGTCCATTAAATAATAAGTAGTTGTCACTTAGATCCAGTATTAGTTGCTGGCTTACTAGGTAAGTAGAGTTTGTACTGGGTAGAGTCTAAAAAACTATACAAATCGTTTGAACCAGATAAATGTTTTTAAACAAAACGCACAACAATCTGAGACCGAATTATATTGGTGGTGGGTATATAAGATTCGGCCAAGCCGAATATAACATTCTTACTTGATTAATTTATCAAGGCTTCTTTAAAGAATGTTTTTTGTTTTATTGAGGTTGATAAATTTTAAATTTGTTTATGAAAATTAAATTTCTAAAATATTTTTTTTTATACAATTTCAGGCAACAAATCATTTAAAAGTGGATTTTCTGCCAGCAATCGTCTGCAGCAACCAAAATTGTTGATACTCCTCGTTTTTAGTTGTCTAGGTGTATTTTTTAGAAAACTGTTATAATTTTTATTAGTCATAAATACAATGTTTTTAAGCAATAAAAAAAAAGTATAAATAAATTTTAAATATACTAAACACATATATACATACGTATAAATACGTCAAATACAGAGTATATGTCATTTCGATTTAGGGAGGGTTGTTTTGCTACCACAGCTGTATGGTTTTTTTCACTCAGCTGTCTCGACAGCGTCTGCGTTCTACAACCACCTTGGCAGTATTGATTTGTTCTTGGCGACACTGTTATACATTTTACATTTATCCTGCCAATAACATCATATACGCGTCGTTGTTTTTTTTTCTTGGAAATTCTCACAAAATAGAAAATTTTCAGTTAAATTAAAGAAATTAAAAAAATTATGAAATTAATTTATATCATTCCAATACTATGTTTAGTATCTGTGGCAGCAGCTAATATTAGTGGGCCATATTTATTTTGGGGTCATGAAAAAGTCATAACTCTACAGCCCCGTGCATTGGTAGAAGCGACAGAAAATGATTTTTCAAATTTATTTCGTGACGTTAAAGCCATAGTGATATTTGTACGTAACAATACAAAACGTTTAGATGGTCTACAATATCCGAAATTTCAAAAGTTGGTAAAAGATAACGCCTGGACCTATTTGCCACAGCACTCATTAACAGCCGATCCCTTTAACTATAATGCCAATATAGAGGTAAGTACTTGGTGTTTTTATTTTCTCTTAGAGGGAGAAAAAAGAAAAAAATGTGTATAACAAAACCTGAAAATCTTTTAAATTTTTGCAGGTTATTAATTTAAGTGGTTTAGCTGAAGAAAGTGATTCTGAAATTGTTTCTGGTTACGCGGATGCCTTGTCGATTTATGGCGAAGGTGAAGTTTTGGGCATTCTAGCCAGCCGTGAAGAAGAAGCTCATTTTATATCGAAACGTGAAGCTAAAGATGGTGAAATTGATGAAGGCAGAAGTACTACTTCCTCACCCCCTCTCAATGAAGAAACTGAGGAGAGTTTTATTTATGTAGCTGGTGGTAAGTTTTGTTGTCATATAGTTGGTTTTTACAATTATTTGTTTATTAATACGTTACTATTCTATAAACTGAATTTAAATTCACATATTTTGGTATTCCGTAAAACGAATCTTAGTGAGCAAATGTGCTAAGTTGAGTTTTTATGAAAATTTAGATTTTACTGAATACAAAACGTTAAAATAATTATGCATTCAATTATTTAATTTTTTCTCCTTGTTATACTGTTGTATGCAAAAGTGCTAAGTCCTTTTTAATGGTATGCAAATGAGCTAAGTCCAAATTTTAGAAACAAATATTTGATAATGTTGAAACTTATTTCTTTTTGAGAGCAACTATAGTAACAAGAGATACTCTAAATTAAATAGGAGAGTTATAGAAATAAAAATAACAAAAAAAAAAGAATATTATACAAAAACATGTGTTTAGTTTACTAAGAAATAGAAACTGTGCTAAGTCACAGAAAACGACTTATAAGTCACCAACGCACTTTTTCTAAACTCTGATTATAATCTGCATTAACAGATTTCAAAAATATTGAAAACATAGGATTTTTTTTAAGTTTTTTATGTCTCTCTTTATGTGAAAATGACACTTATCACGTTTGCTCACTAAGAAAACAATATAATTTATTTGATTTTTTAAAATCTATATTTTTCTTAGTCACTTCATTTACAGAACAGTGGCATTTATGAAATAATAAAAAAGAAATATTTTGTTCATTCCTATAAAACACTTAAATATTTTAAAATTCCTTACCCCCTTTTTAGGCAAAAAAGCTATACTCTATGTAAACTATGCTCCCGAATTGAATCTAACATCTATGAACATTAGTTTTGTTTTGAAAGAACACAATAAGGAGATAACCTTTGACGATCAAAGTCCCAAGGGCTATGGACGCTTGAATATTATTTTTAAAGTGGGTGATGATAAACTATTTATGCGCTTTAATTTCACATTGAGTCGTGGTACTTGGTCCATGAAGGCTGTTGAAATTGAGTACAGCAGTTATAAGAATATCTTAGCCGTTGTGGGCAATATGTATGAGGTGCCCTCAGCACCAGTAGGTTTTTCGTATCGTTGTTCATCGCGTGACTTGTGGTTTATAAATGGCACAGATGTCTTGAAGATCAGTGATTATCAGGTGAGTTGTAAATGAATATTTTAAACTTCTAATTGCTAATGTATGGTTTGAAATACAAGAGCAAAACAAATTGTTGTTTATTAAATAAATTGTTAAATCTATTAAGGGTAATTATTACAACTTGACTTTATGTTTCTTAATAGTAAAAGGCAACTTTAAAGCTTTCTTCTTCTATTACTTAAATTTACCTTGTACTATTACGAACATAAAGGCTAGTTGTAATAATGGTCCTAAGTCTATTAATCAATGGAATATGTGAAGTCTTAAATGTACAGACTTTATTAAATCAATTAAATTTGTTTAATAAATATCATATTTAGTTTAGTATTTAAAGGACATTTTTTTTTTAATTTTTTAAAAAACAAACACAAACTGCGAAGCGTTTTGCTTGTCTGCAGATACACCCAGAGTCTCTGGCGGGAATCGAACCCTCAACAGCCAGATTGATAGTCTAGCACACTATCGTGTAGTCTATCGGTGCACCCTTTATTATACCCTTCACCATGAGTGGCAAGGGTATATATAAGTTTGTCGTTCCATTTGTAATTTTTACATTTTTCATTTGCGACCCCACAAAGTATATATATTCTGGATCGTTATAGATAGCGAAGTCGATACAGCCATGTCCGTCTGTATGTTGAAATCAACTTTCCTTAGCCCCCAAATAACTTACAAACATAATTGAGATATCAATATATAGGGAGTTCATCCGGCTCGGTCCCTATTTTAAATGGATAAAATCGGCCCATAAATTACAATTGGGACAACCTAGATTTTTGGTCTATTTTGGTCATTAATATAGACAATATGGATATCTAATGATAGATATTTCAAAGTCCATTGCAACGATTTTTATAAGGTTATAGTAATTTGGACCTACAATGGGTCAAAATCGGGAAAATTATTTTTTAACCCGAATATTTTTTTGTACAACAAAAAAATTTTTTTATAATTTTTTTCATTAATAAATTTAAAAAAATTAAATAAAAAAAAAAAAATAAATTTTGAAACACAATTTGAAAAATTTTTTTTTAAATTTGAAAATTTACTTGTTTAATAAAATTATATATTCATTTCATTGATTAAAAAATGTGTAAAAATATCAGTCATATGTATTCTGAATCCTTATAAAGGGTCTTCCAATAGGGACTTCCGAACTTTGACAGTTGATGGTGGCTCTTTTGTTGAAGCAACATCTGTCGAATTGGCTGTTATTTATTCTATTTTATTTGTTAAATCGCCATTGACGGATATAGCGTTCAACAACACGTGCAAATTGTAACATTTTTTTGAATCAAAATGTATGTTCTGTACGGGCAACGTTCCGCAAGCTTCGCCCATTTTACGGTTAAGCCCATTTCTAAATGAATGGCTACGTCAATAAACTAAATTGTTGAATTTGGAACCATAGCAATCCAAGAGCGTCCAATGCAACCCAAAAAAGCCAAAGTTTCAACAGGTCGGCGCTGCGTGCCACACAGCTTATGCCACATTGGACATTCTGCAAGCGATATGAGGGCAAGGTTTTCTTAAGTCACAAGTCTATGCGAATAAGTCACAAACCATAGCGCCCCATTTCGGTCAAATTCAGTTGGATTTATACGTCAGAGCCATGGAAAATTTTACATTTAGTCCAACCTGAAATTACCGTTACACGCAGAGAACAAATATAGTTGTGCTTATTAACAGTAACCATTTCAAAATTGTTAAAATTTTTTTTAACAATATTATATTCACAGAAACTATTTACATGATTGTGGTAATCATAATATGGTTAACTTACGATTCACATGATTGTATCAATCACATATATGATTACAGTAAACAAGTATATGGTTGTGACAACCATTGTTATGATGAATCTTTATACCATAATATGTTGTTCTCAGATTATAATATCAATTAGCCCAGAGCAATATAATATGGTAAAACCTTAATCATAAAAATGTTTGTCACAAACATATACTTGTTTACTGTAACCATATATATGATTGATACAATCATATGAATCGTAAGTTAACCATATTATGGTTAGCACAATCATGTAAATAGTTACTGTGACTATAATATTGTAAAACAAATTGTAAAAGTGTTGAAATGGTTACTGTAAACATGCACATCTATATTTCTTATCAGCATGTAAAAATGCCTTTACTAAAATATGCCCAAATATCGTAACCACTTAAATAACGTTAGCAAAATAATCCTAATTATGTTTCAAATCTTTAGAAAATATATATTACTAGAAGAAACCCATGATGTAATAAGTAAGGTGAGAGCGTTTCGACAACAAACACAACAAACACAATATTTCTTGCTGACAAGAGCATAGGTTTTGTCAAAATTGAATTTGTCAAATAAAAAATAAACAAATTTTATTTTGGCATATTAACTAAAAAACGGCCGTTAAATTTAAATTATATTTGAAAAATAACAACGGTTTAGTAGTGCTTTATCCAAATTTCATTATATGAAATCTTTTTATTCACATTTTCATTCATGTTTTTTGATTTAAAAATTTTTTCTTTGAAAATAAAATATATTAATTTTTCCAAATAAATTCAGTTTGACAAAACCCAAAAAATCAGCTGTGTTATTGATTTCACCTTATTTAGTGCATCCTGAAGAAACCTATTAAATTTATAAATTTGTATTTGTTGTACTCAATATTTCTATACATATGTAAATTTTTCTCTATTTTTAGGTACAACCTTGGCTAAATGGTGCCTCTGAATTCGGAGATGTTTACGATTGTGTCGGTTTCACCACTGCGCCCATATGGGCTGGCGTTTTAGTCAGTCTTTTTCTCTGCGGCATCTTGTCAATTGGCATTTTAGCTCTGATGGATATAAAGACACCAAATCGTTTTGAAAGTTCACGCAACAAACAATTGACATTTACTGTGCAAGAATAAATTAGTTAATGCAAATTAATAATATAAATACTTAAATACATTAAATAATAATTATAACTTAAAAAAAACAAGTGTGCTAAAAAACACTTAACTAACATAATGTTTGTCCACATGGTGGTGGGCATTATAAAACCTCTGTTACTGTTGGCTTTGGCCGTGCAAATATTTCTAATACAATCATTATTTATTTGCATTGTTTTATACATTTATTTATGTTTATTTTATAATAATTAATTAAGTTACATTAAATTTATTTCTATAGTTAATGTAGTCCCAAAGAAATATTTCCCAAAAAAAAAAAATAACTCATGAACTCAAATAAATACCAACCCAAAATGTTGCTAATTATAAATTCAAAACTAAAAGAGCTACCTATAGCTGCTAATATTAAATCTTAATCTTATAGATACAATAAAATTACATACTCAAAGTTTAAATCAACAACAACAAGAACCATAATACAATACTCGTACTTTAAACAGCAACTCGTACGAAAAACAAAACTTTTCAAATGTAGTTTTATTTCTAATAGTTTATTTTTAATAGTAAGTAGTTGTTTTTTTTTTTTGCACAATTTTACTTTCTAATTTGTTGACCAAATAAAGTACAACAACTACAACAACAATTAAGATGAAAAAATTTTGTACAAAATAAAAATTTACTTTTTTACACGCCTTTAGCAGTTGGTGGGTCTTACACATGAGTATATTAATTTACTGTATGGGTGTTTCCACAAGTGTTTAGATTAAAAAAAAATAAGAAATTGTAATTTAAATCAGATTTAAATCTTGTTTATCAAATTGCAGTTATTAAAAATAGATTCGATATAGAAGGCCCTATGCAACAGGCCCCGAATTGATCTTTTATTGGGCCCTAAAGTTCACGATTGAATACTAAAATCCTGTTCGGTGAGAGGTTTAAATGTCACCTGGAGCCAAAAAAAATTCATTCAGTACCTGATCCGATGTTTCGCCCTGGAACCCGCCAAATCTACTTAGTTTCATCGCAGCATTACACTAAGCGATAATAGCTATTGGGAGTTTCACCTTTACAGTGAGACAAACCGGACTAGCTGCGACTCATTCAAGCAACCGGCATTTTTTCCAAAGAAAGGCTCTGGTGCCACTGTACATTAGAGAGCTTCAAAAGAATAAAATTGCGAATTTTGACCGTCCCCCCCCTCTACAATAGTTCTATGTATTGTAGAAACACGTTGTGTAAAATATTAGGATGATAGGATAACGTTAACTGGTGCCGCAACGATGCTGAAGTTTTGAGGTGCATTTTCAAGGGGAAAAAATGCAATTTTTTAATTTTTGTAAACATTTTGCCAATTAATTTAAAAGAATCGAAATGTGAGCGTAATAGTCGTTATAATAAGATATAAAATACAAAAATTTATTAAAAAATTTTAAAGTTATTAAAAATTCGCCACACCATTAACCTGTCTCAGGCCATTAGTACCAGAAATGTAGGAACAAAATTAAAATATTTTGAGAAATATTAAAATAAAAGCTTATTTTTTCTTGAAATATATCCATATTTACTTGTATATGAGGTTTTGTCTTCGTAGGATACCGTTAACCTATTCGCAGGTATAACCAAAAAATATTAAATTTTTTAACGGCAGTTTGAAATCTCCAATTTCAAATTTTTAAAAATTTTGTTAAACATATTTCAGAATTTTTTGATCATTACATTGCGATTTATTGAGAACATAATAGGGAATAAAAATATGAAAAAATTATGACAATACCTCCTATAGTTTTTCCGTACCTGTGATTTAAATTTTGAGATTTTCGAGAAAAACTAATTTTTGGCCATATTTTAGTGAATGATCCTTTCCTTACTGTTAAGAATTTTAAGAAAAACCTTTTCAGAATATTATAGTCCAGGTAATTTTAAATATAGCCTGAATGTTTTACTAAAATCGCAAAACGTTAACCCTTAAATCGTGAAGGTCAAAGGTCAATTGTTTCAATATTTGGAATTTTTTTCAAGGAAAGATAGCGAAATGTTATATATTTTTGGGTCAATTTTGATGAAACTTAAGAAAAATATTACACAAAGTCTAGTATATACAAACAACAGCTGAAAAATTATAATTAACCCTTAATAGCGCTTGGGGTTGAAATGACCTCAAACTTCTATAACAATAAAAAATTTCTATTTCAATATTGCTGATCAAAATTTCATTTTTACAGGAAACTAATTTATATTTTAAAATATTGTATTGTGTATTAGAAAATAGTATTACTAAGCCATTCTGTAAAATTTTCATAATTATGTGCAATTTGTATTTATACCTGATTTTTCCTTTAATAACGTATTTCGATTTTAACCCTTTAGTGTACTTTTGATTCATTAAATTTAAAAAAAAATAAATTAAATGATTCAGTTTATTTAATTTTGAAAAACATTCATATTGAATGTGTTTTTCGTGTTTTTAAAAGTTGAGTGTCATTTTAACCCCAAGTGCTATTAAGGGTTAATTTAAATTTTTGTGATTTTATTGTAAATACTAGACTTTGTGTACATTGTCCTTTGCCAAAGGCACAGAAATGCTAGGGATCATTGAAAATATCCACTACTAATTTAAAAACCCAAAGTTCTGTTTAATAGTAATTAGATATTTATTTACTTCTCTCTAGGGATATCATATATGAATTTATGTTATTTTAATTATTTCCGAATGGAAGCCACCATATATTTACATTCAACAAAAGTGAAATGGCTCCTTCACATACAAAAAACAAAACCACACACAAACCACTTGAAAATATTAAGAATAAATAAATAATAAAACTGAAAAAAAAAACAAACTAAACATTTACAAAAAACCATAAAATTGTGATAAAAATCTTTTGGGAAAAAAAACTGTTAGAGAGAAGAAACACAAACACACACAACCCAGCCTCTGGTTTATAGATCAACTTTTCATTTCTACAAATACTCGTATAAATAAATAAATAAAATTTAAAAAGGTAATTTCATTTTTCTTCTTTCTCAAAAACCCCCTAGAGCCCAGCTAGCAATGCTGGTTCTCCTTTCTTGTATGTATGGTGTCCTCATCATCATCGTCAGCAGCAGCAGCAGCAACATCGCATGCATGTTTTGATAAATACACACATGCCGGCTTCTTTTTTTCTTCGCTCACAATATACTTTAGTAATACTTTGGAAAAACTGACCAAATTACTTTCGTTGTCGTTTCAATAAAAAACGAAATTTCTTGTGCTACTTTTCTGGGCGATTATACTTGCGTTGCAATACTTCTGCCATCTATCCAAGCATCCAGCCACTCAACAAAGATCAAGCAACAAGCACAATTAAAACATAATAATCAAGTGGCTGGACCAGTGACTGACTGTCTGTCTGTCCGCTTGTCTGGCGTTTAACGCTTAAAGCCGGCTGCTTGCTTACTTAGTTAGCAGGCTGGTTTTAAAGACTCTTGTCAGTCTGCGACAAATGTTTATTTGCTGGCAGTGATAGTGAATCGTGTGGCATTAGACAAATAAATGGAATGTGTGCTTTTCGAGGACTTAGGCAAAATGTTCGATTTTGAAATATGGTTTCTCTAGTGTCTACAACGTGAAGACGGCAACTAGGAGATGTTTTAGATTTACGGCTGAATGTAGTGTCTTTCAGCCGAAAATCCTGCCGGTCTTGAAGGCTTCAGATCTTCTGTTGGAATTTGGTACCTGAGGCAATAAAGTCACTTTCTATGTAGATAGTCCGGCGGTGTTCAAGGTTATGTTAGGTCACATAGTCTTGGATATGGCTGGTACATGTTTAAAAGAGATCCCTAAACTGTTTGGTGGAACAATACGAGATAAGAATGTGTTGGGTATCAGGACACGGTAATATCGTGGGTAACGATATTGTAAATTAGCTTGCAAGACATGCTAGGAAATTTTCTTGGAAGTGCGGAAGGAATTAAGCCACTATCACAGGATGTTTTAGTGAAAAATCTACTCAGCACTAGCCAATGAACAGCTTCTAAATATGGCAGGTTCCAGACTGCTACTGGATGTAGTATTAATGAAATCACAAGTATGATTGAGGGACATTGTCCAGTTAAAGCAAGGACTAGCAGATGGGAAAATGGTACTTGAAACTAGTGTAGGACGTGCGAGAATAAAGAAGTGTTAGAAACTATAGATCATATTGACTGGCAATTAAACAAGCCCACCAAGTTTAACATTACTTACTATTTACTTACAACTGGAAACCATACCATAAATAAAGATACATCGTTACCTGAGAGGAATGGATCCATTGAAAGTAGTGATGACAAAACTCTGATATTTAACCTATTAGAGGTGAACCACCTCTGGTAGGTAACATGGGATTACCTAAAAGAGTTCTGTTTAAAGCTATCCGTTTCGATGACATTATTCAAAAACTCTTTGGCATGCCATGAGCCGAGACGTTTTTGGCGAAGTCTAGTCCAGGACGAGATATCCCTCTGTTGAAAGACAATTTAACAATTTAAACAAGTAAGAGAGATATATTCGGCTGGGCCGAATCTTATATACTCTTCACCAAACAATACTTCAAAATAAAAATTTTAAATATGTTTAGGTAAACAAAATTTATTTGTTTTCCAGTTGTTTTTTTGTTTTCATTTTTTGGAAAAAATTTTTTTTCGAATTTTTTTTTTAAATTTTTTATGTAAAATTTTTTTTAATTAAAATTTTTTTTTTTTTAAGTTTTAAATTTTTTTTTTTAATATTTAACGAAAAAAACTTTTGGTGAAAAAAAAATCAGGTTAAAATTTTTTCCCGATTTTGACCCATTGTAGGTCCAACTTACTATGGTCTTATATACGTCGTTGCAAAGGTCTTTGAAATGTTTATCATTAGATATCCATATTGTCTATATTAATGACTTAGTAATCCAGATATAGGTAAAAAAATAGGTCTGACAGACAGACAGACAGACGGACATGGCTTAATCGACTCCGCTATCTATAAGGATCTAGAATATATATACTTTATAGGGTCGGAAAATTATATTATGGAAATTACAAACGGAATGACAAATTTATATATACCCTTCTCACGAAGGTGAAGGGTATAATAATATGAGAATTATGTTGCGATTGTGATCGCAAAAATCGAAGGCACAATCTATCTTTAACTGGCTACCATCAGATATACTGGCGAAACAAAAATCCGCGAACACCGCACTGAGGCTAAATTCCATCAAAGCATGGAAACATGAAAACTATGGTCATGCTAAAATTATAGGTATCATCAATATGAATCTCTCTGTTGATTGTAATATACCTGAACCAGTTACGATTTAAGTTTTATGACAAATATACCGGAGAGATTCACTTATTACAATGGCTTCCACCTTCCGAAGATTGTCATCCAAATATTCACTGACGAATCAAGATCACAATATAAGATCGGTTGTAAATATTTTCTGTTTCAAAGCAGTCGTTAAACCCATCTTGTTCTATGGAGTATTGGTGTGGTGGCAGGCTCTGAATAATGCTACTCACCGGAAGGCCGTTGAACGAGTTCTAAGGACTATAGCGATACTGATTACAGGCGCTATAAGGTCTACCTCCTCTAAGATACTTTTTACTATTCTAAACTGGTTACCAGTGGATTTGATGGTGATACAAATGGCTCTCAACTCTGCTGTGAGACTAAATGCTGGTTGTTCGTGGTCTGGTAAGGACCTTGGACACTCTAGGATATTGAATTACTATGCGCACATACATGGAAATATCGATGACTGCATCGCAAAACCTTTTTTCGATAGGCATTTCTATATTATGATCCCGAATAGGGATCTTCCCCCTGCTAACGTCATACGGATATACACTGATGGCTCTAACAGGGGTAACAGGGTCAGTGGAGGTTTCTACATTGAAAACTTTGGGATAAAATCCTTCTTTAGGCTACCTAACTTCTGTACTGTTCTTCAGGCGGAAATTACTGCCATTTAACGTGCATCCAACTGGCTAAGGTATTATCGAATATCTGGTGATATATGTATATTTAGTGACAGCAAGGCTGCCTTTAACGGAATAGCGGGTGTCTTTACGACATATAGGTTAACCGAGGAATGCCGGATATACCTAAATGAGATAGCGAGACATTCTAGGATAACGCTAATATGGGTCCCTGGACACGATGGAAATCAGGGTAATTGTATAGCAGATGATTTGGCCAAAAGGGGTGCGATGATGAGTGAGGAGGCGATCGACCCATTTTCAAGTATTTCCCTTGTTAAATGCAAGATGGCTGATCAGCAGAAACTATATGAGACTGCACAAAACAGGTGGACTAATGAACCTTCCTGTGCTACAGCGAGGTCGACTTGGCCCGTATGTGATGCCAGCAGGACGAATCTACTTATAGGTTACCGTCGTGTGCAAATAAGGCTAATTGTCTCCTTTATTACAGGACACTGTTTATGCTAGCAGAATGGGCCTACGGTACAATGATTACTGTAGAAGCTGCCATAATGAAGAAGAGGAAGAGACTTTCTGCCAATGTCCGGCTCTGACAAACCTGAGGGAACACATCCTCGGATTTCCATTCCTATCATGTTTGGACGAGCTATCAAGGATGAATCTGAGACGAATCTATTCCTTTATCCGGGAATCTGGTTGGTTTAATTTGGAGTCAACGGAAGTTGTGCAAATACCCTGATGACTACTTCACAATGGGATCAGATTTGAATGGATCCAAGTGAGCTGCTTGAGAAGCGGCTGCCCATAGAACCTAACCTAACCTACATATTTTCTGACCAGCTGAATCTGAGACTGTCTTATAGACTACCAGACAACGTCAGCATAATTCAAGCCAAAATAATGGCTATAAAAGTAGCCGCGGAACATATTCAGTATCACGGGATATCCATATATTTAATGATAGCAAAGTGGCCGTTAGAACGTGTGTATACCACATGAAATATTTTTCAAGAACGATGGGTGTCTCTAGAGGAGATAGCGGTTATGCTCGCATATATTCCTGGACAGAGGGACATTGAAGGTAATATCAGGGCTGATATACTTGCGAAAGCCGACACCACCATAAATTCTAACGAATTCAGACGTGATATTTGCATTCCTCTTATGAGGGAAAAAGAACTCAAATTACTTTTATTAATACCAAGGGAAGATGGTAAATAGAACCCACACAGAAAAAACAGATTCGTGATAGCAACAGAATTAGTTCCCAATCGAATGATTCGGTTGCAGACATAGAATTTTTCGGTTCTATCAACAGAAAGTCAGTTGACAAAGAAGAATTTCGGTTGAAGCAACCAAACATTAGTTACCCCTTCTAAAATTCTTATCGACAAAACCTGTCTATCAAGAGGCAATTTTGGTAAAATCCACACCTTCATTAAAGCAACAGGCTGGCTAAAGAATGACGACGGTCAAGAAATTTTGGACGACTAGTACGAGGAACACAAGGTTTTTACAACAAGACCAAACTACAACTTCGCTAATTTTGAATTCTAGCTCGAGACATATCTGTACCAATTATACATTAACGATATTACTTTCTTCGACACCTTACATGGTCCAGATTAACTTTACTTTACACTAATTAATATATATTTTCAACACCTAATTAATATGTACATCTTATTCCTCTGCTAAAGTGAAATTGAAAATTCATACGCTATACTCTACGCAATATGACTCTTCTTTTTTTTGCAATAGATAGCTACTAATGTGGCACTCAGTATTTTGGGTATTTGTAGCTGGTTCTACAAGTAATTTTATAACAACTTTCACAAAAGAAGAAGCCAGCAAACGGACAGACAAAAGCATAACGATTGTATGATACCAAAGTTATGACAGAAAAAAAAAACACCCAACCAACACATACGAAAACATTTAGCTAAAATTGTGAACTGCAGCATGAAAAGTACTTACGCACCAAAACATCTTCAGCGACCATCATCATTCTTATTACAGAATCAGGTGTAGCAGTTTTCTTATAGATGCTTTATTATGGTTGGAATAAAACTAAAGATAAATACAAAAACAAGAATATGATGATGCCACAATCAAGAGGCATTTACTCTACTATATGGCATGTTTTTTGCTTGTAATACATAATGGAGGGAAATGTCAGTGAACTATAATGGAGTTATGGATTGGCGTGTGGCTGTGTGTATATTGCATGTGTACTAATGGCAACCAGAAGAAAAAGAAGCAGCTACAGAAGTAGAAGTATCTCTTGAAGAAGATGAGAAAAGAAGGAGACCTACTTTTGGAATTGCGGTTTTTATGTAGTTTTTGATGTTTTTTTTTTTTTTTTTTTGTTATGGCTATATTTCGATTTTAAAAATAGCCAGATTTTGTAGGAAGTTGGGAGGCTATGGTTTTGGAAATAAAGAAATTGTATATAAGAACATTTTATAAATAGTAAAAAGAAGCAAATGAATTAAAAAAAAACAGAAGAATTATCAATCCATTCAATATAGTAAAGTATAAGAAACAAATTTCAAACGTTTTGAAAACATTTCTTACTATTGTTAACTAAACCCCAATTATTAACATTAATAATGATATCTTAACATTTATTCATTTAAAGCGTCAACACCAACACTTTTTATAAAAGTGTGCTTGCTGTATTTCCTTCAATCTATTTGATAATTTCCGCTATAAATCTTTTAATAAACGCTATTTTTTAAACAATATCATTAATATAACATTGTATGTCTTTAGCACATAAAACGCATTTTCGTTAACATGTCTGAGTTGTAAACAAATTCGTTTGTTTGTTTCTTCGCGTTCCAGGAAATACATTATTATTCATTAAATCATTGTTTTATAATTTTCATCTCATCCATTTCGGTTACCTCTCCAAATATGTATGTATGATTTTTAGTTATTCATTTTACTTGTTTACCCTGACTGAGTGTTTCTTTTAAATTTCTTCCCGAAGCGACCTGACAAAAGTAGCAGCAAACGAGTAAACATTATTTCAATAGGTTAGAGTTAGACAACTTTGGCTTTGTTTATAGTCAAAGTGCACGCAATGATAACGAACTGCAGCAGTTGTGGCAGCAGTAAATTTGAACAGTAGATTTAACAGGTCCATAAAAAAAAAACAAAGTTTAAAGTAATAGATGTGTAAAAATCACTTACAACGAACAGCAACAATAACAGCAAACGTTTGTGGCCAAAGATTATTGGTATTTACTAAATCAGAATTTTAAAAGATTGATTTTATTTGACAAAATGTTTAACTAAGTTGTCAAGCTAAAAGTAACTGATTATTACTTTCCTTAGATGTTCGTATATTACATTATATAATGACAAAGAAATAAGCTTTAGCAAATGCTTTGAAATGGAAAATCGTTATTTAGGTTAGATAAGTGCGATTGTAAGTACTGAGATCGAAAAATTCTTAACATACATATATGTTAATAAAAATGAAACCACTAAATTCACAGTTTTGATTTTTTTTTTTATTTGATTGAAATTATTATTACAATTTATTAAAATTTTCTGTTTTTGGGTTTTAAACTTTTCTACAAGATTTCCTCGAGCATCAGCAACATAAAAATACCCGGAAGCTGTGAAAAATGTTCATACGTACGTTTCGTCACCCATTATGCAGCAGGTATTTTTTTTTTGTATGAAGTTTCACTTAAATTTTCGTGCTCTGTCTTTGGCCTCTATACTGTTTAATAATATTGGAATCAATTTGACGGCAGACCTTTGATTGTTGGGCCAACTTTTTGTAGGACCATGTTGGGTTTTGTTGAAAATATTTAATAATTTTAGTAAGCACTTTTTTCTCGTAACTCATTTTAATTAGATTAACAACAAATGAACATAATTGACATTAAACATAAAAACTGACATGCTTTACAAAGTTAATTTGATCAAAGAAAATATCAAAAAGTTTTAATGAAAAACGTGTGTTAAGAATTTTTCGATCTCAGCCCTTAGTAGTCAATTCCATTATACTGTTTTTGTTCTTAGAAGCGGCGCTTCGATTATCAAAGTTGACATTTAAGGCTATTGTGGAGTTCATATCACAACCTAAGCATTCTCCAATTTAATTAATTGTCTAAATCTATATTATAAAAATACTTGATTGATCTGGGGGACATCTTGATAAATGGAGATTGAGATTTCTGGAGTATTCCCAATAACCGAAACGATTGTGAAAATTAGATATTTTTTTGCTAACTCCCAAGAATATCATTTCGCCAAGCATTCCTGGATGCTCTCATCGTACTTAAGAAAAGCAATCCTAGACGCTAGATACATTGGTACATCACAACAGAGAAGTTATGATCGCTTGGTGGATAATAACTAACCACAATCTTACAATAGTTTCTAATATTTCCAATTTATTGCGAAGTGTAATCCTGCTCGCCATCAGCGTAGTAAAGAGACGTTAGTACATCATAATGGAGAAATTAAGATCCACCAAGCATTCTGAAACTATCAATTATTCTTACGATGGCCTCTAGTAATTCCCAACTATTGCGAAATTCAACTTACATGAAATACCATTTCGCCAAGTATTCCAATACCCTATCAGCGTCATGCTGAGACTTTAAAGCATTACAACAGGGATGGTATAACCTACAATCCATTCTGATGATATATACAATCTTACGATGACGAATTATCATAACATCACAAACTCACTCCCTAACATATTTAATAGTTTTTGAAGAATTTTTAGTGCAGACAATAGTGCAGTGGTAACAAATATTAACTCACCTTTCGTAGTATTCCTAATAAGTTTAGGATGCCTTACACACAGAAAGGAATATTTACAATGCAGGCCTGTATGGTCTTTGAAGCTTTAAAAGTTTCGCCTTCTTCAAAATGATACCAAGAGTTGCCTCAATTGACACTATTGATCTCAATGTTGTTCAAAACATTGGATCGGAAATCGGGTTTCAATATTTTCTTGTAAAGAGCGAGTTCTAATGGCAAGTTCATCATTTTGGAACTTATGGCAAGTTCATCTGCACATATAGGCAAATTCCTTAACAAGTTCAGTAGTTTTCGAAGAATATCTAGCTTAGATGATAGTGTATTGGTAACATATATCGAGACCATTCTATGCAAATTGCATAGTGTTCCTAAATAGATTAATTTCCACAGAGCAGCCAATCAAATGACAACCCCATACAGAAACGAATATTTACAATGCATTAAAGCTAAAATTTTTCAATGATGAGAGTAGAGCCTTCTTCACTCGTTCTAAATTTAAAACAAGTAAGAAAGTAGGATCGGTCAATTTTTCTTTCAAAAATTCAATAATTTATATTCGTGAGTGATTTTCGGAAGTCGCATTTTATGTGTAAGTATACCAACATTTTAAGGCGATTTATGCTCGTTAAAGTGATTATCGGAAGCAGGCCTTATAAGGGAGTCATAACTTATTATGGACTGATCATAATAAAATTTGGTGAAATGAATTTCGTATATATAAAACTAATTTGGAGAGAAACTTGTGTAGATACCTATATAAATTAAAAATTTCTGACTGATAAAGTCCAATTTCGGGAGGACATTTGTATGGGGGCTAGGTGAAGTAATGAACCGATTTCAGCCAGTTTCAATAGGCTTGGGCCGAAAAATTTATATCTTCCATATTTGATCGAAATACCTTCAAAATTACGACCTGTACTCTGCGCACAAGGTTTACATGGACAACCAGCCAGCCAGACGGACGGGCGGACATCGTTTAATCGACTCAGAGATTCTGAGTCGATCAATATACTTTAAGGTGGGTGTTAGACTAATATTTTTGGGCGTTACAAACATCTGCACAAATCCAATATACCCTCCCCACTATGGTGGTGTAGGGTATAATGATACTAATATATTTGGCTCAGTTGTTGAGATTGATATGATCGGAAGTCAGACATCCAATAGATTATTGTAAAGAGAAAGAATTTCGTGCAAAGAAACTGGACTATACAGCTCTGTATTTACTGTAACAGCAACATCGTCAGCATTAGCGACAACTTTGCAGCTATGACTCTCAAGGAATTTTAGCACTGTACTCACATTTAGATTACATATAAATGATGAGAGGACACCAATTTGTGGAGTTTGTTTATTGACGACGTGGGTAATACTAGTAGAACCCAAAGCAAAAGTGATCCATATCACCTAAAGAGAGAGAGATTTCCCTAAAATACAAACCGGCTTAGATAGTTTAGTATTAGATGATTTTTGATTGTTATATGAGCTCTGATAACGTAAAAACGAATTGAATCAAATGTTTTAAATAGATACAGTCCATAATCATTTCCATTGTTCATAGAAAAAATATGATAAACTTCTAAATTATCACTTGGTATAGTGTGAGAGCTCCTCGCCTCTTCCAGGATCAAGAACAACCTCGTATTCCGTCACTAAGAAGTATAAATTGAAATACCATCTGTAAATCATCAATAGCCAAATAGCTATTATATTCGATACAGTCTCAAGTTGCACTGTTATATTACAATAAGTTCCGACATATATTGCACAAAGCTCCCAGTCTCACAGTTTAAGATTGGCATATTCACGATATCCGACCATGACTACCAAGGTAAATCTACACAATCGGTTACAGCAGGGACAAATTTAAGTAACCACATACGAATTCATTAAATTTTTATATATGGAGTTTGTTATTTCCCTATAAAAAATCCTGTGACTCATATGTGTCTCCTTATTAAAGGCGTCTTGATGACGACAAATTTTCCATGTGTCTTTATCTAAATAATACCTAACTAATTCACTATCCTAACAGCAGTAGGGTATGTAAACCGTTTTTGTAATGAATAAACGAATAATAGCCAATTAAACAAAAATTGTGGATATGTAAGATATAACATTAAATTACGAGAATATACACAGAGAAAACAGATTCGTGATAGCAACCGAATTTGTTGCCAATCGAATGATTCGGTTGCACACATAGAATTTTTCGGTTCTATCAACAGAAAGTCAGTTGACAAAGAAGAATTTCGGTCAAAGCAACTAAACTTTTGTTATCCTTTTTAAAATTTTGTATCCACAACTGTAAAATTCGGTCACTAAGGTAGAATCATTCGATTGGCAACATATTCGGTTGCTATCACGAAACTGTTTTCTCTGTGTAGAAACGACATTATCTCTGGGAAACAGTTGAGTAAAAACCCCAAATATAAGGTTGGTTATATCTTCCAAACTATCAAACTAGAGGCTGTAAAGATTTTAGCCAATAGCGTACCAATATCTCTAGGAAAAATATAGATAAATGCTTCAAAGCAGTGCCCTACCCATTGATCAGCGACCATGTTTTATAGCTAAGGTAGACATAAATGAGAAAGAGTGAATCGATTCTAAAACTTCGCACAAATCATAATCATATAATCTTTGAAAAAACAGCACATTTAGCAGTCTCTAAAATCAACGGATTGAAAGACATCAATGTGAAAATCAAATTAACATTTAATACATAAAATGCCTACTTTTAAACTTCTGACTGACATCACACCAACTAATAACAGGAAAATTAATAATACTAAAGAATTTCAAAATGAAAATGCGTTTGGATTTAAACAAAACTTTCTTTAAAGCTAATGCTCACTAGTCGTAAGTGAATAGTTGTGGCAACTAGGGGAGCGATCATCAGCAGCAGCAGCAGCAAAAGTCAACGATATGAAAGTATTTATTTTAGCAATGCGCATAAATGAATTGTTGCTTCTTTGGATTTTCTAACTTAAGCTGAGTATGCCAAAAATCTAAAAAACGCATAAATATTTAAAATCTTATTAATGTTGTTCGTCAATTGTTGTTGTCGAGTTGCTGTTGCTATTTTCTTTTAACATTTTAGATGAAATCTTTAGGAGAGTGAAATACATAATTGAAATAAGCACAAATTCACTTTTTCAACAGATATTTATTATTGTTGTTATTTAAATAGTTGAAAAGCAAAAGAATTCTGGTTTTAAATACTTTGTAAGCAATGTATATATGTATGTGTGACTGTATGATTTGGGGTCATTTGAAAATAGGGTTAGACAGCTTATAACCAAAACAAAATAGTTATCGAAATTACAACAATGAATTGTTTTGCATATGATGACCCAGTGCCAATGGCTTAATATACAAACATTTTCAATAAATAAAGGTATAAGCGAGATAAAGCGTATAGAAATATTTTGCATACAAGATTTGGAAACACGCGATCTGATCATAAATGCCTACCATCAGAGATTCCCATGATGTAAATAGTTTTGAAGGTGGAATCAATTGTAAAAAAATTTTATAGACAAATTAATATTAGAAAATAAATTAATTTCGTGTGTAGACAAATACTCAATCACTAATAGGAAACAATATCAATGAAGACTCTTCATAGAGGGAAATTCGTAAGATTGCCACTAGTTCTGGAAAATATTTGAAAAGCTCATTCAAATGACCACTGCTGTTTCGCACGGAGGCTCCTATCTGTTCAATTATCAATGACTCTACCTCATAGTCCTGAGTTTGAGCAATGGCTTGTGTTTGTTATATTGACTTTGAGGAAATTTATCGATTGCGGTTTATTTGAAAAACCTGCGACTTCAGAAAACCCTTAAAGGAAATTATTAGCGGGGTTAAATTGCACGATATTGATGGCAAATTCACGTCACCTCCACGAGAGATAATAATACACTTAAAACATTCGTGCAGGTTGTCCATTACGGCGATGGCTGTGTGTCACGTGGTTGCGTCCTATTGGAACTTCATGGTGTCTAAATCCATATCGTTCAATAAGTCCAACAAAATTGGTTATCATGTCCTCACCAACGTTGTTTTCGAAGAAATACAGATAAATGACGCCGATTTAGATGATAATTTTGCCAGTGTTGCTCAATTGTGTAACTTGACATCAGTGACTGATACCATGTAATTAAAGAATTTGTTCAGCATTAAATAATAATGAGAAATAAGATCACTATGATGGAAGAATGGTTAGGCAACACTATCAAATGTTAAACAAAGTTACGAGGTGTCATCATGTGACAATCATTTGTTTTAAATTTTCACACCTTGTTTATGTGACTAAACGCATCTAAAGGTTTTTTAAAAAAATTCCGAGCTATTCAGGTTCTATGTCAGTTCCACCGCCAATTGCTGCAAACGGTTGCATCTGCCGTCTGCTTTTACCTGGAAATTTGAACAGTGAATACAAATTTTTTCAGTGCTCAATTTGTTAATGCTTTTTTTCCAGTCTGCAATGTACGATGGGCGACCGCCATGTACGACATTCAAGCGATATCCTGCAATAGCGGTATTGAGCTGCTGTACTCGAATTACGATTCAATGGATGAAGCTCATACCTTTGTATGTTCTCCTCGTATACGTGTAGGTCCTTCCTGACATAACTCGGTTGAAGCTAAGATGACTCCTCCTATACATTCCCCATGAATAGCGGCTAGTGCTTTAGCATGAGCCGAAGAGGTAAATAGGCTATCACAGGTGACTGGAATTTGGTCTACATGTACAACCTCGAGAGTAATGCTGAAGACTTCAGTGGTGATAGCTGCAACAGCCATTCACACGACCATATAGGTCATCAATGCTGCAGTCGTCAGCATTTTTAATTTCACTCGTTGTGGAGGTGAGGGGAGCTTAGAGATGTGGAAGTTAAACATAAGTGGCGACAGGACCCCTACTTGTTTAACTCTACGGGCCACTCAAATAATTTACGACTCATATCCTCAAATTGTGGTCAAGAGTAAAGCTGAAGGCATCGGTGGTGATAGCTGCATGCTATTGAAGGAAAAAACTTGTATATTTCTCAGAGATAACTATTCATTCTACCACAAAGGTCATCAATGCCGCATTCGTCCGCATACAAGGTCAATTTCACTCGCTATGGAGGTGCGGGGAGTTTAGAATTGTGGAAGTTAAACAGAAGTGGCGATAGGACGCCGCACATTGGTTGAAGAGTGACTGAAATTAATTTTTTTTTTATGTTCGCCGATTTGAATAATCTTTTGATATTTTGTTGTCAGATATCTGAATATTATTGTTCCGTAATATCAGGCTGATATATTTATTATTTGTTTGGACAGACACGCTCGAAGTTCATATATGTTCGGTTGTTTAAAATTACATTCAAATTTACTGTATATTCAATCTTTTGGTACAATCACAGTAATCTTACTATTTGACATTTTTGTATATTTTCGTAAGTGACAATTGTCATAGATGAGATTTGCATTAAAAATAGTTGGAAAAAGTGTTATATAAAAAATTTCGTAGAACAAAATATAAACAACATCAACATTTCAATGTTCATCAACTTTAGTGGACTGCATCTTTTTAGAGCTGTGAAGTGCTGTTTAACGAAAGATGTCAAATTACAGGTTGAAGTCTCAGCTAAAAGTTAAAGAAACATTCAGCTGCTCCTAACTGCTCCTTTCCCAAAAAAAAGAAAAACAATAAAAACTATAAAGTGATATAGTAACAAAACATGAATTTTCGTTCATGCATGGTGTTGTTGCCATCTTTACTATTTAAAATTATTACATACTACTCAAGAAGCTATTCTGCCAATATGTATATCTCTATCTAAAGGCCCTTATTCAATGATTTCATTTTTATTTTTTTCAATTTAATTGATTATTTGTATCAGGTGCTGTCCGAGGAAGCTCAGGAAGCGAGGAATAAATACTATAGAGCCTATAGATTACATCATTCGCGAAGAATTGGACGTGTTGCCACTAATGAAGACGTAATGCATAATCTTTTATTGCCTTCAGACCCATTCATAAATAGATTTCGCTCAAAGCTGCAAATCAAAAAAAATTGGAGTACGATAATGATGTTAAAAAATTATTAAAAGACTATGCTTATATTACTTATTTATGTTTTTTCTATGTGAGATGGGAGTAAAAGTGGGCGGATAAGGTATATATTTTCAGGAGCCCATTCTACAATAATAATGTTTATTTTATGTGAAAATTTAGTTGATGCATTAAAAATCAAGGGAGTTATGCCATTTTTTCAAAACAAGTTCTATGGGAAGTGGGCGTAAAAGTGGGCGGATATTTTTCAAATTTCACACAAATGATTCGGAGTGTTTAAAAATGCTATGTGCCAAAAAACAATGCCGTAGGTTAAAATTTAATTTTCACTTTGTATGGGAGGTGGGCGTAAAAGTGGGCGGATTATTTTGATTTTTCCATTTTCTTCTTAATTCAAATAAAAAATGCCTATGTGCCAAGTTTCATTGACCTTCGACAACTTCTTCTATTTTTAGCCGCTTGTTCTATTAACCTCAACCAATGTGAGCCGCCCCGAGTAACTCCTTGTTTAACTCTACGGGCCATTCAAATAATTTACGACCCATATAGTTGTGGGTCGTTGAGGACTGCAGGATATCCTGGAAGAGAATAGCGCGACTGAGGGTGTCGAAATGGAGAAGAAGAATAGAGTCTTTGCGACATGTGACAAAAGAGAATTGTCCTGTAGGATGAATCCCATGTTAGGGAATTGGAATGACTCTCTATTACATGATTTTTGTTGTTGTAGCAAATATGGTTGCTGAGTTGACAGCCCTTGGCCGAGTGAACTCGGGTCATTCCGGAGCATAGAACCGGCTGTCGTGAGAATGCTATTTAATGGTAAGTACTCATGTGGTCAATTCACAAGGTCTCTTATAAGTCATATTGTTCTAATGTCCTAATATATCACGACTCGGCGGCTCGGATTAACCGACTCTTATGCATTCAGCGTTGGTCTTTGCTGATTGGTTACGATATCATAATAAAAACTATTCCGAAATATTAGGACATTATGACAATATGACATGATAAGAGACCTTGTGAATTGACTAATAGTGGGTAAAGCTTCTGCGCTATCTGCTTCCTCAATCATTGTCTTCACATGTCCCTTTTTTCGGCTTATATTAAAAATATTTATATTGCCGCAATATTCAGTTTTTATTTATTTATGCACAGACCCGATATAAGGTTATTTAGATGAAAGAGTTTTATTAACCGTGTTCATTGACATCGTTAAGATCCACTATGATTAATTCAGGCGTCTTCTTTCATCAAATGAAGATTTTTAAATTCCGTTTATCCGTTTAATAAAAACTATAAAATTAGACACTAAATGACCCATATAAAACTCAACTTTTCCTCATCGATCAAGAGAAACTCACAATACAATAATTTATACTACTAAACTAAAAGATTATCTTGTTTTCTTGTATTACTCCTCATAAAAACCATTACAATTGTTAACAAAAAAAATTAATATTCAATTACTTTTCACTTCAACGCTTTTTAAACTGTTTCTAAGAAAAACAAAAAAACTAATTGTTATTTCCAATGAAATCTGTTTTAAATGACAACAGCAAAAAAAAAACAAAGATAAAACTTTTAAACGCTCTTTTTTTTTTTTGTAAAAAAAAAACAAATATCAATCATTTAATTTTATTTCATCAAAACAAACTATCACTAAATAAACCATATACGGACTACGGCCAATATAACTATTAATCTATCAAAAAAACTAAAATAAAAGAAAACATCAAGTTGGAAAAGACATTTACCGCAGCCATTCATTCATTCAACCATCCCATCCATCCAAGTAACCAAAAGCATTTATCGTTATAACTTGTTAAATCATTACTAAATCAAATAATTAACTGCATTGATTTAAAAAACGCATAAAAATGTCATGTGACAAAAAACAACAACTACAACTGCAAATATATAAAGGTAAGAAAAAAGTGTTGTTGATTTTTTGTAGCAAATGAAAATGAAAATTTTCTTTAAGTGGAAAGAAAAGTCACTGCAACAACTCCTCATGTATGTATGTATCTTTTGTTACACATTTGTTAGATTGAAATTACATTTATTTACTTATACATGCCTACCTACACTTGTTGCTGCAACCTGAGGCATTGAAATTTACAAATAAATAAGCAAACCTGTTGCAAAATATTTACTATTTACTATTTTTATTTATCTTTAGTTTGTAAGACTATGTTTGAGATTTTTTTTTTTTAGTTTTTTGTAATAGTTTTTCTTGTTTGTTTATTAATACCAGTATGTTTGTAATTAATTTAGTTTTTCTTCCCGAGATCTCTTATTTTCCTTGAAGTCTGTATTAAATTACCAATTTTATTGATCGTTTTAATATTGGTTTTTTTTTTTTGTTTGTTTGTTTTGAACAAAATTAAAAGAGAAATTTTATTTAATTTGAAATTATTGTGTTTAGTACAAAAATAGTTAGTTACGAGTTCATGTTAATTTTCAAAATGGGAAATTACGTTTGACTTTTAAGCAAAAATCCAATTCATAGAGAAATATACATAGAGCGGAAACTCTCCTGTCAAAGATCTAACACAGTTGTCAAAAACCTAAGTGGGTGATAATGTATTAGTAAATAAAACTATGTGGAAACAATAATCGTAAGTATGTGTGATTATTATGAGCAATATTTTTGTTTTTTTTTTAGTTTCCACTCTATGTCTATTTCTATATGATACAAATTGTGTTACTTTGATTGAGTTTAAATTTAGGTCCTGGAGCAAATAGATAATAATTCACTAATAAATGTGTATTAAACATAAATAACTCTTCGGGATAAAGAAATACTTGGAATTAATAATACATATGGGCAATTCCACAAGAATGACAACCACGACTGAAAAAACAAAATCTCTTAAAACTTTTTTTCAAGATGATTTGAATAGGAGAAAACACTAAAATGTTACTATGTGAAAGTATTTAGAGCTTATTACAACATTTTAAGTGCAAAAATAATAGTGTAATTTTTTAATTTAATTGGTATGTTCTAGACTAAGATTGCGGCGAAAATTAAGCTCCCAATTAGCATGTAGTATGAAATGAACTTGACTCTAATTGTTTTTATACCCTTCACCATGAGTGGCAAGGGTGTACTATATTAGTTAGTCATTCCGTTTGTAATTTCTACATTTTTCATTTGCGACCCCCAAAGTATATATTCTGGATCGTTATAGATAGCAAAGTCGATATAGCCATAGTCTGTCTGTATGTTGAAATAAACTTTCCGTAACCCCCAAATAACTTACAAACATAATTGATACATCAATATATCGGGAATTCTTCCGGCTTGGTCGCTATTTAAAATCGAGAAAATCGGCCCATAAATGGCTGAGATATAAGGAAAAAACCGGGACAACCTCGATTTTTGGCCTATTTTTTATCAATATCTGGATTACTAAGTCATTAATATAGACAGTTATTTAAAAATCCATTGCAACGATCTATATAAAGCTATATTAATTTGGACCTACAATGGCTCAAAATCGGGAAAAATATTTTTTAACTCGAATTTTTTTTTACCACAAAAAATTATTTTGCCTTTATTTTAAAAAAAAAAATCAACAAAAAAAATTGGAGAAAAATTAAAAAAAAAAAAATTGGAAAAAAATTAAAAAAAAAACAATTTCGAAAAAAAAAAATCAAAAATTTAAAAAAAAAAAAAATTATTTTGAAAAAAAATTTAAAAATTGTTTTTTAAAATATGATTTGGTTAAGGGTATATAAGATTCCGCACAGCGGAATATACCTCTCTTTCTTGTTTACAGATAATCTTGTGTATTTTTTATAGAAAATCTTCAGTATAACAGTATTTTCTATAGAAAATCTTCAGTATAAAAGTTTTTTCTATAATCTTCAGTATAACAGTGTTTTCTATAGAAAATCTTTAATATAACAATATTTTTAATAAAACATCTTCAGTATAACATAATTTCTACGATTTGCAACCAAAATCTACGCTAATATGAAAAAAAATAAAAATATTAATTTTAATACTCTGAGGTTGGAAAAGTACTATTTGAATATTATGTATTTTGATACCGTTCAGGTTTTTTTTCCTTCCCTGATGTGTGAACTAGTACTTTTTGCTCACTTATAGTCAGACAGAACTCGTATAAATCTGCTATTTTTCTTTCGAAATTATTATTTTATACCTTGTTGGAAAGGTAATTTTCTCTAGGATATGAATTTGTACATTATATAATTCTGAATTCCCGCTTATACAGATGTAATCAAAACATTTGCAATACAAATAACATTTCTGCTCAGCACTTAAAAGCTTAGAAAAAACAAGGACAGGAATTGTAATTACTGAATATCTTACTTTTCAATGAATACTGCATACTATATACAATACTTAGAAGTAGTTTGTCAGCCACTAACACATGATCTGATATATAAGTACTTGAGAATAAAAATAAGTATTAAAAGAGAATAAAATTCATTCAACCTTTGAATATATTTGTTCTTCACTCAATTTATATGCTTAATCTCTTAGAAAATAAATGAAAAATCATTTTTTATAGATAATAATTGATTTAACTCCCGATTTTTGAAGAGTATTTGCCTCCAGTGACATCGTCGTGTTAAAATAATGAATTGAAATACCAATGTTTAAGTTGTAAAAAGTTAATAAAGGGTTTTCCAACAAGAGGTGTTATTTTGAATCACCCGGTATTTCGGTAGCTGTCACTTTTGAAGCTTTTATTCTTTGACATTTGATAAGTAGAAACTACGCCATTACTAAAAATGGAACGATACATGCTTCAACAACGCATTGAAATGATTAAAATTCACTACAAAAATGTTCGCAGTTCGCAAAACTAAAGCATTTTTCGGTCGTCGTGAAGCACCTTGTCGGACCACAATAAAGAAATTGGTGGAAAAATTCGAGCTGTTGGGTTAGTGATGTGAAGAATAAAACCCGTGAATGTCGCTCAAGAATAACTGAGAATATTGCTGCTGTAGTCCAAAGTGTTGAAGAAAACCCAGGTTTGTCCATTCCTCGAAGTTCTTTGGAATTGGGCATTCCAGAAACGTCATTACACCGTATCTTATGGTCGGAGTTGTATGATATTGATATGGACAACGTTTACTTTTAACAAGACGGCGCTACGTGCCACACAAGCAACGAAACGATTGCTCTTTTACGGGAAAAGTTTCCGGACCGTGTTATCTCTCGAAGAAGTGATCACAATTGGCCACCGAGATCTTGTGATTTAACACCTTGCGACTTCTTTCTTTGGGATCACGTGAAAGATAAGGTCTACGCCAACAGCCCAGCGTCGATTCAAGACCTCAAAGATAGAATTCGTGAGGCTATCGAGGACATAGGGCATCCCCTTTACGAGTTGGTTGTGGAAAATTTAATGAAAAGGATATGGTCCTGTAAGCGTGGTCGTGGTGGCCATTTGGCTGATGTTGTTTTTCATTATTAACGGCATACCTTCCTCTTTATTATGAAATAAACATCCGATCATTTAAAAAATTCCATTTTGAATACCAAAATAACACCTCTTTTTGGAAAACCCTGTATTAGCATATTAACAACAAAATGGTGGCAAGATTTATTAAGACTTTACGGCAATGCCTAATTCAAATATGTCACCTACCTCATCACTAGAATCATACAAGTCTGCATTATCAACGATTGTCACAAGCATCGTCTATACTCAAATCATTCTGTCCCCAATGCTCAACAACATCAGCGATATAGTGAAGGAAACATTATGAAAGCTAAAAGATGCAGAATCATAGAGAGAATATGGGATACACGAACGGTTAAGAATTTCACTGCTCGGACATAAATAAACCAGAAAGTAAACACTGACAAATAATGCTACACTACATTTTGAACTACTCTATATTACTTATGATGCCCAGATCTTAAAATATATCATACGAAAGACATCTTAAGCTTTAATGAAAAAGTTATTTCTTTATTATAAAATATATAGCTTCATTTTTATATATTTCTTAGATTAACTATAGGAGTCTCTCTTCCTATAGTTAAGCGATGTTATATTCTATTGCCAGTAATTTATATGAGAAATTAAGGTCAAATTAAAATATGATTTCAAATTAATTACAAACATTTCATGATAATTGGATAATTTGTTTAAATTCAAAGACATGTAAATATATTAATAAAAATTATAAAAAAGCTCACCCAAAAAAGAAATTTAGTTTAAAAACTCACCTGAAATAAAGTAAAAAAAATTGGTTAAAATCTTAATTTGAAAATAGATGTAAATATATTAAAGTTAATATTACATAATTACAGAATAAATATAAATATAAAAGACATGCTCAAGTATATTTTCAATATTACATAGAAAGTAGGACATTCCCAACATTAAATTAAATTCACAAGTTCTCTTAATAATGTCCTAATATTTCAGAATGGTTTTTATTGTTTTTCAAGCAAAAAATGTCCTAAAATAATACTACTGTTTATTGTGTTATCGTAACGAACCAGTAGAGACCAACGCCGAATACCTAGGAGTCGGTTAAGCCGAGCCGACGAGTCGTGATATATTATGACATTATGACTGATAAGAGACCTTGTGAATTGATCAATTGTTTGATCAATTAAAAGAACGATATGACATTTTGGTATCAAAACTATATAAGTTCTTTTAAAAGGCGCGTCGAAAGAAGATAATTTTTTGAAACAAATGAACAAACAAAATCTGAAGAAATTAAATCGTTTGTAATTTGCCACCCCATGTTAGCCTGTCTGTTGAAATCAACTTTCCGAAGCTCCTAAATAACTTTCAAACATATATGATATATAGACTTTCTTTGGATGCAATTTAAAATTGACCAAAAAACATTTTTTAACCAGTTTTTGACCTATATCTCGATTACTAAGTCTACATACACAATATTGATATCAAATGAAAGGCATTTCAAACCCTTTCCAAAAACGTAAACGGACCGAAAATGTATTAAAATATTAATAACACGAATCGTTTAGGCACAGCCGATAATCGCTTTTGAACCATAGAATAAACGCATAGAACGGAAGGAGAGAATAATATCAATGAAAAAAATTATTCTCTTTTCACACATACAGGGTTTTCTAACAAGATGTGTTATTTTGGTATTCAAAGAAAAATGGCATTTTTTGAAGGTATGCCGTTAATATTGAAAAACAACATCAGTCAAATGGCCACCACAAACACGCTTACAGGATTATATCCTTTTCATGAAATTTTCCATAACCAAATCGCAAAGTGGCTGCCCTATGTCCTCTATAGCCTCACGAATTCTATATTTGGGGTCTTGAATCGAATCTGGGCTGTTGACGTAGACATTATCTTAGCAAGGTGTTAAATCACAAGATCTCGGTGGCCAATTGAGATCAACTCTTCGAGAGATAACACGGTCCGGAAACTTTTCCCGTCTTGTTGAAAGTAAACATTGTCCAGATCAATATCACCCAACTCCGACTATAAGATAGGGTGTAATGACGTTTCTGGAATGCCCAATTCCAAAGAACGACGAGGAATGGACAAACCTGGGTTTTTTTCAACACTTTGGGCTACAGCAGCAATATTCTCAATTGTTCTTGATCGACGTGCACCGGTTTTTAACTTATCCCAACAGCTCGAATTTTTCCACCTATTTCTGTATTGCGGTCCGACAAGGTGCTTCACGGTGACCCAAAAATGCTTTAGTTTTGCGAACTGTGACTGCAAGATTTTCACCATTTTTATAGTGAATTTAAATAACTTCAATGCGTTGTTGAAGAGTGTATCGTTCCATTTTTAGTAATGGCGTAGTTTTTACCTGTTAAATGTCTAAGAATAAAAGCTCAAAAGTGACAGCTACCGAAATATCGGGTGATTCAAAATAACACCTCTTGTTGGAAACCCTTTACAATAACAAAATACATGCAATACATTATCATGAATTAGGTTTTTGACAACAGACATAGGTTCTTGGCTCATAGTTACCTGTCTACAGTGCACTCCCGATAATATGAACACCCCAAAATATAAACACATTTTACTTCCATAGAGTACTCTAAAATATGAACTTATTGAACTAGGCTGTTCATATTTTAAAGCTTTTTAAAATATGAAAAGCTTATTTTTGCTTTTTTAACGTATTTTATCTATTTACACAGAGTTGAAATCTAAATCAACAGGGTAGTGGCGGAATTCTAATTCAACTGCTTAATAATTTTTGGAGTTCCCTAGCTGTAGGTGGGAATTAGATGCCATTCGCAAATGTGAACAATCTTGCAAAAGTGAACTGGCCTGGTTTTAATTAGTTCATATTATAGCGAGTTCACTGTAGATGTAATCTATGTTTTGAACCATCTAATGTTATTATATGTCATTTAACTTCCAATATATCTCTTAAAATTTTGTGTTATTCTTTACAAATATAATGTTTTGTCAAAAATTTATATTTTTATTTCATTTTTAAAGACGTATGAAGAAAAGGTGCAAAGGTGACAAGTGAAATGTAGAAAAATAAAAGTAACAACTAACGAATGCGAACAACTTTTCATATATAATTCTTTTAGGACCTTTCACTCATAACCTTTTAACCCCAGATATGTTTATTTATGACAATTTTAGTAGGGTTGAATGGTTTCAGAAGATTTTTGTTTTTCTAGCTTAACTTTTACTTTTGAAAGCACTTTAACAAAATACTTTTCGCGAAACATAATTAAAAATCTACAGCTAAATATGATGAATAGCTAAACATATCTCATTTAAAGATAAAAAAGATTTCTTGAAACCCAACAGTTGACCTTAATATTATCCCTATTGCTTAAGTTTTCACACCTTCATAACATTTAATTGAAGTTTATAACCAACATAAATTATCATGTGAAACATATCAATTATAATTATTTAAACGTATGCTGATAGAAAAACAAAAAAAAAACCAAAGTTACTTAAATGCTAGAGTATTATAACAAATTACACTGCGTAAAAAGAAAAATAAGATCGCTAAACAAAATAAACAGCTAGAAAGAAAACAAACCTTAATAATTGTGAGATGAAAAACTTGTTAAGTTGATACCCAGAGCGAAGCGTATCAAAGTGATGCAATTTAATGTTTCACATGAAAATTGGGTACAAATAAACAATTAATTATTTAAGTTAACAATATGTAATAACAATAGCTCTATATCAAAGAGCTAAAGAAAATAAACAACAGCCATTACTTAATCTGTAAAGAAAATAAGTTTGCAAAAAAAATAATGTGTTACGAAAAACAATTTTAAAGTCAAAATAATCAATTGATTCAGCTACACTGAAAGAAATAAGAGTTGTCTTGAAATCTTGAATAACGTTAGAAATGCCAAGGACGGATATAGTTGGAAACTGAGCTTAATTTTCATAAAAAAATAATTCAGCGATTTCAGGCCCATTTCTGGATGATTTGGGTACGTGAACAAACAAAATTGTCAACTTTGGGACGATAGCAATCCACATGAGATCCAAGAGTATCCCGAAAAAGTCACTGTTTGGTGTGGATTTTGGGCTGGCGGCATCATCGGACCATAGTTTCTTAAGCAAGACATTGAACAGACCATCATTGTCAAGGAAGAGCACTATAGGTCGATGATTACCAACTTTAGTTGGCTTGAATTTGATGATATGGACATCAACGACAAGTGTTCTCAACAAGACGGCGCACATTGGTTGAAGAGTGTCCGAAATTAATTTTTTTCATGTTCGCCGATTTTGATAATTTTTTGGTATTTTGTTGTCAGATATCTGAATATTATGATTCCGTAATATTAGACTGATATATTTATTATTTGCTTGGACATACACGCTCGAAGTTCATATATGTTCGGTTGTTTAAAATGGCATGCAAATTTAATGTATATTCAATCTATTGGTACAATCAGAGTAAACTTATCATTTGACTTTTTTGTATATTTTCGTAAATGATATTTGTCATAGATGAGATTTGCACTAAAAAAAGTTGGAAAAAGTGTCATATAAAAAATGTCGTAGATCAAAATATAAACAACATCAACATTTCAATGTTCATCAATTTTAGTGGACTGCATCTTCTTAGCGCTGTGAAGGGCTGTTTAACGAAAGATGTAAAATTACAGCTTGAGGTCTCAGCAAAAAGTTAAAAAAAATTCAGCTGCTCCTACCTGCTCCTTTCCAAAAAAAAAAACAGAAAAAACTATAAAGTGAAGCGAGGAATAAAGACTATAGAGCCTATAGATGACATCATTCGCGAAGAATTGGACGTGTAGCCACTAATGAAGACGTAATGCATAATCTTTTATTGTCTTCAGACCCATTCATAAATAGATTTCGCTCAAAGCTGCAAACCAAGAAAATTGGAGTACGATAATGATGCTAAAAAATTATTAAAAGACTATGCTTAAATTACTTATTCATTTTTTTTATGGGAGATGGGCGTAAAAGTGGGCGGATCAGGTATATATTTTCAGGAGCTCATTATACAAATATAATATTTATTTTTTGTGAAAATTGAGTTGATGCATTAAAAATCAAGGGAGTTATGCCACGTTTTCAATACAAGTTGTATGGGAAGTGGGCGTAAAAGTGGGCGGATATTTTTCAAATTTCACAAAAATCATTCTGAGTGTTTAAAAATGCTATGTGCCAAAAAACAATGCCGTAGGTCAAAATTTAATTTTCACTTTGTAGGGGAGGTGGGCGTAAAAGTGGGCGGATTATTTTGATTTTTCCATTTTCTTCTTAATTCAAATAAAAAATGCCTATGTGCCAAGTTTCATTGTCCTTCGACAATTTCTTCTTTTTAGCCGCTCGTTCTATGAACCTCAACCAATGTGCGGCGCCACGTGCCACACAGCTCATGCCATATTGCACGACCGGTTTTAGAACATGCTTATCTCAAGTGGAGGTGATGTGAACTGGACACCGAGAACGTGAGATTTAACCACGTGAGACTTTTCCTTAAGTCGAAGGTCTATGCGAATAAGCCATAAAAAACAGTGGCCCTCAAAGCCAACATTACTCAAGCAATCGTTCAAATTCAGCCTGATTTAGCGACAGAGTTATGGAAAATTTAAATTTTCGGATATGAGTCACCCAGCAAAACCGCGGCGGAAATCTCCACGATGATATATTCCATACATAATGGCATCGATATACCTTTAAATTAAAGATAAGTGGCTCATAAACAGATGCATTAGTTTCCAATATTTTCTTTACTAATTTTCCATATTACTCAAAGTTAAAAAGTTCAGTGCATTTAAACTCTTTTTTTCTCAACAACTTAAAGCTAATTAATTAACATGATTGATAAAAATACCTTTAAATAAATATGAGAAAAAAAAAAACATTTTCATACATATATTTGAAGATCAAACTACATAATATTTTATAATATAATAAAATACGATCTTAATCATTTCATGAAAAACTTCATTTCATTCAACATTAAGACAAACGACTGCACTCTGTTAAGGTTTAAAGTTTAACGTTTATTACATCACTTAAATACCAATGAAAGAAATGTTTAAGCATCAGATTTAAAATGTAAAAAATATAACAATTGTAAGTAAAACCAAGGTAATTATTTTTATTTAGCTAAAAAAAATAGTATAAATGTATGTCTGGTTGCAACGAATTTTATGTGCCCTTCTCTTCAACACATAGTGTAGACTTAGCAATGAGCAAGTAATATAGGAAAATCCTTTAAGTTATACTAAAGAAAGAAATCTGGACACTGCAAGAAAAAACCATAAAGGCACTAGCCGTTGTCTCTGAGAGAACCACAGACTTTCAAGGACAAAAAAAATGCATTGAATCTGTGATAGATCCCAAGTACCATCCGTAGAAGCTTCTACTTATAAACAATGTTGATAGCATGCGGTTATTAGCCTTGTTTATAAGTATGGCAACACTAAATGTTTAAGCTGCTAACATTGACATCGAAAGCTCTAGAATTCGAACATACTAGTTTGTTCGTTAAGAGTATTGTAGAAGATTCCCGAAAGATGGCGTTTGTATAAATAGTGGCAGAGGTTGCAGTAGTGAGTGATTTCATCATTGTCTCTGTTAAAGTTAACATCAACTGTCGTGTACATTTAAGTTTGTACATTATAAAGCGTGTGTTCATTTCTGCGAATTGATAAACGTGTATAAAGACACTGAGTGACTATTTGAACTGTTGTTGTTGTACATTTTAAATAAATAAAGAGTTGTTACAAATTTTAAACTACTTAAACTGCTTTTATTTGCAATCAAAAGTATCCGGTTTATTTAAAGGAAATAAACCAACACAGGCACCATGAACTCCGATTTAATGCCTTCAATCCATTTTATGCCTTCAATTCAGATGCTTTTAGAAACTTTAACAAGCGAAATTCTCCCGCATACAAAAAACTACAGCCATTGGCTTCATAGCTGCTGGCCGAATACCCCCAATCGGAGTGGAGTTCCAAGCCGAATCAATGAGACTCCCAGATGAACTTCATGATCTGCCTTAGAAAATCTCACGTAAAACTACAGCCATTGGCTGCTGGTCGAATACCCCCAACTAGAATGGAGTTCCCTTCCGAATCAATGGGGCCTCCAGAAGAACTTGATGACCAACCTTAGTAACCCCCGTCTTAGTAACCCCAGCGCCTAAGATCAACTCAACTCACGACAGCAACCTCTGCCACTATTTATACACGCGCCATCTATTGTGAATCTTCAACAATGCTCTTAACGGACAAACTAGTATGTTCGAATTCTAGAGCTTTCGATGTCAATGTTAGCAGCTTAGTGTTGCCACACTTGTAAACAATGCTTATAACCGCATGCTATCAACATTGTTGATAAGTAGAAGCTTCTACTGATGGACGTGCTTATAAACATGGTGAATGCTGCTTAAAAATTTTATGAACTAATTTTGTAATTGTTGTCGATGAGGAAGGATTGAACTACTCCTTAGATCTCCGAAACATTCCGGAGTGTAAAACCCATTTTCGAGGGTATGGAATACCTGCATTGTTGTTTAGTTTATAGATCTATCTAGTGATAGGCTAAAAATATGCGCTGTTAAACAAAAAAATTACATTAAATATGTCAACATGAAATATGATCAGAATGACACATTTTATGCTGCAGGCAGCCGTTACGACCGTTAAATTCAAATAGCTATTGCAAATTCCTAACAATATCTTAATCTAAATATAACTATGAGATACTCCGAATTAAGCCAAAGATGTGGATCAGAGTCGTAAATTCACTGCTACTTTTGTTGCATTCTATTCCGAGAATTTTGATCATATAGAAGCATATAATGAAGCCCATATATTACAATTACCAAAGCATGAACAAATTTAATTACATTTCATGCTCAAATAGGGTTTAAAACAATTGTACTTAAATATATATTTTTTGTTTTTGAGGAAGATCTCCAAGAGTCTCTAGTTATAACAAGTGTAACATTTGGTGTAGTTAAAAAATTTTAGTTAATATTCATTTATTGAACTTAACGGTGCGTTAATTTTTCCACCATAAAAGGTGGTAATGTTTCAGGTACTAAAAGAAAAGGTTGATTTTTGTTTTTCCTCCATTACTCAGTTGTATGTAAAGCAGTCAAGGTTAGAAATAATTATGCTTAATTTTGGTATGGATATTAGCTTAATAATAACGAATTAAATTAACCTTGCAGTTGAAATAGAAACGAAACCCTGGAATAGTTAGATTGATGCTATGAAATATAATGGATAGCATTTTTGGAAAATGTTCTTGAAAGCATTTAAAATTGCCCATTCATACTCTCACACGTGCTCTATAAATCTTTTTCGATTTCATTTTTAATTTCTATTTTTTTTAAGAATACATATTTTATTGTTTATCTATTGTTAAAAATTCACTTTTATTGACAACTTTTTTACAATAACGTTAATTAATTAATGTAGAAAATAAACAATTCTTTAGAAAAAATGCCATTCAAACTTTTCACCACAACATTACATACTAACCCCAATTTAATCATTAAAAATGTAACATAGTAAACAAAAAAATACATCCATAAACTATATAATTTGCATTTTTTTTTCTTCTAAATAAAACCATACAATTACGGAAATAAAAGAACACAAAACCGAAAATTCTAAATTGTAAACAAATGCATAAAAGAACCAAAATTGATCGTACAATAATACTTCATCATCATTATCATTCATGACCCTAAATAACCACAGAAACTAGAGTATTTGGGAGTGTAAAATAAATAATAAGAAACTTTGAAACGAGAACAAATAAAAGTTAAAAATTCGGTTGAGCTAAATTTATTTACTCATACAAATGATGAATTCATTTTGAATGAATTTCTCATAGAATATTTGTGAGGTTTATTTAAAAAAAAAATGGGTTCCAAATGCATGATACTATGTATGACTGTTTTTATAAGCCACTTATCAATGATCAACTGAAGTTAAAGCTTGAATTCTAAACAAGTATCAGGCGTGATGAGCATGGAATTGGAAACCTATCTTCGATTTACTAAATTATAACTCTATACATACGTAGATTGAATGTTGATCTAAAGACGATCACACTTCAATTGATCGTGTTAAACCTAGATTTTAAGTTACTGGCGGATCTAAACCTGTAGGGACCTTAAATTATGATCTGGATGAGCATGGAATTGGAAAAATATCTTTGATTTACTAAAATATAATGTTTAACTTACGTAAATTTAATGGTGATCTAAAGACGATCACACTTCAATTGATCGTGTTAAACCTAGATTTTAAATTATTGGCTGATCTGCACCAGTAGGGATTTACGGTCCCTACTAGTGAAGATATAGATGAGCATGGAATTGGAATGGTGATCTAAAGACTATCACACTTCTATTGATCGTGTTAAACCTAGATACTAAGTTACTGGCAATTTTGTCTGCTTTCAAGGAGACATACATACTAATTTAATGAACCATATATTTCAGAAATTAAAAATTTTAATTATTTATTTCAAAACTCAAAAATTTTATGGACTAATTTTGTAATTGTTGTTGTATGAGGAAGGATTGAACTACTCCTTAGATCTCTAAAACATTCCGGAGTGTACAACCCATTTTCGAGAGTATGGAATATCTGTAATGTTGTCTAGTTTATAAATCTATCTAGTGTTAGGCTAAAACTAAAAGCTGTTAAACAAAAAAAATTACATTAAATATGTCAACATGAAATATGATCGGAATGACACATTTTATGCAAAGAAAGCTACTTAAAATTACATGGATATTTACATATAAGTAAACTACCATGTATTGTTTAAAAGAACACAACATCTTAATGGATTGCCAATAAACCATTAATATTAAAAACAAATACTTTACAAATATTTTAGTATTGAAAAAAAAAAAAAAGTGAATAAAGTAGAAGTCAAAGTTGTAAACAACATAAATGATCTAAGACCAGAAACAAAAAAAAAACTCTCTACTCAAACAAAAATTCTTAATAATACTAATTCCATTGACAGTAAATCTACAAATTTGTAAAAAAAAAAAACAATAATGAAACTTATAAAATTCTCCTCACCAAACAAAAAAATTGAAGATCCAAAAAGATACAGTTGTATTGTTTGGTTATTGTACTGATATCGTTAGTTTTTCCGGTTGTTTGGATTACTTGGTGGTTGTTTGCTACTAACACTCATACACCAACTATACAGCAACCAACACTACTCGCAAAATTACTACAAACATGAGGGCAGTTTAAAAAGTTATTGCGAAACAAAGAGAAAACCTAAGTGTTAAATGTAACTATCAAAAATTATTGCTTTTGTTGTTAATTATAACTTTATTGCATTTACATATATCGAACTTTCTCAGGGATAGCTCTATATGAATTATTATAGATGTGATCTTATCAATTCGGTTCAAGATTAAATCAGGACCTCGTTCTTTGTTGTACACTATTTCTTATGTTTCTAAATGAACTTTAAGGTCGGTGATTTTAATGTTGGAGCTTCTCGACCTCATAAAGGAGATGACAAACGTGCTTAACAATGACGTTAGGATATCCAATTGGGCTATCGTTACAATATAGGATGCATTTCACAGTTATATCCAAGTTCTAATAAGGAGTGAGATCTTAAAATTCTTAACACACGTTTTTTATTATTTGATTTTTATTTTTTTATCAAGTTACCTTTGTAAAGTATGTCAGTTATTATGTTTAATGTCAAGAATATTCATTTGCTGTTAATCTGAATAAAATATGTGACCAGAAAAAAGTGCGTACTAAAATTATTAAATATTTTCAACAAACCCCAACTTGGTTCTACAAAAAGTTGGCCAAGCATTCAAAGGTCTGCCGTCAAACTGTTTCCAATGTTATTAAACAGTAATGGGAGAACTTGTCCGTTGATAGAAAACCTGGTTCAGGTATAAAGAATGGTCCACATGATGTTTCTAAAGCCAAAAAATAGAAAGCATTTTCAAAAGAGCTCCCAACACATTCGGTACGAAAGCAGCCCGGTTAGCTCAGTGCTCGGACTATTTGGTACGAAAAGTTAAAGCTAATACATTTTTAAAAACATGCAAGACTCAAAAAGTTCCTGACAGGAACTCTGCTAAAAATTTAGAGGCCAAAAACAGAGCATGCAAATTGAAGTCAAGAATTTTTCGATCTCACTCCTTAGAATAATGAATACAGAGAACATACCAGCGGAAGATCTGGTTGTCATTTACGACATTGAAAAGTTTAAGTCTTATGTCCATAATCACCACTCACTCTATCCTTTTAGCTCTAATTCGGCTACACAAAACCTACAATTCTTTTAGCGCGTTATCCTTGCCTCAATGACTCCTAAATCGATCTGCTTTAAATAAGTATAAATAAACCTTTCAAAATAGGCATTTGCTCTAGATGGTATTTTTTCATAGCTAAATTTAAGGAATTTCATTGCCGCGATTAATACTGAGATTAAATTATAATGTTTTCAATATTGTATCTCCTGCAGAAATTATTGACTTCAGTAAGTATAAATAAACCTTTAAAAATAGGCTTTTAGTCCAAATGGTACTTATTCACAGCTAAATTTAAGGAATTTCATTACCGCGATTAACCTAGCGTTTACACATGCTAATACTGAGATCAAATTAGAATGTTTTCAATATTGTATCTCCTGCAGAAATCATTCAATATCTATGCGGAGGAATCGCTACCATTTAGATAATTTAGTCGAATTACAGACAACATTACTCAGAAGTCATTACTAGACAATAGGCCTAGCGTTTTCTTGCAAAAAAATATAAAGTTTCTAAAGTCCCAACTCCTACACAAATCGTTAAACTCAACAAATTAGCAGGAATACAGTCTACTTTAATCACAAAAACCATTATTGAGACGTCATTTCTAGACAATAGGTCTAATGATTTCGCGCGTCTCAGATCAAAAGATGAACTTGTCTCGAAAATTAAAATATTCCAGACACTACAGAAATCATTGGATATATCAGAAAGACTCATGCATCCGTAAACACTATTATTGAGACGTCATTGTTAAATACGTCTAATATCTGGACATGACCATATTAGCTAACAAGTAAGATATTCGGCTGTACCGAATCTTATATACCTTTCACCAAATTATACTTTAAAATAAAAATCTTAAATATTTTTAGGTAAACAAAATTAATATTTTTTTTTCAAAATTTAAAAAAAATAAATTTTTTTCAAAATTGTTTTTTCGAAATAGTTTTTTTTAATTTTTTCAAAACTTTTTTTAATCTTAATTTTTTTTTTTTAATTTATTGTAAAAAAAAATTCGGGTTAAAAATTAGTTTTCCCGATTTTGACCCTTTGTAGGTCCAAATTACTATAGGCTTATATAGATTGTTGCAATGGATTTTGATATATCTATCATTAGATATCCATATTGTCTATATTAATGACTTAGTAATCCAGATATTGATCGAAATAGGCCAAAAATCGAGGTTGGCCCGGTTTTTTCCTTATATCTCAGAAATTTATGGGCCGATTTTCTTGATTTTAAATAGCAACCGAGCCGGAAGAATTGCCGATATATTGATGTATGAATCAAGTTTGTAAGTTATTTGGGGTCTTCAGAAAATTGATTTCAACAGACAGACAGACGGACATGGCTTAATCGACTCCGCTATCTATAAGGATCCAGAATATATATACTTTATAAGGCCGGGAAATTATATTGTGGAAATTACGAACGGAATGACAAACTTATATTTACTCTTCTCACGAAGGTAAAGGGTATACAAAGCACATTAGTCATACGATTTCACTGGATGTTTTTTGTCCCGAAAACTACACAGTTTTAATATTGAACTTCTTGGCTCGTTCTCATAAACAAAGTACATTAACTGTTAGGCTAAATATATTTAGCAATAGAGTGTTTTTTTCAAACTTCAATGATCTGACAGTCTATAATGTCTGTATTAAATAGGGTACACCATTACAGAAATCCCCGTAAAGGTTTAGTTCTGAAGTAAAACAACTTATTAAGAATCTACTGAGTTCCTTTCTGCCTCTATTCCAAAGAACGCTAAATAGACTTATATCCATCTTGTTGTCCACAAAATTCAAACCCTTCAGGATCCGTATTCCCCGAGATCATACACTATACAAGGAACCTTTAGTGTAATTCAGTATTTTTTTCACGTGCAAAGCAATCAACAAACTCAATATAGTGATTATTCAAAAGGTATATCAAGTATATATTTACTTAATAATGTGTGTATTCAGGAATATAATCCTTCATGGAGATGTTCGATCTCATTTAAACTCATTCATATTTACTACTATTTCATCTCATATATTATCGATCCGGATGTGATTAGAATGTGTCATAATAAAATTCATAGGTTTGTACATCCTAACTAATATTAACACCCAAATATTCATCACATCCCAGCAGTTAAGCAGGTACTCAATGTACTCCTTATAGGCAGTAATTGTCATGAATGTCTGAACACTTGGCTGACTTTAATTTATATATTTTGGGTCCTTCGAGCTATTTTAGTGCAGAGTGGAGTCAATTGGTTACTTTATATATCCCAGGTAAACTAGCGTGAAGTCAATTGCCACTTAAGTGTCCCTGAGTAATCTAGAGTGTAGTCACTTTAAATGGTTTTATACAAATTATGTTGATATAATTCTCATACAATTTATTTTATTTTTGCCATGTAACCTTGCCTGAAGTCAATTGTCTCTTTAGTTTCTCTAAGTTACTTAAAGAGTACTTTAAAAAATAGTAATTTTACCCACCAGAAGCTATTGGAGAGTTGTCGGAGGAAGGTTTGTATACAAGCAATGAGTTATTGGACTGTTTATGAGATGACTTTATTTGAGGTCGATTAGCACCCATACATGTTAAAATAACTAGTTATGTAACTGATCAAGTAACCAGTTAGGTAGCTAATAGGGTAACGTAATGTATGTAAACGGTATGTGAATCTATTGCGTTGACTACTTTGTACCAGCTATCAGACAGTCTCATTGTAATCCAAAAGGGTCAATTGATCCCCTACTAAGGACATTCACGTGTAAAAATAACTAGCCACGTAGCTAGTTATGTAACTAGTTGTCACCCTAAATGATAGGTAAAATCACTGGTCCAGTACAGCCTCATAGAACTGCTGGGATCTTTAGTTTTAATTATTATAATTTGTATGCTTAAATTATTTCGTTCTGAAGGTATGCTTTGGTGTTTTCATGGTATAAACAATTGTTAGAGCCATAAAATACTTTCAACACAAATTCAATATTTGTCCAAAGTTTTGGCTTTTAAATGAAAGTGTTTAATAACTGCCATATACTTAAGAACCAAATTGATCTTTTTCGGCCTATTCCAAAATAAAATTGTGATAATAATTTAGAAAACCGCTACTTATTGCAACATGTATCAACTCACTAGCGCCAACCGTTACACTATATACAAATTGCTTTTCAGATTACCCTCGTAACTGTTATTAGCCAAAACAGTAAAACGTTAAGCATTTGTGCGATCTCAACATTTGCCACTTGTTGTTTCTTTACTTTTCGCCAACAGGGTGATCATTTGACTTGTTTTGGAGTTTATAGCTGTTGCTTATTGCTTTTGTTGTACACAAGTATATACAACAGCTAACTATGGCCCAACAAACGAGCAGCAGATTAAATTAATGTTTTTTTTTTATTTTTCTTTCTATCTGTTGTTTATTTTGATTTGGTTGTAAAGCTGAAAGAAAGCCAGCACCAACCAGCAATACAATTTTTCTCTTGTGGTATGATCATGACATTCAGTCTTTGTTGGACTTTTATCATTGACGGTTGTTTAAAGCGGAATATTTATTTCTTTCTTAACGTTTACGAACAAATATTTGCTGCCATCCAGTGTTAAAGCTCGCGTTTTTTATTGTATTTATTTAACTTTGGCAATTGTTGCATGCCACAATGAATTGTTTAAACATTGTTGTGAGTTACGAGTGAGTGTGTATGTTTTAAAAAAAATTGTATCTGTTAATTTCGCTCGCTGTATTATTGTGTGTTAAAAGGTTAAAAGAATTTCAAATGTTTTAATACTGTTTGTTAATTCTAAAATCGTGATTCGAAACTAAAAGAAATTTTTAATAACAACAAAAACAAAACCAAAAAAAAAAACACAGTAAATGGATAAAAAGTTAAGAGGAATGTGAAAAAAGCTGTATGATTAAAAATGTTGAAAGTTTGTGTCATGAAGAAAATTGCTCCAATTTTCATGTTGTGTTGAATTTTTAAGTAATTGCTATTTGAATTACGACAACAAAAAAAACACAACCAAGAAAGAGCTGATAATATTGGAATTTCGTTGTTGTTTAAATAATTTAAACATTGATTTGAAATTAACAACTAACCACATATTTTGGATAATATTTACTTACAGTACATAGGATTAATTTGTTTAACTTAAAGTGGTAAGTAAGTATATCTAATGAATTTGAAAATTAAAGTTTATATTAAAGTGTCACTAGGAATGAACAAAATTTATTCTGGTTTAATTATTTGTTATAAAAAAATAAGAAAAACATCGAATTTTATAGTAAATATGCTTTTTTAGGTAAATGTTTTAAATATGCAAATTAATGTACATACTTATTCACATTATTTGGTCACTGACTTAATTAGCGCTTCATCATTTCTTTTCCTACGTATTTTGTTAAAACTTTATGATTTTATATTGACAAAAATATTATAATTTTGTACAAAAAAGTTCTGTAAATTGTTATGATCATATCAGAAGTTAGATGAATATACTATATATAGACAGTAATTGTCATTAATGTCTGAATACTTGGCAGACTCCACTTTATGTATTTTGGGTCATTTGACACGTATGTGCTCTTAGTAGTGCAATGAGAAGTCAACTGGTTACTTTATATATCCCATGTAATCTACAGAGAATACAATTGCCAGTTAAGTGCCTCTAAGTAATCTAGAGTGTAGTCATTTTAAACTTTAATTGTGTACTGCATTTTTTTAAGAGTTATTCGTACAAACTGGATTTATATAAATTATAAATTAATAAAAAATATAATTCTCATACAGTTTACTTTCTTTTTGCTTAAGTATACTGACATCTCATATACCTAACGTGAAGTCAAGTGTCACTTTAGTGTATCTAAGTAACTTAGAGTGTAGTCACTTTAAACGTTTTACCCACCAGAAGTAATTTATTTGAGAGTTGTCGGTGGAAGGTTTGTTTACATGTAATCGGTTATTGGACTGTCTATGAGATGTCTTTTAACTGACATTTGAGGTAATTTAGCACCCATATTTAGCACATATTAAAATATCTAGTTATGTAGCTGATCAAGTAAACAGTTAGGTAGTTAGTAAGGTAACTGAATCTATGTAACCGGTATGAGAATCAATTGCGTTGACTACTTTGAACCAGCTATCAGACGGTCTCATTGTAATAAAAAAAGAGTCATGCACGTCTTAAAATAACTAAATGATGGGGAAAATCACCTAGAACTGCTGGGATTTGACTTTCCATACTACAATGTCCGTGAGATGCATACATTCTCAAAGCTCTAACAATTTTACCAAGCCACAATTTTTTCTAAGGTGGAATTATCTAAATTACAGGTACGCTTGCAAAATAATGTCTGAACGAATCTTAGAGGAGGCTTTAAGAAAATGTAATTTGTGACCACCGTGTTAGAATACTAGGTGAGATTCTGCCAAAGATATTTGCGAAAAACCAAATAAAGTCATTGTAAAAAACAAAAATTTTAAAATTTAAACTTTGGAATCTTTTAAACTTTAAGAGATAGCTTAGTGAAATAAACAGGAGTTTCTTTAACTTCCCACTTGCTTGAAATCTGTCCATATTTTAACAAGTTACAAAAAGCTGTACAAAGTTTTCATAACCAGAGGTGGTCGACTTTGACACCATGTATCTCACCTTGTATTCTATAAGGTGGTCACAAATTAAATTTTCTTACAGCCTATGTCCTTCTCTAAGATTCGTTAGTACATCATTTTGTAATTGGACAAAAATGTATTATCACTTTTTTAGCGATAGACCCCAATGTGCGGCAGCAGTACAACGACAAAAGCATTTGTAAAGACGCATGTTGCTGCATGTTTTAGTGTATTGTTCTATCTGTCCACCATTTGTATTCTTATCAGCTGATTTTCTGTCCCCACTGATTATATTGTGTTGAAACCGTCAAGCTTCACAAAATCCTTCTATTTCTAGACATTTGTGTAGCGAAATAAAAAAAGCTAAATACATAAGTATGTTAAACTAATTCCATATTTAAATTATTTTGCTCTTCAATTTTCTGAAAGTGTGTTCAACTTTGTGATTGTAACAGGGTTTTTTTCCATAAACGGGAAATATTAAAAAAATCTGTTCATACTCGAGAATTTATTTAATACTAAACAAAGCGAAAATTTTTCAAATCTGATCCCATTGTGATATCCAAGAAGTAATCCGCAATATATTTATACTTCAATCGTTGTTTCCAAGGTGAAACAACCAGATTCTCTGATGAAAGAGAGCCGCCCATTGACAGAATAGGTACAGGCTCCTTCTCTTCTTCGTTTCGACAGCTTCTATAGTAATCGTTAAACCGTAGTTTATATACTTTTATTAAACGATTTAAGAGGTCCGACTAAGCTAAATCTGGAGAAATTCATAACCAGTATAAATGTCACTACTTTATTAACTAAATACGAATATCATTAAAAATTTTATGTTAAATATCTTAATAATACCTTTAAGGACTTAAAATTTTAAATTTCTTAATACCAAGGAATTCTCGCGAAATAGCAACAAACTCATTTGTCATGAAATTTCTGTGGATGTTTCTAAGTCTCGAAAACCATATGGTTCTGATGCGGAACTTCTTGGCTTGTTCTCAGAAACGAAATAAATACAGAATATTTACCATCCTTTTGTGCGTTTCTGTCTCCAAATTTAACAGATCGCTAAATATATAGCCCTCTTCTTTTCTATAATTCAGATTGCTACACTTGATGCATTAAGGTCGCTTAATATTTCTAGTATGTTGGCAAAAAAAACATTCCAATTGCGTCTTAAAGAAACTGTCGGGTTGAAGTGATAGGAAAACGTTTCATCATCTATTATTAACTCAGATTTAATGAAATCAGTGGTCGGCACTCGTAGCCATTAGGGACAGAAAAGTATCGTTTATTTACCTGTAAACAACACAGATGGCTACGAAATTCATACAAATTATTAAATAAGAATCGATAGCTGATCAGGCTACAATAGAGAAAAAAGTTCTTATGCACTATTATAATCCATATTCATAGATTAAATGATTTAAAGTTATATTTAAAGAAAGTCTTAAAAGTTCATCATCATTATTATTGCCAACTTGCTGACATTATATTAAATGCAAGAGAAAGTCAAACAGTGTCAACAGATTAGGTTTTAGGAGCATCTAGGAAATCTTTTGAAATTAAAAAACTATTGTTCTGCTTCCTTTAACTCTTTCCGGTTTTGTGGTCACTTTTCTAACCACCTTTTCTAGAGACTTTATACTATTTTTAGTGACATATACTGGCATTTAGCTAAACAATTTAATTTTTTTAAATCATTGTCAGGTTGCTCTGGTTAGATTAATATATTAGCGGTATTCACAATCTTGTGCATTTGTATTGTAAATGTATGCAATGGTGTATTTCTCTATATTTTGTTAGTGTAAAGTAAAAATGCATATACAATGATGCAAGACCATTTGCACAAGATTGTGAACTCCGCTATTAATTTGAAAATATTGTAAACCTGCAATTTTTCTAAGGAGTTTTCCCGCATTCATTAAAAAAATTCAGAGTGTTAATTGTTCATCAAATCGAGTGTTACTTTGTTATGTTGTGTTTGTTTGTTTGGCTCTTTGATAAATAACGTAAGTAATAGAGTGGTTAGATTACTAACCACTGTTACTGAAATAGGTTTTATAATGTGTTTCTCTACATAATTTTATGTTATTTTGTACTCATTGAACATTTGTTCGAAGGTATACCTTTCGATGGGATAGTGTCTGCATTCTTGAACGCGACGAAGAAGGTAATTATTAGAAGCAAGTCGATCTGATAATGGTGATTGGTGACATACGTTAAAATATGATACAATTTGGCTAATACTTCTGTTAGTGACTTATCTATCCAAACTGCCGATTGATTACACAGAAGGGTATAAAAATAATAATAAAATAATTGGAGAATGTCTCACCTACACAGCTATTTCGTTTGTTTTGTTCAGATAATTTAGTCAAAATTATAAGTTTTCAAACAAATTTATACGCCACGAAAATGGTGGTCAATAAACAAGCCACCTTATTTCATAAAAACCGTTAGCTGTATTTTTATTATTTCTTATTTTTTATAATATATGAACCCTAATTAAAGTAAAAATAATATGGTTTTGATTATAAACTTATACACATAAAACTGTGGCTGAAAGAGTTATGAAAACAAGTTAAACGATATTATTTATTGCATCCAAGTATACACGATCACATTTTAAAACGTTTATAAAATTAAGAGAGCATCCGTATATCATATAAACATAACATACTGCTCCCTTGCTATTTTAAAGCTGTATAAAATACACTTTAATATAATACTGTCACAAAAGTGTGTCATAAAATGTGATAGTTTAAAGGTGCCTTTACAGTCCTATTAACTCTTTCAGCCACGCTTTTTTGTGTATAAGTTTAAAATCAAAACAATTGCTTTTTCACTTTAATCAACTTTAGTTTTTTATAAAAAGTAAGAAAAAATAAATCAAAACATGAAAAAACTACCCCATTCCAAGGTTTTGTGTGGAGTGAAGAGGTTAGTTTACTAACCACCGTTGTGGTTGACTTTTAAAATAACTATGATAAATATTTTTGTTTCGTATAAATTTTTTTGAAATCGAATATTTTTGTCTAAATTTTCTGATTAAACAACCGAAATATCAAAGTAACACTGAATTTGATGAACAATAAACACTCTGTGGGTTTTTGAATGCGTGAGAGTCTCTTAAAAAAAAAACTGATTTTTACAATATTTTCAAATTAATATATTTATGTAACCTGACGGCAAAGTTTTGCAAAAAATCATAAAATATGACTTCAAACAAGTAAGAGAGATATATTCGGCTGGGCCGAATCTTATATACCCTTCACCAAACTATACTTCAAAATAAAAATTTTTAGGTAATTTTAGGTAAACAAAATTTATTTTTTTTCCAGTTGTTTTTTTTTCATTTTTTGGAAAAAAATATTTTTCGAATTTTTTTTTTAAAGTTTTTATAAAAATTTTTTTTATTTTTTTAAATTTTAAAATTTTTTAAATTTAATTTTTTTTTTTTAATATTAACGAAAAAAACTTTTGGTGAAAAAAAAAATCTGGTTAAAAATACGTCGTATATACGTCGTTGCAAAGGTATTTGAAATATCTATCATTAGATATCCATATTGTCTATATTAATGACTTAGTAATCCAGATATAGGTAAAAAAATAGGTAAAAAATCGATGTTGTTCTGGTTTTTTCCTTATATCTCAGCCATTTGTGGACCGATTTTGCTGATTTTAAATAGCAAACTTCTCGAAAGCATGTCTGATAGAATTATTGAAGATTTGGATCCCAAAGATATCTGGGTTCTTCAGAAAATTGATTTCAACAGACGGACAGACAGACAGACGGACATGGCTTAATCGACTCCGCTATCTATAAGGATCCAGAATATATATACTTTATAGGGTCGGAAAATTATATTGTGGAAATTACAAACGGAATGACAAATTTATATATACCCCTCTCACGAAGGTGAAGGGTATAAAAATATAATTTTTTAGCAAAATGGCAATAGATAGCAATAATAAATACTATAGAAAATGTGGTTAGTAAAGTAACCACCCAACCGCAAAGAGTTAATAGAACTGAATATTTCGTGTTAATTACAGTGCTAGTGTTATATGAAAGTTTTAAATTCTATATTGTTTTCCGCAAGGAATTATTCTGATCCAATAGCCTTCTTAGTTTATACCCCATTACTTTAGAGTTTTATACAGTTAAAAAGAATTAATGTTTAGGCTGAAGCATTTTAAAACATTTTATATTTAATTACATAAACCTATAAGAAAGCTTACAACATAAGCTTTAAATATAAAAAAGTTATTGTCACTTTATTTTAAATAGCTCTTAAAAAATAAGATCAATATTTACTATAAAATCGATTTAAAATAATTTTTTATTTACATATTTGATTCTTTTCATTCGCCTGTGTTGATCATTTATTTATCACATCTTAAAGTGCTAACGTTCTATTATAAATTAAAATTCACCAACATAAAAATAAAAACTTAAACACAAACCGTTTTCAAATGAAGACATTTGCATAAAATTTAAACAAAAACCGAACGGAATTCTGATAAAACAAAGAATATAAAGCAAACAATCATAATAAAGGAACCTAAAAAATAACAGTAAATGTTGATAGCTTTACAAGATCATGACAAATGATCTAAGACAATAAATCAATACTGTTTTTAAAAAGCTCTCTCTTTCTAAAGAGTAACATGAGAAGTTGAAGAATAAGCACAACATTTACCGTTGACTAATTAACGTACTGGCAAAATTAACATTAATCGTAGGGTCAATAGGAGATTTATTTGGGTTCATAATTAAAATACTAGTAGTTTATCTTAAAAGATGAATGAATGGCAAGTACGAATAAAGTGAAATGGTAAAGAAAGCAAGAGCTGTTAATTGCCTCTAAGCCATAATTTACCTAAATAAATACCCCACATAACTAAATAAACTGTTGAACAGAAAATACCTATCAATTTCGTTTTGTTTTATTTCCAAACTCATAAATATTTCTCTGTGTTTTAACTATGAGAAATCTATTTATATGTATGTAAATGTAAAGAATCATTGTCTGATTCTTTTTCCGTACAAATTAACATAATTAACATAAAACGCAGAATGGTTAAACTCAGCCAAATATTACTAATTATGATATGATAATTATGACCAACAAATATTCACATATAATAGAGATGATGATGACGATAATAATAATAATAATGATGAGAAAAGTGCTGATCCACCACTGACTGATGTCTGTCTACATTCATAGAAAAAAAAACTACATCTAGTATGACTAAACAAAAGAAAGAGGTGATAGAGACAGGTAAATAGTAACATTTTATAGCTTCTTTAATTTTTTGAAGTCTTTCCGTTTGAGGAAATGTCTTAGACCTACTTATTTAAAATTTGTTGTTTGTTTCTATGATTTTTTTTTTTGTATTCTTAGTAGAAATGAGTAAAAATTCTGTTTAAGTCGTAGAATTAGAAATTAAGATTTTGTCTTTCTGTTGGGCATAAATCTGTTATTGAATTTGAAAATAGACACATAATTTCTTATACAGTTGTAAAAATAGTTGTAAATAAACGTTAGAAATTCTAAAGCGAAATAGAAAAATTAAAGTTAGAGATTTATTTGTTTGTTTTAATTGATTATCTATGGGAAATTTGTGAATACAATTTAAAGAGATTAAGGTCAATCTAAGATTACATGCAGATTTCTTGGGAAGTATTTTTTATAAATCTAGATGTTTTGTTATTAGCCATTAATTATTAGTTGTGATTTAGAAAACATATAATGCAAAAAGAATACAAATTAACAGTTGTTATTTTTATATTTAAACCCTTCACCTTCGAGAGATGGGTGCATATAAGTTTGTCATCCCGTTTGTAATTTCTACAATATAATTTTCCGACCCTTTAAAGTATATATATGCTGGATCCTTATAGATGGCGGAGTCGATTAAGCCATGTCTGTCTGTCTGTCTGTCTGTCTGTCTGTCTGTCTGTCTGTCTGTCTGTCTGTCTGTCTGTCTGTCTGTCTGTCTGTCTGTCTGTCTGTCTGTCTGTCTGTCTGTCTGTCTGTCTGTCTGTCTGTCTGTCTGTCTGTCTGTCTGTCTGTCTGTCTGTCTGTCTGTCTGTCTGTCTGTCTGTCTGTCTGTCTGTCTGTCTGTCTGTCTGTCTGTCTCTGTCTGTCTGTCTGTCTGTCTGTCTGTCTGTCTGTCTGGCTGGCTGTCTGTCTGTCTATCTATCTATCTATCTATCTATCTGTCTGTCTGTTTGTCTGACCATCTGTCTGTTGAAATCAATTTTCTGAAGACCCAAAATTACTTACAAACTTGATTCATACATCAATATACCGGGAATTCTTCCGCGTCGATTGCTATTTAAAATCGAGAAAATCGGCCCACAAATAGCTGAGATATAAGAAAAAACCGGGCCAACCTCGATTTTTGGCCTATTTTTGATCTATATCTGGATTACTAAGTCCATTGCAACGATGTATATAGCTATAGTAATTTGGACCTACAATGGATCAAAATCGGGAAAAGTATTTTTTAACCCGAATTTTTTTTTTACCAAAAAAAGTTTTTTGTCATACACTTTTTTCACTAGTAAATTTAAAAAAAAAAAATAAAATTAAAGAATTTTTTTGGAAAAAATTAAAAAAATTTTTTTTTTTAAATCAATTTTGAAAAAAAAAATATTATTTTTAAAATTTTGAAAAAAAATTTGGAAAAAAGATTTTTTTAAATTTCGAAAAACAATTTAAAAAAAAAAAAATTAAATTTGTTTACCAAAAAATATTTTAAATTTTTATTTTAAAGTATAATTTGATGAAGGGTATATACGATTTGGCACAGCCGAATATAGTTTCTTACTTGATTTCTTTAATATTAGTAAACTAATATTAGTTAAAAACTTTTTACAATAGTAGTAGGAAAAATTATGAACTATACTGGATCTCTGAAAATTATGTCTTAAAGAGAGGGAGGAAATAAGTTGTTCGCCACCAAGTTTGCTAAGGGTGGCATTTGATTGATGTTCCAATTTATAAAGATTTTCCTCAATTATAAGCCATTGTATAATTAACAATACATAAAAAAATTCAGAGTGGAGACATGAGGGCGGCAGGACAATAAACATTAAGTGAAAATTTTCTAATATTTCAAAGAATAATCAAAAAATTTAAAATATACTTTTGTAGGAATGTCTTAGTAATTACTTAATTGTTCTATTTTTATAATCATATATTATACCATTTATTAAATCTTAATCATACCCTTATAATGTGTTACCATTTCCATTTATGCAAATTTGCTTTTATGTAGCTTCTAAATATTGTAAAACTATACTTTTTGCTTAAATTTTAACACTTTTAATAAAAAAAAAAAATACAAAAACTATTCCATTAACTCCTTGACATAATCCTTGACATAATCCAGTTGAGTTAACAAAGCTCTGTTTAACTCTGTGCGATTAAGTGGTCACTTTACTAACCACCTTTCATATAGTCTTTAAAACGTAGCTAATATACATAAAACCGTGACTGCAAACATTGTAAAGAGTAACTGTATTCCAAATGAAATAAGTGTAAGTAAGTGTATTCCAAATGAAATAATATTCACGCAGTTGCACGAAATGGACCACTAGTGATGAAAACCACCGCTAATCATCTGATTTTGTTTCAAAAACCAAGTCAAAACATAAAAGTCATACATTTTTTTTGGAATTTTTGAAATTTACTTTTTTTTTTGAAAGATTAACTTGAATTCCAACGAAAATGGAGAAGATGGTCGGTTGTGCCTTGCTGGAATTTATAGATAAGCTGTCACCCTATGATAATCATAATATTTAACAGAGCGAGTTTTGATATGAATTTTTTTTAAATTTGTATGAAAATCAAAATTTAATAATCTCGGGTGGATGAATCCGAATTTTAGGAAAACGGGGGAAGATGGGGCGGATGAAACCTGATGTAATTTATATATGGGTTACCGCTATGATAATCTGGGGTCATTATTATTAACAGAACACATTTTTCTTGGGAGATAAGGTGTTTTTCTCCCATAAGTTGTAATTATAACCTTTAGCAGTGAAAGTTTTGATAGAAAAATGTAATTTTTCCGAAATTTAATTTTCTTAGGAGAATGAATCCAAATTTCATGGTAATGGGATAAGATGGGCGGATGGATCTTACTGGAATTTATAGATACGGTGTCGTTCTATAATAATCTGTAGACGTAACTTTTAACAGATACAAACATTTAAATTTTTGAAAATGAATCTGAATACCAGGAAAACGGGAGAAGATGCTTGCTGGAATATATAGATAAGCAAAATTTGACAATCTATATAAATATATAAATGTCTTTGTAAGTTTGTTTGTTTGTTTGTTTATTTGTTTGTTTGTTTGTTTGTTTGTTTGTTTGTTTGTTTGTTTGTTTGTTTGAGCATCACGCCTAAACGGCTGAATCGATTTTATTGAAATTTGGAACGTAGATAGATCCTTACTTGGAACCGTCAATAGGCTATAAATTTTTTCAATACTTGGACCAGAAAGGGGTAAATAGGGGGAAAACCGGTAAAATTGGTACCTTTAGTTCTTAAACAATAAATACTAAACGGCTGAAACGATTTTAATGAAATTTCCAACATAGACTACGACAGGGGTAGCGAAGCGCACCGGGTCAAGCTAGTTAGTTATAAAAATCTATATAAATATATAAATGTCTTTGTAAGTTTGTTTGTTTGTTTATTTGTTTGTTTGTTTGTTTGTTTGTTTGAGCATCACGCCTAAACGGCTGAACCGATTTTATTGAAATTTGGAACGTAGATAGATCCTTACTTGGAAGCGTCAATAGGCTATACATTTTTTCAATACTTGGACCAGAAAGGGACAAAATGGGGGAAAAACTGGTAAAATTGGTACCTTTAGTTTTTAAACAATAAATACTAAACGGCTGAACCGATTTTTACATCGACAGGGGTAGCGAAGCGCACCGGGTCAAGCTAGTATAAAATATGTAAATACAGTTTTTCAAATATATCCCTAAATTCCATGGTTCCATTATGCATGTTATATATGTACGTTTTTAATAACTCATATTTAAGGAAAATCTTTTGAAAATGAAAGATGGGTTTATTGAGATCCTTTGCTCATGGACGATTTTCTGTGCTGTTGATGAGAAATAGATTTCTAGAAATCTACGGTTCATTAGTTTTAATAGGAGATCAAAAATTCGAATGTTAGTTTTTATACCTTTCATCTTCGTGAGAAGGGTATATAGAAGTTTGTCATTCCGTTTTTAATTTCCACAATGTAATTTTCCGACACTATAAAGTATGTATGTATATTCTGTCCGTCCGTCTGTCTGTTGAAATCAATTTTCTGAAGACCCCAGATATCTTCGGGATCCAAATCTTCAATAATTCTGTCAGACATGCTTTTGAGAAGTTTCCTATTTAAAATCAGCAAAATCCGTTTATAAATAACGGAGATATGAGCATAAATCCGAGACATCCTCTATATTTGGCCTATTTTTGATCTATATCTCGATTACTAAGTCATAAGTAGAGACAATATGGATATCTAATGATAGATATTTCAAAGTCCATTGCAACGATGTATATAAGATGTATAATAGTAAGTTGGACCTACAATGGGTCAAAATCGGGAAACATATATTTTAACCCGAATTTTTTTCACAAAAAAAACATTTTTTTGTCATTAATTTTTTTTTCACTAATAAATTAAAAATAAAATTGAAAAAACTTTAAAAAAAAAATTTAAAAATTGTTTAAAAATATTAATTTTATTTTAAAGTATAATTTGGTGAAGGGTATATAAGATTCGGCACAGCCGAATATAGTTCTCTTACTTGTTCTTTAGTAATATTGCATGCTTCTATTAAAAAAATATGAACTTTGAACCTATTTAAAACCCAAATAAAACGATTTTGAAATTCTGGAAATTTGAATGGTCATGGAAAACATGTTTTGATGGAAATTTTTCGTTTCGTCTCAAGACTCTCTTAAGAATCTAATGTTAAGATATATTTAGTTATTGATGATATATTACTTAGAACTAGGGTTTCTAATCGGGATACTTTTTCCTTGAATATTTTTATACAAATTCCGGAACATTCTTGGGAAATTTTGGGAATTTCTTTACTAAAAATTTTGCAGTGAATTTTAGAGATTTTTTTTAGAATCCTTATTGATTATTTTCATATAATTCCAAACTAAACATATCATCAATTGAATTTCAATCTGCACGCAGAAAAAAAATATAGTTGGGCATTGTTATTGTAACCATTTCAACATTTGTGCATGGTTACTGTAACCATTTCAAAATTTTTAACAATATTATAGTCACGGTAACTATATATATGATTGTGGTAACAATAATATGGTTAATTTACGATTCACATGAATATTTCAACCATATATATGGTTACAGTAAACATATATGTATATGTTTGTGACAACCATTTATATGTTGTTCTCAGATTATGATATAAGAGAAAATAATTAAATATTTTTAATGTTTAATCATATCAAGAATTACGTGATTCGCAAATTTGTTCAGATTAAAAAGAGCGATTCTTTTTTTTAAACAAACACAAACTGCATAGCTTTCTGCTTGTGTGCAGATACATCCAGAGTCTCAGACTGACACTATCGTCTAATCTGGATTATAGATGTAAACAAGGGTATTATGATGGGCCAAAAATGTTCTCAGTGCACCAGCTTATTTACTTATTTAAGCCAGTTTAGCATTTACTTCTCTATAATCTATATATATTCTGGGTCCCGATCTGTCTCTACCCATGTTGGATATTATAGCTATTCCAAAGCCCCCCGATAGCCTACTTATCCACTATGTTAGATATAATCACTAAATGTTTGGTATTGAAAATTATCATAAATGACTGAAATATGTAGTTAAAAACAAAAACCCAACCGCAAGATATTTATACAAATATTTACTTTTGGTAGCTCCCTCGATAACTTATAGATCTTAGAGATTACAAATCTACACGAAACAGCTTCTTACTTTCATCCCAATCGGTATATAAATTAGCGATATATTTATAAGCGATTTATTACCTACAATTTATATAACTTTAAACAGATCCCAGATAACTTATAGAACTAAGAACTGTCAATATTATTTATTAAAAAACTTTAAATTTACTTATAGGTATACACTCCATTTTATTTAGAAAACAAAACGGAAACTGCCATAAAATAATTCCCAGAATTTCATGCTTTCCATTTAAAACAGTGCTTGTACACAAATTGTTGGCACTGTACTAAACAATACATACAAAACAAAGATCATATGTAGAGCTGTTTGGTCGTTAGAACAATTTAAACAAACATATATATAGTTATTGTTCATGTAGTAACAACCAAAAGGTGTCTATTACGACAAAAAGAAGTAAATCATAAAAAGAAATTACTACTTAGTAAGTATGTACAAAAAACCAACTAAACGTGATTACCCAAACTAAGGGCTAATGTTAAAATAATGAAACAAGTAAAAAGAAAATAAAACATGAAAATGAAACAACAACAACAACAAAAAAATGTATGTACAAGAATTATTTTATTTGTTTGTTGTTATTAAAACAATAAAATGATGGTGTAATAAAATCATGTTGGCTTTAAAATTTATCTCCCCACATCATACTTACTTACTGCAAACATATATATGGTATATGTTTAAAAGCAAGAACTTAAATCAACAACTACAATACATCAAAGTACAAATATGTAGAAAAAAAAAGAACAGAATTTAAACGGAAAACGGAAAGGTTCATTAAACCTCCAACGGACCTTTACTGTCTTTTGGTTTGTTTCCTAACAGCAACAAAAAATATTACATATCATTGCTTAAAAAGATTATACGGTACAAAATGACAAGCAGACGACATATGTATGTACATGCATACTGGCTGACAAACTGACAGACAGGTGTAAGAAATGTTCTTTAGAAAAAAGGGTGTATTAAGAAGAGGTGTTAAATTGGTTTGAAATACATAATTGTTTGAATTTTATATAATTATTAGCTGACCGTCCCGGCTTCCCTCGGTAGCTATTTACTAATGTTAGTTATTCAAGTTTCTCCAAAACATTTATCTTATTAAGAAAAATGAGAAGTGTAAAGGAAGCAATATATATAAAACATAAAATTTCTGAGTTTTACCAGGAATTTTTTCTTTACAAGCCGTTTTCTGAAAATTTCAAATCGAATAAAAAACAAGTTAGAGCGCTATATTCGGCTGTGTCGAATCGTATATACCCTTCACCAAATTATACTTTAAAATAAAAATTTTAAATATTTTTAGGTAAAGAAAATTAATTTTTTTTTTTCAAAATTGTTTTTTAAAATTAAAAATTTTTTTTCAAAATTTAAAAAAAAAATTTTTTTTTAAATTGTTTTCAATTTTTTTTTTCGAAATAGTTTTTTTTAAATTTTTTCCAATATTTTTTTTTTTAATTTTTATCAAAATTTTTTTTTACATTTTTTAAAAAATTTTTTTTTTTAATTTTTTAAACATTTTTTTAAAATTTATTAGTGAAAAAGAAATTATAAAAAAAATATTCGGGTTAAAAAATATTTTCCCGATTTTGACCCATTGTAGGTCCAACTTACTATAGTCTTATATACATCGTTGCAATGGGCTTTGAAATATCTATCATTAGATATACATAGTGTCTATATTTATGACTTAGTAATCTAGTTATATATTAAAAATATGCCAAAAATCGAGGTTGGACTGGTTTTTTCCTTATATTTTAGGCATTTGTGGGCCGATTTTCTCGATTTAAAATAGCAACCGAGCCGGAAGAATTCCCGATATATTAATGTATGAATCATGTATGTGAATTATTTGGGGGCTACGGGAAGTTGATTTCAACATAAAGACGGACATGGCTATATCGACTTTGCGATCTATAACAATTCAGAATATGTATACTTTGTAGGGTCGCAAATGAAAAATTATGACAAACGGAATTGCCACTCATGGTGAAGGGTATAAAAATCAACCAAATCGCTCCAGCCGTTCTCACGTAATGCCATGTCCGTTGTGCATGATTACAGTAACCATTTCCACAGAAAAAATATAGTTGTGCAAGTTTACACTAACCATTACCACATTTTAAAACTTTTTTTAACAATATTATAGTCACAGTAACTATGTACATGATTGTGGTAACCATAACTTACGATTCACATGATTGTATCAATCATATATATGGTTACAGTAACCAAGTATATGTTTGTCACAACCATTTTTATGATTAAGGTTTTAAAATATTATGTTGCTCTCGGCTAATTGATATCATAATCTGAGAACAACATATTATGATATAAATATTCATCATAACAATGGTTGTCAGAAACATATACTTGTTTTCTGTAACCATATGTATGATTGATACAATCATGTAAATAGTTACTGTGACTATGATATTGTTAAAAAAAGTTTTAAAATGTGGTAATGGTTAGTGTAAACTTGCACAACTATATTTTTTCTCTACGTGTAGCACAAACTTAGTAGCTGGTTCCTCGGGAGTTGTTCTAGTTCAAAAACTTTATATGCAAGAGATCATTCACGTTAAGATGATGTTGGTGTAGGAGGAGGTAGGTTAGTTTACACTAGGGTTGTCATTCAAAAAATCGAGTCAAAATATTATCAAGAAACGAGACCAATAGTTTATAATGTCATTCTAAGTTGTTTGCATTAAAAACTTTATTAGAAACGACTTTCTGCATTCATTTTCCTATCGATCAAGATGAGAAGATTATGAAACTTAACTTGAAAATGAAATAGGAAGGGTTAAAGTATCTGCAATAGAGTTAGAAGGTTTTTCTAATTAATAATTAAAATATACACAACTGTAGATTAAATATACAATCTATTTTATTCAAGCACCTCAAAAATTTACTGAGAGCCTTATAGGAATTGAAAGATATTTTGGAATCTAAAGTCTTTCTTTTTAAAAAAACAACTTATTAAAATGTTTCGAATAATATTTTTTACTCGTTATTTGTTCCAATTATCTAGACAATTTTAAAAATTTATCGATCACTCGAATAATAAAAAAAATTAAATTTTAAAGTAAAACTCGAATAATCAACATTGCACAGTGGGGCAGAATCAAAATTTTTTGGAAATAAATCTGGCATTTCTAAACGGCTAGTCCGATCGGGATAAAATTTAACATGGGCATAACCAAGGAGTATTCGAGTTTAAGTTATTAAAAATGGACGCTACAAATGCTCCAAGGGCGGCGCTATGGGTGCTCAAATTAGGGTACCTTCGACATGTAAAATTTTTAAACACGTGCCATTTTTTTGTTTCCTATCCGATTTTAAAGATTTTTATATTTTTGGAAAGCGTTCGACTATATCTTGCGTGTGCTATTTATCTCTTGCAATTTCCAAGTTATAAGCATTTGAAAATTGAAATTTAAAAATTTTGTCATACCTTGGTCCGCTTTTTTTAAATATAGGGCTTACTTTTGGACCGAATGGACTCGAATTTCTTTTGTTGGTTAGACAACTAAATTACCAATAACATACAAAAGATTTCAGGGCAATATCGATTATGGATCCAAAAATAAACGATTTTCAATTTAAAAATTCAAAAAATAGTAAATTTTTGCAGTTTTTTGGACGAAAAGGTGACAACTCTTTTTTTATTAAAAAAAATTTTATTTAAGAACATATAGCATTTTTATGTGTTTCCGTAAGGTATCTTTACGGAGAAAATTTTGGTATAAAAGACATGTCTTGTTTTTTGAATATGTCGGCTGTACGCCCTTAGGAATTTGACCTATTTTTTATAAAAATTTCAACTTTGGGCCACATGCTCTAAAATCCCAAAGCTGGGATCATAAAACGAAAAGCAGCTTTGAAAACCTTGGTGGGATCCCTATTTATTCCCAAAGTATTTTCCTAGCCCTGAAGGAAATGTGGACCCTATGGGCAAAATTGTAAAAAATACCATTTTTGGGATTTTCGCTCCAATTTTTAGGAATTGCGGATGCCCTTTGACCTTTTGACAAATTTTTTACACTATGTTATTTAGAATGACAAATTTAAAAAACGTTGAAAATGTTTTGCCCAAAACTACTACTTCGGTAAGCCAAGAGAGTATAGGTTCATTCTGATGTTAGTAAAGCCCACAGCATTTTAGATACTACAGATTCATCCAAAAAACCCCATTTGTGTCGCATTCGCCCGAAATGTCATTAGGTAGGATGCCCTCGTGTCCTGCAATCCATATTAACTCCACATGGTGATGTTTAAGTTGCGACAGAGAATGAATGCAATCAAGAAAGTTTTTCATTCTTAAAAAGCTGATTCTATGAGTTTACTTATTATGAGAAGAATAAGTAAACTCACCATCCTCGACTACATAGGTAACTAAGTACTTGGTAGGATGGAATAAAATAAAAGCCTTTAGAAACTATGTGACTAATTTCAACTAAATTGAATTGTTTCGGATATTGTAAAAAAAATTTTTTCAAATTAACAGATAAGATATCTTCTTACGGGGAAGGAAAGTGACTATGTTTTTTTATCCGGAAAAGCTTTTTAAATGTGAAGTTAAAGCGACAACTCAGATAATTTTAACTGAATTTTTATACATTCAGCTCAGACAAAAACTTGGCATATGTTAAAGAAGCTTAAAAGTACTACTTGCTCTTTTAAAGTTTTTGCTAGTTTTGTGACAAACAAACTAAATATTTGCCTTCAAATAACAGTTCTCATGGAAACACCCTATTTGCCATTAAAGAATACATCTTCTTATCCAACATGAAATGCATATAGAATTAAAAAGTATAAACTTTAGTTATAAAATGTGTCGTCTCATAGTTACACAGATGTGTCACTTATGATTTTATCTGTTTAATGTTGACTTTTTTTTCATTACACTCGAAATCATGTTTAGATACATTTTGTATCTAATTATTATTTTCTTTGTGTATTCAGTGTGTAAGAGTAATTTAAATTTAATTAATTATAATTATCATATTTGCCATGAGATTGTTTATGTCTTAGCAACACCAAAAAAAAAAAAAAAAGTCTAGTTCCCTTGCAGTTATAATGACAATAAATAATAAAATTCGTAAACACCTGTGTATAAAACTTCCGTTTGTTAAACTATTACTATAAAATTCAAGTAAATACAAACATTTTTGCAGTAATTTCCCAATGTGTATAAGGTATATAAGTAAAACAATTTAAATCAATTTAGTGTAATTTAAAAAATATTTTTGTTTATTCATAATTTTTTTCGAAATTTGTTTTATTATTTTCCCACCATGTTAAATATGTTATTGTTTTATGTTTTTTTTTTTTTTTTAAATAAATTTACACCCACTACGTTTGTGTTTTTAATGATTATCTCATAGCATAAATCGTTCAACAAAATTGTTGCATGTGCAACATGCATTAACTAAGGCGCGACCATTTTTAGTTTTTACGCTTAAACGAATTTTGAGTGCTTGGAATTTTGAAACGAGCTATAAAAATGTTTTAATGTTTTGTTTTGATTCTCCACTAAATTACTCAACCCTAAAAAATATATGATCTTGAACACCAAAAACTTTGGGAATATTTTTCTAAAAACAAAAAAATATTTTGAGTAAAAAAATGTGGTTTAAATATTAACGCAAAACTGTTATTAAGCAGATATACTTTCTCATATCCAGAAATGTAGAGTGAAACTCTGATCAAACGAATGACTTCACGTCATTAATTACTTCAGCTCTGAATCATTCAAAGATCCAAATCCCTACAAAACCAAACATTTATATTTCCAATTCAGATATTGAATAAATACTTCTCGTAAAATCAAATAAAGCTTAGAAGAGAGTGTCAAAAAATAGATCACCTGCTGGAAAGCAGAGTCTATTTGAAAACTGAAAAGAGTCCTTTGTTTGGAGGAGGATAGTAGAAATAGAAGGTACAGCGAGAGCTTGAAAGCAACACGTAACATTAAACCCTGGTAGATAGAAAAATCCTCCTGTTAATCAGACTACTAATTATCACATCAGAGTTAGTCCAGAAGGCGCACAGAGATGAGCCGAAAAGCTGGACAAAAATATTAAAAGTATTTTTTGAAGTTTGGATTTTAAGATAAGTTGTAAGGAACGGTCCATTATTGAGCCTAGGCCCCATACGAGACTCTGCGGTGCACGTCTAAAAACTCTTCCCCACATTTCCCTTTTATAGACAAATAATAATTGATAAGTTTTAAAGGCGATGTGATTGATAAAAAGGTAACCAAAAATGGGAAAAAGGTAAAATTTTCAAAAAAATTCTACAAATAATGGCGCAAACTTGCGCAAATTCTTTTCTTCTTCCTAAAAATAGTAATTTCAAATTCTTTTGTAGTATACAACATTATTTGTATATCAGCTACAATGATTTTTAAATACATTCTACTTTTTTATCTGTTTGATGAAAGGGAATAAAAAAATTTTTTTTTTAATTTTTGAACGAATTGTTCAGACGTAAATTTTTAAGAAATACAATTTTTAATCACTAAAAAGAAATGGCGCAAACTTGCGCAAATTTTTTTTCTTGTTTTAAAAATATAACATTATTTGTACAGCTACTAAAAGTATACAGTCGAACTTCTCTATAGTGAACTTCTTTACAATGAAGCTCTCCCTATTATGAATTGATTTCAAACACACAACTTTTTCCGTTCCAATTTCATTGTTTTTGATCTCCTTATAATGAATTTCCATACAATGAAGTTTTCAAAAAAATGATGAAAGCCACATTAACAACAATTTTGACATCAGTTGCCGGTGTTCAGTGATCGGAAATGACGCAGCGAAGTAGCATTTCTCTTGAAAAAAATTATTAATTATTAATAAAGTTGAAGAAGGATTAAAAAACAAGATGTGGCTAGGCAGTTTGGAATTCTTCCCAGCACATTATCAAATATTTTAAAAAACAAGGCTGTGATTCTAAAAAATGTAGAAGACGAGCAATTGAGCACTAAACGCAAAAAGGCTTCGAACCTGCTTTTTGAGGATATTGATGAAGCAATGCTCAAATGGGTAACTGCCGCACGTGATAGGAATCTTCCTATATCTGGGCCATTAATAAAGCAAAAAGCCAAAGAGTTCGCTGATGCATTGGGACACGAAGATTTTAAAGCTAGCACAGGATGGTTAGACAAATTCAAAAAACGGCATGGTATTGTAGCAAAAAGTACTTTTGTGGAGATGTGGAGTAACGTGCCGACTAATGTATTAGAAGGTTTTGTTGAGGAAGAGAAATGTAAGAGTGTAATCCAAACTAAAATACCTGATTATTCAAAAAAAAAAAAAATGGAAAAAAATATAATTTTTATATAATGGTTTCGTTATTTGGTATTACAAGGTTTTGATGTGGAAGAAAAATGGAAAAGTGTAACCCAAACTAATATGCCTAATTATTTTAAATAAAAAGTGGAGTGAAGTTTCTATATAATGGAATGATTTTCTGGTCCCGTCAAGATTCATTATAGGGAAGTTCGACTGTATAACATTTTTGCTTTATTATACCCTTCAACATGAGTGCCATTTCTACATTTTTCATTTGCGACCCCATAAAGTGTATATATTCTAGATCGTTATAGAAAGTAAGTCGATATAACGTATGTCCGTTTGTATGTAGAAATCAACTTTTCGTAGCCCCCAATGATTCATACCGGTTCGGTTGATATTTAAAATCGAGGCAATCGGCCCACAAATGGCTGCGATATAAGGAAAAAACCAGGACAATCTCGATTTTTACCTATTTTTATATAGGCAATATGGATATCCAATTATAGATATTTCAAAGGCCTTTGAAAAGGCGTATATAAGACCAATGTAAGTCGGACCTACAATTGGTCAAAATCGGGAAAAATATTTTTTACCTCAATTTTTTTTTTCCCAAATAAATTTAAAAAATTAAAAGAAATCTGAATTTTTTTTTTTAAATGTTTCCCATTAAAATTTGTTTCACTAATAAATTCCAACATTTTTAAATTTTTGTTTACTTAAAAATATTTAAAATTGTTATTTTAAAGTGTAATTTGGTGAAGGGTATTAAGATTCGGCAAAGCAGAATATAGCTCTCTTACTTGTTTTTTAATAAATTTTTCCAACATAAATACTTAAGATATTTTTTTATTTAATATTGAAAATTGATCAAGTCTTTCAATGATCAAAAACATATTTGGTCAATTCACAAGGTCTTCTATAATGTCATATTGTCATAATGTTCTAATACTTCACAATGGTTTAAAAATGTTGTTATTGCCTTTAAAGCAAAAAATGTCCTACAATAATACTACTCTTTATGCTAAGTTTATTGTGTTATCGTAACCAAGCAGCAGAGACCTACGCCGAATGGCTAAGAGTAGGTTAAGCCGAGCCGCCGAGTCGTGAAATATTAGAACATTATGACAATATGACATGATAAGTGATCTTGTGAATTGACCAATTATATAAATCTCATAAAATCTAAAAAATCAATAAAAACTCATTTAATTTTCTTCACATTCCTGACTTTGACAGTGTTTCAAAACTACAAATCTCAATATAAAGTCTCAAAAAATTAACAATATGATGCAGAAAAATTTTATAAGCAACAAATGATCAGCTGATGGTGTTAATTTCGTGCGAAAGAAGACTGGGAAAATAAGGTTGCCAGATGTATTTCACATGTTTTACACAATAAGAACAGAGTACTGCTTTTGCGAAATTATTTCGCATATATTTCATTCGAAATATTTTATATGTAGTTTGACAGCATTTCGCATGAAATTTTGATCAGAAACTAAGTTTATGGTGCTGCGTACTCAGTTTTTTAAATTTATTTAAATTAATTGTTGTTTTTTTGGAATCATAAATATAAGACCGAAAAATATTGTGATTATGTAACAGGCACTATGAAATAAAAGCTGGTATTCCACTGGGAGGTTTTCTCTGACTAATACTTTATTTGATATATACAGCCCACGAAAATCCGCAGGTAGCTTCCACATTTATCTCAGACGCGTGAAGATTTCGTTGAATAATGGGAGAATACGAGAAAATGAAATCAAAATTAAACACATTACATTTATTCTCAGACTGATACTGATACATCAATCAAAATTAAGCCTTGACTATAAAGTATTAATGTATTAAAGTGTTTTAAAACTAATTTAAGGGATTCCTGATAACAATTTCAAAATTGATTTTTATATTTTCATTATTAATAGAAATATCTATATAACTGTAAAATTTCCTCAAAAATATTCATAAATAAAAATTGTAATTCTTTTTTATTCGACCTTTTTATTTATTTTTAAATTTTATAATTAATTATTGTTGCTCAATAAATTATAAAATTTAAAAGTAAATAAAAATTGAATTTCAATTTGTAAAAATGTGTATCTTCGCAAAAACTGAATTTTTAGTGATTATTCGTAGCCATTTAATTCAAATTGTTCATGAGCCACCAAAATATATAAAAAAAAAAATGAAACATACTACTGCTTTAACTTATTTCAAAAATTTATATTTTTTTTTTTTATACATACCTTTATATTTTTTTGATTCTATATGATATAATTTAAGGATTTTTATTAAAATGGATTATTAAAATCATAAAATTTTTAAACGAAAGAAAAAAACAAGGCTCGACATCATTAATAATTTTTAATTTAATATTATGTTAAGTATATAGTTTAACGATATTCTTTTTTTATACAAATTTAAGCGACCTTTTCATTTCGTTAGAAAAACTGGTAATTTATAATAAAAATTATGAATTTAAACGAAAAAAAATTATAATTTTGATTTATTAGAATAGATTTTCGGTATAGATTCTCGATATATTAAATATCTAAATATACAATTTGGGACTATAAAATTATTATTGAATAAAAATAATGACAAGAGCTACCAATTTCTATTCAAATTTGCAAGTCTAGATGCTATTTTTTATTAAAATTAATGAATCTGTACTAAGTTTATTTATTAAAATAAATAATAAGATTTTTATCGATCTACAAAATTTTGTTACAAAGAACATTACAACTTTTTTCCAGTATTCAAAATTAAATGATCTTTATTTGTTACATAAAATTATAAAAAAATAAATATTTTTTTTAAAAATTTCATAATTTTTATTTTATTTTATTTTTTTTTTGAACATATGAGGAGTCACAATCAATATTCGCTATTTTGTTAAATACGAAACTCAAAAGTAATATTTTCTTTAAAGAAATAACAGTCGAAGTGCGAAATATGCACTTTTATGCAAGACTCAGCAAAAAATTAATGTTTTCCTAAAAATTTATGAGAACAAAATGCTTGAAAACCTTGACCCATTCATAATAAATCTGTTGTCTTTAATATTTTTAATTTAAACAAAACAAAATACAAAACAATTTCTCGCTACCTTAATTATCTAATGAAGAGCCTTATTCTTAACTTTAATTATTGATTTTATATTTTTTTTAATTATTTTTCTTTTCTTTATATTATAACATATTAAATTTTATATATTTTTTTTTTTTTTTATTAATTATTTTTCATTTCTTCATATTATAACAAATTAAATTAATTTTTTATTTTATATTTATTTTTTAAGTATATTTTTTTAATTACTTTTTTTAAATAAACGATTTACGTATACAAATGTATAAATATGTACATTCTAACTCATACATTTTCTTATATTTCCCTTTCCTCCTTACTTTATTTACTATTCATATGTATATACATAGAAACACAAACAAAACCCACATTTATACACCTTTGCCTTATTCCCCTCTCAACTCTTCTCAATAACACTATTTGCTCTCTTTACTTTTACTTCTCATTCAAATGCATGTACGAATAACAACAACATTAACTAGACTATGCCAAATTTAAGATTTTTCAATTACACACAAACACACACTTTTCATTTAACCAAAAGCAGACACGACCGATACCGAGCCATTCGCGCACCACAAACTTGTTGCTTTATTAACTGCTGTCCACTTGACGAAGGAGAAGTAACAACAAACAACACAACAACAATACGGCGACACATCTACATTTCTAGAACAAATTATGCTTTTTCATACAATTACAATTTTATATTGCATTTTTTTCTTATTTATCGATGAGATAGGAATTATATTTTATATTTATTTGATAATATATTAACTATATTATATCTTTTCCATATTTTTATAATATAAACTCTATTATTTTACTTTTAATTTAATTAAATAACGAGAGACAGCAGTTAATACGTCTTTAGCCGCGTACCGTTTCACTAAAACTAACTTCCTACACAGTTTGAAGATCATTGCTAAAATGTCAATGGGTTAAAAGGCAGCGGGTTAAAATAGCTTAATAATAAAAGGAAATTCCAATGGGAATAGAGAGTGAGAGAGCTTTTGTTTTATTGAAATCAGATGACAAACTTTTAAAATTTTTATTAGATATTTTTAGTTAGAAGGAACTCTCAAAATATTTTGTATTCAACAATTCAAAATAAACAATTGAATTTTATTAATATAGGTATCATTAATTTAATCCATATATGTATTGTATATTAGGAGTGCTCCAAGATTGTATGGACGAAAAAAAGTTCAAGATTCTATGTATTGTAGAAACACATTGTGTTAAATATTAGGACGATATGATAACGTTAACTGGTGGTCGCAACGACGCTGAAGTTTTGAGGTGTAAATGCACCTGTAAAAAGGGAAAAATACAATTTTGTTCTGTTTATGTAAAAATGAGCCCGTTAAATAATTACTTTTGCAATTTAATTTAAACGAATCGAAATGTGTGCGTTATTGTTGTTATAATAAGACATTAAAGACAAAAGTTGGTTAAACAAATTTAAAATTATTAAAAATTCGCCACTAGAACATGAAATGTAGGAACAAAATTAACACATTTTGAGAAATATTAAAAATATATCCCCATTTGTGTATGTTACCTTTTGTCTTTGTAGGATACCGTTAACCTATTCGCAGGTATGACCAAATAAATTTTATTTTTTTAACTGCAGTTTCAAAACTCAGTTATCAAATGTTTAAAAATTTTGTTACACAAATTTCAGATTTTTTGATCATTACATTGGGATTTATTGAGAATATAATAGGGAATATAAAAATGAAAAAAGTATATCAATAACTAGTAAAGTTTTTCCGTAACTGCGATTTAAATTTTAAGATTTTCGTGAACAACAAATTTGTTGGACATATTTTGACGAATGTTATGAATTTTAGGTAATACTTATTTAGAATATTATAGTCGAGGTAATTTTAAATATAGTCTAAAAGTTTAACTAAAATCGAAAAACGTTACCACTTAAATCGTGAAGGTCATATTTTTCAATATTTGGAATTTCTCTGAATGAGTTTAGAGTTTTCCAAATCAGTACGATTTGTACCATTATAAACATTTTTTAAAAATGTTGACTATGTTATAGTAATAGGTTTAACTATTAAATTAAAAAATAAGATGATTTTTATCATTCTACAAAATTAAAAAATAAAAAAATTTCATAAAAAATGTTTGCCTTTTTTGACAGACACAACTAGATAGTATTTAAGTAGGTAGTTATTTTATTTTTTAATTTCTTTATATTATAACAAATTCAAATAATTTTTTTATTTTATATTTAATTTTTTAATAACTGTTTTTTAAATAAACGATTTACGTATAAAAATGTATAAATATGTACATTCTAACTCATACATTTTCTCATATTTCCCTTTCCGCCTCATTTTATTTACTAATAAATACATTCGTATATACAAACAAAACCAACATTTATCTACATTTGCTTTATTCCTCTCTCAACCTTTCTCTATAACATTATTTGCTCACTTCATTTTTACTTCTCATTTGAATGCATATAAGAATAACAACAACATTAACTATGACTGTGCCAAATTTATTGACAAGATTTTTCAATTGCACACAAACACACACTTTTCATTTTACCAAAGCAGACACGACCGATACCGAGCCACTCGCGCACCACAAAAATTGTTGCTTTATTAACTGCTGTCTACTTGACGAAGGAAATGTAAGAACAAACAACACAACAACAATACGACGACACATCTACATTTCTAGAACAAATTATGCTTTTTCATACAATTGCATTTTTGTATTGCATTTATCGATTAGATAGAAATTATATTTTATACTTATTTGATAATATATTAACTATATTATATCTTTTTCATATTTTTATAATCGAAACTCTATTATTTTACTTTTAATTTAATTAAATAACGAGAGACAGCAGTTAATTCGTCTTTACTCACGTACCGTTTTAATAAAACTAACTTCCTATACAGTTTGAAGATCATTGCTAAAATGTCAATGGGTTAAAAGGCAGCAGGTTAAATTAGCTTAATAAAAGAAGGAAATTCCAATGGGAATAAAGAGAGAGAGAGCTTATATTTTATTAGGAAACTGAACGAATGTTTTAAAATATTGAAATCAGAAGACAAACGTTTAAAATTTTTATTAAATATTTTTAATTAGAAGGAATACTCAAAATATTTTGTATTCAACAATTCAAAATAAACAATTGAATTTATTTAATATAGATATCATTAATGTAATCCATATGTGAATATACAATGCACAGTGGGACAGAATTAAAATTTTTTGGAAATAAATCTGGCATTTGTAAACGGCTAGTCTGATCGAGATAAAATTTGACGTGGGCGTAGCCAATGAGTATTCGAGTTTAAGTTATTAAAGTAGGCTCTGCAAATGCTCCAGGGGCGGTACTATGAGTGTTCAAAGTAGGGTACCTTTAACATGTAACATTTTTTAACACATGCCATTTTTTTGTTTCCCATCCGATTTCAAAGGTTTTTATATTTTTGGAAAGCACTCGGCTAGTTGTGCTATTTATCTCTCATAATATCCCAGTTATAGGCATTTCAAAATTGAAATGTTAAAATTTTGACATACCTTGGTCCGCTTTTTTAAAAATATAGGGCGTACTTTTGGACCAAATGGATTTCAATTTTTTTTGTTAGTTAGACAACTAAATTATCAATAATATACAAACGATTTCAGAGCAACATCAATTATGGATCCAAAACTAATCGATTTTCAATTTAAAAATTCAAAAATTAGTAGATTTTTGCTGTTATTTGGGCGAAAACGTGAAACTTTATTTAAGAACATATAACAATTTTATATTTTTCTGTAAGGTATCTTTACCGAGATCGTTTTGGTTTAAAAAAATATGTCCTACTAAACACCTATCGGAATTTAACCTACTCTAAGGTTTGACAGAGGTGAAATTTTTGAATGCGGTTTTTTTGTTTTATTTTGGTATATTAGGTTCTAGTTAAGATATTTAGAAAATTGATAGTATATTTTTAAGAGATATGCTCATTAAAATGATTTTCGGAAGAGGACCGTATATGGCAGCTATGCCTAATTATAGACCGATTTTGACCGAAATTGGGTCATCTAATTTATGTCAATATTAAAGTTATTTGTGTTGAATTGTGTGTACCTACAAACATTTTTAAAAGATTTATTCCCGTAGTTTTTTTATAAATTTTTTTAAAAAATCCATATAAATTTTTTTTTTTTTAATTAAAAAAAAATTCTGAAAAAAATTTCCCATATACTAATAAATCAAAAATGTTGAAAAAATTTTTAAAATTTTTATTTCAAACTATAATTTGGTGAAGGGTATATAAGATTCGGAACAGTCTTTTAATGAAAAAAATCAATATAAAACTTCTATTCTCTTATCCACAAAAACCTATTATATAAGTCTCTTAAAATCGGGAAAAATCAATAAAAACTCATTTAATTTTCCTTACATTCCTGACTGACAGTGTCTCAAATATACAAATCTCAACATAAAGTCTCAAAAATTAACAATATGATGCAGAATGAACAATATGATGCAGAATTTTTTTAAATTTATTTAAATTAATGTTTGCCTTTTTTAGAGAGAAATATTGTGATTATCAGGGCAAGGATTTTCATGCACTAAAAAATTAAAAATATGCGCTTATAATATGCACTATAAAGAGAGAAAATATGCACTAAAAATGACAAAAATATGCAATAAAAACAAGTTTTTTATTTGAAATATATTTATTAATAAAAGACATATAAATTTCACGTCTCATTTTCAATATATATGTACATATAAAGGACATAAAAGGTTTAAAATATATTTTTTTCAAAGTAAAAATAAGAAAATTCATGTATGTATGTAAATTATACAATATTTATTTAAAAAAAATTAGTCAGTTATTTATTTTCATGTTACAAAATTACTTAATTTAGATTTCTATTTGTATAAACAAATCAATTTTTTTTTTTAAATTTCCAAAAAGAAGCTTTGTCTGTTCGTCAACAGAAGTTAAAGGTACATATTTAAATGAAGCCAGTTCAATTGGAGAATATTAATTTTCAATTTGATTTTCTTTATTAAAATTGCTATCTAATATGTCAAACATTTTTTTATTATTTCTGTAATATATTCTTTAGTTTTGTTTTAATTTGGTAAGAAATTAATTTTACTTGTGCATTCAGCGAATTGAATCCCTGTAGTTTAGTAATAGTATCATAAATAAAGATGTAATTTGAGCACAGAAGTGGTAATTGGCTTTAATATTATGTGTCACAAAGAGAACAGTGTCGAAAAGTCGATATTAAAAAAATTTTCGAAAAGTCGATAATTTCAAAAAGCTAAGAAATCGATTCATAAATTGAAAAGTTTAAAAGTAGACTTTTTCTTTCAACAATAGAATTCTAGTGTTAATATATTTACTATTTTTACAACACTAAATGGAGTTGCCAAATATATGTATGTACAGTGTACACTGATATATATGCAATAAAATGGAAAAATATGCTAAATATATGCATTTAAAAGAAAAATATGCAAAACATGCATTTATAACAAAATATGCAAAAATATGCAACAACAAATCGATGCCATTTTGTTGCAAATTCTTCGATTCGGAAAGATAAATTGTCAAAAGTGATTTTGAGTTACTGACTACAAACATGCATTTGCATAGAAATCCTTGCCCTGGTGATTATGTAACAGAGCACTGGTGTTCCACAGAGAGGTGTTCACTTACTAATACTTTATTTGATACTTATATACTTTTGATTTGCCAGTGGCTTAACAACTCAAAATGATCCTATGATATGCCAATAATTAGCTACCACGCAAATCCGCAGGTAGCTTCCACGGAATTGGCCAATTATCTCAGACGCGTAAAGATTTCGTTGAATAACGGGAGAATACGAGTAAATGAACTAAAATTAAACACATTACATTTACTCTCAGACTAATACTGTTACATCAATCAAAATTAAGCCTTGACTATAAAGTCATAATGTTTAAAAGTGTTTTAAAATCAATTTGAGGAATTCCATAAATAAAAATTTGAATTTCAATATGAAAAAATTTGTATCTTCGGAAAAATTAAATTTCTGGTCATTAAATTGGTTCGTAGATATTTCATTATGATATTTCAAATCGTTCACGAGCTACCGAAATATTTCTAAATTTATGGAACATACATACTACTTCTTTAAATTATTTTAAAATTTATTTTTAATTTCTTTATATTATAACAAATTAAATTAATTTTTTTATTTTATATTTATTTTTTAAGTAAATTTTTTTAATTAATGTTTTTCAAATAAAGGATTTACGTATACAAATGTATAAATATGTACATTCTAACTCAACAGTTTCTTATATTTCCCTTTTCCGCCTTATTTTATTTACTAATGAATACATTCGTATATAGAAAACAAACAAAACCCACATTTATTCACATTTGCCTTATTCCCCTCTCAACTGTTCTCAATAACACTATTTGCTCACTTTACTTTTACTTCTCATTTAAATGCATGTAAGAATAACAACAACATTAACTATGATTGTGCCAAATTTATTATCAAGATTTTTCAATTACACACAAACACACACTTTTCATTTAACCAAAAGCAGACACGACCGATACCGAGCCATTCGCGCACCACAAACTTGTTGCTTTATTAACTGCTGTCCACTTGACGAAGGAGAAGTAACAACAAACAACACAACAACAATACGGCGACACATCTACATTTCTAGAACAAATTATGCTTTTTCATACAATTACAATTTTATATTGCATTTTTTTCACATTTATCGATTAGATAGAAATTATATTTTATATTTAATTGATAATATATTAACTATATTATATCTTTTCCATATTTTTAGAATCGAAACTCTATTATTTTACTTTTAATTTAATTAAATAACGAGAGACAGCAGTTAATACGTCTTTATACCCGTACCGTTTCACTAAAACTAACATCCTATACAGTTTGAATATCATTGCTAAAATGTCAATGGGTTAAAAGGCAGCAGGTTAAAGTAGCTTAATAATAAAAGGAAATTCCAATGGGAATAGAGAGAGAGTGAGAGAGCTTATGTTTTATTAGGAAACTGAACGAATGATTTAAAATATTGAAATCAGAAGACAAACGTTTAAAATTTTTATTAAATATTTTTAATTAGGAGGAATACTCAAAATATTTTGTATTCAACAATTTAAATAAACAATTGAATTTATTTAATATAGATATTATTAATTGAATCCATTTATGTATATACAATGCAAAGTGGGAAATAAATAAATTAGAAAATTTGTAACTTTTAAACGGTTTGTCCGATTTGCATGAAATTTTATATGCGCACAGAGGAAGTGTTTTCGAAGTGAACTAACAACAAATGTATATGTCAAATAAAAATAGACTTGTTTTAAACTCATGAGTGACTCCAAAGTGCAGTTTAATTTAAAAAAATGTTCGCTAATTTTATGGAAAAAAGTACATTTTTTCTTTTTAATTTATCTAAACAAGGAATTTGAAAAGCTAATTTTACATAAAATATTACACAAAAACTGGTTTTTCAATGTAAAATACAACTTTAGGGCAAAATTTCTCAAATCGCATAGTCGATATCAAAATATAGTAAACCTTTTAAATGGCCCATACCATCTTAATTATTTTGTATGGATCTTATAGCCCTGGTATGTATCTTATAGCCAAAAAACTAAAAAATTGCATATATGGGATTTTCAAAATATGAGAAATTAATAATAAATTGTTTTAAAAATTTATATTTGGTATACATATTTACATACCTTTATATTCGTTTGATTCTATATGATATAATTTAAAGGATTTATATTAAAATGGATTATTATAATCATACAATTTTTAAACGGAAGAAATAAACAAGGCTCCACATCACTAATAATTTTAAATTTAATATTATGTTAAGAATATAGTTTAAAGATATTCTTTTTTTATAAAAATTAAAGCAACCTTTTCATTTCGTTATACAAACTGTTAATTTAATAAAAATTATGTAATTAAACGATATTTAAAGTGAATTTAAAATAAATCAAAAGTTTTAATTTTGATTTAGAAGGAATATTAAATATCTAGATACCTATACAGTTGAGACTATAATATTATTCTGGACTAAAAATAATGACAAGAGCTACCAGTTTCTGTTCAAAATCGACAGACTTGATGCTATTTTTCAATAAAATTAATGAATCTGAAATGAGTTTAGCATTTTTCAAATCAATAGAATTTTTATGGGATTTGTACCATTATACGAAATTTGATTATGTGCGAGTGCTAAGTTTGATTATTAAAAAAAATAATAATACGGTTAAATAATAGTTTTTAATGAACGCTTTAAATTAATTAATTGTTAATTAATTATTAAACAAATTTGATTAAATATGCATAAACTGATAATTATCCTAAATTCAAATCTGTTATCAAAACTAAGTATAGGTACAAAATATTTTAATATATTATATTGTTTCTATAATATTTTAATAAATTAGAAAATTAATATTAATAAATACACAAATTAAGACACTATTGAAACAAAATCAGTTTTTGATAACAAATTTGAATTTTGTATAATTATCAGTTTATATGCATATTTAATTTAAAAGTTATGTTTTCTGTTAAAACTGAACACGAAACTCTACAAAGAACATTACAAGTTTTTCCAGTATTCTAAATTATGTTTGTTTGCTACATACGTACAATTACAAAAAAATTAATATTTTGCAAAAAAAATTAAACAAATTTCATTAAAATTTGTGAAATCTTACTTTTCCAGAAAAAGCTTGAACACCTATCTGATGCCATTACTATCTTTAATTTAAACGAAACAAAATACAAAACCGTTTTTCGCTACCTTAATTAACAAATGAAGAGCCTTATTTCTTAACTTTAATTATTGATTTTATATTTTTTCATTAATTATTTCATTACTTTTTTCTTCATATTATAACAAATTAAGTTATTTTTTTATTTTAGACAGGTATATTTTTAAACTTCATAAGTATATTTCTATATATTTTTAAAATAAACGATTTACATATAAAAATGTATACCTATATTCTAATTAATACATTTTCTCATATTTCCCTATCCGCCTTATTTTATTTACTAATGCATCCATTCGTACAACACAAACAAAACCCACATTTATTCACATTTGCCTTATTCCCCTCTCAACCCTTCTCAATAACACTATATGCTCATTTTATTATTACTTCTCATTTGAATGCATGTAAGAATAACAACAACATTAACTATGACCGTACCAAACTTATTGGGAAGATTTTTCAATTACACACAAACACACACTTTTTATTTAACCAAACCAGACACAACCTATACCGAGCCACTCGCGCACCACAAACTTGTTGCTTTATTAACTGCTGTCCACTTGACGAAGGAGAAGTAACAACAAACAACACAACAACAATACGGCGACACATCTACATTTCTAGAACAAATTATGCTTTTTCATACAATTACATTTTTGTATTGCATTTTTTTCATATTTAACGATTAGATAGGAATTATATTTTATATTTATTTGATAATATATTAACTATATTATATCTTTTCCATATTTCTATAATCGAAACTCTATTATTTTACTTTTAATTAATTTAAATAACGAGAGACAGCAGTTAATGCGACTTTATACACGTACCGTTTCACTAAAACTAACTTCCTATATATACAGTTTGAAAATCATTGCTAAAATGTCAAAAGCTCTTAGTGTAATATTAGGGAAATTCCAATGGGAATAGGGAGATAGAGAGAGAGCTTATGATTTATTAGAAAACATTGACGAAAGTTTTAAAATATTGAAATCAGATGATAAACTTTTAAAATTTGTATTAAATATTTTTAGTTAGAAGGAACTCTCTCTCAAAATATTTTGTATTCAACAATATAAAATAAACAATTGAATTTTATTAATATAGGTAGGTACTTATCATTAATTTAATCCATAAATGTTTTGTATATTAGAGTGTTCCAAGATTGTATGGACGAAAAAAAATTCAAGGTTCTATGTATTGTAGAAACACATTGTGTAAAATATTAGGACGATATGATAACATTAACTGGTGGTCGCAACGACGCTCAAGTCTTGAGGTGTAAATGCACCTCAAAAATGATGCCGTTAAATAATTACTTTTGCAATTTAATTTAAACGAATCGTAATGTGTGCGTTATTGTTGTTCTAATGAGATATAAAAAACAAAATTTGGTTAAAAAAATTTAAATATATTAAAAATTCACCACTAGAACAAGAAATGTAGGAACAAAATTAACATATTTTGAGAAATATTAAAATAAAAGATAATTTTTACTTAAAATATATCCCCATTTATGTTAATGAACATTTGTTTTCGTAGGATACCGTTTACCTATTCGCAGGTATGACCAAATAAATTTTATTTTTTTAACTGTAGTTTCAAAACCCAGTTTTCAAATATTTAAAAATTTTGTTATACAAATTTCAGAATTTTTTGATCATTACATTGGGATTTATTGAGAATATAATAGGGAATAAAAATGTAAAAAAGTATATCAATAACTGCTAAAGTTTTTCCGTAACTGCGATTTAAATTTTAAGATTTTCGTGAAAAACAAATTTGTTGGACATATTTTTACGAATGTTTCCAAAATTAACAAATGAAGAACCTTATTTCCTAACTTTAATTATTGAATTTATATTTTTTATTAATTATTTTTTAATTTCTTTATATTATAACAAATTAAAATAATTTGTTTATTTTATATTTAGTTTTAAGTATATTTTTTTAATTACTGTTTTTTAAATGAACGATTTACGTATACAAATGTATAAATATGTACATTCTAACTCATACATTTTCTGATATTTCCCTTTCCGCCTTAGTTTATTTACCAATGTATACATATGTATATAGAAACACAAACAAAACCCACATTTATTCACATTTGCCTTATTCCCCTCTCAACTCTTCTCAATAACACTATTTGCTCTCTTTACTTTTACTTCTCATTTGAATACATTTAAGAATAACAACAACATTAACTATAACTGTGCCAAATTTATTGGCAAGATTTTACAATTACACACAAACACACACTTTTCGTTTAACCAAAGCAGACACGACCGATACCGAGCCATTCGCGCACCACAAACTTGTTGCTTTATTAACTGCTGTCTACTTGACGAAGGAGATGTAAGAACAAACAACACAACAACAATACGACGACACATCTACATTTCTAGAACAAATTAGGCTTTTCTTATAATTGCATTTTAATATTGCATTTATTTCACATTTATCGATTAGATAGAAATTATATTTTATATTTATTTGATAATATATTAACTATATTATATCTTTTTCATATTTTTATAATCGAAACTCTAATATTTTTCTTTTAATTTAATTAAATAACGAGAGACAGCAGTTAATACGTCTTTACCCACGTACCGTTTTAATAAAACTAACTTCCTATATAGTTTGAAGATCATTGCTAAAATGTCAATGGGTTAAAAGGCAGCAGGTTAAATTAGCTTTATAATAGAAGGAAATTCCAATGGGAATAGTGAGAGAGAAAGCTTATGTTTTATTAGGAAACATTGACGAAAGTTTTAAAATATTGAAATCAGATGACAGACTTTTAAAATTTTTATTAAATATTTTTAGTTAGAAGGAACTCTCAAAATATTATGTATTCAACAATTCAAAATAAACAATTGAATTTATTTAATATAGGATTTCATTAATTTAATCCATGAATATACAATGCAAAGTGGTAAATAAATAAACGAGGGATATAAATTTGTAACTTCTAAACGGTTAGTCCGATTTGCATGAAATTTGATATGCGCACAGAGGAAGTGTTTCCGAAGTAAACTAACAACAAATGTATATGTCAAATAAAAAAAGACTTGTTTTAATTTCATGAGTGACTCCAAAGTGCATTTTAATTAAACAAAATGTTCGCTTGTTTTATGGAAAAAATAATTTTTTTCTTTTTAAGTTATCAAAACAAGGAATTTGGAAAGCTAACTTGCATAAAATATTACACCAAAAAACTGGGTTTTCCAATGTAAAATACAACTTTAGGGCAAAATTTCTCAAATCGCATAGTCGATATCAGAATATATTAAACCTTTTAAATGGCCCATACCATCTTAATTATTTTGTATGGATCTTATAGCCAAAAAACTAAAAAATCGCATATTTGGGATTTTCAAAATATGAGAGATTAATAATAAATTGTTTTAAAAATTTATATTTTGTATACATATTTACATACCTTTATATTCGTTTGATTCTATATGATATAATTTAAAGGATTTATATTAAAATTGATTATTATAATCATACAATTTTTAAGCGGAAGTAAAAAACAAGGCTCGACATAATTTTAAATTTAATATTATGTTAAGAATATAGTTTAGCGATATTCTTTTTTGTATAAAAATTAAGGCAACCTTCTTATTTCGTTATAAAAAGTGGTAATTTATTAATAAAAATTATGAATTTAAAATAAATCAAAAATTTTAATTTTGGTTTAGAAAAAGTTGAAATCACTTGCTACAGCTATAGATACTACAGTTGAGACTATAATATTATTCTTGAATAAAAATAATGACAAGAGCTACCAATTTCTGTTCAAAATTGAGTTAATATGCTTTTTTCAATAAAATTAAAGAATCTGCAATGAGTTTATCATTTTCCATATAAGTAGTATTTTTATGAGATTTCATTATAAAAATTGTAATTAAATAATTTGAAATGAAAGCCTTAAATTAATTTTTTTTAGACAAAATTTGATTTTAACAGAAAAAATTGGTTTAGAGATTAAGTATGCATAAACTGATAATTATCCCAAATTCAAATCTGTTATCAAAAATATGAAATGCATTTTTATATTAATTTTGCAAGAAAATTAAAATAAATTTCTAGCAAAATAAAGTAGATAGTAATAAAGAAAAATAATAATAAAGTAGTAGTAATTAAATTTCACAAGGACCAAATATATATATAAGTTATGGGGTATACAACCAATACTCGCTTTTTCGTATTGGATATAAAATTCAAAAGATATATTTTCTTTAAAGAAATTACAGCCTAATTGCGAAATATGCACATTTATGCAAGGCTCAGCAAAATATTAATGTTTTCCTAAAAATTTATGAAAGCAAACAGCTTGAAATATTTTTTAATTTAAACAAAACAAAATACAAAACCGTTTTTCGTTACCTTAATTAACAAATGAAGAGCCTTATTTCTTAACTTTAATTATTGATTTTATATTTTTTCATTAATTTTATTTCATTTCTTCATATTATAACAAATTAAATTAATTTTTTATTTTATATTTATTTTTTAAGTACCTATATTCTTTTAATTAGTATTTTTTTAAATAAACGATTTACGTATTCAAATGTATAAATATGTACATTCTAACTCATACATTTTCTCATATTTCCCTTTCCGCCAATTTAATTTACCAATGAATACATTCGTATATACAAACACAAACAAAACCCACATTTATTTACATTTGCCTTATTCCCCTCTCAACTCTTCTCAATAACAATATTTGCTCTCTTTACTTTTACTTCTCATTTAAATGCATGTAAGAATAATAACAACATTAACTATGACTGTGCCAAATTTATTGGCAAGATTTTTCAATTACACACAAACACACACTTTTCATTTAACCAAAAGCAGACACGACCGATACCGAGCCATTCGCGCACCACAAACTTGTTGCTTTATTAACTGCTGTCCACTTGACGAAGGAGAAGTAACAACAAACAACACAACAACAATACGGCGACACATCTACATTTCTAGAACAAATTATGCTTTTTCATACAATTACAATTTTATATTGCATTTTTTTCTTATTTATCGATGAGATAGGAATTATATTTTATATTTATTTGATAATATATTAACTATATTATATCTTTTCCATATTTTTATAATCAAAACTCTAATATTTTATATTTTATTTAATTAAATAACGAGAAACAGCAGTTAATACGTCTTTAGCCACGTACCGTTTCACTAAAACTAACTTCCTATACAGTTTGACTAGAACTAACTTCCTATACAGTTTGAAGATCATTGCTAAAATGTCAATGGGTTAAAAGGCAGCAGGTTAAATTAGCTTAATATTAGAAGGAAATTCCAATGGGAATAAAGAGAGAGAGATAGAGCTTATATTTTATTAGGAAACTGAACGAATGTTTTAAAATATTGAAATCAGAAGACAAACGTTTAAAATTTTTATTAAATATTTTTAATTAGGAGGAATACTCAAAATATTTTGTATTCAACAATTTAAATAAACAATTGAATTTATTTAATATAGATATAATTAATTTAATCCCTGCATGAATATACAATGCACAATGTACAGTGGGACAGAATTAACATTTTTTGGAAATAAATATGGCATTTCTAAACGGCTGGTCGTATGAGGATAAAATTTGACGTGGGCATAGCCAAAGAGTATTCGAGTTAATAAAGTGGGACGGCGGTATGAGGGCTCAATTAGGGTACCTTCAACATGTAAAATGTTTAAACACGTGCCATTTTTTTGTTTCCCATCCGATTTCAAAGATTTTTGTATCTTTGGAAAGTACTTGGCTAGTTGTGCTATTTATCTCTCATAATATCCCAGTTATAAGCATTTCAAAATTGAAATTTTAAAATTGTGACATACCTTGGTCCGTTTTTTTAAATATATAGGTCGTACTTTTGGACCAAATGGATTTCAAATTCTTTTGTTAGTTAGACCACTAAATTATCAATAATATACAAACGATTTCAGAGTAATATCAATTATGGATCCAAAACTAAACGATTTTCAATTTAAAAATTCAAAAAAATTGCTGTTATTTGGGCGAAAAGGTGACTTAACTCTTTTTTTATTAAACGAAAACTTTATTTAAGAACATATAACAATTTTATATTTTTCTGTAAGGTATCTTTACGGAGATCGTTTTGGTTTCAAAAAATATGTCCTATTTTGCGAACATGTCGCCCCTACACCTTTCTGAATTTGACCTAGCCGAAAGGTTTGACAGAGGCGACATTTTTTAATGCGGTTTTTTTGTTTGATAGTTGAATTTTTTACCTTTATTTTGGTATACTATTTTGTATATTAGGTTCTAGTTAAAATGTCTTGAAAATTGATAGTATTTTATTAAAAATTATTAGCCATAATTTAAGAAGATTTTTTTTTTAATTTCCGTATGAAATTTTATAACAAAAAATTGAGAATTTATAGTATTGTATAACATAAAATCCTTTCTGAGTCCATCTTTTTGTCAAATAATTAAAAAAATTAAATAAAATTTTTAATTTTTTAGAAAGGTTTATTATTCTGAAGTGAATGATGTTCGGAAGAGGACCTTATAAGGGATTTATGACTAATTATGGATCGATCACCATGAAACTATGTGGTCGGATTTATGACTATACGAAAGTTATTTGTGTTGAGTTTTTTGTGTATACTAACATTTTTAAGAGATATGCTCATTAAAGTATATGGGAGCTATCACTAATTATAAACCGATCTCCATGAAATTGGGTCATCTAATTTATGTCTATATTAAGGTTATTTGTGTTGAATTTTGTGTACCTACCAAAATTTTTAAAAGATTTATTCCCGTCATTTTTTTTTCACAAATCCATATAAATTTAAATCAAAAATGTTGAAAATTTTTAAAAAATTTTATTTCAAACTATAATTTGGTGAAGAGTATATAAGATTCGGCACAGTCTTTCAATGAAAGAAATCAATATAAATCTTCTATTCTTTTATCCACATAAACATATTATATAAATCTCTTAAAATCGAGAAAAATCAATAAAAACTCATTTAATTTTCTTTACATTCCTGATTGACAGTGTCTCAAATTTACAAATCTCAACTTAAAGGTCTCTAAAATGAACAATATGATGCAGAATTTTGTTATCTATGGTGATGCGTACTCAGTTTTGATTTGCAAGTGGCTTAACAACTCAAAATTCGCTCATGATACGGCAATAATTAACTACCACGCAAATGCGCAGGTAGCTTCCACGGAATTGGCCAATTATCTCAGAGGCGTGAATAACGGGAGAATACGAGTAATGAACTAAAATTAAACAGACTGATACTGTTACATCAATCAAATAGTTTTGATTGATGTAACAGATGTAACAGCCTTGACTATAAAGTCATAATGTATAAAAGTGTTTAAAAACCAATTTGAGGGATTGCTGATAACAAATTTGAAATTTCAAAAACGATTTTTGTTTTTGCATTATTAATAGAATAATATAACTGCAAAATTTCATTAAAAATATTCATAAATAAAAATTAAATTTCAATTTGAAAAATTTTGTATCTTCGCAAAACTTGAATTTCTAGTCATTAAATTAGTTCGTAGACATTTCACTAGGATATTTCAAATTCTTCACGAGCTACCAAAATATTTCCAAAAAAAATGTCGCTCAACCACTGTGTTTCTAAATTTATGGAACATACTACTTCTTTAAATTATTTTAAAATTTATTTTTAATTTCTTTATATTATAACAAATTAAATTTTATATTTTTTATTTTATATTTATTTTTTAAGTAAATTTTTTTAATTACTGTTTTTTAAATTAACGATTTCGTATACAAATGTATAAATATGTACATTCTAACTCAACATTTTCTTATATTTCCCTTTCCGCCTTATTTTATTTACCAATGAATACATTCGTATATAGAAACACAAACAAAAACCACATTTATTCACATTTGCCTTATTCCCCTCTCAACTCTTCTCAATAACACTATTTGCTCTCTTTACTATTACTTCTCATTTGACTGGATGTAAGAATAACAACAACATTAACTATGACTGTGCCAAATTTATTGGCATGATTTTTCAATTACACACAAACACACACTTTTCATTTAACCAAAAGCAGACACGACCGATACCGAACCACTCGCGCACCACAAACTTGTTGCTTTATTAACTGCTGTCTACTTGACGAAGGAGATGTAAGAACAAACAACACAACAACAATACGACGACACATCTGCATTTCTAGAACAAATTATGCTTTTTCATACAATTGCATTATTGTATTGCATTTTTTTCACATTTGTCGATTAGATAGAAATTATATTTTATATTTATTTGATAATATATTAACTATATTATATCTTTTCCGTATTTTTATAATATAAACTCTATTATTTTACTTTTAATTTAATTAAATAACGAGAGACAGCAGTTAATACGTCTTTAGCCGCGTACCGTTTCACTAAAACTAACTTCCTATACAGTTTAAAGATCATTGCTAAAATGTCAATGGGTTAAAAGGCAGCAGGTTAAATTAGCTTAATAATTGAAGGAAATTCCAATGGGAATAGAGAGAGAGAGAGCTTTTATTTTATTAGGAAACTGAAACGAAGGTTTGAAAAATATTTATTAAATATTTTTAGTTTGAAGGAATACTCAAAATATTTTGTATTCAACCATTAAAACTAAATTTAATTAATATAGATATAATTAATTTAATCCATTTATGTATATTAGAGTGACAATCAGTTGTATGGAAACAAATTTGTGTTCGAATTTTGTAGGGTATCGGGTAGAATACTGTGAGACTAGGTCTAGGTCTAAACATTTGAGCCAATTCGGACAACGATTTCGGGACGCGCATCGAGGCCAAATGTAAGATATAGGCAACATTTTACTATTTGTATGAAATAAATTTGTGAAACTCCTTATGTTATAGAAATATGTAGATTTATTTATATTAATGAAAATTACAATAAAGGTATTTTTGAGATTAAACCTATATCTCCTTTGGGTCAAATTTACCCGCAAACTGTATTATCGCTAAAATTCGGAAAAAAATGAAAATTTTTAAGTTTTTGTAAAAATTTTGCTACTAAATAATTATTTTTGCAATCGAATACAAAAGAATCAAAATACGTTCGTAATTGTCGTTCTAATAAGATATAAAAGACAAAAATTGGTTACAAAATGTTAAAGTTATTAAAAATTCCCCAGACCATTTACGTGTCTTAGTCCACCTGAACAAGAAATGTAGGAACAAAATTAACATATTTTGAGAAATATTAAAATAAAAGCTAATTTTTACTTAAAATATAGCCGTATTTACTTTTGTATGAGTTTTTGTCTTTGTAGGACACCATTAACCTGTTCGCAGGTATGGTAAAAAAAATTATATATTTTTTTCACGGCCTCCATTTTAAAATTTTTAAAAATTTTGTTAAACAAATTTCAGAATTTTTTGATCATCATATTGGGATTTATTGAGATCATAATACAGAATTAAAATTATAGCAATATCTCTTACAGTTTTTCCGTACCTGTGATTTAAATTTTGGGAAAAAATATTTTTTTTTTTTGCCATATTTTGGCGAATGAGAGAAATTTCCTTGCTGTTACGAATTTTAAGTAAAACCTATACAGAATCTTATAGTATAGTTAATTTTAGATATACTGTGAAAGTTTTACTAAAATCGGAAAACGTTAACTCTTAAACCGTGAAGGTCAAAAACGTTGTATATTTTTAAGCAGATTTCAATGAAACTTTAAAAAGATATACATATTATAAATCAACGTCTAGGAAATTATATCCTCTTTTCAAAAATGTACACAATTTTTAAAAATTAAAAAAAATATAGAAGGCTTTTTTCAAAAATATGGGAATAAAAAATGGTAGCTGTTTTTTCTGGAAAATTTTAATTTTTAAAATGCAATAAAAGTTTTGTTTATGAATCGTTTTTAATGAAATTTTACACTTATATAGAAACTCTTAATCGAAATACAAAAGTGGAAAAGAAATTAGTGAATTGTCTTTTTGAATTCCCAAAAAACTTTTAAAAAAATCACAAAATTGTGATTTTATTTCTATTTTTGGATCTACTGAAGGCACCAAGTTCGGGGCTATGATATTCCTTTGCATAATATTAATAATATGAAACATACTACTTCTTTAAGTTATTTAAAAATGTCTATTTTTTGTACATACCTTTGTATTCTTCTGATTCTATATGATATAATTTAAAGGATTTATATTAAAATGGATTATTATAATCATAAAATTTTTAAACGGAAGAAAAAAACAAGGCTCCACATCATTAATAATTTTAAATTTAATATTATGTTAAGAATATAGTTTATCGATATTCTTTTTTTATACAAATAAAGGCAACCTTTTCACTTTGTTATAATAACTGGTAATTTATAAATAAAAATTATGAATTTAAACGATATTTGAAATGAATTTAAAATAAATCAAAAATTATAATTTTGATTTAGAAGAATAGATTCTCAGTATAGATTCTCGATATATTAAATATCTAGATATTCAGTTTGGGACTATAAAGTTATTATTGATTAACAATAATGACAAGAGCTACCAATTTCTGTTTAAAATTGCCAGACTAGGTGCTATTTTTCATTAAAATAATGAATCTGAAATGATTTTAGCAGTTTCCAAATCAGTAATATTTGTATTGGATTTGTGCATATGGTCACTTTTATGCAAGGCTCAGCAAAAAAATATTTTTTTCCTAAAAATTTATGAAAGCAAAAAACTTGAAAACCTTGACCTATTCATAATAAATCTGTTGTCTTTAATATTTTTAATTTAAACGAAACAAAATACAAAACCATTTCTCGCTACCTTGATTAACAAATGAAGAGCCTTATTTCTTAACTTTAATTATTGATTTTATATTTTCTTTTAATAATTTTTCATTTCTTTATATTATTACAAATTAAATTAATTTTTTTATTTTATATTTATTTTTTAAGTATATTTTTTTAATTACTGTTTTTTAAATAAACGATTTACGTATACAAATGTATAAATATGTACATTCTAACTCATACATTTTCTTATATTTCCCTTTCCTTCTTACTTTATTTACAAAACCCACATTTATTCACATTTGCCTTATTCCCCTCTCAACTCTTCTCAATAACACTATTTGCTCATTTTACTTTTACTTCTCATTTAAATGCATGTAAGAATAACAACAACATTAACTATGACTGTGCCAAATTTATTGGCAAGATTTTTCAATTACACACAAACACACACTTTTCATTTAACCAAATGCAGACACGACCGATACCGAGCCATTCGCGCACCACAAACTTGTTGTTTTATTAACTGCTGTCTACTTGACGAAGGAGATGTAAGAATAAACAACACAACAACGATACGACGACACATCTACATTTCTAGAACAAATTATGCTTTTTCATACAATTGCATTTTTGTATTGCATTTTTTTTCCCATTTATCGATTAGATAGAAATTATATTTTATATTTATTTGATAATATATTAACTATATTATATCTTTTTCGTATTTTTATAATCGAAACTCTACTATTTTACTTTTAATTTAATTAAATAACGAGAGACAGCAGTTAATGCGACTTTATACACGTACCGTTTCACTAAAACTAACTTCCCATACAATTTCACTAAAACTAACTTCCTATACAGTTTGAAGATCATTGCTAAATGTCAATGGGTTAAAAGGCAGCAGGTTAAATTAGCTTAATAATAAAAGGAAATTCCAATGGGTATAAAGAGAGAGAGAGCTTTTATGTTATTAGGAAACTGAGACGAATGTTTTAAAATATTGAAATTAGATGACAAACTTTTAAACTTTTTATTGAATATTTTTAGTTAGAAGTAATGTTCAAAATATTTTGTATTCAACAATTCAAAATATACAATTGAATTTAATTAATATAGATATCATTAATTTAATCTATTTATGTATATGAAATGCGCAGTGGTATAGAAAAAAAAGAGGGAAATAAATCTGTAACTTCTAAACAGTTAGTCCGATTTGCATGAAATTTGATATGCGCACAGAGGAAGTGTTTTCGATGTGGATTAACAAAAAATGACATTCATGAGTTGTTTCAAACTCATAAATTAGTAAATTTTTTCTTTTTAAGTTATATAAACAAGGAATTTGAAAAACTAAGTTTACGTAAAATATTTTACATGAAAGAAATTTAAAATATGTGATACCGAGAGGATCTGGTACATCCAAAAAAAGGTTTATCAATGTAAAATACAACTTTAGAGCAAAATTTCTCAAATTGCATGGTCGATATCAAAATATAGTAAACCAATTTAGATGGATCATACCTTCTTAATTATATTGGTTCCGATAACCCCGACCCTGGTATGTATCTTATAGCCAAAAAACTAATAAATCGCATACTTTGGATTTCCAAATATTTGGGGAATTGAGGAATTAATGATAAATTGTTTTAAAAATTTATGTTTTGTATACATACCTTTATATTCGTTTGATTCTATATGGTATAATTTAAAGGATTTATATTAAAATGGATTATTATAATCATACAATTTTTAAACGGAAGTAATAAACAAGGCTCGACATTTTTAATAATTTTAAATTTAATATTCTTTTTTTATAAAAATTAAGGCAACCTTTTCACTTCGTTATAAATACTGGTAATTTATTAATAAAAATTATGAATTTAAACGATATTTAATGAATTTAAAATAAATCAAAAATTATAATTTTGATTTAGAAGAATAGATTCTCGAAATATTAAATATTTAGATATACAGCTTGGGACTATAAAATTATTATTGAATAAAAACAATGACAAGAGCTACCATTTGTAGCATTATAAACATTTTTTACAAATTTTGAGTATGTAATAGTACTAAGTTTAATTATTAAAATAAATAATAAGATTTTTATTGTTCTACAAAATTTAATTAAAAGGAACATTACAACTTTTTTCCAGTATTCAAAATTAAATGATCTTTATTTGTTACATAATATTACAAAAAAAAAATATTTTGCAAGAAAACTTAAAATTTCATAATTTTTTTAGTTTCGACCAAACATTGTCGGACACAGCTAAATGGCATTTAAGTTTCATAATGACCAAAAATATATATAAGTTAAGGAATTACAACCAATATTCGCTATTTTGTATTGAATATAAAACTCGAATTGCAGTCTAGGTACGAAATATCTACTTTTATGCAAGGCTCAGTAAAAAATTAATGTTTTCCTAAAAACTTATGCAAGCAAAAAGCTTAAAAACCTTGACCTATTCATAATAAATCTGTTGTCTTTAATATTTTTAATTTAAACGAAACAATATACAAAAACCGTTACCTTAATAATCAAATGCAGAGCCTTATTTCTTAACTTTAATTATTGATTTTATATTTTTTATTAATTATTTTTAATTTCTTTACATTATAACAAATTAAATTATGTAATTTTTTATTTTATATTTATTTTTTAAGTATATTTTTTTAATTACTGTTTTTTAAATAAACGATTTACGTATGCAAATGTATAAATATGTACATTCTAACTCAACATTTTCTTATATTTCCCTTTCCTCCTATACATAAAAACACAAACAAAACCAACATTTATTCACATTTGCCTTATTCCCCTCTCAACTCTTCTCAATAACACTATCTACTCTCTTTACTTTTACTTCTCATTTAAATGCATGTAAGAATAACAACAACATTAACCATGACTGTGCCAAATTTAAGATTTTTCAATTACACACAAACACACACTTTTCATTTAACCAAAAGCAGACACGACCAATACCGAGCCATTCGCGCACCACAAACTTGTTGCTTTATTAACTGCTGTCTACTTGACGAAGGAGATAACTACAAACAACAATACGACGACACATCTACATTTCTAGAACAAATTAGGCTTTTTCATACAATTGCATTTTTGTATTGCATTTTTTTCACATTTACCGATAAGATAGAAATTATATTTTATATTTATTTGATAATATATTAACTATATTATATCTTTTCCATATTTTTATAATCGAAACTCTAATATTTTACTTTTAATTGAATTAAATAACGAGAGACAGCAGTTAATACGTCTTTAACCACGTACCGTTTCACTAAAACTAACTTCCTATACAGTTTGACTAAAACTAACTTCTTATACAGTTTGAAGATCATTGCTAAAATGTCAATGGGTTAAAAGGCAGCAGGTTAAATTAGCTTAATATTAGAAGGAAATTCCAATGGGAATAGAGAATGAGAGAGCTTTTGTTTTATTAGTAAACTGAGACGAAAGTTTTAAAATATTGAAATCAGATGACAAACTTTTAAAATTTTTATTAAATATTTTTAGTTAGAAGGATCTCTCAAAATATTTTGTATTCAACAATTCAAAATAAACAATTGAATTTAATTAATATAGGATATCATTAATTTAATCCATTTATGTATGTATATACAATGCAAAGTGGGAAATAAATAAATTTGAAAATTTGTAACTTTTAAACGGTTTGTCCGATTTGCATGAAATTTTATATGCGCACAGAGGAAATGTTTTCGAAGTGAACTAACAACAAATGTATATGTCAAATAAAAATAGACTTGTTTTAAACTCATGAGTGACTCCAAAGTGCAGTTTAATTTAAAAAAATGTTCGCTAATTTTATGGAAAAAAGTACATTTTTTCTTTTTAAGTTATCTAAACAAGGAATTTGAAAAGCTAATTTTACATAAAATATTACACAAAAACTGGTTTTTCAATGTAAAATACAACTTTAGAGCAAAATTTCTCAAATCGCATAGTCGATATCAAAATATAGTAAACCTTTTAAATGACCTATACCATCTTAATTATTTTGTATGGATCTTATAGCCCTGGTATGTACCTTATAGCCAAAAAACTAAAAAATTGCATATATGGGATTTTCAAAATATGAGAGAATAATAATAAATTGTTTTAAAAATTTATATTTTGTATACATATTTACATACCTTTATATTCGTTTGATTCTATATGATATAATTTAAAGGATTTATGTTAAAATGGAATATTATAATCATACAATTTTTAAACGGAAGTAATAAACAAGGCTCCACATCATTAATAAGGCAATCTTTTCATTTCGTTACAAAAACTGGTAATTTATTAATAAAAATTATGTAATTAAACGATATTTAAGGTGAATTTAAAATAAATCAAAAGTTTTAATTTTGATTTAGAAGAAGTTGAAATCACTTGCAATTGCTATATATTCTCGAAATATCTAGATACCTATACAGTTGAGACTATAATATTATTCTGAAGTAAAAATAATGACAAGAGCTACCAAAATCGCCAGACTTGATGCTATTTTTCAATAAAATTAATGAGTCTGAAATGAGTTTAGCGTTTTCCAAATCAATAGAATTTTTATGGGATTTGTACCATTATACGAAATTTGACTATGTACGAGTCTAGGTTTAATTATTAACAAAAAAATAATAAGTCGGTTAACTAATAGTTTTTAATGAACGCTTTAAATTAATTTTATTCTTTTAAAAAAATTTATTACAAAGAACTTGAGTTTCGTGTTGGCTTTTAACAGAACAAATTTAATTAAATATTCATATAAACTGATAATTATCCTTAATTCAAATCTGTTATCAAAACTATACAATGTATTTTTATATACACACTAGCTAATACCCAGTGCGCTTCGCTACCCCCTCGAAGTAAAATGCATATTAAGTAAAGGTTTAAAAAAAATATTTATTTAGTAATTAAAATATACATTGTTTCTTTAATATTATTTCTTATTCTATTTTTTTGATGTACAATATATTCAGTCTATATATACAATTTAAAAATAATAAATTCATATTGAAGCTAAAGTTACTTGTACAAAATTTGGAAACTGTAACATGTATACTTTCCCTGATATGCAGATTTTAGTATTTACTGCATATAGAAGGTCCCACGCCCACTTTTGCTGTTCCGCCCATTTTTTGTTCATAACATTCATATTGAAACTAAAGTTACTTGTACAAAATTTGGGAACTCTAGGTGTTATAGTTTTTGAAATATACGCATTTTGTTTTTGACTTGAAATAGGAGGTAATGTTGTATAAATGGGCGTGGCACATCGCCCACGTAAAATTTCAAAATAAAAAGTAGCCTATAGTTCCTTCCAGAGATACGGGAAGACATTGTGAAGATTTCATGAAAATCGGTTCAGCAGTTTAGCCGTCTATAAAGTCCAAACAAACAAATATACATACAAACACACATTGACTTTTATATATATAGATGTAGACAATAAAATAGGCGTGTGCATTACTTTTTTAAAAAAAGCAATATAAATTGTAAAAATTTACTTCAATAAGAAATATTTCGCATTTATTATTAAGGAAAACTTTTCCAAAATGAAAATCAATGATTTCCAGTAGCGGAAATATATCCTGTGAAAATTCTAGAATTTTTTTTAATTTTAATTTCTTTCAGACTTGGACAATAATGCACACACCTATTTAATTGTTTCTATAATATTTTAATTTTTAATAAATTAGACAATTAATATTAACCCTTTAATGCTTAAGAATACCCAAGGCCTTCATCGCAAAAATGCCAAAGTGCCTTGAGACATCAGAGGGTCAAAGAAACAAATTAAGACACTATTGAAACAAAATCAGTTTTTTCCATTAAAACCGAACACGAAACTCTACAAAGAACATTACAAGTTTTTCCAGTATCAAAAATTATCTTTCTTTGTTACATACCTAGGTACAATTACAAAAAAATAAATATTATGCGAAAGAATTAAAAAAATTTCATTAAAATTTGTGAAAGCTTACTTTTCAAGCAAAAAGCTTGAAAACCTATCTGTTGCCTTTAATATCTTTAATTTCAACGAAACAAAATACAAAACCGTTTCTCGTTACCTTAATTAAAAAATGAAGAGCCTTATTTCTTAACTTTATTTATTGATTTTATATCTTTTCTTTAATTATTTCATTACTTATTTCTTCATATTATAACAAATTAAGTTATTTTTTTTGTTTATTTTACATAGGTATATTTTTTAACTACACAGCTATATATTTTTATATATCTTTTCAAAATAAACGATTTGCATATAAAAATGTATACCTATATTCTAATTAATACATTTTCTCATATTTCCCTATCCGCCTTATTTTATTGACTAATAAATACATTCGTATATACAAACACAAAAAACCCACATTTATATACATTTGCCTTATTCCCTTCTCAACCCTTCTCAATAACACTATATGCTCATTTTATTATTACTTCTTATTCAAATGCATGTAAGAAAAACAACAAAATTTACTATGACTGTGCCAAATTTATTGGCAAGATTTTTCAATTACACACAAACACACTCTTCTCATTTAACCAAGAGCAGACACGACCGATACCGAGCCATTCGCGCACCACAAACTTGTTGCTTTATTAACTGCTGTCGACTTAACGAAGGAGATGTAAGAACAAACAACACAACAACAATACGACGACACATCTACATTTCTAGAACAAATTAGGCTTTTTCATATAATTGCATTATTGTATTGCATTTTTTTCACATTTATCGATTAGATAGAAATTATATTTTATATTTATTAGATAATATATTAACTATATTATATCTTTTCCATATTTTTATAATCGAAACTCTATTATTTAACTTTTAATTTAATTAAATAACGAGAGACAACAGTTAATACGTCTTTAACCACGTACCGTTTCACTAAAACTAACTTCCTATACAGTTTGACTAAAACTAACTTCCTATACAGTTTGAAGATCATTGCTAAAATGTCAATGGGTTAAAAGGCAGCAGGTTAAATTAGCTTTATAATGGAAAGAAATTCCAATGGGAATAAAGAGAGAGCTTATGTTTTATTAGGAAACATTGACGAAAGTTTTAAAATATTGAAATCAGAAAATAAAGTTTTAAAATGTTTATTAAATATTTATAGTTAGAAGGAATACTCAAAATATTTTGTTTTCAAAATACAAAATAAAAAATTGAATTTTTTTAATATTTGTGGTATAGACAAAAAAAGAGGAAATCTGTAACTTCTTAACGGTTAGTCCGATTTCAATGAAATTTGACATGCTCAAAGAGGAAGTGTTGTTGAACTTAAGCTTTCAATTTGGACTTCATGAGCACCTCGGGTGTGTCATATTTCTTCGTTCCGATTTAAAATAATCGATTAAAAAAAATCGTCGTGCACTACCTAAAAACTGGTTTAGGAAATATTCGTACTTGAAAATTAAATTTTCAACCATCTTTACCCACCCTACACTAGTTTTTTGATAACAACTTTTCCACATATTTGACGATTTTCTTCATTTTTCTTTTAAAATGTGTATATCAAAGAAAAAAATACTTGTTTTAAACTCATGAGTTATATGCATTTTAATTTAAAAAATTTAAGAAGAGGATTTTTCGCAAATGTAAATGGTTCCGATAACTCCGACCCTGGTGGATATTATAGCCAAAAAAACTAAAAAATCGCATTTTTGGGATTTTTCAAATTTTTGTTGGAAAATTAAACCCGAATACTCCTCTCATATGTCTGAAACAACAACAAAATTCATTGACTAGAATGTTTTTATGTTACCCTATGTTCTAAGTTATTAAATCAAAAGGTATTTCAATCAATGGGTTGATAACTTTTACCATTATCTTCACTTAAATACAGAAATTCTTAAAACGTGAAAATATGTTCCAAAAATTAATTTTTTCATAAAAGAAGCAGCTCTGCTATTAGCTACGAGTGCTAAAATTTAATAAAAACTAATTTAATAAAAACAATTTAATAAATTCGAGCCTGAATAATTTACTAAAATAATAATAAATCTGTAATTTTTCTTTAAAAAGAGATTATTTTTTTAAATTTGTCAACATAAATATCTCTAGAACTAAGGTTATCCACACATTTAAGCGTATATTCAGTATACATTTTTTACAGTTACGGATAAGAACTGAATTTTTGGTGATTTATTTAAAATTTTATTTGTATTTAAATGGGTTCGCCATTTAAATACAAATCAACTCAAAAACACCCCGGCTCTGACTGTTTAATATTTCATTATGATATTTCAAATCGTTCACGAACTACCAAAAAATTCTCTAAATAAAAAGTTTCTTAACCTCTGTGCATTGTGGAATATTTAACGTGATGAAAATGAAGTATTTTATTTCTTGGCTAGACAAGTTTGTTGGAAATTCAAATAAATTTATGAAAAATAATTAAAGATAATGTAGATCAATGGTTTAAAAATGTTTTTAAATTTATATTTTTGTATACATACCTTTATATTACTTTCTATATGGTATATATTAAAGGATTTTTATTAATATGGATTATTATAATCATATAATTTTTAAACGGAAATATGAAACAAGGCTCCACATTATTAATATAGTTCAAAAATGGTACTATTATACAAATTAAACGACCTTGTCATTTCGTTATAAAAACTGGTAATATTTAAACGATGAACAGAAAATAAATCAAAAATTTAAATTTTTGGTTAGGAAAATTTGAAGTCACTAGCTTCTGCTAATGCCTTGATTATAAATTCTCGAAATATTAAATATCTAGATATGTAGTTGAGACTATAAAACGATTCTTGAATAAAAATAATGACAAGAGCTACCAATTTCTATTCAAATTTGCCAGACTATATGTTATTTTTCAATAAAATTAATCAGTAGTATTTTGATTATGAACATTTTTTAAAAATGTTGAGTATGTATTTAGTTTTATAATTAAAACAATAGTTTAAATTAATTTTATTGTTCTACTAACTTTGAATACAAAGAACATTACAAGTTTTCCCAGTATTCGAAAAATAAATATTTTGCAAGAAAACGAAAAAAAAATTCTTTAAAATATTATTTTTGCCTTGAACAAACATAAGGTCCAAAAATATATATAATTTATGGGGCAACAATCAATATTCGCTATTTCGTATTGAATACAAAACTCAAGAATAATATTTTCTTCAAAGAAATTATAGTCGAAGTGCAAAATATGCACATTTATGCAAGCTTCAGCAAAAAATTAATTTTTTCCTAAAAATTTGTGAAAGCTTGAAAAACTTGCAACGTTCATAAAAAATCTGTTGTCTTTAGTATTTTTAATTTAAACAAAATAAAAACCATTTCTCATTACCTTATTTAACAATTGAAGAGCCTTATTTCTTAACTTTAATTATTGATTTTATATTTTTTTATTAATTATTTTCCATTACTTTATATTATAATAAATTAAATTTTATATTTTTTTTTATTAATTATTTTTCATTTCTTCATATTATAACAAATTAAAATAATTTTTTTTTATATTATATTTACTTTTTAAGTTTGTTTTTTAACTACTGTTTTTTAAATAAACGATTTGCGTATACACATGTATAAATATGTATATTCTAACTCATAAATTTTCTAATATTTCCCTTTCCGACAGTCATCGTCTTGCTTTCAAAGCGTACGGTTCTTTTTATTGATATTCTCTTTGCTAACAACTGTTAAGTTCATACTCATCAATATTCAATACCTCTTCTCTTTAAATTATTAACCGCGTGTTTTTTATTATATTTCTTAAATTTATAAAAACTTTATATAAATAAAAGAATCTAAAAAAAAAAAAAAAAAAGGAAAAATAAAAAACAAGCACCATGGCTCCGGGGCCTCCGGACAAATTGTCGAACAATAGATTTTCTGTACTAGGGGATTTTATAGAAAATCCTTCTAAAAAACAAAAACCCAATGAATACCCAGATCTACCAACACCAAATAACAATAAAAACAACCCAAAATACGTAATAATCTCGTCTAGTGATCCTAAAAAACAATTATCACAAATAAGCCCTTTTGCTATTAAGAAAGGCGTGGAAAACATTAGCACTGAAATTAACTCTATATCTCTACTACGAGACGGTAATCTTTTAATCCTAACGCGTAATACACGTGTTGCTGAAAAATTCTTGAAAAATAAAACACTTTCTAATATATGCTCAATCACTTGCAAACTACATGACACTCTTAATTCTGTTAAAGGCGTTATATATGCACCATGCTTAATTAATGTCCCAGAAGATGAAATAGTCCAAGAAATGAAAACTCAAGGAGTTATAGAAGTATACAAGTTTACAAAACCCAGCGACGATGGCAAAACCCGATGTCCAACCGGTAAAATGATTATAACATTCGATCTATACCGACTACCCACTTCGGTAGATGTCGCTTGGTATAAATGTAAAGTAGAACACTACATACCAAATCCAATGAGATGCAAAAATTGCCAGAAACTAGGCCATACAAAAAACCGTTGTAAAGGAGACACTACATGCCCAACTTGCAGTCTTCCACCACATGCTTCAGAAGAATGCACGCGTATTTTCTGCACAAATTGCTCAGGTGAACACTCATCTGCCGATAAAAACTGCCCACGATATGTTCAAACTAGAGAAATACTTAAAATTAAAACAAAAAATTACTGCAGCATAAGTGAAGCTAGACGCAAGTACCGGGAAAATAACCCAATACCCATAACCAATCTATCCACCTCTTATGCAGCAACAGTAACCAACTCCCCAACAAAACGCAAAGATAATTCAAATAAGCAAACAGATATAAATACTAATCCTACTGCGCAAAACCCTGACTCAAACAAACAACCCACAACAACAAAAAAACAACAAAACGAATTTAATTCAATAAACAAACAATCAAATATTAAAGAAATATTACAAAATCTATCAACTAAAACAACGGAAAATAACGAAACACCAATAAGAATATCAACAAACAAAAACAACACAACGGACAACAATCCCTCAGCAACAAAGAATTCAACAAACAAACAATCAAATATTAATGAAATATTACAAAATATATCAACTAAAATAACGGAAAATAACGAAACACCAAAAAGAATATCAACAAACAAAAACAACACAACTGACAACAATCCCTCAGCAACAAACAATAATAACATGTCACCTCTTTCTCAAATAACACAATCTCTTATCAGTAATAATGATTACTTTGTACCACCCCTCGTCGAGAAAACTCTCGAAGAGGAAACGATGGATCTCTAATCCTTAATTAAATATGGACTTCGTTCTTTTGCAATGGAATATCAACGGCTTTATAAATAATTACCACAATCTCCAATTACTTATTAAGGATATGGATCCAAGCTTTATATCATTACAAGAAACCCACTATGCATTCAACTTCTCACCAATTCCACCAAAAAACTACAATGGTTATTTTGTGAATTCAGTTAATAATACAACATCTAAACAAGGAGCTGGAGTTTTTATTAAATCCAATATTCCACACAAATTAATTTCTGTCAACTCTGATTACCAAATTGTTGCGGTAGAAATTAACCTTAACATAAAATTCACTATTTTATCTTTTTATATTCCACCTAATGAAAATATATCAATTCGAGACATAAGTAACGTAATTAACTCTTTCAACACTCCATTACTTGTTATCGGGGACTTCAATGCCTGGAACACAATATGGGGATCTACAACCAATAACCATAGAGGGTATCTACTGGAAAACATATTACAAAATGGTGGCCTTTGTGTTCTAAATGATGGGAGACCCACCCACTTTACCACACATAACACTTTTACCAACATAGATGTTTCATTCTGTTCGATAAACCTACTACCATTAACATCATGGACTGTTCTCAGAGACTTACATGGCAGCGACCACTTCCCAATCAGAATAGCTGTAAAATTGACCGAAGAAATCATTATATTCAAAACAAATAAATATTTAATCCACCTGGCAGATTGGGGAAATTATTCACGCACAGCAAATGTAGAACTTTCTAAACGCAAACTGAACTCATCTAGCAACAGGAATGCAGCCATAATATCCAAATCTATACGCACAGCAGCTAACATCCACATCCCACAAATAAGCAGCAACTTTAAATCTCAACGAAGTAATGTTCCCTGGTGGAACCAGTCACTAGCGGATTTGCGGAAACAAAAAATGAAAAAATGGCAAAACTTTAAATCAAATCCAACACAGGAAAATCTGGTCTTGTTCAAAAAGTATAATGCTAAATTTCGTAAAGAAGTTAAAAATGCCAAACGCATTAGCTTTGAAAATTTCACTAAATCAATAAATAAAAATACACCAACATCAATAATATGGAACAAAATAAATAGAATTACTCGCAAAGGACCATCCACTAACATAAGAGCAATAGACACACAAACTGATACAATAATCGACCCACTCAAAATAGCAAACCATTTTGGCAACGTTTGGTCTGAATACGCATCTGATGCCAATTTTTCTTTACTTTTTAATTCATCCAGAAATTCACTTAATATATATTACCAAATTACACAAGAGACAAATCGGCCCGTTTACTTGAAGATCGTATTACCATGATTGAACTTGAAAGCTGCCTAAGTAAAGTCAAAGGTACTACCCCTGGAATCGACCGCATCTCCTATCAAATGGTTAAAAATCTCTCACATACAAGTAAAGAAAAATTGCTAGATGCGTATAATACAATTTTGCAGAGCGGCCATTTTCCACATTCCTGGAAACTGGCAATTATAGTTCCTATTCCTAAAGTTAAAAAATCTCCCTCAACTAGTGATTACCGTCCAATCTCATTACTGCCATGTCTCTCTAAAATAATCGAACGAATAGTAGCTACCAGGTTATCTTGGTTTATGGCAAAGAAAAAGCTTATTGCTAAAGAACAAGTTGCCTTTAAAGCTAATAAAGGTACCGATGACGCAATACTTCACATGGATTATTACATTACAAATGCCCTATCCACCAAAAATCATACAACAATCCTATCAATTGACTTTGAGAAGGCATTTGATAGGATTGGTTCACATGTGATTTTAAATAACCTCAAATCGTGGCATATTGGTCCAAAAATGTTCAACTTCATAAAATCGTTTTTAACTAATAGACGTTTCAAAGTGAGAATTAACGGTCAGCTATCAAAAACTTTTTTCCTGAAAAATGGCATCCCACAGGGTTCGCCACTTTCAGTTATACTGTTTCAGATAGCGTTTAATGACATCAGCAAAATAATTAACAGACACCGTTATGTTGATCACTGCTTATACGCTGACGATTTATATATTCTTTGCAGAAAAAGCAACAACAGTGACACAAAAAATATTCTGGAAAATACCCTGCAAGATATCAACCAATGGACTGATTATTCTGGTGCGAAATTATCACTCCTCAAAACAAAAAAGTTTCATATATGCAGAAAAAGGAACTGTGATTCCGAAACACATATTATACATTCCGATGGTACCATGATACAAAACGTAAAGCAACTTCGAATTTTGGGTTTGATTTTTTCACATAAATATAACTGGAAAGAACATTTAATTCATATTAAAAATGCATTAATGTCGAGAGTTAACATTATAAGATATTTGTCAACGAAAAGCTTAGCTCACACAAACACATTAACTTATCTAACCAAAACAATTGTTTTAAGCAAAATAGATTATGGGCTATTTATATACGGCAACACCTGCAAATCAAACATTAACATCATAAAACCTGTATATCACCAAGCTGCGAGAGCTTGTGTCTACGCATTGAGGACAACCCCTATAAACAATATACTTTGTGAAGCCAATCTACCATCAATACCAGACAGAATACATGAACTAAACGCTAGACTTATACCTAAACTCCTTAACAGTACAAACTCCATTATTGACAAGGATATCTCCTCAATTATCAAAGCTAAAAAAATCAAGCGCATCAAATCAGCAATAGCCCAATTTTTGTCCTTATGCACTGAATTAAACATTCTGCCTTTTTTTTCCAAAAAATACATAAAAAATCCCCCTTGGAAATTTGAAACTACCTCCCTCAATTTTTCACTATCAAACTTCAACAAGTCCAATACTCCAAAAGACAATTACATCAGCCTCTTTTCAGAACAAAAAATTATTTTAAAAAACAACAACTGGCGATTCTTCTACACAGATGGCACTAAATCACAAAGTAACATACCAGCTTACGCTGTGGTAAACGAAAATGGAGACAATATCTTATTAGGTTTGCTCCCGGAACAAGCATCTGTTTTTACAGCGGAATCTTGTGCTATATATCAAGCAATTCGCACAGTACTAGCAGACAGGAAGAAAACCATAATATTCACTGACAGCCTTTCAGTGTTAAAAGCAATAAATAACCCATTCAACTTTAAATGGAATACTATAAATCTGATTAGGGATGCTCTAATTGACAACAAAAGTTTAATAAGATTGCACTGGATACCAAGTCACATTGGTATCATTGGCAACGAAAAAGCTGACTTGGCAGCAAAATTCGCCTCATACGCACCTTTAACAATGGATAGCACATTGGAAAAAATTGATATTCGCAGACACATAAAATATGTCATTATAGACAAAACCAAAAACAAATCAATCAATCATTATCATTATTCCAATATAAATCCACAATGTATCCCTCCTTCTTACCCAACAGACACTGATAAACTCAAAATTAGAACATTTTCAAGATTACGACTCGGTCACACCATTTTCTCACACGACTGGATTCTGAAAAGAAACTCACAGCCTCCTACTTGTAATAGATGTAATTGCGTCCTAACAATAAAACATGCTCTCATGGAATGTAGATCATTTTCAACCCAAAGACAACAGTTTTTCGGTACCGATTCAGCCTTAGACCTTTTAAAGGAACCATCAACAGGAAACATTAACAAAATTTATCATTTCATTAAACTAACCAAACTTAAAATTTAAATAATATGCTTTATATACATATACATAAATATTAGTAAATATGTACAACATTAGAGCTGATGGCCATAGCAGCTAGTGCTCTTTAACTATAATTTAGTCTTAGAATTAAGTTCCTTAAGATTAAATAAACGAATAAATAAATAAATAAAATAATATTTCCCTTTCCGCCTTATTTTATTTACCAATGAATACATTCGTATATAGAAACACAAACAAAAACCACATTTATTCACATTTGCCTTATTCCCCTCTCAACTGTTCTCAATAACACTATTTGCTCACTTTACTTTACTTCTCATTTAAAATTTATATGCATGTACGAATAACAACAACATTAACTATGACTGTGCCAAATTTAAAATTTTTCAATTACACACAAACACACAATTTCATTTAACCATAAGCAGACACGACCGATGCCGAACCACTCGCGCACCACAAACTTGTTGCTTTATTAACTGCTGTCTACTTGACGAAGGAAATGTAAGAACAAACAACACAACAACAATACGACGACAAATCTACATTTCTAGAACAAATTATGCTTTTTCATATAATTACATTTTTGTATTGCATTTTTTTCACATTTATCGATTAGATAGAAATTATATTTTATATTTATTTGATAATATATTAACTATATTATATCTTTTCCATATTTTTAGAATCGAAACTTTAATATTTTACTTTTAATTTAATTAAATAACGAGAGACAGCAGTTAATGCGACTTTATACACGTACCGTTTCACTAAAACTAACTTCCTATACAGTTAGAAGATCATTGCTAAAATGTCAATGGGTTAAAAGGCAGCAGGTTAAATTAGCTTTATAATGGAAGGAAATTCCAATGGGAATAGAGAGAGAGAGCGAGCTTATGTTTTATTAGGAAACTGAGACAAAAGTTTTAAAATATTGAAATCAGATGAGAAACTTTTAAAATGTTTATTAAATATTTTTAGTTAGAAGGAATACTCAAAATATTTTGTTTTCAAAATACAAAATAAACAATTGAATTTTATTAATATTTGTGGTATAGACAAAAAAAGAGGAAATCTGTAACTTCTTAACGGTTAGTCCGATTTCAATGAAATTTGACATGCTAAAGAGGAAGTATTGTTAAGCTTAAGTTTTGAATTTGAACTTCATGGGTCCACAAGCGGTTCGGCCAGGGGTCCCCAAATTAAGGCACCTCGGGTATGTCATATATCTTCGTTCCGATTTAAAATAATCGATTTAAAAAAATCGTCGAGCACTACTAGAAAACTGGTTTAGGAAATACTCGTACTTGAAAATTAAATTTTCAACCATCTTTACCCACCCTACACTAGTTTTTTGATAACAACTTTTCCACATATTTGACGATTTTCTTCATTTTTCTTTTAAAATGTGTATATCAAAGAAAAAAATACTTGTTTTAAACTCATGAGTTATATGCATTTTAATTTAAGGCGATTTTCAGCAATTTTTTTGGAAAAAATCCTTTTTTGTATTTTTAATTTATCTAAACAATTTCTAAGAAATTAATAAGGAATTTATACGTTTTGAAAAGCTAACTTTACATAAAATACTTTAAATAAAAAAAAAAAAAAATAATTAAATTTGTGATACCCCTCGGTATCATCAATAAAACGGAATTTTTTTTAATGTAAAATTCAAATTTAGGGCAAAATTTCTTATTTATGATTTAGAGATTTTTCGTGAAGAAAGAGAGAATTATATATAAAGACACACGGATTTGTCAGACAAACATACAAAAAATCATATATCTGATACAACAACAAAATTCATTGACTAGAATGTCTCTATGTTACCATATGTTCTAAGTTATATAAATCAAAAGGTGTTTTAATCAATGGGTTGATAACTTTTACCATTATCTTCACTTGAATACCAAAATTATTAAAACGTGAAAATATGTTCCAAAAATTATTTTTTCATAAAAGAGGCAGCTCTGCTATTATTTACCATGTGCTAAACATATTATTAAATTGTTGTCTTTTTAAACTATTTATATTTAGATACTTTCAAAAATAATTTTTTCAATCACAGTAAAAACAGAGATCAAATCAAAGAAAGCTTTGGTAAGAAATTTTTTAATTCTATTTCTGTTAACTGGTGAGTTAAGTAGATGAAGTTTGCAAGTGACACTATCATCGATACAAAAAAGTGTTGAGAAGGGGTCAATGAAAATGTATTCCATTCTGCCGTGTGTATAAATATAACCTTTTCTGTATTCTCAAAATGTATGAAAATTTAATAAAAACAATTTACTGAATTAGAGCCTGAATAATTTCCTAAAATAAGAATAAATTCAATTTAAAATAAAATTTTGTTTCTTAAAAATTTGTCGACATAAATATCTGTAGAACTATGAACTAATAAGCGTATATTCTGTATACATCTTTTTACAGTTACGGATAAGAACTGAACTTTTGGTGATTTATTTAAAATTTTATTTGTATTTAAATGGGTTCGTAGCCATTTAAATACAAATTAACTCAAAAACACACCGATCCTGACTGTTTAATATTTCATTAAGATATTTCAAATCGTTCACGAACTACCAAAAAGTTTTCTAAATAAAAAGTCTCTAAACCTCTGTGCATTGTGGAATATTTAACGTGATGAGTATGAAGTATGTTATTCATTAGCTAGACAATTTTGTTGGAAATTCAAATAAATTTATGAAAAATAATTAAAGAATAGATCAATTGTTTAAAAATGTTTTAAATTTTATATTTTTGTATACATACCTTTATATTCTTTTCTATATGGTATATATTAAAGGATTTTTATTAATATGGATTATTATAATCATACAATTTTTAAACGGAAGTATGAAACAAGGCTCCACATTATTAATATAGTTAAAAAATGGTACTATTATACAAATTAAACGACCTTGTCATTTCGTTATAAAAACTGGTAATTTATTAATAAAAATTATGAATTTAAACGATGAACAGAAAATAAATTAAAAATTTAAATTTTTGGTTAGGAAAATTTGAAGTCACTAGCTTCTGCTAATGCCTTGATTATAAATTCTCGAAATATTAAATATCTAGATATGTAGTTGAGACTTTAAAACGATTCTTGAATAAAAATAATGACAAGAGCTACCAATTTCTGTTCAAATTTGCCAGACTATATGTTATTTTTCAATAAAATTAATCAGTAGTATTTTGATGGGATTTGTACCATTATGAAAAATTTTTAAAAATGTTGGGTATGTATTAAGTTTAATAATTAAAATGATTGTTTAAATTAATTTTATTGTTCTACTAACTTTGAATACAAAGAACATTACAAGTTTTTCCAGTATTCAAAATTAAATGATCTTTATTTGTTACATAAAAAATATGCACATTTATGAAAGCTTTAGCAAAAAATTAATTTTTACCTAAAAATTTGTGAAAGCTTACGTTTAAAGCAAAAAGCTTGAAAAGCTTGACCTATTCATAACAAATCTGTTGTCTTTAATATTATTAATTTAAACAAAACAAAATACAAAACCATTTCTCATTACCTTAATTAACACATGAAGAGCCTTATTTCTTAACTTTAATTATTGATTTTATATATTTTATATTAATTATTTTTCATTACTTCATATTATAACAAATTAAAATAATTTTTTTTATTTTATGTTTATTTTTTATTACTGTTTTTTAAATAAACGATTTACATATACACATGTATAAATATGTACATTCTAACTCATACATTTTCTTATATTTCCCTTTTCTTCTTACTTTATTTACTATTCAAACACAAACAAAACATTTATTCACATTTGCCTTATTCCCCCCTCAACCCTTCTCAATAACACTATTTGCTCATTTTACTTTTACTTCTCATTTGAATGCATGTAAGAATAACAACAACATTAACCATTACATTACACACAAACACACACTTTTCATTTAACAAAAAGCAGACACGACCGATACCGAACCACTCGCGCACCACAAACTTGTTGCTTTATTAACTGCTGTCTACTTGACGAAGGAGATGTAAGAACAAACAACACAACAACAATACGACGACACATCTACATTTCTAGAACAAATTATGCTTTTTCATACAATTGCATTTTTATATTGCATTTTTTTCATATTTAACGATTAGATAGGAATTATATTTTATATTTATTTGATAATATATTAACTATATTATATCTTTTCCATATTTTTATAATCGAAACTCTAATATTTCACTTTTAATTTAATTAAATAACGAGAGACAGCAGTTAATACGTCTTTACCCACGTACCGTTTCACTAAAACTAACTTCCTATATAGTTTGAAGATCATTGCTAAAATGTCAATGGGTTAAAAGGCAGTAGGTTAAATTAGCTTCATAATAAAAGGAAATTACAATGGGAATAGAGAGAGAGCTTATGTTTTATTGGGAATCATTGACGAAAGTTTTAAAATATTGAAATCAGATGAGTTAGAACGAACTCGCAAAATATTTTGTATTCAACAATTCAAAATATACAATTGAATTTAATTAATATAGATATCATTAATTTAATCCATTTATGTATATACAATGCACAGAGGTATAGAAAAAAAGAGTTAGTGCAATTTGCATGAAAATTTTTATGCTCACAGAGGAAGTGTTTTCGAAGTGGATTAAAAGCAAATGTATATGTCAAATAAATAAAGACTTGTTTAAACTCATGAGTGACTCCAAAGTTATATGTATTTTAATTTAAAAAATTTTTTTTTTCTTTTTATGTTATCTAAGCAAGGAATTGGAAAGCTAACTTTACATAAAATATTTTAAATGAAAAAAATGTAAAATGTATGATACCGAGAGGACCAGTTCCATCCGAAAAACAGGTTTATTAACGCAAAATTTCTTATATCGCATAGTCGATATCAAAATATAGTAAACAATTTTAGATGGCCCATACCAAAGTATAACAAGAAGTCCGACTATTTGACAGCAGTACCTAACTCTAAACATGTGTTGGTGAAAAAGTACCTAAGTCTAAATATGTGTTAGTAACTAAAATATAGATGTGTTTTATAAAAATGTTTTTAATTTTCATTTGCTTGAAATTTATTTGATTTTCAATACCAAAAATAGAAACTCTGCTCTTTAGTTTAAATTCTACCACAGAAAAAATAAAATGTTAAAAATAATAATAAAAAAAAAAAATATTTTAGTTTGCTCAAATTTGACGTGTTTTGAAAATGTGATGAAAGTGTTAAAAAAAATTATAAAATTATGTGTGTTAAGGAATTAACGTGAATTGATTTTTTTCAGTTAAAATTTCGAGACTTTTGATGTGTTTACATCTCTAACAAGGGTGTTGAATTCACACGGTACCCGTATATGTGAGAGAGTAATTTAAAAAAATTGTCAGTCGGACTACTTGGTATACTTTGGCCCATACAATAGAATAATATATCCACAGAAGCGTTACTGAGAGGGAAAAAACCTAAGTGTGCTGTCAAAAACCTAAGTCGGGAGAATGTATTAGTACATAGTTTTGAGGTTGTAATGGTGCCTTTTTAATTTTCACCAGACACACAGGGTTCTATAAAAATTTTTAAATTTTAATTTATTTAAATTTTCTTCTATTTTCAATACCAAAAATTGAAACTCTATTTTGCAAATAAAATTCTATCACAGATAAAATTTAGTGTCAAAAATTGTACCTTATGGCCCATACCATCTTAATTATTTTGCATGGTTCTTATAGCCCTGGTAAAGATCTTATAGCCAAAAAACTAAAAAATCGCATATTTGGCTAACTTTACATAAAATATTTTAAATGAGTTTTTTTTAATGTAAAATTCACATTTAGTGCAAAATTTCTCAAATCGCATAGTTGATATCAAAATATAGTAACCCATTTTAGATGACCAAACATTTTCTTAACTATTTTTTAAAGGATTCCGATAAGCCCGAACCTGGTATATAGGATACATACCAAAAACCTAAAAAATCGCATATTTGGGATTTTTAAAATATTTAGGGATTAATGATATATTGTTTTAAAAATTTATGTTTTGTATACATACCTTTATATTCGTTTGATTCTATATGGTATAATTTAAAGGATTTATATTAAAATGGATTATTATAATCATACAATTTTTAAACGGAAGTAATAAACAAGGCTCGACATTTTTAATAATTTTAAATTTAATATTCTTTTTTTATAAAAATTAAGGCAACCTTTTCACTTCGTTATAATAACTGGCAATTTATTAATAAAAATTATGTATTTAAACGATATTTAAAGTGAATTTAAAATAAATCGAAAGTTTTAATTTTAATTTAGAAGAAGTTTATAACACTTGCTACTGCTATAGATTCTCGAAATATCAAATATCTAGAAACCTATACAGTTGAGACTATAATATTATTCTTGATTAAAAATATTGACAAGAGTAACCAATTTCTGTTCAAAATCTCAAATCAATTGAATTTTTATGGGATTTGTACCATTAGACGAAATTTGACTATGTACGAGTACTAAGTTTAATTATTAACAAAATAATAATACGGTTAAATAATTGTTTTCAATGAACGCTTTAATAAATTATAAAAAATTTGATTACAAAGAACTTAAGTTTCGTGTAGGCTTTTAACAGAAAAAATAGTTTTTTTAAATTAAATATGCACAAACTGATAATTATCCTAAATTCAAATCTGTTATCAAAACTAAGTATACAATATATTTTAATATATTATATTGTTTCTATAATATTTTAATATTTAATAAATTAGAAAATTAATATTAATAAAGACACAAATTAAGACACTATTGAAACAAAATCAGTTTTTGATAACAAATTTGAATTTTGTATAATTATCAGTTTGTGCATACTTAATTTAAAAAAATATTTTTTCTGTTAAAACTGAACACAAAACTCTACAAAGAACATTACAAGTTTTTCCAGTATTAAACATTTTCTTTGTTTGTTACATAGGTACAATTACAAAAAAATAAATATTTTGCAAACAAATTAAACAAATTTCATTAAAATTTGTGAAAGCTTACTTTTCAAGCAAAAGGCTTGAAAACGTGTGTTGCCTTTAATATCTTTAATTTAAACGAAACAAAATACAAAACCCTTTCTCGCTACCTTAATTAACAAATGAAGAGCCTTATTTTTTAACTTAAATTTTTGACTTTATATATTTTCATTAATTATTTCTAAATATTATAACAAATTAAGATTTTTTTACACAGGTATATTTTTTTATATATCACTTCAAAATAAACGATTTACATAAAAAAAATGTATACCTATATTCTAATTAATACATTTTCTCATATTTCCCTATCCGCCTTATTTTATTTACTAATGCATACATTCGTATATACCAACCCAAACAAAACCAACATTTTTTATATTTGCTTTATTCCTCTCTCAACCCTTCTCTATAACACTATTTGCTCTCTTTACATCTACTTCTCATTTAAATGCATGTAAGAATAACAACAACATTAACTATGACTGTGCCAAATTTATTGACAAGATTTTTCAATTACACACAAACACACACTTTTCATTTAACCAAAAGCAGACACGACCGATACCGATACCGAGCCACTCGCGCACTACAAACTTGTTGCTTTATTAACTGCTGTCTACTTGACGAAGGAGATGTAACAATAAACAACACAACAACAATACGACGACACATCTACATTTCTAGAACAAATTATGCTTTTTCATACAATTGCATTTTTATATTGCATTTTTTTCATATTTATCGATTAGATAGAAATTATATTTAATATTTATTTGATAATATATTAACTATATTATATCTTTTTCATATTTTTATAATTGAAACTCTATTATTTTACTTTTAATTTAATTAAATAACGAGAGACAGCAGTTAATACGTCTTTACCCACGTACCGTTTCACTAAAACTAACTTCCTATACAGTTTGAAGATCATTGCTAAATGTCAATGGGTTAAAAGGCAGCAGGTTAAATTAGCTTAATAATAAAAGGAAATTTCAATGGAAATAGAGAGAGAGCGAGCTTTTGTTTTATTAGGAAACATTGACGAAAGTTTTAAAATATTGAAATCAGAAAACAAAGTTTTAAAATTTTTATTAAATATTTCTAGTTAGAAGGAATATTCAAAATATTTTGTTTTCAAAATACAAAATAAACAATTGAATTTTATTAATATTTGTGGTATAGACAAAAAAAGAGGAAATCTGTAACTTCTTAACGGTTAGTGCGATTTCAATGAAATTTTACATTTTCAAAGAGGAAGTGTTGTTAAGCTTAAGTTTTGAGTTTGGACTTCATGGGCCCACAAGCGGTTCGGCCAGGGGTCCCCAAATTAAGGCACCTCGGGTATGTCATATTTCTTCGTTAAGATTTAAAAAAATCGTCGATCACTACTAGAAAACTGGTTTAGGAAATATTCGTACTTGAAAATAAAATTTTCAACCATCTTTACCCACTCTACACTAGTTTTTTGACATATATTTCCGGATTTTCTTAATTTTTCTTTTCAAATGTGTATATCAAAGAAAAAAAATACTTGTTTTAAACTCATGAGTTATATGCATTTTATTTAAAAAATTTAATAAGGCGATTTTTCGCAATTTTTTTGGAAAAAATCCTTTTTTTATTTTTAATTTATCTAAAAAATTTCTAAGAAATTAATAAGGAATATATAAGTTTTGAACAGCTAACTTTACATAAAATATTTTAAATGAAAAAAAAAAAAAAATAATTACATTTGTGATACCCCTCGGTATCATCAATAAAACGGAATTTTTTTTAATGTAAAATTCAAATTAAGGTCAAAATTTCTCAAATCGCAACCCATTGTAGATGGCCCAATATGTTCTTATTTATTTTTTTGTAAAGGGTTCCGATAACTCCGACCCTGGTGGATATTATAGCCAAAAAAATCTAAAAAATCGAATTTTTGGAATTTTTCAAAATTTATTTGGAAAATTAACCCCGAGTACTCCTCTGATATGTCTGAAACAACAACAAAATTCATTGACTATAATGTCTTTATGTTACCCTATGTTCTAAGTTATTAAATCAAAAAGTCTTTTAATCAATGGGTTGATAACATTTACCACTGTCTTCACTTAAATACAGAAATTCTTAAAACGTGAAAATATGTCCCAAAAATTCAGTTTTTCATAAAAGAGGCAGCTCTGCTATTATTTACCGTGTGCTAAAATTTAATAAAAACAAATTTAATAAATTCGAGCATGAATAATTTACTAAAACAATAACAAATCTGTAATTTTTCTTTAAAAAAAAAGATTTTTTTTAAATTTGTCAACATAAATATCTCTAGAACTAAGGTTATCCACACATTTAAGCGTATATTCAGTATACATTTTTTACAGTTACGGAAAAGAACTGAATTTTTGGTGATTTATTTAAAATTTTATTTGTATTTAAATGGGTTCGCCATTTAAATACAAATCAACTCAAAAACACCCCGGCTCTGACTGTTTAATATTTCATTAAGATATTTCAAATCGTTCACGAACTACCAATAAATTCTCTAAATAAAAAGTTTCTTAACCTCTGTGCATTGCGGAATATTTAACGTGATAATAATGAAGTATTTTATTCCCTGGCTAGACAAGTTTGTTGGAAATTAAAAATTGGAAATAAAAATTTATATTTTTGTATACATACCTTTATATTCTTTTCTATATGGTATATATTAAAGGATTTTTATTAATATGGATTATTATAATCATACAATTTTTAAACGGAAGTATGAAACAAGGCTCCACATTATTAATATAGTTAAAAAATGGTACTATTATACAAATTAAACGACCTTGTCATTTCGTTATAAAAACTGGTAATTTATTAATAAAAATTATGAATTTAAACGATGAACAGAAAATAAATTAAAAATTTAAATTTTTGGTTAGGAAAATTTGAAGTCACTAGCTTCTGCTAATGCCTTGATTATAAATTCTCGAAATATTAAATATCTAGATATGTAGTTGAGACTATAAAACGATTCTTGAATAAAAATAATGACAAGAGCTACCAATTTCTATTCAAATTTGCCAGACTATATGTTATTTTTCAATAAAATTAATCAGTAGTATTTTGATTATGAGAATTTTTTAAAAATGTTGAGTATGTATTAAGTTTAATAATTAAAATAATTGTTTAAATTAATTTTATTGTTCTACTAACAAATAAATGATCTTTATTTGTTACATAAAATTACAAAAAAAAAAAAAAATATTTTGCAAGAAAACGAAAATAAATTCTTTAAAACATTATTTTTGCCTTGAACAAACATAAGGTCCAAAAATATATATAATTTATGGGGCTACAAACAATATTCGCTATTTCATATTGAATATAAAACTCAAGAATAATATTTACTTTAAAGAAATTGTAGTCGAAGTGCAAAATATGCACATTTATGCAAGCTTCAGCAAAAAATTAATTTTTTCCTAAAAATTTGTGAAAGCTTACTTTTAAAGCAAAAAACTTGAAAAACTTGCAATGTTCATAAAAAATCTGTTGTCTTTAATATTTTTAATTTAAACAAAACAAAATAAAAGCCATTTCTCATAACCTTAATTAACAAATGAAGAACCTTATTTCTTAACTTTAATTATTGAATTTATATTATGTCATTAATTATTTTTTATTTCTTCATATTATAACATATTAAAATAATTTTTTTATTTTATATTTATTTTTTAAGTTTATTTTTTTAATTACTGTTTTTTAAATAAACGATTTACGTATACAAATGTATAAATATGTACATTCTAACTCATGCATTTTCTCATATTTCCCTTTCCGCCTTATTTTATTTACCAATGAATACATTCGTATATAGAAACACAAAAAACCCACATTTATTTACATTTGCCTTATTCCCCTCTAAATTCTTCTCAATAACAATATTTGCTCTCTTTACTTTTACTTCTCATTTAAATGCATGTAAGAATAACAACAACATTAACCATGACTGGGCCAAATTTAAGATATTTCAATTACACACAAACACACACTTTTCATTTAACCAAAAGCAGACACGACCGATACCGAACCACTCGCGCACCACAAACTTGTTGCTTTATTAACTGCTGTCTACTTGACGAAGGAGATGTAAGAACAAACAACACAACAACAATACGACGACAAATCTACATTTCTAGAACAAATTATGTTTTTTCATACAATTATAATTTTATATTGCATTTTTTTCACATTTATCGATTAGATAGGAATTATATTTTATATTTATTTGATAATATATTAACTATATTATATCTTTTCCATATTTTTATAATCGAAACTCTAATATTTAACTTTTAATTTAATTAAATAACCAGAGACAGCAGTTAATACGTCTTTAACCACGTACCGTTTCACTAAAACTAACTTCCTATATATACAGTTTGAAAATCATTGCTAAAATGTCAAATGCCATTAGTGTAATATTAGGGAAATTCCAATGGGAATAGGGAGAGAGAGAGAGCTTATGTTTTATTAGGAAACATTGACGAAAGTTTTAAAATATTGATGATTGACAGATGACAGACTTTAAAAATGTTTATTAAATACTTTTAGTTAGAAGGAACTCTCAAAATATTTTGTATTCAACAATATAAAATAAACAATTAAATTTTGTTAATATACATAGGTATCATTAATTTAATCCATATATGTTTTGTATATTAGAGTGTTCCAAGATTGTATGGACGGAAAAAATTCAAGGTTCTATGTATTGTAGAAACACATTGTGTAAAATATTAGGACGATACGATAACGTTAACTGGTGGTCGCAACGACGCTGAAGTTTTGAGATATAAATGCACCTCAAAAAGGGGAAAAATACAATTTTGTTCTGTTTATGTAAAAATTATGTTGTTAAATAATAACTTTTGCAATTTAATTTAAACGAATCGAAATGTGTGCGTAACTGTTGTTCTAATAAGATATAAAAGACAAAAGTTGGTTAAAAAAATTATTGAAAATTCGCCACTAGAACAAGAAATGTAGGAACAAAATTAACATATTTTGAGAAATATAAAAATAAAAGCTAATTTTTACTAAAAAAATTTATTCCCATTTATGTATGTGACTTTTTGTCTTCGTAGCATACCGCTAACCTATTCGCAGGTATGACCAAATAAATTTAATTTTTTTAACTGCAGTTTCAAAACTCAGTTATCAAATATTTCAAAATTTTGTTATACAAATTTCAGAATTTTTTATCATTAAATTGGGATTTATTGAGAATATAATAGGGAATAAAAATATGAAAAAAGTATATCAACATATCTACTAAAGTTTTTCCGTAACTGCGATTTAAATTTTAAGATTTTCGTGAAAATCAAATTTGTTGGACATATTTTGGCGAAAGTTATGAATTTTAGGTAATACTTATTTAGAATATTATAGTCCAGGTAATTTTAAATATAGTCTAAAAGTTTAACTAAAATCGAAAAACGTTACCCCTTAAATCGTGAAGGTAAAATTTTTCAATATTTGGAATTTCTCTGAATGAATTTAGAGTTTTCCAAATCAGTACGATTTGTACCATTATAAACATTTTTTAAAAATGTTGAGTATGTACAAGTAATAGGTTTAACTATTAAAATAAAAAATAATATGATTTTTATCGTTCTACAAAATTAAAAAATAAAAAAAATTTCATAAAAAAATAGTTTTTCCTTTAACAAACAGACAAATTGATAGACACAACTAGATAGTATTTAAGTAGGTAGTTTAATTTAAACGAAACAAAATAAACTATTTCTCGTTACCTTAATTAACAAATGAAGAGCCTTATTTCTTAACTTTAATTATTGAATTATAATTTTTTATTAATTATTTTTTAATTTCTTCATATTATAACAAATTAAATTAATTTTTTTATTTTATATTTATTTTTGAAGTATATTTTTTTAATTACTGTTTTTTAAATAAACGATTTACGTATCCAAATGTATAAATATGTACATTCTAACTCAACATTTTCTTATATTTCCCTTTCCTCCTATACATAAAAACACAAACAAAACCCACATTTATTCACATTTGCCTTATTCCCCTCTCAACTCTTCTCAATAACACTATTTACTCTCTTTACTTTTACTTCTCATTTAAATGCATGTAAGAATAACAACAACATTAACCATGACTGTGCCAAATTTAAGATTTTTCAATTACACACAAACACACACTTTTTATTTAACCAAAAGCAGACACGACCGATACCGAACCACTCGCGCACCACAAACTTGTTGCTTTATTAACTGCGGTCTACTTGACGAAGGAAATGTAAGAACAAACAACACAACAACAATACGACGGCACATCTACATTTCTAGAACAAATTATGCTTTTTCATACAATTGCATTTTTGTATTGCATTTTTTTCACATTTATCGATTAGATAGAAATTATATTTTATATTTATTTGATAATATATTAACTATATTATATCTTTTCCGTATTTTTATAATGGAAACTCTATTATTTTACTTTTAATTTAATTAAATATCGAGAGACAGCAGTTAATACGTCTTTACCCACGTACCGTTTCACTAAAACTAACTTCCCATATATACAGTTTGACTAGAACTAACTTCCTATACAGTTTGAAGATCATTGCTAAAATGTCAATGGGTTAAAAGGCAGCAGGAAGGAAATGACTTTATAATAGAAGGAAATTCCAATGGGAATAGAGAGAGAGAGCGAGCTTTTGTTATATTAGGAAACTGAGACGAAAGTTTTAAAATATTGAATTCAGATGACAAATGTTTATTAAATATTTTTAGTTAGAAGCAATACTCAAAATATTTTGTATTCAACATTATATCATTAATTTAATCCATTTATGAATGTATATACAATGCATAGAAAAAAGATGGTAATAAATCTGTAACTTCTAAACGGTTAGTCCGATTTGCATGAAATTTGATATGCGCACAGAGGAAGTGTTTTCGAAGAGGACTAACAACAAATGTGTATGTCAAATAAAAAGACTTGTTTTAAACTCATGAGTGACTCCAAAGTTATGTATATGGGCATTTCCACCGGAAGGTCCACCGAGACCAGAAAATTAAAAGTGTTAGAAAACACTTTGTTTCATTATATTTCCATAGGGAAACAATCAAATTTAAATAATGAAAAGAAAATTTTCATTTATTCATAACACATTTCGAGATATTCCAATGCAAAGTCGCTCAAGGGCAACTTTTCTTTTTCTCATTTCTATATTTATAATGCACGTTTTGATTTGATAAAAGTTCTTAAAGAGAGACATTATGCATTGACTTTTAAAATCTTTCTGAGGGTACATAGAGTCTAATAAGAATGCAAAAGAAATTATGTGATTGAAAATAACTGTAAGTTTTTGCTTTGCATTATCACATATTTCGATGTCCCGTGCGACATTGAAAAACAGCATTTGTTATCAATGCGTCGAAAGTACATGCAGAAAGCTTATCAAATATTGAGTCCAAACAGAGATTTTTTATACAATTAAAATGAAAGAAACCTTACTGAAAAATATAAAAATTTATGATCTTGGTACTTATATAAAGTATGTCCCGTGCGACATCTTAAGTGTGAAATTTAAAAATTAAAAAAAAAAAATTAAATAAATCAGCTATGTCCATGAAGGAAAAGCTGGTAGGACTGCGTATTCTGGAAAAAATGCTGCGTTTGATATTCCTGAAACTACTTTCATTTAAATTAATGTTGACTACTACACAATACTTTACCCCATGTCAATACTTAATAAATTTTTGTAATGATAAACGTCAAAATGGTTGTCAAAATGATAGTCCCATTTATTAGTATTATTGCTTCGTTATTACAAAATTGTTAGTGTTTTTGTTTAGAAATCTTTGTCTTGAAAACAAGCGTCATTAATTATTTTGATAAATATTCGTCAAGTATAGACAGGGGCTTATTCGTTCTAAATATGTTTGTTACGTTTTTAGTTTGTTGATATTACATATATGGGAATAAATACATTGAATACTTCTGTTAATTTAAAAACATTTATACTAAGGTTGTTTATATAATATTTCTTTAAAAAAGTAACAGAAACTACAAAAATATCATGATGGAAAAAAATGTCCCGTGCGACATGTCCCGTGCGAAAGTGATTAAAATTAATTTTAAAAAAAAAGTATAACTAATTTTTGCGTAAAATCAAAACTATTTTTAAGAGACATCAGTGCATAACATTCTAAAATTAGTCACATTGAAATATGGCCTCAGGTTTCGCTGAAATTGATGTTTGAATTGTTGGCCGCGAAAATGACTTCTGTATTTGTCCCGTGCGAATGCCTCGGTTTTTTTCAATTATCTTGGAAATTAAAAATGACCCAAAAATCAAACTTAGTACCAATTTTAGGGCTAATTAAGAGCTATAAATTAAGCCTTTTGTTTAAATAAAAATTTGATTTATTTTTACTTTTTTTTCACTTTAAATGTGTACGACCGTCCCGTGCGACATGATGGAATTGTCCATATGCATTTTAATTTAAAAAAAAAAGTTCACTAGTTTTATGGAAAAAAGTAATTCTTTTTAATTTTAAGGCATTTGAAAAGCTAACTTTACATAAAATATATTAGATGCAGAAAATTTAAAATTTGTGATACCGAGAGGACCAGTTCCATCCAAAAAAAAAAAAAGAAACGTTTTCAATATAAAATACAATTTTAGGGCTAATTTTCTTAAATCGCATAGTCGATATTTGGGGAATTGAAGGATTCCTGATAACAAATTTCAAAATTAGTTTTTATTTTTGCATTATTAAAAGAAAAATCTATACAACTCTTAAATTTCATCAAAAATATTTGTAAATAAAAATTAAATTTCAATTTGAAAAATTTTTATCTTTTCAAAAACATGCTATTTATTATTTCATTAGGATATCTAAAATTTTTCACGAGCTACCGAAATATTTCCAATAAAAGTCTCTTAACAACTGCGTATCATGGAGTATTTGACGAAAAATAATTGAAGAATACATCGTTTTATTTAAATTGTTTTTAAATTTATATTTTGCTTACATACCTTTATATTCGTTTGAATCTATATGATTTAATTTAAATCCTTTAATATTAAAATTGATTATTATACTCATACAATTTTTAAACGGAAGAAAAAAACAAGGCTACACATCATTAATAATTTAAAATTTAATATTATGTTAAGAATATTGTTTAACGATATTCTTTTTTTATAAAAATTAAGGCAACTTTTTCATTTCGTTATAAAAACTGGTAATTTATTAATAAAAATTATGAATTTAAAATAAATCAAAAATTTTAATTTTGGTTTAGAAAAAGTTGAAATCACTTGCTACAGCTATAGATACTACATTTGAGACTATAATATTATTCTTGAATAAAAATAATGACAAAGAATCTGTTATGCGTTTAGCATTTTCCAAATCAATAGTATTTTTATGAGATTATTTAAATTGTAATTAAATAATTTGAAATGAAAGCTTTAAATTAAAGCTTTCAGTGTGCATAAACTGATTATTATCCCAAATTCAAATCTGTTATCAAAAATATGCAACGCATTTTTATATTTATTTTGCAAGAAAATTAAAATAAATTTCTACTTAATAAAGTAGATAGTAATAAAGAAAAATAATAATAAAGTAGTAGTAATTAAGTTTCACAAGGACCAAATATATATATAAGTTATGGGGTATACAACCAATATTCGCTATTTCGTATTGGATATAAAATTAAAAGATATATTTTCTTTAAAGAAATTACAGCCTAATTGCGAAATATGCACATTTATGCAAGGCTCAGCAAAATATAATGTTTTCCTAAAAAAATTATGAAAGCAAACAACTTTAAAACCTTGACCTATTTATAATAAATATGTTGTCTTTAATTTTTTTAATTTAAACAAAACAAAATACAAAACCATTTCTCGTTACCTTAATCAACAAATGAAGAGCCTTATTTCTTAACTTTAATTATTGATTTTATATTTTTTCATTAACTATTTTTCATATCTTCATATTATAACAAATTAAATTAATTTTTTTATTTTATATTTATTTTTTAATCACTATTTTTTAAATAAACGATTTACGTATGCACATGTATAAATATGTACATTCTAGCTCATACATTTTCTGATATTTCCCTTTCCTTCTTACTTTAGTTACTATTCATATATATGAACATAGAAACACAAACAAAACATTTATTCACATTTGCCTTATTCCCCTCTCAACTCTTCTCAATAACACTATTTGCTCATTTTACTTTTACTTCTTATTTAAATGCATGTAAGAATAACAACAACATTAACTATGACTGTGCCAAATTTATTGGCAAGATTTTTCAATTACACACAAACACACACTTTTTACTTAACCAAAGCAGACACGACCGATACCGAGCCATTCGCGCACCACAAACTTGTTGCTTTATGAACTGCTGTCTACTGACGAAGGAGATGTAAGAACAAACAACACAACAACAACACGACGACACATCTACATTTCTAGAACAAATTATGCTTTTTCATACAATTGCATTTTTGTATTGCATTTTTTGCACATTTATCGATTAGATAGGAATTATATTTTATATTTATTTGATAATATATTAACTATATTATATCTTTTTCGTATTTTTATAATCGAAACTCTATTATTTTACTTTTAATTTAATTAAATAACGAGAGACAGCAGTTAATACGTCTTTAGCCGCGTACCGTTTCACTAAAACTAACTTCCTATACAGTTTGACTAAAACTAACTTCCTATACAGTTTGAAGATCATTGCTAAAATGTCAATGGGTTAAAAGGCAGCAGGTTAAATTAGCTTAATAATAAAAGGAAATTCCAATGGGAATAGGGAGAGAGAGAGCTTTTATGAGGAAACATTGACGAAAGTTTTAAAATATTGAAATCAGATGAGTAAGAACGAACTCGCACAATATTTTGTATTCAACAATTCAAAATATACAATTGAATTTAATTAATATAGATATCATTAATTTAATCCATTTATGTATATACAATGCACAGAGGTATAGAAAAAAAAGATGGAAATAAATCTGTAACTTCTAAACGGTTAGTGCAATTTGCATGAAATTTGATATGCTCACAGTGGAAGTGTTTCGAAGTGGATTAAAAACAAATGTATATGTCGAATAAATAAAGACTTGTTTAAACTCATGAGTGACTCCAAAGTTATGTATATGCATTTTAATTTAAAAAAAATGTTCGCTAGTTTAATGGAAAAAAGTAAATTTTTTTAATTTTAAGTCATTTGAAAAGCTAACTTTACATAAAATATATTAGATGCAAAAAATTTAAAATTTGTGATACCGAGAGGACCAGTTCCATCCAAAAAAAAACGTTTTCAATGTAAAATACAACTTTAGAACTAATAATTAATATTTTTATTTACAAGGAATACTCAAAATATTTTGTATTCAACAATTCAAAAACTAAAGATATAAAATGTTAAAAATAATAAAAAAAGAAAAAATATTTTAGTTTGTGCAAATTTGACGTGTTTTGAAAATGTGATGAAAGTGTTGAAAAAAATTATAAAATTATGTGTGTTAATGAATTAACGTGAATTGAGCTATATTTAATCAACAATTTTCAGTTAAAATTTCGAGACTTTTGATGTGTTTACATCTCTAACAAGGGTGTTGAATTCACACGATACCGGTTTATGTGAGAGAGTAATTTTAAAAAATTGTCAGTCGGACTACTTGGTATACTTTGGCCCATACCATAGAATAATATATCCACAGAAGCGTTACTGAGAGGGAAAAAACCTAAGCCGTGAGAATGTATTAGTACATAGTTTTGAGGTTGTACTGGTGCCCTTTTAATTTCGTGTCTGCAGGATTCTATAAAAATGTTTGAATTTTAATTTATTTAAATTTTCTTCTATTTTCAATACCAAAAATTGAAACTCTATTTTGTAAATAAAATTCTATCACAGATAAAATTTAGTGTCAAAAATTGTACCCTATGGCCCATGCCATCTTAATTATTTTGTATGGTTCTTATAGCCCTGGTAAAGATCTTATAGCCAAAAAACATAAAATATTTTAAATGAGTTTTTTTTTTAATGTAAAATTCATATTTAGTGCAAAATTTCTCAAATCGCATAGTTAATATCAAAGTATAATAACTCATTATAGATGGTCAAACATGTTCTTAACTATTTTGTAAAGGGTTCCGATAACCCCGACCATGGTATATAAGATACATACCAAAAACCTAAAAAATCGCATATTTGGGATTTTTAAAATATTTGGGGATTAAAAATTTATATTTGGTATACATATTTACATACCTTTATATTCGTTTGATTCTGTATGATATAATTGAAAGGATTTATATTAAAATTGATTATTATAATCATACAATTTTTAAACGGAAGTAATAAACAAGGCTCGACATTTTTAATATATTTAAATTTCATATTCTTTTTTATACAAATTAAGGCAATATTTTTACTTCGTTATAATAACTGGTAATTTATTAATAAAAATTATGTATTTAAACGATATTTAAAGTGAATTTAAAATAAATCAAAGGTTTTAATTTTGATTTAGAAGAAGTTTATAACACTTGCTACTGCTATAGATTCTCGAAATATCAAATATCTAGAAACCTATACAGTTGAGACTATAATATTATTCTTGATTAAAAATATTGACAAGAGTAACGAATTTCTGTTCAAAATCTCAAATCAATTGAATTTTTATGGGATTTGTACCATTAGACGAAATTTGACTATGTACGAGTACTAAGTTTAATTATTAACAAAATAATAATACGGTTAAATAATTGTTTTCAATGAACGCTTTAATAAATTATAAAAAATTTGATTACAAAGAACTTAAGTTTCGTGTAGGCTTTTAACAGAAAAAATAGTTTTTTAAATTAAATATGCACAAACTGATAATTATCCTAAATTCAAATCTGTTATCAAAACTATACAATCTATTTTCATATATTATAATGTTGCTATAATATTTTAATATTTAATAAATTAGACAATTATTATTAAAGAAACAAATTAAGGCACTATTGAAACAAAATCAGTTTTGATAACAAATTTGAATTTTGGATAATTATCATATGAGCATTTCCACCGGAAGGTCCACCGAGACCAGAAAATTAAAAGTGTTAGAAAACACTTTGTTTTATCATATTTTAATAGGGAAACAATCAAATTTAAATAATGTAAAGAAAATTTTCATTTATTCATAACCCATTTCGAGATATTCGAATGCAAAGTCGCTCAAGGGCAACTTTTCTCATTTCTATATTTATAATGCACGTTTTGATTTGATAAAAGTTCTTAAAGAGAGACATTATGCATTGACTTTTGATATCAAAAAACTTTCTGAGGGTACATAGAGTCTAATAAGAATGCAAAAGAAATTATGTGATTGAAAATAATTGTAAGTTTTTGTTTTGCATTATCACATATTTCGATGTCCCGTGCGACATTGAAAAACAGCTTTTGTTATCAGTGCGTCGAAAGTACATGCAGAAAGCTTATCAAATATTGAGTCCAAACAGAGATTTTTTATACAATTAAAATGAAAGAAACCTTACTGAAAAATATAAAAATTTATAATCTTGGTACTTATATAAAGTATGTCCCGTGCGACATCTTAAGTGTGAAATTTAAAAATTTTAAAATTATTTTTTCTTACATAAATTAAATAAATCAGTAAAATATGCACAACACCACATAAATGGGGTAAAATAATATCTTATGCTGTCTGATCAGATTGAAAAGCATTCCTTGTTACATAATTTAGATAAAAAATGGAAAGAAGTGAAAAGCATTCCATGTATAGCCCAGTTGCACTAGTTTTGTTGCAACGGCCATGAAGGAAAAGCTGGTAGGACTGCGTATTCTGGAAAAAAACTGCGTTTGATATTCCTGAAACTACTTTCATTTAAATTAATTTTTTTATTGTGTTGACTACTACACAATACTTTACCCCATGTCTATACTTAATAAATTTTTGTAATGATAAACGTCAAAATGGTTGTCAAAATGGTAGTCCCATTTATTAGTATTATTGCTTCGTTATTACAAAATTGTTAGTGTTTTTGTTTAGGAATCTTTGTCTTGAAAATAAGCGTCATTAATTATTATGATAAATATTCGTCAAATATAGACAGGGGCTTATTCGTACTAAATATTTTTGTTACGTTTTTAGTTTGTTGATATTACATATATGGGAATAAATACATTAAATACTTCTGTTAATTTAAAAACATTTATACTAAGGTTGTTTATATAATATTTCTTTAAAAAAGTAACAGAAACTACAAAAATATCATGATGGAAAAAAATGTCCCGTGCGACATGTCCCGTGCGACATGTCCCGTGCGAAAGTGATTAAAATTAATTAAAAAAAAAGTATTACTAATTTTTGCGTAAAATCAAAACTATTTTTAAGAGACATCAGTGCATAACATTCTAAAATTAGTCACATTGAAATATAGCCTCAGGTTTCGCTGAAATTGGCTTTTGAATTGTTGGCCGTGAAAATAACTTCTGTATTTGTCCCGTGCGAATGCCTCGGATTTTTGCAATTATCTTGGAAATTAAAAATGACCCAAAAATCAAACTTAGTACCAATTATAGGGCTAATTAAGAGCTATAAATTAAGCCTTTTGTTTAAATAAAAATTTGATTTATTTTTACTTTTTTTTCACTTTAAATGTGTACGACGGTCCCGTGCGACATGATGGAATTGCCCATATGCATATTTAATTTAAAAATAATTTTTTATGTTAAAACTGAACACGAAACTCTACAAAGAACATTACAAGTTTTTCCAGTATTCTAAATTATCTTTGTTTGTTACATAGGTACAATTACAAAAAAGCTTGAAAATGTGTGTTGCCTTTAATATCTATAATTTAAACGAAACAAAATACTAAACCGTTTCTCGTTACCTTAATTAACAAATGAAGAGCCTTATTTCTTAACTTTAATTATTGATTTTATATTTTTTCATTAATTATTTCATTACGTATTTCTTCATATTATTTTTTATTTTATAGAGGTATATTTTTTAACTACACAGGTATATTTTTTTTTATATATCTTTTCAAAATAAACGATTTACATATAAAAATGTATGCCTATATTCTAATTAATACATTTTCTCATATTTCCCTATCCGCCTTATTTTATTTACTAATGCATACATTCGTATATACATACACAAACAAAAACAACATTTTTTTATATTTGCCTTATTGCCTTCTCAACCCTTCTCAATAACTCTATTTTCTCACTTTATTTTTACTTCTCATTTAAATGCATGTAAGAATAACAACAACATTAACCATGACTGTGCCAAATTTAAGATTTTTCAATTACACACAAACACACACTTTTCATTTAACCAAAAGCAGACACGACCGATACCGAACCATTCGCGCACCACAAACTTGTTGCTTTATTAACTGCTGTCCACTTGACGAAGGAGATGTAACAATAAACAACACAACAACAATACGACGACACATCTACATTTCTAGAACAAATTATGCTTTTTCATACAATTGCATTATTGTATTGCATTTTTTCACATTTATCGATTAGATAGGAATTATATTTTATATTTATTTGATAATATATTAACTATATTATATCTTTTCCATATTTTTAGAATCGAAACTCTAATATTTCACTTTTAATTTAATTAAATAACGAGAGACAGCAGTTAATACGTCTTTACCCACGTACCGTTTCACTAAAACTAACTTCCTATACAGTTTGAAGATCATTGCTAAAATGTCAATGGGTTAAAAGGCAGCAGGTTAAATTAGCTTAATAATAGAAGGAAATTCCAATGGGAATAGAGAGAGAGCTTATGTTTTGTAAGAAAACTGAGACGAAAATTTCAAAAAATATTGAAATCAGAAGACAAACTTTTAAAATGTTTATTAAATATTTTTAGTAAGAAGGAACTCTCAAAATATTTTGTATTCAACAATACAAAATAAATATTTGAATTATTACTATGTATATTGTTATATGTATTGATTCAAATTATAATACAATATCAGTTAATATATAATCCATCTATATCTATATAAATATATAAATGTCTTTGTAAATTTGTTTGTTTATTTGTTTGTTTGTTTGTTTGAGCATCACGCCTAAACGGCTGAACCGATTTTATTGAAATTTGTAACGTAGATAGATCCTTACTTGGAAGCGTCAATAGGCTATAACTTTTTTCAATACTTTTACCAGAAAGAGATAAACAGGAGGAAAAACTGGTAAAATTGGTACCTTTAGTTCTTAAACAATAATTACTAAACGGCTGGAACGATTTTTACTACGACAGGGGTAGCGAAGCGCACCGGGTCAAGCTAGTTGTAAAATAAAAATTAAAATAATTTATTTTAGTGTGTAGTTGTATTTATACCAAGGTGATTACCGTTACTGCTACTCCAAAAATACTCTTTCAGCTCGACTACCGTTAATGCTAAAATACCGTCACCGTTATTCTATACATATATATTTGTAAATTAGATAAACAAAAAAGTCTGAGTTTATTAAAATCATTATTAATTAGTTGAAGAAATGTTATCACCACTTGTGTCGACTATTTTAGTAAATTTTATTAATAACTTAAGTCCGGCTTTAATTGTCTTTATCATTAAATAACCGTTAGCGAAATGAGACAAAATTCCATAATCGCTAAAATACCGTTACCGAAATAATCAAACTCATCGTTAGCATTAAGTTTTAATCATTTCGATTAAATAGCCTTGATTTATATTTATATCAAGAATAATTTTAATAGTTCTCCATCAGATTATACCTCAAAATTATTATTCTAAAACATTATGGTTATAATAATTGGTTAAAATAAATTTATGTATATTAAATATAAACACAATGCAAAAAGTGAAAGCAGTTATGCTAAAAATAAATGTCTTAATTTATATACAAGAATTACCACTTATAATTTGAGGCATTTTATAAAGATTTTAAAAAATACATAAAAAGACTTCTATCGCAATCGATACATGTCCAGGTCTGAAGAGGATAAACAGTCGCCGAACATTCTTAGCTATATTTTCGAACTTAATAATGTCTTGGATATTTTGGATTTTCGTTCAAAAAAGGTAGTCCCGACAGAAAATATTGACAATTATCTAGAACAATTTAATAATATGCCAGATCATCATTACTGTTATTATAAATAAGGCTTCATGCTCTAGGGAAGATGTATCGATACCATAGAACTTGATCCGAAAGTGACAATTTTAAAAATTAGTCGTAACGCCAAACTAGAATGGGTACTGGTTATATGCAACTAAGTACTACAGTTTTTAAATCGCTAAAATAATAAGTAACAATTTATTTACAATTCATTTTTATTTCGTTTTTATTTTCAGTTGCCTTTAATTAAACCAACTTCTAAACCATCTGTGGATTTTTCCTGTTTTACAAAATAAGGATCTTGTAATACGAAACATTATGCTGTAAGACTTTTTAAACAAACATAACTATTCAAATAAAATCAAATACATTAATTAAATCCATCACTTGTATATAAAAAAAAATCACATTAGCACCTATTTCATTTTAACAGAAAAACTACTGTGTTTATAATTTTTATTGAAACAAACCAAAAATCTCAAGATAAATAACATCCAAAATAATACACAGGAGACAAATTCTATTAAAAAATCATCAAGAAACAATATCAATGGCTGATAGCCGCGAAAGAATACGAGGACCTTCCCGCGATGGTCGTGAATTTCTCACCAGTCCTCGTCAGGTTCTAAGGCGTTTAATGTTGCTGTCCGAGGGCCGTCAATATCGTGAAGCTGCTGGTGTTGTCGGTCGTTTGGGTCCTTCCGTTTTGAGATCTGTTATTGCAGAACTGCCCATAGATTTGTTGTTGGAACATTTGCCACACAGTGCCTATCTGTTGGAATCGTTTTTCTCGAGGTAAGTTAAATTATTATTTTTTATTTGGTTTATCATATTACTTAATGTCAACAATTGTCTTAGAAACAACTGTTTTTGTATTTATAAAATAAAAAAAAAATATATTTTGAAATGTCCATTTCTTATATTCTAATAAATACCCAACATTTTAGATTAATTGCAGTAAATCCCTCACCTAAACCCGATGTGCCCACTGAAGCAGTACTCTGGCAACTGGTTAGGTTATTCTCAAATCCCCATGATCCGGGCCTGAAACAACGATGTTCAAAACTCTTACAATCTCTCGTACAATATGAACCGAATTTAAGACAAACCATTCGTGAGACCCGCAAGTCCTTCAACGATGCCGTACAGGGTTTAGGAGTTCATGGCTTAACAACAGATTCCTCTGGTCAATTGATATCGCTGCATATAGCTTTAAAAACCGAACTACAAAGACATGTAGACACATACAAAGTGGCTCTGCACAAACTAGAGGAACTAAGTATGATCACCATAAATCAAGATCCTGCCCACTCGTCACACCAACGATTGCTGGGCATTAGTTATGGCGACATACAACAGAGACTTATCGATAATAAGACTCTATTGACGGTACTCGATAAGCCAGCCTTGAAGCAATTAACTAGTCTCATAGACAATCTCTCGCAAAGAGTGGAAAACGATAAAGAGGTCTTGAAGGCGGTGGGTCAAGTGAAAAGGGTGGATATGCAGGCAAATGTGGACAAAAGACCGGCTGCTGGTTTGCTTATGAATTTCACACGTGGCTGTGAGATTATTTTACAAATGATGGGTGTCGAAGGTATAACGAGCACTCCAACAAATGTCAGCAGCATGGGTTCACCCAATGGCAGCAGCTGTTCGGATGGTTATCATTCGGATGATTCAGCTAATGAAGAAATAAGGTAAGATGTGTCGTTCATACTATTAACGCCCTCAAATTTAAAATCAAATTTCTATCTGAATTTAATTTTGCGTTACATTTAGCCAGCAACGCCTAAACGCTTTCACTTGTTAATTTTTTTTATTTTGTTTTTGTGTGATTTCTGTTTTAAGTGTTTCAATTGCTAAACACAACTTAAAAGTGTTTTTTATTTTAATTTTTTTTTGTGTTTTTGTTTCTTATTTTCATTTCTCTTTATTAGCGGCATGGTTTCACAGTATCGTTTATTGTATTTAGAAAATAGGACAGATACTTTGGAGGCATTGGACAGTATGCCACAACTGAAACACGTTCATAATTTAAAAGCGAAAATCTTATTCTCAATTATAGTGGTAAGTACTTACTTGGTTGTTTTGTTTTTTTTTTGGCTGCTTTTATATTTTTATAAAATTGTATTACTTGTGTAGTTTGTCGTTTAAAGCATTTTAATATGCTTAATATGTAGATCATAAACAAAATCGAGATCGTGTTGAAATGCGTAATTGAGGGAGTTTAAAATTACTAAAATAATGTAAATACAAATCGTGACAGTTTCAAGCGATCTTAATGTGAAATTTAATATTATTGCCAAAGAAATTGTCGAATTTTTAAACAGGCATTTTAAATAAGAGTACTATAAAAATAGTTTTATACTAAATTTTATATAAATAAATACTAATAGAGTAAGTTTTTAAATTAAAAATTAACTTTTGAAAAATCAAACATAGACGAAGTAATGAATGAACTCAATCTTATCATTGATCGTAGTAGCTCGAGTTTTGGATGTCCGACAAAAACAACTGTTGTGACAAAAATCAATAGAACTTTCGAAATCGTTTGTTCTTTATCGAAATTTGAGGGAGAACTGTTACAGAAAGATAGTCATATAAAGATTAACAATGTGATGTTTATTTTCCAAAAACAATTGTGTCATGATGTAGAATCATTAGTGAGAGTTGTCAAATGTATGTCACGTCTAAAACAGAAATGCAAAAGATCACGTTTTGTAAACGTAGTTGGACACTTGAATTTTTAATATATTTTATATTTCTAATTTGAAAATATATACCCTTGCCAATATATATTGTTACGTTTTAACCTTTTTAAAACATTGGTTTATTTTCTTTAAATAAACCGGATACTTTTGATTGCAAATAAAAGCCGTTTAGTAGATTAAAATTTTTAACAACTCTTTATTTATTTAAAATGTACAACAACAACAGTTCAAATAGTCACTCAGTGTCTTTATACACGTTTATCAATGTACACGACAGTTGATATTAACTCACCTCTGCCACTATTTATACACACGCCATCTTTCATGAATCTTCTACAATGTTCTTAACGGACAAACTAGTACATTCGAATTCTAGACCTTTCGATGTTAATGTTTGCAGCTTAAACATTTAGTGTTACCATACTTACAACAATGCTAATAACCTCATGCTACTGATGGACGTGTTTTTAAACATGATTAATGTTGCAGGCAGTCGTTACAGACCGTTCAAATCGCTATTGCACATTCGTAACAATATATTCTGGATCGTTATAAATAGATTTAGCCACGTCCATCTGTATGTTCAAATCAACTTTCCGTAGACCCCAAATAACTTACACACATGATTTATACATCAATATATCCGCTATAGACAAATATCTGAGATATAAGGAAAAACCAGGGAAATCGGGAAAAAATATTTAACCCGATTTTTCACAAAATTATAAAAAACAATTAAAAAAAGCAAATAAGAGCGCTATATTCGGCTGTGCCGAATCTTATATACCCTTCACAAAATTATACTTTAAAATAAAAGTGTTAAATACTTTTAGGTAAACAAAATTAATTTATTTTTTTGTTTTCAAAATTTAAAAAAAAATTTTTTTTTTTCAAATTGTTTTAATTTTTTTTTAATTTTTTCAAACATTTTTTTTAAATTTCTTAAATTTTTTTTTTAAATTTATTACAAATATTCGGGTTAAAAAATAATTTTCCTGATTTTGACCCATTGTAGATCCAAATTGCAATAGCCTTATATAAATAGTTACAATGAACTTTGAAAAATCTATCATTAGATATCCATATTGTCTATATTAATGACGTAGTAATCCAGATATAGATAAAAAATAGGCCAAAAATCGAGGTTGTCCCGGTTTTTTCCTTATATCTAAGTCATTTGTGGCCCGATTTTCTCGATTTTAAATAGCGGCCGAGCCGGAAGAATTCCCGATAATTGATGTATCAATTATGTTTGTAAGTTATTTGGGGGCTACGGAAAATTGATTTCAACATACAGACGGACATGGCTATATCGCTATAAATAACGATCCACTAATGGTGAACGGTATAATTAAAAAAAAAGAATTTAAAACAAGTAATAGTGCTATATTCGGCTATGCCGAATCTTATATACCCTTCACCTTTGTTGTGGATGCATTAATTGCCCATTTTCAGCGTATAGCATCCTAAATATATCAAGAAAACTTTTATAAATTTTACATTTAATTGCTGACAAACAGATTATATTGTAGAAGTTACAAACGCAATAACAATCTTATATATGACTTCTCACGAACACAAAAAAAAAAACAAATACAAAATATGCAAAGCAATGAATTATTGAAGATTTAGATCCCGAAGATATCTGGGGTCTTCAGAAAATTGATTTCAACAGACAGACAGCGGACATGGCTTAATCGACTCCGCTATCTATAAGGATCCAGAATATATATATAGGGTCGAAAAATTATATTGTGGAAATTACAAACGGAATGACAAATAAAAATGAATAAATTTTGTTTACCTAAAAATATTTAAAATTTGTATTTTAAAGTATAATTTGGTGAAGGGTATTTAAAATTCGGCACTTGTTTGATATATGACTGACATTTCAGGAAAAGTATGATTGAGAATGTAATTTCTAATGATTCTACCTTATATCATTTTGTATCATGAATTGTGTCATATTTTTTCTCAGAACGAATTTTAGATAATCGACCAAAAGAGGTTCACCCAGAGAAAAAATACAGTTGAACGTGATGACTGTAACCATTTCTACATTTTAAAAAGTCGTTTAACAATATTATGGTCACTCTAATAATTTATATGATTGCGATAACCATAATATAATTATAATTATAATATATTATTTATTATATATTAATAATATTATAGGCCTGTTTCACGATGTCGAAAGAAAAACGAGTCGAAAAAATTTGTATGAAAAACACTCAGTTTTTAAAATTCTTTCGAATAGTTTTCATACAAATTTGTTCGACTCATATTTTTTTCGACATCGTGAAACAGGCCTTATATATCATTACCTTGTAAAATTGTTGTATCATGATCGAAACTAAATATTGAAATTTGTTCAGCTGACATAGCATAAAATACTGCAGTCTGTTTTCATGCGATAAGATAGTTCAATTCAATTTCCTGGGCTTCGGCGCATAATCAATGCTCCTTTTTTACATATTTGTTATTATTTTTCACATATTTGTTCTTATTTGAAAACTGTACAATAAATTCTAGATTTTTGTATTAAAATAAATGAGCTTGGAAGATTCTTATAGAGGGCTCAGAATGCTCCTCTTCTACATTCATGGAGAAACTTCTCTGTGAAATGATACTGTAGCACGGGGGTTTTTTAACTTTCCATAGACGGCTTAAAGTTGAAGGACTTTCTGAATCATGCTCCAGGCATTTTAATTACTGTATATCAAGACAGCTAGTGGATCACGATATTGGAATCTTTTACTTGAGAATGAAAATATCGAATTCACTGAGTATTTAACATTAAAATCATTTAAGTCCTGTCCCTGATATACATTGGAATGAACTTGACATACTAAGTATTGCCTCTTGGCAATATGTGGCTCTACAATATGGCTCTACAATATTACCTGTCATAAATGGACACTGGCTCATTAGAAGCCATGCTCTGCGACTGGCTGCAATGATTTCTGTCGAAGCTATGGAATTGAGAGCATTGAATATTCCTTATGTTAATATCACGCTTTGACGGGTAAACAAATGATTTTCAGCTATCGGAAATTTAATTGGCGGATGTTATGAGCTCTACAACTATCTCGGGTTTGCTTATACTCCACGCGCTGTTTTTGTCCATTGTTCCGTAGTATTACAATGAACCAATAGATCTACGTGTGTTACGTGAAAAACACCTTTACCTAACTTAACTTTGCCAGAAAGGCTTATAGAAATAAAATAAAATCATTTGCCAAATACGGACTATTCTCAAATGTGAGTATGGTTCTTACTCGGTAAATTTTTCTGGAAATATTTCTTTTAGAAATTGGAGAGAAATTTTTGTCGGAAAATTTTGGGAATTTCTTTATAAATGCACACAATTGTTGTCAATCGTACGATTCGATTATAGCTATAGATTTTTTTTCGATTCTTGACACGTAAAATCAGAAAATTTGACACCCCAACTAACATTTTTTAGCTACAACAGACCTAATCATTCGATACCACAGTGCAACACATGATTTTGGGACTCAATTCTGACAATTGCACGTGAAAGTAGCCCCAAAAATAAGAAATTCTGCATCATTAGTTTTATAAGTAATAAATTCGGTTATTACAACCAAAACTGTATTTTTCTAAAAACATCCTCTTATGTCTAATCAATTCCAAAATAACACGTTAAAGTTTCGTAGTAATAAATCTTATAATTAAGAATTTATAAAGAATTTTCTATTTAAGTATTAATAAACTTTTTTTCAATCAGTATAAACTATTCAATTTCATTTTATTTATTTCACTTCCAAATTCAGCTAAAACACTTTTGCTTTTTTATAACAATTTTGTTAGCCAATGGTTTATTATTAACTTTCGATTTCTATAAAAGAAACTTTTCAAATTGCTATCATAGATGACAGTAATGAACAAGTTTTACTTTTTTTTTATTATAAGCCTCAATGATTAAGCACTTTATTAATGTTGTGTGTTTCTATTAAAATCTTCTGGAGGCGATATGCAAAATTTCATAAAATAACAAGTCTTGGCAATGATGATTGTCATAAAATAGATGGCCGCAAATCAAAGCAAATAAATTACAATAATATTAACCAAATTGTGTGAAAATAATGATTATATAGATAAGAGATTATAAATAAAGTGATAAAGTAAAATTTTAAAAACAAAAATATATATTTTTTTATCTATTTTTACAGCTTTCATTCCGTTTGTGTCATGGTATGCGTGAACGTAAGGTTATGGAAGTAAGACGCACCTTAAATTGTCCATTGGACAGTACAAATGAAGTAACATTGGCATTGGATCGTTCCGTACGTCAACATTTACATGAGACTATCGATTCGTTTCCATTGGGTGAAATTGAAAGATCGGTGTTTAATCAGGTAAATATTTTATATGTCAAATAAATAATATATAGTTCGAGTCCAGTACGGTTAGGATTTACAGTTTTTATATAAAACTTTCATTATGCTGAACATTTTCTTTATTTTTATGTTTTTAGGTACTTTCAACTTTACATGAATACCCTTGTTTGGAATCTTGCCCTCCCCTTATACATTTTGTTAGTGCTTGTGCACGTTTAGCCTGGAAAATGGTTAATCAAAAGGTGCCCTATTATTTGGATAATGATTTTAATTTGGGTAAGTTTTAACTCTAAATATAACAATCTGTTCTCTTTTTCAAATCATTCCTTTTTTACTTCCCAGGTTTTCTACGTCCTGAAAAACACGAACGTCATGCTCTGGCTGATCGGCGCTCGGATCTAATACGAGCCTTTCTATGGCCCGCTTTAATGCAGAATAACCATTGTGTTTTTAAGGCTATAGTGACCACTTAAGCTTCTAAAAGTTTAATAAAAAATTGATTATTATATTTTTTAATAATTTTGTAAATATTTATTATTATTAATTATGCAAATAAAATTGTATCTTTATATATGCATCTGTATACCTAAATCTAAAGTATTCGTAAAACAAACAAAAAATAAACGTTCTTAATCTCTAAAATGTAATCACTTTAAGACAGCAATTTTTTTTTGAGATCATTTCAGTACAAATTCTGAGTGTTTCTTTGCATTTTACACATCTCAAACTATTATCGGTCTTAAGACTAAACTTAAGCTACATTGCTTATTGGTACATTGTAAAATGTTGTGTTTGTAAAACTCTATAATATCATTGGGTGTATTGAAATATTTCTCATTTGGCTTTTCCTGGCCAATGGCAAACAATTCTTGGCCCTTGATTTGTCTTATGAATAGATGGAAGAACTCCTTTTGGGCATAAATGCTGACGATGTATTTAATAGAAATATCCTAAACAACATTTTAAATGATAGAATTAATAACGTTTAAATATGTAATGGATAAGCATTTACTTACTGTTTCTTTGTAGGGTCTTACTAAACAAGTTCCATCTTCTCTCCCAAATAGTATGTCTTCGGCTGTGGCCCGATCTATGGTACGATAAAAAGGTTCAGTTTCAATTTTTCTCTTCTCTATTTGTAAGTAATTGGCATCTATGTCGTCTGTAAAATAAAGAATCAAAAATGTTAAATATTAGTTTGGACTGTTGTGTTTAAATCAAATATTGAAAATATTCAATTACTGGACAAGGTATAATGTAAAAATGTTGTTATTTCCTTTCAAGCAAAAAATGTCCTAAAATAATACTACTCTGCATGCTATGTTTAATGTGCTGTCCTAACCAAACAGCAGAGACTAAGAGCCAGATAAACGGAGCCGCCGAGTCGTGAAATATTTGAACATTATGAAATATTAGAACACATTTTGTGGGGATCGAATTTCTGATGTTTGTCTATGGGACGTGCTCCGAATAACGAGGAAATTTCTTCTAACCGAAAAAATCGAAATAACGAAAGCTCCCAGAGGGAAAATTGCAAGGGCTAAACTTTGTAGGCCTTTTAAAATACCTGTTTACACCTTCTATAAGATTCGATACTCATTCCACTCTGCCTTCTCTCAGAAGATGTTCTAGAGGGGCTTTGTTTCTCCTTTTAAAAACCTTCATACATATTCAAAATTGCGAAATTCCCAGCGGGAAAAATATGCAGTAGAGTGACCTTCCTAAAGGCTTTATTTTGCAGACACAAGGATATACGGCGTGTCACTGTGAGCCAAGGCCTTGCATACTTGCTTCTGTTAGAGCGTTGATAGAAGGCCTACTTAAGAAGGCATATTAGAAGATCTTCCGCTGCCTCACAGAATGTCTACATATTAACATCTATTAAAAACTCTGAAAATTAAAGCCTAATTGAAGGTCTGCTGAAGCATGAAAATATTCTTATTGAATTCAGGATTAAACCTAACGAATAGATTTTAAAGTATCACGTGTGAAGTTTTATATATACAAAAACTCCTTCACGCGAACTTTACAATATCAAATGTTATAAAATACTAAATTATTTCTGGTTTCATGTAACAGTTTATAATAAAGAAAACAAAATAAATAATAAATGATTTTGGTGGGTGTCACTTTTGAAGCTGTTATTATTTGACATTTGACAAGTAGAAACTACGCCATTACTAACAAGTGGACCGATCACCATGACATTTGGTCATGTGATTAATGTTTATATGAAGTTATTTATGTTGAATTTTATGAATTTTATGCTCGTTAAAGTGATTATCGGAAGCAGGCCTTATATGGGAGCTATGACTAATTATGAACCGATCATAATAAAATTTGGTGACATTTTATTATGATTCCGTATATATAAAACTTATTTGGAGAAAAACTTGTGTAGATATCTACTATATAAATTATTAAAATTCACTACAAAAATGGTGAAAATCTTGCAGTCACATTTCGCAAAACTAAAGCCATGTCGGACCTCAATACAGAAATTGGTGGAAAAATTCGAGCTGTTGGGACAAGTTAGTAATGTGAAGAATAAAACCCGTGCACGTCGCTCAAGAACAACTGAGAATATTGCTGCTGTAGCCCAAAGTGTTGAAGAATACCCAGTATTGTCCATTCCTCGTCGTTCTTTGGAATTGGGCTTTCCACAAACGTCATTACACCGTATTTTATGGTCGGAGTTGGATGATATTGATCTGAACAACGTTTACTTTCAACAAGACGGCGCTTCGTCCCACACAAGCAACGAAACCATTGCTCTTTTACGGGTAAAGTTTCCGGACCATGTTATCTCTTGAAGAGGTGATCACAATTGGACACCGAGATCTTATGATTTAACACCTTGCGACTTCTTCCTTTGGGGCCACGTGAAAGATAAGGTCTACGCCAACAGCCCAGCGTCGATTTAAGACCACAAAGATAGAATTCGTGAGGCTATCGAGGACATAGGGCAGCCACTTTGCGATTTGGTTATGGAAAATTTCATGAAAAGGATATGGTCTTGTAAGCATGGTAGTGGTGGCCATTTGGCTGATGTTATTTTTCATTATTAACGGCATACCTTCCTCTTTATTATGAAATAAACATCCGATCATTTATCTCAAAAAATTCAATTTTTCTTTAAATACCAAAATAACACCTCTTATTGGAAAACTCTGTATTATAGAGAGACAACATATAGGAATAATTGCAAAACCAATCATGTTTGAATTTTAAATAAGTGTTTGTTAGTCTAATTGCTAAAGGATTCAATGGAGCATAGACTGAACTATATTTGTATAAATATATTTTTATTTTGAGTATTTGCATCAATAAATTTATAATAATATTTAGCATAAATAATTCCTATTCAGGGTAACTTCACAAAAAAAGCTCTCCACGGAAGAATGTGGAAAATTTAATAGAATAGAGCCGAAAATTGGGACGCCTGGGTGTACAAGAACATATGCCTGAAAATGAGATGACAGGACGAGTCTATGATTTTAAAAGTAGTAGTATGTCAAAACCCTTCAACTTCCCAACTTTCAAAATCTAACAATATTTTGAAAGATTTGACTAATTTAAATTGTTTAATGCTTATATTTTGCACAATACTGTACACTTTAACATATTTAAAAAAACTACGCATCTGTGTTGTTTACAATTGTTTGTTTTATTTTTGTAAGTACTTATCCAGCTAAATACTGTTATTATTTTTTTACTCAGAAATTTTGAGTTCAAAATACAGTGAAAACTCCTTATAGTGGACACTCTCTATAGCAGACACCTCCCTTTAATGGACAAAAACTCTGAATCGTAACACCAAAAAATAATTTTCATGTGAATGAAACATCCATAGGTGTCCGGATCTCTTATTAAAAAAATCCAAAAAATCGCTACAAAATTGGGAATGACAACATTTGTTGCCTCAAACGGCTGGCTGAAGAAGTGGCGTAAAAGACATATATTATAAGCTTTAAAGCAGTTTGTGGTGAAACAGAATCGGTGTCTGAATATGATGTTAACCAATTTAGAGAAGGACTATAATAATTGCTTCGCGTTTATTCTATACGAAATGTACAACAGGTAAACTTGTTAAGGAAAGATTATCAGTGTTATTCTGTGTTAGCATGACGGACAAAAGGAAGTGCCTTTAGTAATTGGAAAAGCTGCTCGACCTTGAGCATTTAAAAAAAAAAGACCCAATCGCAGACTTGCCAATAATTTGAACATCAAACAAAAAGGCCTGGATGACAAGAGATATTATGAACGACTGGTTGCAGCAATTAGACCGTAAAATGGGTAAAAAAAGATATATAGCTTTATTTTTGGATAATGTATCGTCTCATCCTCGCAAAGTGGAATTAGATAAACTAAAGATATTTTGGTTACCTCCATATACAAATTCTATCTGCCAACCTTTAGTTTAAGGTACATATTATTCGAAGTTCTAAATTTCATTATCGCATTACTGTTGAAACAATTCAAAATTGTTTTCGCAATGCTGGTTTTGACAAAAATGTTTACAATTCTTCTAACTTTGATGATGATGATAATTGGTCAATTCACAAGATCTCCTAAAATGTTGTTTTTGCCATTCAAGCAAAAAATGTCATAAAATAATACTACTCTGTTTGCTATGTTTATTGTGTAATCGTAACCAACCAGCAGAGACCGGCGCCGTACGCCTAAGAGACGGTTAAGCCGTGTCGTGAAGTATTAGGACATTATGACAATATGACATGATAGGAGACCTAGTGAATTGACCAAATATTCCCTTAACAGAACTACAGGGTTTTTCAACAAGAACTTTGTGTTTCAATTGTGGCAACAACATGATATTTTTGACATTTAGTTTTTTGACGTATTCGTAGTAGATGCATTGGCAATTGTTACAATGAATTAAATTTCGCTCGAAAATAGCATTAAAATCCACTATAAAAATTGTGGTTCTGGTTTTGGTTTTGAAGCCTCCAACTGGTGCACGACCGGCCATTCATTCAGGAACCACCCGCTGGTTTTTCCAAAAAAAACATTTGTTTAAACGAAACCCATTTTCACTTGTCTGGGTATGTCAACAAGTAAAATTGCCGGATTTTGGCTTCTGTCAGCGTGGTCGTAGTGGACATTTGCCAGATATCATTTTTCATTCATAATTGCCGAACTTTTCTCTTCGTAATACAATAAAAATTTGAATCATATTCATCTAAATTTTTTATTTTGTTTTATAAAACATTGTTCTTGTTGAAAACCCCTTTACAATTTTTACTGTGAACTTGTAGGCCTTTAAATGCAGAAGAATACCTTTGCATTGATGAAAATGTAAACACCGAAGATGACAACATCTCCATTGCAATTGAAGAAACAGAAAGCGAATCTGAACAATGAGTTACTTAAATAGAAAACTGGGTGGAAGTACCTACTAACAAAGTAACAAATACCATTGAAGCTCTTAAATATCTTCTTAATGTAAAACTATTTTTATTGACGGATTTTAAGGCATATAAGTACTTAAAACAATTGGAAGGCTAAACATTACTAAACATTATTTACCAGTGAATTTTTAAAAAGTGTCCCCTTAATTTTTTTATGAAATTGGAATGATATCTTTTTGTTTTTTTGTTATTAAAGAAAAAATATAAACAAATATAGACAAATTTCAGTCAACCATAGTTGTCCACTATAGAGAGTTTTCACTGTACTCAAATTACTTTCAAGCTAAACTTGTTAAGAACAGGGTGTTCTCTATTTCACACAACAAACACTCTCCCTCTCTCTCTCTCTCTCTTACCCACTATGACATAATCATGTTGTATTCTAGACGATTGTTGTTGATGAAGTTCACTTGAATTTAAATTCAAACCATTCTCCACCGGATCATATTCACCATCATCATCTGATAGATTTCTCATTTGTTGATGTTTATAACAATTACAACAACCACAGCAATAACAAATATGCGTGGTATCGGAGTATGAGCAAGTATTGGCAATATTTGAAAATAATCTGGCGAATAAATTATGTAAAACAATCCAATAAACACGTATCGACCAACACATTGCGATCACACAAAAAAACGCGCTAAATAGTTTTCAAAAAAAAAAAAAAAATGTTTTTAAATTTGCAATTAATTGTCATTTATTAAATGTTTATGTATTATTGTTATTGTTTTTATAATTAATAAATTAATATTAAATATAAATTTAACGCGTCTGGACATGTTTACGTTATGGTGTCTTAATGAATACTGACAAATAATAATTAAAATATGTATTATAATTCCCTGGTACATAGTGAATGTGATGATAAGTAGTGAATTATACTACTGTATTCTCATATTTTATATAAATATTTTATCATCATGTTAATGATCATTAAAATGATATTTAATATTTTGAATTATTTTGTGAAGATTTATAAGCCCCTTCTTGTAGTTTGGTTTCTTTTTTTTGTTTAATATTGTTTGTTTTTATTGTTGTAAAAATTAAAACAATTAATTGAAAACTAAACATATTGTCACAGTCTCGCGGTTTTTTTTTTTTTTTCAAATGCAGTCAAGTGTTGATAACAGATCGTTAAGGTATTAATTATATTTTGAAATGAATTAATAAAAAAAGTATTTGAAATATTTTATTAGCACATAATGCCATCCATTGATGGCAATATTTTCATACCCTTCACCATAAATGCTTTATTCCATATTTTATTTGCGACCAAATAAATATTTTTATTGCGCTTCATTATATTAAGGTGGGTCGATTTAGTCATGTCCGACCGAATCCCCAAACAACAGAGATACTTATATGTGGAATCAGCCATATATATGGATGTCTCAAAATTCAAGCAATATTTTAATTTGACGCAATGAAATGTTGCGAGCCAAAACAAATTTGACAGGGAATAACATTGTTGAACAATATTTCAAAAATAATGAAAGTTTTACGGTCAAAATTGTGGCTGTACTGTCCGTATGTAGAAAAAACTTCCTGCTGGAGTCTTTTCTGTGCCTTTCAGTGTAGAAAAGTTCAAGTCGAATGTCCACAAACACTACTCCATCTTTCCTACCTCCCATTACCTATTTTCCTAGTTCCAACACAATGTTTTGCATGAGTAGGAGTCAGTGTTGGTCCAAGAAGAACAAAAAATTGAGGTTTTAAGAACTCCAAGATATTAAACTTTTATTTAACGCATAATATTCAGTATCTGCTCATATTCGGGAGATATTAACCAATATTCGTATGGATCAGCATTAGATACTGCGTAGTAAAAGGAACTATTATAGGCAGCTTTTTCCCCACATACAGTCTCTTTAAAATTCTAGATCAGCAACATTAAATATGATTCCTTTAAATAAATGTAACAAATATGTTTTGAATTACAGATGGCAACTGGCAGCTTTAATTTCTGTTGCCAAAATGGCCACCAGAAATTTGTGGTTGACCTCTGGCAACGCAACTGAAGTTCGGTTGGCATCCATAACCGATCCATTACTCTATTTCCTCAATGATTAAACTCTTTAGTGACTCTGTCTAGAAGCTTATTCATTTTTTTTTAGTTTTTTATATAGTTTAACATCATGTGCCACTCTTGCAATATGTTTTCTATATCCATTATTATCTTATTCATTGTATATGTATGTATGTATCTACTATCTATCTGTAATATGAATCTTGTTATATTTAATTTGTTAAGCGTTGTAAACAACTCCTTCCGGATTATATATTTTTTCTCAGACTCTATAGTATAGAGTCTATACCATAAAAACTATGTGATGATCATGGCTTTTTTTCACACATGTGTGCATTTTCGATGTCTCATTTTCACTGTCATGTTGTAAATTCAGTTTAGTAATAATTCATGTTGTTGTTTTTGTGGTTTTTGTTGTTGACTGCTTTGTATTTGTTGTCTACTCATATGGAGACTTGTTGGAGCCAATTGTAATTTAATTCATTCATATAATAGGTTTAATGATCATCACTGATCATTATTTAAACACATGGCAGGCAGTGGCACAAGAAAATGACCTTGAGAAAACGTTGATCTTAAGTGTACTTTGTTTAAATTTATTTGCTTTGGTAAATTTCTTATTAATATGTATTACAAATATAGAGAACTGATTTTTGTAATTTTTAAACCAAACCAAACAAGAATTTCTGGGCGGGCAGTGGAGCTGTCTATAAAATGTTCTAAATCCAATATACGTCGATTTAAAGCTAATGTTTGCTTATTTGATTTATGTGATTTTTTAAAAACTTTAAATTTCTCATACATACTATAATAAGGAAGGGTAAATTAAGTTTGCAATGATTTTTGTAACGTCCAAAATAGCCTAATACATACCTTAATCTTAGAATTACATCCTGCAAAGTGCAGTTTGAAGATATCACAGAGAAAAATCATGGTTGTTCGGCATGTTTAAGACATTTACACTGTGTTCTTTGTAACAATATATTGTTGTCGTTGACAAATAATTGTTATTTTAATTTAATTTTAACATTATCTTAGTTACTGTAAACATTTTTATGTTCATCGCAATTATAAATTTGAATATTGTTCACTGAAACGTAATTATTTTTCAAACAACTAAACTATACAAACAAATTATATTATTTAATTAATAATTCTCTTAAAAATATTGGTACTCAAATAAAATTCGGCACAAAATAAGTTCTATATACAGTGTTGGAAAAATAATAGAAACGAAAGCATTTTTTTCCAATTTTGTAAGTAGTATTAGTCAAGTTTAGTTTTGTTAAAACAATTTATATGCAGTCTTGTTTATCAGATATACAACATAAGAAAAAACATAATCAATCATTCCTCTTTTCATTAATATTTTAATACACTATATGACTAACAATGTAAAGAGTCAATATTTTTGCTGGAAAAAATAATAGAAACGCGTAAAAGGACTCAATTTTTAGAGGCACATCTATTTATTTTTTGTTAAAAAATTGTTTTATTTTAATATTTAGAGGCTCTACCTTTGTTTTTCACAACTTCATTACATCTGCGGCACATGGAATCAACCAATTTTTTTTTTGAAACGTCCTTGTCAATGCAAAACCACTCTTACTGTTTTTTTCCACAATTCGTCCTTATTTTTCCGACTGATGCCCTCCAGCTTCCTCTTGAGCACTCCCCAAAGGTGTTCTATTGGTTTAAGGTCCGGTGACTGTGAAGGCCACTCCGAAAATAATATTGATAAATTTTTTTGTTGAAATCATTTGTTTATACAATTTCTTTTAAAATTAAATCATGTTTAAATAGAAAATAATAATAAAAATAAAATTAAAATTAAAAACAAAATTCAATTAGCCTTAAAAAAAATATTACAATTTAAAGAAATTTGTATAAAGGATTTCAGTTCGGTTCTAAAAACTAAAATAAATATTTTCATTGTACCTTTGTTTAGGTAGTAATGTCTGTATTAAATTATTATATTTGACACATACCATTTTGTAGTATTTTCTCGATTTGATTCAGGTTATTCTCCACTGCTACCGAAGTTATTTCGGTAGTAGAAACAAATATCGAAACATGAAATTGGGTATTACAGTGATTTGGATTCCCGAGTTGGTCCTCTTGCTGTCAGAACTATATTTATTGAAGAAATTCGGAAATTCGCTTTGACCCGTTGATGTAGTCCAGCAGTGCGTAATTTTACTTCTTATAGTGGATCGAAATACCGTAATTACACGGCTATCGGAAGATGTAGTAAAATGATCAAGGTCAAGAATGTCAACAAGCTCATAATTAACATCACTTTGAAAATCATTCTCCATTAATTCATCTTCCGATTCGCTTACATTTTCCAGTGAATCCGAGTCGTCCAACACGCTTTGCAAAAGAGCAGTAATTTCTGCGTCGTCCAAACCGCGCCTACAAACCATTTTTAAAGTTAATTTGAATAAAAATATCTTATAATTCAACAAAAACAAAAAGTTATTTTTGATACAAAAGTTACACTTTTTGATACAAAAGTTACACTGTGTTTATTTGAGTTTATTTCATAATATTATATTTGATCACTTGCATTTTCAACCCAAAATCGATTTTATATATGAAAATGATGTAAAACACAAAAGTGGCTATAAGTCGGTAAATAGTGGTCCAAATGAAAAAGGGGCGATCATCTGTGATCACTTACATTTTCAACCCAAAATCGATTTTATATATGAAAATGAAGTAAAACATGAAAGTGGCCATAAGTCGGTAAATAGTGGTCCAAATGGAAAAAGGACGATCATCTGTGATCACTTAGATTTTCAACCCAAACTCGATTTTATATATGAAAATGAAGTAAAACACAAAAGTGGCTATAAGTCGGTAAATAGTGGTCCAAATGAAAAAGGGACGATCATCTGTGATCACTTACATTTTCAACCCAAAATCGATTTTATATATGAAAATGAAGTAAAACATAAAAGTGGCCATAAGTCGGTAAATAGTGGTCCAAATGGAAAAAGGACGATCATCTGTGATCACTTGCATTTTCAACCCAAAATCGATTTTATATATGAAAATGAAGCAAAACACAAAAGTGGCTATAAGTCGGTAAATAGTGGTCCAAATGGAAAAAGGACGATCATCTGTGATCACTTGCATTTTCAACCCAAAGTCGATTTTATATATGAAAATTAAGTAAAACATAGAAGTGGCTATAAGCCGGTAAATAGTGGTCCAAATGGAAAAAGGACAATCATCTGTGATCACTTACATTTTCAACCCAAAATCGATTTTATATATGAAAATGAAGTAAAACATAAAAGTGGCCATAAGTCAGTAAATAGCGGTCCAAATGGAAAAAGGACGATCATCTGTGATCACTTACATTTTCAACCCAAAATCGATTTTATATATGAAAATGAAGTAAAACACAAAAGTGGCTATAAGTCGGTAAATAGTGGTCCAAATGAAAATGGGGCGATCATCTGTGATCACCTACATTTTCAACCCAAAATCGATTTTATATAAGAAAATTAAGTAAAACATAAAAGTGGCCATAAGTCGGTAAATAGTGGTCCAAATGGAAAAAGGACGATCATCTGTGATCACTTGCATTTTCAACCCAAAATCGATTTTATATATGAAAATGAAGTAAAACACAAAAGTGGCTATAAGTCGGTAAATAGTGGTCCAAAAGGAAAATGGACGATCATCTGTGATCACTTGCATTTTCAACCCAAAATCGATTTTATATATGAAAATGAAGTAAAACACAAAAGTGGCCATAAGTCGGTAAATAGTGGTCCAAATGGAAAAGGGACGATCATCTGTGATCACCTACGTTTTCAACCCAAAATCGATTTTATATATGAAAATGAAGTAAAACATGAAAGTGGCCATAAGTCGGTAAATAGTGGTCCAAATGGAAAAAGGACGATCATCTGTGATCACTTGCATTTTCAACCCAAAGTCGATTTTATATATGAAAATGAAGTAAAACATAAAGGTGGCTATAAGTCGGTAAATAGTGGTCCAAATGGTAAAAGGACGATCATCTGTGATCACTTGCATTTTCAACCCAAAATCGATTTTATATATGAAAATGAAGTAAAACGTAAAAGTGGCCATAAGTCGGTAAATAGTGGTCCAAATGGAAAAGGGACGTTCATCTGTGATCACTTACATTTTCAACCCAAAATCGATTTTATATATGAAAATGAAGTAAAACACAAAAGTGGCTATAAGTCGGTAAATAGTGGTCCAAATGGAAAAAGGACGATCATCTGTGATCACTTACATTTTCAACCCAAAATCGATTTTATATAAGAAAATGAAGTAAAACATAAAAGTGGCCATAAGTCGGTAAATAGTGGTCCAAATGGAAAAAGGACGATCATCTGTGATCACTTGCATTTTCAACCCAAAATCGATTTTATATATGAAAATGAAGTAAAACACAAAAGTGGCTATAAGCCGGTAAATAGTGGTCCAAATGGAAAAGGGACGATCATCTGTGATCACTTGCATTTTCAACCCAAAATCGATTTTATATATGAAAATGAAGTAAAACACAAAAGTGGCTATAAGTCGGTAAATAGTGGTCCAAATGGAAAAAGGACGATCATCTGTGATCACTTACATGTTCAACCCAAAATCGATTTTATATAAGAAAATTAAGTAAAACATAGAAGTCGCTGTAAGTCGGTAAATAGTGGTCCAAATGGAAAAAGGACGATCATCTGTGATCACCTACATTTTCAACCCAAAATCGATTTTATATATGAAAATGAAGTAAAACACAAAAGTGGCCATAAGTCGGTAAATAGTGGTCCAAATGGAAAAAGGACGATCATCTGTGATCACTTGCATTTTCAACCCAAAATCGATATTATATATGAAAATGAAGTAAAACACAAAAGTGGCCATAAGTCGGTAAATAGTGGTCCAAATGGAAAAAGGACGATCATCTGTGATCACTTACATGTTCAACCCAAAATCGATTTTATATATGAAAATGAAGTAAAACACAAAAGTGGCCATAAGTTGGTAAATAGTGGTCCAAATGGAAAAGGGACGATCATCTGTGATCACCTACATGTTCAACCCAAAATCGATTTTATATATGAAAATGAAGTAAAACACAAAAGTGGCTATAAGTCGGTAAATAGTGGTCCAAATGAAAAAGGGACGATCATCTGTGATCACTTGCATTTTCAACCCAAAATCGATTTTATATATGAAAATGAAGTAAAACACAAAAGTGGCCATAAGTTGGTAAATAGTGGTCCAAATGGAAAAGGGACGATCATCTGTGATCACCTACATTTTCAACCCAAAATCGATTTTATATATGAAAATGAAGTAAAACATAGAAGTGGCTATAAGTCGGTAAATAGTGGTCCAAAAGGAAAAGGGACGATCATCTGTGATCACTTGCATTTTCAACCCAAAGTCGATTTTATATATGAAAATGAAGTAAAACATAAAGGTGGCTATAAGTCGGTAAATAGTGGTCCAAATGGAAAAAGGACGATCATCTGTGATCACTTGCATTTTCAACCCAAAATCGATTTTATATATGAAAATGAAGTAAAACATAAAAGTGGCCATAAGTCGGTAAATAGTGGTCCAAATGGAAAAAGGACGATCATCTGTGATCACTTGCATTTTCAACCCAAAGTCGATTTTATATATGGAAATGAAATAAAACATAAAAGTGGCCATAAGTCGGTAAATAGTGGTCCAAATGGAAAAAGGACGAACATCTGTGATCACTTGCATTTTCAACCCAAAATCGATTTTATATATGAAAATTAATAAAACATAGAAGTGGCTATAAGTCGGTAAATAGTGGTCCAAATGGAAAAAGGACAATCATCTGTGATCACTTACATTTTCAACCCAAAATCGATTTTATATATGAAAATGAAGTAAAACATAAAAGTGGCCATAAGTCAGTAAATAGCGGTCCAAATGGAAAAAGGACGATCATCTGTGATCACTTACATTTTCAACCCAAAATCGATTTTATATATGAAAATGAAGTAAAACACAAAAGTGGCTATAAGTCGGTAAATAGTGGTCCAAATGAAAATGGGGCGATCATCTGTGATCACCTACATTTTCAACCCAAAATCGATTTTATATAAGAAAATTAAGTAAAACATAAAAGTGGCCATAAGTCGGTAAATAGTGGTCCAAATGGAAAAAGGACGATCATCTGTGATCACTTGCATTTTCAACCCAAAATCGATTTTATATATGAAAATGAAGTAAAACACAAAAGTGGCTATAAGTCGGTAAATAGTGGTCCAAAAGGAAAATGGACGATCATCTGTGATCACTTGCATTTTCAACCCAAAATCGATTTTATATATGAAAATGAAGTAAAACACAAAAGTGGCCATAACTCGGTAAATAGTGGTCCAAATGGAAAAGGGACGATCATCTGTGATCACCTACGTTTTCAACCCAAAATCGATTTTATATATGAAAATGAAGTAAAACATGAAAGTGGCTATAAGTCGGTAAATAGTGGTCCAAAAGGAAAAAGGACGATCATCTGTGATCACTTGCATTTTCAACCCAAAGTCGATTTTATATATGAAAATGAAGTAAAACATAAAGGTGGCTATAAGTCGGTAAATAGTGGTCCAAATGGAAAAAGGACGATCATCTGTGATCACTTGCATTTTCAACCCAAAATCGATTTTATATATGAAAATGAAGTAAAACACAAAAGTGGCCATAACTCGGTAAATAGTGGTCCAAATGGAAAAGGGACGATCATCTGTGATCAACTACGTTTTCAACCCAAAATCGATTTTATATATGAAAATGAAGTAAAACATGAAAGTGGCTATAAGTCGGTAAATAGTGGTCCAAATGGAAAAAGGACGATCATCTGTGATCACTTGCATTTTCAACCCAAAGTCGATTTTATATATGAAAATGAAGTAAAACATAAAGGTGGCTATAAGTCGGTAAATAGTGGTCCAAATGGAAAAAGGACGATCATCTGTGATCACTTGCATTTTCAACCCAAAATCGATTTTATATATGAAAATGAAGTAAAACATAAAAGTGGCCATAAGTCGGTAAATAGTGGTCCAAATGGAAAAAGGACGATCATCTGTGATCACTTGCATTTTCAACCCAAACTCGATTTTATATATGAAAATGAAATAAAACATAAAAGCGGCCATAAGTCGGTAAATAGTGGTCCAAATGGAAAAAGGACGATCATCTGTGATCACTTGCATTTTCAACCCAAAGTCGATTTTATATATGAAAATTAAGTAAAACATAGAAGTGGCTATAAGTCGGTAAATAGTGGTCCAAATGGAAAAAGGACAATCATCTGTGATCACTTACATTTTCAACCCAAAATCGATTTTATATATGAAAATGAAGTAAAACATAAAAGTGGCCATAAGTCAGTAAATAGCGGTCCAAATGGAAAAAGGACGATCATCTGTGATCACTTGCATTTTCAACCCAAAATCGATTTTATATATGAAAATGAAGTAAAACACAAAAGTGGCTATAAGTCGGTAAATAGTGGTCCAAATGAAAATGGGGCGATCATCTGTGATCACTTACATTTTCAACCCAAAATCGATTTTATATAAGAAAATTAAGTAAAACATAAAAGTGGCTATAAGTCGGTAAATAGTGGTCCAAATGGAAGAAGGACGATCATCTGTGATCACTTGCATTTTCAACCCAAAATCGATTTTATATAAGAAAATTAAGTAAAACATGAAAGTGGCCATAAGTCGTAAATAGTGGTCCAAATGGAAAAAGGACGATCATATGTGATCACTTACATGTTCAACCCAAAATCGATTTTATATATGAAAATGAAGTAAAACACAAAAGTGGCTATAAGTCGGTAAATAGTGGTCCAAATGAAAATGGGGCGATCATCTGTGATCACTTACATTTTCAACCCAAAATCGATTTTATATAAGAAAATTAAGTAAAACATAAAAGTGGCTATAAGTCGGTAAATAGTGGTCCAAATGGAAGAAGGACGATCATCTGTGATCACTTGCATTTTCAACCCAAAATCGATTTTATATATGAAAATGAAGTAAAACACAAAAGTGGCTATAAGTCGGTAAATAGTGGTCCAAATGGAAAAAGGACGATCATCTGTGATCACTTGCATTTTCAACCCAAAATCGATTTTATATATGAAAATGAAGTAAAACACAAAAGTGGCTATAAGTCGGTAAATAGTGGTCCAAATGAAAATGGGGCGATCATCTGTGATCACTTACATTTTCAACCCAAAATCGATTTTATATAAGAAAATTAAGTAAAACATAGAAGTCGCTGTAAGTCGGTAAATAGTTGTCCAAATGGAAAAAGGACGATCATCTGTGATCACCTACATTTTCAACCCAAAATCGATTTTATATATGAAAATGAAGTAAAACACAAAAGTGGCCATAAGTCGGTAAATAGTGGTCCAAATGGAAAAAGGACGATCATCTGTGATCACTTGCATTTTCAACCCAAAATCGATTTTATATATGAAAATGAAGTAAAACACAAAAGTGGCTATAAGTCGGTAAATAGTGGTCCAAAAGGAAAATGGACGATCATCTGTGATCACTTGCATTTTCAACCCAAAATCGATTTTATATATGAAAATGAAGTAAAACACAAAAGTGGCCATAAGTCGGTAAATAGTGGTCCAAATGGAAAAGGGACGATCATCTGTGATCACCTACGTTTTCAACCCAAAATCGATTTTATATATGAAAATGAAGTAAAACATGAAAGTGGCCATAAGTCGGTAAATAGTGGTCCAAATGGAAAAAGGACGATCATCTGTGATCACTTGCAATTTCAACCCAAAATCGATTTTATATATGAAAATGAAGTAAAACATAAAAGTGGCCATAAGTCGGTAAATAACGGTCCAAATGGAAAAAGGACGATCATCTGTGATCACTTGCATTTTCAACCCAAAATCGATTTTATATATGAAAATGAAGTAAAACATAAAAGTGGCCATAAGTCGGTAAATACTGGTCCAAATGGAAAAAGGACGATCATCTGTGATCACTTACATTTTCAACCCAAAATCGATTTTATATATGAAAATGAAGTAAAACATGAAAGTGGCCATAAGTCGTAAATAGTGGTCCAAATGGAAAAGGGCCGATCATCTGTGATCACCTACATTTTCAACCCAAAATCGATTTTATATATGAAAATGAAGTAAAACATGAAAGTGGCCATAAGTCGGTAAATAGTGGTCCAAATGGAAAAGGGACGTTCATCTGTGATCACTTACATTTTCAACCCAAAATCGATTTTATATATGAAAATGAAGTAAAACATAAAAGTGGCTATAAGTCGGTAAATAGTGGTCCAAATGGAAAAAGGACGATCATCTGTGATCACTTGCATTTTCAACCCAAAATCGATTTTATATATGAAAATGAAGTAAAACATAAAAGTGGCTATAAGTCGGTAAATAGTGGTCCAAATGGAAAAAGGACGATCATCTGTGATCACTTACATTTTCAACCCAAAATCGATTTTATACATGAAAATGAAGTAAAACATAAAAGTGGCCATAAGTCGGTAAATAGTGGTCCAAATGGAAAAAGGACGATCATCTGTGATCACTTGCATTTTCAACCCAAAATCGATTTTATATATGAAAATGAAGTAAAACATGAAAGTGGCCATAAGTCGGTAAATAGTGGTCCAAATGGAAAAAGGACGATCATCTGTGATCACTTACATTTTCAACCCAAAATCGATTTTATATATGAAAATGAAGTAAAACATAAAAGTGGCCATAAGTTGGTAAATAGTGGTCCAAATGGAAAAGGGACGATCATCTGTGATCACTAACATATTCAACCCAAAATCGATGTTATATATGAAAATTAAGTAAAACATGAAAGTGGCCATAAGTCGGTAAATAGAAGTCCAAATGGAAAAAGGACGATCATCTGTGATCACTTACATTTTCAACCCAAAATCGATTTTATATATGAAAATTAAGTAAAACATAGAAGTGGCTGTAAGTCGGTAAATAGTGGTCCAAATGGAAAAAGGACGATCATCTGTGATCACTTGCATTTTCAACCCAAAATCGATTTTATATATGAAAATTAAGTAAAACATAAAAGTGGCCATAAGTCGGTAAATAGTGGTCCAAATGGAAAAAGGACGATCATCTGTGATCACTTGCATTTTCAACCCAAAGTCGATTTTATATATGGAAATGAAATAAAACATAAAAGTGGCCATAAGTCGGTAAATAGTGGTCCAAATGGAAAAAGGACGATCATCTGTGATCACTTGCATTTTCAACCCAAAGTCGATTTTATATATGAAAATTAATAAAACATAGAAGTGGCTATAAGTCGGTAAATAGTGGTCCAAATGGAAAAAGGACAATCATCTGTGATCACTTACATTTTCAACCCAAAATCGATTTTATATATGAAAATGAAGTAAAACATAAAAGTGGCCATAAGTCAGTAAATAGCGGTCCAAATGGAAAAAGGACGATCATCTGTGATCACTTACATTTTCAACCCAAAATCGATTTTATATATGAAAATGAAGTAAAACACAAAAGTGGCTATAAGTCGGTAAATAGTGGTCCAAATGAAAATGGGGCGATCATCTGTGATCACCTACATTTTCAACCCAAAATCGATTTTATATAAGAAAATTAAGTAAAACATAAAAGTGGCCATAAGTCGGTAAATAGTGGTCCAAATGGAAAAAGGACGATCATCTGTGATCACTTGCATTTTCAACCCAAAATCGATTTTATATATGAAAATGAAGTAAAACACAAAAGTGGCTATAAGTCGGTAAATAGTGGTCCAAAAGGAAAATGGACGATCATCTGTGATCACTTGCATTTTCAACCCAAAATCGATTTTATATATGAAAATGAAGTAAAACACAAAAGTGGCCATAAGTCGGTAAATAGTGGTCCAAATGGAAAAGGGACGATCATCTGTGATCACCTACGTTTTCAACCCAAAATCGATTTTATATATGAAAATGAAGTAAAACATGAAAGTGGCCATAAGTCGGTAAATAGTGGTCAAAATGGAAAAGGGACGATCATCTGTGATCACCTACATTTTCAACCCAAAATCGATTTTATATATGAAAATGAAGTAAAACATGAAAGTGGCCATAAGTCGGTAAATAGTGGTCCAAATGGAAAAAGGACGATCATCTGTGATCACTTGCATTTTCAACCCAAAATCGATTTTATATATGAAAATAAAGTAAAACATAAAAGTGGCCATAAGTCGGTAAATAGTGGTCCAAATGGAAAAAGGACGATCATCTGTGATCACTTACATTTTCAACCCAAAATCGATTTTATATATGAAAATGAAGTAAAACACAAAAGTGGCTATAAGTCGGTAAATAGTGGTCCAAATGGAAGAAGGACGATCATCTGTGATCACTTGCATTTTCAACCCAAAGTCGATTTTATATATGAAAATGAAGTAAAACATAAAGGTGGCTATAAGTCGGTAAATAGTGGTCCAAATGGAAAAAGGACGATCATCTGTGATCACTTGCATATTCAACCCAAAGTCGATTTTATATATGAAAATGAAGTAAAACATGAAAGTGGCCATAAGTCGGTAAATAGTGGTCAAAATGGAAAAGGGACGATCATCTGTGATCACCTACATTTTCAACCCAAAATCGATTTTATATATGAAAATTAAGTAAAACATAAAAGTGGACATAAGTTGGTAAATAGTGGTCCAAATGGAAAAGAGACGATCATCTGTGATCACTAACATTTTCAACCCAAAATCGATTTTATATATGAAAATTAAGTAAAACATAAAAGTGGCTATAAGTCGGTAAATAGTGGTCCAAATGGAAAAAGGACGATCATCTGTGATCACTTACATTTTCAACCCAAAATCGATTTTATATATGAAAATGAAGTAAAACATAAAAGTGGCTATAAGTCGGTAAATAGTGGTCCAAATGGAAAAAGGACGATCATCTGTGATCACTTACATTTTCAACCCAAAATCGATTTTATATATGAAAATGAAGTAAAACACAAAAGTGGCTATAAATCGGTAAATAGTGGTCCAAATGAAAAAGGGGCGATCATCTGTGATCACTTACATTTTCAACCCAAAATCGATTTTATATATGAAAATGAAGTAAAACATAAAAGTGGCCATAAGTCGGTAAATAGTGGTCCAAATGGAAAAAGGACGATCATCTGTGATCACTTGCATTTTCAACCCAAAATCGATTTTATACATGAAAATTAAGTAAAACATAAAAGTAGCCATAAGTCGGTAAATAGTGGTCCAAATGGAAAAAGGACGATCATCTGTGATCACTTGCATTTTCAACCCAAAGTCGATTTTATATATGAAAATGAAGTAAAACATAAAAGTGGCCATAAGTCGGTAAATAGTGGTCCAAATGGAAAAAGGACGATCATCTGTGATCACTTACATTTTCAACCCAAAATCGATTTTATATATGAAAATGAAGTAAAACACAAAAGTGGCTATAAGTCGGTAAATAGTGGTCCAAATGGAAGAAGGACGATCATCTGTGATCACTTGCATTTTCAACCCAAAGTCGATTTTATATATGAAAATGAAGTAAAACATAAAGGTGGCTATAAGTCGGGAAATAGTGGTCCAAATGGAAAAAGGACGATCATCTGTGATCACTTGCATATTCAACCCAAAGTCGATTTTATATATGAAAATGAAGTAAAACATGAAAGTGGCCATAAGTCGGTAAATAGTGGTCAAAATGGAAAAGGGACGATCATCTGTGATCACCTACATTTTCAACCCAAAATCGATTTTATATATGAAAATGAAGTAAAACATGAAAGTGGCCATAAGTCGGTAAATAGTGGTCCAAATGGAAAAAGGACGATCATCTGTGATCACTTGCATTTTCAACCCAAAATCGATTTTATGAAAATAAAGTAAAACATAAAAGTGGCCATAAGTCGGTAAATAGTGGTCCAAATGGAAAAAGGACGATCATCTGTGATCACTTACATTTTCAACCCAAAATCGATTTTATATATGAAAATGAAGTAAAACATAAAAGTGGCTATAAGGCGGTAAATAGTGGTCCAAATGGAAAAAGGACGATCATCTGTGATCACTTGCATTTTCAACCCAAAGTCGATTTTATATATGAAAATGAAGTAAAACATAAAAGTGGCCATAAGTCGGTAAATAGTTGTCCAAATGGAAAAAGGACGATCATCTGTGATCACTTACATTTTCAACCCAAAATCGATTTTATATATGAAAATGAAGTAAAGCACAAAAGTGGCTATAAGTCGGTAAATAGTGGTCCAAATGGAAGAGGACGATCATCTGTGATCACTTGCATTTTCAACCCAAAGTCGATTTTATATATGAACATGAAGTAAAACATAAAGGTGGCTATAAGTCGGTAAATAGTGGTCCAAATGGAAAAAGGACGATCATCTGTGATCACTTGCATATTCAACCCAAAGTCGATTTTATATATGAAAATGAAGTAAAACATGAAAGTGGCCATAAGTCGGTAAATAGTGGTCAAAATGGAAAAGGGACGATCATCTGTGATCACCTACATTTTCAACCCAAAATCGATTTTATATATGAAAATGAAGTAAAACATGAAAGTGGCCATAAGTCGGTAAATAGTGGTCCAAATGGAAAAAGGACGATCATCTGTGATCACTTGCATTTTCAACCCAAAATCGATTTTATATATGAAAATAAAGTAAAACATAAAAGTGGCCATAAGTCGGTAAATAGTGGTCCAAATGGAAAAAGGACGATCATCTGTGATCACTTACATTTTCAACCCAAAATCGATTTTATATATGAAAATGAAGTAAAACATAAAAGTGGCTATAAGTCGGTAAATAGTGGTCCAAATGGAAGAAGGACGATCATCTGTGATCACTTGCATTTTCAACCCAAAATCGATTTTATATATGAAAATGAAGTAAAACACAAAAGTGGCTATAAGTCGGTAAATAGTGGTCCAAAAGGAAAATGGACGATCATCTGTGATCACTTGCATTTTCAACCCAAAATCGATTTTATATATGAAAATGAAGTAAAACACAAAAGTGGCCATAAGTCGGTAAATAGTGGTCCAAATGGAAAAAGGACGATCATCTGTGATCACCTACGTTTTCAACCCAAAATCGATTTTATATATGAAAATGAAGTAAAACATGAAAGTGGCCATAAGTCGGTAAATAGTGGTCCAAATGGGAAAAGGACGATCATCTGTGATCACTTGCAATTTCAACCCAAAATCGATTTTATATATGAAAATGAAGTAAAACATAAAGGTGGCTATAAGTCGGTAAATAGTGGTCCAAATGAAAAAGGACGATCATCAGTGATCACTTGCGTTTTCAACCCAAAGTCGATTTTATATATGAAAATGAAGCAAAACATGAAAGTGGCCATAAGTCGGTAAATAGTGGTCCAAATGGAAAAGGGACGATCATCTGTGATCACCTACATTTTCAACCCAAAATCGATTTTATATATGAAAATAAAGTAAAACATAAAAGTGGCCATAAGTCGGTAAATAACGGTCCAAATGGAAAAATGACGATCATCTGTGATCACTTGCATTTTCAACCCAAAATCGATTTTATATATGAAAATGAAGTAAAACATAAAAGTGGCTGTAAGTCGGTAAATAGTGGTCCAAATGGAAAAAGGACGATCATCTGTGATCACTTACATTTTCAACCCAAAATCGATTTTATATATGAAAATGAAGTAAAACATAAAAGTGGCCATAAGTCGGTAAATAGTGGTCCAAATGGAAAAAGGACGATCATCTGTGATCACTTGCAGTTTCAACCCAAAGTAGATTTTATATATGAAAATGAAGTAAAACATAAAGTCGGTAAATAGTGGTCCAAATGGAAAAAGGACGATCATCTGTGATCACTTGCATTTTCAACCCAAAATCGATTTTATATATGAAAATGAAGTAAAACATAAAGGTGGCTATAAGTCGGTAAATAGTGGTCCAAATGGAAAAAGGACGATCATCTGTGATCACTTACATTTTCAACCCAAAATCGATTTTATATATGAAAATGAAGTAAAACACAAAAGTGGCTATAAGTCGGTAAATAGTGGTCTAAATGGAAAAAGGACGATCATCTGTGATCATTTACATTTTCAACCAAAAATCGATTTTATATATGACAAGTAACAGAGCTAAATTCGGCTGTACCGAATCTTATATACCCTTCACCTAAGTATACATATTTACGTACATTGCCTTTACCCATGCAAAACTCTTCTTATATCATAATATTATATCAGCGAAAGGCAATGAGCTCTCAAATGAGCTCTCTTGTTTTTGTTTTCACATGTACGCAAGCACACACATTGTATAAAAACAATCAAAACCAGTCAGTCTCGCATGAGCATTGATAGAAGCAGGTTGTTTTACGCTTTTCTGCTGGTTTATTTCAGTTATTGTTTTTGTTTTTTTCTCAACTTTTTACTCAACTCATACAACTACAATATCTAAAAACTGTAGTGGTGTGAGTTTTCCTTTTGCTGCTTTATATATACCCTTGCCTCTCATGGTGAAGGGTATAAAAACAAAAACAAAATACGCAAAGAAATAACCAACACACATCCACACAAACGCTTTGTTGTTTTTTTGTCAAAGCATGCAATAAATTGCCTTTTTTTGATGAAATTTTCAGAGGTTGTCTCGAATTTTTGCTCATATCTCCGTTATTTATGCTGATTTTAAATAGCAAAATTCTCGAAAGCATATCTGACAGAATTATTGAAGATTTGGATCCCGAAGATAACTGGGGTCTTCAGAAAATTGATTTCAACAGACAGACAGACGGACATGGCTTAATCGACTCCGCTATCTATAAGGATCCAGAATATATATACTTTATAGGGTCGGAAAATTATATTATGGAAATTACAAACGGAATGACAAATTTATATATACCCTTCTCACGAAGGTGAAGGGTATAAAAATAACTTGAATGATTCAGTTTATTTAATTATAAAAAAACATGAAAATTAGCACCATTCATATTGACTGTGATGAAATTACCGTTACCGAAATAATACATCTTTAAGCCATTTCTGGGGAAATGAAAGTCGAATTGATAAAAGGAATACTGATAAACATCCCAAAGAAGGGAGATCTTACAAACCCAAATAACTGGCGTAGTATTAATTTGCTCAGCATTGTAAACAAGGTCATCGCTCAAATAATCACCAAAAGGATCTCCATTAGGGTGGTACCAGCATTAAGGCAAGAACAGGCGGAATTCAGACCCCACAACTCAAGGTCGTCTTAATGATCTTGACTACGCAGATGACATTTGCCGTTTGGCTAACAGGTTGTGACAGGATCATGCGAATATTTTGGCCGATGGTTATAACCAATATTATGCTCACGTAAATGGCGATGGACGTAAATGGCGATGGATTGCCATGGAATGACATCACAAGAAATGCAATTGAGTGTAATCCATAAGGCAGCAGAAGAAGGGGACAACCAGCTCATACCTGGAAAGGCAAATCGATAAAGTTTAATTTGATAATTAATAATATAAGAATAGTTTAACTAGAACTTTTTATTAGTCGTTGCCTATTTCGTCTATTTTTAACGAACATAATATACATTTAATTCAGGATAGCTCCTAACGACAAATATTGTTAGTTAACCCCCTGTCTATACCTGATAAATTTTTATCTTGATAAGCGTAAAATGGTTGGCGAGATAGAAAAATATCAGGTATAGTCCCCATTTATTAGTATTATTACTTCGTTATGACAAAATTGTTAGTGCTTTTGCTCAGACAACTTTGTCTTGACAACAAACGTCATTAACTGTTATAATAAATATTTGTCAAGTATACACAGGGGATAACGGATTTTGACTTCTTAACGACAACATTTTGTCATTAAAAAGTTACAGAATTGCACAAGGCGAATTTATACAAGGTGGAGTCAGTCAAATAGCTGGGGTGTTACCGCGTAACTCAATCCGAAAACGGAAATGTTCGAAAATGTATGCTAAATACATTGCAATTCGAAACGATTTCCTTTCGAATCGAATTAGGGAGTAACCCCCCTGATTACTTTTTTTCGCTTTTTGGTTCTAACAGATGTCAAAGCTTGTTTTTGTATTTAAATATCTACATATTCTTATTAACAAAATATTTATTTTTTACAGAAATAAATAAAGCCCTTACTATTTAATTATCTACACTATATAAAGATTTAATACATATTTGATTAATTTTTCATTTTTGGTTTTTGACATTTTTTAAGACCAATTGTTGTTTTTTTGTAGAACTGCCACCACCTTATATAAATTCGCCTTTGAATTGTGGTTATTATTTTGTTTTCTTCTCAAAATTGTTACTTATGCCATCTTGTATTTATATAAAGAAACTAGTAACTTAGCTAAAACACAAACCTATTGTGAAGCAAGACCACAGCTGTTTATAGTTTGAGAGCCATTACCCTCGTTTGTAAAATAGAGTTGCTAATATAAAACAAAATTAATCTTTTTTAATTATTTATTACAAGTATTTAGTTATAAAACTACCAAAACGAATATAAACATTAATGAAAAATATATATATTTCATTAATAATTAATTCAATTTCTTTAATGATTAGCTTAATATTTACATTTTGGGAATTGTTATCATTGAAAAGGGTGGCATTTCCATTATTTTTTAACAATTGATAATTTTTCATTCGTCTTGCGGATTCTGTAAAAAAAAATTGAGCTGGGCAAAATTTTATATAAAAGTTGTTAAAAAATAAATTTATTTATTAAAATATAAATAACTAAACTATTTGAAGTACGAAATAAAGTTAAATTAATATTTAAAAAATTTAAAAGAGTTCAAAAGAATTTGTAAAAATCGCCAAAAATAGTGCAAATATAAAATGTTTGCTTGAATGAGTTGTAATGCGGAAAACAATGGTTTTCATTAACTTTTCAATGATAGTATTCAATATCGATTAAATATTATATAGATTCTGGCAAATAGTTAATAAAGAGTGTAATTAAATATAAAAATAACAAAATGCTGGAAAAATCAGATCATATAGCGCTTACACTTACGACCGGCAGTGTTGGTGGCATTGAGGAGTCACCAAATGGGAACAGCAATTTACCCAGCTCTCGCAAAAGCTTAAGACGTGTACGTTCTGCCATAAAAATTCATATATTAATAATTGCCTATAATGTGTGCAACTTTTCTTTTAATGTTTTAGTACTGGAATCAACTACCTCGCTGTCAACGTAATCTCATTATTTTAGGCATTTCTGCCATGTGCATAACTTTACTTTTCCTACTGCCGTCCGATCAACTGGACCTCAACAGTAAACAATCATTAACCGGCGGTGTCTTACCCTATCGCGATACTAATGAAAAAATATCCCTGGGCGCCTTAAGAAATAATAATTTCTCTAATGAAGGTCAAGAGGCACCTGCAGCAGCTCCAAATGATAATAACAATTTATATCCTAATGCAGACGCTGATAATGCTCAAAGTGAAAATGAGGTATGTTAAGAAATTCATTAAATTTATTATATTTGCTCAATAAAAATCGTAAATAAAAGTAGCAATTGAGATAAGAAAACAATAATATTGATTTTCACACCATATTCTTTATCACTTTCTGCTCACTTTTCTCTGTACGAGTGTGCCGCTACAAGTTTTATATATTTAGTTGTTAATTATATTTGTTCTTATTACCATTAAATCATAAATGGACAATGTGTGACTTGTAATATTGATTGATATTTACTTGTTCAACATGCATAATTACTAATTATGTTAGCAGTGCCACCTAAAGTACTTTTTGTAGGTTGTAATTTATAAATTTTAATTAAAGTTTTTTTTTAGATAAAATGTCTTTAGAAAATATGGTTCTTCAGAGTAAGATTTGTGAGATAACTATGCTAAATTATTTTGTTTACATGCAATATATCTCTATTTAATTTTTCGATGCGATGCTGGAAATGTCTGTTGGATTTTCATGTTTACTTATGAACCTTTATAGTACATCGGCTTGATCAAAATATTATTAATTATATATGTCCAACGTTGCTTCCAAAAATTATTTTATGAAAACATTGTAAAAGCACTAATCCATCCATTTTTAGTAGGCTGTACTTCTTTTCTGCTAAGGAAGACTGGGCCATGTGGTGTATGGCTTTAATGTTATTATCGGGAAAAGTCTGGTTTATGACTGCTCTGAATGAAAGAATGCTTCAGCAGCAATATGTTTAGGGAAGTTAGGCTTGTAGTGCGTCTAATGTAATTCTTATGTTACAATCCTTTTCAATTCGTCCAATGGTTTTTGATATTGTAGTGTCCATTGAAACCATCGCTCGAATTTTATAAATCAACCGGGTGTTTCTTATTTATATTTATTTATTGTTATCTTATATACTTATTTATTTATTGTGTGTTGCAGTAGGTCAGGTCCATAACCACAGTAACATTGTTCTTTTTCAATAACAATATTGCGGTGAAATGATATTTGCGATAATAGTATTTCAAATTAATTTTTTTCTACCAAAGCACAGTGTGAGATTTTAATATTTTATGTGATAAAAAACCCTTATCTATGTAATAAAAAAAGTTCATGCAATTTGAAACATCATATTTTCGTTTAACTGCCACGCCCTCTTTCAATATACAGTATCGGCCATTACTAAAGCAACCCCCTCATATCATAATTTTTTTCATAAAAAAAGTTTTTTTTGGGATGTATTTTTTATATTGTATTTTATTAACTTATGTATATTGTTAATGTTAGTAAAGAATAATTTTATGAACAATTAATTTAAAATGATAAAACATATAATAATAAAAAATGCGAAGGACAAAAGCGCACCCTTATAAGATGTTTAAAATTTTGAATATGCTTCTGCATATTTGCAATGTCAGTTAACGGGACTCACAACGGATCCATTTAAAAATTCCAGAAGATAAAAATAAAGGAAGGCGAAGTCTGTATAATTTAAGGTTTATACCGTTTATTGTGAAAAAAAACAATGGATGGCAAGGAACAAGTACTGCAGTGAATTTAAAATTAAAGTTATTGAAGACTGGAAGACGGAATTTTCACGGCATGAATTGAGTAAAAAATATTCAATTAACAGATCAGTAATTTCTAGGATATTATGGAGGACGCCCGCGTAAAACCACACATTCCTTGATCAAAGGAGCAATGCAAAAAGATCCTACAGCATCAGCTAGTTAAGCAAGAACAAGTTTAAGATAGTGCTTTAGCGAAAGAACAATCCGTAGAAGAGCAGTAGAAGCAAAATTATTCAACCGATTTCCAGCAAAAAATCCGTTTATAACAGCTAAGAACAAGAAAGCTAGACTGATTTTTGATTTTGGAAAAAGGTAAAAAATTTATTTTTTTTTTTTAATTTATGTTTAATAAGTTACATGGATGAGAAAAATCACCTGTTTGGCCAAATGACTCTGAGAGTTCTTGACCGATCTTGCTGAAAGACTGTGTCTGAATAACTACCCAATAGGACTAGAGATGCTAATCGGGACTGATTTTTAAAAAACCCGGGGTTCGGGATTTTGATAAATTCCCGAAACCCGGGCCGGGATTTCGGGAATTTCTAAATCCCGAAAATTATAAGAATGAAACGTATATATATTATACAGTGGTGGCCATGAGGTTAGCACACTAGCTACTTGCTATTTTTAAACGCAAATATATCCTATATTTCTTAATTTTTTTATGATATCTTTTGCATGCGTGTTACTTGTCCTTCAAAGATAACGTCCCATCATGTCCAGCATTATTCCTTTATATATATTTTGCGTTTTTCTATCCAGAATAGAATAACCTCAAAAAAACACTGGACAGTATTTTAGCACAAAATAAAAAAGTTTATTCATATTAAAAAAGTAACAAAACAAAAAAACTTATTTCACTAAAAACTTAGTACTTAGTTGGATACTCTTTATTTTTTATCACAGCTGCTAGTCTCCTTGGCATACTTTCTACAAGGGCCATACAGCGATCCACTGAAATATCATTCCAAGCTTTTTCTACTTCTTTCCATAAATCGGCCAAATTTTTAGGCTTTTCTCTCATTATATGCTGCTCCACATCATTCCAAAGGTTCTCAATAGGATTGAGATCGGGAGATTGGGCTGGCCATTTTAACACGTCGATATTGTTCGATTCCAAGCAACACCTCACTAAGCGTGAGGTGTGTTTTGGATCATTATATTGCATAAATCGCCACCTAAGTGGCATGTTGTCCTCTGCATAAGGTAGCATTGTATTTAGAAGTATATTCTGGTATACATACTGGTCCATACGAGTATGAATCTTTTTTATAGGACCAACACCATACCCAGAAAATGCTGCCCACACCATCACATTACCCCCACCGTGTTTTATTGTTTTACTGGTGTACTTTGGATTATGTTGCATGTTCGGAGGACGCCTTACATACCTCATACCATCCGATCCGAATCTACAAAATTTAGATTCATCACTCTAAAGGACATTTTTCCAAAAAATTAACGTCTTTTCCAAATGCTCACGAGCAAAGGACAACCGAGCTTGTATGTTCTTTTTTGAAACATGTGGCTTATGCTGAGAAATGCATCCACGTACATTTTTTTCATTAAGTCTTCTTCTTATCGTTCTGCTGTACACGTTGATACCATATTTTCCTGAAATTTCTCTCTGGATTACGGTGGAGCTCTTAAAAGGATCTCCGACAGAGGCTCTGTATATTAAAGTGTCCTCTTTACGTGAAGTTTTTCTGGGCCGAGGAGCCTGTGTAACATTTTTAGATGTTTTATACTTCTGAATATGTCTTAGTGCATTATAAACCATCTTCCTGGAGCATTCCAAAGTATAAGCAATCTCACTTAAACTTGTTCCTCTCGAGTTCATTTGTTGAATAATCTTTCGCTGTTCCTCTGTACACAACTTTTTTTTAGCCATATCTAAATAATGTTTATTAAGTCAGTTTTTCTTCCTCATTGATTAAGTAATACCTAAACTTACCAATTAATATTTATACCCTCAAAAAACTTTTAAAAAATTTAATTATACTTATATGTGCTAAAATTGTGTCCAGCTTATTTTACATATTACTGCACTAAAATACAAATTTGAAAGAGAATAGCGATAGAATGCAAAAAAAAAGTAACGGGACTTATTGATCACACCATAAACAACACTAATTACCAAAAACTGTAGTTTATAATTGCAATGAAATGAAATAATTTGCTTTAGAAAACAGCAAGTATGAAGTGTGCTAACCTCATGGCCACCACTGTATATTTATAAAACATTATTATTTGCGTTTTTTTTTAAATAAAAAGTTATCTCCAAACTTTACCGCGTTTTGTTGTAATACCATTTTTTGAAATAACTTTCAATGGTGTACTCGACTATACAAGGGCCATTTTGGTATTTGCAAAAAATGTATATAAGTTATAGCCTAATTGTACATACTGGTATAAAACAGTACCTTTGTAAAAAATTAGTGTTTACTTTAAATAGCTTTTTAAGAATACTATTTATTGCATCTATGCTTTCTTCTGCCATTCTGAAACTAATTTTGTTTCCGAAATATGCTGCTGCCGAAAAACATCTTTTACATTCCATCTTTCACATTGGCAAAACCGTTTCCAAATACTTGTAACAAATCAGCAAGTATTTTCCTCTAGTTCCTTCAGAAATAAAATAATATATCTCTTTTGCGAGTAGCAAATCTAGATTATACTTAATTTGGTTTGGCTATGGTTATTTGGGGGCTTTTACATTATTTAATAATATCTTTTAGGCTTTGAGCAATCGAAATATTTTTATTTTGTTGGAACTCCTCATCTGAGATAAAATCAATTTCATTTGAAGAGGATATTAATTGAGTTTTGTTAGATAACTTATGAACAAATTATGAAAAATTATGGAAACCCAATTCCTTTATTAACAATGTTGTAGCAGGCGTTGAGCTTAACAACTTTGCTGAACATCACTTTGCTATATTCGCGCAAGTAGAAGGTCAAAATGCATGAAAAAGGCACACAAAAATTATAATTTCCTCTATTTATTTATAAAAAACGGGATTTAGAAAACCCCAAAAATCCCGGGATTTAAAATTAAAAAATCTCGGGCTTCGGTATTTAAGAAATCCCAAAAACCCCGGGATTTTTGGGAACGGGATTCCCCGTTTGGCATCTCTAAATAGGACTAACCTTGGTGCAAATTTCTTCCCGATTGGATGGAATCCGCCATATATATTTACATAAAATATGCTCCAAAAAACTAATAAATGCAAACTCTTAAGGAACAAATCGATGCCAAAATGGCTAAAATTTAATTTTGGTTTGGTTATACTCGTTTTGAAAGTTCTGGTCAATATCAAGATATATTACATTTTTAAGTTTATATTGTCTATTGCGATTTTTGATTATATTTAAAGGAAAACTTTCGAAAATATTAGTTATATACCACCAATGGATATATACACAGTGTTTTATTAAATAAAAGTATAGTACCATTTTTCTAAAAGATCCTGAAAAACTATTGACTACTTCAATATTATAAAGATTGTCTCATTTTTGCTCCGTACTGTAAGTGTATTTAGTCTTCATTAGCCGCATTTCTCTGTTCCTCGGAATGTTACCAATCAGTACAATAAAAATTTGTTTCGAAATCGTAAATAAACTAAATTAGGGGTTTTGATATATGCTATAATATTAAAATCTCACACTGTGCAACGTCTATAAAACCCAATATAATAAATATACAATTTTAAAACGTGACAACTTCTATTTTTCATACTTATTACTTATTGATAAAAAATATGTGTATAGGTCAGTATTTTTAATCTTAAATACAGGTAAATTGGTCATTAAGAATATGAATGATTGGGGACAACGAACCTACATTTTTGCGATAATAAAATTTCAATTGTTTTCACTTTGATAATATTAAACAGAAACCGAAAAAAACTCATCCACATATTCTTTATTTTTTGAAGCAATTAAAATATATATTCAAATTGAAGTGTTCGATAAGATTATACACCATAGAATAAACGCATAGAACGGAAGGAGAGTGGAATATCAATGGAAAAAATTACACCCTTTTCACACATACGGATGATACAATAACAAAATACATGCATGCCCATGAATTAGGTTTTTGACTCTCAGTTACCTATCTAGTTGTCATCTATGCTACACACATGTATTGCCATGTATTTTGTTATTGCATGTGTGAAAAGAGAGTATGTTTTTCAATTGATATTTCTCTCCCCTTCCATTCTATGTATTATTCTATGGTTATACAGATAGCCAGTAATTGACGAGTACACTTGGAGGCTCTTGAGCCCTTTGCAATAACCTTAGATTCAAGTATAATTAATAATTAAATAGTAACATCGGCCTCCCAATCCGAAAGAATTTGTAAATCTTGTGGTCAACGTGGTTTTTTGTGCCTGAGTAAACCAGAGTATTTTGGATGTTCTATCGTAGACGACTTCAAAAATATATGAATGTTTGTAGTGCATTTTCAATTCGTCAGCAAATTCGTTGTTACAGAAGCCCTCGGGTAATGATGTCAATGTTAGGTCGGACAATTAATGTAATTAGAAACCTATTTTGAATATATAAATGGTTGATGTTTCGAGATTAAATTCTATGTCTATGGAGTAAAACTTCGCCTGATAAACAGTGCATATATTGAGCATCCTGAGGCCAATTTCATTAGAGAACGATCCCGAGATAATGCCCGTTTCCATGTATATATTCATTGTTGAAGACATCTTTTCTGTCAAGTGTCTCCTCGATAGTATCGTCTTACAAAAGGTGGACAAATTTGAGGCTATAAAGTAAATTTGGAAAAATTCAGCAACAACTGAATTGTTCAAACCAAAGATCATTTGCTCAAATTTGATACGCCTTGCAGAAGTTACTTAGGGAGATGATATTCCTGCTGTATGTTAATTATTGAAATCTGCAATATTGTATACAGATTAATGCAAAATAACACACTGGTAATCAGTATCCCTTGATAGTCGGAGAAAACATAAAACAGATACCTTAACCTTAACTAAATCAGTATTAAACCAGATTGAATTTGTATTCCATTTATCTAATCTAAATCAATTGCTTTATAATTTCTTTAGCATAATGCTGCTCAACAAAAACGTGAGCTCCCGCAAGCCGATCAACAGGTTGAAAATGTTGTAAATTTACCGCAAACACAAAGAAACCAAAACCACTTAGCTCAAAATCAAATTAGTGCTCAAAATCAAGATGAACCCGTTGGAAAAGTTAAAATACAAAATATTATTAATAATGATTTGAGTGACAATACACCCGAGGTTAAAATAAGTAATGTACATTCAAACAATGTCGAAGACGACCGCCAAACCATAGAAGCAGCCGTACAGGATCCACTTAGTTTGCCGGGCACTAACGGTGTAACAATTGAAGAATTTTTGGGACGTATTGATCTTAAACATTTGCCCAAAAAGCAACATTTTCATGGGGCGCGCAATGAAAAACAAGAGGCTGTGGTAAATGCTTTTAGACATTCATGGACTGGTTACAAAAAATACGCCTGGGGTCATGATAATTTAAAACCCATATCGGAATCTTCACATGATTGGTTTGGTTTAGGTTTGACTTTAATTGATTCATTGGATACGATTTATATAATGGGTTTGGATGATGGTAGGTGTTGTGATAAGTATTTAAACCTAGATGTTTACTCAAATTTGTATTAAATTATTTTTTTTTTATTTCAGAATTTACTGAGGCCCGCAATTGGATTAGTGAAAATTTGAATTTTGATGTAAATCGTGATGTTAACTTATTCGAAGTTACTATACGTGTTTTGGGTGGCTTATTATCCGCGTATCATTTAAGTGCTGATAAGGTTTTTCTACAAAAATCGGTTAGTAGTTTATAAAGATTTTTAATTATACTTTTTTTGTTAAAATTGTTGTTTTTTTAGATTGAATTAGGCAATCGCTTGCTGCCATGTTTTCTTTCGCCTTCTGGCATACCCTATTCCGATGTAAATTTAGCTGCTTTATCTGCTCATGCACCCAAATGGTCGCCCGATAGCTCAACTAGTGAAGTTACCACAATACAATTGGAATTTAGAGATTTAAGTAGGATAACAAATGTTACTTTATATGAAAGTGTAAGTGTGAAACATGAAATCATTTAAAATGTTCTTATTTCATATAGATTATATTTTTAAATTTTATTGTAGGTTTCTCATCGTGTCAATGAAAAAGTCCATGCTCTTGAAAAGAATAATGGTTTAGTGCCCATTTTTATTAATGCCAATACCGGAACATTTAGAAATTATGCCACTGTGTCCTTGGGTGCCAGAGGTGATTCCTACTATGAGTATCTTATAAAGCAGTGGATACAAACTGGCCACAAGGAAAACGATTTGTAAGTTTTTTAAAATATTATTTTCCTATTATTTTTTAATTTAATTTGTAGGAAAATTGTTGGAAAATTTAATGAATTTATAGTTTTTTGGACATTTCGACAACTATTTTGTTCAATACATAAACTCACCTTGAAAATATCTCCGTTTAAATTTTTGAATAACAAACACAACTTTTATGAAAGATTTCTCAAAGTGAGATTATGCGATTAACAACATAAACAAATTATAATCGTTTCATACATTTTATTTTTGTTGACTGATGTCCTCCTGCCGAAACAATTTAAGTTTTTACAACTGTTGCTGAGTGACTTAGTGACTTAGTTTTAAAAATCCATGATAAGTTTTTCAGTTTATATAAAGTCTACAGTCCTGTCTATTGAAATCAACATTCCCATAATCTTACGGCCTTATAACGAATTTCCCAATATAGGAAATCTGTTCAAATACAGTGTCTATACTATTTCTATAGCATAAACAAATTTGCATATTTTTTAAAACAAAAATATATATACATATTACGAAAAGTTCCAAACCTGATTTACTAAAAAAAACAAAGTGATAAATATTTTTGTACTTATAAATTAAGAAAATTAATAAAACACTAAATAGCACAAAACTGGTTAGGTATGTAAATAAAATAATAATTTCAATTGAACATCATTCTTAACATCACCTTAAACTAACATCAAGAACAACTGCCGTGATTCTTTAAATATTTCGAAAAAATATAGAGCTAGACTATAGTATTAAATTATTTTCGATTTCATACTAAAATAAAGTTCTTTTAGGCCGATATACGAATTGTGAGAGAGTTCAAAAAATATCCATACACATCAGCTTCTAGAACTTAACTTGGTTTTCTAAATTAGAATTTCTAATTTCACAATATTAATTTGGATTTCTCAATTTCAATTTATTTTTCTCAATATAAATTCTCCCAATTTTAACTTGTGTAGTTTAAAAAATCACGCAAAAGGTAATCAAATGATACACAAATATGGTAAATAATAATAATAATATCATAGATAATGCGCATCTAATATAATTATCAGCGTCAATACTTGATCTAGTATTTGTTTTGATTGATGAAAGTGTAGAAAAGTTAGTTTCACATAAATATGTCGATTAATAGTTTCAACGCTTCAGAGCCAACAAGCGGAAAAACTTTGTAATATATCAACCAAAGTTTTCGATTTCAACCAATACAATATTAAATTTAGCACAAGCGTTACATTTCAATTATCTCTTCTTGATATATCAGATATATCATTACCAGACATAATAAAAGGAGGCCTAAGTATATTAGAATTAAAATCATGTGCATTATAAATTAAAGCTGAACAATTGGGGCATTTCTTTAGTCCAGCACAGTCACCAGACCTTAACCCTGTAGAAAATTTATGGGAAATAGTGAATAGAAAGGAAACTCGGAAATTGTCACATCGAGATCCAAACAAATTGTATCAAGCTATAAATGAGGCATAAACATATATTCCAGTCACAACAAGAGAGAATGTTATTAGTTATATGCGTAAAAGATGTGCGGCAGTTTTGAATAATTGCGCTTATGCATCAAAATATTAGTATGTCCAATATGTTTTGTCGTATGATTTTTTATCATTTTTTACTTTTTGTTAAATTTTTTAGTAATATCGTAAGAAATACTGAAATTAAATTTCGTTGTTAATAATACTAAGGATGTATTCTTATTTAAGAGTGCGTTTGTTATTTCTAAAACCGTTACTTTCTTTGGAATTTAAGAAAATATTGAACATTATTATTAGGGAAAAAATTCCATGTTGGTGAAAACAAAATATATGTATATTACATATTGTCTATATTAATGACTTAGTAATCAGAAATAGGACAAAAATCGAGGTAGTCGTGGTTTTTTGCTTATATCTCAGACATTTGTAGCCAGATTTTCTCGATTTTAAAAAGCAACCGAACCGGGGCTATAGTATGTATGAATCATGTATGTAAGTTTTTTGGAGGCTAGTTGATTTCCACGTACAGGAAGATATGATATAATGGAGTTCTTGTATTTATACCCTACACCACCATAGTGGGGAGGGTATAATGGATTTGTGCAGATGTTTGTAACGCCCAAAAATATTAGTCTAACACCCACCTTAAAGTATACCGATCGACTCAGAATCACTTTCTGAGTCGATTAAACGATGTCCGTCCGTCCGTCTGGCTGGCTGGCTGGCTGGCTGGCTGGCTGGCTGGCTGGCTGGCTGTCCATGTAAAGCTTGTGCGCAGAGTACAGGTCGCAATTTTAAAGATATTTCGATAAAATTTGGTACATATCATTTTTTCTGCCCAAGGACGATCCCTATTGAAACTGGCTGAAATCGGTCCATTATTTGACCTAGCCCCCATACAAATGTCCTCCCGAAAGTGGATTTTATCCGTCACATATGTTTAATTTATATAGGTATCTACACAAGTTTTTGTCCAAATAAGTTTTATATATAGAGAATTCATGTCACCAAATTTTATTATGATCGGTCCATAATTAGTCATAGCTCCCATATAAGGCCTGCTTCCGATAATCACTTTAACGAGCATAAATCTCCTACAAATGTTGGTATACACATAAAATTCAACATAAATAACTTTCATAAATTTACCATTAATCACGTGACCAAATTTCGTGGTGATCGGTCCATAATTTGTCATAGCTCCCATATAAGGCCCACTTCCGAAAATCGCTCATGAACATAAATTATTGAAATTTTGAAAGAAAAATGTTTTTGCTCATTTACTTAGTGTAGGGTATTATCTGGTCGGGCTTGACCGACCATACTTTCTTACTTGTTTTATTCTTAAAATCGGGAATTATTGTTTGAGAGGTTTTTTTATTGGGCAATGGTGTGAGCTGGTGCTCCATTATGTTAAAAGGCGTATTCACCAAACAAATATTTCCAGCTGATATCATCAAATATTGAAGTATATTTATGTATCAAGTCTAAGACTCTGTAACCTAGGGCAGTTGCATATGATGTGCTCCAATGTCTCTAGTTCCTCTACATCCCCACACACCCCACAAAAATCCTGTGTGTCGTTATCCCATTTGCCTTTGAAGGCCCCAATTGCGCAATGGCCGGTTATCACTCCTACTAGAATCCTTAGATTATATCTATCCAACTCTAACAGTGCAGTAACCTGTATCAAGCTAAATTTACGACATTTTCAATAAAACCAAATTTGGCCAACACTATCAGATTGACATGTAACCTCAAATCATAACACTGCCACCAATCTTTACTGTTCATTTTTGGCAGTCTCTGCAAAAGGCTTCATCGGTAAATATAACTGAATCCCACTACCTTTGTATGAATTTGCCTTCTACAAAATAAAATATTTAAAGTTTTCTGGTATTTTTCTATCGTACAAATTAATAGTGGTTATAGTAGTAAAACAAACAAATTCCCCAATCTATAACTTTTTAATTGATATTAGGTCAAAATGTTTTATTTTTCGCTTTACTCAGTTTACGCTTTGTACTGAGTGGTATCTTCATAAGTCTGTTATAAATGTAAGCCATGAATTATATGATTAAGGTATAAAACCAACTATAAATTATATTTTCTGCAAAACAAACCAATACATAATATATTTTTTTTTAATTAACTGACTTAAAAACATTGAAACCCTCTAAATGATAGCTTGGTAACGGACTATATACGTGCAATCGATGGCGTCTTTTCGCAATTGTTAAGACGAACTCCCAAAGAAAATCATGTTTACATAGGCGAACTTATTAATGGCAAAGAGTTTAAACCTAAAATGGACCACTTAACCTGTTACCTACCTGGAACTTTACTGCTGGGCCATCATTATGGCATGCCAGATTCTCATTTATTAATGGCCCGCGATCTCTTGGAAACCTGTTATCAAACCTATATGAAACAACCAACACAGCTAGCACCTGAAATCTCTTATTTTGCCGTGGGCGAACACGAGGAATTGGATATTTATGTGAAACCCAATGATGCTCATAATCTATTGAGACCGGAATTTGTGGAAAGTCTATACTATTTCTATGCGCTGACCGGTAATCGAACATATCAAGAAATGGGTTGGAATATATTCCAGGCTTTTGAAAAGTATACCAAAGTTAGTCATGGTTATAGTTCGATTGGTAATGTGAAGAATATTTTCAATACCAGACTGCGTGATATGATGGAAAGTTTTTGGTTGGGTGAAACCCTTAAATACTTTTATTTACTATTTAGTGATAATCCCAAAGAAATCGATTTAGAGCAATGGGTTTTCAATACGGAAGCGCATCCTTTACCTATAAGAAAAAACTAAAAGTAAACTAAAACTATGTAAGAGTCTGAATTTCAAAACGAAACAAAACAAATCAAGCAAACAAACATTTGCGATAATTGTAAATATGTACGCGTATAAATGTTTAAGTTATTTTTTTTTTTTTTTTAATTTTCAATTTATGATTTGTGTGTACAAAAGTGCTGTGCATAAGAAAAAAAAAACAATTTTTATTTCTTATATTAATTATAATAATTTATTATAAAACATATATTATACAAATTGCAACGAAACGTACATGATATTAACTAAAAGCTGATGGAAAAAGTATAATAGAGAATTAAAGGAAAACCTAAAAATGATTTTAATTATATTTCATTTAATTTGTTTGTCATGCTATATTTTACGTTTCGTTGCACTTGAAATTGTAATTATAGTAGAAAATAGTGTATGTAGTTGTGTATTTTTTTTTTTAGTATAAAAATTATAACTTAAACCAATAAGCAAGCGTTAAAGCCAAATAGCTAATGATATCATAACATTCACCAATAATGATATTTGTCTCTCTAATTAAACTTAATATATTATATAAATATACATACACACATCCTCAAAAGTGAGTAAACACCACAAATTATTTGATTTTTTTTAAGCTAAATAAAATCTTAAAATCTATCCATTGATTAAAATTTAAAAGTTTCGATTTGTTGGAGATTGGGCGGAATAATAGAATCAAGTTTGAAAAAAGATTTAAGTCGGACTATAATGATTTTCATGATCTTAAAAAAAATCAAAAAATTCACTGGTGTTTACTCACTTTTGAGGCTGTGTGTACATATTATTACGTGAAGAAAAAAAAAAAACGAAAACATTACTAAAATAGTTACTATTATTATGAATTTTAAGCAATATTTATACTCAAAATATCTTAAAACTTATTTAACAATAAATTTTTTATTATTTTATTTAATTAATTTATGATATTACAAAAATATCGTAGAGTATATGTGCATTTAATATATTTTGTGTGTTTTTTTTTTTTTTTGTTTTATATTATACATCAACATATTTTAATTGATATTTTTCATTTAATTATAAAGTCTACACATTATATAATACGTCCAATGTTATATTAATTTATATTTATTTAAAGTAAAGTTTGGAAACAAAAAATATACATTTTCAAATAGATTACACTGAGCAATAAGAAATTTCAGCCTTAATGTTTTGAAATTGGGCCAAATACCGAAATTTTGGCTTAATCAGAAACCAATGCAGAATATTTGGACAAGGCATCCTACCTTGCCCGTTCCAAATTTGTTTAAATTACATAGGATTTTTATGGTCATACACAATTTTAAGTTGCTAAAATATACACTCCTATAGCGTTTGGTGTAGGTGTTTTACGCCATTGACAGTTTCGTATAAGATTAAATGCAACCTTTAATCTGTTTTAAAATAGCTCAATTTCAATTGTATATAACTTTTCACCCCCACACCATTTTTTACAATATTGATCGTACAGTAATGCATAAACCAATAAATTTAACAATGGATATCTCAATTACAAGCAATTGTATGGTTAACAGCACATAAACAATTCTAAGTGGGACCATGAGGGGATTTCAAGATAATAAACTTTTAGAGCATTATTTCCAAGTAACAGTTGGTGCCGGGATTTAGAAAACAAAATATCAAAATATATATAAAGTTATTATTATTATTATTATTTTACTTTAGATATTTTGCATGCATCTATTAAAGATATTAACTAAGAATCTACACATATACAGGCCTGTCATACATTTTGTTCGGAATGGTTTCAATTCCGTATATATTATTCCGATCGACTTCTATTTAGGTTCTTCAGATTCCATGTAAATTACTAATTCCAAAAATTTTTAATAATTCTGTATTTCTGATTCTAATTTGACAACAAAAATTAAATTTTTGTTACAGAAATTAAATAAAAATTTTAGTAAAACTAATATTTTCAAAGATATATCATTTCCACTTTGAAAACTTAAAGTGGTTTCATTCTGAAAGTAATTTTCGTTTTACTTTTTCTGAAGAAGCGAAATACGAAATTAATTCCACTTTCGGTTGGAATGGAATTCTGTGACAAGCCTGATAAAAACCGTAATAAAGCGAATTTCGAAATTCTAAAAAACTTTAAATTTTGTATGTCCATGGAAAACATATGTATTATCGAATTCAGAAGTGTAAAGGCACAAAAATTCATTATTTGGATCGAAAATTTCCGTTTTATCCCTATTTTTGAAGCTTGTTGCTCAGATTTTGTTAATATTGTTGTTATATATAATTTATTACACTATTTGAACATTTTCAATTTTAAAATCTTCTTACATTGTCTTCTAAATTATGTACCCTGTTTATATAACTCGTTTTTTTTAATTTCTAAGAGTCATTAATTCTTTAACATGATAATTTAGATGATGGTCAAGCTGAGCACATTGCAAACGCAGACAAAGTAATCGATTTACTTTTGCTGAATTTAACAAAAAATTTATAAATATTTCGAATTATAAGTTTATCTTCTGTTAATATCTGAATGACTATCTAAATTTCTAAAGTTTTTCGATTCGAAAACTTTTCAAAAGTTATAGAATAGGGTACAGGATTGTGAAGAAAATCGATTTGAGAACGAATCTTTTTTAAACCGAAAAATATTGTGAAGAATTTTATTTTTGTTTTGTTTAGAATTCCAATTTGATACTATTCCATTAATTAGTATCACATTTGTTGGCTTAATTCTGTGACGGTAACGTTGTCTTGACAATAAAATAAACACATTTTGCTGGACTTATCTTCAAAACCAATAGAATATTAAACAACACTTTATTTTTCTTGATTTTTTTTGCTGTTGGTTGAAACGTAAACAAACAAATAATAATCAGCTGTGTTCGTAACTCTACACACTATTGTTTATGTTTTATTGTTGCCTGACTTTCTCATTGACAGACATATACAAAAGGTTAATGACATACAGAGGGCAGTGGCGTTTTATGTTAAAGAAAAGGGATCAATCACAATAACCAACTTAACAAAAAATCATGTAATGACCTACAAGTGTTCTTGAAACATTAGGAAATGAAAAACCGAAGGGGAGGTGGGGAATGAGCGTAAACTTAGGCTTCAACACGCACTTTTCAAGATTACAAGATTCATTACAAGGTTAAGTAGCAAAGTGCGTGGTGTTAGCTCAAGTGTTTGCACAAGTTTACAAAGACATAAAACAATAATTTTTTTTCTGAATTATTTAAAATAAAAGTTAAACTTTGTTTTGTTTTAAACTAATGAGCGATTATACTATTAAAATATTGATTGAGAAAGGTAAGAATAAAATTTAAAGTAATACAAAATTATTTCAAGTAGATCAGTATTTTATGAAATAATAGTCACAATCATATACAATGAAACAAGTATTTTCTCTAATCATAACTATTTCAATAGTTATATGTATATTAAATATTATATTGTTACATTGTATATGATCAAATGTTTACGCAAAAAAAAACGAAAAAACAAAATACTGATTAATTTTATGTTTCCTAAAAAGAAAAAAGGCAGTCATCAATGACCCCGAGCCACCTAGTGAAGCCCAAAACGAAAAAAAGAACAGATTAGCAAAGACAACAACACCAAATAAAGGAGCTTTTTATTTAATTCGCCACAAAAGCACAGACAAATAAATCATATCCAAGGCTGGGAGTACAGTTTTCGTAAGTCGTATATACACCTAGTAACAAACGAAACAGCCAGGGTAAGCCGTTAAACTATAGTTTTAGCCAAACGTAACCTTGACATTGCATGTCCTATTCGACCTCTGAAGGTCAAGGCATAGCAATAAGGTCACCTTCAAATACCAACAAAAAAAAGAAAACGTGACTCAAGAAAAACTAAAATACAAATCATTATTATATGTTGTGTATATGTGTGTAGTTTGTCACATTTGTAAACATAAATTATAAAAATTAAGTAGTTATTTTGTTCATAAATTCGTTGAGAAATTTCTAGAAATAAGTTAATTTCAAAACTAAATCAAAAAAATATTATTAATTTAACAGAATTTATTTTAAAAAAAATAAATTTGTCTTTTTTCTAATCGTTACGTATATTTATATATAATTATTATAAAAAAAAGAGATATTTCAAAAATATAAAAATATTAATACCTATATATGTATATATGAATTTCTATATAAGTGTAAAAAATCAAAAAAATTCCAGTATAAGAAAATATAAAACTAAATATTTAAACTTATTTATAAACAGATTACAAGATTTATTAATTAATATATTTACCAAAGTTTATTTTATTTTTCATTATATAATAACTGTAACTAAATTAATTCGTGAATTGTAATGATAAAATTAACATAATTTGAGAGATTTTTCTAATTAAATGAATAACAAATGTTTTTTACACGAATCAGTTTAGTTAAGTTAAAGATATACAATTAATTTTTAATAATCTAAACATAACTATAATAAATATAAAATAATAATTCAATATTCTAAGAAAATTCAAATAAAATAACAAATATTGTAATAGATTTTAATAGACTATTATAGTATTTGTTGTAATGTTTAAATATCAATATACTTAATAACAATATACTATACTTAATAACAATAATAAAATAACTAGTCAAAATAAATAAATAAATAAATAAATAAATAAATAAATAAATAAATAAATAAATAAATAAATAAATAAATAAATAAATAAATAAATAAATAAATAAATAAATAAATAAATAAATAAATAAATAAATAAATAAATAAATAAATAAATAAATAAATAAATAAATAAATAAATAAATAAATAAATAAATAAATAAATAAATAAATAAATAAATAAATAAATAAATAAATAAATAAATAAATAAATAAATAAATAAATAAATAAATAAATAAATAAATAAATAAATAAATAAATAAATAAATAAATAAATAAATAAATAAATAAATAAATAAATAAATAAATAAATAAATAAATAAATAAATAAATAAATAAATAAATAAATAAATAAATAAATAAATAAATAAATAAATAAATAAATAAATAAATAAATAAATAAATAAATAAATAAATAAATAAATAAATAAATAAATAAATAAATAAATAAATAAATAAATAAATAAATAAATAAATAAATAAATAAATACATAAATTATACTAAATAAAACTAAATAAATTAAATAAATTATCAAATTAAGTAAATCAAATAAATTAACTAAATAAAACTAAATTAAAATACCAATTAAATAAATATAATAACAATAATAATACAAATTATAAACAGAGATTAACAAAAAAGTAACAGATGATTCTAATCTCATAACAGTTTTTTTTTTTTAAAAAAAAAACTATTGTTATATTATAATTTGTCTTAAGTATATTTAAACAATAAAATTGTTAACTGATTTAGTTATAAATCCATATTCATAAATTGTTATGAAACAGTATATTAATTTTTTTTTGTATTATCAATATTATCTGTAAGTTTGTTTGATTATTATTTTATACATATAATTATTTTTGTAAACTGATCATTTTTGTTCGTATTTATTCTCTTATATTAAATAAATCAATGTTTATATTTAGGACTTATATATGAAATTTAATGCTTATTATTTGAAAATGCAAGGTTAAAAGTAAAGAGGTAATGGTGTGAATTGTGGTGAATTGGTAAGTTTGCTTCAAGGGACTTCTAGAATTCACAAGGAAGGTGACCAGAAGTCAAGGATGACTGAAATACTGTCATACTAGGGGAGGGCAACCTTCGAGGACAATTCCAACTCTGTCACTATGTAAAATCCTGATCGTCATAGCATATGTAAGAATTCCTACTGTCGTAAGTCCGTCCGTTACAATTAGATTTACTACCTAAGTGTTCTGTCCAATGTTTTATGTATTTTCCCGGCACGAAACTTTTTAAATGTGCACAAATCTAGTGGAAAGAACCACCCCCAAACCGACGAGCTCAAGCCGTGCTAAGACCAGCGTGCCACATTCCACTACTTTAAATGGTTTGACACATTTTGGCGCCCAACGTATGAGCATTTTTTTAAAAAAAAAAAAAAAAATGCCGTACAATTCAATATCGAAATCTTTAAGGAAAAAAACGCAAGTCCCGGAAGATGTTTCATGTAATACGTCATGCCTGCGTAGCGGCGATTTTTTTTCCAAAAAGGTTTAAATATTGAAGAACGGATTAGTTCAAATCGAATTGAATCAATTGGAGTAAGTCATAAACATAATGATTATAAAGTCAATAGTTTATTTGCGACTACAATAGATACAAAGAGAGGAGGCCTATGAAATTCAATAAATGTAGTATTGTCCTGTGATTTGTCTAACTATTGCGTCAGTACAAATACGATTTGTAAACCGAATTAAAACACCTTATTCACATATGCAAAATTTTACTTAGTTTTCTGAAAGAAAACAAAAATGTAATAATTTTATTTAAGACAAAAGAAAAATTATGTATACATAGCATTTAACTTATGATTAAATTCATAAAAACTTAAAATGCTTAAAATACTTAATAAATTTTGTTGAAATGGAGATTAAAAGAATAAACCACACCTTACCAATCACGTGTCGATTCACACCAAACCGCTATCCTGAAAACAGAAAATCAAAAAGATCAATTAAAACAACATATTTCTTATATTTGAAGAATATTTAAATCTATAATATATTTTTATAAAATCAAATTAAAGATCTGAATTAATTGAACTAACTTAACTAAAATATTATTTAGAATATTTACTAATACTTATATAGTTTTGTTTCGTTTATGTATTGTAGATGTATATATAATACTCTAAAACACTAATTTTGTTATTTCGTACAAGTACTCATGTTTTCATACTTATAAAACATATATTTATTTTCAATTCATCACTTTAAAATACTATTTTGTTTATCATGTGTTAGATTCTCTTAACAAATCAAGTTTGTTACCCAAGTCTTTTGTTTTGTTTGTTTATCTTCACACAACAAAACAAGACATTTGTTTAACTATTTTATTTTAGGTTTATTACTTTGTTACAACTCATTTTACTTAAAAAATAGTATGGTCCAGATCCAAAAGGTTAATTTAAGGTGAATCTTAGTTTTTTTTTTAGTTTTACTAGCTTTCGTGAATATCAGTTTTAGACTTCTTTTTTTTTTGTTTTGGGTTAATATTCCTACTGTTAAAATGGAAGGACGAGATTTAAGATCCAAAAACAAAAACCAGGGTCAGAATAGATCAACACCAGCAAGAACAGCAGCAAATACCAATACTGTCCGTACTACAACAACGACAACAAATACTATCCCAACACTAATGTCTTTAGCTTTTCCACAAATACCGGTGACAAACCAACAAACGACATCATCACCAAACACAGATGGGACTATAACGTCACCTCAGTATAGTTCACAGTTCGCTCAAGAAATTAGGGAACAATATAATTCCCAACGCGTATTAAATTTGAATCAAAACGTAGGAGTGGGAAATGAAACCGTAATAAACAATGACGGTCTAACGCTACGCGATTACATCGGTTGGCGCATCAGAAGCAGCCATAATGACACAAGTCAAAGAAACACTCCAACAACTAGTTCCACAAATAGTTCGAGAAGTTGTCAGAACAGAACGTAATTGCTCGTTTGATTCCATAAACATAACACCAAGTCAGCCAACACAGATAAGAAACCTGGAAGAACATTCGCATACTAGGCCACAAGAGATTTCAAATCACCAACAACAACCATACCAACAACAGCCACAACAACAACCTTTTACATTTCAAAATGTGCAGTCCTTTCAACGAATAAACACACCACTAGAATTGGAAAAATGGGGGATAAAGTTCGATGGGAGCCGTAAATCGTTCACCGTGGAAGACTTCGTATTCCGAGTAGAATCCTTGCAATTGGACTACAACTGTCCCATGGCGACTCTGATGAAAGGGTTTCATCACTTATTATCTGGGAGCGCACACGAATGGTTTTGGACATTTCGTCGAGAGAATCCATATTGTGAATGGCCCCAATTGAAATATAATCTGATCCGCAAGTTTCGAAGATTCGAAAGCGACTCCGAAATACAGAGATGTATTATGGAAAGAAGACAAAATCCCTCGGAGTCCTCAGAAGCATTTATCGGGGAAATTATTGCTCTTAAAAACCAACTTAGCAGAGATATAAGAGAACAAGAACTAGTGAGAATTGTCAAAGATAACCTTAAGGACGGCATCTACCAACTCATATACCCTATAAACATCCATAGCTTCGATCATCTATTGGAAGAGTGTAGAAGAGCAGAAAGAAATATCTTTAAAAGAAATAACCATCGTCCATATAACAATAGGCGTGTAAACGAAGTAGAATTCGAAGAAATAACTAACGACATTGAGGCAATCAAATTAAACACACCCAGACAATTGATCTGCTGGAATTGTAAAATCGTAGGACATTCGTTTGTAGATTGCAACTCAGAACAGAGGAACCTATTCTGTTACAAATGTGGGTTCGAGAATGTGATAACGCCCAAATGTCCTAGATGCTCGGGAAACAAGCAGTAGAACATGGCGAGAACTGGGGCGGCATGTTCGTAACAAAACCAGTAAAACATCCACTAAAACCAATATTATCAAACAACAATAATCAACTCAACAACAAATTAAAAACCATATACGAAAATTTAAAGAAAAATATAACTAAAGAAAATAACCGAACATCTAATGACTATGGGGAAAACAATATGAGTTTGAGAAATGAACAAAACCCTAAGATGCACAATATCGCTAAATTTAATGTAAAAATACCAATGGTCAATAAGTTTTCGACATATGACCAACGTTTGGCAAATTACGAAAAAGTCCGTAAGAGGATATTTCAAGATTTTGTCCCGAAAGAAAATGAAAGAATCAAGAAGACTAGGGACAGATATAACAATAGAAAAACAGAGAGAAAAGAAATCGCGTCAACTCGTTTAGATTCGGACACAGACATTCGACCATACATGGACCTAGAAATTAATGGTATAACTTTGAAAGGACTCATGGACAGTGGGGCCTCTATAAGTTGTTTAGGAAAAAATTGTTTAGAAAACGTTAGAAAAATGGCATGTAAAATTTTGGATTTCAAATCATCAATTAGAACAGCTGATGGTAATGGTCATCAGATAGTAGGAAAAGTAAAGGTTTTGGCTAAAATAGGTTTGAAAGAAAAAGAAATCTTACTATACTTAGTACCCAATTTACAGCAAGAACTGATCTTAGGATACGATTTTTGGAAAAATATTGGAATAAGAATTTGTACCCGAAGTGAATATATTAACGAAATCTCACAGGAAGTAGAAGACAACAGCAAAATTCATCAATTGAGTGCACAACAACAACAAATTCTGGATGAAGTTAAAAATTATTTTAAATGTTACACAAAATATGGTTTGGGGAAAACGAGTTTAGAAACACACGTCATAGAAACAGGTGATGCAACACCAAAGAAGATGCGGTACTATCCCGTAAGCCCAGCTGTACAGAAACTAACATATGCAGAACTGGATAGAATGTTAGAACTAGATGTTATCGAAATTGCGAAAGAAGCTGAATGGAACAACAGAACTACGCTAGTTATTAAACCGAACAAAAACAGATTGTGTTTGGATGCGAGGGAACTAAACAAGGTAACGAAAAAGGATGCGTACCCCCTTCCAAACATTGACGGCTTGTTAGCACGATTAGGAGATACTCACTATATATCGGCCATAGACCTAAAGGATGCATTTTGGCAGATTCCTCTTGAGGAATCAAGCCGGCCTAAAACAGCGTTCACGGTTCAAGGTAGGCCACATTACCAATTTAAGGTAATGCCATTCGGCTTGTGCAACGCTGCACAACGCCTATGTCGACTGATGGACAAAGTGGTACCATCTGAACTGAAGGACAAGATCTTCGTTTACTTGGATGATCTTCTAGTTGTGTCAAGCGATTTCGAAAGCCATATGGAATTATTGAAAGTCATAGGAGAGAGACTAACAGCTGCAGGATTGACGATAAACATGGAAAAATCAAAATTTTGCCATAAGGAACTGAAATATCTCGGTTACATTGTGGGAGGTGGAATGCTTAAGCCAGATAGAGGAAAAGTCGAAGCCATTTTGAATATAAATCCGCCGAAAACAGCAAAGGACGTTAGAAAATTCTTGGGTACAGTAGGATGGTACCGTAGATTTCTATATGACTTTTCTACAATTACAGCACCTTTAACTGATACACTTAAAAAGTCAGCAAAGTTTGTATTAACACCAGAAGCTAGAACAGCATTTGAGGATCTAAAACAACGCTTGGTGTCTAGTCCAATTCTTTCGAGTCCAGACTTCGAAAAACATTTCTATGTACAATGCGATGCATCTAATGTCGGAATAGGAGCTGTTTTATTTCAGAAAGATGAAAACGATGGAGAGCATCCCATAGAGTATTTCTCGAAAAAACTAAATACCGCCCAGAAGAACTACTCTACCACGGAAAAGGAGTGTTTAGCCGTAGTGTTAGCCATCGAGAAATTTAGACAATATATAGAGCTAATGGACTTTACGGTAATTACCGATCACTCTTCTTTGAAATGGTTAATGAGACAGCAGGATCTTAATGGACGATTAGCCAGGTGGAGCTTAAAGCTACAAGGATTCAAATTCAACATTGAACACCGAAAAGGCTCAAAAAACGTCGTACCAGACATGTTATCCAGGCTTGACATGGAAGAAATCCACATACTAAATTTTGATTCGGAAGAATTCAAAAACCCACATTATCTGTCATTAATCGACACCATAACGCAAAATCAAGAGAGATTACCAGACATTAAAATTTCAGAACATGTAATATATAAAAAAGTAAAATTCAACAGAGAGGATGAAGAATACGAGAATAATTGTTGGAAAATATGGTTACCTGACGGATTAAAGGACGAAATCATTAAAAAGTCTCATATAGAAAACACATCACATGGAGGGACAGCAAAAACTTTATTCAATATTAGAGAATTTTTCTACTGGCCGTCGATGGTAAAAGACATCCGAAATTATGTAAGAACTTGCGAAGTTTGCAAAGAAATAAAACACCCTAAGCAAATTTTAAGGCCACTTATGGGTAAAGAAGTCGTTACGCAAAGGCCTTTTCAAAAAATCTACGTAGATTTTCTGGGTCCATATCCAAGAACTAAATCTGGTAATGTGTTTATCTTTATAGTGTTAGACCACAAAACGAAATTTGTACTACTTAAAGCAATGGCGAAAGCGTCTACTAAAGCGGTGAACAAATTTCTAACGGATGAAGTTTTTTACAAATTCGGTGTACCTGAACAACTGCACTCGGACAACGGCAAACAATTTACTTCTAAAATGTTTCAAGAATTATTGCAAATATTCGGAGTGAAACACATCAGAACACCTATATACGCACCTCAAGCTAATGCGAGTGAAAGGGTCAATCAATCCATATTATCAAGCATACGTAGCTATCTGCTAGAAGACCAATCCAGATGGGATGAAAATCTGAGCAAAATCGAAAGTTCTCTAAGATCAAGTGTACATGCGTCGACCGGCGTGGCACCATATTTTGCTTTGACGGGATATAACATGATTACGCATGCGGATGCATACGAAATAATGAGAAAGCTTAATTGTGTAGAAGATGGTGAAACCTTAATACTACCGAAGTCAGGACAAATGCAAATAATCCACCAAAAGATGCAAGAGAAAACGCATTTAGCTTATGAAAGAAACGTCAAATCGTACAACAAACGGGGAAAAATCATAAATTTTAAAGAGGGTCAAGAAGTCTATCGCAAAAACTTTATACAAAGTAATTTCTCGAAGGCAATTAACGCAAAGTTGTGCAAACCATGGCTAAAGTGCCGTATACGTAAAAAAATTGGTCAAAACCAATATGAAGTGGAAAATTTAAATGGCCATCTGATCGGTGTTATACATGCTCAACACTTAAAGCAATAGTCACAACAGTCCTCTTAAATGAATTTAGTTTCTTTGTAAATATCCGATATATAACTTTTCACATAACTAACAAACTAAACTACCTCAACAAGCCATTCTATTTAAGATGAATAAATAAATTCAAATACATTTCAAACTAAAACGATTAAAAAAAAAAAAAAAAAATGTATGTACCTACTCACCTGAAATTAGCTAATGCAATGGTAAACGGCTGTTGAACTCAACGTTGCTATATGATACAACAACAGGCTTTCATGTTAAAAAAAGATGTGCAACTACTCAATATTGAAAGTTTAGGCACCAAATAGGTATAATATCAGTAACAGGCTGAACACTAAAAGAAAAAAATGTTAATACAGATTTGTCTTAAGAAAAATAAACATAAATTTGATACACATTGACTTGGTTTTGAACACCACCACCTTTTCCATGTAGCGAAATTCGTTTTAAAAAAGTTAGTTCCATACACCAAAACATAAAGACCGCAGCTATCCATACATGACCTGCAATGACAGGAAAAATGAGGTTCATTTGCCCGCGTATTCAAATTGCAGCACTTACGTACACTTTCTGTCTGACTCTTGTTTCACTTCCTTTGATGGTCATGCAACACTATAGCGACATAAGGTTTACTTAAAGGCTCAGGTCATCATTTCATAGTCATTTATTTATTTACCATATTATTAAAGCAAACCAATGATCAGACTCGTTCCCGGACTGCGTTCATTTCCCAGCTTTTGTCTCTCCACGGGTATCGAGACAATAGCAGGCTTTGTGACGGTAACGTTGTCTTGACAATAAAATAAACACATTTTGCTGGACTTATCTTCAAAACCAATAGAATATTAAACAACACTTTATTTTTCTTGATTTTTTTTGCTGTTGGTTGAAACGTAAACAAACAAATAATAATCAGCTGTGTTCGTAACTCTACACACTATTGTTTATGTTTTATTGTTGCCTGACTTTCTCATTGACAGACATATACAAAAGGTTAATGACATACAGAGGGCAGTGGCGTTTTATGTTAAAGAAAAGGGATCAATCACAATAACCAACTTAACAAAAAATCATGTAATGACCTACAAGTGTTCTTGAAACATTAGGAAATGAAAAACCGAAGGGGAGGTGGGGAATGAGCGTAAACTTAGGCTTCAACACGCACTTTTCAAGATTACAAGATTCATTACAAGGTTAAGTAGCAAAGTGCGTGGTGTTAGCTCAAGTGTTTGCACAAGTTTACAAAGACATAAAACAATAATTTTTTTTCTGAATTATTTAAAATAAAAGTTAAACTTTGTTTTGTTTTAAACTAATGAGCGATTATACTATTAAAATATTGATTGAGAAAGGTAAGAATAAAATTTAAAGTAATACAAAATTATTTCAAGTAGATCAGTATTTTATGAAATAATAGTCACAATCATATACAATGAAACAAGTATTTTCTCTAATCATAACTATTTCAATAGTTATATGTATATTAAATATTATATTGTTACATTGTATATGATCAAATGTTTACGCAAAAAAAAACGAAAAAACAAAATACTGATTAATTTTATGTTTCCTAAAAAGAAAAAAGGCAGTCATCAATGACCCCGAGCCACCTAGTGAAGCCCAAAACGAAAAAAAGAACAGATTAGCAAAGACAACAACACCAAATAAAGGAGCTTTTTATTTAATTCGCCACAAAAGCACAGACAAATAAATCATATCCAAGGCTGGGAGTACAGTTTTCGTAAGTCGTATATACACCTAGTAACAAACGAAACAGCCAGGGTAAGCCGTTAAACTATAGTTTTAGCCAAACGTAACCTTGACATTGCATGTCCTATTCGACCTCTGAAGGTCAAGGCATAGCAATAAGGTCACCTTCAAATACCAACAAAAAAAAGAAAACGTGACTCAAGAAAAACTAAAATACAAATCATTATTATATGTTGTGTATATGTGTGTAGTTTGTCACATTTGTAAACATAAATTATAAAAATTAAGTAGTTATTTTGTTCATAAATTCGTTGAGAAATTTCTAGAAATAAGTTAATTTCAAAACTAAATCAAAAAAATATTATTAATTTAACAGAATTTATTTTAAAAAAAATAAATTTGTCTTTTTTCTAATCGTTACGTATATTTATATATAATTATTATAAAAAAAAGAGATATTTCAAAAATATAAAAATATTAATACCTATATATGTATATATGAATTTCTATATAAGTGTAAAAAATCAAAAAAATTCCAGTATAAGAAAATATAAAACTAAATATTTAAACTTATTTATAAACAGATTACAAGATTTATTAATTAATATATTTACCAAAGTTTATTTTATTTTTCATTATATAATAACTGTAACTAAATTAATTCGTGAATTGTAATGATAAAATTAACATAATTTGAGAGATTTTTCTAATTAAATGAATAACAAATGTTTTTTACACGAATCAGTTTAGTTAAGTTAAAGATATACAATTAATTTTTAATAATCTAAACATAACTATAATAAATATAAAATAATAATTCAATATTCTAAGAAAATTCAAATAAAATAACAAATATTGTAATAGATTTTAATAGACTATTATAGTATTTGTTGTAATGTTTAAATATCAATATACTTAATAACAATATACTATACTTAATAACAATAATAAAATAACTAGTCAAAATAAATAAATAAATAAATAAATAAATAAATAAATAAATAAATAAATAAATAAATAAATAAATAAATAAATAAATAAATAAATAAATAAATAAATAAATAAATAAATAAATAAATAAATAAATAAATAAATAAATAAATAAATAAATAAATAAATAAATAAATAAATAAATAAATAAATAAATAAATAAATAAATAAATAAATAAATAAATAAATAAATAAATAAATAAATAAATAAATAAATAAATAAATAAATAAATAAATAAATAAATAAATAAATAAATAAATAAATAAATAAATAAATAAATAAATAAATAAATAAATAAATAAATAAATAAATAAATAAATAAATAAATAAATAAATAAATAAATAAATAAATAAATAAATAAATAAATAAATAAATAAATAAATAAATAAATAAATAAATAAATAAATAAATAAATAAATAAATAAATAAATAAATAAATAAATACATAAATTATACTAAATAAAACTAAATAAATTAAATAAATTATCAAATTAAGTAAATCAAATAAATTAACTAAATAAAACTAAATTAAAATACCAATTAAATAAATATAATAACAATAATAATACAAATTATAAACAGAGATTAACAAAAAAGTAACAGATGATTCTAATCTCATAACAGTTTTTTTTTTTTAAAAAAAAAACTATTGTTATATTATAATTTGTCTTAAGTATATTTAAACAATAAAATTGTTAACTGATTTAGTTATAAATCCATATTCATAAATTGTTATGAAACAGTATATTAATTTTTTTTTGTATTATCAATATTATCTGTAAGTTTGTTTGATTATTATTTTATACATATAATTATTTTTGTAAACTGATCATTTTTGTTCGTATTTATTCTCTTATATTAAATAAATCAATGTTTATATTTAGGACTTATATATGAAATTTAATGCTTATTATTTGAAAATGCAAGGTTAAAAGTAAAGAGGTAATGGTGTGAATTGTGGTGAATTGGTAAGTTTGCTTCAAGGGACTTCTAGAATTCACAAGGAAGGTGACCAGAAGTCAAGGATGACTGAAATACTGTCATACTAGGGGAGGGCAACCTTCGAGGACAAGTCCAACTCTGTCACTATGTAAAATCCTGATCGTCATAGCATATGTAAGAATTCCTACTGTCGTAAGTCCGTCCGTTACAATTAGATTTACTACCTAAGTGTTCTGTCCAATGTTTTATGTATTTTCCCGGCACGAAACTTTTTAAATGTGCACAAATCTAGTGGAAAGAACCACCCCCAAACCGACGAGCTCAAGCCGTGCTAAGACCAGCGTGCCACATTCCACTACTTTAAATGGTTTGTCACAATTCTGTTGAATTGCTTGATATCTGTCATTGGAGAACGATTTTTATCAAACTCGTTTAAATCAATCGATTTCCATCACATACTTGGGGCTGAATTACCGCATTCGTGCACGAATTATAATAAAATGTACCACATTTCTTGCTCGATATTGTAGCCATTATCTCAAATAGGAAAATTACGATCAATGTTAATCCATCTCGAATGCGGTAATTCGCCCTATGATTCTCTTATTATTTTCTAGCAAAACTTCACATCTTTTGTCGTTTTAAAATCGTTTCGTTATTGTATGCTTTATACATGTAAATTCGAAAATGTTTTTGTTCGAATCGAATTACACAATAAACCCCTAGGTGCCGAAATACGGTATTCGTATCGAGTAAAATTTATTGTAATTTTCTTATTTGAGTATGTGTTATAGTAATTTCGATCACAAAAATGCCGAAATCGGCCACCTATAAATTGGAAATTTGATTTGTTGTATGTAGAAATTTGACTTGTTGTATGTATAAAACTATATTTTTAATTAGTTAATTATTTCCTTAAAAAAAGTGTAGGGAAATCCGTAAAATAATATAAGAACAATCTTAATAAATGATAAATACTTTTCAACAATAATATTTTAAAATCAAATATCATGTATTAAAATATCCATTAAATAATTATGAACTATAAACTTAATGTCAACATAACTAAATGACAAAGTTATTAAAAAATTGACATCAAGTTTTTGTTCTGTAAAAGTGTTTTATTAAGTTATTTTTAAACAAAACTGAAGGTAAATGAACATTTATCAAAAATATACATGTTTGTGTGTAGCCTGTTGTTTGAATCACACAAAACAGCAAGTGGCAACACCATTGCGGCTGACATCAGCGAGCTACAATTGGGAGGTCATGAGCCAATCAGTCCCTATAAGAAACGCACGGTGTGTAAGTATTTGCATCAATTTAAGACACCTTGTTAATAGAAACACAAAACTTAACAAAGGCGGTAACCTTGTACATAAGTAGGGACACATTGCTGACACCAAAACACCCTGTTATTATAGACATTAATCATACATAACACCCTGTTATTGTAGACATTAATCACATATAACACCCTGTTATTATAGACACTTAATATATGAGACACCCCATTATCATAAATACGAAATTAAGCATCCTGTTATCCAAGACCCAAACCAAAATAAGGAGGAACAAAATGGAATTGAAACATGGCTAAAAATCGGAACAAAATGGAATGGAACACACATTTCGTCTAAAACTAGGGAACAAAATGGAATGGAACACTAAAAATTAATGAAATGGGATTTCCCTACAATAACAACCAAATTGTATATAAATATTACGATTTTAAATGAAAATTCGCAACTTCTAAATAAATTTGAAAATGGTTAGTTTGTAATTGGAAGAATTAATTCCCTGTTCTGTATCAGAGTATCGTTTTGATAGATTTAAAACATTAATATCGACTTGAATTAGTTATTAAAAATATTTAGTACTTACCATAGAAATATTGAATATAAAAATACTTTACACCTGTTTTTTCATAATTTATCGTATATTTTCAGTTTAATTAAATACTTTGTTTTTGTTTTAATTTCCTCTAATGATTTTTTTTTTTCCTTTTAATACAACAACGACACTTTTTTATTGTTTGTTTATTTTGAATAATTAAAAATACGTTATATTGTTGAATTTAAAGTGTGCGTGTGTTTGTGTATTCTTGATTAAATTAATTCATATGTTTTGTTTTTCTTCCATTTCATTATTCTTCACATTTGTATTATAAATTAAATTAGCTTTTCTTGTTTTCTGTTTTAAGTCTAAAGTTTAAAATTTAATGCTGTCCTATTAATTATATTATTATTTGTTTTTTTCTTTAGAAAACACGATGTTTAAGTTTTTCGTTTATGAAATTTATAGTCTATAATAAGGTCAATATGTTTGAATTGTTTATTTTACATTAAATTAAATTTAGTTTAGTTAATTTGTTTTGGTTTTTAATATTATGATACTTTTGTTTTGTTCTTTCTTTTTATTTTTTGAAATATCTGTTATATTGAATTAAATTTATTTAGACGAAGATTAATTGTTTGTTATTAAATTACTTTTTCAATTAATTTAAAAAGTACTTAATTTTTATTATAATTAATTTACAAACATCGATGAGTATTTATTTTTTATTTTTTTTAAAAAGTAAATTGTTTTTATTAATATTTATTATTATGCTACAAAAAATTGTTTCGTACGTATTTTCATGTAATTTCTTTTTCAAGTTTTACAACTTCCAATGTATGTATGCTTCATTTACTTAATAATATTATTATTTAGTTGTATTATTTACAGCTTTTTCATTAAAAGATAAATTAATTTTATAAGACTTTGCTGTTTAATTTAATGTATTGGGAGTTTGTCGTTTAAATAGACTAAACACTTGGTTATTCTTTGATATTTTTTCGTTCTGATTTGTAAAATTATAACTATTATTTAAGTCTTTTTAATATTTGTTTTATTTTTAAATGATTTAAACATTAAGAGCAAAATGTTTATTCCATAAAAAAATTATGGTTTCCCAAATGGCCTCTCTTAACAAATTTTTCTTCTTCTAAAATTAAACTGCAATTTCAGCTGTATAATCCTTTTCTAATCAGTACAGTACACAAAGATTCAAACGAATTTCATAGGCTTAAAATTTTAGTACTTCAAACGTATTGAATTCATTCCTTTTAGAATTAATGTTTTCTTTAATTAAAATCCATTACAAAATAGCTTCTATCTTAAAAAGAGTCTGAAACCAGACTGAAACATATCAAATAATTCGAAATTTGTTTTTTTTAATAAAAAGATACAACATAGACTAAATTTAAAAGCTATTCTATTTAACGATGGACCAATTACTGAAAGTTACGTGTTTACATGTCAGCCCATTTTCTTAGGTTCGCTCCTTGTGTAGTAGGAACTTTAACGTTGGGAGGGTGTAATATATGATCGTGGTTGGATCAGTATCGAGGACCTGGATGGTTAGTTACAAAAGCAAAACGCTGTTGTAATGTAGTGCCTAGTCCACGCATGCTGTCGTTGTACGAGATGATCCTTCCGAACAATAAGAATGTGGGAGAAGGGGCACTACGGACAAGGGTATTGACGAAGATAGTACTTTAGGCTGGGTCTTACGTTAACGCAAGTTAATGCCAGGATCATGGAACATAAACGACATGTTAGAGAATTGGATGTGGGTGATTGTTGAGAGACACTTGGCTTACGGCATCTTTTTTTGAGTAAAATAAATAAACATATAACACTCGAAAGTTACGAGAAGTTGACTCTGCTCTCTGACGAGGAGCTGGATATTACCGTAATATCTACTCACAGTCAAAAGGCAGAGGGATCAGGCCCTACCGTTGAGGACAAGAGCACCCAACAGAGTCGTACGATTGAAGGTCACTAATGTGTCGCTAAGGACGTCAATATTGTTCGGCAGGTCACAGTGGAGGAGTTGCCTAGTGCAAGGAATGGAACCCCGAAATGTCTAGTATATCTGCAAAAATTGGAGAAGTGCTCCGGCGTTGTTAACCCGCATCGAAAAATTTTAAAGGAATTACGGCACTGTAAATGCATTTTGGCATTGTGAGGACAGGGGGCGCAACTCCGGCTAGCGCTAAAGTTTCCCAAAATAACCGCAATAAGAGGGCTATATCGGGAGAAGTTTAGCCATCTTCCATCTGATGAATGTTTTTTGTTGTTTTTTTTTTTGTGGTTTTTCTGGAAATTTCTGATTAAAACCTAAAAATCTTACATATTCAAAAGAACTTTAAAAAAGCTATTTAAGTGGACCAAGTGAGAAACCATTTTCAAAACAAATAATATTTGTTTAATTAATAAAAATCATAACAAAATGTGTTTAAAACAGGAAGTTGTAAATTTCGCTTTAACTATACATATGTATATTGTTAAAATTTTTGGAATATTATTAAAACGCACACAAGAGATATTTAGATTAGTTGGAGGTAAAAATTCAATTAAAATTAATAGTAGTTTGTTTTTGTTTGTCACACTTAATATTGTTGCGTTATTATTTATTTTATTAAAAAAAAAGAAGAAACAAACGACATTTAAGCTTAATAATTAATACCAATTTGAATAATTTATTAAATTTACTACGTTTAATTAAATATTTTCTTGGCAACCGTTTCATTTAGGCCCTTAATCGTACAACTGCTTTTTGCTGTAAACTCTGTTTACGACTAAAGTTAACAGTGTAAAAAAGATGAGGATGTAGATTTTGTATGGTTACAACCAATTCGTTGGTAAGGAAATTAAAGCGTTATTTGTTTTTTGTTTATATATTTTTTAAGTTTTGTTGGGTAATTTTCTAGTTATTTATAGTATGTATATTGCTTATATTTAAAAATTAAATGGAATTTATCATTCCGGTTGCTTCCAATTGTATGTTATAAGGAAAAGATATTTGCAGGGTTTAATTTGTTGATTTAGAAAGAAGAATAGTTTTGGCAAGTGATAAAAGTATTGCTTACTTTTGTTAAATTAAGACGAGTTGCTTTATCTTTAGGTAGATTGTAATTTAAAATTAAACTAAATGGGTTTTGTCAATAACTGATTTAAACAATGATATAAACCTAAACAAGTTTTGCTAGTTTGAACTTTAAGTAATAAAATTTTGTAAATAATATAAAATAGTACTAACAAAATAATAATAATTTTTTTAACAATTTGTAATTGTTAATAAAAAAAATGTGTTAAAGCTCCTTTTAATAAAAAAAGAGTCTTAAATGTTTATACACATACACAAACACTAATTTTGGGAAAGGAGGAAAGGGATTAAATTAAAAAAAAAATAAAAAAAAAAATTTTGTTAAATAAAATAATTTATTATTTTCTCAAAAAATAAAACAAAGTTTTTTTTTTAAATAAATATTTACAAAATCAAAAAAATCATATATTTTACCATATTAAAATTAAAATAAGTCTTAAAATTTGTTTATTTTTAAAATTATAACTATTTAAACAAAAACACCAATCACTGGAGTTTTGCTTTGTTTTTTTCCTTTTTTTTTTAAGAAAACTAAACATATTGTTTACAAACACCTTTAATTTATTTGTTGTTACATTTTACTATAATTTTCTATTTATTTGTTTTTTGTGCTTAAATTTCTACTAAATTTTCTTTGACACATTTAGGTTGCAATTAATTTAATAATTAATTGTTTGTTTGTTTTTTTTTTTTTTTGTTTCAATTGTACAATACTGTTGTATTTTCTATGGTGTCGTTAACTTGCTTTATTTTTGTTTTTTTTTCGATAATTTTTTAATAAATAAACAAAAACTTTTAAATTATTATAAAATAATTAAACTAATAAACAAACAAAAACGAAAAATTAAATTAAAAAAATAATATAAATTATGAATTTTAGCTAAAAAAAAAAATTATATACAAAATATGGTTGGTTGGTCTTATTTTTTAATAAAAAAAAAAAAAATTAAAAAAAAACTTAAAAAAATATCTCTATATTAAAAATAAAATTTTATTTATAAATTAAATGCCTTAGGGATAAAATTATTTCATGTTTTTATATATATATATATATATATATATATATATATATATATATAAAAAAAAACAAACGTAGTGTTTGTGTTAGTTTAAATTTTTTGTAAAAATTTCAATGATGGAGGTTTTTAAATGATAATGGGGGGATGGATGGATAATAAAATTAGATTAGACTGTGAAATTTAAGCAGTTAACATTTTGTTTTATTAGTTTTAAAACTTGTACATGCAATTCCAATTAAATAAATATATAAATAATCTAAACAATAATTAAAGTCCGTTCGTATGCGCTTTGTTTCTAAGGCTTTTTCCGAAAACGAAAAATTAAATTTTTAAAAATTTTTTAGCATTTATTTTATAATATAAGGCTGCTTATTTAAATTAAAAATATCAGTTATTTTTCAAATTAAACAAATCATTATGATATTAAAAACAATTTTTTTAATTATACATTTAAAAATTATTGAAAATTACTGTACAATTATTACGTCCAAAAAATTATAATTTTATATTTACTTAAAAATTCTAAATGATTGTAAAATTTTATAAAAGAAATTCAAAAAATTGTGTGCTTATATTTATAAATTTCTCAATTTTTAACCTCATGCTAAAGTTTTAATTAGATTTAGAAGAATTCTATACGTTCGGTTGAAGTTCTTGGGAAATTGTGTAAGTTAAAAATAAAATTTGGCAGAAATTTTAAGAACAACAAAATAACAAAAATCGTTCGGTAAATTGTCCATGTTGTTTTAGAAAAGGTACAAAATTTTAATTAAAAATGGAGCTGTTTGGCTCAACCGTTTATTTTTTTTCCACTCTTGTTATGTTTTTTTAGTAAAACTTGCCAGAAATTGCCTGCGTTATTGACAAAAATTTCAATTAATTTTAATAAAATTTTGTGAACAGCATTTTAATATCTAAAACAGAGCATGTTTGTTTAGTTCCGTGACCTGTCACAGAGTGTCTAAAAGGTGTCATTTTACATTTTAGAAAATAAGGTAGAATATTATGTTTCACAAGATTAAAAGATTGTCTTACTTGTGTGAGCCAATGCTTTTTCTCATAAACAATTTCTTTACAAATAGACGTATACGTTGAAGAGTCTTTTTTTAAATATACCAAGAAGTTTAATTCTTTTTGTCAGGTCATACTTCTTGCCACAATAGATCAGTTTTGTATTGTATTAATAATTTGTACCAAAAGTACTCAGATTAATTGTATTTTTGTCTACCTCAAATAAATTCAAAACAGTCATATCAAAGATCTTTAGTTTCCATATAATGAATTCCACCAAATAGCATAGAAAAAAATACAAGGTCATTTTAATTTTTATTCTTTAAAATTTCGAAAAACTCGCGATTTTATTCACGATTTCAATTTTTAATAAAAATCAAGATAAATTACATGTGCTGATTTTATTGATTTAAGATGCATTTGATAATTTAAAAAAATATTTCTTTTCAGATGCACTTTTGCAATTTTAAATTGTTTCAAATAATCTTAAAAATTTACTAAAAAACCTAATTAAAATTTGTATGTATATTTAACACCAACACTTTTTTTCTCCATAAGAAAACCAGTTATTTAAAAAAAAAAATTGTCTTTAGTAAGTTCTCGTACGATAAAGTACAACTTCAAATATACACAAACCATTATCGAGAAGTCGGATTTTTAAAAGTTAAATAAATATTTAACATTAAACTTCATTAAGGTCCTGGTTTACTAAATGCGAACGAACATTTTCTTTCTTATTTTATATTGAAAACAACAAATAAATTTTAATTTTTTTATTGCTTTCAATATAAAATAAGAAAGAAAATGTTCGTTCGCATTTAGTGAAAGTACATTCATAATGCAATTGAATTTTTAAATTTTTCCAATGTCGAATGTTCCCTGTCGAATGTAGAAAAATTTATTATATTATTCAAATTCGTAATTTTTACTAATTATTGTAATACTACTGTATATAATGTTGCATTCTCCAATTTTAATTTGTAAATTTGTAAATATTTAAATAAATCGTTTCTTGTAGGGAGAAAAGTGTTGGTGTTAAATATAAAGTGTTAATTTGGTAATACTTTTTAAAATTATTTGGAAAAATTAAAATTTTACGTGGAGAACATTTTTCAAAGTAAATATGAAAATTGCAGTTGCATTTGCATCAAGAATGCATTTTTAGAAGTTATATATATTTTTTAATTATGTAACCTAAAGAGTATATTCTTATCTTTTAAATGCGTTTTAAATCAATAAAATCCGATATCAGCTTCATAAGATAACTCAATTTATATTATTTTTCAAAAAATTCAAATCGCGAGTTTTTCGAAATTTACCGAATATACTTAAAATCGAAAGACCTAATTTAATTTATATGTGCTGTCTTATGGAATTCATGATATCTTAAAACTATTGATCATATATATTAAATAAAAGTTTCAAACCAATATTTTATATAAAAAAAAAAATATTTCCTGTACAGTCCAAGTATTTAAATTGTCCAATTGCTAAAGCAAGCAATATTTGCAACATATTCTAAGATTATCGTTGTTAACAGCACAAAGTTTTCGAATATAAACATTTATTTTTAGTTTCACAATAAATTGGAATTATCTGTTAAAAAACTAACTTTTTACTGCTTTAAATTTCAAATAAAAAAAAAACATTTAAGGCTCTTTTTTTAAATATTGTTTGTGTAAATGAATGTAATTGTATATATATATAGTAAGGGTTAAAAAAAAGATCAAAAACAATATGTATCTACATATATTTACCTTGTTTTCTTTTACTTTTGTAAGTTACTATTTAAACAGCTAACGGTGGTGGTATTGTGTGTGGTATGAGGTCTCATAATGCAGCTGAATTAAATTCTAATATTAAACTATTGCTGCCACCAATGCCATTTGTAGTAGTGTTAGAAAGCTGATGATGATTGTGAAGATGACTTTGTGGTTGCTGCAGAGAAGATGTTGCTGGAGTAGTTGATGATGATGTTGATGTTACCACCTGCTGCTGCTGTTGATTATTTTGGGTCTGATTTGCTGGTTGTTGGTGTCAAGAAGTCATTATGGACTTAACAGTATCATCAATGCCACCAACTACACAATTAAAATCGTTTAATTGTTGTTGTTGCGTATGATTTACCGAAATATTACTGCCACCTGTGGCATTGGTATGATGATGATTGCTCATTGGCGGATCAGTGGTTGGTGTTGTTGCAACATGGCCATGATGTTGTTGCTGTACGTTATTGTGGTGTAGCGCACTATGATTCATTATTTGAGAATGGGCCGCTGCACCGGATGTATCCATAAGCAGTGGAGCCTCTGTAGAGGAATTGCCCATTAAACAATCACCCAATTCATCGACTAATTGCCGGCGTTTCGTTGACTCCTGACACGCGACGGCATTATTGCCACCACCACCACTTGGATTATCGTTGAGAATGGTATCGCCTAGAAATGAGCCCATTGAATGATCTAAGGAGAAGGATAGTGAATCTGCCTCGGAACTCTGCAAATTCAAGATGCTATCGATAGCATTTTGAACATGGCGGGTTATATCATCATCAAATTCTCCAGTTCCGGCATGGTGATGACCGTGTATGTTGCCCTGTTGTTGATGATTCATCTGTAACATGTGATTGCTTAGCATTTGCTGCTGCTGTGCAGTCATATTTTGATGTTGCGCCAGGCTCATGAAATGTTGTGGATGTTGTTGATTGTTCTCCATGTGACTGTTGTAGGAAGAAAAATTCTGATGGCCCATCATGTGTGCAAAACCATTAGTTTGAGAAGGATTCTCTTGGGCGGTGCTATCTACACCTAAACCATCATGTAGTGATAATAATGCAGCATCCATTAATTCCTGAGCATGTGAGGTATCATTTGGCACTAGATTATGATGGTGATGGGTCTGAGACTGTTGCTGCTGCTGCATACTTAACGGCGATGATGAAGAGGCGGAAGAGTCATTGAGACCTCCATTGTTAAGGGTGCCATCACACATTTTCTTTTGGGGACTTTCTTCATCTTGTGTTTGTTGCTGTACATGTTCTGCACTTTGATCAACAATATGACCATTCCACTGACGTTTTCTTGATGCCAAACAGTCATTGACAGCAGAATTGTTGTTACTGCTGCTAGTTAGGAAATCGGGAAATTGAGCCTCCATATTTTGCATCCATCTGGGGTTATTGGCCGATCCCAATTGTATGTGATGAGGCATGCTAGTGGTGGCATTTATAAAGTTTGTTGAATGTTGTTGAGTGGATGTCATAAAGGAATTGCCGGCAAAATCAGCCTCCCAGTTTGATTTCTCCTTGGCAGGACAGTGGTTATTTGAAGGAGATTTATTTGATTCTCCAAAAATGGATTCCAAACCAGATTCGATATCATCAGGTGAATCGGAACGCTCTTTATTGCCGCCTGTCAGATGAACAGGAGATTCGCCGAACATGGCTTCTAATCTAGTTTCAACATCCTTTTGAACTTCGCTATCTTCAGAGCCACTGAAGAATTCATTTAAATCAGCTGCTGGTTGGTTTTCCTCGTGTGTTGAGAGAGGCAATGACGGTTGTTGATTTTGTTGGCTGCAACTGCCGGCTACCAAAGTCGTATTGCAATTGGTGTTGGCCACAGTCGCTTGGTCTTGATTCGGAGCTTGAGATTCCATATTTTTATTGATACAACCATTGGGAAACAAGTCGGTAGAAGCTGTATGCGATAAGAAATCCAAAGTTTTGGTCAAGGGTTCAGTTGTAGTTTGTGGCGTTGAGTTATTAGTGGTGTTGTCAGTATTCTTATTATTAGCTGTGGTGACCACTGAACTCATTAAGTTCAATTCCTTTTGTATACACAACCAGTCATCCTCTTGTTGTTTTGTAGTTCCCTGATTCACTGGCAAATGATGGGAAAAATCAAAATTATTTGCAACAACTTCTGGTTGAGCTGTAGTAGATGATGTGGGAAGATTTTGTTGGAAACTATGGGTATTTGTAATATTTGATGTCGCTTGAACATTATTCTCAAACGTATGGCTCATTTTAGCTTGCTTAGTTGATTTAGCACCATGATGTTTAGTATTTGTGTTAGTCGTAGATTGTATGGCTACTGGTGTTGCTGTTGTTGCTGCAGTGCTATCAGTCACAGTGGGTTGCGTGGTTTCTTTTGGTTCCTGCTTTTTCATAATGAAACTTGGAGTAATTTCCGATTCAATATCAAAATTTTCAAAGCTGTCTTTTTCATCCTTTTTTATTTCTGTATTTACCACAGTAGCAACAGCTGTTGGGGCTGCAACTGGTTGTTGCTTTTTGACCACACCATTAAACACATTATTTGCAGGTTTGCTTATATTCACCGAAGCATTGGCTAAATGATTATAATAACTATTCGAACTTTTACCATCCAGATAGGATTGTTTCCATTGCGTTGATATATCCTCCTTTTTGGGTTCTTTGACAGCAACAGTTTGTTTTTTAAATGCACTATTGACTACGGGAGTTTGCTTTAACAAATCAAATGAATCCATAGAACTGCAAGAACTTTTTACACCACTTGAACAGGTTAGAGAATTATCACAGGGCTCTCCTTTTATTTCGTTTTTAATTGAATCCAATGAAGTTGAGGACGATTGCATGTTGTGGCAAAAATTCGAATTGCTGTCATTATTTGTAGCTTCTTCCAAATTGAGCTTAATATCAAGGGTTTCGGATTTAATCTCATTTTTTATTTGATCAAAAATACCATCCGTAGAAGAACAGGGCGATGGGTTGGATATAGCAGAAATTTCTATAGCGTTTATCGAGTCCTTATTATCCTTATTATCTTCCTGTTGCTGCTGCTGCAACAATTCATATTCTAAAATGTCTTTTTCTAATTGCTTTGAATCTTCGATTTCCTGTCTTAAATCTTCAATCATTAATGTCTCCATTTGGCATATTTCCGATGTACGATGTTCCAACTAATGGAAGGATTTAATAAAAAATATATTAATTATATAAAATTTGTCTGTAAGTTTTTTTTTTATAAACCAAATTTAGTCAATTACTCTTCTCACCATTGATTCTTGTAATAATATTTGCTGAAATTTGCCCGATAATTTACGAAATTTATCTTGAAATCTTATGGCGGTCTTTTCAAATTCTTCTTCCTCTTCACTGGGTATATCTTCATCAGTTTGATACATGCAATGATATCTGCAAATTAATTTATTAGTTTTTAAATTGATATATTTTTTAAATTGAAGTTTTTTTACCTTATCAAACGTTTTACTGCCTCTTCTTTATTTTGAAATGGACTTTTGTAGTCCGGATTTAAAGAACTTTGCTGATCCACTTCTAACTGTCGCAGGAATCTAATTGTTTGTAAACGAAAGAGTTTCAATATTAAATCAAATTCACAAATATTTTTAATTCAAATATGATGAAGATGACAATTAGATACAATCTTTAGTACAAAATTTATAAAATATTCTTAATTATTGATCTAGCTACAAATTAGAATTTCTTAAAATTGTTTTTTACGTTTACATCTTCTGCACTAATAATACTCCTAAATGTAGATGTCAAATTTAAAATGCATCTCTCATGTATATTCTCATTTAGTCAAACAAAAAATAAAAAATTACCTCCAAAGTTTCTAATACAAATTTTGAGCTTTTGTTGAATTACATTATAAACAACTTTTCTGAACAAATTTTTTTCATTGGTTTTTATCAATTTTTAAAAATGTGCTAAGTCTTGTGTTAAAAACCTATGTATTGCAACAACAAAATACATGTTAGTCAACGTATTTTGAGGTTGATTTGTTGTATTTTTGTTTGACAAAATGGAGTGTCTGGACTCTATTGGGGGATTCAAACGGTCTGCTTTAAACAAACATTTGTTTGTGTTTCAAACATAAAAGTTCTTAACTAATAAGACCTTTTGAAAAATGGTTATTGTTTTGTCAAAAAAAAAAAACACGCTTTTTGTAATAATATATTAGGACATTATAACAATAAGGCCACCATTGCCTGGGTCACATTTTGAATAGAAGTATTAAGTATAGTAGTTTTGTTCTACTTAAAAATAACATCTAACTCAATATCGAATTTTGCAACATCAGAGACGTGGATTATATCGGGTTTTCACCAAACGTGAGACTACTTCAAGTGATGAATTTGTAGTGTTTCTTCTACTTCTTTCCTCACTTTTTGCTGAGTTATTGTATGCTCCTATCAACATAGGTATTTACTTTTCAGGACGGAAGCGACAAATAGGTGAAATTATATTTTTGTCTAAAGATATTTTCTTTAATCCTATTGCCTCTAACCCCCATTAACACGAAGTCTGGTTATGTGTTAACTAATAGTTATACTGACAGTTTTCATACATAAATACTTTTAACCGACAGTATAACTATTAGTTAAGAGAATTTTAAAAATTAAGCTAACTTAATCAACAGTTCAAAAAACAAGGTTCATCTTCCTAAATTATTAATCACTAAAGCGATGATGAATTTTATAAATGATTAAGAAGAAAAGCGTGAAAAAAATCACTTTATGTTTTGTTAGAAATTAAAGGATTAATATCAACCAACTACTCACAAAGAAAGACGAGCAAGTTTTGCTTTGGGTGAAATTGGTTCCTCTGTTTTAACAACAGTTTGATTCTGAGCAATTGGGTTACCGACAATATTAACATTAACGCCACCATTAAATAACGTATTGTGAACAACTGAATTATTCAATGGGTGACTGCTCGAAGATGAGGAGGGTGTTAGTGCTAGTAGAGGTTTTACAGATCCTGCGGCCGGCATTGCAGATGACGTAGGTACTAATATAGATGTAGGAGCAGAAGTAGGTGCGGCAGTAGTAGTTGTCAATGTTGAAGACGTTGATGCCGTGGCAGTTATTAATTGCGGCAGAGCGGAGACTATAGTATTCATTGAAGATGCTGACGACACAACTGATGTTTGTTGAAGGGCAGACGACGTCACCGTAGCTATGGCACAGGTAATAATGGGAACATAGGCCTTTTGGTTTCCTATCGAAACAGCATATGTTGGTGTGCCCGGTAGAGTTGAAGTTTGGAATTGTATTTGCGTCGTCTGTTGTAACTGAGGTGTTTGTTGTTGTTGTTGTTGACTTAGAGCTGCTAGCTGAGGTATTGTGGACAATGATGTTGACGTAGCTGTTGCTGCTATAGACACAACCGCATTATTAGTTGTTGTTGTGGATGTGGGAAATATTAGCGGTGGTGGTCCTTGTTGAAATCCTGTCATATTATTTAAGTTTGCGTTGAATGTCGCAAAATTATTGGAGGGTTTTGTGTTAGAATTTTGTAATTTTTGTTGTTGTTGTAGCTGCTGCTGCTGTTGTTGCATTAATTGTTGCTGTTGCATTTGTAAATGTTGTGTGAAATGCTTTTGCTGTAATACTGCTGGCATGTTTGCTATATTGATCATGTGAGGCGGCGGCAGTGAAGGATATGGCAATGAAGGCAATGATGGTGTTGTAGTTAAAGACGACAGTTGCGGTAATTGTGGATTTAATGTGGGTGGTTGATTTACCAATGTAGTTGAAGTTGTTGTCAAATTATTGCTATTATTATTATTATTATTTTGTGATTGTTGCACAGTTACCAATTGCTGTTGTTGTTGCTGTTGGGTTTGATTCAATTTTTGTTTTGTTATTAGTTTGTTGTTACCATTATTGCCACCACCAGCGGCAATTGTTGTTGGTGTTGTCATATTATTATTATTCGTATTGTTTATATTTAAATTGTTTGTATTGAAAGTAACTTGCTGCTGTTTAGTTTGCTTATGTTGTTGCTGATGTTGTATGGGATAAATGTGAATCTTTTGTGTTGGCTGTTGTTGTTGTTGAATATTACCAATTGCTGTATTTCCCGCAGCATTTGATGCAGCTGTCAGTGTTGAGTGATTATTAGGTTGCACTACATTCGCTGGTATATTACCGGGGTTGACTTTTCCATTGTCGGCGGTAAAATTATTTGATTGCATTAATGGAAAATTATTGGCGGCATTTGCAGCATTGGCTGCATTCGTTATGAATGGTTCGGGAGTGGGTATTTCCTTGCCAGCTGCTAGTATGCGCTGTTGTTCCATGAACAGCCTTTGTAGGGCTGTATTGATTTCCATATCGTTCATAGGTTTATTGAAAGCGGCCACAACATTAGGATCCAAATCGGCTGGTAACGGCATAGAGCTTAGTAAGTTTTTGTGTTGCAGCTTTACGGTCAAATACTGGATTTGCATTTGAACCTGTTTGAACATTTGTTGTTGCTGAGGTGTTAGTTGTATAGTTTGGACTCTTGAAACCGTGTGTTGAGGCTGATTGACGGGCGGATTGGCTCCAGCTGATGAATTATTCGGAAGACCATTGTTTAGATTATGGATCGGTTGATTTGTATTCACATTAGGTGTTGTGTTGGCAGTAGTGCCGTTGTTATTAGTGCCAGCTGAAAAGTTTAGAGTGAAATTGGATTGTGCACGACCTTGTTGCGTTTGCTGTTGTTGCTGCTGCTGCTGCATATTATTTTGCGGATGCTGTTGCATGGGTGCTGTAACTCCAACCAGTTTGGTACCGGTAGATGTTTGTGTTTGAAACGGCTGAATTGTTACAACATTTGATGTAGTGGTAGTTGTTGTAGAGGTGGTTGATGTTGATACCACTGGCTTGCCACTTGCTGTATTAGGCTGGACTATTTGTACCGGATTGTTGTTGGGTTTTTGGGAAAGGGGATCTAGTTTTGGCATTGGCTTGACCACTGAAGCATTTTTCATGAGTGCCACATCTGCAGCAGTAGTTGTAGATGCTTTTGGTTTCCTAACAGGCTTCTTTTTGGGTACCGCGCCTGTGCTTCCCGTGGTAGAGTTGTTTATCTGTTTTGTATCCTGCTTAGCTTTCGACTGATCGATTATAGGAGCCACATTTGCTATTTGTTTGGTTGTTGTGGATGGTGTTGTTGTTGCTGACGTAGCGGGTTGTGTTGAAGAACACACTGTTGTTGGATTTGATGTTGTGGTAGAAGTGGTCGTTGTTGATGTTACCATACCTTGTGTATTCATTTGTGAAGTCATTGGATACACGATTTGCTGTTTCGGTTGCTGATTACTAGTGCCACTACCCATTGCACCCATATTTTGTAATTGTTGTTGCTGGGGCTGTGTCGAAGAAGCCTGTTGTGTTGTTAATGGATTAACATCATTGAAATGTAATTGTCCTTGCTGCAGACACTGGGCCAATTGTTGGGCATTTATTCCAGCCGGAGCTATGAGCAAACGTTCTGTTGGACCAATTGATGCTGTTGTTTGATTCGCGTTGATGGGTGTTATTTGATTATTTAAAGGATTCAAACTGAACAACTGTTGAGTGCTAGGATCGATTTTAGGTAATGCTATATAACGTTGCTGGGATAAAGTAACATTGGCAGGTATTTGCGAATTAGCAGCACTCAAATTCATATTATTATTAATGTTGCTACTAAAATTATTATTAAGATTGTTAATGCTTGTCGTAGAGCTGCTTCCATTTCCATCCACAGGTTTCTGCATTTGATTGACATAATTTTGTGTTATTGGCTGTTTTGCGACCTCTGTGCTTTGTTTGTTATTTTTCTTGTTAGATTTACTAATAGCTCCTGTTGAATTGCTTGTGGATGTTGCTAAGCTTGTCGGAGTTAACATGGGTTGTGGTAAGGTAGGCTGTTGTTGTGGCTTCGGTGGCTCGACTTTGGTTGGCTCATTTATAATGGTAACATTGGGCAGAGCACCCTTTAATAGGGCCTGCAATATTAATTGGGATTGTTGATCTTGCGGTTGATTGGGATCGTGCCTTAGAATTAATCTTTCGCAATGTTCTGAGACAGCCAACGTTAAACTGCCTGTTAGCTGTGGAATAATTCCTGCTATTGTATTTGGCGTGCCCACCGATATGGAAACATTTCCGGACATACCCGGTAACATTGTTGTTTGTGTGACCGGAGGCATTAGAGGATTTTGTGCGCCATGGGCTGCGTTGGAGAGCGGTGTATTTATTTGTGGACTAGGCATTGTAAGCGTTTGTTGCGGTTGGGATTGCTGTTGATTCAGGTTGCTGGTTGATGTTGTCGAAGCTTGTGAAGAGTTTGAGAACTGGGGTAACGCCACCAACTGCATTGGCCTAGGTTGTTCCTGTTGTTGACTTTGACTAGCACCTATGTTCAAATTGTTACCTGTATTATTGTTGGGTTGAAATACTATTTGCGTTTGCTGCAGCTGAGGCATTTGAGCGGTGTTAGTATTTTTATCCATTATGGGCATTATTTGTATTTTATTTTCGACCAACGAAGTCATGGGCGTCGAAATCATTTGTGTTTGATTGCTGGCCAATCTGTTGTCGATTTGAGAGATTTGTATGTTACCAATCTGACTGGGCACTAGAGCTGGTGTGGCCAGCGGTGTGGATATTGCACTGGTTGTAATGTTGACTGGCGGAGTAACGACAGTCGATGATGTAGCCACGGTTTGAGTAGGATTCATTGAATTGCTCATAGAACTGTTTATGGAAATTGCAGTTGCAATATTGGCATCTTTTTTATTGTTCCTTTTAGCAGCTGGTTTCCTTCTTGGCTTTACTGTAGCCGTAGTGGTTGCAGTCGTAGTTGTCATTGCAGAGGAGACAATACTATTGTTGTTTACGGTATTGGATGGAGCCAGACTGTTGCTTATTAACTGGGGTATATTATTGGGAGGCATTGAAGCGGCTGCAGAATGCATGGGCATTGAAAATGTTATATTTGTGTTTAGTGGCTGTGACGTCAGCATCGTTTGCGGTTGCTTCAGCTGTAGCGAATTGTTATCATTTTGTTGGTTGTTCAAATGTTGTTGAGATTGTTTCTGTATTTCCTCCTGTGATGGTAGTCGGGGTATGGTTATGGAATACGGTTGAGGTAACGACGCATTTGGCGCTGCACCCATACCTGTTTCGGAAGGATCAATTTTAATGACAATATTAGCTGCTGGTTCTTGAGAAGACTCCATACTATCGTTTTGAGTAGTAGATGACTGAACGCCAGGTATGCTTAAAGTATAGGGCAAAGTTTCGCTGGTGCCATTTGGTTGTGGTATGGATATGGTATAATTTTGTGTTGAATTTATCGACTGGTTGGGGGAGGGTTCCTCTGTTGGATTGGAATCCATGAAATCCTCATCGTCTTCATCGGTTATACCACAAAGTTTCATAACATTGCCCAAGTCTAGTTTTCCATTACTGGCTCTTTGTATTGGTGGTGGAGGAGAAGATGGTGGGTTTAGTACAGGCGTTGTTGTATCCTGAACATTCTGATTGATGTGATTCAACAACGGTGGTGCGTTGTTGGTGGTATTGATTTGTTGCTGACCTGTTTGTTCTTGACCTGTTGTTGTATTAGGAACCATGTTTATCGTGTTGCTCGTTGAGGTTATGGTGGGAGCCAATACCGATGTAGTAGAGGTGTTGGTATTTAGTGATTTATTAGCGGTGGTTGTTAAACTTTTATTGTTATTGGCTGTTGCTGCATTTGAAGAGGAATTAGCGGCTGGTGGTTTCTTTTTCCTCGGTTTAGGCTTCTTTTTAGTTTCTTGTTGCACAGTTTGTGGCTGAGCTTGATGCTGTGGCAAACTCTGAGTCTGCTGAATATGCTGGACTTGGTGTATTTGATGGGCCTGCTGTTGAGCCTGTTGTACTTGATTTTGCGTTTGCTGTATCTGGTGCTGCAATTGCTGAATTTGTGCTTGTTGCTGCTGCTGCTGGTGTTGTTGCAGTTGTATGGTGGCTGCAGCGTTAAAGCTCAATTGTATTTGTGGTGGATTGTGGTTATGTTGTAGTTGCGGACTAGCGGCGGGTATATTTTGTAATACCGGTGTAGGTTGTCGTGTGGGTTCTGGTGTTACTGCCACCGGACAATGGGCCGGCGATGATTGAGTTAAATTGCTCATTGCATTAGATGAATTTGAAAAGAGATCATTTGTTGCTGTGTTGTTGTTATTGGCGGTGGTATTGTTATTTCCTGAATTCTGTTGATTTTGTTGTTGCTGTCCATTATTAGCAGCATTTTGAGTGTGTTGTTGTGGTGGCGGTGGAGTCTGAAATGTTGCACCTGCCGCAGCAGCGGCTGCAATCTGCTGTAAATTGGCGCCACTCAACTGATTAAGGTTGATATTAAAACCCTGGGAATTTTGCTGAAACTGACCGGCTCCTGGCAACTGGGAAAGTAGAGTCGTAGCCCCGGAAGTTGTCAAACCATTCGGCAATTGTATTTGAGCAGTCAGACCATTGCCATTAGCTGCTGCAGCAGCCGCTAATTGAAGATTTTGTATTTGGGCAGCTACACTGGGACTCAATAAATGGCCATTGATTGTGGCTGCTGTGGTGGCAAACTGTTGAGATCTTTGCTGCTGACTATTGGCAGCAGCTGCCGCTGATAGAGCGGCATGTAAACCACTCAGTTGTGTTATGGCAGGTGATTGTGATTGAGTTTTAATGGTCTGCAAATGGTTTGCCTGTTGTATTAAATTGGCCTGAGAAGAAACGATAAAAGTTGGCGTGGCGGCTGCTAGTTGCATCGTGGCTCCATTAGTACCTAAAATACGTAAAACTTGTTGGGGCTGTTGATGCTGCTGCAACTGAGGTTGAGCTCTATTCTGAATGACAAGCGAGGGAGTGGCGGTCAATTGTGGTGTGGGTGGCCGTAAAATTAACTGAACACCCTGTGGGGTGTTTTGCTGCACTAACATTGGTACTTGGTTGAGCAACAGAGGTTGTTGAGCGGTGGTTGTTAGACTAGCTGTGGCACCAGAAGGTAGAATTATTTGCTGTTGTTGACCCTGCTGGGCTGATTGTGAGATCTGCGTTAAGGATGGCTGAGACATATTGCTTGATGAAGTAACGGGTGCCAGAGGAGGCGTTGGATTGGGTGTTTTCGATTTTTGTTGTTGTTGAGCAAAATTAATTTGATCTACAATTTGCTGCTGCTGTTGTTGGATAAGTTGCTGATGTTGCTGATGCAACTGCTGAGGTTTCGGCAGAATTTGTTGGGGAGCCTTTGTGGATTTGGTACCCATTGCCACCGATGTTGATGTTACAATATTCGTTGTAGGTGTAGGATTAAATCTATGTTGCTGCTGATGTTGTTGTTGTTGCTGCTGTAGATGCTGATGTTGTTGGTGAGATGTAGCAGCCGCTATAAGCTGTCCTTGAGGTCCCTGAATTAATTGGAACGTCTGTTGCTGGGGACCGCCATTACCATTGCCATTGCTGGCAATGGTAAATTGTTGTTGCAACATTTGCATGGGCGGTTGTGGTGTTGGCGGTTTAATTGAAGCCGATGTTATAGCAGTACCACTAGGACTGGGTGATGGACTGTCTGCAATTAAGGGACTACTAGTTTGATATTGCTGAAATTGCTGTTGTTGTTGTGGTTGATGATTTTGTTGTTGTTGATGTTGTAGTGGTTGCTGTGATTGCTGCTGGCCTATGGGCAAAACTGTGGCACTGTTGGCAGCAGCTTTTTTCGTTTGATTTTTTGGCGCACTAGCCACAGTTGTTGTCGCAAACGTATTCGGTGTATTGTTGATCGTTGTTGCATGTAATTGCCCATAGCCGCCGGCTATAGTTGTGGTTGTAGATAAGGATGGTAGGTGCGAATAGTGGCTAGAGGAACTAAATATTTGGTGATGCTGTTGTTGTTGCTGCTGCTGTAGTTGTTGCTGTTGGCGTTTCGTACCCTTCTGTTCAAAGTATAAAGCATAAATTAATTATAAATTCATTCAAATTGATAATAAGTACTGCATACATTTATTCAATTAATTAAATTTGTTGTTTGTGATCATTGTCACAGAGTATGTATTTAGTATGGATGGTTGCTGCTTACCTTATTAAGTTGTATGTTATTAGATCCTACTAAAGTAGTATTCAATTCATTTCCAGTCGTTGTTATTGTAGGTAAAGTCGTTGTTATTGTATTTTGTGAGACGCTACTGGGAAAACCTGCCACCACATTTAAGCCACCACCACCCGTTACACCAATAACACTGGTAGCAGCGGCCGGTGATTGTGACGGACTGGGCTGGAAAACCACAGTGCCCGCACTTGGACTACCATTAGTAAACTGATGTATTGACTGTCTGCGACCTGGTGTTACAGTTTTACGTTCCTAAAATTATTGAAAATCAAAACAAATAAATGTAGAATTGTTTTTTTTACAATTTAGAAAAAGAAATTATGCTCCCGTACAAGTGAGATTATAAAGTTTTGGTTAAACTTTAAAAATCTTTGCTGTTCTCATTTTATTAAACTAAAATCTATTTTTCTGAAAGAAGTATCAATAAAATAATTACCTGTTCATGAGTACTATTATTTGTTAAAGGATTGCCCGTTACTAGAAGTACATCTTGTGGAAATGGTGATAATGAGGGTGATGGTTGCAAGCGTGGACTAGCTGAGATCGATGGTGATGGGCTGGGCGTTAAAAACGGACCCGGAGGAGACAATATTCCTAAAAAGAAAGAAGAAAGTAAAACGAAAGTCAAAACATTTAGAAGTAGAGATATTTTAATGTTTTATTATTTTAATAGCATAATTCTCTTTCAGTTTTTTTAGCATTGTTATGTAGGGAAGATAACAGCAAGTGTACTTTTCCAAATATTAAATATACAAGCCTGCATTGTGTGAAGAGTTTTCTTTTTTTAATTTTTATTTATTTTAAATAGTAGTTTTCTATGGAAAAGAAAACTTCTAAGTCCTTTTTGCAGATTTTTCTCTGTTGTTAAAGGGAAATAATAAACAACATTATAGAGTAGTAAAATTTTCATGTTCGCACTGCAGTTATGTTTAAATAAAGCACTCAAAAAAAAAAAAAAAACACAGAAAGTCAACGTCATAGACATGGTCTGCATTAAAAACACGGAAAGAAATTAGTTTGGAGAATGTGCTTAAAAGTTAGTTCAAAATTTCAGATTATTTCTAAAGGTTTTCGAAAAATATTCATGGAACTGAAATTTTTATAAAGAAAATATTCAAAGAAATGTTTGATTACTCAATAAACTAGAAATTTCTAACAGTGTACAAATAATAAAACTGACTATAACAATTTTGCATGATAACTTTTGCATACCATCATGTGTTTGTATTCGTAAAAGCTTTTAAAATTTGTTTGTCGGTACATAATTTTTGTTTTTATGTTACACACAAGTAGAAATAAAAACTTCACAAGTGGAAGTCATAGAAACGTCAGAAAAACCAACCTACTACCTACAGCAGATGCCAACCAACAATGAAAATGATGAGGATGATACAAATTTAACATGTATCATGTTCTAGAGTAAGGTAATAGCTATTATTAAGTAATAGTAATAAAATAAATAACATCAAATTGAAAATGTTTGAAATCAACTCTTGTGACAAATGTGAAATTATGTTTTTTTTTAATGTGAAATTTAAATTTTGCTTAAAATGGACCTACAGAAATCTTAAAGAAATTTATATATCTGGATATGGTAGTTGATTAAGTATATTTTCCACTTATACGTCACAATTATAAGATTAGGATTTTGGACAACTATAACGAAAGATATTTGCGAAAAATAAAATAGAGTCTAGGTAAAAATCAAAAATTTCAAAATTGAAACTTAAATATTTTCGGAAGAGTGCCTTATATGGGAGCTATGACTAATTATGGACCGATCGCCATGAAATTAGGTCGTTTTTATGTATTTATGTCTATATGAAAGTTGTTTGTGTTGAATTTTATGAGTATACCGATATTTTTATGAGATTTATGCTCGTTAAAGTGATTTTCGGAAGCAGCCCTTATATGAGAGCTATGACCGATCATCATAAAATTAGGTGACATGATTTCCGTATATACATACAAAACTTATTTGGAGCGAAATTTGTGTAGATATCTATATGAATTAAACATTTATGACTGATAAACTCCAATTTCGGCAGGACATTTGTATGGGGGCTAGGAGAAATAATGAACCGATTTCAGCCAGTTTCAATAGGCTTTGTCCTTGGGCCAAAATAATTGTATGTACCAAATTTTATCGAAATATCTTCAAAATTGCGACCTGCATTTTGCGACCTGTACTTTGCACACAAGGTTTACATGGACATACGGACGGACACACATCGCTTTTTATCGACTCAGTGATTCTGCGTCGATCGGTATACTTTAAGGTTGGTATTAGACTAATATTTTTGGGCGTTACAAACATCTGCACAAACGTATAACTATGGTGGTGTAGGATATAATAAAAATTATCATTTTTAATTTGTTGTTCTTAAAAAGTATTTCAAAACTTTGAAGTTCTGGATTGTTATCTTTTCACATTATGAACAAAAACCTTGTAAACTAGTGTTTTCAATGGAGAGTTATATATCTAACATAACAGCTGAAATCTTTACCAGCTGAAGGTTTTGTAACTCTTAAATTTGTGTTTGTTGGGGCATTCTCATATTATTTATGTAAATTTCTCTTGACTTGTTTAATACATTTAAAACTACCCTAATATTTTAAATAAATGTATGTATTTGATAGAGAGAAGATGGTACATCGTATTTTTAACTACACATATTTAATTTTTTTTTAAATTCTTTATATTTGAATTCTTTCTACGGCGAAAAGAAAAGGAAACGGAAAATTTTACGCTTTTTGAGAAATGAAATGTGCTACAGCGAGCATAATCAGTGTTTTGAAAGATTTAAGACATAACAAATCGCAGACTTAACATAATAGAAGTTCAAACTTGGCTAGGTTACGATTGTAAATTTCATGACATTGTATTGAACAAAGTAGTATAATCGAAAAAGAGATTCTATTAACTTACATATATAGAAATATGTGAACTTGCTAAGTTAGTAGAATACTAGTCTATCAGTCTAAGGGTTACAGGTTAGATTCCTATCTGTATACATAAATTTGAAAATGAATTTATACTTTAAAATGTTTGTACTTTGCACACCCCCAAGTAGTTTAATGTTTGTTTTAGATGTTTCGAAGGAAGGATACTTTTGATATTTTTATATATGCATAGATACTTATGAGCATGTACATATTTTATTTGTTATATGTATTCTATTTTATGAAGGTGGTGGTTGTAATTTTTTTTCTTTTCATACTTTATAGTGTGTTTGTATGTAAATTCAAATTAAGTCAACGACAACGATTTTTTGTCTTATTATGTTTGTTTTTTTTTTTGTATACTACTATTATACTCATTTCATTTTATTTTTATATATGTATAAGGAAAATTTATTTTATAGGGTAAAAATTGATTTTTATAGTAGTTTTTTATTTTTCTTCTTGCTTTCCGTTCAAACACGCGACACAAAAAGGGATTGAAACGCTTGAAAAGAGAGTGAGAGGAAGAAAAGAGTATAAAGGGACAGGAAATAATCATAATGTAAAAGTTTGTTTGTTACTCATTCAATACAAAGGATTATGTAAATTTTGTTTGTACATACATATGTTTTAAATTTTATTATCAATTTTCATTTACAATATGTGTGCTATATAAAATGATCAACAAATAAAACTAACACAAATTGAAAATGGAAATAAATTAGAAAAATTAAGAAAAAAAATATCACAAGTGTATAAATAATGTTACAAATCTAAACATTTAATAGTTGAAACTGATGTATGATTGTATGTAATTTATGTATTGTAGCATGTGAAAGGAAATCGAAAGATCTTTAGCCAGATTGTTTGGTACTTATTTTGGTATGAACTGATTTTCTTAAATATGATTTTCAGTTTGTTTGAATAACTAAAATTATCCAATTCCAAATACATAATAACTAAATCAATTAATATGAAATTGTTAAATTAAATTAAAATTGACATAGACGTTTTTAATAAAGTTTCAGTAGCTCGAGCTACATATTGAAGGTAAAAAGAAAACCAAGAACTACTCCACTATTATATTACACTCTGCTACAAACAAAATAACACTTTTTGTCAGAACTTGAAAAGCGACCTAATGGGGGTTGTGAGGACATACTAAAACTGTTTTCAAAGATTTTGAGTTATTTTGAAAAAGCGGTTTTAGGTTAGGTCGTAGTACTTTAATACCTCCAACTTACACATTTTTAAACCGATTTCAAAGTTTTAAATAATTATGGATAAGCAAAGAATTGAGCTTTCATAAAACAGCCCACAAATGGCTGAGGTTTAAGGAAAAACAGGGACTACATCGATTTTTGGCTTATTTTTGATCTATGTCTGGATTAGACAATATGGATATCTAATGATAGATATTTTAAAGTCCATTGCAACGATGTATATAAGGCTATAGTAATTTGGATTTTTTTAAATTTTGAAAAAAAAATTTTTTTAAATTTTCGAAAAAAAATTTTAATTTTGAAAAAAACAAAAAAATGTAATTTTGTATTTAAATATTTAAAATTTTTATTTTAAAGTATAATTTGGTGAAGGGTATATAAGATTCGGCACAGACGAATATAAGTTCTCTTGTTTTTTTTTATAGTTTTTTGTTTTTTTATTCATATGCGATGTGGGAGAAAACACTAAAAAAACTATTAATGAAAAGTTCAATTACTTTTACAATTTTCATCGGATTTTACTTATAACTAACAAATCTATCAAAAAAGTCATTTTAAAGCGTAATCGGACAAAAACTGATTGAGTTACAGGTCGATAAGTTGAGGAACATCACTTTTTTTTTTTTTTTTTAGACGTTTATTATATATTGTTCCTGCTTTTAAATCTAGGCCTTACAATAATTAATTAAATCTTATAACTAAACAATTATTGTTCTCTCAGTGGAGAATCATATTTTGTATATTAGATAAGTGGTTAATCAGCTCTACGCAGCCTTGATCTGTCTTGAGTCATATAGAAATAAACACAGATGGCGACATCGCTCTCTTAAAAAAATTCTCTTAGGCTCAGTGACGTCAACATTGACTAAAACTGATTGTATTATATGAAAATTGTATGTGATTTGTAATGGAAAAGTCAATAATTATGTTTTAAAGTTATTTATGTTTAATAAAATAAAATGTATTTTAGGTTTTATGTTATTAGACACATTTTACTTTATTAATATTCAATATTTTTGCTATATTTAAGTTCAAGTCATTATTTTTTTATATTTTCTTTTTCTTGATGTCGTACTATCTCTGAGTTCTTCATTAAGTTTTTTTATTTTAAAGTACATTCTTGAACGAAAAAATAGAGTTTTTACTTTTTCATCACATTTGATGTGGTGAGCCTGTTCCAATAGAGATTTTATAACACTGTAATTGGTAATAAAATACCGATTTAACAATTTTTTGTAATGTACAAATTCACGATTTTGATTTTTTATTATTATTATTATTGCAAGTTTTCACACCACACCACATTTTAATTTTTAATTAATTTTTTTATTTATTTTTCACTATTTATTTTGAAATTTCATATAAAAAGTAAGTATTTTACATTAAAAACATAAGAAAACAATCATTGCTGACGTCACGAAAAAAGAGTAAAAGAGTACACTAAAATAACGGTATCGTCGATGTCGCAATCTTGTTTATTTCATTCATGGTCTTGAGTTACTGTAAGTTTTATTGCGAGCGGGTTCGGATGGTGATGTAATTTTAACAAATAAGCTTCACGAAAACGGTTTTTAGAATAACTGAAAACGGTTTTTTTGAATAACTTCTGAATTTGAGGGTGTTTCTGACATTTTTAGACTCATTTTGTAATGTACTCAGCAAGATCTATAACCCCCACGCTAGGTGGTTTTCCTAGTTTTTTTTTTCATCGTAGCACCATGTTATTAGTGTCAAAATGATAGCTTATCCATTTTAATTTTTATTCATTATTAACTGCACTACCAATACAAGTCTTATGCCGGTAATTTCAACAAATAGATATCTAAGGTGTAAAATACCAAGCAGATAAGATTACCTAAAAGGTAACTTGACATTAATTTCAAATCAATATCTACGAGTAGAAATTACCAAATATTTTTACGCCATAAGTAACTAAGCACTGATAGATATCTATTTGTTGAAATTACGGGCATTAGAGCCAGTTTTTGACTTCGTATTTAAATATTAATTATATTTAAGTTCTATTTAAATACGAAAATGGGTTTCTCAGTGCTTTTTTAAATGATACTTAAGTGGCCAACTTTGGCCATTTAAATTCTATTTAAGTTTCATAAACTACCATATGTTTTTAACAGCTGTCTTTTGTTGTCTGTTTTTTTCACTCTATTGTAGCGCTGTATTTTTTTACGGCATCTTACAAAAACTACACTTCCGATGCGGTGAAGTTGGGGCTTCTTTTGTGCATTTTCCTACATATATTTTATTGTTTAATAACCTTTTTTTTTTCTTATTTAGCAAAATGTATCAATTTTTGTTTTGCTTGAACAGCTGTGTTATACAAAACTATCGATAATTTTTTGATATTTAGTAGTGCTACCACACTTTTATCTTATTTAAATAAGAAAAATTATATTGCACTGAAAAACTCAAACTGTATTTAAATACCATTTAAATTTAAGTAAAAATTAACTAAATACGTATTTAAATACGAAGTCAAAAACTGGGCATTAAAAATTATTAAAAAATAAATTAAACAGAAATTTGCTAAAAATATTTTAAAACTCATTTTATCTTTGTCTGACCCTTGTTTAAATGTTTTTTTTTTGCTTCCAAAAAGATAATATTAAATGTGAAAAAAAAATAGGAAAAGGATGAATGAAAGTTCTATTTATGTATACATTATTAAATTAATTGAAAAATGTATAAATGAATGAAATACTGAATGGCTGCTCTTTTAAGTTTTTTTTTTTTTTTTTTATCTTAAAAAAAAGAGGAAAACATTTTATGTCGGCAATAAGGTGAGCTGTATATATTATATATCTATAATCTTATGTAATTACATTAATTTAATGTACAAAAAAATTATGTACATACAAACCGACTATTTAACACAAATGCGAAATAAAATAAAGAGACAAATAAACTGTAAGCATATATACAGAATTTTAAAGGAAGAAATACTTTCTGAAATGTTTACAAAAAAAAGTTTTGTGAAAAAGGGAAAAAACGATGAAAACAGTATTTGCACAGTTATTGAAAACATGAATGAACTTTTCAGAAATATAGCAGAGGGGTATTCGAATTTAATGTGGGGTCTCAAATTAGGCTACCTCAGATATGCAAAAATGTTGGAAATTTGTTGAGGTTCGTCCAATATTAAAGATTTTAATATATTCCTACGTAAATTATTTCGATTAGGTGCATGAAAAACATGATGCATGTGCAAGCAAGTTAGCGAGTTATACACATTTAAAAATTCAAATTTCAAGATTTCACAATACCTTGGCTGGTTTTTTACAATATCAAACAAAATTTATGAGAGACTTCACAAAATTTTTGTTAGTGTTAGTTAAACAATAAATAAAACAAGTAAGAGATCTATATTCGGCTGTGCTGAATCTTATATACCCTTCAACAAATTATACTTTAAAATTAAAATTTTAAATATTTTTAGGTAAACAAAATTAAAATTTTTTTTTCAAAATTTAAAAAAAAAATTTTTTTCAAAATTATATTCAATTTTTTTTTTCCAAATTTAAATTTATTAATGAAAAAATATTATAAAAAATTTTTTTTTTGGTAAAAAAAATTTCGGGTTAAAAAATAATTTTCCCGATTTTGACCTATTGTAGGTCCAAATTACTATAGCTTTCTATAAATCGTTTCAATGGACTTTGAAATATCTATCATTAGATATCCATATTGTATATATTAATGACTTAGTAATCCAGATATATGTAGATCAAAAATATACCAAAAATCGGGGTTGTCGCGGTTTTTTCCTTATATCTCAGCCATTTGTGGGCCGATTTTATCGAATTTCCGATATATTGATGTATCAATTATGTTTGTAAGTTATTTGGGGGCTATGGAAAGTTGATTTCAACGGACATGGCTATATCGACTTCGCTACCTATAACGAACCAGAATATATATACTTTGTCGCAAATGAAAAATGTAGAAATTACAAACGGAATGACAAACTTATATATACCCTTGCCACTCATGGTGAAGGGTATAAAAATCTAATGAAAAAGTTTCAACGCTATAATTTGTACGAGATCAAAGATAATAGATTTTAAATTTGAAAATTGAGAAGATTTTTAATTTTTGAATTTTTATACCCTTCACCTTCGTGAGAAGGGTATATATAAATTTGTCATTCCGTTTGTAATTTCCACAATATAATTTTCCGACCCTATAAAGTATATATATTCTGGATCCTTATAGATAGCGGAGTCTATTAAGCCATGTCCGTCTGTCTGTCTGTTGAAATCAATTTTCTGAAGACCCCAGATATCTTCGGGATCCAAATCTTCAGTAATTCTGTCAGACATACTTTCGAGAAGTTTGCTATTTAAAATCAGCAAAATCGGTCCACAAATGGCTGAGAAAAAACCAGGGCAACCTCGATTTTTTACCTATTTTTTTACCTATATCTGGATTACTAAGTCATTAATATAGACAATATGGATATTTAATGATAGACATTTCAAAGACCTTTGCAACGACGTATATAAGACCATAGTAAGTTGGACCTACAACGGGTCGAAATCGGGAAAAATTTTAACCAGATTTTTTTTTCACCAAAAGTTTTTTTTCGCTAAATATTAAAAAAAAAAAATTTTTAAATTTTAAAAATTTAAAAATAATTTTACATAAAAAATTAAAAAAAAAATAATTCGAAAAAATGTTTTTTTCCAAAAAATTAAAAAACAACTGGAAAAAAAATTAATTTTGTTTACCAAAAAATATTTCAAATTTTTATTTTGAAGTATAGTTTGGTGAAGGGTATATAAAATTCGGCCCAGCCGAATATATCTCTCTTACTTGTTGTTTTTATTTTCGTTATTTTCTTAAAGATATTTTCACAGAGATTATTCCAACATAAAACAATGTGTCCAATTTTTAATAGCGGTTCATTACTGGTCATTCCAAGTGTCAAAATTACGGTTACTGCATATTTGTTCTGATAGCTCAAAGCAGGGAATACCAAATGGATTACACTTTTGATTTTGGGGATATCTCTTATATACATATTGTGATTTTTGAGATTAACTCGAACTATTTTCTTTGACATTGCTTATAGTTACATATTTTTAAAGTGTTCTTCCGTTGGTTTGAGAACATTTCAAAATACTTGTTCAAATCATTGTTATTTTCCTTTCATTTAGTGATTACAAATGAACGCTTTTCTTGTTTCATTATTGTAACACTATTAAGACAGATTGAAAATAATTTAATTTGATATGAATTTTCTGATATTTAGAAAGGTTTTTTTAAATACAGTATTTATTCTAAACTTTGTTAAATCTATAAATAAAATTAAAATCTTTAAAACAAAACATCCTTTCATATTCATGTTTAAATCATTTATTCATTCACCTAGAGATACATACAAGAAATTCTTATGAATTACTTTGATGATTTGTGTGTTGATGATGATGATTGTTGGTAACTTCAAGTTTTTCTTTTTCATAGAGAAAAATCTTTTGCAGTGATATGAAAAGAAATACATACATATACAAAATAATTTCATTAATTCCCTTTTTAATACAGACACACACAAAACCAAATTTGCTCTTGTCTTCATTAATGTAATGGTAAAAAGTATTTTTTTTTTATGTTGTTTGTTGCTCTCAAAGAGTCGGCAACAACAAAAAAAAAAAAAAAAAAAAAAAAAAATCAAGAGATTTTTGCTTCTATATTTGTTCTCTTTACTAAAAAAAGCTTTTCTTTACTGTTCTTGTTTTGTTTTTGTGGTAAAGTAATCAAAAAATAAATTTCATTACAAATTTTTAAAGGAAAAAAATTACATTTCTTCTTTTATCTTAATATTTTTTTTTGTTGAGTTTTGCATTTTTCACTCTCCTGTATGTGATTGCCTTATTCAATGTTGTGATGTGCAACAGTGTTTACTAGTTATATTTGCTTGCCACATACATACAACACATTTATACAGATACGTTATACTTGTAATACATCCTTACATCGTTTTGTTTACCATTAGTTCCATAAAGTTTCAATCCCAAAAGGCATTTACTCTTTTATTATTCCTTTTTCATATTGTGTTTTATATAGTTTCGCTTTTTCTGTTGTAATTTTTTTTATGTCTTTTTTTTTTTTTTGTTTGTATGTAATAATTTTCTACGTCTGTGGACACGTACTTGGAAAATTGCATTAAAGTAATAATTTTTGTAGCAAAACAGTCAAAAATTCATAGGCAGATAACCAAGAATCACAAAATAAAAGGTTGGTAAATATGTAGATTAATAGAAAAATATTTTTTTTTGGGTTCGAATTTCAATTTTCTAATTGAATAATATTCAACTTTTTAATTAGAATGTCATTTGTTGATTATAAATGTGTATGTTTTAAACAACCGCCATTGGTTAGCCACCAATCTACTTGTAAGGCTTATGTCTGTCTAATTTGTATACCTACCACCAGGGGGTTATAGAAAATTTCCCACCCTGAAATTTTAGAAACTAGCCAATGATTTATTTTGGAAATTTTCCTTAAATTATTTTATATATTTTTTTCACATACAATGAAATACAAATAGTTTAAATAATTAGTAAAACAGTGATACAAAAGTGAACGAAAAATATGCACCGGCTTTCATGTAGCAACAAAACTTCCTTTTGTAAGTATTTACAAACTCTGTGGACTCCAATAAAATGGAATTGCTACATGACAACCCCTGCATATTATTGGTGAAGCATATTGTAATACATATGAGGAAACCCAAAATTTTGGAGAATTTGGCTAACCCCAGTAACACAAAGTCTGGTGTTAACTATTAGTTACACTGACAGTTTTCATACAAAAATAATTTTAACCGACAGTATAACTATTAGTTAACGCCTAACCAGGATTCGTATTAATGGGGGTAAACATATTTAAAAAATTATTTTTTTCTTAGGATACGAACGCCATTTTGTAGTTGTATACGTCGATATTTAAGCCTGCTAGAACGACAACTTTTATTAACTTTATTTTTTAAATTTCGCAAAGAAAAAAAACAAAATAAGTCGTGGTGTCATTTATAAAGAAATTATGTTTAGCCAAGTTAAAAAATATCTGTGAATGTTACTTGAGAAAATCATACATTTTCTCACAAATTACGGAAATTCTTTAAAAGTTTGAGAAGGACTTGTTATATTCCTGATGATCAGCCATTAACAAGTAAATGCGGTAAATTTGTGCAACACTGATGCAATGACCTGCATACTTTACCAATAATTTCCCTTAAAAAACGTTTGACATAAATCAAAGATGGAAAATATGCTGTTTCAAACCCTAAACTTTTATTATGCTGCAGTGATGCAATATTACTGCATTCACGAACGCACGCATACCTTACAATCCTACCTAAATAAAAGCGTAAGGCGGAACGTTTTTTCCGCTTAGCTTTAACGCTGAAATGTCATACCTAAATAAGAGCGGCAACGCTACGTCAAACATTATTGTGTTTTGCAACTAACTTCACTATTAAACGCGCTGTCAAAATCGGATTTTCCAATTGCAAAGCGTTGACGCCGCGTTATTTCGGTATGCTGCATACAAATTGTATGGGCATGAGAATTTTTGACAAGTAATAAACGCCTTCCGCTCCAATTTAGGTATGCGTGTTAAACTGTTGCAAATTTCAATATATATTAAATGCTATTGTCAAAACTTTGACAATCTATTAAAAAAACTGAAAAATTTTAAATATTGCTAAATTTTGGTTTCTATTGTATATCAACATATAATTTTCTGCAAAGCAGTGTTCAATTATTCATAGGCTATAAAAATGATCAAAATCTAATTGCACCCTAATTTATGTTGAATCTGTTAGTACAGCTATCAAATGAATGAAAAAACTCATGCATGTTTCAAAGCATATTTTTAAAACTTCAACTTTTAAATGACCATAACTTTAAGAGGTGAAAGATTGGTAACCTAAAGGTAGGTTACCAATGACGAAAATTACGTAACCACTTAATAAAATGCATTTTAATTCATTAATTTATTTCAAAAACTCCTTTTACTTAGGACAATTCAAAAGGAATATTTAGTTTTATGTTATTACAAAACACTTGTAAGAGTAAACAACGTCAAACAAATTTGTGCTAAAAAGTGGTTACGCTTTTTTGAGTAAATATTTGCCATGTGTGACCATACCTTAAGATTTCGGTTTCACAGCCATCTGAAATCATTTTCAACGATTCTCCAAAATTTTTCATTTCCCTTATATACGCTATTATAAGCCCTTTTACATAACTTCTTAAAATACCTTAATATATATGTATGTTTGAAAATAATAGCTGCCCTTTTAACCCTTTGACGACCACAGGGACACCGGTGTCCCAACACAATAATATTGAATAACTAAATAACGAAAAATTTAATGGGTGCCATTTTAATTTTAATTAGTTCGTAAACGTGTCTCTTATTAATGTGTTTAGATTAAAACAAGTTCGGTTATAGCCTTTATTTTTTATTGTCTTTGAAAATTGACAGTTTTATTTTGGTACTGTGTTCAAGAATTGTGCCCAAGTCTTTTTAAGTGTAAAACTAATTTTTTAAAATTTATACATTATACATTTTCACTTTACGACCAAAATTCCATTAAATCCGATAACATTTTTTTTGTTTCAATTTCAAAATATGTTTTCTTTGCTCTAACTGATTCACATTAAATAGAAAAAATTATTACTTTTATCCAAATAGTCTTATGGTCGTGAAAGGGTTAATAAAAAAAAAAATAACAAAAATTATAAACAAAAGAAACATATAGCTTGATAATAGGCATACAAATGTTTTCGAATTCATTTCAAAGGATTTATTTTTATGTAAATCCTTTGCTGTTTTTTTTTTGTTTGTTAATTCCAAAAAAGGTTTTTTGTTATTGACATTTGGAATGTAAATAGTATCCCGCAAGTTTCATTTCATCAACTAACGTTTTCTACGTGAAATACTTCAAATTAAAATATGTTTGTAAAGAAAAAATAAATTTTATAAATAACAATACTTTCTTCCTTTACTCTTTTAAGCATACATATTTTTTTCTTCTTATATTCAGATTACACACATCGATTAACACACAACAATCCCTATTTCTGTACAGCTACTGGCAACAGCCAAACGATTCTCCAACCAACAACTTCAACGAGTTCTTGAATGCTGCTGGAAGCTGTGCATTCGTAACAAATAAAACATTTTTATATTTTGTAACACAATTTTTATTCATTATAGCCTTTACCATAAGTGGGGTAAGGCTATATGTATATAAGTCATTCTGTTTGTAATTTCCACATTTTTCATTTGCAATCCCTTAATGTATAAATATTCTGGATTGTTTTAGATAGCGGAGTCAATATAGCCATGCCCACAAATGGCTGAGATATTTTTTTTTCATAATGGATTTGTGCAGATGTTTGTAACGCCCAAAAATATTAGTCTAACACCCACCTTAAAGTATACCGATCGACTCAGAATCACTTTCTGAGTCGATTAAACGATGTCCGTCCGTCCGTCCGTCTGGCTGGCTGGTTGGCTGGCTGTCCATGTAAAGCTTGTGCGCAGAGTACAGGTCGCAATTTTAAAGATATTTCGATAAAATTTGGTACATATCATTTTTTCTGCCCAAGGACCATCCCTATTGAAACTGCCTGAAATCGGTCCATTATTTGACCTAGCCCCCATACAAATGTCCTCCCGAAAGTGGATTTTATCCGTCACAAATGTTTTATTTATATAGGTATCTACACAAGTTTTTGTCCAAATAAGTTTTATATATAGGGAATTCATGTCACCAAATTTTATTATGATCGGTCCATAATTAGTCATAGCTCCCATATAAGGCCTGCTTCCGATAATCACTTTAACGAGCATAAATCTCCTACAAATGTTGCTATACACATAAAATTCAACATAAATAACTTTCATATAAACATTAATCACGTGACCAAATTTCGTGGTGATCGGTCCATAATTTGTCATAGCTCCCATATAAGGCCCACTTCCGAAAATCGCTCACGAACATAAATTATTGAAATTTTGAAAGAAAAATGTTTTTGCTCATTTACTTAGTGTAGGGTATTATCTGGTCGTGCTTGACCGACCATACTTTCTTACTTGTTTTTATTTTGTATGTATTAAGAAAAAATCCAAATTAAAAGAGGAAAAGGATGAAGGGATAAATTTGGTTGGTTGAGTGGGGGGCTATATGTGTGTAGTTTCATTTGCCCTGTTCAAGAACGGAAAATTTTGCAGATAATTGTTGAAAAAAGTTATGCAAAAGAGTTTAATATAGTTATGGTAGAATGTAAATATATTTTTCATTATGTGTTCATTGTTTTTTGTTTTATTTACACATCGCCCATCTGCGACAAGAGGGCCAAAACTCATAGTTCCAGTTTTTTGAATTGAAAACTACAAAACATTCCTACTGCTAAAAACTTAAAAAAAAATGTCTGCTATTTTCGAGAGTTAAAGAGAAATGTGTATCGCTCATTTGCTTCAAGAGTGTCACAACTCAAAGTTCCAGTTTTTTTGAACTGAGTACTACAAAATATTCCCAGTATTAAAAACATCACGATAGTTTTATGTATTGAAATTCAGAAAATAGAATTCATAAATAATAACATCTATATCTATATAAATATATAAATGTCTTTGTAAGTTTGTTTGTTTATTTGTTTGTTTGTTTGTTTGTTTGTTTGTTTGAGCATCACGCCTAAACGGCTGAACCGATTTTATTGAAATTTGGAACGTAGATAGATCCTTACTTGGAAGCGTCAATAGGCTATAAATTTTTTCAATACTTGGACCAGAAAGGGATAAAAAGGGGGAAAAACGGGTAAAATTGATACCTTTAGTTTTTAAACAATAATTACGAAACGGCTGAACCGATTTTTACATCGACAGGGGTAGCGAAGCGCACCGGGTCAATCTAGTAAATATATAAATGTCTTTGTAAGTTTGTTTGTTTGTTTGAGCATCACGCCTAAACGGCTGAATCGATTTTGTTGAAATTTGGAACGTAGATAGGTCCTTACTTGGAAGCGTCAATAGGCTATAACTTTTTTCAATACTTGGAACAGGGGGAAAACCGGTAAAATTGGTACCTTTAGTTCTTAAACAATAAATACTAAACGCCCGAAACGATTTTATTGAAATTTCAAACATAGATTACGACAGGGGTAGCGAAGCGCACCGGGTCAAGCTAGTATGTATATAATTCAAGCCTCCGGAACGAAATAAACATAACATACAAATTATATCAAATTTAAAATCAAAATTGTGGAGAATATTCCTTCGATAATAGTGGTTTCTTCATTTCCATAAATTGTATTTGAGGCATTACTTATATAAACTATAGTAAATTTACTCCTATATTAAGCTATTTTAGCTAAGATTTTCATGAGAACTTAACATTGATATCGTCAGAAATATTTTAATTTCATAGGAGAATTTTAAGCATATAATAATGACGATAAAAAGTTATAAAGTCTTCTAAATGTCAATTTTAGATATTTACATAAAACATTGACCAAGGGAATTATCGAGTAGTTCGATTCCAAAGAAAACATTTTCGAAATACAAAATAAAAAATTACAAAATAACCCCAATTAGGTTTAGAAAGTGTGATTATCTCATATCCACAGCTTACATTGAAATCATTATATCAAACACTTATTCAGTCGACATGTTGCCTGTTATTACAGTCATTAACTCATAGATATGCCTGCAAGTTAAAGTATTCAGATGTTGACACAGTTACCTGACTATCTTCGAAACATTATGGTGACCCTTTTCATATACGCCAAAGTCTCTGGCTATTTAAAATCTAATGGAATCCATAAGAAAGTTTCCAGTTTTGGAAGTTTATATGCCCTGTCATTATCTGTACCCCGGGGAAAACCAATGATGATTATGCCAAGCTGCTGTTTGTCGGTGGTCAAGGAATAATTTCATTTTCAGACGACATTTGAACTTCCTCTAAATCAGGCGCGGATTCAAGGGAGGTGAAAATGAGAATTTCCCCCACCCAAAACCGAAAAGTTTTAATATAAGGACTAAAAGAAAAATGTAAAATAAATTTTACTTTATTAAACCCCCCTCCCCCTAAAATGGTTGAACTGGATCCATGCCTGCTCTAACTGCTAGAATCTCTGTTTGAAAATTACTAGAATGATGCGGTAGCCATCTCTATATGTGAAGATTGAGATCCCTGGAGTATAATATACAACAATGGTGAAACTTGGAGTCATCTGTGCATGCATTAATGGGAATACGATTTCGCCAGTCATCCCAAGATTGTACAATAAAACTGACTGCAATTTAACTCGTATACAGCATTCCACAGAGAAATATTTAAGAGCTTCATCATCAAAAGTTAAAGTAAATTCATCCATGCACTCATATTGAAAATCAATAATTCCAAGCTTCGCGAGACGGTATCAGCATCGTGTATCACAGTTTCCAGAATCTAACAATAACCGCAGGAGTTTCCTTTCCATTGCAGAGTACAATGTAGACGAATTGCGAGCATATGGTAATCTCTCTTCCTACTAAATCCAATAGTAGATGATATATATTTAGTGAATGCGAGAGTGTAGTGCGAACAGCACTGGTGATATATATCGTGGAAATTCTTTGTACATTTTGTAGCATTTTCAAATAGGTATTTTCTTACAGAGTCAGTCCAGTAGGAAAACATATGCAGTGTATCCACATCAATTGATCCATTTGATCCACAAATTACACTTACTATCTACAATAAAATCAATTTATTTGGCTGTCTGTAAGATGTAGCTCGCTGTGGTTCAAAATTATCTTTATAAATGGTTGTATTTGGTGAATTTTTTTTTGTCGATTTATATCGGATAAATATTTACTTGAAATTACTGAAGAATAGTAGTCGAATAATGGCTTATTTATAAAGAACTTTTTTATATTAGCATGAGCCCATTCTGTTTGTACTGAAAACAGTATTTGGGAGTTAATAAAGTTGTGGTTTTATAGATAGCAAAGTAACGACTTATTTAAAAGCGGTTGTGGGTGAGTGTGTCCAATGACATCACCGCGTTAAAATAATGAGTTAAAATGCCATTGAGCAAGTAGTGAAGTGTCAGAATATTATAATTAAAACTTATTAGTTGGTAATAAAATAAAAGTTTTTACTGGGTATACACATATACAAAAGATTGACTTATAAACTGATTCTATACATATTTATTTCAACAAAGTTTTTTCTCTGAGTGCATTACAAGAAACGTGTAATAGTTAAAAGTCAAGCAGCATTTACAGACTGACATAACCATGTTCTTTTGTTTTAGCCTGGTTAAGTCGCACACAGGATACAAAAAAAAAAAAAAAAAAAAGAATCCAATGGATGTGTGCAAACAACTTGAAGTTTTTATTTATTTATGCATATTTTTAGCGTATACTACACACAGACTTTTTTAAACATTTTATTTTTTTACAAAAAATAAAAATAAACTCAACTTGAGTCTTAAAAGTCTGTAGAATACAAGACATTGTCACAATGTTTAATGTGAAATGAAAAAAAATATAAAGAAAATAAACTACAAAGAAAAACTTAAAATAGTAAAAACTTTTTGTTGTTAACTCCCCAGCTCAATTTGGCTTATACCTGCATATATACACACACACACATTTTTTTACTTAGTCTTTGTCCTTTGTAAAGGCGGGCGGCGGAGGGCAATAACTGTGTGTATGGAATCTGTTGGCTGATTTGATGTTATGGCAACTTAAAGTAACATTTATACTCCATACCTTCAGATAGATGACAAGACGAAGGCAACAATAACAACAACGACAGCTAAGCTAAACTAAACAAAAAATCAATGGGATGGAACAGGAGGAGTTGAAGGGAGGATGTTGTATGATGATCTCTTTGCTTTAGATACCAGGAAACCTAAAACAATGAAAATGCACAAACAAAAGTTTAAAAGTTAAGAGTGCTACTGTGTTGTGTTTCCAGTAGGTATAAAATAATGATGATTAAGGATAAAAATGTTACACATTGAAGTTGTTTTTTATTCTATTTTGTATGCTTTTGTTGTGGCCCTAAAACAATGAACCATATTGACGGCTCTTCTAAACAAACGTAATAAAAAATTTACTAGCACAAAAATGATTTTATAGAGGCAAACAAAAAAAAATATTCTTAGAACAGTAATGTAGTTATTTTCATTTTCAAATGAGAACTTCTAATTTTATGGAAATTGGAAAAGAATATATTTCATTTTGTTCATTGGATGAAACATCATATATTTTTTTTGTTCCCAAATAATATACGTCACAATTTTAAGAAAAATTGGTTTTTAGTTGTTATCTACCCTCACGCAAAGAAAGAATTTTACATGTAATTATGTATATGTCTAAGTTACCATTCACATGATTATAGCAATCATATAGTATATATAATTGTAGTAATTAAGAGATGTTTGTGGCAACCATATTGTGTTGTTCTCGGATTATTGTTATCATACTCTGAGAACAACATATTATGATATATGTATGTACTGATTCATCATGAACATGATTGCCGTAAACATATATTTATTTACTATAATCATATATATGATTGCGTTAGTCATTTGAATCTTAACTTTACCATATTATAGTTACCACATTGATATAAATAATTAGAGTGACCATAATATTGTTAAAAAAAACTTTAAAAAATGTTGAATTGTGTTTTTCATTAATCAATTATAAACTATCAATGTTGTTTGCATTGCCATATTTTTTAGTCAAATCAGATATGCATTACTCAAGCTTGTTCATATAAATATGGCAAAACTTTAAATTTTACAAAAAAAGCAACCGCGTGCATAACTTTTGCTGTAAATTTTAACTTTATAAAACGAAAAATTTAACGTTAAGTAAATAAAATGGATATTAAAAATGATAACGATGTTAACAAAACAAATCAAAGCAAAATTGATGTGATGAATTGAATCTTTTATTTTTCTAGCTATTTGTATTTTGACAGTTATAACTTAAGCTACGTACACACGGTTGTCAGATTTTACAATGTTGTCAGATATGGCAATGTGCTCGCAATGAACTGCCAATGAAATATTATTAGCAAAAGGTAAATTGTCAGTTTAGACGATTGACAATGATGCCATTGTCAGATGCATAAACTTCGCACATATGACAATAAAAAGTTTCTGACAATGATCTTACAATGATCTGGCAATGGCAACGTAAGGTGTTTACACGATTTTCAGATGTCTGACAATAATATTGTCTTACAATGTACTGATAATACTTTTTATGACAACATTGTAAGACAAAAATTGTAAGTTCACACGGTTGTTAGACATTTTCTGAACATTTTTCTGACAACCGTGTGTACGTAGCTTTAGGTTTAACTGGCCAATGATGCTCAGTTAAACGCAGATTATAAACTAAATTAATAACAAGTAAGAGAGCTATATATCTTATATACCCTTCACCAAATTATACTTTAAAATAAAATTTAAAAATTTCTTACTTTTTTTAAGAAAATTTTTTCGAATTTTTTTTTTTAAATTTTTTTTAATTTAAAAAAATTTTATGTTTTTAATTTAGTAGTGAAAAAAGAGGTTTTTGTGAAAAAAATTCGGGTTAAAAAATATTTTTCCCGATTTTGACCCATTGTAGGTCCAACTTACTATAGCCTTATATATATCGTTTGAAATATCTATCATTAGATATCCATATTGCCTATATTTATGACTGAGTAATCGAGATATAGATCAAAAATAGGCAACAAAAATAGAGGTTGTCTCGGATTTTTGCTCATATCTCCGTTATTTATGGACGGATTTTGCTGATTTTAAATAGGAAACTTTTAGAAAGCATGTCTGACAGAATTATTGAAGATTTGGATCCCGAAGATATCTGGGGCCTTCAGAAAATTGATTTCAACAGACAGACGGACATGGCTAAATCGACTACACTATCTATAAGGATCCAGAATAAACATAATTTATAGGGTCGGAAAATTATATTGAGGAAATTACAAACGGAATGACAAATTTATATATACCCTTCTCACGAAGGTGAAGGGTATAATAAGTGAAAAACACACTTATTGTGTGGGACATGCATATGCTAGGAGACTATTGTAGTAGGAGTGTCGTGAGGGAGACAAATTAGAATAGAAATAACAATGTTCTCTAATATTTTTTTTTTTTTTGCAATTTTTATGTTATTTGTAGTTTTTTCTTTCTTAATCTCAAATAAATCACAAAAGTTTGACGTCCTGGATTTGTTTTCAATAATTTTTCCAAAGTTAGATGGCCTCAAATAACAAACCCACATATCGATGGCTTAATATAAAAAGGTCGTATCTCGTTTTTTTCAAAATCGGGTTTTTCACATATTCTGGTAGACAAAACGCAAATACTCCTCTCATAAAATATTCAGTTTTCTATGTTGACGAATAACAGATTTACAATAATTTAAAAAAAAAAACCCTAATTCATCCCAATGATAGTTTGAAAGAAAAAGCGCTAACTCATTTAATGTTGAATGCATATTTTTTGGTTTATATTAAAACAAACAACTTTTCTAAAAGTATATTTCGATATATTACAAATTTTTAGTTGTTTATTTTTCACTTTCACTTTCAGATTTTATTCAGTTTTTTCCTTCTCCTGTAAAGTAACTAAAAGTTGAGATACGACCTTTCTATATTAAGCCATCGATATATTTCACATCATCAACAAAAATCTTGTAAACTAACAATTAATTAACCAATTATAAATATACTAATTCAATATCAGAGACAACAATCAAGACCATATCTTTAGGAATGGAACCCGTAACCCACACATTTCTAACAAGCACACTGATCTAAAAAAACATAACAATATATAATATTTTAAACAAAATAATTTAAGTTCATATCTTTTAAAAACTTATTATTTTGGTTAATGAAAGGACTCCAATTTTTTTTTCTACGAATTCTGTAGCGCAACAAATGTGCCCATATGTCGAAGAGGTGCAAATGTTACGAAAACAAAAGCGGAATAAAAATTATTATACGAGTAAAAACAAAAATATATATGTATTTGGTTTTGTTGGTTATTTGAAAACGAGAAATATGGGGAGGAAAAATAAAATCAATAAATGTAGGTATTATCAAACATCATTATTGTGTTTGTATGTAGTACTCTCGCATCACCATCATCCACATCATCTTCATCAGCATCAGCATCAGCTACGTTTAGCCGTCATTGTTTTGTGTATACGAACGTACGAAAGGATGAAGTGGTAACTAACAAGGGCTTCTTTACTTTCAAGTCCCAAATATGTATACACACGTACTCACAATAATAACAACAATATGAGAAGAAAAAAAGTTTATAACAATAGACACGAGGCTTTAATATACAGGAATGTGCAACATATCAAAAATCAGGACCAATTAATAGATTTGTGAATAAGGATTTTTAAAATTCAAATGTTCGCAAATCCGCAGATTTTTGCTCATCCCGGCATATTTAAAAATCATCCCGGCATACACTACCTAAAAGAAAAAGAGAAAAATACACATATTTCCTTTTACTTTGGGCCAGGAATCCTTGAATTTTTGCAATTGGTCATCACGAGGAATCAGTTTTCTCTGTGTAGTTATAGAAAGATGTCTGCAATTTAAACAATATACAATGGAAGCTTTCTTAGACATAGAGAGTGCTATCAATAATGTTAGTACTCTTGCAATTAAACAGGTTCTAGCGGGGTTATTTCCGGATGTGATAAGTGCTTTGGGGTTCCTCAACAACTGGGCTGTTAAAAGTGGTCTGGGGTAAGCCCAAGCAAAATAGAAACAAAAACTTCAAGCTTCAGATTGTCGCGGTTAATGAATTAAGAAATTACCTTATCGAATAGTGCGAAATATCTAGCAATCCTTCTGGACTCTAAATTATCATTTCCCAACATAGTTAACATGTCAAGAGACACATACTCCTGGGCTATTACATACTAACTAACCTTGTGCGGTATCTTAGTCCATACATAATAATGACTTACTGCGATATCGGACGGCTACAGGTTGGATTTAGTACCTTCAAAACGGAATACTTCAGGGGACATCAAAATTAAACAGAATCCATGAAAGAGTTTTGATTTGTTTGGGATTAGGCTGTACCGAATATTAGGTTCGGTTTATGTTCGGTTTAGTTTCGGCCTGAAAAACTGGTTTTATTCCGACTTCTAATTACGAATCACAATAAACATCAAAAATCGTTAATTCTACGATTTTAGCTGAGAGATCTATAAATAATGATCTAAAAAATGTAATAGTCAAAATTTTTCGAATTTCTTAAGGAAATTTCAGCTGGCACCCAACAATACTTAGAATTGCCAAAACTCACATCATAAATATTTACCCTGGAACTGAAACAATCATAACAAAACTCTGTTTCCCAGCGCTATATGAATAAAGAAACAATGTTGTTATCCCACTCCTGAATATTTTATGCATTTTTCTTTTTCTTAATACGAATCCATAAGATCCATTGTTATTTGCTGTTGCTCGTTTACTTAATTTACAGAAGAAAATGGTTTATTGTTATTCAAAAACGTACAAGGATGATGATGATTATAGCAACACAACAGCAACAACAACGAAGAAGGTGATGTTTTGTGAATGATGGTTGTTGTGTTAAAGCTGGGTTGTTTTTGGTGGGGGAATACGCTGAGGTAGCAAATAAGATGTTTAGAAGAGATATTGTTTTGTATTTTTCCAGGAATTTTTTTTTTTGAAGGCAAAAAAAAAGAAGAAACAAACGATTTAAAAAAGACATGTTAAAACGCTGCAGCTCACTACAACAAAACATATAAGGTGAGTGTCAAAATTATAAGGTCACTTGATTTTCAGTCCGTTTAAGCAAAACTACAAATAGTATTGATTGATACTATTGACTAACTTACTTATGAAATTTGGTCGAGAGCAAATAAGGCTAATTGTTTCCTTCATTACAGCACCCTGTATAATTAGGACACATGCTAAATGACTGTGCCTACGGTAAAATGACTACTGTAGGAGCTGTCACAATGAGCAAGAGGAGGATACGGTGTCACATTTATTCTGCCAATGACCGGCTCTGATAAACCTGAGGGAACGCATTCTCGGAATTCCATTCCTATCATGCTTAGATGAGTTATCAAGGATGAGTCTTACACGAATCTACTCCTTCATCAGGGAATCTGGTTGGTTTAGCCTGGAAACAATGGAAGTATGATAAATACTCAGCTGTTTACCCCTTGGGTATCACAATGGGATCAGTTTTTGAATGGACCCAAGTGAGCTACCCATTGAACCTAACCTATTGACTAAACTACTTGTTGCTCAAACGCTGTTGAGATAAGAATATTTTGCTCTCATTTGATCTATTTATAAACCGAAATATCAAAAATTTCAAACGTTAAATTCGCAAATTTTAAAGAATGGCTTCACTGTATGAAGGTTTAAATAGGTTTAAACTTAAATTGGGAATCAAAGCATGAAGCTAACTGATGGTTTTAGAGACTTCTAGTAAGATTAACGAAATGAACCCATGTATTATTCAGCTAATGGTTCGGGTTGCGTTTAGCTCAAGTGTAACCATAAAAATGTGATTTGCCTCAACTAGAATGAACAGCTTGTAGCTGCAGGAGTACTTTCAAATCATTATAGTATAATGTTTGTTATCAGCGAGACAACCATACAATCCATGTTTCCAGATCAACTAAGACCTGATTTGTGCAACCAGTTATGGAATCGCCAGCACGTTTACCAGATCTTAATGCTGAAATGATGAAAACCATTCACTGGATATAAGGCCAAGAACACTAGAAAATTTCATAAATTGGCTGTCATTTATTTAGTTTGTTTTGTCAATTCATCCCGAAAAACTCAAAAACTGGTTGATGTTGGTTTTGGACTGGCGGTGTCATCGGTCCATATTTCTTTGAGAACGACATTGACCAGACCATCAACGGCGATTGCTAAAGGTCAATGATTACCAACTTATTTTGGCCCGAATTGAATGATATGGACACCAACAAAATGTGGTTTCGACAGGACGACGCTGGGGCATTCAACCAACCGTTTTGAGGGCGTTGTGAACACCAAGATCGTGTGATTTGACCCCGCTAGACTTTTTTTTGTGGGATTTTCTTAAGTCGCAGATCTATGCGAATAAGCCACAAACCAATGCGGTCGCCAAAGCCAACATAATCCATGCCATCGGTTAAATTCCGCCTGATTTATGCTCCAGTATAATGGAAAATTGATCATTTCGGATGCGGACATTTGCACAATGTTTCATTTCATACATAATGGCATCGATAGGCTTTTAACTTTATTTTATTTAAATTTAAAGATAGGAAGCGCTTAATGAAAGACCCTTTACTAATATTACTGGTGTTATTTTACCATGATTATTGTTATTGAAGGATGTTACTTTGCAGCTTCTTAAACAAATGAATATGTTAATGAGGTGTAAATTATGAGATAAGGAAACAGTATTTTAATATTCATTCATGGTAATTAATAAATTAAATATGTATTTTTTTTTTATTTTGATAAACTTAACACAGTACTTAAACATTTTATACAAAATCTTTAAAAACTTTTATGCCAAACACATCGTAACACACACAAATTTCAAAAAGAAAATAATAAATCTTTTCGTTCACCATAAACATTTGAAGTAAAGGAATTATTCGATTCGATTGGCATTGATAAGCCTTTTTAACGTTTTAGTTGTTGTTGTATTTTTTTTATTTCAGCTTTCCTCTTATACGTTCATAGTAGTTTTTCTAAAGTTTTTTTTTTCTCGTTTCTTTTATATTCTGTATTAAACTCTTTATCCTGTCAGTGTTTATATGTATAGTTTATTTTTTCACATTTTGCTATTCTGTGCCATAAATCTCCAGTTTTTTTTTTTTTTTGTTTTTTGTTGGTTTTTGTTGCTGCTGTCTCATTTTTATCCCTCTTTAACAACAACAAACATGTAGCAAAATATTTGTATGTATATCTTTTGCACATGATGTGATTTTAGAGTACGCTACTTATTACATTCTGGAAATATTTGTCCAAATTTGAACAGAATTTTATGTAGTACTATTTTTTGGAACTTACACTTAAATAAACACCTTTTAGCTGGAGTTTTAGAGCAAAAGTAAATTTGTTGGGTTCGAAGGACCATAAATTTTGTATTGAAAATTTGAATAAAGTAATTTTAATGAAGTTGAAGTAATAATTTTTGTGAATTATTATATAGTTGTTGCCTTATGGTTTAAAAGTTATTTACATTGTATTGTGTATTGTTAACTTTGAATACATTAATTTGACATGTGGAAAAGACATGGTAGATATGTATATTGAATACCTATGTGATTAAAATTGTGTCTTATTTTCAAAACGGAATTAAATATAAAATTAATTAAGAACCCTTGGAAGATTTTTGTAAAAAGAAGATAAGAAAAAAATATCATGAGATTTATTTATTTGTGCGTTATACTAGAAAAATGGGTTACGGAAGGGATTATAGACAGTGAAGAGTTTGTGGAGAATGTATTTAAACTTTTGCGGTAATCTGGTGTGCGCTACACGATTCGTCCACAAATTTAAGATATATTATGTAAAAACGAGCGAGTATCGGAAGCATGTTCCCAATTTTCAGCAGAACTTATTACATTGTAGTAATAGAAGATTACTAAAATGCAACCTAACTACATGACTCCAATTAATCAATAGATTTGGATAACCTACAGGAACCAATAAGAAACTTCGACCTCTGTGGAAGGGGATTGATAAACTTTAAAATAGATTTTGAAGCACTGACTCTTACATGCGAGTTGTATTCAATATTCGAAGCCCTTTAATGTATTCTTCTACCCTTTGAACAACAAGAACTTCTCAATAAATATTGAGGAATCAGCACCACAGCTTATATGTGCTAACTAGGGTTCTATCAACTGAATTCTCTTCTTGAGATATATGTCAAGGCTCTTCAATGATTTCTTCGACATTTGAAAAATGCTCACCAAACATTTCAGAATATGAAGAGCTTCTGTCTCATCTAAATTTATACCAACCTTTAATACAGATGCAGCATTATATTCGCATCTATTATATTATATTATACAACATTCGAGTCTTGTGATCATAAAAATCAAACCTAATTACACGACCTTTCAGAGGACGCGATTAACCCTACCAATTTTGTAATAACTCCTAAACGCATAGGATGCATAATAGCCGAGATATATACGACATTTGACTATCAATATATTGCATTTAGATCAGTGATGCGCATTCATATTGTTCAGATTACGAAGAATTTCGTGAATTTACACGTACAGAACACGATTGTAAACAAAACACACTACAAGAGCATAAAAAATACAAATATTTCATTCAGTTCTTTGACAGCATTCAACGGAGCAGGTGTGTTGCACACAAATTAAATTTCTCTTTTTGCCTATGAACGATTTAGATCAGGGATGTCCAAAGCTAAAACTGTATTTGTGTTGGTGAGCGAAAGACGGCTTCACTGAAAGAAAATTTTAGTGAAATAATTAAACGATTTTTAAGGCTTTATTTGTTAACAATAATCAAGTCAACAATCTTAATCAAATTGTGTGCGACACATTACCATAGCTCATTAATTGAGAGTTCGATATTAATAATTTTCGACAAATTTAAAAATATGTAAACCATTTTTTTGCTTATTTAATTACGCTGTCTTGATTAAAATTATTTCAAATATGAAAAAAATTTTTCATAAAAGTACATTGAGGGAAAAAACCAGACAACACTTCAATGATTTTTTAAAAATCAAAATATATTAAAAAATCCTAATATTTCATTCAGTGATCATGAAAAATAAATTTAAAAAAAATGTAAAAAATAGCAATACATCCGCCTAGCGTGTGCATTCGTCGCTGTCTCAGTGACTACTAAACAAAAGAGAATAAGAATGCACAATGAAATGGACTCCATTGATTTAGATCATCAGGACCAAGGTATGTGACAATTTTCTCTTGACTTCCTCTTCGATATTTAAAAAATGTTCACCAAACATCCCAGAATATTAATATCTAAAATACAACATTCAAGTCATGCGATCATTAAAAATCAAACCTAATCGCATGACCTCATTCAGAGAACTCGATTGATTAACTCTTTAATTCACGGGATTGCCATATTATTTAATGGATATAAATAGCAAATTCTGCTGTCATCTGTAAAATATGGATTTGGAAGTTTGACATGGAATATCATTTAGTAAGATATGTAATAGAGTAAGGAACATGAAGGAGCCTTGCAGCACCGCTGTATTAAACTTATATAAAACTCAATGACAATGACAATATCTGAGAAAGTTCAATATGAATTGTGATAAGATATTACCGAGACCAAAGGCAATTAGTTTTGATAGAAGTCATACTCTAAAACATCTCGAGGTACCACTTTCATTTCGTCATCTCTCTGATGGGAATGCTAGAGAGCACCAGAAGGAACAAAACATTAAATAAACCACATACAATTAGTATTTTAAATATTTGTTTAAGATTTTCTAAAAAGATTATCAGTCAATATAAAATAAGTCAGACTGTCAGATCTATAATCTTGAAAGAAATGTGTGTCAATACAACTTGTATGAAAACGATTCGAATGAATTTAAAAAAAAACGATGTCGAAAGAAAAGTAATCAAAGATAGTTTTTAACTTGTTAGTTAAACGTAGATTTACATGATGTTAAGTTAAACCTGAGACATATTTAGGCAGAATTAACCAATAATTGTGTTTTCTTTTGACATGTATGAAAACGATTCGAATGAATTTAAAAAACAATGTCGAATGAAAAGTAAGTCGAAACAATTAAAGATAGTTTTTAACTTGTTAGTTAAACGTAGATTAACATGATGTTAAGTTAAACCTGAAACATATTTAGGCAGTCTTTAACCAATGTTTGTGTTTTCTTTTGACAACGAAGAACTGGCAAAAAGTACTGTATTGGACTGGGCCAAATCTGACAGTGTCACACCATGATTTGAATCTGATTTGAATATACAACACAAATGTATGTGTGGTAAACAGAAATAGCTGCAGTGGTCGAGGACTTTGAAATCACTCCGCTGTGCATAATAATCTATAGCTATTAGAAGTTGAGAGGAGTAATTAAAGAATCTCAAACGGAATGAAAAACTATGATAAATCCTAAAGTGCAAATGAGATTCGTCTTGGTCGAGTCTGAAAGTATTGCGTGTTTTGTTGTGCCTTCTTAACCAAGCATTTTAACCAAACTTTTTATGCCATTATGATGATGCCATTGTTATATATTCTAGTACTCCTAGATGTTGGAAGTTTTTATTTTTATTTTCTTTCCTCATGTGTTGCTAAAGATATATGTACTTACATACATATATTTTTTTATCAGATTTTTTTCTTTTGGTTTTACATCTTCTATGAATGCAAAACTAACTATACAAATGTTGCCAGTTGTCTACGAGTTACGGCTAAACTATTCATGGACTAAAAACACATTCATTCCTTGCTCCAGTCAGCTTTTTGTTTATTTTCTTTTTGGTTGCGTTCCTTCAGTACACGTCGCTGTACTCTGGTACATACACTCGACTTGTATGTATAACAATGAAAAAAGTTGAAGAAAGAAGAAAAAAAAAAATAATAAATAGAAAATCGCAAAACTTTTAATGTGTAGTCGTCGTATTGTGTATGTCGAATACATGTAGATTTTGGTAAAAATGAAAAGGAAAAACGTATAGATGTATGTATATGAACATCAAACATATTACTCTTCAGGGTTTATAGGGAAATATTCTAGGAAGCTTCACGATTTTTTTTTTTTAATTTTTTTTTCTGTTCTTGTATCATTTGAATTTTGTGTTGTTCCTAGGTGCTTCCATCCTCCTTCTACCCAAACCAAATTTTATCTATATGTTGTTATGTATGTTAGTGTATACATATATTTTATATGCTTGTAAATTCTCTTTTTGAAAAAATAAATGAAATAGGAAAAAAAAAATACATATATAATGGATCCTGGAGGGTTTTAGACGTTAAGTTATTATTGCCTATCATTTTGACAGAAAATTAATTAAATTGTAATTCTTTTGTTGCTGGTTCTTGTTTCATTTTCATTTCAAAACGTGTACATAACTTTGTATTGAAAGATATTTTTTTTTTTATAACAAGTGAATAATCGTAAAACGTTTTCTTCAATTTGTTTTTAACAAACCAAAAAAATGCTTTCAAAGCTCGTTATAATTAAAAGCCTTAATCGAAGTGTAATTTGTTAAATTTTTGGTTTCTGTCTATTGCCCTCATCTTGCCATTACCTGTATATAAAATAAGTTTCTTTTAAATTGCTGGTCCATTTAATTTTACTTTGATCTTTTATTCAAGTTTTCGAAAACGAAAAATTCCCAAAATAATAAAAAAATAATGTTTAAGCATAAAACGTTTCATGATAGCTTCCATAGCATAACAAGTGATTTTGAATAAAATGAAACATTTAACCAAATTTGGCCAATATAAAAATAACAGGTACAGGTTGATTCATTCATTCTTCATCAACATCAGCGTCGTCGCCAAAATCCAACATCCATCCACTTCAGCAAAAAAAAAAAAAAATCAGCAGAGAATAAAGTGTGTACACTTGAATAAAGAAGTACAACACAAACCGTTTTTTCTTTTGAATGGAATAGCGAGCAGACATGTTGAAACATTTTATTTATTTTTTCAAAAGAAAATAAAAGTGTTCGAAAAAAACCAACCAAACAAAAAATAAAAAAACGACATTTCTTTTTGAAAGACTACCGATATTAAGTGATATTAAATGTTAACAATTCTCCACCGAACATGCTCCTCCTCATTTTAAATCTGAACAATGTCGATGATGAAGTATAAAATTAAAGCAAACAAAAAACACACAGTATACCCAGTATGTAAGTATATTTGGGTATGCTGGTAAAGCAATTAAATTGCAACATTAAGAGGAGAAAATGATTTTGCGCGCCAAATGGATTTTTTTAACCCTTTACCGAAAACCAACACTTTCGATTTAAAAAAAATACAAAAAAAAACCCAGTCTGGTAGAGACAAACAACGGGTTACCGTAGACCCACCCAACTAAACAATAGACAATTTATTCGCGAATAATTCTCCATAAAGGTAAATCCAAGAAATTGTACAGAAAATTTATCGCAAATAATTCAATATAAAATTGTGGATGTTCACAATACATCCAGAAAATGTACAGAATTTTTATAATAAAAAGAAGTTTTTCTTATTTTAATTCCAAGAGTTAGCTGTCGTTCTGTATTTAATCTTCTTAAAATTTCGATGTTTGGTCCATGATACCCTTAAAAGCATTCGGATGTCCACATTTCAAAACTTTCTAGTTTGTTCAAAGCAAAAAAAACAAGTAAGTGCCGAATCTTATATACCCTTCACCAAATTATACTTTAAAATAAAATTTAAAAAATTCTTATTTTTTTTTTAATTTTTTTCGACATTTTTTTTAAAAGTTTTTTCCAATTTTTTTAGAAAAAATTTTTTTTTTAATTTAAAATGTATTTTTTTTAGTTTATTAGTGAAAAAAGAGTTTTTTGTGAAAAAAAATTCGGGTTAAAAAATATTTTTCCCGATTTTGACCCATTGTAGGTTCAACTTACTATAGCCATATATACATCGTTGCAATGGCCTTTGAAATATCTATCATTACATATCCATATTGTCTATAATCGAGATATGGATCAAAAATATGCAACAAAAATAGAGGTTGTCTCGGATTTTTGCTATATCTCCGTTATTTATGGACGGATTTTGCTGATTTTAAATAGGAAACTTCTCGAAAGCATGTCTGACAGAATTATTGAAGATTTGGATCCCGAAGATATCTGGGGCCTTCAGACAGACAGACCAACGGACAGACAGACAGACGGACATTGCTAAATCGACTCCGCTATCTATAAGGATCCAGAATATATATACTTTATAGGGTCGGAAAATTATATTGTGGAAATTACAAACGGAATGACAAATTTATATATACCCTTCTCACGAAGGTGAAGGGTATAAAAAAAGCATTTCTATGAGACCATTATCGTACATAGGAACCAAGTTTTAACAAATTTGGAACGGTTTACGTTCAATGCCTTGTCGAAATTGTTTGTTACCTCCCAGTAATTAATGGGTTATTTAACAATCCGTCTACCACCTCCCTCCCTTCTCTTACTCAACGTCATTATTCACCCACTTTACCACGGCTCTTTATTTTGAAATTTGATGTTATTTAATGGTCATGAAAACAACATTAACAGCCATAAACCACACAATTTTAAACAAATCACTGCAAAAATGAAACACAAACAAACGGGACAATCACCAACATAACAACAGCAACAACAAAATTATCGTCATCACAACAACAACACCAGCCAACAATTGTAAAAAAAAAAAATTTCAGACAAAAAATAAAATATATGTATACAAACATTTGAGTCAAATAATAATTCATGTCTCAAGTGTTGTTGAAATGGAGTTTTACTTTTTTTTTTCTGCTGTTTGTTTAATCTTTGTAATGTTTTTGCTGTATGTTGCTGGTGCTGGTGCTGCTGCTGCTGCTGCTGATGTTGTTGTTATTATTCTAAGAGTTTGTTTATTTTTTTTTCACTTTATTCATCTGCTGTTTGTAGACAGGCATTCATGCAACAGCAATGAATTGCATAAAAAAGTTGGTGTTGTTGAACAAGATAGAAAAAAAAAAACAAAAGCAAAGCTGAATAACCAACAACGTTCAACAAAAAAAAAATGGGGAGGGGGATTTTAAAATTCTATTATAAGCACTCATACAAACACACACACACATTTGAAAATAAACTGTTATTTGAATTGTACACATACTTAAATCCTAGTGTTGTCACTTATTCGAGTTTTATTTTAATCGATTAAAAAGTTTATAATTTTTTTGTATTATTCGAAATTTTTCAAAATTCGATTAATTGTTATAATATTATTATAACAATTAATAATATTACATAAATATTTTATGAAATAATTGTTGATTGAAAGTATTTCTAAATTCGTATTAGGCTTTCAGTAAATGTTTAAGGCTTTTGGCTTAAATATCTGAGTCCTTAGATATAATTTGTAATATTATACCTAAGGACTAAGATCGAACAATTCTTAACATACATATATGTTAATAAAAATGAAGCCACTAAACATACAGTTTTGATTTTTTTTATTTGATTGAAATTATTACAATTTACAAAAAAATTTATGAACCTTTTCCGGAAACCCTTCTATTAAAGTTTTTATTGAGCTTTCTGTCACTTTGTTCGAACAGGTAGTTCATCTCCATTTAAAATCTACCACACTTTTGAACACCTTTTTTGTGCTCTTCAATTCTCTTTTACCTCTCTTGATACTAATAACACAATATTGTTCTTGTACCACTCAAGACCTTGCTTACCATAGTGACATGATACCAAATCAGGCCAAAAATAAGTGGACACATTAAGAAGTCTTATGAATGGAAGCATCCTCCTTTGTAAACATTCCTTGATGTTAATTTCTGTATTTATAGATCCCTTTGAAACAAATGTTTGGCTTATTTTGCATATTGCTTGCCATGTCAAGAACTTTTTGGGAATATTTTCTGCTTTTGGTTACTAAACTTTTCTACAACATTCCCTCGAGCATCAGCAACATACAAAAATTGACCCGGAAGCTGCGAAAAATTTTCCATACGTATGTTTCGTCATCCATTATGCAGCATGTATATTTTTTGTATAAAATTTGACTTCAATTTCCGTGCTCTGTCTTTGGCCTCTAAATTTTTAGCAGAGTTCCTGTCAGGAACTTTTTGAGCCTTGTATGTTTTTAAACCTGTATTGGCTTTAACTTTTCGTACCAAATAGTCCGAGTATTGAGCTAACCGGACTGTTTTCGTACCAGATGTGTTGGGATCTCTTTTGAAAATGCTTTCTATTTATTGGCTTTAGAAACATCATGTGGACCATTCCTTCTACATGAACCAGATTTTCTATCAACGGACAAGTTCTCCCGGTCCTGTTGAATAATATTTGAAACAGTTTGACTGCAGACCTTTGATTGTTTGGCCAATTTTTTGTAGGACAAAGTTGGGTTTTGTAGAAAATATTTAATAATTTTAGTACGCACCTTTTTTCTCGTCACTCATTTTAATCAGATTAACAACAAATGAACATAATAGACATAAAATATAATAACTGACATGCTTTACGAAGATAACTTGATCAAAAAAAAAAAAAAAAAAATCTAATAATACTTGGGTTAAAAGTTTTAATGAAAAACGTGTGTTAAGAATTTTTCGATATCAGTCCTTATATTGTTTAATAATCACCCTTATCGCGAATCAATACTTTACATGAAATATGTTACCTATTCCCATTTCTCGTTCATCAACTTTGTTCACGTGAAAAAATTTCCCATGTTTTGAAATTTTTAGATGGAATTTTGTAAACAATAAACAGCTGTTACGAACAAAATTAACTATTGTGAATGAACAGTTCATGGGAATATCACGATAGCAATTTTCCCTTCGAGGGGAATGGATATTTCATGGGAAAAATATTTCACATGTTATTGCTGATAAGTGTGATTAATTGGGAAATCATTCTAACGCTATTGCAGATACTATAACCTTTCTTAGATTTTTAGTATTCACAAGGTTTTGGTTTTTAAGCTAAGTTTCATAATGTTCTGATCTTGTTATATTAATCCAAAGTCGATTGGAAAATTAATATAGAAATTCGATTCTAACAAAATGTCCAATGTGAACAACTTGGTCCATTATTGTCCCCTTTCTTTTTCTCAAAACGTTTGTTTATATAAACTATATTTTTTTAATTTCAACTTGAAAATTAATTTATTCGATTAAACGACAATTATTGATCGAATAATTTCTTATTTTAAATTGAAAAATATTCGATTATTCGATTAATTTTTATTCGAATGACACACCTATTACAAACAAACATAATGTGTAAAAAGTCGTATTAAAATGCACTCCTCGTTTTATTTAATAAGCTTTACCGTTAGTTATACGTTTTATAATTAACGCTTCTTCATTCAAAACAATAACGGTGGCCATAGGTAGTATGTACTCTCATAAAAGTTGAGAAAAAAAAAACATAAAGGAGGGAATAAAAAAAAATATGGAAATGCATTGGAGCATAACCATATTCAAACCTTATACATGAAACGTTATAATCATCCTCATCATTGTCATTATCATTGGTAGCAAGCTACCACATCTTTATGCAATTTAAGCAGTAACAGCTATTTTTTCTCAACCAATTTACTCCCCCCTTTATGTTTTTGTTTTTTACATATAAAATTGATTGTTTACGATGCAAGTAGTATTTTTTAAGTTCTTATAAGTTACTTAAGTAACTGAGCAACAAACAACAACAACATATAAAATGACCGAATATTACAGCAACCGCTATTGCCATGTTTAATAACAGAAGTGTAAAAGGATGGCAACGTTAAATTTAAATTGACAGCTAAAAACATATTTAGCTCCGACAGGTATTAAAATTTAAATTATTATAAAAAGTGGACTAAACTAACAATATGTGGATACTAATTAAAAAATTATGTCCGAAAACTCTTGCTTGAGATTACTCCACTCCGAACCTGTTTACTCTAAATGGTGGGTTTTAAAAGCATTTAACGCTTCTTTTGGTGTCATTTATTCAGGGGAATCATATATTTTGGGGGAAAGCAAGACATTTGGTAGCAAATCGGGAATGCACGGTGACTGATCTCTCAATATAATGTTTTCAGGGCTCAACAAGTCAAATGTTACTACCGAGAAAGTTCGTCGATTTCGCAATTTATTTTTGATTTGGTGCAGCAAGTAACTAAATTTTGTGACTAATCTGGAATCTACAATGATAAACCATCTTCAAAGATTTTTGGCAAACAAATGTTCTTCGGCGATTCAAACGACCACTAAGACCGATCTGTTTAGCGCTCGAATAACTTTTTAGCAGTTAGACTATTAAAATCAAGTGGATTTAATGTTTAATCATTTGAACCTTGCACTTGTATCATAATTAACACACATTTTGCTTGATCAAAATATATTTGAGAAAAATTGAAAATTTAATACTTCTTCGACTTTTTAAAATCTGTTGGTTTGTTAGTTCAATCGAATTGTTCAGTACATGTGAGGAAACTGGAAACAGGTAAAAGACACAAAGGATAAGAAACAGATAGGCTTTTCTAAGTTTGAACCTTTAAAGTTTGAAGACCAAGAATTGGTGGCATTCCTACATGAAGAGCATGCAAAATCATTGGGAGCTACTCAAGCAGCAATTTCAAAACGTTTTCGAGGAGCAGGATTCATCCAAAAGCAGGGAAATTGGCTACCATACGAATTGAAGCCTAGAGATATTGAAAGACGACATTGCATGTGCGAAATGATGGTTGAACTCTATAAAAGAAAATCATTTTAGCAACGAATCATTACTTGCGATGAAAAATGACTCCATTACGATATCTTGAAGCGTAAGAAATCGTATGTGAAGCCCAGCCAACCAGCCGAATCGACACCAAAGCCAAATATCCATGCGCTATGGAAGTTCTCTATATTTGGTGAGAGCAAAAGAGTACATTCTATTATGAGCTGCTGAAATCTGACCAGACCATCACAGAGAACCTATACCGAACACAATTGATTCGTTTAAAGCGAAAATTGGCCGAAAAACGCCCCTAATATTCCATCACGACAACCGTCGGCCAGATGTTGCAAAACCTCATAAATAGTATTTAGAATGAAGTGGTTTTCTCCCAACATTTCATAGGCTAGACAGTGCACCGTCCGACTACTATTTCTTTCGATCGATGCAGAAAGCTCTCTCTGGGTTACGCTTCAATTTGGAACAGATTATCCAATATTGTCTTGATTCGTTCTTGGTCTCAAAAAATGAGCAGTTCTTTTGGCTCGAAATCCATATGTAGCCAGAAAGAAGGCAAAAGGGCTTAGCTAACAATGGCCAATACTTTGAATAAATTTATATTGTACAAATGTTTTAAAATAAAAGCTGAAAATAAAATGATTAATCTTAAACAAACCACAAAAATACTTCCGGTTAGAAATCGCAAATTTATTTTCAAAATATTTTGATTCTGCCCAATTTAACTTCATTAAAATTTGGTTTATTGTAGCGAAAGTTTTTATGTCTAAATGGTACAACAGTTGACTTAATTTATTCAAGTCCTAAAAAGTGCAGCAATAAAATACATAAGATAATTTTTGAAATTTCTTTTTAAAACGTCCATAAAACGAATACATTTGTTTAAATTGCTGTTAAATTCTTTTAATGATTTTGTTGTAATTTTAAGTTGCGCGCGCTAAAATACAGCAAATCACCTTTTTTTCTGTTTTTGTTTATTTTTGCGTGATTCTCCGTCGTCGTTGTTGTTTTTATTAAAATTTCTTGTTGTTTGTTTTCGTCATTCATTTCATTTCTGTTTTGTTTTGTTTGTTTTGTTAATGAAGTTGATTTTTGTACTCACATTTACAGTAAACAGCACATTAATATTCATTCAATTAATATTTCAATTTATTAGCATTTTTTGTCGCTCTTAAAAAATATATAATAACAATAACAACAGCATTTCTTTTGTAGGTCGTTTCAGAGCGATTTGTTTATTTACAGGTTGATTGGTTTATTTATGTTTAATACTCGTACATACTCTACCTTAAAATACAATTAAATGAAGGGAAATATAAAAAAAGTGGGCATGATAAGATAAAGTAAATTTGTGAAATTGAAGACAGTTAATGGTATTGCAAAATAATCAATTATATTAAAAGGGGAGCCAATAATTACTAGGAATTGCAACAAATGTTTTAGTTGCTGAAGAAGCTGTTTAAAAAAAACATCAAGTGGTTTCAATATTTGTATGAATATTTTCATTAAAATAATGAAAATTGTTCATGTATAAAGATTATATGTACTTTTTGTTAATTAATAAACATAATTTTCTTTTTTATGTGCAATGAATGAATGTGTTATTTCTGCACAATTATTTATATTTACTATTCTTCTTATAACTGACCTAAATTTAATAACAACAATGTGTTAATATATAAATAAGTATTATGCAAATTTTATTTTATCATATCAACACTTAACCTTAACATAAATTTTAATTCATTTTACTACTGATTTTTTTCTTATTACAATTATATTCCAAATAAGCAGACAAATTCAATGTTATACGTAAAGTATTTAGTGTGTATATGAGTTTAATTGCAAAAGTTGTATGCAATTTGAATTGAAAAATTATACAAGTTATTAAATCTGATAAAATGGTAATTAATTAATTATGTAGTTTAACACAAATTTTATATTAATTAATAATTATGCATATTAAAATAAATGCAATACACACACAAATATAGACATATTTAAACGTACATATGTATGTAATAGAAAATAGAAATAGTATAATAACAATTAATTTACATGATTCTAACAAGGTCAAGCGGCATTGGTAAATTTATGCAGACAGTCGGAGAAAAATACATTATTAAAAAAGTATGATAATAGTTTTCATTGTAAAACAGCTATCAGAATATTTAATTTAAAAATTATAATTTAAAAGGAAGTATTTGAATTATTTATTAGTAATTGTAGTAATGGAATTTACATTCATATTTACATACATTCTGTTATTTAATACAACTCTGTAAACAGCTGTTTTAGATTGCTTCTTCTTATCTAACAACTCAAGTGAATTGATAGACTGACTTGTTTACCTTATTTGACAGTTACATTTTGACTTTAATAGGCTAGTGAAAGTAGACACAAAAATTACAAAATTTCTGAATGATATATAGTGAAATGAAAATTAGCATAAAAGCCAAAATGACATTGAAGGTTAAATAAAAAAATTCGATTCTTAAAAAGGGTTCAAAGCTTAAAATATGTAAAAGCTTTTGAGGTCTCAAGAAGACACTAATAGGCGGGGAGTGGAAATGTTCTAAAATAAACACTGAGTTAAAGCTAATGTTGGACTCATAAGGAGTGAGATCGTAAAATTCTTAACACAAGTTTTTTATTAAAACTTTTAACCCAAATATCATTTGATTTTATTATCAAGTTACCTTTGTAAAACATGTCAGTTATTATGTTTAATGTCAATTATATTCATTTATTGTTAATCAGATTAAAATGAGTGACTAGAAAAAAATGCGTACTAAAATTATTAAATATTTTCAACAAAACCCAACTTGGTCCTACAAAAATTTGGACAAGCATTCAAAGATCTGCCGTTAAATTGTTTCCAATGTTATTAAACAGTACCGGGAGAACTTGTCCGTTGATACAAATCCTGGTTCAGGTAGAAGGAATGGTCCACATGATGTTTCTAAAGCCAAACAAATAGAAAGCATTTTTAAAAGAGCTCCCAACACATCTGGTAGGAAAGCAGCCCGGTTAGCTCAGTCCTCGGACTATTTGGTACGAAAAGTTAAAGGTAATGCAGGTTTAAAAACATACAAAGCTCAAAAAGTTCTTGACAGGAACGCTGCTAACAATTTAGAGGCCAAAAACAGAGCATGGAAATTGAAGTCAAATTATATAAAAAAAATATTCTTGCTGCATATTGGATGACGAAACGTATGTTCTGGCAGTTTTTTCGCAGCTTTTGGGTAAATTTTTTATGTTGGAGATACATTATCTAATCTGTTATACTATAAAGTTCAGTATGGGAGTTACACAAATAAAATCCACTGAGAAATTAAATGTTTATTTCCTGTTAAAGTTAGCATAGTTTTCAGTAATTTTCTACATTTTTATTTGCTCAATTAAACGTAACTGTATATAAATTGAAATTAGCTGCTAAATAAAAAAACCTGTGGCAATATAGTGTAAATAAATTTGTTTACAACCGTATAATTAACTAAACAACTTGGCAATTAAATGGTGATTTGTTTCAATGATTATACTATAAACAATCCACAATTAATATTCTATTAAGAGTTATCAAAACTTTTCTGGAATAATAATTACTTTTGAATTGATTTTAAAAACATTATCGTTTTTTTTTTTTCTTTATAAACGAACGATTTTAATAATACAATTATAATTGCTGTCACTGCATACATATTTACAATGACAAATGCAAAAATGTATCCATCCAATGGTTTGAAGTTCAAAACAACCATCAAACAACGAGCAAATACAGTAAAAATAGCTATGAAATTAAAACAAATAAAAAGATTTAGAGCATAATAAATACATACAATACAAGAGAGGGTGCCAAATTATCGAATAGCATATCAAGCACGTTGTTGAAACGCAGTGAAATCAAAACACAACAGAGAGAAACACAGTAAAAGAGAATGAAACATAATTTAATGTGGGCACTGTTGCCAACTTTTTTCCAAAAAAAATATCGTCAATATAGAATGAAAATTAGCTAAATTTTAAAAAATAAAATTTAAATTTTGCGATAAATTACAATATAGTATATTCAAATTATTCTGAACATTTTCCATTTAGAGCTAGTTTCTGGGATAAAGATAATCTACATTATTCGTTTAAACCTAAATTAAACTAAAAATTGTGTTTCTCACTTATTGTTTATTTTGTATATAATCTAGGTTTAACTGAGTATCATTGGCGAGTTAAACCTAGGTATAAAATCCCAAAGCACAAACAACTGAAAAATAAAATAAACAATTCAGCACAGCAGCTCTTTGTTTTGATTTGCTTTATTAACATCAATATAATTTTTAATATACATTTTATATACTTTAAAGTCATTTTTTCTTTTACAAAGTTAAAATTTACAAAAAAAAGTTATGTACGCGGTTGCTTTTTCTTATAAAATTTAAAGTATTGCCATATTTATATGAAAAATATTGAGGAATGCACATGTGATTTGACTGAAAAGTATGGCAATGCTAACAAAATTGACAGACGGTAATCCAGTAGTGAGAAACAAAATCATTGGTTAAATCCCGGCTAAATATATTTCAGGTTTAATATAACAGCGTGTTAAGCTAAGTTTAACTGACAAGTAAGAAACTAGCTCTTAGAGTTTTTTATTTAATTTTGTTTTAAATTTAATTTGTTTCTTTTCATTTTAAATAAAATATTTTCAGAATATTAAACTTTAGTTAATAAAAAATATACACAGAAAGTTTTACTAATATCTGACACCGTTAACACGGTTTAACGTTAAGGTTAAAAGTTTTGTTGATAATTCGAAACTTTAAGGGGTAAATTTGTATTTGTAAATTTGTTTTTTTTTATAAATTGATATAGACATATGAATATTTTATTGTGAGCTCTTACTACGATACTGAAGAGGAAAAAAAAAAAAAAATATCAAAGGCTAATTTGGAGCTCGAGTGTTAAGGTAGAGATTGAACCAAATCCGGGAAAAAGTTTGGTGCTTTTCAAAGCATATGAGCTTAGTTTTGAATCTTTTGCGACATATTAGCTGATCAAGGTTTTAACGTTAAAACCAGGTTTTATCTTTAGGTGTGAAAACACTGTAACTTATCGACATAAAATTTAGCTGATATGCTTCTAAGTGAAATAAGCATCAAGGATATGGTGGTTAATGATATTGGGTTATCAAAAAGTTAATGGAAATGGTTAATGATATTGAGTTATCAAAGGAACTAATTGTACTTTTTCGTTCTTTTTCGAATTTTCTATACTAATGCACCTAGAAACATGATTCTAAGTCAATAAGAATCCAAAGGGGACAATTGTTGGTACATTTCCTTTATTCTAATGGCACTATTGAATAAAGGAAATAAGACACACATGATCCTGCAATATGAAATTAAACATATATGACCCATAATGAATGGGAAAACATCGATGCATTTAATGGTACTTTCTTGATTAATGGAGGTAGAAACAATAAATGACACTTTTCTATTACAATGAACCTAGAAACATGAATTTAGAACATGCCCCAGTAGTTCTAGGAAACTGTACTGAACTAGTGATTTTACCAATCATTTAGGGTGACAACTAGTTACATAAGTAGCTACATAACTAGTTATTTTAACATGTTTGGGTGCTAAATGACCGCAAATAGTCAGTTAAAAAGACATATCCAATAACATATTGCTTGTATATAAAACTTTCTCCGACAACTCTCCAAAAGATAACATCTGCACACAGAAAAAAAATATAGTTGTGCATGTTTACTGTAACCATTTCAAAATTTTTAACAATATTATAATCACAGTAACTATTTATATGATTGTGTTAACAATAATATGGTTAATTTGTATCAACCATATATATGGTTACAGTAAACATGTATATGTTTGTGACAACCATTTATATGATGAATTATATTATGTAATATGTTATAATATGTTGTTCTCAGATTATGATATCCATAAGTTGAGAGCAACATAATATGGTAAGTCCTTCATCATATAAATGGTTGTCACAAACATATATTTGTTCACTGTAACCATATATATGGTTGATACAATCATGTGAATCATAAATTAACCATATTATTGTAACCACAATGATATAAATAGTTACTGTGACTATAGTATTGTTAAAAATCTTGAAATGGTTACAGTAAACATGCACAACTATATTTTTTTTTCTGCGTGTGGTGGGTTAAATAACGATTTTTTAAGTGCAGTATAAAATAACTACACTCTATGTTACTTAGAGACACTAAAGTGGCAATTGACTTCACGCTAGGTTACATGAGATCTCAGTATACTTAAGCAAAAAGATAATAAACTGTATGAAAATTATATCAACACATTTTGTATAAAACCAGTTTGTAGGAAGTACTCACAAAAAAGAGCAGTACAATAAACGTTTAAAGTGACTACACTCTAGATTACTTAGAGTCACTTAACTGACAATTGTCTTCACGTTAGGTTATCTGGGACGTATAAAGTAATCAATTGACTTCTCTCTGCATTACAAAGAGCACATACGTGTCAAATGACCCAAAATATACAAATTGGAGTCAGCCAAGTGATCGGACATTAGTGACAATTACTGTCTATAAGGGATACATTGTAGTAGTTTATAATTTTTTTTCAAATTCATTAGGTATACAACTTTAAACGCTACATTTCCCGCTAATAACAAAATCATATTTCCCCATGTAAAATGTGTTTAAAAATCGCTAGATTTGACGAGAAAAAAATCTAAATTGGCAACAGTGAATGTGAGAGTAATAGAGAGATTACAAGACAAGAGACATTCTATGAGTTTGAGTAATAAAACCACTGAGAGGAGAGCAGGCTATAAAAAGGACATGTTTCTTTTGGAAAAAATCGAAATTTGAATAGGAAACAAAAAAGAAATTAATAAAATTATGAGTTGAAGTTAAAAGTTTACAAAGTTATTCAACTTTTTTGTTTGGACAAAACACTGGCCGGTAGTTAAACAAAAACTTTTGTTTATAGTTATAGTTTTTTGATAGTGTTGTTGTTGGTTTTTTACTTAAAAACATCTAAAAGCGAATATAGGGCCTAAAATAAACAAAATGCCGTTTTGTATATGTACTTACTATTTATACAATTACGACACTACAACTAACACTAATACAAATACAAATAAACATACACTCTCATAGATACATATAATTACAATACACAGTTATTTTACAAAGTAGTATGTTGTTGTATGTATCTACATCTTATTTTTTGAGTAATGTGTGGTAAAAAGATTGTTTGTTTGTTTGTTGTGTATTATTTTCAGGCTTTTTTCGTTTCGTTTGGTTTGTTTTACTTTTTTTTTTTTTTTTTTTTGTGGATGAATTTCCTCGTCATGTATACAAAAACAACACAATGCCAATAACAAAATCTTATAGACTTTGAAATTATAGGTACATATCAGAGATAGTTTTTTTTTTTTTTTTTTTTTTTTTTGTTGAAAAGGAAAAGAAATATGTACATATAATGAATTTTAAATATTGTAACTTTGGGATTAGATTACTCACTATATACTTGAGAAAAAATTTTGAATTTTTTGCTGGTAAAATCACTTGGCTTACAAATTCACTTATATATTTTTTATATTTGTTTATTTATTTTTTTGTTTAATTAACAAACATGTTATAGTTGTAAATGTGATTTGTTAATTTTATTTTTATTATTTTTTTTTTTTTTTCGAGCACACAAATATTATTGGTAATTTATTTATTTCTTTTGATTTATAAATATTTTCCTTATTTATTATTTTTTTGATGCTTAAATATTTTGTTATTAATTAATTAAATTTATTTATTAACACTGAAATCTGTTGTGGATTTTTTTTTAAATATTTTTCTTTTTTATAATAGATATTTTCTTATATACAATATGCGCGCGGCGCGTTATTTTTTCAATATTTCTTTTTTTTTTATATAAATATAATATTTTCTTTATTTTTTTTTTTTTTGTATACACACAGCTACAACAAAAACACTTTTTGTTGTATTCTTTTTTTAGTTAAAATAATTCGCATACAAAAATTTATTATTACACGCGAGACAAATAGAAATTGTGCTGCCATTCATTGCACCCCGGCACGTAATACTAGTTTCAGTTAACCACACAAAGAATTTCACATCCCGTCATCGACATTTCGTACGTTCTTTCTTCTTCTTCTTCTTCTTCTGCTACTTCTACTACTACTACGTACAAATATACATACGAAAGTTTGTATACACATAGATACAATACGTTACGACGGTCGTTGTTCATTCTCTCATCGTCATCAACATCATCATCACACGGTTGTTGTTATTCCATCAAAAAAGAAACACAGCAACAAGAACAACAAAACAAAATACAATAAAAAAAGTGAAAAAAGAAATAATCAAACACATGCATTCGTTCGTTCGCTCACACAGATACACAGAGGAAACACACGAAATAAGAATCATTCTACATTGAAAATCGTATCGTATCGTAAACATTCACAAAATAACTAAAATCAAGAACAACAACCAACCATCACAACACATTTCGAACGTGATATAAAATACACGGGCTACTCATTCATTCACTCACTTACGTACACGGCAGCGGGCCAGCAACACAGGAACTCATCACATCAACCAAAATATTTAGTAGAACAAAAGTGTTGTCAACTTCAAAACAATTGAGAATTGTAATTTGACGTTTATTTTAAAAGTCTAAGAAAAACTTTGTTTATGTCATCTAGGTGATACAGTTATTTTGAGACAGTGGTATAGAAACTTTTTATTTTGGAAATAATTCAGTATTTCGTGATCTATTGGAGAAATCTTAATGAAATTTTACATAGTTAGTGCTGAGGTGTTTTTGAGATGATTTGTATTTGGACTACCAAAGTTGCTCACCTCGGACCTACAAGTAGTATGTATGTACTTTGAAATATCGGGAAAGATTTGAGTCTTCTATTAAGAAAACACCAGACTAGGTTAGGTTCCATGGACAGCCACTCGTCAAACAGCTCACTTGGGTTCATTCAAAACTGATTCCATAGTGATAACCAAGAAGTAAACATCAGGATATTTATACTACATCCGTTGTTTTCAAGGTGAACTAACCAGATTCTTTGATGAATCCCCTTCCTCACATTTAAACACGAGAGGAAGCGGGTTCCAAGGATACGTTCCCTCAAGTTTGTCATAGCCAGGCCTTGGCAGACTAGGTGGGATACAGTCTGCTCCTCTTCTAGCATGTGTTCCAATCTTGTAATATACAATTAGCCTCACTACGGAATCCTATAAGTAGATTCGTCTTGCCAGCATCATATACGGGCCAGGTAGACCTGTTAGTCCACCTGTTCTGTGCAGTCTAATATAGTATCTGCATTAAAACCATTTAACATTTTGCAAGGGAAATACCAGAAAGGAGATCAATCGCCTCCTTAGCCATCATCACACCCCTTTTGCCCAATTCGCCTACTATACAATTACTCTGATTTCCATCGTGTCAGCGACCATATAAGCGTATACCAGATTAATGTAGGTAAAAAAAACTGAAAGTTTAATTCTTCAAATGCGAATATCTACATATAAGTAGATACCATTTATATAAAACTCCTTAAAATCGGATCGAGAACTTAAACTCAATAATAGTCATGGGAAATTTTATTATTATTTATAATGAAATTGAGGTATAGGTTTTTATTCCTTTCTTGAAATCGATATATTTCTTAGGATAAACAAAAAATGCTTAACAGATTTGAATCGGATTTCGATATACAATGCTCAAAAACTTCCTGACAGGAACTCTGCTACAAGTTTAGAGGCCAAAGATAGAGCACGAAAATTGAAGTAAAATTTTATACAAAAAATATACCTGCTGCATAATGGATGACGAAATGTACGTATGGAAAATTTTTCGCAGCTCTGGGTCAATATTTTTATGTTGCTGATGCTCGAGGGAATGTTGTAGAAAAGTTTAGGACCCAAAAGCAGAAAATTTTCCCAAAAAGTTCTTGGTATGGCAAAGCAATATGCAGTTGCGGCAAAAGAAGCCAAATATTTGTTACAAAGGGCTCTTTAATGCCGAAATTTACATCAAGGAATGTTTACAAAAAATGATGTTACCATTCATAAGACTTCTTAATGTGTTAACTTATTTTTGGCCTGATTTGGCATCCTGTCACTATTGAAGCAAGGTATTGAGTGGTACAAGAACAATAATGTGGTATTTGTACCAAGAGAGGCACATCCTACAAACTGCCTGGAGCTGAGTCCAGTGGAGAGATATTGTTAAAATAGAATTGAAGAGCACAAAAAAGGTGTCCAAAAGTATGGTAGATTTTAAACGGAGATGGACAACCTGTTCAAACAAAGTGACATAAAGCACTATAAAAACCATAATGGAAGGGTTTTCGAAAAAGGTTCAAAATTTCATAATTAGTGATTAGAACTATAAAAATAATTTTTTTTTGTAAATTGTAACAATAACAATCAAATAAAAATTTTTCAATCTCAGTCCTTAGTAACAAAATTTTACAAATGTAGCACTTATTAGGACAAATTCAAATTTACCCGCCAAAAAAGCAAAATTACTTGTTGACAACACTGAATATACTTACTTACTCTTCTTAATTCACCGAGTTCATTTCAACAATCAAACAATAAATGTGTAAAAAGGAATTGAAACGAACGAAAATTCAATTCCGCCACCGTTAAAGAAACAAAACAAAAAACGCGAATCAAAGAATTAGAATAAAAAAAAACACTAAACTCGCTGCATGTATACAACAACCCACAATAAAGTTGGGGCAAAAAAAAGTACGTAAAAACTTTTGAATATTCATTGCAATAGCAAGAACAAGAAAAACAAAACCAGGAAAAGTTAAACAGACTAAATGTCTGCTACATGTTCGTACAAACGTCCAATGTACTGGGTTCCAACACTGAACCCGTGTTTAATAAATTATGTATAAAATTATTTTCCATATTGTGAGTGTGGTGCAGACGGAAGTACCTTTTTGCTGTTGGTTTTAAACATTTTATGCTGCGATTATAAATGTTTGTTTGTTGTGTATCGCATGGTGGCAATGTTTGTTTGTTGTAATATGGCAGCATCATCATCATCGTAGCCGTCGTTGGCCAGTGAGAGTGTAAATAAATTCCATAAATGATTTGTCAGTCAGCCAGCAAACAAAAACAAAAATAAAATGGGGAACAAAATAAAGGAAAACACACAACGAGAAATTGCCCGCCAGAAATTTTACACACTGAGTTGTCGTTTTTTTTTTTTCTTCTTTTGTTTTGCAGCAGTTTGTTGCCAGATTAAATACTAATTCGCTTTTAAGTGGCAACAGTGTTTAAGAGTGAGTATTAGTATGTATTTGTGTACTTATTGGCTGCATTAGCAAGTGTAAATGGTAAACAGTTGCTAATGGCTGAGAATGTTTCTTTGAAAAGTTATGTTAAAAGTATTGTTTTGTAGGCTAAAATATTATAGTTTCTTGGACAAAGAATATTAAGAACATTGTGGTGTGAGAAACAGTTTTCCTTATTGCGAGATGTTAGCATTTTTAATATTGTTTTCAACTTATTTCGAAAAATTACGAATAATAAAAAATTATCATCAGAAATGATTTATTACAGGCGTTACTTGTGTACTCACGAAGCAGTGCTTTTGTTTTCTGCTTGTTTTTCTTTAATGCCACCGAAATGGCTGTTCTGTAAGACTTTTGTAAGCCCGAAGTCCCAATTCATACATATTTAATGTAATATTTGCTTCTTTCGGAGTGAATTTCAAAGTCGGTTTTCCATAGCTTCATTAGCTCGGGGAGTTTGCAATCTGCGGACGTCCATGTCTAGAAAGGTCAACCACTCCATGAGTATCTTTAAACAATTTAACAGCACTATAGACAAAATTACGTGTAACGCAATATGCAGCCTGTTTTTATGCCACATTTTTGTAGACCAAAAATTACAATACGGTTTTGAAATTCTTGTCATTTCACGATTGCAAATAACGCAATCGGGTTTCTGGTTTAATCGAGAGAATAATTAATCTGGGTTTAGATTTAATCGGTTAATAATCGATTAATTTTAAATTATTCTATTGTAATACAATGGAAACTTTTTCGAAAAATATGTTCCGTAATTACGAATAAATTTTACCAAATATATAAATTAAAATTTACTAGGTTTTCTATTATAATATAGTAAATAAAGATAAAAAAAAAATACATTTGTAGAATGTACTTATACTTTTTGCCATTCACAAAACAATGGAAATTTTTCAACTTCTACAAAGAAAGATGACTAAAACATGGTTTAATGGTTTTTGTAATATTTTTTGCCGTTTTCTCATTAGGTGATTATCTTTTTTCCCAACGAAAAACTACAGATTAAAGAAATTTGGTTTTCTCAATGTCTCATTTGCTTCTATTCTGTCGCAAAACTAACCCGACCTCATCTGCCAATTATTTATTTATCGTACAGATAAATTCAATCATGTTCATAGTTTTTATGAACATGATTCCTCTATTAAACAAAAAAGTTTAATAGAGAAATCAACGTTTATTTGATGGAGGATGAACTAGAAGAACATGTTTATCAGACCAGACCTAACTACCTGGCAGTCATGGAGGATAATAAATTTTTCAAAAGGTTCCGGCTGTCAATGGCAACATTTAACAGCTGATTTATGTCAACATGTTGTCACTTAAAGGCAGGGTTCCCAACTTTTACATCTACTTTGAGAGGTATTGCGAACTGAAAATAATATTTTTTATCGGTATATTGAGAAAACCAAAATCGTTAACGGACAGTTTATCGGCCTACTAAATTTATGTCGAGATTTAGTAACAGGTTTTTAGTAAGTGTTTTTAATTTGCAGTTAGTAAAAATGGCTAATGTCAAGATTTGCGAAAATTAAAATTTAAGCAAAAAACTATCTGTGTTAAAAATTCAATAAACAAATCAGCAGTTTAAAAAACTATAAACAAATTTCTTGAGACAGTTACTGTAAAAACTCAATTCCCAAAAATTACTACTCATTAACGTTTTTATAGTGCTTTCTGTCACTTTGAACGAACACTTTTGGACACATTTCAGGCCAAAAATAAGTGGACACACTAAGAAGTCTTATGAATGGAAGCATACTTTTTTGCAAACTTTCCTTGATGTTAATTTCGCTATTTATAGAGCCCGTTGTAACAAATGATTGTCTTCTTTTGCCGCAACTGCATATTGCTCGCCATACCAAGAACTTTTTGGGAAATTTTGTCTGCTTTTCGGTCCTAAACTTTTCTTCAACATTCCCTCGAGCATCAGCAACATAAAATTTTTGACCAGGAAGTTTTGAAAAATCTGCCAGAACCTACGTTTCGTCATCCATTATGCAGCAAGAATATTTTTTATAAAACTTGACTTCAATTTCCGTGCTCTGTTTTTGGCCTCTAAATTTTTAGCAGCGTTCCTGTCAGGAACTTGTTGACCCTTGTATGTTTTTAAACCTGCATTAGTTTTAACTTTTCGTACCAAATAGTCCGAGCACTGAGCTAACCGGGCTGCTTTCCTACCGGATGTGTTGGAAACTCTTTTTAAAATGCTTTCTATTTTTTGGCTTTAGAAACATCATGTGGATTATTCCTTCTACCTGAACCTGGTTTTCTATCAACGGACAAGTTCTCCCGGTACTGTTTAATAACATTGGAAACAGTTTGACGGCAGACCTTTGAATGCTTGGGTTTTGTTGAAAATATGTAATAATTTTAGTACGCACTTTTTTCTGGTCACTCATTTTAATCAGATTAACAACAAATGAACATAATTGACATTAAACATAATAACTGACATGTTTTACAAAGGTAACTTGATCAAATCAAATAATACTTGGGTTAATAAACGTGTGTTAAGAATCCTTAATGTTGGTCTGGGACAAATATTTTGATGTGTAACAAACGGAATGACAGAGTCATTATACCGCCAATATTTTATGATGGTGGGTATAACAAGGCATATCCAATAAAATATTGATTCACTAAAAAGCCAGACAATTTTTGTAAAAATGAAACCTAAGCTTCCACTGTTTTCTCAATACCATCAAAATATATACATTTTAGTTTGTTTCTATTTTCAGAATTTAATTAATTTTGTTTGTAAATAAGTAAATAAATGTATATTCTAACCAAGTACTAAAAATATACAAATTTCATAAAATTTTTTGTGGATTTTAAACTAATATTTGGAAAATTTTGAATCCTTAACCACTTGATTTGTTTTTTTCAAAACATAAGAGTCTACCTTATAATTATACTTAACAGTGATTAAACATTACTCATGTTTTCGCTTAAGATCCGGATTTGTGTTTAGCTTTTGAATAATCTTTAAAAACGCATATTTATTTACTTCAATACATCCCAAATACAATATAACGATCATCATCATTGGCTTAGAGATAAATCTTTAAATTGTGATACAATTCAAATCATTTATCTTTGATGATTTGCTACATGAAATAGTTTCACAAAAAACAAAAACAAAAGGAATCAAAAACTAAACACAGTTCCTCAAACTCATCAAACAATTGCAAACATATTTCTTCACTGTGAAATCCAAAACAATTCCTTGGAAATAAAAGGCCAATTAATCGTCCGCAAAAGAATAGAAAACAACAGAAGAAAAAAATATAAAAAAATACTGAATCTTTTATCTTACAGACACATCAGTCAAACAAACCAACCAGCCAACGAACATTAGTCTAAAACGTATGTGTCATGTCAAATATAAACGATGCGAATAATTTCCAGGATAACATCAGGCTTTAACACACACACAAACTCTACCAAACTGTACTACGTACTGACACCGCCATAGGGACACAAAGAATACATGTAACAATGTCTCTGGCATGGGTAAAACAAAAAAAAAACACAATCGAAACTGTTGATGAAAAAAAAGGTAAAACAAAACAAGTGAATAGTAAATGGTTTTAAAAAAGGAGTTAGAGTCAAACAGTGCAATGTACGAGTGCAGATTGAAAATTTATTTAAAAACAATAAAAAAACAAATTCATATTTTAGTTTAATTCTTTACGAATATTAGGATTTTTCCAACACTGCCAAATAACTGTTATAGGAAAGTTTCTTTAGGCAAATTCGTTGGGAAACATTTAAACTGGTCGGTGAAATATAGAGGGGAAGATTAGAATTTGTAGAGTACTTCCTGGAATATTAACATGGATTTTAGCTACAAATGTTCAATAGGTTGCAATAATATCTGTTAATTTGCAATGTTTTTTTAGGTTGTAACTGAATTTTGAACAAGTTCTCGTAGCCCGAATAAGCTGAAATTTGGCATGTAGACAATTCGAAATTGAATTCGAACGTACGCTCGAATAATTTTTAAAGCTGTTAAAATAATCTCTAGATCATACATAGATTAGATTCCGTGGGCAGCCACTCTTCAGGTAGCTCATATGGATTCATTCAAAAAGCTGATTTCGTTCTGATACCCAAGAAGTAAACAGCAGGTCTCTCATTCGACATTTGTTGTTTCAATATTGAACGAACCATATTCGCATATGAATTAATAAGTGTTTCAGCTTCATCCTCGATAAAACCAGAAGAAGGGGGATTCACGTATACGCTACCTCATGTTAGCCAGAGCCGAGCAATGGCAGAATAGGTGGGATACCTACTTTTCTTCGTTTCACAGCTTTTACCGTAATCGTTAAACCGTAGGCCCATTCTAGTATGTGTTTCAATTTAACAGTGCTGTTAAATAGTAGACACAATTCCCCATATTTGCCAGAGGAAGGGGGATTCACGTATACGCTACCTCATGTTAGCCAGAGCCGAGCAATGGCAGAATAGGTGGGACACCTACTTTTCTTCGTTTTCACAGCTTTTACAGTAATCGTTAAACCGTAGGCTCATTCTAGTATGTGTTTCAATTATACAGTGCCGTTTAATAGTAGACACAATTCGCTATAATTGCTTACTATGAAATCCTATAAGTAGATGCGTGCTGACGGCATTATATACAGGGCAGGTCATGTTGCAATAACACAGGTGGATTCGTAGACCCATGTGTTCTGTGCAGACTCGTATAGTTTCTGCTGGACAATTGTCTTACATCGACTATTCATCCATCATCGTGGCCTTTCAGAGAAAAGTTTTCTTCATGGCATGCCACCACATCAATACTCCATAGAACAGAATGAAGATACAATTGATGCTTTTCGGTCCAATATTTCTATTGGTGCCAGTAGCCCTCTTGCGAGAGTAGATGACTTACTAATCCTGTTCTGAATGTTCAGACTACAGGATAATCTTTAATCTAGTATGATGCCAAGATACTTTGCATTATACCTGATCTCAGGACTGATTCATTCAGTTTAGAGGATTTAAAGTTGTGGATTTCATACCTCGATCATGCATGTTCGAAAATTCGAAATTAAATTCGAAAATTCAAGTTCGAACAATATTTAAAGCTGTTCAAATAATGTCTAGATCATGCATACAACTATGCTCAAACTTATGTTCGAACAAATTTTAAAGCTGTTAAAATAATGTCTATATCATGAGGATTCTACATTTTCCAATTTCGAATTTAAAATTTTGGAAAAAAATTCTAAATGTTTATTTATTTTCAATTTTTTCAGATTATTTAAATAAAAGCTTATTTTAATAATATTTTTGTTATCATTAATATATTTGTCTTAAGATAAATAATGTACTCCAAAAACTATAGCCTATACACCCATCATGGTCTTCTTAAAGAATCGGAGAAACCTAACGATCCAACTCTTGATTTAACTTAATTTGATTAAAACATTATAACATTAAAAAATTGCCGAGATATGAGCGAACCAGGTTTTTACAAAGTAAAATCTTGTCTTGTCAGTAGTCTAGCCTCAATTTTAAATTTTCTATCATATTTGTTAAAGAACTACTACCGCCATCTCTAAGATTTTAAAACATTTTTCAATGTGACATCCTGAATTTGAATCTGAAATCTGTAACAAAAACTAAGCAACCTATTAAAACAAAAAATAAAAAATAGAAAAACAAGCAACAACTTTTGGAATCACATAAAGGTTGGCCAACAATTATTCTTCAATGTGCGATTGTCTCAAAGTTGTTGCAATTTTAATGGATACATACAATTTGAAAAAAAAAACAGAAGAAGAAAACAACAACATAATAAATACAAAGATTAAGAAGAGGAAACAGCGAAAATATATATTAAACAACAACAAGAACAACAACATCGTTAGAACAAAACCAAAACGGAATATGAAACAAACAACTACTTATTCCCACCAAACAAACGAATAGACAGACAGACAGATAACCACGAAAACGACAGAATAAAATCGTTTTAAACGATTAGATAGATGATGTTTACGTTTCTACACACCTCTGAAAATGGTGCTAAAATTTCAGGTGTTATAAACATTCATTATAAATGACTTTTATTTTGTCAGTTTTTCGGTATTTTTTGCCAATACCACAGGTGAAACAATAACAAAAATAAAAGCCAAAATAATGTACAAAATCAATGTCATAATCGTTTAGTTTTATCTGTCTATTTAACCCAAAAATTAGAAATAAACAAAGCATAAACTCTCACGCGATATTGAAAATTGTTTAACAACAATATAAAGGGTTTTCCAACAAGAGGTGTTATTTTAAATCATCCGGTCTTTCGGTAGCTGTCACTTTTGAAGCTTTTATTCTTAGACATTTGACAAGTAGAAACTATGTCATTACTAAAAATAGAACGATACACGCTCCAAGAAGAACGCATTGAAATTATTAGAATTCACTATAAAAATGGTGAAAATCTTGCAGTCACAGTTCACAAAACTAAAGCATTTTTGGGTCGTCGTGAAGCACCTTGTCGGACCGCAATACAGAAATTGGAAAAATTCGAGCTGTTGGGACAAGTTGTGATGTGAAGAATAAAACCAGTGCACGTCGCTCAAGATCAACTGAGAATATTGCTGCTGTAGCCCAAAGTGTTGAAGAAAACCCAGGTTTGTCCATTTCTTGTAGTTCTTTGGAATTGCGGATTCCACTGACGTCATTACACCGTATGTTATGGTCGAAGTTGGATGATATTGATATGGACAACGTTTACTTTCAACAAAACGGCGCTACGTGCCACAGAAGCAACGAAACCATTGCTCTTTTACGGGAAAAGTTTCCGGACCGTGTTAAAGATAAGGTCTACGTCAACAGCCCAGCGTCGATTCAAGACCTCAAAGATAAAATTCTTGAGGCTATCGAGGACATATGGCAGCAACTTTGCGATTTGGTTATGGAAAATTTCATGAAAAGTAATCGTGGTCGTGGTGGCCATTTGGCTGATGTTGTTTTTCATTACTAACGTCATACTTTCCTCTTTATTATGAAATAAACATCCGATCATTTATCTCAAAAAATTACATTTTTCATTGAATACCAAAATAACACCTCTTGTTGGAAAACCTTATATTATGAGTTTTTGTTTTATTACATACATCACTGAGTTTATTTAGCTTTTATGACAAAAACACTAAATGCTCACAGTGGTTTCTGATGCAAAAATAAAAAAATGGGAAAATGTTTGTTCCAGCACAAATTTCGTTAAGGTCCTTCAAAATCGGTTGTTGGGCCCGAAAACATCGCTATGTGCCGAATCTTGTATACCCAACATCAATATGTAGTTTTGATCTTCTATGGGGACTTGAATCAGTTAATTTAAATGACTTATGTCGAAATTTAAGATAACATTATATATAAAGGATATCTTAAATAAAATATTTCTCTAATATACGGGTTATTTCGAGGGTACACGCAGAAAAAAAATATAGTTGTACATTGTTACTGTAACCATTTCAAATTTGTGCATGGTTACTGTAACAATTTCAAAATTTTTAACAATATTATAGTCACAGTAACTATATATATGATTGTGGTAACAATAATATGGTTAATTTACGATTCACATGAATATTTCAACCATATATATGGTTACAGTAACCATGTATATGTTTGTGACAACCATTTATATGATGAAGGACTTACCATATTATGATGCTCTCATATCATAATCTGAGAACAACATATTATGATAAAATTATTCATCATATAAATGGTTGTCACAAACATATACATGGTTACTGTAACCATATATATGGTTGAAATATTCATGTGAATCGTAAATTAACCATATTATTGTTACCACAATCATATATATAGTTACTGTGACTATAATATTGTTAAAAATTTTAAAATTGTTACAGTAACCATGCACAAATTTGAAATGGTTACAGTAACAATGTACAACTATATTTTTTTTCTACGTGTAGGACCGATCCTCACAAAAGTTGTTAGAAAGATTTAGGTTCATATAAAACTTGTTATTTCTAATTAAATCACGATATTAATTATTATAAGACAATTATTAATGTTCAATTCATTGTATAGGGAATAGGCAGAAATTTTGCCCGATTTTCGACATTTACAGTATAAATTTAATCAGGACAGCAGCATGTGGGCTAGATGAAATCATGGACCGAAATTGGCCATTTTTAATACAAAACGAAAGGAGCCAGCTAGCTCCTTTCGTTTTGGGTCCTATCGTGTTTTCAACAGACAGAAATACAGAGTCAGATTGTCTTAGAATCTTATGATAATCCAGGATATATACTTTTTCGATATGTTGCAAATTGAATGACCAAATCAATATATTTTATGATGGTGGGTCTAAAATGTACCACTGTGTGAAAATGTACAACTCTGCACAAGTCTATAACACAGACAGAAACGCCGTTTCTGTATATGTCGGGGCATTTTTCACCGCTAATGTATGCGCATCTGTGTGCATGTATTTGTGTGGGATTTTTCTTATACTCTATCTAGTTGTCACATTGAGTTTAGTTCAGTTTAGTTCATTGGTTCTGTTCTCTGCACACACCAACAACCAATTTGTATCTTTGTATCTTTTGTTGGTTTTTGTTTATCTCAGGGGCTTGAGAGTTGGTTGTCTGGTATGTATTTTTTCGGTAGTATCGTACACATTTTCCTTCTATGATGTACCTGTCGATGTGTTGTTGTTTAAATGTTTGAAATGTATAATATAATAATCAATGCGCCGCGCGCAAGGTGTGCGTGAGATACATTATCTCTCGAATCGTGTTAATTGCTTTTTTAGATAAAAATTTTGTTATTGTTGCTGTTTTGTAGACATATTAAACAGAAACCAAAAAAAATAAAAAACAAATAAAATTAAATAAAACATTTTGCTGTACGAGTATTTATTTATGGTGTTTTGTTGAGTGGATGGATGGATGGATGGTTGTTTGAATATTTTTACGACCATACTATACAAATCTATTCTATTCGATTCTATAGTCAAACGATGTTTATTTGTATGACTGGTTTTGTTATTTTTCTCATTTTATTTTTAATTTTATTTTATATGATTATTTGAATCTACATTTTAAAACGTATTATTTGGTTTTTGTTGTCTCTGTTGGCTGTTTAGAGTTCATTGATATGGAAGTGTTTTTTTTTCTGGTGTGAGTTGGTGGCGTTTCTTTTTTTGTTTTTTGCAATAGGTATATGGCTAATAATAATAATAATAAACATGTTAAAGTCTAAATAGATACAGACAGACATGTATTAAAATGTACATCTTTATTGTTGTATCAGTTTGAATTAACTCTTAATGTTTTGAAACTGTTATTGTTTTTGTGAATATTAATTTTGTTTATTTAAAAATAGATTCAATATTTGTTTATCAAAAAAAAACATGTGAAATATTAATGGGGTTTTTTGTCTTTTGCTCTGGTGGCACTTGTTATAGATTTGTAGTTATGTTTTGGGGATTTTTGGGGTATTTATATTAAATATTCAAATTAAGTTTTATTGTATTTAAGAATTTACAAAATGTTAAATTAATTTTAATTGAATTAATCTAAAACAGTTGGCAATTACATTCAGATTTTTATTTATAAGATCTAAATAATAATATGTATTTAGATATTTTAATTTCTTTTTATTCGTAAGAGTATATATAAGTTTGTCATTCCGTTTGTAATTTCCACAATATAATTTTCCGACCCTATAAAGTATATATATTCTGGATCCTTATAGATAGCGGAGTCGATTTAGCCATGTCCGTCTGTATATTGAAATCAATTTTCTGAAAACCCCAGATATCTTCGAGATCCAAATCATCAATAAATCTGTCAGACATGTTTTCGATTTTTGATCTATATCTCAATTACTAAGTCATAAATATAGACAACATGGATATCTAATGATAGATATTTCAAAGTCCATTGAAACGATGAATATAAGGCTATAGTAAGTTGGACCTACAATGGGTCAAAATCGGGAAAAATATTTGTTAACCCGAATTTTTTTCACAAAAAACATTTTTTTGTCATACATTTTTTTCACTAATAAATTCAAAAAAAATATATTTTTGAATTAAATTTTTTTTTTTTTAAATTGGAAAAAACTTTAAAATAATTTCGAAAATTTTTTTTTTTATAAAATTAAAAAAAAAAATTTGTTTAATTTTATTTTAAAGTATAATTTGGTGAAGGGTATATAAGATTCGGCACAGCCGAATATAGCTCTCTCACTTGTTAGATCATACACAGAGAAAACAGATTCGTGATGGCAACCGAATTTGTACCCAATCGAATGAATCGGTTGCACACATAGAATTTTTTCGGTTCTATCAACAGAAAGTCAGTTGATAGAGGAATTTCGGTTAAAGAAACTAAACTTTTGTTACCCGTTCATCATTCGATTGGCAACAAATTCGGTTGCTATCACGAATCTGTTTTCACTGTGTATGATAATGGCATTCGTTAGTTTTGTAAAAAAAATACTCGATCTTAATTATTCTTAAGGGAGCTCTCAATTCAAGTCGCGCTCATCAAACATGCTGGGTATGACATAGGAATGACAATTCTAGTAAATTGTGGTATTTTTTTAAACAAATGGCTGGCTGCATGACACGTAGGGTTGTCAATAATACGAGTTTTATTTTAACCAATAAAATTAATCGAGTGATCGATTAATTTTAAAAAGTTCATCAATTATTCGAACTAGTAAAAAATATTATTCGAATAATTCAATAAAATATGTTTAAAACCAAAAAATATTTCATAATTTGTTTGTTAACAATGAAAGTCTAGAGTCAAAAGTATTTTTGAGTTCGTGTAAGACTTTCAGTATAAGGCTTTTGACTAAAATAGATAATGAATAATATCTATATTGTTTATTATTAATTGGAAAATCATTCCAGCTCTATTGCAGATACTTTAAACTTTTCTATGTTTTTATTTGTTTTTGAGGTTCAGATATTGGCGTGTTAACCAACTTGGAATAATATTTAAAAATATTAGTTTTGTTTCATAGAGATAGATTAGTCCTAAGGTTTGTTTATATAAAATATTTCTTTTAATTTTGAAAATAAATTTATTCATCTTCTTGATTAATCGACAATAATTGATCGAATAATAATCGTTTATTCTAAATTGAAAAATGTTGTTCATTCACATAAAAAACATATTTTTACTCGATTATTCGAGTAAAATTTTTTACTTGATTATTCGAATAATTAGGAATGAATTTCGAATTTCTCAACAACAAAATTTCGATAACTTTCATAAAGGGTAAATCGAAATTGTCATGAAATGTTGGCATATTTAAACATTAGTTGCACTCAAATGGATTCGATATGCTAAAGTTTTGTATATGTGTCTCCAATGAACATAAACTTCATAAACACAAATAAAGAATCTTGTCTTGTTCAATCGCTTTAAAACATCGCGATGGGCGAAAAATCTTGGATCTTATGCGGAATATGAGTCAATTGCAATACAAATTCTTCGCACAGGAAACATATTGTTACGAATTTGCAATAGCGATTTGAATTTAACAGTCTGTAACACGACTGCCTGCAGCATTCATCATGTTTATAAACACGTCCATCAGTAAAAGCTTCTACTATCAACAGTGTTGATAGCTTGCGGTTATTAGCATTGTTTGTAAGTGTGGCAGCACTGAATGTTTGGGCTGCTAACATTGACATCGAAGGCTCCAGTAGCAATTGTTTCGAAATCCAAAATTTTACCTCATTTATAATGAAAGTCTTTTATTTGCTTAAAAACAAGGTTGGTTACTGATTCAAAACGAAAACACCAAAAGATATATAATCTTTGTTCGCATATTTCTTCCTTTATAGTTGGAACTTTAAGTTCGCAATCAAATTTTGTCCTTTTCATGGCATCTGAAATGAAATGGCATCTAGAAAACTAGATAATTATCTCAGACGTGTGGAGACGTTGCTGGAAAACTGGAGAAATGAAACCAAAAGCAAACACATTACGTTTACACTTAGAAAAAGAAACTGTCCACCTGCTCACTTAACCACGTGAACATTCTACAGTATGATACAGAATCCAATCATGGAGAACGGCATGTAATACCAGTACAAAATTCCTAGAATCATGACGGGAGCACCATGGTATACAAGAAATGAAATGAGACCATCCTTTGAGACTTAGAAGTACCATTGGTAAATAACGAGTTTAGAAACATTCGTGACTGAACCCAAACTCGAAAAAGGCTTCGTAGAGGCTGGCTCTTAATTGAGCGCAAATCATTTTTTAATAATAAAAATGTTTTCAATAAATACCCGAATTTGACTATATTCGAATCTGTTTACTTAACAACAAATGAGTGCCATCATCGGTATTATCAAGGCTGGGGAAGTGAACTCCACTGGAAGACACAATAGATAACTTAACGCTCCCGCGACAATGGGATATTCCTTCTGGAACGATCCGAGACATACACGGTCAAATATTAGGGCTATATCACCCCAAAGCTTTTTTCCCATGAAAGTAATCTCGGAAACAGTGAAACTGTTGCTGATGTCACATTCGATTTAATTTTGATTATTAAACTTTGTATGCTTAGATTTTTTCGTTCCGTAAGTACAAAATTAATTTAAGTTTACCTCTTTTGAAGTTTGGACAATAATATAATTTGCATTTTTCATACATATATGGATGACTGAGCTGTTTTGTTTATATTTTCCTATTTATTTTGTATGTCCAGCTTATTTTCATTCGCTATATCCCTCAAAATCCTCTTTTAAATACCCAATTAAAAATATGTCATTACACTCAATACATAACTTATTCCATTATTTTTTATTTATTTATTTTTTTTGTAACACATCCTCTTTAGAGTCCTTTAATCTTTGAATTTGAGTCTAATTTCATGTTCGGAAATGTTCCATTACCACTACCTCACTCGCATGCTCTCACTAACGGTTTGTTATGGTTGCTTACTTACTCAATAACAAAATATTTGCTCTTCTGCTCTGAGACATTAGTTAAGTTGTTGATTAATCTCATTCTGGGTTTCTTTTAACAACAATTGGTACGAGTAGTAAGAAGGAAAACAAAAACAAAGCCAAAAAAAAATAAGGGCAAAGTGGTTACTGTGTTGTAGTCGTTATTATTGCCGCTGCAATTATGTACATACATACATATTATGGTTACCAGATGTACTTGATATTTTCTTTTGTTTGGTCGCTGTTGTGTTTTTCTTATAATGTTGCTGCTATTAGCTTTGTTGTTTGTTATGTATGCGGAATGTGTTGTTTGTGTGTAAAAATATCTCAACGTTTAACATTTTCGTATGTGTTTTGAATATTTAAGTGGAAACGGTTAAGCGCAGTGTTGCTTTTTATTTCTCGCTATGTGTTAGTTTGTATGTGAATACATATGTTATTTTTTTTATATATTTTAATGACATTTTATTTTGTAGTGAATTGAAGATGCCAGATTGGATTAAATTATAACAAACGTGTGATTGACAGAATGACTTGACAAGATAAAAACGACCACGCCCTGTTTTTTTTTTCTAGGAACACTATAGCACATTTAACTAAATTGTTTGCATTACTAAGTTAGTAATGTACCTATTTGAAAATTATTTAACGCAGTAAAATTTAATAAAGAAATTTAGATATTTTTATGGCACTATTTTCACATTCAAAATTAAACAGGAGATTTCATATTTCATTAATAAACTTACATTTCTATCAATTTTATTTAAAGATTTTTAATACGTTGTAGAGGATGTTGCAAATAAACCAATATATTTCACAAATTTTACCTGTAAAGAGAAAAAAGATACATAATTTATGAATATAAATTAAAACATTTCAAAGTCTTATATTTGTATGTATGTACTTTGATATTCAATACAAAAAAATAAAAAAAAAAACAAATCAAAAGCACAATATATTTGTATAGAAATAATTCCTGGAAAATGTAATTGTGAAAAATATTCTTTTAAATAAACTTCAATGTAAACTAATTAATAATTTATGCAAAGTTTTAAACATGAATAAATATTTCAAGTTTTTTTAATATGGCTGCTGTTATAACTTTTTCGCCTTGCGCAAAAAAAAAAAAAAAAAACTAAAAACATAAAGAAAAAAGTGAAATGTTATGAACATTTTAAAGATTTATTTGCATTTTTCTATTCAGCTTATACTGAAGTGTAAAACAACATGCCAGAATGAATGAATAATTTTATAGGTCATCATTGAACTGATAACAAGCTTCACAAAAACAGTATTTTATGTAAGTGGAACAGAAAAAGTGTATAAAATAATGGATAAAAAAGTACTAGTTTATATAATTTAGGAGCAGGAGATAATTTATGCGTGTGTTCATGTGGTCCTTCGCATAAAATTTTTAAAAAACAAAGCAACCTTCGTCTTTTTCCAACACAAATATAATTTAAAAACAAGTAAGAGAGCTATATTCGGCTGTGCCGCATCTTATATACCCTTCACCAAATTATACTTTAAAATAAAAATTTTAAATATTTTTACGTAAACAAAATTATTATTTTTTTTTTCAAAATTGTTTTTCAAAATTTAAAAAAAAAAATTTTTTTTTTTCAAATTGTTTTTCAAAATTAAAATTTTTTTTTTTTTAAGTTGTTTAAATTTTTTTTTAATTTTTTCCAATTTTCATTTTTAATTTTTTTTTACTTTTTTTTAAAAAAATTTTTTAAAATTTTTTTTTTTTTTTAAATTTATTAGTGAAAAAAAAAATTTAAAAAAATGTATAAATCGTTGCAATGGACTATCAGCTATCATTAGATATCCATATTGTCTATATAAATGACTTTGTAATCCAGATATAGATAAAAAATAGGCCAAAAATCGAGGTTGTCTCGGTTTTTTCCTTATATCTCAGCCATTTCTGGTCCGATTTTCTCGATTTTAAATAGCAACCGAGCCGGATGAATTCCCGATATATTGATGTATGAATCAAGTTTGTAAGTTATTTGGGGTCTTCAGAAAATTGATTTCAACAGACAGACGGACATGGCTTAATCGACTTCGCTATCTATTAGTATCCAGAATATATATACTTTATAGGGTCGGAAAATTATATTGTGGAAATTACAAACGGAATGACAAACTTATAAATACCCTTCTCACGAAGGTGAAGGGTAAAAAAACAAGGTTGGCTAACGTTACCGTTACCCCCAAATATTTAAGAGAAATATGGGGTTCTCGTTTAATTAAACCTAGAGATAGACAGCTATATAAAGTACTAGTTGATCGTATAAATGACTTGGATGTAGCATCTCCTGGTCAACCCACCTATTAACCTACTGATCCTAGAAAAATATCTGATCATATAGACTTTGCCATAACGGAAATATCATATGATCTGTCTTCCCGAGCATTGCTCTGTTATAATTTTCTACTACAGGAAAATTTTTCTAAAATCTTCTATAAGGACTGAGATCGAAAAAATCATAGAAACGAAAGCTTTTTTTCAAATTTTGTGAGTATATTCTTCAAGTTTAGTTTTGTTAAAAAAAATGTATACGCTGTTTTGTTTATCAGATACACAGAGAAAACAGATTCGTGATAGCAACCGAATTTGTTGTCAATCGAATGATTCGGTTGCACACATAGAATTTTTCGGTTCTATCAATCGAAAGTCAGTTGATAAAGAAGAATTTCTGTTGAAGCAACCAAACTAAAATTCGGTTACTAAGCTAGAATCATTCGATTGGCAACAAATTCGGTTGCTATCACGAATCTGTTTTCTCTGTGCATACAACCTAAGAATTAATACATTTCTACTGGAAAAAATAATGGACACATGCAAAGGATAAAATTTTAATATTTTGTTGCTCTACCTTTATTTTTCACAACTTAATTGCAAACGTCCTTGTCAATGGAAAACCACTCTTCCTGGTTTATTTCCCACAATTTTTCCTTATTTTTCGGACAGAGCTGCGAAGACCATTCCATAAGAGGTACTATGTCCTTTGCCAATTTTAAGGAGTGTTTCGGATCATTTTCCTGCTGAAACTCCCATTTAAGGGCATCTCTTCCTCAGCACATGGAAGAATTATGCTTTGCAATATATTCAAGTAGTCCGGCGCATTTATTGTTCTTTATCCAATATATTGGACCGACACCAGAAGAAGAGAAACACCCCCGTGTTTTACGGACTTTTTGGTGTATATTGGATCAATATGCCTTATTGTCTGGGCGCCTAACATAATGTTTCCCATCGGATCCAAACAAATTTATCTTAGTTTCGTCTGACCACAGCCCAAGAGACATGACGGTGGATCAAAAAAATGTTACTCGATATCGAATGCGGTAATTTAGGCCCTGAATATAGTAAGAACGCAAAAAATGGTGTCAATATGGAATTTTTTCTTTGTCCTAATCATGAGTGAATGGGAATCCACAAAAATGTTCTGTATATTCAGTAAAAATTTTGCAAGACTATCAGCACTTAATAGTGAATTTCGCTATTTGTTTTAATCATAGGTTTTATACATCATATGTTTTATAGCTTAAATCCAAATTGTAGTTAACGAAGGACCATTTACTTTGTCAAATATAACATAATTTATAGTCAAATTAAGTTTTGATCCTGTAATTTGTATATGAAATCACACATGTTTGTATAAATCTGAATTTCAATTAACCAAAAACAAAAAATCTAAATTAAACAAAAACATATTAAAACAAAAAGAATCAAATACAAACAAAAAAAAAAACTTAATGAAAAACTAAAGACAACGGTAGTCGTACTTTTTTTTAATTACACAAGACAGGATGTGCGGATCAGTAAAGAATTGGTGCATCTGCTTGAAAGAAGTAAAACACTAAAAATAAAAACAAAATTGTGGAGGATGCAACGTCAGTGTAGCGCGCGAGGAAACAATGAACTTAAACAAATAAATAAAACAAAAACTAACATAAAATAAGAGCTGAGTATGGAGATGGGGAAGGGAAAATGGCATAAAATTATGATAAAAACTAAAAAAAAAAACATGAATTTAAATTGGGGTGATCAGAACAAAACGAACAAAGGAAAAAGGAGGCAATAAAGAGAGAAAAAAAAGCATGACATACTTTATTTGGAGCATAATTATTTCTGTATTAAACTATGCCTTTCTTACAAAAAAAAACATTCAAGTTCAGTTTTCAGTTTAAAAACCGGAAACGTTTGCTTTTATTTTTGAAATAAACTAAGGGAAAGGAAAAAAAATAAGAGCAAAATATAAAGAATTAAAAGTTAAAGTTATTGTAACACTAACATACCACCAATCCCCTTCCACGGCCCTTTTTCAATAAAAAAAATCTTAACAATTTTTAAAATATACATATAATGTTTACTACATTTTAAAAACGATTATGGTATCCAACCATCATCAATTAATATTATCGACATTATTTGAGTACGAAAGTTTTTCTATTATTATTATTGCCAAAATTTTGTTTATTTTCTAGACATTTTGACGTCTGCTGCTGCTGTTTTTTGTTTTGGCTGATGATGGTCATTAGCAAGTACATTAATACAAATTGTTATTGTTCGGGAAATTCTTAAGACTCTCACAACATGTCAATAAGATTTAATGGTCTATAACAGAAAGTAGGGATAAACAAATAACAAAAGGTCATGAATATGTTTCTATGGGGATTAGGAACTGATTTTGTTTTTATTTTTATTATAAACAATGGAATTATGCTTATCAGTTAACCGTTTGACGACCACGGGGACACCAGTGTCCCAACACAAAAATATTGAATAACTGAATAATGAAGAAAAGAATGGGTTCCATTTTATTTTAAATTAGTTCGTAAACGTGTCTCTTATTCATGAGTTTAGATTAAAACAAGTTCGATTACAGCTTTTAAATTTCACTGTCTTTGAAAATTGATAGTTTTATTGGTACTGTGATCAAGAATTGTTAAAAAAATTTGTCTTATGGTCGTGAAAGGGTTAAAAGATTTAAATAATGTAATATATATTTAACTATTATTATTATTCACACCTAAATTATAACCCTAACCTAATAAATATCAAATTCTCTATTGTATTTGAAAGAATCCTATGCAAAAGTTTTAAACTTTAAGACATAAATATTTAAGTATGAATATTCTTCTAAAATAGTGCTTCATTAATACTGAATATCGATCAGTTTACATAACTCGTAAGACATTATCAATTCTATAGTTCTCGAAAGCAATAAAATTTGATATATGATACAATCTAGATCACGACGGAGGCCTGTACGATGATATCTTAGTCTAAGCTACTGTAGAGCGATAGGAAGTATAGCATTAAGAACTCTAATCGAGTTCATACCAACTCTTGGTTCTTTGTCATGCCAGATCATTTTCGAATTCGTATATCGCAACCAAGAAGATATGATAGGTATTATTGTTTGTACCAGCTTTATTCGTGAAATCCACATATTATGGGTATTTGTGAGCACTCATGAACTAATCTAAGATTATATGGTTTTTATAGTGCTTTATGTCACTTTTTTCGAACAGGTAGTCCATCTCCGTTTAAAATCTACCACACTTTAGGACACCTTTTTTTGTGCTCTTCAATTCTCTTTTAACAAGAGCCCAATATCTCTCTACTAGACTCAGCTCCAGGCAGTGCCTGTCTGGGTACAAATACCACATTATTGTTCTTGTACCACTCAAGACCTTTCTTACCATAGTGAAAAGGTGGCAAATCAGGCCAAAAATAAGTGGACACACTAAGAAGTCTTATGAATGGAAGCATCCTTTTTTGTAAACATTCCTTGATGTAAATTTCGGTATTTAAAGAGCCCTTTGTAACAAATGTTTGACGGCAGACCTTTGATTGTTTGGCCAACTTTTTGTAGGACCAAGTTGGGTTTTGTTGAAAATATTTAATAATTTTAGTAAGCACTTTTTTCTGGTCACTCATTTTAATCAGGTTAACAACAAATGAACATAATTGACATTAAACATAATAACTGACATGCTTTACAAAGGTAACTTGATGAAAAAAAAATCAAATAATACAAGGTGGCGCAAAAGTAATCCTCCTATCAGAAAATGCTATAAATTTTGCGATTGACCCCTAATGTCAGTTCTGTTTTGACATTTGTGTAGTAAACACATGCGAAATACACGTTAATAAACAATGTTACGCTAAACTGCTCCAGAACGCGGAATATTGCTGACTATTTATTTGACCAATAATCGGTCGGTGACTTTGGCACAACGTGAATTTCGTCGCAGAATTCCTGGCCGTCCAACGTCTACTGGTGAAACACTGCGACGTTTAGCCGCTCGCCTCGAAGAGACTGGCACAACACGAGATGCTGCCAGGCGTAGCAGACCCCGGAGTAGCCGTTCTGCAGAGAATATTGCTGCTGTAGCCGAGGATGTCATGGAAGCGCCGTCGACATCGACCAGACGACGTGCCATGCAAATGGGTATCAGTCGACGGTCTTTACAGAGAATTTTGGTACAAAGTCCAGACGGTGCATCAGCTGTTAGCTGCTGACCGCCAATCGCGTCTAACATACGCTCAAGCCATCCTTAATCACCACCAAGAGGAAGATGATTTTTCATCAAAAATAATCATGAGTGGTGAGGCCCATTTCCATCTTAGCGGGTACGTAAATAAGCAAAATTTACGCTTCTGGGGCACTGAAAATCCGCGTGTAACCCACGAAGAGCCATTACACCCGCTCAAAGTCACTGTATGGTGTGCTGTTTTCGCTGGAGGAGTCATCGGACCTTTTTTCTTCGAAGACGTCGCGGGCCAAACGGTTACTGTGAATGGTGAGCGCTACAGAGCAATGATCAACGAGTTCTTTTTGCCGCAACTTGATGAATTGGGATTGGAAAACATGTGGTTCCAACAGGACGGTGCAACGGCACACACTGCACGTGCCACAACCGATATGCTGAAGGATGCATTTCCCGGGCGCCTAATCTCCCGTTTTGGCGATTTGCACTGGCCAGCAAGATCGCCTGATTTGACCGCTCCAGACTTCTTTTTATGGGGCTTTTTGAAGTCGCGGGTTTGTGTCAACAAGCCTCAGACTCTTGCAGCTCTTAAAGACAATATCCGTCAAGAATTTGAGGACCTATCGCCGGAAGTTTTGGCCAAAGTGTTGGAAAATGCCATAAAAAGGGCTCAAATGACAATCAACTGTGGCGGCGGCCATTTACATGACATCATATTCTCGACTTGATGTAAAAAAAATTAAAAGACCAAATAAAAATAATCCACAAGAATAATCAAAGTTTTTCATTTTTTTTAATTACAGCCAAAAAACATCGGAAGTTTACTTTTGCGCCACCTTGTACTTGGGTTAAAAGTTTTAATGAAAAACGTGTGTTAAGAATCCTTAGGTATCTACACAAATATCGCTCCATATAAGTATTGTATATACGGAAATCAAGTCACCTAATTTTATGATGATCGGTCCATAATCAGTCATAGCTCCCATATAAGGCCCGCTTCCGAAAACCACTTTAACGAGCATAAATCTGTGAAAAATTTTGGTATACACATAAAATTCAATACAAATAACTTTCCTTGATGTAAATCGGTCTATAATTAGTCATAGCTCCCATATGACTCTTCCGAAAATCATTCACGAAAATAAATTATTGAAATTTTAAAAGCAAAATGATTTTGCTCATTTACTTACTGTAGGGTATTTCTTACTATTTGGTTGAATTGTTATGTTTTACCGATTAAATCTAAACCCCGATTAATTATTTGCTCGATTAACCGATTAAACCAAAAACCCTACCAAATATCCATACCTCTAAGGTAATACTCTATATTTGGTGGGACCAAAAGGGTCCTATCTATTATGAGCTGCTGAAATCTGGCCATTTCATCACAGGGAACTTGTACCGAAAGCAACATATTCGTTTTAAGCGAATATTGGCCGAAAAACGCACAGAATATTCGGCCAGACATGAAACATGAAAAAATAAATATAAAAAAAGCAACTTAAGCGAAATAAAGTTGAACTAAATAAAGCAGTCAGTCACATTTACAACAATTAAATACTACATATTACGTTAAAATAAATTTAAAAAAATAATACATATAAATAATGAATAAAAAATTAAATATGTATAAAAGAGTGAAAATAAAAATACAAAACACATCAATGATAAAAATATTTACTTTACGAGTTATTTCTACTCTTAATTTTTTTCTTTCTGATTTACAAATTGTAATTGTCATGGTTGTTATTGTTGGTTTTGTTTAAGCCCCAGATATACACATACAAACAAATATATTTATAAATAAATATAGATGTATATTTATAAATGAGTATACGTATGTGTGGATTTAAGTGTGGAAATGTAGCTGTATGCTATGGATGCATGCGTGAATGAAATTTTTGCTAATTAGTAAAAATATGCATGTAAGCGTTAACAATAAATGTTGAATTCCGCAAATAAATATTAAAAAAAAAACGTACATTTAATACGGATAGATTACAGAGATATTTTATAAAAATATGGAGTCGAGTAAAACAAATTTACTATAATGAATTGTTAATGCAGATAAATAGTTACATACCTTGGTCAATTCACAAGGTCTCCTATCATGTCATATTGTCCTAATATTTCACATTGGTTTGATAATCTTGTTATTGCCTTTCAAGCAAAAAATGTGCTAAAATAATACTACTCTGTATGCTATGTTTATTGTGTTATCGTAACCAACCAACAGAGACCTGCGCCGCACGCCTATGAGTCTGTTAAGCCGAGTCGCCGCGCCGTGTCGTGAAATATTAGGACATTATGACAATATGACATGATAAGAGACTATTTAGAATATAGAAAAATAAGGCACTTAAATTAAGGGAAGTTTCTCTGAAGATCTTCAGACATTTTTTAAACCTTAATATTATATCAATGACATTATTATTATTAACCGGGGGTAATGTGCTAATTAACTGATCAATACTGTTCTACTGCAACTGATTTTTCTCTCACTCAACAGCTATCAATCCAGACGTAGGTACCTACTTTATAAAAACTATAACATAATCGACTGGACATTTTAAGTGATACAAAAAAAAAAAGATCCTGAAATATAAACACACTACAAAAACATTAAGAGCGGAATAGTTAAAACAAAAATTTTACAATAATTTTCAACCGGTGTTTTTATAACAGCGCATAACATTCACAATAACAATACTGCTGCTGCTGCTGCTGATGATGATGGTTAATGCCATGGCGCCAAACAAAAACAAACCGCAAAATGTTGCATACACAAACGGTTTCTGCGTTTTTTTTTATAATTTTCGTATAAACAGATATGTATTTTATATTTCTTGTACTTTTGATGACATCGACAATTAATATGCTTGAACATGCACATATAAAAGTTTGTAGTTTTATTTAATTTTTTTTTGTCGTAAAAAGTCAGCAAAAAAAAAAAAAAATTATAAAATTCATCATAAACAAAACGAGGAAAAAAAAACGTTGATGTTTTGGAGAATGAATGACGATGACGTTGATTTAAATACCACCGCCATAAACTGGTCAAGTTAAAAACATCAAGTTAAGAGTTTGTTTGCTTTTTTTATTAAGAGCTAAAAATATATGCAAGATTTTTTGTGTGAAAATTGTTTCGCTTTTAAACTGCAATAACAAGGTGCATTTTGTGGGTTAGTAGATTTAAAGGAGTTAATTCTTTGAATGGAAAATACAAATTGATGGCTTTACTTCAAACCACAAAATTTATTGCACTGGGCTAAGAAGATCTCACGAAAGAAAGAAAGAAACTAATAGTAGTCGAACGGGGCACGGTCTGGACTATATAGCGGGTGAGGCAAAACATCCCAACCATTTCATTCTAAAGGTATTGCAATATGTTTCCAAGCGTTTTTAATGAAGGAATATTATGGTTTAATGTCTGGCCGTATATTCTAAACGAATCAGTTGCGTTGGGTACAGCTTCCATGTGATGGTTTGGCCAGATTTCAGCAGCTCATAATCCATGGCTCTAAGGTTATCCTCTGTATTTGTTCCCCCCAAATACAGAGGATAACCTTAGAGCCATGGATATTTGGCTTTGGTGTTGATTCAGCTGTTTGGCCGGGCTTCACGTACGATCTCTTACACTTCGGGTAATGGATCCGTCTTTTAAGATCTCTAGGCTTCAATTCGTATGGTACCCAATTTCCTTGCTTTTGAATGAATTCTGCTGCTCGCAAACATCATGAAATTGCTGCTTGAGTAGCTCCCAATGATTTCGCAAGCTCTTGTTGAGCTTACAACAATCTTTATGGAGTAATGCCTCCAATTCTTGGTCTTAAAACTTTTTTGACTGTTCTTTGTCTTCCGTGTCAAAATCACAACTTCTGAACCGCACAAACTATCTCCCGCACGTTGAAAATTATGGAGCTCTTTCACCATAAGCTTTGATGAGCAATGGGTGTGCTTCAGCGGCATTTTTTTTTTTTTAATTAAAGTAGTAAAGCATAACTTCCCGCATATGACGCTTTGTTGGCACAAAATTCGAAGCAAAAAAAATGTCTGGTTTACACTGTAATGTTCAAATACTAAGTGAGAATAAATTTCAGATATGTACCCAGCATTCTGCAGGAGAGCCATAGGTTCAAATGGGACATAAGCCAAAAGAGGACACACTGGCTATACACAAGTGTACTATAACCAATTCTAACGTATACCTCGATAGTATGTAAGACATCCTAGGAGGAGAAGGTTAACGTTAAACCTCTTTGGAAAGTACAGAGACTGTGCTGCATACAGAATCACATCGAAGTAATATTTTACCAAAACTACCGGTCGAAATGAAGTTGCAGTATGATGTGACAGAATTCAAAGCAAATATAACTGCATCACCATAATAATACCGGAAGAGGAAAAATCGGATGAAGTAACAAGACCAAGAAGTAAGGAATGAACTTCGAAATAAAGGCTAACAATTTTATATCCCCGATCACAGTAGAGTTTTCCAGGCTATAATAATGATTAACAAAATTCCAACTCATATTATTATGGATAGCGGTAGTGTTAAATTTTGGAATGTTTTACAATGAGATAAATTCTTACTCCAATTGTGAAAATCTTGAGAAGGATCTCAAGATGGAATTATGCATGGATAAAATCGACCTGGAACTTATCAAACCCAAAGTTTTAATGGGAAGTTAAAGAATGACCATATAAATAAACATGTCAGAAGCTCGCAGAATTCCATAGAAGACAGAACGACCAAAATTCTATGGGGAATCCCCAACCAAGAGAATATAAAGGAGATTCTGAATCTAAAAAGACAAACACCCAAAATATTATACATATGGACATACAGTCTAATCTGGCTCGTGTGGGTATATCTTACGGTAGGATCTGTATAGCGTATATAGGACGAAATGCAACCATATTCTCCTCATTTAGTACAATTATAGATGAAATCATTTCTGATTTTAATCCCTTGTTTTCAAATTCAGTTTATAAATTTGGTAGCGACGATTTAAAAGGAGGGCTTTAATAGTTTCGCTGTGTAAAAACACTGCATTGCATCTTTCATATATCTGTATTTTACTGTGTTTTGTGGTTTTTGCTTACTTGTTATTAAAAACTCAGACGATAAAAACTGTATCAGGAAGCGTGGATGCCAAATACACACACATACACACAACATTAATATATAATTAAAGATATTTTTATAAATTTCTTGTTCATAAAAAATCAATAATTATTAATAATAAAAGTTATAACATATACTTTTAATTGTGAAATATTAATACTCAATATTAACCAAAGAAATAATAACATATCATTTTACACATTTGGATTTTTGTTGCATTGCAGCCCACAGCCCAAGCCTATAGTTACCTATCAATCCACTTGCGAGCTTTAGACGAGCGAAATTTTTAGCAAGCATGTCATAGTGAACATGTCAATCAGAATTAAACAATTTTGAGATTTTGTAGAAGTTTCGTTTAAATTTTTAATTGAAGTCACACAAATTGTTCGATTCTACTTTACAATTTTAACTGACAATTGTTTTTAAATAACGACTAGTAATGTTTGATTGGACGGTTTATGGAGCTATTTAAAAAAAATATAATCACAACCCTTTTTGTATGGCAACACTTAATATCTTTTCAGAATGCAATTATTACCTAATACTTTGTTAACTCTACAGATCTGCTCTAAAGGTCTCTTGATAACTAAGGACTGAGATCGAAAAAATCTTAACATACTATTAGGAAATTGTACTTGAATTTAAATATAACGAATTGTTTAAAGACGCATAATGTTTCTCAACTGCAGTTAACATATCTGTGGGTATTATTAACATAGCTGGAACATATAACATTGAATAAAAGATTTGAGTTGATCATTATTTGAATGTATGGCAACACTGAATGTTTAAGATAATAACATTAACATCGTTAGCTCTAGAATTCGAATATAATAGTTTGTCCGTTAAGATAATTGTAAAAGATTCGCGAAAGATGACGTGTGTATAATAGACGCTGTTCGAATAAACATCAACTGTATTACGAGTGTATTGTCGTACATTACCAGTGTTTAATTTAAGTGTTTGTGTGTTTCTGCGAATTTTTAAACGTGTATAAAACACTGAGTGACTATTGAAACTGTTGTTGTTGTACATTTTAAATAAATAAAGAGCTGCTACAATTTTAAGCTACTAAATGGCTTTTTATTTCCAATCAAAAGTATTCGGTTTATTTAATGGAAATAAACCAACGTTTTTAAAAAGGTAAAAACGTAACAATACATATATGGTAATATTACTGAAACCACTATGATTATGTTATGATTTTTTAATTCGATTGGAATTATTATTACAATTTATAATAAATATTATTTTAATAGTTCTAATCAATAGTGATGACACAAAGTATACAGAGGCGACACGGCAAAAAAAAATATTGTCTCTTTCGCTCGAAACAATTTCAACTGGTTTTGTTTTGTGCTTATTTTTTATTATTATATAGTGTTGTTTGCTTTAACGCACTGTCTGTATTTAACAGCTAATTTGTTTTCTCTTTCTAGCGAAACTTGTTCAAAAAAAGCTGATTTTAGTGTTTTTGAACTGTCAAATTTGTCGCCTCTGTATGCTTTGTGGTGATGAATTTATAAACATTTTCCGGAAACCCTTTCATTAAAGCTTTTATTGAGCTTTCTGTAACTTTGTTCAAACAGGTAGTCCATAACCATCATCTACAACACTTTTGGACACCTTTTTTGTGCTCTTCAATTTTCTTTTAACAAGAGCCCAATATCTCTCCACTGGTTTTAGCTCCAGGCAGTTTGGAGGATTTGCCTCTCTTGGTACAAATAACACATTATTGTTCATGTACCACTTAATACCTTGCTTGCCATAGTGACAGGATGCAAAATCAGACAAAAAAATTAGTGGACACATTAAGAAGTCTTATGAATGGAAGCATCCTATTTTGTAAACATTTCTTAATGTAAATTTCAGTATTTATAGAGCCCTTTGTAACAAATCTTTGGCTTCTTTTGTCGCAACTGCATATTGTTTGCCATGCCAATAACTTTTTGGGAACATTTTCTACTTTTGGGTCCTTAACTTTTCTACAACATTCCCTCGAGCATCAGCAACATAAAAATATTGACCCGGAAGCTGCGAAAAATTTTTCATACCTACTTTTCGTCATCTATTATGCAGCAGGTAAATTTTTTATTGGCAGAGTTCCTGTCATGAACTTTCTGAGCTTTGTATGCTTTTAAACCTGCATTGGCTTTAACTTTTCGTATTAAATAGCCTTCCTATCGGATGTGTTGAGAGCTCTTTTCGAAAAGCTTTCTATTTGTATACCCTTCACCTTCGTGAAAAGGGAATATATAAGTTTGTTATTCCGTTTGTAATAATTTTCCAACCTTATAAAGATATATATTCTGGAGCCTTATAGATAGCGGAGTCGGTTAAGCCATGTCCGTCTGTCTGTCTGTTGAAATCAATTTTCTGAAGACCGCAGATATCTTCGGGATCCAAATCATCAATAATTCTGACAGACATGCTTTCGAGAAGTTTCCTATTTGAAATCAGCAAAATCCGTCAATAAATAACGGAGATATGAGCAAAAATCCGAGACAACCTCTGAAAATTTCATCAAAAAAAGACAATTTATTGCATGCTTTGACAAAAAAGCAACAAAACGTATGTTTGGATGTGTGTTGGTTTCATTGCTTTGCGAACTTTTTTTTGGGGTTTGCTTGGCTTGGTTGTTTTTATATCCTTCAGCTTCGTGAGAATGTCATTTCGTTTGTAAGTTCTGCAATATAATCTGTTCGTCAGCAATAAAATGTAAAATGTTTAAAAGTTTTCTTGATATATTTAGGATGCTATACGTTAGGAGTGGACAATTAATGTATCCACAACAAAGGTGAAGGGAATATACGATTCGGCATAGACGAATATAGCACTCTTAGTTGTTTTGGCTTTAGAAACATCATGTGGACCATTCCTCTACATGAACCAGGTTTGCTATCAACGAACAAGTTCTCCCGATACTGTTTAATAACGTTGGAATCAGTTTGACAGCAGACTTTTGATTGTTTGATCAACTTTTTGTAGGACCAAGTTGGGTTTGTGTTAAAATTTTTTCGATCTCAGTCCTTACAATGGTTTGGAAAGTTGCATTAAGTTGGATTACCTAATCAAAGAGATCTATGGATTTTTGTACCGAAAATATCACCAATTCTTTAGCTTGTGTGTAAACAAAGTTACACATTTCTTCGTGAGACCTCCTACTTATATACACAAGTATTGAAGTATTGATGTACAAATATAAAATATACATTTGTATATACACATGTTTTTACACATAATATTTGCATTGTGAACTCGCTGTTATACAGTTTGTGGTTTAATAATAATCGTCGTACTTATTTGGCCGGCAGGTCTTAACAATTTTACTTACTCTTCAAGCGAATGTTCATTTGAACGAAACACACATACTATATACTACATAAACATCACAGTTGTTGTCTTTACTTATATATTCGTATTTTTGTTTGCAGTTTTTAATAGTTTTGTAATATTGGGGCTTGGCCCTGTTTTGACTTGTCAACCGTAATATGGTTGATATATACGCGTACATAAAATCAAATTTTCATTATGTTATATCTTGAAATACTTATAGGGGAAATTGTGATGTGTATTGAGTTATTTGTCATAATGACGTATGAGTGTATTTACATGTTTGCAATAATTTTGTTATTCTTAATAATGCAATTGATGTTAATAATAATTATTGACATTGTTTATTTGCCTGTGTATGTCATTAAGGCAAGTTGTTTGTTTTAAATTGTGTGCATATCATATCAGTCGTAAGTGACAGCTGTCACTTTATGACATTTCAGTGGGCAGTAGCATGTGATTGTTAAGTAATCTTGGTACACACTAATGAGATTTATGACTCATTTACTCGAGTGTCAGAAGAAAGTGCCGAAGGTCACATTTTATAATATTTGAGATTTTTGGGTTTTGAGAAAGCATTATTAACGAAATCCACTGAATTATATCCACTTAGGAAATTGATCTTATTAAATATTTAAAATTTTAATTTTGTCATTCCGTTTGTAACACATTGAAATATTCATCGCAGACCTACAAAAGTATATATATTCTAGGACCTTATGAAATTCGAATACGATCTAGCTATGTCCGTCTATCTGTCTGTCTTTCTGTTGAATGCACGATAGAGCCCAAACGAAAGGAGCTCTCCGAATATAACACTCTTATTTGTTATTTTTACTTTAGCATTGAGAAGAAAATTTCCAATTCTATCTAAATAGTCATGTTTTGGTTCTCTAACAAATAATTAGAACTAAATGATTTCCACTAACTCAAAAACCTGCCAAATGCACTTATCTCCAAGGATAATCGTCATTAAAAAGGCATAATCAAGCCAACTTAAATAATGAGAATGTAAGCGACGATGGAGAGGATGATGATGATGATGATGACCATACAAAAAACATGAGTGAAAACAAAACTTATTTAACACAACTCAATATGCACAATCGTACAAACACACAAGGGACTATTGCAATCCAATTATTTTCGAATTGTTCAGCAACAAACACAACTTCGAAAATAGCAACAACTCCACCAACCAAATACATATAGAGCCAACAACAAACAAACAACCAACCAACCAACCAACCAACCGACCGACAGCAACACAACAAGTCAATAACTTCATGTTCAATGAATTTGCATAAATTTTGTTTGAATAGCAGGAAAGATTTTTGTACAAAAAAAAAAAAAAAAAACACAACCAAAACCCCTCCGGTATAGATACACAGGATGAAAAGCGAGTAAAAATTAAAACAAAACTAAAAAAAAACAAGTTGAAATATGGAATCAATAACTATTTGACTGTTTGGTAATTTTTGTATAACAACAACGACAGACTAACAGACCTCGTGATAGGTTCCTGTTGTTGCTGTGAATATGTTTGTATTAAAATTGTCTGGCCAAAGGTGTAAATAATGTAGACATTCCCATTTATATGTCTACATATAATATTTGTACCCTCTGTGTAGACTGTAACAGCTGTTAATAGTCAGCTAGAGTATTTGTAGCATGGTCACGACGACGTTCAATTATAATGATTTTTATATTGATTTAAATTTACCGGGCAACTGAAATTTTCAATATTGTCTGCAACATCAAACGTTACATTGCATTTACTGTGAATGACCTTGTTGTTGTTGCTAGACATCACTTTAGTCTATAGATATTATTGGAGAATTATTTTATGAGATTCCATTTTTTTTAAATAATCTGAAATTCGTAAAATCGATGAATTTCAGGAAGTTTAATGGATTCGCTTTGGAAATTGTAATTATCCGAAATATTTTTGCTAAATTCAAGTGACAAGGAAATAAAAACTATAAACCACTCGACAAGGAAATAAAAAGCACTCGAAAGACTAAGTACTACCAAATGTGACCGTATCAAAAGGACATTGAAAACAATAGGGTTACAAATCTCTCCAAACCTTAGTGATAATTTTAATCTTATGATTCTTCTTAAGTATTTGTACTAAGGAGTGAGATCGAAAAATTCTTAACACACATATATTTTAATAAAAATGAAACCACTAAACTTACAGTTTTGATTTTTCTCTTATTTGATTGAAATTATTATTAAAATTTACAAAAAAAATATAGGCCCATAATCATAGTCAAAAATAAAGTATATTTTAATAGAAATAAAGTCGTCTTTACTTAAGAGTGGACTTTAGGTCTACCATAGACAAGTTAAAGTATACTTCTGACGTTAAAGTAGACTGTAAATATAAAACCAGCTGAAGTTGTTTTTAACTCATTTAACAACAGCATCAGCTGTTCTTCGCCATGTAAAAAAGTTCGACAAAAAGTCAAAAATGTTTAAGTTGCAAGATATTGGCAGAGATTTTGCAATTATTGAATATTGAATCAATAAAATTAGTACCAAAATAGAATACATTTGATATTAATCTTTCCTTTTCTATTTTTCCAACACAAACTGTTTTTTTCTTAAGCTTCCCGGTTACATTTATTGTTTGTTACTTTTTGTTTTTTTTTTTTTTTAATTTTCTAAGTCAGCTGTTCAGCGATGCCACTTGTCTATATTTTGTTGTATATTGTATGAAAACATTTTCTACATTAGAGGTGACACCCAGTTAAAGTCGGTTCAATTTAAAACATACTTTAATTTTCACTATAGCTAGAAAATAATAAAAAGCGGGTTTTTATTTTAAAGTAATTTTTAACAAGAACCGACTTTATTGTTTGACCATGATTATGGGCCATAATCTTTTTATAGTTCTAATCAATATTGATGAATTTATGAATCTTTTCCGAAAACCCTTCCATTAAGGTTTTTATAGAGCTTTCTGTCACTTTGTTCGAACAGGTAGTCCATCTCATTTAAAATCTACCACACTTTTGGACACCTTTTTTGTGCTCTTCAATTCTCTTCTAACAAGAGCCCAATATCTCTCCACTGGCCTTAGCTCCAGGCAGTTTGGAGGATTTGCCTCTCTTGGTACAAATACCACAATATTGTTATTGAACCACTCAAGGCCTTGTTTATCATAGTGACAGGTTGCCAAGTCAGGCCAAAAATAAGTGGACACATTACGAAGTCTTATGAATGGAAGCATCCTTTTTTGTTAACATTCCTTGATGTAAATTTCGGTATTTATAGAACCCTTTGTAATAAATGTTTGGCTTTTTTGCCGCAACTGCATATTGCTTGCCATGCCAAGAAATTTTGATTTTGGGAAATTTTGTCTGCTTTTGGGTCCTAAACTTTTCATCAACATTCCCTCAAGCATCAGCAACATCAAAATTTTGACGTTTCGTCATTCATTATGCAGCAGGAATATTTTTTTTAATAAAATTTGACTTCAATTTTCGTGCTCTGTTTTTGGCCTCTAAATTTTTAGCAGCGTTCCTGTCAGGAACTTTTTGAGCCTTGTATGTTTTTGAACCTGCATTGGCTTTAACTTTTCGTACCAAATAGTCCGAGCACTGAGCTAACCGAGCTGCTTTCCTACCGGATGTGTTGGGAGCTCTTTTGAAAATACTTTCTATTTTTTTGGCTTAATAAACATCATGTGGACCATTCCTTCTACCTGAACCAGGTTTTCTATCAACGAACAAGTTCTCCCGGTACTGTGTAATAACATTGAAATCAGTTTGACGGCAGACCTTTGATTGTTTGGCCAACTTTTTGTAGGACCAAGTTGGGTTTTGTTAAATATATTTAACAATTTTAGTACGCACTTTTTTCTCGTCCCTCATTTTAATCAGATTAACAACAAATTAATATAATTGAAATTAAACATAACAACTGACATGCTTTACAAAGGTAACTTAATAAAAACAAATAATTAAATAATATCTGGGTTAAAAGTTTTAATGAAAAACGTTTGTTAAGAATTTTACGATCTCAGTCCTTATATATGGGGCATTTCATTTCAAGTGAACCAATTTTTGAAATCGATGTCTTCCGATTGGGATGAAATTTGCACCATAGTTAGTTCTATTCGATAGTAATTCAGACACAACATTAACATTTATTTTGATAGATATCCCACTCGCATCCCACTAAGGGACCAAAAAGGTCTTCAAGGAAAATATTTGAGCTTTCTTTTGAGGAAAAACAAAAAAAGGGTCCATTTTGAAAAAGATAAAAAAGTTTTTAATTTTGGAAAAAAATTACAAAAATTTTTAATTTTTTTTTTTTCGAAAGATTGAAGAAATAGCTATCTAAACTATTTGGGACACATATTGGTAAGAACTACAGGTAATAAGTTACATGGATGAGAAAAAACACTGAATTACTATCCGATAGAACTAACTATGGTGCAAATTTCATGCCAATCGGAAGACATCGATTTCAAAAGTTGGTTCACTTGACATGAGATGCCCCATTAGTATATAAAACAAGTAAGAGAGCTATATTCGGTGTGCCGAATTCACGTTCACCAAATTATACTTTAAAATAAAATTAAAAAAAAAAAAAATTTTAATTTTTTTAAAATTTTTTTTTTAATTTTTTTAAAATTTTTCTTCAAAATTGTTTTTAAAAGTTTTTTCAAATTTTTAAAATTTTTATTTTTTAATTTATTAGTGAAAAAAATGTATGACAAAATAATTTTTTTTGTGAAAAAAAATCGGGTTACAAAATATTTTCCCGATTTTGACCCATTGTAGGTCCAACTTTGTATAGCCTTATATACATCGTTGCAATGGACTTTGAAATATCTATCATTAGATATCCATATTGTCTATATTTTTGACTTAGTAATCGAGATATAGATAAAAAAAAATAGGCCAACAATAGGGGTTGTCTCGGATTTTTGCTCATATCTCCGTTATTTATGGACTGATTTTAAATAGGAGACTTCTCGAAAGCATGTCTGACAGAATTATTGAGGATTTGGATCCCGAAGATATCTGGGTCTTCAGAAAATTGATTTCCACAGACAGACGGACAGACAGACAGACGGACAGACAGACAGACAGACACAGACAGAAATGGCTAAATCGACTCCGCTATCTATAAGGATTCAGAATATATATAGGGTCGGAAAATTATATTGTGGAAATTACAAACGGAATGACAAATTTATATATACCCTTCTCACGAACGTGAAGGGTATAATAAGCAATATCGTCCTGAACGATTAAAAGTTTGACCATTTTTAAAAAAATTGCATGGTATTTTTTTCTATATTCTAATGGTAGTTTTTGGTATTTTCTTCTCCAACGAACCCAGAAACATGAAATCTTATATGGACCCGATAGAGTAGAAATCCTGTGGGGGCTTTATAGTACCTTTTCTTTATTCTAATGATACTTTCTGAAGTCGTGAGTGAGAATTCAAGGGGGAGACTTTTGCCACCTTTTCATTATTCGAATGGTAATTTTTGTATTATAAATAAATATTTTGAAAATTGTGTACAAACGTTATTTGCTAATCAAATAATTTGGTAAGTTAAAATAAACGCTAACAAAATAGCGGGTAATATGCTAGTATTTAAATAAATTTGAAAATTATTAAAAAATCTTCCATTCAATTTCACTTCCCTAAAATCATTAATTTGAATATATGTAGATCAAACTATCAAATAACTGTTCGAATTCACACCTGTACATACTTGTACTGGGTATTAAATAAAATCCTTATAATCTTCGGTCAATTATTTTGTACAGTGTTTTGAAAATATTTTTAGTTTTTGTGGTGGTGAAAAACGGTGTTCACAGGAAAAAAAAATCAATAGATGAAAATTCCATTGTTTACACATAGGCGCAAAAACACTCATACATGCATACTCACAATAACCCTGCAGTTCATTGAACTAGTTCCGCCGCGTCGATTTAGTTCGCCACTAAGAACTACTACTAGTGAATTTTCAAGCCACGAGCAACGTTATTGACTGGTGAATTTAACACGGGGATGTCATTGCAGGTGGCCGATTGGCACACTCTGCACAGCACTATTAAATTCAATACTACGAATACTCTAGTATTTGAGAAAAAATATAAAATAAATTATTCAGAGAGCGGTGTTGAACAGATTAGTCAGAGAGCGGTGTTCGATTTATAGTCAAATGCGCTAATCACTAAGCCACAGTGCTCATATTAGTTCTGTTCTCTATTTATTATTAAGAATTGCATGTGAGTCTTCTCTTCATTTTTGTATTTTCTGCATCATCAGCTAGTACCAAAACACAGCATTACATGTGGTCGTCGAAGTTGTATATTTTAGAGGATTTTATTTTACTTGAATTTATTTTCAAAAACTTTAGGCGAATATCTGGCTATTGACGAAATGTAGTGCAAATGATAACCATTTAACCATTTAACTACCACTTTAGCAGCCACAGCGAAATAGTTTATTGTACAAGTAGTAATATAGCTAGTGTAAGGTTTCCAATAGGCACTTTTCAAACAGCTGGGAAATTATTTTAACACATACACTCCCATTTGAGGTTGACAACTGTTTTCGATTTGTTTTGTGTTGGTCTGTAACTGTGGGCAAACAAAATGTAATTCAAGTTTATAATGTTTGTTATTATTGGTAACGCCAACAACAAGAGAACACAGAAAAGGGTGGCAGGCCAGACCAGGCCGGTCGGATGGCTGGTGGCACAACATTCCGTAGACAAACAAGTGACACATGCAATAGAACGAAGAGTATGAGAAACACAGAAACACAAGCGGATGAATGTCTAAATGGATTGCACATGTGTTTTATGTCTCACCACATAATTCAACATACAAATATGTGAAAAATATATATAAATATTTATTTATTTGTATATATATTCCACCAACCTTTCTTTCCCTTTTTCCTACCAACCAACCACCTTTTCCGTCTTAATGTCTCACTGTTGTTATTTTCATAATCATATAGTGTGTATTCGTATTCTATTGACAAAACCTGATGAGATTGTTATTGACGCTGCTTGCTGGGGATGTTGACGATGATGCTAATATTGTAAGGAATCCTTCCTTCCTTTACCAGGCTGTAGTCTGGGTTACTTGTACACAAAAACACTGGTTAATGTTGTCAACATCATGACACTCCTCATCATCATTACCATCATTTTTGAAGCGTAAACTTCAAACGAATTACAAATAACATAACTGAGCATTTGTTTGTCTGACTGACTGTCTATCTGTTTGTTTGTCTGTCTGTCTGTCTGTCTGTCTGTCTGTCTGTCTGTCTGTCTGTCTGTCTGATTGTTTATTTGGTTTATAATATTCATAAAATAATGTTACTCTGCCTGCTATAGCAAAGTGACTGTGCAATTTACATCCATAATTCTATGTCTATCGTTCTCATTCCATAATTGTTTTTATTAACAACGACACAAGTTAACAAGGATTTCAACATCTAATATTGTTACAGTTCGTTGACTTTTATAATGGATGGGAACGCGTGATCTACGACTTAATTTGTGAGAGGATTTTTGGTTTTTAAAAAGGATAAAAAAATCGACATGCACATAAATCGAAATGAACAACACCCACTCAAAAGATTCTGATTTGGCATCGTTTTCAAAGAGGTACCCCTAATTGGGGCCAAAGTCCAAATTCAAAACATAATTTCAACAGATTTATTTATTTTTCTTTTGGAAATTTCCCACTGTTTGAAGCCTGGTACCTCTAAAAAAGAACCTGAATGCTCTTGTAAGCCTTCACTATCCATCCCTTACAAAACTGGTCACAGGAAAGTTTCAATTGTTTCTGTGTTTCTTATTGAGATTCTAAAAATAGGGTCAATTTTAATGCTCACAATATTCGATTTTATATTGTTACGAATTTGCAATAGCGATTTGAATGCATCATGTTTATTAACACGTTCATCAGTAGAAGCTTCTACTTATCAACAATGTTGATAGCATGCGGTTATTAGCATTGCTTATAAGTATGACAACGCTATATGTTAAAGCTGCTAACAATGACATCGAAAGCTCTAGAATTCGAACATACTAGTAAGTTAAGAGCATTGTAGAAGATTCCCGAAAGATGGCGTGTGTATAAATAGTGGCAGAGGTTTTAGTCGTGAGTTTATTATAGGAGCTGTTAGAGTTAACATCAACTGTCTTGTACATTTAAGTTTGTACATTATAACGTGTGTGTGTGCATTTCTGCGAATTGATAAACGTGTAAATAGACACTGAGTGACTATTTGAACTGTTGTTGTTCTACATTTTAAATAAATAAAGAGTTGTTACAAATTTTAAACTACTAAAACTGCCTTTTTTTGCAATCAAAAGTATCCGGTTTATTTAAAGGAAATAATCCAACGTTTTAAAAAGGTTAAAACGTAACAATATGTTAATATACAAACGGTACCATACATATTGAAGAATCAGAAGTTCTGGAAAACGGTGCAAGTGTTACTTCACTCCATCTAATCTTACTTAAATTTAAGTAAATCACTTTCATTTACACCACCTATAATATGTTCTAAAGTAATTATATTATGATCCAATGAAATCATTCTATGAAACAAAGACTTTACTTTACTCGTAAAAATATCAAAAACCAATAATAAAACCTAATGCAAAAGCATTCAACAAATGGTGAGAACAAAATTCTATTAAAACATATTTTAAACATATTTTGTTTGCATCATAAACATACTATGAGTGCACATATATAAACTTAACATATAATGGTCTAAATGGTTGTATATAATATAATATGGTTGGCAATTTATCATTTATGAACCATTCTCAAATTTATAAATTGCGATGAACATAAAAATGTTTACAATAACTAAAATATTATTGAAATTAAATTAAAATAACAATTATATGTGTACGATAACAATATATTGTTACAAGGAACACAGTATAGTTGTCATAACCATTCTGCATGTACAGTGTTGGAAAAAATAATAGGGACACTCTAATTTTTCAATATATTCTTACTTTTTTATTTAGTGTTCCTTCATTGCTTTGCGTATTTTTTTTTGTTTGTTTTTTGGTGTATCGTTTCATTTGGCGTTGTTATTTTTATACCCTTCACCATCGTGAGAAGGGCATTTGTAAGATTGTCATTTCGTTTGTAACTTCTACAATATAATCTGTTCGTCAGCAATTAAATGTAAAATTTTTAAAAGTTTCTTGATATAGTTAGGATGCTATACGTTGAAAGTGGGCAATTAATGCATCCACAACAAAGGTGAAGTGTATATAAGAATATAGCACTCTTACTTGTTTTTTTTAAAGGCCTGAAAAAATAATAGGGACACTTAATGTTTTGGAAAAAATATTTTAACATTACCATCATTTCCAAATTCTTTTTCAATACTTGGTTGAATATCCTTTCATTTTTATAACCTCCCGACAAAGGCGATTCATAGATCCCACAAGATTCGAACATACCTCGGGCTTGAATTTTTCCCACAACTCTTGTTTATTTTTTCATTTAAAGCTACCAATTTTATTTTTGAGGACTCCCCAGAGATGCTCAATGGGGTTTAAGTCCGGTGATTGGGACGGCCACTCCATTTCAGGTACCTCATTCTGCTGAAACCACGTTTTGACGCTTCTAGCGGAATGCTTGAGATCATTATCCTGCATGAATTCCCATTTTAGTGGCATTTCACCCTCAGCAAATGGAAGCATTTTATTCTGGAGAATGTCTATATAGTCAGCAGCATTCATTTTTCCCTGAATCCAAACTATTGGACCAACTCCAGAGGCCGAAAAACATCCCCATAGCATTATAGAACCACCAACGTGTTTGATGGTTTTTTTTTTGGATATTTTGGATCAAATTCAGCATTTGCAGGACGACGTACAAATGATTTTTCTCCAAGATACAAATAAATTGACTTTTGTTTCGTCTGACCATAGTACGTTGTTCCAGTTTTTACGCCACAGGTGTCGCCTGGCAAATTTCAACCTTTTTTGTAGGTTTTTCTTGTTCAACAGTGATACTTTTCTCGGACTGCGTCCCATTAATACGACTTCGAGCAACCTATTTCTTATTGGTCGAATTGTCACTGAAGCACACAATTCATTTTTAAGGCTACTTTTTTTTAAAAAAACAAATACAAACTGCGAAGCTTTTTGCTTGTCTGCAGATACACCCAGAGTCTCTGGCGGGAATCGAACCTGCAACCCCCAGATTGATAGTCCAGCACACTATCGTGTAGTCTATCGGGGCACTTGATGACATAAAGGGTTTTTTTTTGGAAAGTCGAACTAAACGTTGGTCAAAACGCGCTGACGTTTTACTCTTTCCACCTCTAGTTACATGACTTTTTTTTCGAATGAATCTGTGCAATTTTTCTAATTGTTAACCCGTCCGAATTTAATTTAAGAACAAAATTTTTCTCAGATTCAGTACAATGAACACCACGACCCATTTTCAAATTTATTTACCGAAGACATAAATCATAAACACAAAACCATTATGATTAATTTAATCACATAAATTTGCTTTACGGATTTTTAATATGTTTATGTTAAAAATAATAATTTTTATTGACTAACGGTTTTTGTTTTGTAGTACCTCCCTACTATTTTTTCCAATTGAAATTACAACTTCACTGATTTTTTTATTGCAAATAAATATAAAATAAAAAGTAAACAAATAATGAAATTCCGTTATTTTAGGAACAGTTAAATAGCGGGACCCCAAAAAAAAACTTAATATAACGAAACTGTTTGCATCTGTTTGCGAAAGTAAGGGTCGTCCCTATTATTTTTTCCAACACTGTATATTGAACCGAAAAGTGATTCAAAGTAGAGATTTTAGAGTTGCTTGATTCTAAACAGGAAAGAGCGAAGATACTCATCGGTGACAGTTGGATATCAAACTCTATGGATTAATAAGTCTATAATTTCTTAATTTTTTTTTTTTTTTTTCGAATATTGAAATATTAATTCCAGAAAAACTTAGTAACAACTACTGCATACCATCAGCATTGTAAGTAAATTAATTATGGCTGATTTTCAGTCCGAAAAACAAGCACTTATTTATAAGAAAACTTCATGCAATTATTCAATTTTAAACTAACTTAAGTGTGGACACGAAAAGTTCAAATTATAACAAATCATTATATAGGATTCTCATTTAGTTTATAATATTTGTCGTTAAAGACGGGTAAACAGCTGATCTCGCTGTACTTCGCCACAGCTTTTCCGAAAAACACACCCGACTTTCCTTTTTACTCATAACGACTTCAGTCCAACTGATCAATGATTTCTAATAAAAATCGTTACCTTAGTCAAATAGATTTGCAGTGTATAAATAAAAGTAATCGCTTTAAATAATAAAAAATGTTATGTAAACAATTTTAATTATTAGCCCTTACAGATGTAAACTTCTCATGGTACATGTCTGCAAACATACATATGTATATAAATCAGATACAATGCGTGGCATAATTAATTATATTTTGTCTACACATGAAAATGTCAAGTTCAATACAGAAAATAAAAACAAATAAAGAAAAAAAAACAGTTGTTTGCATTTATATTCAAATAAAATTTATATAAATTTAGAAAAATTATGAAATTTTTGATACCCCCTATACGAAATTTTATTCATTTATCATACCAATACCCCCTTAAGTTATCAGGATATTAAAAAAATACTTAAGCTAAAGGTAAATACTTTTGCTAGACATTTAGCAGGAATATTTCAGGCGTTTAAGGTGATATTAAAAACTTCGTAAAAATTTAACAATCCACAAGTTGCATTAACATTATGCGATAATTTCCTAAGCAACAGACACCAACAAGGCATGAATCAATGAATAAGTGCTAATAGCCCAGCAAAAAGTTTTAGGATTTCAATTCGTAAAGTAAAGCATAATTAAGTAAATTATCTGAGCCACTACAAACTACATTATATTGACCTTTGTTGATAGTTTTAAACACTTCATTCCATGGAATATTAAAAAAAAAAATACATTTTCTTTCATTATATAAATACATGGGAATGATTTAATATAAAAGTAATGCAAATACAATTATCAAATGCAGTTTTATTTATTTATTTACTTCATTTAAGAAGAAATATTTCTTCTAACTTCCAGATACATCTGTTTTCATAGGAAGAAAGAGTCAACAGAGAGAAAGTTAACAGCATTTCGCTTGATAAAACTTAAAAGAGAATAAGATCTCGGAATAATATAGTTTAAATGACTTACAAAAGTTCATTTATTGTCAAAAACAACACATAGGTCTAGGATTTCATCAACTGATTGCAACATTTGATTCTTCATAAAATAATGTGTAATTAAAATATGACGACATATGAATTTTTTAAATTTCCCGCCTCTTAACTGAAAGGCCAACACTGCTGCTGTCAACAGTCATCTGTCAGTTGACTCCTGTCAAAATGTTAACAAGCTGCGTCATTTAATTTTTGTTTTATACCCATTGATAGCAGATAGAAAATGGAAAGAAGTGAATTTCATGTGCCCATTAAACATAACTTTTTGCGGAAAAAAAAAAACATCACTCAAACTAAGGCTAAGCTTAATAAATACTATAGGAACTCTGCACCATCAATTTCGTTGTGGGCGCACAAGCACGGATGATGCCAAACGTTCTGGACGCCAAGTTGAGATTTCTACACCCGAAACAATTGAAAAAAAAATCACGATATTGTGTTGGCAGATCGGAGATTGAAAGTGCGAGAGATTGTAGAAGCCAAAGGTATCTCACATAGCTCAGTGGTTTTTGAATGATCGCTTGGGTATGAGAAAGCTTTCAAACAGGATCGATGCCGCGTTTGATCACAATTGTCTACAAACGCAATCGTGTGACAACTTCGCAGGAGTGTTTGGAGTTGTTCAACCGTAATATGGAAGAGTTTTTGCGACGTGGATCCACAACAACTCACCAGAAACCAAACAGCAACCAAAACATTGAGTTTCTAGGGTGAATCGGCGCCAAAAAAGGCCAAGGTGGGTGTGTCAGATAATAAAGTCATGTCGACCGTTTTTTGGAGAAGCACGCGGTATAATCCACATTGACTATCCTCAAAAGGGTAAAACAATCAATGGAAAATATTATGCCAACTTATTGGGTCCATTTAATAAGGATTTGGAAAAAAACGATCGCATTTGACCAAGAAAAAAGTTATTTTTCACCAGGACAATGTTGCACACATGTGCAGTTTAAATAAGCTAGAAATTGCTCCCTCATTCGCCCTATTCTCCGGATTTAGCCCCGAGTGACCATTTATCGTTTTCAAACCTGAAGAAATGGCTCGACGAATAGAGATTTGACTCCAACGATGAGATCATCTCACAAACAAGACCTCGACAAAATGGAAAAATGTTGGCCAAAGTGTATAGAGCTCAAAGGAGGCTATGTTGAAAAAAAATAATTTGTTATACAAAAACCTGTGTTTCACTCAAAAAGTCACGGACTTATAGAGATATAAATCAAACTATTTTCCAATTAGCATCTTGTTGGGTTTTGTTTGAGAGTAGCTTATGATATGCTTTAATATATTTTCCATTTACATACAATTAATTCAGTATGAGAAAAAAATTCTCATTAAAATGCTTTTTAAAATTCAAACAGCATTATAACTACAATGATGTAACAGCAACAGTAGCTTCATTTAATACATAAACATGTATGCTTGAATGTCATTATCATCATTATTACAATAATTAACATTATTACACTTCTTCAAACATTAACACTTTTGTCTAATTATGTCGTCTGCCTTCTTTATTATGTTTTACAGCATCTTCAATGCTTAATTTTTTTCAAGTTGAGAATACGTAAGCATAAGGAAAGCAAGGAATCTTGTTATTCTACCCAACAACATTTTTAATGACAAGGAGAAATAAGGTTTGAATAAATTGAATGCGTTTATCTTGGACAAAGAAAAATGTGTTGTTCTTTAATATTTATGGACCGAGATTTTGCAGATTTTCTAACGTATATCTGAAATATTCATATATAAGATATGTGTACGTAACAAAACGCAACGTGCAGCACCTCAAAACGCTTTCATATAAGATCATTTGTTAGGGGCGAAACAAAAAACTTCGATAAAAAATAATGAATTTTTTAATATTAACTCTTCTGAATTTGATAATATTTAGTAAACATGTTTGAAGTTCTCCAAAATTTCGAAATTAGCTTTATTTTGGTTTTTATATAGGTTCAAGGTTCATGCTTTTTAACAAATGCGTGTACAATCCCTAAGGAAAAACTGTTAATATCTTTAGAACTTTTTATAAGATTTTATAATTTCATAAAAATTGTCTCAAAAAAGCCATCATCATATGCGGGAAGTTTTGCTGTACTTCTTGAATTTGAAAAAAAGTGCTGCTGAAGCACACCGATTGCTCACCAAAGCAATCGGTTTCAAAGTGCGAGATATGGTTTGTTCGGTTCAGAAGTGATTATTTTAACACGGAAGACAAAGATCGCCTAGGCCAGCCAAAAAAGTTTGAAGACCAAGTATTGGAGGCATTAATCCGTGAAGATTGCTTGAAAACTCAAAAAGATCTTCCAACATCATAGGGAACTACTCAAGCAGCAATTTCTAAACGTTTGCGTGCAACATGTGTCATACGAATTGAAGCCGAGAGACCTTGTCCGAAATGATTCTTGAACGTTATAAAAAAAAATCGTTCTTGCACCGAATCATTATATATATATAATATCCATGACGCCAAGGTAATTATCTGGAATTGGTGTGAGCAAAAGGATTCTATCTATTATGAGCTGCTGAAAACTTACCAGGCCATCACAAGGATCCTGTACCGAACACAACTGATTCGTTTGAAGAGATCATTGCCATACGATTCAATTTGTAACAGAGTATCCAATATTGACTTGATTCGTTCTTGGTCTCAAAAGATGACCAGTTCTTTTGCCACGGAATCCATATGTTGCCAGAAAGATGGGCCAATACTTTGAATACATTAACAAATTATACAAATGTTTCACCTTTGTTGTGGATGCATTAATTGCCCACTTTCAGCGTATAGCACCCTAAATATATCAAGAAAACTTTTAAAAATTTTACATTTAATTGCTGACAAACAGATTATATTGTAGAAGTTACAAACGAAATGACAATCTTACGAATGTGAAGGGTATAAAAACAACAACGCCAAACGAAACACCAAAAAAAAAAAACAAAATACGCAAAGCAATGAAACCAACACACATCCAAACATACGTTTTGTTGATTTTTTGTCAGAGCATGCAATAAATTGTCTTTTTTTGATGACATTTTCAGAGGTTGTCTCGGATTTTTGCTCATATCTCCGTTATATATGAATGGATTTTGCTGATTTTAAATAGCAAACTTCTCGAAAGCATGTCAGACAGAATTATTGAAGATTTGGACCCAAAAGATATCTGGGGTCTTCAGAAAATTGATTTCAACAGACGGACATAGCTTAATCGACTCCGTTAACATCGAAAATAAATTTAAGTTGGAAACTAAATTTTCTTTTGATTTGATCTCCCAACATACACCCAGTAAAAAAAATAATATTGTTGCACATGTTAACCATAATCATTTCAACATTTTTACAAGTGTTTTAACAATATTATGGTCATTGTAATAATGTATAACATATCATATATTCCCATGAATGTAGGAATAATTAGAGAGTGATAATTAAAATGGTTGCCACAAAGATATACTTCATTATTACAATGAATGATTACAATGAATGACAACTATATTTTTTTTATCTGCGTATAAAAAAAAAGTTCATATATTTCGTCTAGATAATTGAAGAATTGTTCTGAAGTCGACCACTTTGCCTTAATAGTTAGTAAAATCAGAACAGAAACTTTGACATTTGAACAAAATTAAAAAGACATTAAAATGAAACGGGACAATCTAGCGCGTTTTTTAAAAAAGCTCTGACTGAAAAATACGATTTTTGGGTTATTGAAAAGCGTTAAATTGCCAACAATGGTTCTTAAGGTATTTGGGACCTTCCGCATAAACAAATTTTACATGAAAATCTGGTTTTATAAACCTTTTTTAAAAATGTATTATAAATATTGGAGTATATGTTTGTATTTGTTATGCTGAGTGCGATATTCTAAAATGAAAATCCTAGGTGCAGGCTTGCATGTCGTTTAGCAATATAAATTAATTTATGTTTTATTTAAATTGCAATTTATACACCTGCTGTGTTGAACATAAATTTAATACAACAATAAATTCAACTAATCAACAATATAACTTATCAACAACAGTCAGAAATATTAAAATATATACATATACAATATTATGAAAAAACAAATATGTTTAGTTGGAACAAAGTAAAACCAACCAGTAGTAAATATTTGAAATTATGCAACTCATTGTTTATATAGTTACAGCAATCGTTTGTTGCATATACAAAGTTGTATTTCTAGTAGGAGAATTTTATTAAAAAAACACATTTATAAATATATATGTATATAAAAATGACAAATATTAAACAGAAATATCTTTTTGAGGTTTTACTTTTGTGAATTGTTCATACATGGAATGTACATGTAGATATTTATATACTTACGAATAAATAAATAAATAAATATTTGTAATTGTTTGTACATGACTTTCAAGTATAAATAAATCAAATAGCAGAGCTATAAAATAATAAATCTAGGAATAAATAGTTTAATTAAATAACATAATTGGGACCCTAACCGATATTGATGTATAATTAAAACTCGTAAGTTAAATGGGGGCTTCGGAAAGTTGATTTTAGCAGACATACAATACGAACTTCGCTATATCGACAACGTTCTTTATAATTATTCATATCTACACTTGTCGCAAATGAAAATTATAGAAATTACTAACGGAAATTGAAGAGTTTGGACTCTCAGGTTAAAAAAAAAAAACAAAATATTGTGTTGTTATTAAATTAAGATTTAACTCCTTTATATAGTAGACCTTTTATAAAAATATTTTTATACTCTCATGTAAATGTGTACATTTGTGTACTTTACAGTGTATATAACAAATATATATATGGAGTGTCTGTATATTCAACTTCATAGAAAAAGAAATTGTTCTAGGACACGTAGTTATGGCAGTAGATATACTTCAATTGTATAAAGAGTAAAAATACATATTTTACAATTTCATATTTTAACATTTACTTATTATATTTCATATATATTTTTGTTATTTTGCTAAAATAAATATTGATTTTTCATATGCACTTGCTTTTATATGAACGCAAATTGCAAGTGGTTACTACTATAAATGTACAATTGTAGATGCAAATCCAGTTGTAGTAACCCAGTGAGATAACATGCTAGGACTTTAGTTGTTGGGCCTTCTATAAGAACTATTTAGACTTTATAAAAGCCAAATTTTGCCAGACTACCGAATACTGGTATTAAGACGATTTTTGACCTAATCTAAAATCAAAACTAAATATTCGATTGGACTCTAAATAACATTCTTTAATATTTATGCTGAATTCATTAAGAATATTTTTTTAAAAGCATCGATTCCGCAGACCTTCAGTTAGGCTTTTCTTTTCATGCCTTTTTATTAGAGTTGTAAAATATTTAAAACCGGCCAGGGTAAACAATTCGGTACTCTTATTAAAACATATTTTTTCTTTAGCCCATGAACATAGATTTAAGTAGTTTGAGGTATATCTTTGTCACAGAAAATTAAAGTTGGGTTATACTCTTTTCAGTAAAGAAATAATCAATAATAGGGGGCTCAATGGTACTTTTACGTTCTTTAAATGGTACTTTTTGAATTTTCTATAATATAAAATCAGGAAGTTAATTTGAAATTTTAAACTTGACGGGGGTTTATGTGTGAAAAATTTGTACTACTACATTCTTACTTTTTTCCTACTAATAGTACTTTTTGAATATTTTATAACGGTGGACGGTAAAAACACGGACCATCTAATAAATAGCCCTTCTCTCAGCCATCTAACAAGGAGCTAGTAGACAATGTATTTCTTCCACTGGATATTCTTGCGTCTGCCAAATAAGGCCTTTAAAAAGGCCACTTTACTGCAACTTTTTCCCCGCTGGGAAGTATGTAGTTGTTGCTGAGTATTTAAAGTATTTTATTAACATGCATCACAGCTACAACAACAACAAAAAAACTCCTTCAATTTCCTATGAATTTTATACTTTTTGATGTTTTATAATAAATTTTTAATATAACTCTTTATTTATATATATTCTTTTTTTTTGTTTTCTGGGTATTATACAAACAAAATTAAAATAAAAAAAAAAAAATACAATATGTATAAACTTTAAATGGAAAATTCTAGGGATTTTGTTTTGTATTTAATTGTAAACATAATGATTATGCAAAGTTTTAATGTTTGCACTTAAAGAAAATAGTTTTCATTAAGGCTGGCTATCGTTTCGAAACGGTTAAAAGTTAGTAACGTTAATTTTGATTAGTTCGGTAACGGTATTTTAGATTTTTTCAGTAACGATATTTGATATTATTTCGGTAACGGTATTTTAAAATTTACAGAATATTTGGTGAAAATTTAATTTCCGGACGTCATTGGGGTCCATAGCTAGATCGTAATTTATGATTCTACGACCAATACTTCAATATGTTACAAACGAAATGACAAACTCAATGTCTTTTTTATACCCTTCACCTTCGTGAGAAGGGTATATATAAGTTTGTTATTCCGTTGGAATTTCCACATTATAATTTTCCCACCCTATAAAGTATATATATTATGGATCCTTATAGATAGCGGAGTCGATTTAGCCATGTCCGTCTGTCAGTCTGTCTGTCTGTCTGTCTGTCCGTCTGTCTGTCTGTCTGTCTGTCTGTCTGTCTGTCTGTCTGTCTGTCTGTCTGTTGAAATCAATTTTCTGAAGACCCCAGATATCTTCGGGATCCAAATCTTCAATAATTCTGTCAGACATGCTTTCGAGAAGTTTCCTATTTAAAATCAGCAAAATGCGTCCATAAATAACGGAGATATGAGCAAAAATCCGAAACAACCTCTATTTTTGGCCTATTTTTTTATCTATATCTGGATTACTAAGTTATAAATATAGACAATATGGATATCTAATGATAGATATTTCAAAGTCCATTGCAGCGATGTATATAAGGCTATAGTAAGTTGAACCTACAATGGGTCAAAATCAGAAAAAATATTTTTTAACCCGAATTTTTTTTTCACAAAAACCATTTTTTTGTCATAAATTTTTTTCACTAACAAATTAAAAACAATAAATTTTTAAATTAAAAATTGTTTTTATAAAAAAATTGGAAAAAACTTTCAAACTAATTCTGAAAGAAATTTTTTTTTTTTTAATTTTATTTTAAAGTATATCTTGGTGAAGGGTATATAAGATTCGGCACAGTCGAATATAGCTCTCTTACTTGTTTATAATAGCTTTGAATTGAAGAAAAATTGAATTCAATACATCTGATGTACAAAGGAATTAAGCCTATGAATAATTTCATAATGGATTCATTAACGGAATATTTACGGGTAACAAATAATAACATTATTTTCTATCGAAAATGTTATGGACAACAAGTATATCCTATAGAAATGTTTGGGTTTAACCATATTATCTGTAAAACGCTATGAAAGAAAATCATGTTTGCACCGACTCATTACTTGCGATGATAAATGGATCCATTACGATAACCTGAAGCGTAAGAGATCGTATGGGAAGCCAGGCCAACCAGCCAAATCGACACCAAAGCCAAATATCTATGACGCTAAGGTAGTGCTCTGTATTTGGTGGGACTAAAAGGGTGCAATCTTTTATAAGCTGCTGAAATCTGGCTATATTGTTACAAGGAACCTGTACTTAACGCATCCGATTCGATTGAAGTGAACATTGGCCGAAATGACTATCGGCCACATTATGGAATACCTGTTAAAAACTAGGTAGAATGAAGTGGTAAAGAACTTTTGCTTCACCCGCCTTATAGTACAGACTTTGCCCGTCCGGCTACTATTTGTTCTGATCGATGATGAAAGCTCTCTCTGCCAGAAAAATGGGAAAAAGCCTTAGCTAAACAATGGCCAATCCTTTGTATAAATTTATATTGTTCAAAAGTTTCAAAATAAAAGCTAAAAATTTGAAAAAATTTCTCATTTTTAAGTCTTGGACATTTGAAAACCCATTTTAAGTCCAATATGAAATACAAAATTCTGTATTTTCTTAATTTAAAATTTGTTTATAGAATACCGGTAATGGAGTTTTCGATTATTTCGTTACCGGCATTTTAACGTTAATTGTAGTAATTACGTTAACAATATTTTAGCGTTAATGTCAAATTAACGTTTTCACAATTTGAAAAAGGAAATAATTTAAATTTCACTCAAAAACCGCTGTACATATTTCAGTAGAGAGATATTGCCAAAAAGTGTAAAGAAAGCAAAGATCCAAACCTAGACATACATTTAAAAACCCATTAGAAATCCAAGGAAAAATGTCAGTTTCCCATAAATACAAAACTCCAAATACTTTTGAATTTTAAATATTTTTCATTAACACATTTATTTCGGTCATTATTGTGCTTTGTAAAATTCTAATTGCCACAGACCATGCCTCACTTGCTTTCATAATTTCTACATGTGTAGGTATGTATGTATGTATGTATGCATATTAAATAATATGGTTTCCAGTTCAATAAACTTTATAGATTTTCTATTAATTATAATGAATGGCTAATAGAAACAAAAATACACACAAACAAATTTATATAAATTCTTTTAACTAGCTACGAGCATTATTGCTTTGAACAAATTTACACTCTCATTACAAAAATATCTTTCAATACTTTTTATCTAGTATTAATGCTGATGCCTGTATACATAGAAGAGGATTATTTCTATATAAATATTTGAAATCTTCAAATATAATGATACACATTTTCATAATCCATTAAAATGGTAAAGAAATATACCGGCAATTCGTGTTCACAACAAAGTAACATACTTGCAAGGATTTTAACAGGAGATTTCAAGAATTGTCTCCTAATTGACTACCAGTGGCTAGTAAAATCACTAGACAAGAAGTACTTCACATAAATATCTTAATATCTTTATATTCTTTGTTGAATGGTGGTTAATGCAGAGCTAACCAAGTGATACTTTGGGATTTAAGTCAATTCACCACAAATGGTAACTTTTGTAATGTATTTTAGTGTATTTTAGTTAATACAAAATTGTCCATGTCATCTTTTAGATTTGCAAGGTTATTTTTAAATAAACATGTATGTTTATTTTATTTATATTGAAATTGTATACGTTTAGATAATGTTATTTAATTGTAGTATTTAATTAGAATTAGTTTTGCAATGTTAAATAAAACTAACAATTACTGGCAGACTATTGAATATTAAAATAAAATTAAAAGAGCGTGGAGTGAATTTTTACTCGACAAAATAAAGAACATTAAACCATTAACGCCTGACTGCCAATTCACTTGTGTGACTTTGATGAAATTTCATAAAAATTTTTATATGATTTTTTATCTTAATGGGTTTAAAAAACATATTTTTTTACATAATAACGTAAGTGTATAATCATATCTATACCAGGTAGTCTCTTCGCTATAAAATAATCTGTACAATTACGATCTGTAGAACAATTTACATTATAGTATGCAGAATTTCAACTTCCATGGTGTTCGGAGTCTACCAGAAAGCTTTGGAAATAAGCAAATATTCATTAAAGTACTTACAGTTGGATTTTCGTTTGTCTGTTTTTAAAGCAATGGTAAAAAAGGTTCAAAGTTTTGCCGTGGTTCTGGTATAGTTGTTACGAATGCACAAAAATCACTTATATGATATATATTCCTCAATATACTAATTCATATGATTAAGAACAGTTATGCGCGTTCATATTGTAAATTTATACGTACACAACACGATTGCAAACAAAACACACAACAAGAGTGTAAACAAGTAAAAGAGCTATATTCGGCTGTGCCGAATCTTATATACACTTCACCAAATTATAATTTTTCTTTTAATTGTTTTTCAAAATTTAAAAAAAAAAAATTTCGAAATTGTTTTCCAATTTTTTTTTTTTTTCGAAATTGTTTTTAAAAATTGTTTCCTATTTTTTTTTAACTTTTTTCCAAAATTTTTTTTAATTTTTTAAATTTTTTTTTAAATTTATTAGTGAAAAAAAAAGTATGAACAAAAATTTTTGATAACAAAAATAGGGTTAAAAAATATTTTTGCCGATTTTGACCCATTGTAGGTCCAAATTACTATAGCATAAAATATATACATCGTTGCAATGGACTTTGAAATATCTATCATTATATATCCATAGATATTGTCTATATTAATGACTTAGTAATCCAGATATAGATAAAAAATTGGCTAAAAATCGAGTTAGTCCCGGTTTTGTACTTATATCTCAGCCATTTGTGGGCCGAAATAGCGACCGAGCCAGAAGAATTCCCGATATATTTATGTATCAAATATGTCTGTAAGTTATTTGTGGACTACAGAAAGTTGATTTCAACATACAGACGAACATGACTATATCGACTTCGCTATAACGATCCAGAATATATATACTTTGTGGGCAAATGAAAGATGTAGAAATTACAAACGGAATGACAAACCCTTGTCACTCATGGTGAAGGGTATAAAAATACAAATATTTCATTCAGTTGCTTGACAGCATTCAACGAAGCAGGTGTGTTGCGGATATTTAATTTTTTTAGCCAAACATGCACACAAATTAAATTTCTCTTTTTGCCTATGAACGATTTAGAACCTCTTAATGACGAAGTTGGTTTTAATATTTGATCCTCCTGATTCCTCCTTTATGATAACCAATTTTTTCTTAGTAGTCCTATTCTTTCTTTACATATCCATGAAAACGGTTATGCGATATCTCTCACCTGTGGGTATTTCTCTAACAAACCGGTGACCCGCGTCATTAGTGGGTTAATTGCTCTAGATAGTTAAAAACTACTAGATAAATTGTACATCATATTTTGTGTGGTTTTATAATATTGTTGCTGATATGTTGTTTTTAATCTGTCAAAATATTTATTATTTTCTTTATTGGATTATTGACAGCTATGAATACATAGACAAAGCAAATACTAAACACAAGTAGAATAAAATATACTTTTAGATCTGCCAAGATTTTCGGCAGCATTATTCATGTCCTTTGGTGTCAGTTGTATTGAAGTCACAATTATCGTTTTCAAGACTTTAGCAACGCATAGTTTATTATATATATTTCATTATATGTTATACTCTCAGAATCTTGCCAATTAATAATACTTATACAAAAGGTGTATTTTTCATTTTAATATAAAAATAGATATTTTTTGAGATATATGTGATTTTTTTATTACTGGATTGTAAAGAAGACATGTTCCGATTAAGTATAGAATAAAATATCCGTCAAATGGCCCTCACGGCTCTGATGACTGGACATTACTCTTTTCATGAAATTTTCCATGTCTTTTTCACAGAGATGTGGCTGTATATCACCGATTACGCGTTGGATCCCGGATTTTAGTTTAGGAATTCTTTCTGGTTTATTCGCATAAAACCGAGATTTCACAAAATTCCAAAGAAAAAACATCGCACGGCATTGTCAACTTGGTGGCCAGTTGACATCAGAATTTCTTGAAATAACTTGTTCTGGAAATCGTTGCTGCAATAAATCGATTGTTGCATGCGCGGTTTGGCAGATGGCGGCCAATGTCGTCCAGATCAATGCCATCTTGTTGAGCCCACAATAACGATCTTCGTTATAATGTTCCGCACCAGAAACTTACTTGTTGTGGGTGCATTTGTTTCTCATGAATTACATGAGGATTTTCTGAGCACCAAATTCGACAAGCCATTCTGATGGAAATACTCTTCAGCGGAGAAGATGACTTTTTTCTCAAAAATTGGCTTTGACTTCACTTTGCTTCATTACCCATTGAACGAATAGCCGGCGCTTTCCATGGTCTGCTGGTTTGAGCTCCTGAGTAAGCTGAATTTTGTACGCATGAAGGTGGAGGTCTTTTGTCAAAATTCGCTTCGTAGTGATTCGATTTGATGTTTTCGGGTTTTCGGCGACACTGTCGTTTACAGCAGCAATGTTTTCATGAGACCGACTGGTACGTTGACGCATAGGAGTATAATAGTCCATAACCGACTCAGTTTCTTCAAATCTTTTTAACACACTTCGAATGGTTGACATATTAAGTGCATTCTCTCGACTCAAAATTCTTCGAAGTTTGCTAGCATAACTTTCGATTTTTTTGTAATAAGTTTTCCCAATAAAAGCGCGTTGTTCTTTCGTAAAGCGCTCTATTTTTAATAAACGGAAGAAACATATGTGACAGCTGCCAAATATTCGAATTACAACTTGCATTAAAACAAAAGACATTAAATTTTATAAACCCACTCTTACCAAGACACCCTTTATAAACAATAACACTACATGACACGAAGAATTCTGACAAAATACGTAACGTATCTGATAAAGTAATTCTCTTTACTCTGAGCCTGAAAAATTCATTCACTTTGTCAATGTATGCCTTAAATTTAGAACAATTAATTAAACTTGAAAATTAAATAAAATTATTTAATTTAAATTAATAAGTTCGAGAAAATTATTCATTATTAAATAGTTTTCCAAACCCAATTAAGGCATAACACCATGTATATGTATACATAACATTCCGCTCCATGTACTCTAGAATTTCTATGACCAGCATTTATAATATAAATATAACATTTTCAATTACTTTATTTAATAATACATTTTCTTCGTCAACATATATGTGAGTTATTTGATTTCTGTATTACAATCCCTAAGATACATATGCACATTCATATTGAAATCTAATTAAATATTTATATAGAAATGTATGTATACATATGAAACTGTTGTTTGTTATTATTTACATATGTAAAGGACATGGCAAACTCAAAGAACTTTTGGAATCCTGCTATTTGTATTTAATTAAATATATGAAACTTTATTGCATTGTTATTGTTTGATTTCTATAAACATGAATTTAGCGCACGAAATAAACAAAGCATACATAGTTGAATAAGGTGTTAGTTGGCGAAATTCCACATTAAATCATTCCAGACTTTCAGCACTAAACTAGAGTGTGATTTAACTATTAATCAATCACAAGAAAAGGCCATAGGTATTTTTTAAAAATAAAAATAAATTATTAATAAAAATATATATTAGATATGACTGAACTTTAAACAAAGTGGCGTATGACCCCCTACATATAAAGCGCCAAATACTTTTTAAGTTTTACACTATTATTTAATTTGCAAATAAAGTTAGATAAAATAAGAAAATTTTAGCAATAAAAATATTTACAAACGCATGAGAAATTTCACTCGAAAGGGATCGACAATTATTAAATGGTTCATTACAACCTAGCAAAAATTGTTATTACTAAAGGTATGGTCACACATGGCAAATATTTGCTAAAAAAAGCCCAACCATTTTTTTTAGCACAAAATTGTTTGACGTGTTTACTCTTACAAGTGATTTGTAAGATCAAACATCATTAAATAATATAAATCTAAATTGTTTGTTTTGAATCATCTTAAGTAAAATAAGTTCTAGAAATTAATAAATGAATACAAATATATTTTATTTAGTGGTTACGTTTTTTTCGTCAAATATTTGCAATGTTTGGACCTACCTTAAGTAATACGTTAAAATGCTAATAAAATTACTCTTCACTACTAAGCATTGACATTTTAACCCTTTCAGTACGGCTTTCATGCTTACAAACTGTATCGATCTCTTAAAAAAATGTGTATATTAAGGAAATATGTGGGAGGACTCAGACACTAAAATACAGGCAAATCCCGGTATAACGAACGATATGTTGTCAGGTTAATTCGTTAAATCGAAAAATTCGTTATAACGAGATTAATTTTTTGAATAAGTTTTAGTTTTAACCAGTGTGACATTAGGAGACCTGCATATCGTCCAAAATTTGCCCATATTTTGTTAATTGTTTTTCGGTGGGTTGACTTGAGGCATTACCAAGGATTAATAAGGGCTTCAGTGAAAAGAATTTCGGTTCTAAAGATGGTTCTACCATTAAAAATATCCATTATTTTCTTTGGCTTTCAAAGAAGAAAAGATTTGACCTTCTTTGTTCCACATTCATTAGCGTAAACCAAAATTGTTAGTCTATCCTGGAGCACTAGTTTCTCTAGCGTGAACAAAGGTTTTATCTGGTATCATTTTCAAATAGATATTAGTTTTATTCGCATTGAGAATAATATCGGGAGTTAGATTGTGCTCAACTATAACCGCCTTTTTTTGAATACAGAATATCACTTGCATGAAATCCACCATTATAAAGCACTTTTGTATTTCAATTGATCTAGATATTAAAGCAATTCTATTAACTGAAATGTGTTTTTACCTCTGGTCGAGTAATCAACAATTAAACTCCTTTACCACAAGGGGATACACATCATTCTGTAGAGATCGATGTTTATTTGAGCCATTCTTGATGATTGATATAATTGTCAATGTTAAAAATTTTATCGTTCGTTAGATTTTGTATTATTTTTCTCAACATTCGTTAAATCGAGTACAAAATTGATGAAAAGTTTGTTATATAAGGTAGTTAATGTTAAAAATGGATTTTAGTTAAAGTGGGATTCGTTATACCGGGATTTGCCTGTAGTTTATTTTTGAATGTTCAAAATATGATGGTACATATGCGTTATACCGGGATTTGCCACTCGTACCGAAATAATTAAGTCATTCTTTTAAGTCGGTGATGTCCTTAGGTCTAAAATTAGTCGTAACTAGTGACATGTTAGGATGAAAGAAGTCATTATTAGTAAAATGAGAAAATCGTATTAGTAACTAAAGGAACATTTGCATACATTTGCTATGTTGTTATACAAAATTAATTCACGCTCATACGGTTTTTCCACGTTTTTCGTAAAGACAAATACGAATCTTTTAGAGATTCCAAGATTGGCGGGTATGGTATAATGATTTTGTCATTCTTTTTGTAACATATTGAAATAGTGGTCGTAAAACTATATCTCTAAGTACATATATCCTGTGTCCTCATAAGATTCTAAGACGATCTAGCTATGTCCGTCCGTCTGTCTGTTTGTTGAAAAAACGAACAAAAGGAGCCAGCTGAAATTTTCCACAAATACTTTCTGTTGATAAGGATTGTATCATACAAAACTGAAAGCATTGCTGAAACGTGTCTTTTATCAGAACGTAACGAAACTAAAGGCATTTCCAACAAGAGGTGTTATTTTGAATCACCCGGCATTTCGGTACCTGTCACTTTAAAAGCTTTTATTCTTTGACATTTAATAAGTAGAAACTACGCCATTACTAAAAATGGAACGATGCACGCTTCAACAACGCATTGAAATTATTAAAATCACTACAAAAATGGTAAAAATCTTGCAGTCACAGTTCTCAAAACTAAAGCATTTTTGAGTCGTCGTGAAGCACCTTGTCGGACTACAGTACATAAATTGTTGGAAAAATTCGAGCTGTTGGGACAAGTTAGTGATGTGAAGAATAAATTCCGTGCACGTCGCTCAAGAACAACTGAGAATATTGCTGCTGTAGCCCAAAGTGTTGAAGAAAATCCAGGTTTGTCCATTTGTCGTCGTTCTTTGGAATTGGGCATTTCACAAACGTCATTACAACGTATTTTGCATAAAGACAAATGGAGTTTAAAATGCCGACCGGAAATTCGACAGAATTAAAATTCTTGATTAGTATTGTATTTTGTATGCTTAGGTTATTTCCTTCAGTACTGAATAATTGATAAAATGTCTGGTTGTTTATGATTATTTAATTAAAACAAATTGATATTGCAATAATCATATATTTTGAACCACTTACATCATATTTTGTATGCTTAGCATTCTGCGGGCTTGATGTTTAAAATAATTTCACTTTGAAACATTTCTCTACTGTTTTGAAGTTTCAGTTTTAAAATTAATAAATATCCAGCAGAGCATTTAAATAACTAAACAAAAATCAATTAAATGTACATATTTAGAAATGGCATGACAGTGTAATGAAAATAAATTTATTATAATAAACCACATGAGAGAGATTTGTTGGTCAACAAAAAAAAAGAGCATAACTGTCATAAAATTATAAATCGTTTTGTGTTGGGATTTTCAGCAAATCTATGGCCACAACTATAAATTGGGGTTTTATTAATTGAAATTGTTTCACACATACAAAATGTATGCAACAGTTTATACATTTATACAACAAAACTAAGGAAGGGTATTTAAAAATGTTGTCAGAAATAAAACAAAATAGAACATAAATATATTAACAAACTCATCAAAAATGTTAATATGTACTTAGTTTCCTTTTCTTTTAGCTATATTTCACTCTAAATTTTTATTTTCAATTTAAATTAATTTCTCTTGATTGTGATGACCAGCATCATCACCATATTGATGTTGTACCACACACAAAAAAAATTATGCTTAAATGATGAAAATAATTTCAATTCCAATTCATTATTTCCCACTGCCAAGTTTGAAGAATTGTGGATATTTTTGTATATGATCTTCTGATGATTTTTGTTTGTTGGCTTTTGGCCAAATTGTAGTTTTTATATTTTGAAAAAAATGTCAAATTATAGCATGAAATGCTAATTTTTCACAGTGTTTAAAAATATTTTCGCTTCGTTTTCATTCGTGATGTTAAATTTAAATAAATATACTTTTAAAGATTATAATTCATTAAGTTTTTTTTTGTTTGTTGCTATTTCGTTTTATTTTTGAAATAGTAAATTTCCAATGTGTGTTCTATTTTCAAAACAATTTTCATTCATTTAGTTAAATATTAATTTAGATTTTTTTTGCTTAGTGTGCTACATTTGTATTGCTGTTCATCAAATTGTGATGTTTTCTTGGGTGTGTGGGGGTGGTTATTTTTAGATATTTGTTTGGACAAATGCAATTAATAATGTTTTAATAATTTTAATTAACGTGTCTTAACATCATTTTATATTTAAAAACTTTGATGTAGCCATGAGGGGTAAAATAGATTTGTATTTAGTATAGAATTAAGGAGTGAAATTGAAAAAATCTTAACACTTACAGTTTTGATTTTTTTAATTGACTGATACTATTATTACAACTTACAAAAAATATTATTTTTATAGTTCTAATCAATAGTGATGAATTTATGAACCTTTTCGGAAACCCTTGCTTTTTGCCCAATATCTCTCCACTGGCCTTAGCTCCAGATAGTTTGGAGGATTTACCACTCTTGGTACAAATAACACATTATTGTTATTTTACCACTCAAGACCTTGCTTACCATAGTGATAGGATGCCAAATCAGGTCAAGGAAGTCTTATGAATGGAAGCATCCTGTTTTGTAAATTTCGGTATTTATAGAGACCTTTGCCGCAACTACATATTGCTTGCCATACCAACAACTTTTTGGGAAATTTTGCTGCTTTTGGTTCCCTCGAGCATCAGCAACATAAAAATATTGTCCTGGAAGCTGTTAAAAATTTTCCATACTTACGTTTCGTCATCCATTATGCAGCAGGTAAAACGTGATTTTTTAAGTGTAGTCTTTTTTTAAATCTAATAAAACACTCAAATTTGCATCATATATTCAAAATTTGTATTGAAATCGGTAAATTGATCTTTGCCATTTACTTTTTAAAAATAACTTCATGTAAATGTTGCCCGCGGCTCCGGTTCAACTGGTTCATTCATAAGGTCCAATTTTGCACCACTTTCTCGAGCATTTCGTCCTGTATTCCATGAATAACACGTGTTATGTTATACTCTAAGGCTTCAATCGTGTTTGGCTTGTCCAACAACGACTTCACATAAGCCCACAAGAAATAGTTAAGAGGCGTCAAATCACATGATCTTGGCGGCCAACTCACCGGGCCATTTCGAGAGATAAACTGCTCTCCAAATTCATAATTCAATATGCCCATTATTTCACGAGCTGTGTAGCATGTGGCACCGTCTTATTGAAACCACATATCAACCAAGTCCAACTCAGCCAATTGGGGCAAAAAAAAAGTCGAGTATTATGGCACGATATCGTTCGCCGTTAACGGCAACGTTTCTTCCACGGTCGTCTTTGAAGAAAAATGGACCGATGATTCCACCAGCCCATAAACCACACGAAACTGTCGTTTTTTCTGGATGCATCGGTAACTCTTCTATGGCATGTGGCTCTTCTTCACCCCAGATGCGACAGTTTTACTTGTTTACGTATCCATTAAGCCAGAAATGAGCCTTATTGCTGAACACAACTTTTCGATAAAACAGTGGATTTCCATCGAGGACATTTGTCACAGAGCACGAATTTTGATAATAAATTTCAACGATTTGCAGTTGTTGTTCGTTTGTGAGTTTCTCCATAATGAAATGACAGAGTATACTGAACACTTTTCACTTTCACAGATGTCGTTTGGACACAATTACCAACCAGTGCTGCCAGCTCGAAAAACTTAATTAATAAAAAATTACCCTGTATATTTTTTGTATAAAATTTGACTTCAATTTCCGTGCTGTGTCTTTGGCCTCTAAAAGTTTAGCACAGTTCCTGTCAGAAACTTTTTGAGCCTTGTATGCTTTTAAACCTTTATTGGCTTTAACTTTTCGTACCAACTAGTCCGAGTACTGAGTTAACCGGACTGCTTTCCTACCGGATGTTTTGGGAGCTCTTTTGAAAATGATTTCTATTTATTGGCTTTAGAAACATCCTGTGGACCATTCCTTCTACATGAACCAGGTTTTCTATCAATGGAAAAGTTCTGCCGATACTGTTTAATAACATTAGAATCAGTTTGAAGGCAGACCTTTGATTGTTTTGCCAACTTTTTGTAGGACCAAGTTGGATTTTGTTGCAAATATTTAATAATTTTAGTAGGCATTTTTTCTCGTCACTTATTTTAATCAGATTAACATAACTGACATTAAACACAATAATTGACATGCTTAACAAAGGTAACTTGATAAAAAAAATCAAATAATACTTAATGAAAAACGTGTGTTAAGGTTTTTTCGATCTCAATCCTTATATTCAAACACTCATAATCAGCTACGTTGTCATGACTCAAACAAGTTGTTATGCATTGCTATGCTAGCTCATTTAAATTGTCATGTTATGTCTTTACAATGCAATAACCTTGAAGTAAATGAGCAATATTCCAAAAGTGTAATTTCTTAGCTAATGATGAACGCACTATGAAAAGCATGTTTACTTCGTCATTCGTGTATGATATGTGTTTGTTCAGAAGATGATACATAAGTTCTGTTCGGCATTGTTTTGGTATGTCATGGCCAAGAATGTTTAAAGAGCATTACATGATCTGACAATACTTTTGCTAAACAATTTAAGATTTGCCGGCATTTAGTTGGCAAAAGATGATACTGTTTATACAAGTTGTGTTCGGCATTGCCATAGTTTATCATGCCGAGCATGCATATAAAGCACGGCATAACCTGACAAGGTTTGTTGTGACACTTTTCACCATGTTGAAGAATTAAAATGTTGACACCCTTTAGTTTGCATTAAAAGAAAAGTTTAGTTGTATTCTGCATTGTATGTCATGCCGAGTATGTATAAAGAGCACGACATGACAATGTCACCTTGAAAATTCCACATTTGCCAGACTTGAGTCTGCCCAGAAGGGAAGATTTGTTTGGGATTTTTGATACACAGTATATATACAATGTCCATTGACCATATGACAGCCGACCTTTGATGATTAGCGAAACTGTAGTTTTCCAAGCTATTTTTAGCTAATTACAAATGTTTTATTTACATATTTGAGTGTTATTTAAATACAAATCAATGACGTATCTATTATAATGAGTCTTCAAACTGAAAACCAAAAGAATATAATAATAAAACCACACAGTTATATTTACACTACTTCCGTTTCCGAGGCTAAACAACAATTAAAATCCACCTCTCAATAACCACCAGCAACACACAAATAAACAAACAAACAAAAACACACAAATAAACCAAAAAAACCCGGTAATATACATACAAAAAAAACATTTAAGATTTCAACTAATAACCACCGACCTAAAACTTACACACGCACTCTCCTCCTCTACACTTAATATAAATTATATCAAAATTAACGCCACAAAAACTGGCTTATAAACATGAATGAAATTCCCAAAAACACAAAAATAAGGTTCAATGACTGACACAAACAATGCGAAGAAACCCACAAACAAACTCCCCACCAGAGACAGTTGGTCTTCTAACGTTAGTAAGAACACAAGAAGAAGAGTCAACAAAATTTCAGTTCATTGTTACACAAAAAAAAATCTACCTCTACTGCTTTTAGCTGAATAGTATTTTTAATACTGTATTATTAAAGCTTAATTAAACACAATTAAATCATATAAAATCATTAAGTTTAGCTGAAATATGAACGTTTTGAAGTTTTTTTTTCTTTTCTTTTATAATTTCATTTAAAATATCGTGTCGAATGCCGTAAAGTATGCTTGAGAATTTTTATAGAATTTTTTGCTCTTACTCATCTTTTGTGATTGGGTACAAATAGAAAACAACAAAACGAACAAATGAACTTGACATGCTAAAGAGAAGAGAACTGAGTAGAAAGAGGAATAAGCATTAAAAATCTTGAAGAAGAGTATAAACAGCCTGTACAGTTTATTTGAGGGGAACTTGAAATGAAACTCATTAAACCTTAACAAGAATGAAAAAAAAACACATCTCAAAACAAATTTAAAGCACAGAGAAAATGAATAGATTATTGACCACAAGGAACAGACATTTCAAAGAATTAGTTGTACATTATGGAAAATCAAGCTACCTTGCACGAACAAACCTAAGCATACAAAATACAAATTTTAAAAACCTAAAATAGTTTACTTAATTATCAGGTCAGATCCGGTACTTATAAAATCTCACTTATAGACATTAATATACGGAAACACTAAAAACCAAAACTCTATTCCAAAGAAAAGTAAGTTTCAATTAATACATTTAGACATACATAAGGACTGAGATCGAAAAAAACTTAACACACGTTTTTCCTTAAAACTTTTCACCCAAGTATTTTTTTATGTTTATTATTTTTTGGACAAGTCACCATTGAAAAGTATGTCAGTTATTATGTTTAATGCAGTAGTAAGCAAATAGATGCATTTAATTGGTGTGCGTATGGATAAAAAATAAAATATCTGAAACAACATCAGCAACTAAAAGAAATATTTGTATTTTTACGGTCTATTGTTTACATTCGGGTTGTGTACGTGTAAATTGACGAAAATCTTTGTAACCTGAACAATGTGAACGCGCACCACAGTCAATTATATGCATTTCTTGTTAATCTGATTAAAATGTTGGCCAAACAATCAAAGGTCTGCCGTCAAACTGATTCCAATATTATTAAACAGTATCCGGAGAACTTATCCGTTGATAGAAAACCTGGTTCATGTAGAAGGAATGGTCCACATGATGTTTCTAAAGCCAATAAATAGAAAGCATTTTCAAAAGAGCTCCCTCAGTACACGGACTATTTGACATGAAAAGATAATGCCAATGCAGGTTTAAAAACATGCAATGCTCAAAAAGTTCCTGATAGGAACTGTGCTAAAAATTTAGAGGCCAAAGACAGAGTACGGAAATTGAAGTCAAATTTTATACAAAAAATATAAAGAGAGATTTTTTATGAATTAAGTTTTTCGGGCTGGCAGCACTGGTTAGTAATTGTGTCCAAACAACATCTGTGAAAGTGAAAATTCTTCAGTATACTCTGCCATTTCATCATGGAGAAACTGACAACGACTGCAAATCGTTGAAGTTTATTATCAAAATTGGTGCTCTGTGACAAATGTCCTCGATGGAAATCCACTGTTTTATCGAAAAAGTTTGTTTAGCGATGATGCTCATTTTTGGCTAAATGGATACGTAAACAAGCAAAACTGTAGCATCTGGGGTGAAGAAGAGCCACATGCCGTAGAAGAGTTACCGATGCATCCCGAAAAAACGACAGTTTCGTGTGGTTTATGGGCTGGTGGCATCATCGGTCCATTTTTCTTCAAAGACAACCGTGGAAGAAACGTCACCGTGAACGGCGAACGATATCGAGCCATGATACTCAACTTTTTTTTTGCCCCAATTGGCTGAGTTGGACTTGGTTGATATGTTGTTTCAATAAGACGGTGCCACATGCCACACAGCTCGTGAAACAATGGACATATTGAATTAGGAATTGGTGAGCAGTTTATCTCTCGAATTGGCCGCTAGATCATGTGATTTGACGCCTCCTGACTATTTCTTGTGGGCTTATGTGAAGTCGTTGGTCTATATGGACAAGCCAAACACGATTGAAGCCTTAGAGTATAACATAACACCGAACATAAGGCCGAAATGCTAGAGAAAGTGGTACAAAATTGGACCTTACGAATTGACCATTTGAACCGGAGCCGCGGGCAACATTTACAAGAAATTATTTTTAAAAATTTTGAATATATGATGCAAATTTGAGTGTTTTATTAGATTTTTGAACAAAAACTACGTTTCAAAAATCACGCTTTACCTGCTGCATAATGGATGACGAAACGAACGTATGGAAAATTTTTAGCAGCTTCCGGGACAATATTTATACCCTACACCACCATAGTGGGGAGGGTATATTGGATTTGTGCAGATGTTTGTAACGCCCAAAAATATTAGTCTAACACCCACCTTAAAGTATACCGATGGACTTAGAATCACTTTCTGAGTCGATTAAACGATGTCCGTCCGTCCGTCCGTCTGGCTGGCTGGCTGGTTGTCCATGTAAACCTTGTGCGCAGAGTACAGGTCGCAATCTTGAAGATATTTCGATAAAATTTGGTACATATCATTTTTTCTGCCCAAGGACAAAGCCTATTGAAACTGGTTGAAATCGGTCCATTATTTCACCTAGCCCCCATACAAATTAGCTCCCGAAATTGGACTTTATCGGTCATAAATGTTTAATTTATATATGTATCTACACAAGTTTTTCTCCAAATAAGTTTTATATATACAGAATTCATGTCACCAAATTTTATTACGATCGGTCCATAATTAGTCATAGCTCCCATAGAAGGCCTGCTTCCGATAATCACTTTAACGAGCATAAATCTGTTAAAAATGTTGGTATACACATAAAATGCAACATAAAAAACTTTCATATAGACATTAATCACACCACTTAATTTCATGGTGATCGGTCCATAATTGGTCATAGCTCCCATATAAGGCCCACTTCCGAAAATCGCTCACGAATATAAATTATTGAAATTTTGAAAGAAAAATGGTTTTGCTCATTTACTTAGTGTAGGGTATTATATGGTCGGGCTTGACCGACCATACTTTCTTACTTGTTTTATGTTGCTGATGCTCGAGGGAACCAAAAGCAGAAAAAGCAATATGTAATTGCGGCAAAAGAAGCCAAACATTTGTTACAAAGGGCTCTATAAATACCGAAATTTACATCAAGGAATGTTTACAAAAGAGGATGCTTCCATTCATAATACTTCTAATGTGTCCACTTATTTTTGGCCTGATTTGGCATCCTGTCACTTTGGTAAGTAAGGTCTTGCGTGGTGAAAGAACAATAATGTGTAATTTGTACCAAGAGTGGCAATTCCTTCAAACTGCCTGGAGCTAATGCCAGTGGAGAGATGTTGGGCTCTTGTTAAAAGAGAATTGAAGAGCGCAAACAAAACTTCCAAAAGTGTGGTCGATTTTAAACGGATATGGACTACGTGTTTGAAGAAAGTGACAGTCCTTAATAGTTTCTATAAAAAATATTGTGATGCACACAACTTTCTGTAGAAAAGACAGTTAAACATAAAATTGTACTGCTATACGTACAACTTTCTACATAAAATACGTTGATACACGCAACTTTCTATAGAAAACATTGTTATACACCCAATTTTTATAGAAAATACATTTATACATATAATTTTCTATAGAAAAGGCTGTTATACACAAAGTTTTCTATAGAAAAGTGTGCTGTGCACACAAATATCTATAAAAAATACCCTTATACAGAAAATTTTGTATAGAAAATACATACAATTTTTAAACTTACAAAATTCCCTTTTAAAAGAAAACAGTTTTTCGAAAATAATTACCTGAAAAGATAAAAGAGAATTAATTAGTATAAAATTTAAAAAATTAAATTAAATATTAAATAATTTAAAAGTTATAAAATTTAAACAATGTACTTAAAACAGTGATACTTTATGAAAGTGAAATTTGTTCGCCATCATAAACAAAAGGACCCGCACTCACATGCCAATGTGTATAACTCAAAGCGCACCTACCTTAAATAAATCATTAGAAATTTGTTTATTTTATCTATAAACTAAAATCCGTTTAAATTTTATTTTACTAAACAAAACCTAAACAAAACCAACAAAACATACTCACTACTATTACTTGCTAATTTGTCTAAATAGTCATATATGTTTTTTTTTTTGTTCAACATTTTCCTACATTCCATCACTTTTTAAAGGGATTTTTAAAAATCCATCACCACTATAAAGCTGGCAAATGTCAAGTAACAACCAACATTCCCACCATCGAGTATTTACACTCAAGGGCAATGTGCCATAAATCATGTCAGGATATAAAATTGTATACGGAGAGAAAATAGTTTTCCACTTAATGCCACAGTTTACAAAATGTCAATAAACATTTCAAAAATGTTTAACGGCGGCGACTTACTAACAGCAATAGCAACAGCAACAGCAACATTTACTATTTATTTACAATGCAATATCTGCTCTCACACATCTCATGCACTGACTCACTCACTCACTCACCCAGTCACTGGCCAAACATATAATAATGAAATAAATAACAAATGAAAAAAAAAAAACAATATGTAGTGGAAAAAAGTGAAAACATTTCAACAGGATATATAAAAAAAAAACTATATAGACACACGCAAACACTTACTAACACACATAAATAATAATAATAAAACTGTCATTTTAAAGAGGAAACGAAACAGTCGCTTAAACTAAATTCCAAAAAGAAACAAATAAACACCTAAGTAAATAACAGCACCTACATTTTGTGTTAAATACATGTATTCGAACCAATCAAACAGTCGTCAGATTTTAAGCATTTAACTGATTAACATGTAATTCCCTCATTAGTATGAAAAAATTAATTACATATGTAAGTATGTGTACATGTTTATATGCAGGAATATATTTTTATACGAGCACAATCTGAGAAGTTTAAAATAAGAAAACAGAACAAGGCATCTTCAATTTTAATTTCCTAAACGATTTATTAAATCCATTACAAATAAGCATTTTATTCAGATGTGTTAAGCCAGATTGTGATTTTATCGTTATGATTACTTCTGCAGCATTCATTACAGGAGGGTTTCAAAAAATTTCAACAACTTCAACCGCTTCCTCAGCCAAAAACGCTTATCTCACACTTTACTTTTGATGTGGGAAAGTAAAACGAAGTTATTGTTTGCCATATCAGGGCCGGGAGATGTTTTAAGTGCTCAAATAATCATAATGTTTGTAATCATTATCGCAATATAGAAATATCCGTGTTTAACAATTTCTCCAAAGACTTTTATTTAATAGAAGGGTGTGTTCAATTAGGAATCTCTCTATATATGAATATTGTTCTAATGGAACAATGGAGACCGCTATTCTCATACACATTTATTGTTCGTCTTGGTTCTATTAAGCACTGAATTGGATTTGATATTGATACAATGCTCCATTTGATCTTAAACCAGCACTGATTGGATGACTCCTACTCATGCAAAGCATTGCCTTGGACCTAAGAAATAGGTTATGAGATAGAGGAAAGAGAGAGTAATGTTTGTCGACATTCGAATTTAACTTTTCTACAATGAAAATGACAAGAAAGACTTCAGTAGGAAATTTATTCCACATATGGCCGTACGACTAAATAATGGATTTTGCCTGCTGTGTGTTGTACGGTCCACTGGCCAATCGACTACAAAGGAATGAGATCTTGATAAAAAAACAAGTAAGAGAGCTATATTCGGCTGTGCCGAATCTTATATACCCCAAATTATGCTTTAAAATAAAATTAAAAAAAAAAAATTTTACATTTTTTTTTCAAAATTTAAAAAAAAAAAATTTTCGGAATTTTTTCCAAAATTTTTTTTTTAAGTTTTTTTAATTTTTTTCTATAATAAAATTTTTTTTTTTTTAAATTCGGGTTATAAAATATTTTTCCCGATTTTGACCCATTGTAGCCCTTATATACATCGTTGCAATGGACTTTGAAATATCAATCATTAGATATCCATATTGTCTATATTTATGACTTAGTAATCTAGATATAGATAAAAAATAGGCCAAAAATAGAGGTTGCCCCGATTTTCTCGACTTTAAATAGCAACCGAGCCGAAAAAATTCCCGATAAATTAATGTATGAATCATGTATGTAAGTATTTGGGGGTTACGTAAAGTTGATTTCAACATACAGACGGACAGACAAACATGGCTACATCGACTTCGCTATCTATAACAATCCAGAATATATATACTTTGTAGGGTCGCAAATGAAAATATAGAAATTACAAACGGAATGACAAACTTATATATTCCCTTGCCACTCATGGTGAAGGGTATAAAAAGTGTATTACGATGTTAGTTCGAAAGTGAACGATGACGACGTTAAACATGTTTTCCTTTAACTTCAATAGTGTGAACGTCTCCATGCTGAGTATATTATATTCCATCGGATTTTAACTCAGCAATTATTTGTATACAATGTCATAGAGATCAATTCTACAGATAGCTAAAGTAAAGAGCATAGCTATATAAGGACTGAGATCGTAAAATTCATAACACACGTTTTTCATTAAAACTTTTAACCCAAGTATTATTTGATTTTTTTTTTTATCAAGTTACCTTTGTAAAGCATGTAAGTTATTATGTTTAATGTCAATTATGGCTATCTGTTGTTAATCTGATAAAAATGAGTGACGAGAAAAAAGTGCGTACTAAAATTATTAAATATTTTCAACAAAACCCAACTTGGTCCTACAAAGAGTTGGCCAAACAATCAAAGGTCTATCAAACTTTATCCAATGTTATTAAACAGTACAGGGAGAACTTTTCCGTTGATATAAAACCTGGTTTCAGGTAGAAGGAATGGTCCACATGATAGAAAAAATAGAAAGCATTTTCAAAAGAGCTCCCAACACATCCGGTAGGAAAGCAGCCCGGTTAGCTCAGTGCTCGGAGTATTTGGTACGAAAAGTTAAAGCTAATGCAGGTTTAAAAACATACAAGGCTCAAAAAGTTCCTGACAGGAACTCTGCTAAAAATTTAGAGGCCAAAGACAGAGCACGGAAATTGAAGTCAAATTTTATAAAAAAAAATATACCTGCTGCATATTGGATGACGAAACATACGTATGGAAAATATTTCGCAGCTTCTGGGTAACTCAAGATACTCAGATACTCAAGGGAATGTTGAAGAAAAGTTTAGGACTCAAAAGTAGACACAATTTCCCAAAAAGTTCTTGGTATGGCAAGCAATATGCAGTTGCGACAAAAAAACCAAACATTTGTGATAAAGGGCTCTATAAATACCGAAATTTACCTCAAGGAATGTTTACAAAAAAGGATGTTTCCATTCATAAGACTTCTTAATGTGTTCACTTATTTTTGGCCTGATTTGGTATCTGTCACTATGGTAAGATAGGTATTGAGTGGTACAAGAACAATAATGTGGTATTTGTACCAAGAGAGGCAATTCCTCCAAACTGCCTGGAGCTGAGTCCTGTTGAGAGATATTGGGCTCTTGTTAAAAGAGAATTGAAGAGCAAAAAAAAAGGTGTGCAAAAGTGTGGTAGATTTTAAACGGAGATGGACAACCTGTTCGAACAAGGTGACATAAAGCACTATAAAAACCATAATGGAAGGGTTTTTCGAAAAAGGTTCAAAATTTCATCATTAGTGATTAGAACTATAAAAATATTGTTTTTTGTAAATTGTAACAATAATTTCAATAAAATAATAAAAGATTCAAAACTGTAGGTTTAGTGGTTTAACATATATGTATGTTAACAATTTTTCGATCTCAGTCCTTATATAATGGTCCTGCAAATTAATTTCAAGACTTAGGGTCTTTATTTTACTGGACAATGACAGCAATATAATTAGGAAATCCTTCAAAAAAACAAAGGTTGAGTTTCGTGGTTTGATCACATGGCAATGATAGTTGAAAAAAGTATCTTTCAAGTATGATTCTTTATAAAACTCTGCTTAATTTCTTTCCAAATTTTTCTTTTCAAATGTTTAAATTTAATCTCTGCATTGTATGGAAAACAGAAAATGTGTTCGCTTCAATATATAAGACATGTTTAAGCGCCAGCTACACGATTTCATAACGATTTCTGAGATTACACTCGTAATTCATTAGTAATTCATTTGTATATTTAATACTAAATATTTATTTTTAGTATTTCCTTTACTGTTGTGTTTCATATAATTTATTTAATTCCTTTTCTATTTATAAATATCATTATGACAACATTAACTAAACTTTGACATTTCATGTTATTTTTAGCTTTAATATTTATTTTAAGTAACAAATCTGGAATTAGGTTGACGTTGATATTTTTCTTTTCCTTTTGTGACCTTCTTAAAGTTGTATGGAAATATATTTAGTAGCCAGCTGCTAATTTAATACCGAAAACTATAGGGAAAGTGATACATACATTAGCTACAACCCTTGTTGGAAATATAGGCTTCCAGTTTTAATTATCAAGCTTGACTTATAAAATAGTTAACGAATTTTTCATTTTTTATACTTTTTTGAAATATCTTAAATATATCTTTAGTTCATTCAGTAGAACCAAACAATAGGGGAAATGATACTTTCAGTTCTGTTAAAGAATTTATTAATTAGAACATAAATTTTTTAGGTGTGTAAAGAAATATCGAATTAAATATAATGTCACATATATCTAATAGAAGGCTGAAGACTTATCAGCCATAAAACTCATAATTGATAATGTAAGAGTAGCACTCTTAAATAATCTTGTTTCGGAAATACATAATTCAGGGAATAAATTAAAATCCCATTCAGCATTACACCAAATAATATTATCTGTGGAAAATGAGAACAAAACATACTCTTAATATTTATATACATGTAATTCTTTAAAAGATGGATATCGTTTTAAGACCAAAAAAAAAAAAAAAAACACACAAAACTAAAGGACAAGGTGTTCATTAATTCATTTCCTTTTTTCTCTTCATCTCTCCTGCTTTTTAACACAAGTTGCTGTTTGTTTATCTGTTAATAATGAAACAAATAAAAACAGCTGCTCTTCTGGTAACTACACCAGCATCATCATCCTTTTAATCGTTTTATCCTTAGAAGGCAAAGAAAATAAACAAGAAAACAGCATTAACATCAGACACATCAGACACATGATCTTTGCAACATGATAATAATGATGAGCACATTTTTTTTTGTCCAATATACAAAATATGAGAAGTGTATCTGCTGCTGCATAAGCACAACAACAACAAAAAAAAACAATTAAACCCAAATGAATAAAATAGAAAGAACAATGAACCTCTATTTCAAAAGAAAGAAGATAAAAACAAACAATTTAAACTGAAAGAAAACGAAACAAAAAACAACACAACTTAAGACGAAACCGAAGAACTGAAAAAACCTATAACAATTACAAAAGATTTAACAAACATACATAGAGCCACCACACAGAATCAAAAAGGTTGAAAAGGTTTAAGAGAATAATGCTTCAAATATGTTAGAATTTTGATTTGTTATGAGATGCTTAAAGTTAAAATATTGTCTGGTGTCTATCAGCTGTTATAAATGACACATGTGTGTGCGGTAACAAGTCGATGATGGTGGTGTGTAGGTTATTGCACCAATCTTCATTATCATCTCCATAATATTTATTGCAAAAGAAACAGGTTTAATATTTTTCACTTTATATGTGATGTTGTGTTTACGTGGAAAGAGTATTTGTCGAGCGTAAGTGACAGGGTGATTTCATCCATCATTTAATGCACAATATTATCTTTGTCATTATTACGAGAGCAAATATTTCTTTTTCCTACTTGACTGATTATCTAAAATTTGACTTTATTGTTTTTTTTTTTTTTTTTGAAACGCTGAGTTTTGTGGGAGAAAAAAAATTATTTTGGAATTTTAAATATACAATAACCTTTTTTTGTTGCAAGGAAGGAAGTCTTAGAAAAGGGAATTAAATGTCATGGCTATTTTTAATAATTATATTTAATTTAGACTTTATTAATACATTCATAAAACAGATTATAAGCCACACACTACAAAACTGCGTCTATGTTATGCAGAAGGTGTATAGTAGTCAATACAAAATATGTTAATTGGTAAGAGAATGTCTTTGGCTAGGTAATAATATTAGTTTTTGACTTGAATAGCAAATGCCAATTAATATTCAGATTAGTTTAACTAAAAATAGATGCAATCTAACGTAAATCCACTTTGATGTTTTTGGGGTTCAAGTTTGAACTTGGTAGTATTGACATACCCATCGTCAGAAAATGTCACATTATAATATCAGAACAGTGAGTAAGTTATGAATAATAAGAAGAAAATTGTAGCAGACTCTGTGTGTATGCCAATTGTGGCCGATTATAACACACGCAGAGTTGTATATGTTTACCATAATCATTTCAACATTACAAGCTTTTTAACAATATTATGATCACTGTAATTATGTATATGTACATTCAAATGATAGTAGCAATCATATATATGATTGTATTAATTCAGTATATGTTTCTGACAATCATTTTTATGATGTTACATTTCACAATATTGGTGTTGATTTCGTTTTATGGTTATCATGGTTATGGTAAACATGTACAACTATATTTTTCTCCGGAAACAACTATCTTCAAGTCAAAAACAATACCTAAATAGTGTATTCTACACTTTACTTTTACTAATACATAGCTTTTAAATTCAAACATGAATATTATAACGTTCCTTAGAAAAACATTAAAATAAGTCTCGTTTCAATTGAGAATATTTAACACATAAGTAAGGACTGAGATAGAAAAATTTTTAACATACATATATGTTAATAAAGGTGAAACCACTAAACTTACAGTTTTTAATCCTTTTTTATTTGATTGAAATTATTGTTACAACTTCCAAAAAAAATTTGTATAGTTCTAATCACTAATGATGAAATTTTGAAACTTTTTCAAAAACCCTTCCATTATGGTTCTTTTTAGTGCTTTATGTCACTTTGTTCGAACAGGTTGTCCATCTCTGTTTAAAATCTACCACACTTTTGGACACCTTTTTTGTGCTCTTCAATTCTCTTTTAACAAGAGCCCAATATATCTCCACAGGACTCAGCTCCAGGCAGTTTGGAGGAATTGCCTCTTTTGTTACAAATACCACATTATTGTTCTTGTACCACTCAAGACCTTTCTTACCTTTCTTAAAACTAAGTGGACACATTAAGAAGTCTTATGAATGGAAGCATTCTCTTTTGTAAACATTCCTTGAATTAAATTTCGGTATTTATAGAGAGCCCTTTGTAACAAATGTTTGGCTTTTTTACCGCAACTGCATATAACTTTTTGGAAAATTTTGTCTGCTTTTGGGTCCTAAACTTTTCTTCAACTCGAGTATCTGCAACATAAAGAAATTTACCCAGAAGCTGTAAAAATGTTCCATACGTATATTTCGTCATCCATTATGCAGCAGGTATATCTTTTGTATACTTTAATTTCCGTGCTCTGTCTTTGGCCTCTAAATTTTTAGCAGAGTTTCTGTTAGGAACTTTTTGAGCCTTGTATGCTTTTAAACCTGCATTGGCTTTAACTTTTCGTACCAAATAGTCCGAGTACTGACCTAACCGGACTGCTTTCCTATCGGAGGTGTTGGGAGCTCTATTGAAAATGCTTTCTATTTTTTTGGCTTTAGAAACATCATGTGAACCATTCCTTCTACCTGAACCAAGTTTTCTATCAACGGACAAGTTCTCCCGGTACTGTTTAATAACATTGAAAACAGTTTGACGGCAGACCTTTGAATGCTTGGCCAACTTTTTGTAGGACCAAGTTGGGTTTTGTTGAAAATATTTAATAATTTTAGTACGCAATTTTTCTGGACACTCATTTTAATTAGATTAACAACAAATGAACATAATTGACATTACACATAATAACTGACATGCTTTACAAAGGTAACTTGATCAAAAAAAAAAAAAAAATCAAGTAATACTTGAGTTAAAAGTTATAATGAAAAACGTGTGTTAAGAATTTTTCGATCTCAGTCCTTAGTTTTGATTTTTTTTTTAACTAAGTCGACTTTCAATTAGTTTCATGGGATTGCAAAAATTCTTTGAGTAAATTTATTTTAAACATGCTAAAACTCCCAATAAATTATTAATTTTTAAATAAGTTCCAAAGTGCATTGCGCTTATAGCTTAAGCTAGCTCTTAAGGAAACATTTCCCAACATTTAATGAAAACCTCAAATATCTTATGTATAATGTGCTTCAAACACAATGAGAATTAAATAAGAGAACAAATATAGTTGTGCATGTTTATTGTAATCATTTCAAAATTTTTACAAGTTTTTTAACAATATTATAGTCACAGTAACTATTTATATGATTGTGGTAACAAAAATAAGGTTAATTTACGATTCACATGATAATTCAACTATATTAATGAATTAGTAATCCAGATTATATCATAACCAGGTAAAAAAACGAGGTAGGCGTGGTTATTTGCACATATCTCCTCCATTTGATTAGTGTTTATAAACCGATTACAGATTTTTCTCAAATTTCTCGGTTTTTGCGAACCGGTTAATTTAATATGTTGATTTTCGGTTAACCGTTTTATATAATGAATAAATATCATGTTTTGGTGAATTTTTTACATTCATTGTTACTCATTATATCAAACATTTGGTCGGATTTCAAACCTAAACTGCTGACATACAATATAAACCTATTTCGATACAAATTTTAAAGAATTACAATGATTCTAAATAGTAAAGCATGTTGAGTTTACTGAAAAACTTTGGTCTGAGAACAAGATCCCAATTACTTTTTATTTCTTTATCTTATGAGTATGATAATTCAGTATTGATCAAGGCTACATTAAAATGCAATCAGTTCCATTATTACAACTTGCCTTTATGTTTACAATAGTAAAAGGTAACTTTAAGTAATAGAAAAAGGTAGCTTTAAAGTTAACTTTTACTATTACGAACATAAAGGCAAGTTGTAATAATGGCCCTCAGAAAGTTAATATAATGCAAACATTTAAAATGTTGTTCAAGTGTCTAACAGCCTTAGGCCCGTTTTCTCAATGTATCGACAAACTGCCTGTTACTAAATCTCGACATAAATTTATTAGGCCGATAAACTGTCTGTTAACAATTTTGGTTTTCTCAATATACCGACATAAAACATTATTTTCAGTTGGCAATACCTCTCAAAATAGATGTGACAGTGACAACATGTGGACATAAATCAGCTGTTAAATGTTGCCATTGACAGCCGGAATCTTTTGAAAAATTCAATATCCCCCATGTCTGCAGGTAAATAGTCCTGGCATGATAAACTCTTTCAACATTCACTTGGAACTCATGTTCTTCGAGTTCATCCTCCATCAAATTAATTTTTTAAAAAATCTATTTAATTTTGTTTACACAAACCCATAAAAACTATGAGCAGCAGTCAGCTGATTGAATTTATCTGTACGATAAATAAATAATTGGCAGATGTGGTCGGGTTAGCTTTGCGACAGAATAGAAGCAAATGAGACATTGAGAAAAACAAATTTCTTTAATCTGCAGTTTTTCGTTGGGAAAAAAGATAATCACCTAATGAGAAAACGGACCTTAGGTTTTCTGCCCAAAGTGTTTACGCAGAACGATTTCTCAACAATGACAAAAATGATTCATGCATACTAATATAGCCATGCAAATTTTTGACATAAAAACAACGCTTGATTTTTTAGGTATGGCTGTAAAAAACATTATAGTCGGTCAATAAGATAAAAAAAAACGACTTCAGCTTTTTATTAGGAAGATAATTGGGTATATATTACGTTTCTGTTACCTCAGAACATGAGGCATAGGTTAACAGTATCCGATTAATCATGGTTTTTGAGAAAAGTGTGATTTGCAGTAAAATAACAATTCTATAGTAGCAGTCAATATCTTATGAACGGAAATAACGCAGTCTAATACTTCATTATTCTCAATTATTACCACTTCCTACATTGAAATCTGCCACGCCACTGCCTTTTCTTAAAAGGAAAGAACGCAGTCTAATACTGCATTATTACCAATTATTACCACTTCCTACATTGAAATCTGCCACGCCACTGCCTTTTCTTACAGTAAGTTGCGTGTTAAGTTAAACAACAACAACAACTTTTAACTTAATAATTATTTTAATGTTTGACTTTTAACTAACAGTCGTTTACTGTAACATTTATTACATTATGTATGTTGCTGTTTTACTTTTCACATTTTGTTGTTAGTTTATTTCTTAATTTCGTAATAAATTCTCACTTTTTCTCTTGGCAACATGTTGTTTAATGTCAATTTCAGTTTTGGTTAAGACTAGTAAAAACTGCTTTTTTATTCAGTGTTACTTTTGCAACTGAAAAGATTTTAATCATTACGTTTGTAGAAAGAAAGAAAGAAGTCTACTACTCTATTTGTTTTACTTTTTGCCTTAATGGCTGGTTGGTTAGATAGTTGGGTAGTTAGTTTGTTGGTTTGGTTCGTTGGTTGCTTTTACCATCATTTGTTGTTGAGATTATTAAAGTACCGTAAACTTTTCATAGCTAAACATACATAGAAATGTATGTATCATGAATTATGATGGATGTATAATAAGCATAACCCAGCAGTTTTACAAGTAGTGAAAATTACTGTCTATAAGGGATATTGGCTGATCATTTATAACTTTGGGTCATATGACTCTTATATACTATTTGTAGGGTAGAGAGAACTCAATTGGCTACTTTATACATACCAGGTAATCTAGCATGAAGTCAATTGTCACTTTAGTGTCTCTAAGTAATCCAGAGTGAAGTCACTTTTTTTTGTACTGCACTTTATTCATTTTTTATTTTACCCACCAGAAGTAATCTATTGGAGAGTCAATTGTCACTTAGTGTACTGGGCGACTACCATACAACACAATTTAGTTCCTAGCATTATTTACAGTTTATATAGTTGGCCTTTTATAACTTTAAAACGAAATTGTTTGAACATTTGAATTTGTAGACAAATCGTTTGTTTTTAAGTTCGTGGCCTATTTAATAGCGGTTATTTTACTGTGCTATTGTAGCTGGTATATGGTTAATTAGAATCATTTACAAGAATTGCAACTAATACTTGGGAATAACTTGTTATGTAGCTAATCAAGCAAGGTAATTAGCTCTATGTATATCAGACAATAGGGTTAATCTGCTTAGCATACGCACATGTTAAAATAACTATTCACATAGCTAATTATGTAACTAGTGGTGACCCTAAATGATATGTAAAATCACTAGTTCGAGTCAGTCACCCAGAACTGCTGGGAAACATTGAAAAAATTAAACAAAAAAATCAACACACATACATTAACTGTCATTACAATTTCTACTCCACACTCCATTCTCCAATTTGTCTGCCTCTAACTACACATCTACTACTTGCACTTGTACTCTGCCACTATTACTGCCAGTCAGTAACAGTTTCCCGGTACTAAAACAATTGTTGTACCCTCTGCGTTCAGACAAACATATGTATTCCTACTGACTAACTCTGACTGACGTTTACAGACAACATTAAAATGATGACCCAAACATCAAGCAGCAAGCACAGCAATGTGAATAAGAAAAATAAAAATTTTATTGTTTGAGTTTTACAATATCGTGCTTTAACCTTAATACAACAACAAGAATAATTGTTTGTAGTTTTTACTGGGATTTCATGCTTAAACTTGAAATAGTTTTTTCTTTTCTTTTTTAGATATTTATTCATCAGTATTTTTAAAATTGTGTAGTACCGATATTACCTTGACTACAGGGAAAAAATGTTGTGATGTTTTGTGATTTCTTGCTGTTATTATTCCTTTTTTCTATGATTTTTATTATTACTTTGTATCCTTAAGCCTTAGCCCTTTTATATTGCAATTAGGGTGATCGACTTTAATTTTAATCCATTTTAAGAACCAGTTTTTTCGGTTTTACAGCTGCTGTTTTGTGTTTATTGCAATGTTGATTTTTCATATAATAACAGATTTTCAAACGATTAATTCATATAAGCGATCGTGGAATGGACACTTTATTATATATTGTTATATTTATGTAACTATTGGAATCTTAACCAAAAGCAACAATTTATTAAATTATTCCGCCATAAGTGAAACAAAGGAATTCGCATCCCAAAAGTAGTGTTATTTATTCAAAGAAGAGAAGAACTCTTTTTTATAAAACATACATTATAAAAATACGTATAATCGTTCACCCTAATTGCTGCAGAAATAATAAAGTACCGACTTTCTCTGCAACGACTGCAGCTCTCAGTAACAGCAACTTATTTACACTCATCCAGGAATGTTTGTAAAAAGTTAAGGAAAATATTTCATTCATATTGCTTAAGAAATAACGAACACATTTCAGAATACTAAATATAGAGTGCACGAAAAAACCTAAGCATACAAAATTAAAAGCAGTGCAGAATCTTATATAATTTTCACTTTAATTTACGCTTAACGCTTACCTTGTACACAGGGTTCAATACTGCCCAAAAAGTGGTTTATGCATTAGAATAGGTCGTTGCTTACTTTGTCCAAATCGGTCAAATAGCTCGAAATATTGAAATAAATATTCGGTATGTATTTTATTTGTAAGTATCATTCCGAGATATGTATTACTACTTCCAATGAGTGTAAAAGTCATAATCAGAAATAATGTACAGGGGATAAAGGAACAACAAATTAAAATTAATTTTATTTGTCGGCCTCTTTGGAATACATATATTTCGTCATTTTAAAGAGAGGCTTTCAACAACTTATTTCTGAAAAATCTGTTTATCAAGAATAAATATTTTTATCTTATAAATCAGCCATTGGTGGAACGATCATCAATAATGCGGGACTTAAAAAGTTATATTTATTCACAAATATGAATGCTTTAGGTGAGGCTCCGTGTGCAGCCACTCTCCAAATTACATCCAATACTGATCACATCGTGATACCCAAGGAGTAAATAGCAGGACCGTCAATCGACAAGGACCTGAGGTTAGGTTCCATAGACATCCACTCTTCAAGCAGCTCACTTGGGTCCATCGAAAACTGATCTCATTGTGATACCCACGAAGTAAACATCAAGTCCGAATAATGAATCAATCATATTCTGTGATGCAAGAATACATGCATCTAAGATTCCCTTCCACTCATGCTTGAGGAAGGGAAAGCGATAAATGCGCTTCCTCATACTGACCAAGTCCTACCATTTACAGAATATCTGAGATGTCATAAATTCTTCTACCTTGTTATGACTAAATTCGGCCAAATTGTACCCAAAAACTGGACGAGCACAATTTTGGCATAATGTTCGGTCGAAGTCTAGAAATATGAATATATGCGACATCGTCACTTCCTCATTTTGACAAAATCCGGGGACATTTTTTTCCGAAAACTAAACTCGATTTTTGCCTTATTCCGTAACCGAATATGTCATTATGATCAAATACTGATCGAAACACAATTTTTTGACTAATTAGAAACCGAATATTCGATCGAATTCTAGATATATAACAGAACTTTCTGAACTTTCAAAATTGGTTGGTTTGTTAGATCGCAATAAAGAGAAAAAGACAAGCGCGCCATCAATTCAAGATATTCTGTTACATGTGATCAGAGCGATCAATTAGGACTTAATGATTAAGGCGCAACCTGGAACAGGTAAAACAAAATTAAAATAAGTCAATGGTAACGGTGGGCTAATTACAGTCAAAGTTCAAGTAGTTCGAAAAAAGAACGACATTAAAAACGTTAAGGAGAAAAAGAGACAAGCTTCTCAGAAAATATATAAGGACTGAGATGGAAAAATTTTTAACATACATATATGTTAATAAAAGTGAAACCACTAAACTTACAGTTTTGAATCTTTTTTTATTTGATTGAAATTATTGTTACAATTTTCGAAAACCCTTCCATTATGGTTTTTATAGTGCTTTATGTCACTTTGTTCGAACAGTTTGTCCATCTCCGTTTAAAATCTACCACACTTTTGGACACCTTTTTTGTGGTCTTTAATTCTCTTTTAACAAGAGCCCAAAATCTCTCCCCTGGCCTTAGCTACAGGTAGTATGGTGGAATTGCCTCTCTTGGTACAAACACCACATTATTGTTCTTGTACCACTCAAGACCTTTCTTAACATAGTGACAGATGCCAAATCAGGCCTAAAATAAGTGGACACATTATGAAGTCTTATGAATGGAAGCAGCCTTTTTTGTAAAGAATCCTTGATGTAAATTTCGGTACTTATAGAGCACGTTGTAACAAATGATTGGATTCTTTTGCCGCAACTGCTTGCCATACCAAGAACTTTTTGGGAAATTTGTCTGCTTTTGGGTCCTAAACTTTTCTAGACGATTCCCTCGAGCATCAGCAACATAAAAATATTGACCCAGAAGCTGAGAAAAATTTTCATACGTACGTTTCGTCACCCATTACGCAGCAGGTATATTTTTTGTATTAAATTTTATTTCAATTTTCGTGCTCTGTCTTTGGCCCCTAAATTGTTTGCAACGTTCCTGTCAGGAACTTTTTAAGTCTTGTATGTTTTTAAGTCTGCATTGGCTTTAACTTTTCGTACCAAATAGTCCGAGTACTGAGCTAACCGGACTGCTTTCCTACCGGAGTTGTAGGGAGCTCTTTTGAAAATACTTTCTATTTTTTTGGCTTTAGAAACATCATGTGGAACATTCCTTCTACCTGAACCAGGTTTTCTATCAAAGGACAAGTTCTCCCGATACTGTTTAATAATATTGAAATCAGTTTGACGGCAGACCTTTAACAGTTTGGCCAGCTTTTTGTAGGACCATGTTGGGTTTTGTTGAAAATATTTAATAATTTTAGTGAGAACTATTTCTCTTCACTCATTTTAATCAGATAAACAACAAATGAACATAATTGACATTAACATTAAAACTGACATGCTTTACAAAGGTAATTTGATCAAAGAAAATATCAAATAATAGTTGTATTAAAAGTTTTAATGAAAAATCTGTGTTAAAACTTTTTCGATCTCAGTCCTTAAACGATGAAACTTATATCATTGCAGATCATTGCACAGGTCTTGGGCTTCAGTTTTGTAATGCGGGCAGTCAAGCAAATATTCCACATAAAGTATCAATAAAAAATATCATCAAAATTATCCTTAAAATTGTCTTTTTTATTCAACATATTACATGTTCATTTGTTAATGAAGCACTCCTTAATTGTAAAGGAATTTTAATATATACTGAATAATATATCTAACAATATACACGATATTAAATATTTTATTAAGAATCTTGGATTTTTCTACTTGTTTTATTTTGTATGCTTAGATATTTTCTTTTTACTTTCTTTTACATGCGACTGTATTGAAAACATAAATTTACTTTATTGTTTTCGCTTGAAAAGTAATCAAAAATAATTTTTGTTTTCTAACAATAAAGCATCCTTTGGTACTCATAAGTAAGTATCCGTAAGTAACATGCACTTGTAAGCTGACTGATTTGCTGGTTGGTTGCATTGAGTAGGGTTGGTTGCTTGACTGACTATTCAAGCGATGCTAAAAGGTAATTTGTTTTTGAAAATTATGTATCATGCTTGTATCTACAAAATGTTTTACTTGTAGTTTTTTATTATTATTGCTAAATGTTTGCAATTCTTTGAAAAAAAAAGAAAACAAAAATCATGATGAATAGTCTATGTTTGTTGTTAGTTTGAAGTCTTTTAGTGTAACTAATATTAAAAGATTATATGCTATATGGCTGTTAGCTAAAATGTTTCGTTGTTCACTTTTCCTGTTTTTACCATTTTAAGTTGTTATGGTGTTAATCTAATCCCAGATCTAAGGAGTAGTAGCAAGAATTTGTACAGGCCTGACTGTTTGACTTAAATCTAAGTCGTCTATATTTGTTAAGCTAAAACAAAATCATTTAAATTGTAAAGTAGAAAATTGATTTTATTTTCTGTAAATTAAAAAATGAATTATTATTTAGCAAGGCATTTACTAATGTATCTATGTCTCCGGTAAAACAAAATCTAAATAACACAGATTTCTTATTTATTGACAAAATAAATTGAAAAATTTTGTTTGTTTATATTATTGTACACACCAAAAACTAACAGACACATGGAAGAAAATATAAAAAATAAAATGACACCAAGTGGTCAAGTAAATAATTGGATTAAAATTAAAAGCGATTATACAACTCGTAACACACCATGGGGGCTCTATCAAGAAACCAACAAAAACAGTCTCAGATTTTTTAGTGGATAATAAATGAATTAATTGAAGAACAACCAACAAAAATACAGTAATTTTGATTGGACATGAATGAGTGACCACTTCAATTTGTTTAAAGTCTCTGAGAAACAATTTAAACGTTTTAAATTTATGCATAAAGACAACAAAATGTATATTATGACTCGTCACGAAGGTAAGATTATATACAGAAATAATATATTTCATACATAATAAAATTAAATTAAGTACTTGTAATTACACAATTAGTTAACATGTCTTTTTATGTTGTTGGTCACAGTATAATATCTCTTCATTTTTTTTTTTTTTTGTACTTTTATGCACATGTTTGATTTGATTGGCCCTAAAATACTTTTAAGGACTGAGATCGAAAAAACCTTAACACAGGTTTTTCATTAAAACTTTTAAAGGAAGTATTATTTGATTTTTTTATCAAGTAAATCATGTCAGTTATTATGTTTAATGTCAATTATGTTCATTTGTTGTTAATCTGATTAAAATGAGTGACCAGAAATAGGTGCGTACTAAAATTATTAAATATTTTCAATAAAACCCAACTTGGTCCTACAAAAAGTTGGCCAAACAATCAAAGGGCTGCCTCCAAACTGATTCCAATGTTATTCAACAGTACCGGGAGGACTTGTCCGTTGATAGAAAACCTGGTTCAGGTAGAAGGAATGGTTCACATGATGATTATAAGAAAGCAGCCCGGTTACCTCAGTGCTCGAACTATTTGGTACGAAAAGTTAAAGCCAATACAGGTTCAAAAACATGCAAGGCTCAAAAAGTTCCTGACAAGAACTCTGCTAAAAATTTAGAAGCCATAGACAGAGACGGAAATTGAAGTCAAATTTTATACAAAAAATATACCTGCAGCATAATGGGTGACGAAAAGTACGTATGGAAAATTTTTCGCACCTTCCGGGTCAATATTTTTGTGTTGCTGATGATCGAGGGAATGTTGTAGAAAAGTTTAGGACCCAAAAGGAGAAAATTTTCCCAAAAAGTTCCGGCAAAAGAAGCCAAACAAACATTTGTTACAACGGGCTCTATAAATACCGAAATTTACATCAAGGAATGTTTACAAAAGAGGATACTTCCATTCATAGAATTCGTAATGTGTCACTACGGCAAGCAAGGTCTTGAGTGGTACAAGAATAATAATGTGGTATTTGTACCAAGAGAGGCAAATCCTCCAAACTGTCTGCAGCTAAGGCCAGTGGAGAGATATTAGGCTCTTATTAAAAGAGAATTGAAGAGCACAACAAAAAAATTTCCAAAAGTGTTGTAGATTTTAAACGGAGACTACCTGTTCGAACAAAGTGACAGAAAGCACTATAAATACCTTAATGAAAGGGTTTCCGGAAAAGGTTCATATATTCATAACTATAGATTAAAACTATAAAAATAATATATATTGTAAATTTTTATAATATCAATCAAATAAAACTGTAAGTTTAGTGGCTTCATTTTTCTTAACATATATGTATGTTAAGATTGTTTCGATTTCAGTCCATATTATCGCATGCAAGAGTAGTTAAGTTAAATTTATACACTGAACAAAAATCGAGTTTGAGAAGACATTACATTTGCTTATTAAATATAGTAATTAATAAAACAAAATATATATACAGCTAGAAAAAATCTAACCATACAAATTAAAAAGTTCGATTATGTTTAAAGGAAAAAACTGGATATGGGCATTTCCAGCGAAACGTCCATCCAGACTGAAAAATTAAAAGTTAATCAATTGAAAACAAATTTCGCACCCATATAAGGCCGAAAATAATTTTAACGAGCATAAATCTCTTAAAAATGTTGGTATCTACATAAAATTCAACAGAAATAAGTTTCATATAGACATAAATTACGCGACCCAAATAAGTGGGTATCGGTCCATAATTGGTCATAATGGGAGCTATAACGCCATTTTCCGAAAATAAATTTTAAAAAAAATTTCTCAGTGTAGGGTCAAGCACGACCATATACATGCTTGATCGAACATACTTTCTTATTTGTTTTCTTTTTCTTATTTCTTAACCAAAAATATATCAAATGGAAATTTAAATAACGTAACCACATGTAACCTCACGTCAGATACTAAGGCTAACAAATAAAAATCGAGGAAAGATTAATTAATTTTATAATTTGGAAAATAAATTTATATTATTCCAAGTCCTACTACAAAAGGTTTTATACAAAAAGTCTAGCCCAATTCTACATAGAGTAATTTATCACAAAATTAATACATGTTCCGAAGGAAATAATCTAAGCGTATAAATATTAAAATTACATAACTTGTTAATTATTTTGGAGTTACTAAAATATGTATTTTTAGGAAAGTGGAAGGTAGAAAATGTGAATGGATTCCTGAGTGGGATAGGAAGATATACATTGGAGTAGTATTTTCCGAGAACTTATGGTTTTATCTATTATATCTCCTAAAGCTCTAAGCGTGCGTATGTTTTGTACCGGGCGATTATTGTTCGTCTAGAAACTTTAGCATTTACAGGTATTCCGTTCTCTAATGTACTACGCCTTTCCTGTCTGGTACAGAACATCTTCAAAGCACATGCACGCAGAAAAAAAATATAGTTGTACATTGTTACTGTAACCATTTTAACATTTGTGCATGGTTACAGTAACAATTTCAAAATTTGTAACAATATTATAGTCACAGTAACTATATATATGATTGTGGTAACAATAATATGATTAATTTACGATTCACATGATTGCATCAACCATACATATGGTTACAGTAAACATGTATATGTTTGTTACAACCATTTATATGATGGAGGACTTACCATATTATGATGCTTTTATATCATAATCTGAGAACAACATATTATGTTATAACGATTCATCATATAAATGGTTGTCACAAACATATATATTTTTACTGTAACCATATATATGGTTGATGCTAACGCATTTAAAATCTTTTATATTTAAGTATTTATTTGTATTGTATTTCAAAATAAATGTAAAAAATAAAGAAATAATTATTGATTTTAATTACCATAAAATTTCAGAAAGGAAAAATTGACAACGGTCTGGTGTCAAATCGTACACGAACGGTATCAAATCAACAACGTATGGTGGTATCAACGGTCTGTTATAAAATCGTACACGAACGGAGTTCAAATCTACTACGGATGTTGTCAATTCGGCAACATAATGGTGTAATTTTTATACCCTTCACCTTCGTGAGAAGGGTATATATAAGTTTGTCATTCCGTTTGTAATTTCTACAATATAATTTTCCGACCCTATAAAGTATATATATTCTGGATCCTTATAGATCGCGGAGTCGTTTTAGCCATGACCGTCTGTCTGCCCGTCTGTTGAAATCAATTTTCTGAAGACCCCAGATATCTTCGGGATCCAAATCTTCAATAATTCTGTCAGACATGCTTTCGAGAAGTTTCCTATTTAAAATCAGCTAAATCCGTCAATAAATAACGGAGATATGAGCAAAAATCCGAGACAAGCTCTATTTTCTTCTTTAGAATAATTTATGTGGCAATGGATTTTGTGAGGATTGACTGACGTTTTAATGGTGAGAACTGGAAATGCATTCCTGGAGGGAGCTCATTCTCTTGAGAATCGTTTTATTCGGAGATGTTTTGAGAGGGCGAAAGATCTAGAGAGTATATTGCATATTGCATTATATTAATGTGTACTACAGCAAGTTCTCAATTTGTAAAAATGTATATTTGTACAAGTTTCTTTTTTTCAAATTGTAATTCCTTTAATAGAACATCATTTTGCACAGTGTACTTCAACTGTAGTTTTTATTTCTACTCTTTGAATAGTTTATGCAATGTTTGCAATTGTGTTTTGGTCACTAGGTTAATGACACGAAAACTCAGTGATATGAAAAATTGCATTCCTTTTTTTTGTTTTATTCGCAAACGTTTTTGTTAACTTTTTTGCTCAAAACATTTAGACAACAAATCAACAACAAACCTCCCCCCACATACAATAACATAAAAATGCATTCAAACAAATAGTTTTGCTTTATGTCTTTATGTTTTTACTATTATGTCGATCTTTTTACTTCCACATTTCTAAAAACAAACTTTGTCTGCTCTACATTTTTTGGGTAGAAATTTTATTTTATTAAAAACTTTTTATTGCTTTTAACTTGATGCTCCCAAAACACCACATAGATAAAATATATCTGTTGCCTTATGTACATATGTCTGACCCAAGTAAAAAAAAATGAAGGGTTATTTGGAAGAGGAGTCTGTCTACAAGCAACAATATGATTCATTCCCAATTCATCTTTTGTAGTAACCTCTTTTAAACTGGAACACTAAATAGTACTTCAATATGCATAAACCACTGTAAACTAAATGAAATAAGAACCAAGTACCCACAAGCGGAAATGATTCTATAAAAGTTTGTTATGAAATTAAATTAACAACAAAAGTATTTAGACAGTTGGAACTGGCAAAAGAAAGTGGTGCTACAGGAAAATGGTGAATATCCTTTAACATGTACCCACACAAAGGCACAGAAAATTGATTTACTTTCCAAAGGAAACAGGTCATACAAAAAGGGTTTTCCTTTGAACAATTCAAGGAGTATATGTTAACTAGTTTATAACCAGGTCATTGAAGTCTTTATTTGTGTACGAATTACAACAAGAAAACTGAATTTTTAATTCTTTTTTTGTTATCATCTGATAACAGAAAATAGAAAGTGAAATTGGTTTCATTATTCATAAAAATTCTCTTGAAAGTAAGTTGTGAATAACAAGGAGCTGTTTCAGTAACATTTACTTTCATTTGTGGATTTCTTTTAATTTCATTTTTTATTATTATATTTGCTATTGTTGCTGGTGCTTTGAATGTGAAACATGACTCAACACAAAAGAATGTGGGTCAAGTATCAGTCTTAAATTCGATTCTTGTTAAAATGCTTGCAATATACGAGTTATTTTTGGGAATTGTTATGAAATTAAGAGTTTATTTTCTTGTTTTTCGTTTGAAGTTCACAAAATATTAAAGTAATCTTTAAGCCAACAAATGATCAGTGATTTTTAATTATTTTTTTAACAAAATGTACAAGGAAAACAAATTATTATGTTTTGAAAGGTGGTGTCAAAAAATTTTAACTTACAAGCAAAAATTTGGTTCAGAAAGAAACTAGGATTAATATAAATTGTTAGACAAACAATTAAGCTTCTCCTAAGAAGAGATTTAAACAATTTTTCAGAAAATCAGTTTGAATAAGGAGTGCGTTCAAGAGGCGGAAAACTTTAAATTGGCAGCACTGTTTTCTGTGATAGCTGATTTGATCATGAATAGATTCAGAGCCTGATCAACTTTTGCAAACTTATTCAAATTTATTTTGAAAATCATGGTTCAGTTCGAGAAACTCATGGGGCATTACGTGCATTTGGTGGTGCTTATAATCTTCCGTCACTCTTAACGATAATCCGAATTGACATATTTGAAGTGATGATAATCCACAAGCCATAAACCCATAAAATTATCTAATTAAATAAGTGTCATTTAATTAGTTCATGCATATTTACAACGTACAGTGGTGGACATGTAATTAAAACATAAATAAAATCTCTCATTTTTTTCGGTTTTTATATATTATTTCTTGATATTTTAACGGGACTTTTCCACTGTAAAGATAAATTTGATCTGTTTTGCTCTTGATTCCTTCTTAATTTTCCTTTTCTATTCAGTTTTCTTACAAAAGAAGTCATTATTTTGTGAAAGTGCTGTTTTTAAAGTGGACACATAATTAAAACATTTTAGTTTTACTATTTAAAAATCATATTTCTAATATTTAATTTTGTTTAATTTTAGCAAGTTTATTGGTAAGTATGTATATTTTAAATGATATCAGCAAAAATGTATACAAAAATTAATCATCAGGTATGGGTAAAGGGCCAAGTTGTTCCGAAGAAGAAAGGAAGGTAATACTTAATCTCAGAGGCTCCGGTAAGACAGTAAATTAAGTTTCCCAGTTACTTGGTTGCTCTAGAGGAAAAATTTATAATGCTATGAAACATTTTGATACATTTGGAACCTCCAATAATGTACCCAGAGCCCCAAAATCCCGTAAAACCACAGTCAGGGAGAATAAAATAGTCGTTTGAGCCTCTAAAGCTGACCCATTTAAAAGTTCTAAAAAGCTAAAAGTTGAACTAGAGTTATCATATGGTATTGATATATCATCCAGAACTATTAGACGGCGGCTTAATGAAGCTTCTTTACGTGGATGCATCGCACAACGAAAACCTTTCGTCTCCAAAAAAAATTTAAAATCCAGATTGGATTTTGCCAAAGAAAATATTAAGAAACCAATGAGTTTTTGGAAAAATATTTTATGGAGCGACGAATCTAAATTTTGCCGATGGGGATCAGATGGAAAACGCTATGTATGGCGTCCAGTTAACCAACAACACAATCCCAGATATACCATCAAAACAATTAAGCATGGTGGCGGCAACATTATGGTGTGGGGTGCATTTTCTTGGCATGGTATTGGACCAATTTTGAGGATCAGTTCAAGAATGGATCAACATGTTTACAAAAACATTATAGAAAATACAATGATACCATATGCGGGCGAAAATTTACCGTTAATGTGGCACTTCATGCACGACAATGACCCTAAGAACACTTCACGGCTTGTGAAGAGCTGCTTAGAGGAACAAAACATAAATGTTTTATAATGGCCAGCTCAATCCCCTGATCTCAATCCAATTGAGAACTTGTGAAGTGAAGTTGAAAAGAGGATGGAAGGCCACTGTATATTTGCCGCTTTATTGTATAGTAAATTCGCTCAAACTTCACAAGAGACAAATGTTTATGATTGTTTACATGATTGAAATCAATGTAAAAATATGATGTCTACTTAAGTTAAAATTGTTTTTGTATTTCAACAGATTAAAAAAACGAAAATCGAATATAAGGAGTGAGATCGAAAAAATCTTAACATACATAAATGTTAATAAAAAAAAAACACTAAACCCAGTTTTGATATTTTTTTTTATTTGATTGAAATTATTATTACAACTTGCAAAATATATTACTAGTGATGAATTTATGAACCCTTCCATTAAGGTTTTTATAGTGTTTTCTGTCACTTTGTTCGAACTCGTAGTCCATCTCCATTTAAAATCTACCACACTTTTGGATACCTTTTTTGTGCTCTTCAATTCTCTTTTAACAAGATCACAATATCTCTACACTGGCCTTAGCTCCAGCACGCAGTTTGGAGGATTTGCCTCTATTGGCACAATGGTTCTTGTACCACTCAAGACCTTGCTTACCATAGTGACAGGATGCCAAATCATGCCAAAAATAAGTGGACGCATTAGGAAGTCTTATGAATGGAAGCATCTTCTTTTGTAAACATTCCTTGATGTAAATTTCGGTATTTATAGAGCCATTTGTAACAAACGTTTGGCTTCTTTTGCCGAAACTGCATATTGCTTGCCATACCAAAAACTTTTTGGGAAAATTTTCTGCTTTTGGGTCCTAAACTATTCTACAAAATTTCCTCGATTATCAGCAACATAAAAATATTTAACCGGAAGCTGCAAAAAATTTACAGAGCATACGTTTCGTCATTCATTATGCAGCATGTATATTTTTTATAAAACTTGACTTCAATGTCCGTGCTCTGTCTTTGATCTCTAAATTATTAGCAGTGTTCCTGTCAGGAACTTTTTGAGCCTTGTATGTTTTTAAACCAGCATTGCCTTTAACTTTCGTTCCAAATAGTCCGAGTACTATTTGGACTCTTTTATTGGCTTTAGAACGTTGGTAGGCAAATATAGAAATTTAATTTATGTGCATGGATGAGTAAAACATAAAAATATCCGCAACAACATCAATCACCGGAATGAAATATTTGTATCTTTACGCTCTATTGTTTTTTTTCGGCTCTATTGTTAACAATCGGGTTGTGTACGTGTAAATTTACGAAAATCTTCGTAACTTGAACAATATGAAGACTTTAGAAACTATCAACGGACAATTTCTCCCGATACTGTTTAATAACATTGGAATCAGTTTAACGGCAGACCTTTGATTGTTTGGCCAACTTTTTGTAGGACCAAGTTGGGTTTTGTTGAAAATATTTAATAATTTTAGTACGCACTTTTTTCTCGTCACTCATTTTAATCAGACTAACAACAAATTAACATAATTGACATTAAACATAATAACTGACATACTTTTCAAAAGTAGGTTATGTAAGGTTAGGTTACGTGGGTTGCTCGCAAGATAGCGAGTTCACTCGGAGGCCTTGTGGCCTATTGTGATACCCTTAGAATTACCATTCCCTTATTTTCAAATTTCATACATAAAGGGAGAATGGTTGCCCACCCTAATTTCGTTGACTATTTACTTCTTGTGCTCCCCGTGAGAACCAGCCGGTACTTCTAATAAATCTGATCATATTTACTAGTGGCACATCTCTGAGACAGTCCAGATCATGGAAAAGAGCTCTACCAAGATGTAGTAGTCTATGCTCTTGTAAGGCTGGGCAGTCACATAGAAGGTGTTGTACCGATTCTTCTTCCTCCTCATCCAAACAACTTCTACAATAGCTATAACGTGGGTAACCCATATGTTCCGACATGCGTCCAATCATACAGTGCCCAGTGATTATAACCGTAAGAAACCTGATCGAATTTCTACTAAGAGACAAAAGAGTCTTAGTCCTATTCTCTGTCAGAGTGGGCCAGAGCAATCCGGATATTCTACAAGTGATGATATTTGACCACCTGAGTTCCGTCTCACTCAAAGCCTCAAATAAATGGCATTTATCAATTTCGATACGTTCACCAAGGGAGTGTGAATATCCCTTTGCGCAAGAGATACGTCCAGGGACGATGCGTTCGTTGCGCATTCGTCGGATACTTCATTTCCCCGGATCCCCTCATGTCCTGGGACCCATATCAACTCGACGTAATGTTGTGTCAGTTGTGCCAGTGATTGGATGCAGTTGAGAAGACATTTAATTTAATAAAGTTGGAGTTAAGAGCCTTGATTGATGCAAGGCTGTCCAAGTAAATATGTATAGTCGAATTTTTGAGATTCAGTTCCCGGATTCTTCTCGCGGCTGTATCGATGGCATATATCTCAGCTTGGAAAACCGAGCATTGTATCCGGTAATCGTAGAGACAGCAAAAGGTCCAGTTCATCAGAGAAAATTTCCGAGCCCGTGCCTCTTTCTGTCATTGAACCATCAGTGTAATCAAAAGTAACTTGATCAAAAAAAAAAAATCAAATAATACTTGGTTTAAAATACGTGTGTTAAGGATTTTTCGATCTCACTCTTTATTGTTGGTTAAGATATTTTCGCTGTTATCGATGAATATATTTTATTGTTGTGCAAAATTTTGCATTTTTACTAGACTTGCAATATTTGCAAAAGTAGATTTCTATAAAGAGTTAATTGAGTATTTACGTTTTAATTCGAAACACTTATTTTCACACCTGTAAATATTGTTTTACAGGGACTTAATTTAACAACTTAATAATGCCGGAATATTTCCCCTAAATTATGTGATCTAAAACGAGATAAATTTATATTTGTTGTTTGCATTAGTGCTTAAATGTTTTTAATTGTTAAATTATTTAACACGCATGTTTTAGCTTGCTTAAAAAAGAAAACAGAACAAATTAATCTCTTGCGTTTACCCTAACAACATGCAGGTTGCATAAATATTACAAAACATTTGTGTTTTTGGTTTTTGAATTTTTATCCTTACAACAATTGTTGTTATTTTACGATTCACAAAATTTTAATAAAACTTGTCACGTCAAAGGTTTTATGTTTGCTTAACAGTCTTCCCCTTTATGGCATGTGCTGTGGAGCTGGGAGAAAAGGAGTAAACTCCTAAATTGTTTGGTGTGTTTTTTTTTTTTTTTTTGTATTTCGTTTTCTTTCTCTGGGTTATAAACACAATATTTAATGCAACAATTTAGGTAATTTTATAGCCCATTCATTCAAACACTCTTCTCACTTTTACCAACTTCCACAATTGTGGTGGTGACTGTCGGTTCAGTTCAGTTGTTGGTGCTAAATATGCCAAAGCTCAGACTTTAGGAAATTCCCAAGGGTGTTTTAATTTTATGAGTTTCACTCCGTTTAACGTGTATTTTATTACACGTATTTCGTTTCAAGTTTATTTAGAACAAATTCTCCAAAAAATATTCATGTTCTACATTAATATTAAAGCAGGCATGCATGCAATGCTTATGGGGCAAAGTGTAGACGTAATATGCACAAGTTATTTTACTATGATTTTATTTATTTTCAATGGAATTGGTTTTTGTGTTGGCGTTTAATAAAAAGTAATAAATGTTTTTTTATGTTTTTAATTTTTATGAGATTTTTTTAAGTGCTTAAAATATAAACCACTTTTAAAATTAACTGCTTAAAACTTTGATAATGAAATTTAATTAGATTTATATTTCTATACTACACTAACATAGTATGGAGGGTATATTGGGTTTGGTGCTGATGTTTATAAGTATACCGATCGATATAAGAATCTCTTTCTGAATCGGTACATTATTTTTCCTAGCCCCCATACGATTGTACCTATTTGAAACCAAATTTAGCACAAATATGTTTTATATATGCCGAATTCGCATCACCAAATTTTGCGACGATCGGCCCATTATTAGTCATAGCTACCATATAAGGCCCACTTCTGAAAATCAATTTAACCAGCAGAAATCTCTTAAAAATGTTGGTATTGAAATTAAATTAAACATAAATAAGTTATACAGGGTTTTCCAACAGAAGGTGTTATTTTGAATCACCCAGTATTTCGGTAGTTGTCGGTAGTTGGATGATATTGATCTGGACAATGTTTACTTTCAACAAGACGGCGCTACGTGCCACACAAGTAACGAACCCATTGCTCTTTTACGGGAAAAGTTTCCGGACCGTGTTATCTCTCGAAGAGGTGATCACAATTGGCAACCGAGATCTTGTGATTTAACACCTTGCGACTTCTTCCTTTGGGGACACGTGAAAGATAAGGTCTACGCCAACAGCCCAGCGTCGATTCAAGGCCTCAAATATAGAATTCGTGAGACTATCGAGGACATAGGACAGCCACTTTGCAATTTGGTTATGGAAAATTTCAGGAAAAGGATATGGTCCTGTAAGCGTGGCGGTGGTGGCCATTTGACTGATGTTGTTTTTCATTATTAACGGCATACCTTCCTCTTTATTATGAAATAAACATCCGATCATTTATCTCAAAAAATTTTAAAATGTTTGATTACAATATTGGCCATATAATTTCAATAACAATTTAGGTCTGACTAAATTTTAAGTCTATTTAGTTGTCTGTGTAAAACACGCTTAAGCTACGTTCACACAGTTGTTAGATCTTACAACTTTGTCAGAAAAATGTTCAATAAACGGTTAACAACCATATGTTTCAACATAAGTTTACATGGCACAGTGGGGCAGAATCAAAATTTTTTGGAAATAAATCTGGCATTTCTAAACGGCTGGACCGATCAGGATAAAATTTGACATTTGCGTAGGCAAGGAGTTATGGGGACTTTTTTGTTTCCCATCCGATTTCAAAGATTTTTATATTTTTGGAAAGCGCTGGACTAGGTCTAGCTTGTGTGTGCTATTTATCTCTTATATTTTCCGAGTTATAGGCATTTCAAAATTTAAATTTTAAAATTTTGCCATACCTTGATCCGCTTTTTTTAAAATATAGCGCCTACTTTTGAACCGAATGAACTCAAATTTTTTTCGTTAGTTAGACAACTAAATTACCAATAATATGCAAAAGATTTCAGAGCAATATGGAATACGGATTCAAAAGTAAACGATTTTAAATTTAAAAATTCAAAAAATACTAAAATTGTGCTGTTTTTTTGGGGGAAAAGGTGACTTAACTATTTTTTTATTAAAAAAAAAAAAAACTTTCTTTAAGGACATATAACAATTTTTTATTTTTCTGTAAGATATCTATACGGAGAACATTTTGATATAAAAAACTTGTCATTGTTTTTGAATATGTCGTACCTACGCCCTTTGTAATTTGACCTATTTTTTATAAAAATTTCAACTTTGGGCCACATGTTCTAAAATCCCAAAGCTGAGATCAGAAAATGAAAAGCACTTTTGGAAACATTGATGTGATCCCAATTTATTCCTAAAGTATTTTCCCAGCCCCAAAGAAAATGAGGACCCTATGAGCAAAATAGTAAAAAATATAATTTTTGGGATTTTCGCTCCAAGTTTTGGGAATTGCTGTATTACCTTTGACCTTTTAACAATTTGTTTACACATTTTGTTATTCAGAATGAAAAATTTAAAAAACGTTGAAAATTTCATTGAGTTTTGTTAATAAATAAAGATTTTATTACATATTACATATTTATTGAGCTTCTAAAACTAAAATTTGTATCAAAATTTGAATAGTATTGCAAATATTAGGAACAATTTGATTCACATTTTTCCGAACAATTTTTTTTTTTTTTTTTTTGTTTAGATAAGTTAATTTTTGGTCTTATAAAAAAACTTCAAGTCAATATCTCAATTAGATTCAAAAATATGCCACTTTAAACCAATGTCAAATTTTATCCCGATCGGACCAGTCGATGAGAAATGCCAGAGTTATTTCCAACAAATTTTGATTCTGCCCCACTGTGCATGGTTGTGTTAACCATTTTCTGAGCATTTTTAAAATGTCTATCATTGCTCAAAGCAGTTTGGTATTGAAAATAAACAAATTCGGTTTAATAGAAACAAAGATATAAACCAAAATGTAGATACTGTTTTTTATGAAAATACCTTGTTTGCAACATTTGATTTAAATACGTGTTTGATTTAAATTTGTACATACGAGAATAAGTATAATGTTGTAGTTATCATTGTTGTTGTGTGTGAAAGGACCTCAATGTTGAATCTAGGGTAATTTTATGTAGTATTAATTTAAAGTGGATGGTTACTATTCTATATATATAAAAATGAAATGGTCCATTTATGTAATGCCATTACGCGAGAACAGCTGGAGCGATTTGAAAATTCAATAATTCGGAAATTAAAATTTTTAATATATTGCCTGCATTTCACTTTTCATTTTTCTTAATAAGACAAATTTCTTGGAGAAACTTGAAGAACAAGCATTAGTAAATAGCTACCGAGCGACGCCGGGGCGTCAACTAGTATTTAATAAAATTCTATTACTGTTTGAAGAAAGCTTTTTATGATTTAATTTTCTTCTCTATCATCATCATCTGAACACACATTTTTCAACATTTAATTAACTTACTTGATTTAGCCTCTAAATATAGATACAGATATGTAACGGAAATTTACCAGAAAAGAAGCAAAAATAAAACGAATTGTTAATATACATACATAATATTTCTTCTTTTTTTTACAAATAACATTAAAAGCAAAAATATCGTAGGTATTTCCTAGAAAACAGTAATTTTGCTGTTATTGACAACGAACTTCAAAACGCACACGTCAGCAATAGACAACAGCACATTGAGTAGTTATATAGAAACCGAAAAAACAAACATCTATGTATGTAATACATTTTTCTAAATAGGATTTTTCATCAAATAAATATTAAATAAAACAAAGATTCGCTCTTCAACCAAAATTAAATACACTGAACATACTAAAAAGTAAATTTAAAAAATCCTTCACAATCTTTTAAAAGAAAGTACCCAAGCGTAATTGGTACCGTTTTAGTTACTTACATTTGTCAGTATATACTTCAGAAACGTCATTGAAAATCTTATCCTAATTGCATTCTTAGATTTGGTTTTTCTAAAAATGGAGAATTGGTTAAAAGTACAAACAAATAATGTAAAAAGCACTTAAGGTGCAGTTAAAACTCTGAATTATAGTTGATTATGCCAACTATTGATTCCATATATTGTATATAAATATAATTCTTCATATATACCTAATGTCTTGATATTTTACAAACCCTGAACTGTCAGCTGTCAAACTGTTTTTTTTTTTGTTTAGGTTGGTATCAATTTACTGCACAAATATTAGGAAAAGTTGCAGGCCATAACATTTTCAATTTTTTTCTCCACACTTTCTTGGATAACTTTAATTCCAGCTGATTTACAATTGCCCAATTCACAATCGGTGTCGTAGAGTTGTATCGTTGTATGTCGAAATTTTTTGATTAATATTTTGTTTTTGTTTCAAAAAAATATGTTTGAAAAATATTTATGACATACAACTACAACGTTATGACACCAATTGTGAATTGGCCAAATGTATCCCTTTTAGACAGTAATTTTTCCTAACTATTGTCTAATTACTTGGCTGACTCTAATTTATATATTTTTGTGTCATTGAATAACACAAAACACATACATTTTTTGTAATGCAAAGTGAAGTCACTTTGTTAATCTATACATTCCAGGTAATCTAACGTGAAATGAATTGTCACTTTAATGTCTCTAAGTGTCCTGTTCTGCAACAAGAGTTCAAATCGCTAGTCGTGAAAGTCACCCAGAACTGCTGGGTTATTTCTCTACCTACAATGTGTAGTCGTCAAATGTATGTCTTCACATTTTCACAACAGAGAATCGATAACTCTTGAATAAATAGTACACAGAGAAAACAGATTCGGAGTAGCAACCGAATTTGTTGCCAATCGAATGATTCGGTTGCACACATAGAATTCATCGGTTCTATCAAGAGAAAGTCAGTTCATAAAAAAGAATTTCGGTTGCAGCAACCAAACATTTGTTACCCCTTCTAAAATATTGTAGCCACAACTGTAAAATTCGGTCACTAAGGTAGAATCATTCGATTGGCAACAAATTCGGTTGCTATCACGAATCTGTTTTCTCAGTGTATACATACTCATAGAAGCATATTTAACGAAGTATACCAAATTTAATTTAATATAAAAAAAATTGCATAAAATCCTTCATTATTCCCCTTTTTCTTTTCGGCTACTTGTACGAGCAGTTGTTTTCATATAAAAACAGAAAATAATTGAGAATTAAAAACAGATGCTGTGAATTTGTTTATGTATATTTTTTAACGTAAAATAATTGTTTACAAGAATACAAGAGTAGCAACAGAAAAATTATAATAAATATTATAAAATTTCAAACATATTTTATGGATCATTGCTTTAGTTTTATGTAATAAAATCTGATAAAAATCAACAAGTCTATAGACAAAATTTATGTAGGACTAAAATAATTGGGGCTGTGTATAGTAAGTAAGACGCTGAGCTACAAAATACAGATATTAGGAAGTACGGAGCTGAGTTTTTTCTAGTATGTAGACCACTTACCAAATAACATCTTGGAAGTTGTATAAATTGTAACCGAAACTTGGAAGTAATTCCCATTAATCTGTAGACTATCTGGTAAGTATTTACTTATGGGATTATAATTTTAGAAAATGAACTCTCCCCCGGCTTCATTTACACATAATGCAATACGAGGGTGGGTCAATAAGTCCGCGACTTTTTGAATTTCTCGGCTCTTAACTGAAAGGGCAACACTGCTCCTGTAAACAGGCATCTGTCAGTTGACTCCTGTTCAAATTTAAACAAATAAAGGCTAAGCTCGATAAATAAAGGGGTTTCCAACAAGAGGTGCTATTTTGAATAGCCCGGTATTTCGGTAACTGTCACTTTTGAAGCTTTTATTTTTAGACATTTGACAAGTAAAAACTACGCCATTACTAAAGCTGGATCAATACACGCTTCAACAATGCATTGAAATTATTAAAATTCACTACAAAAAAGGTGAAAATCTTGTAGTCACAGTTCGCAAAACTAAAGCATTTTTGGGTCGTCGTGAAGCACATTGTCGGACCGCAATACAGAAATTGGTGGAAAACTTCGAGCTGTTGGATCAAGTTAGTGATGTGAAGAATAAAACCCGTGCATGTCGCTCAAGAACAACTGAGAATATTGCTGCTGTAGCCCAAAGTGTTGAAGAAAACCCAGGTTTGTCCATTCCACGTCGTTCTTTGGAATTGGCCATTCCACAAACGTCATTACACGGTATTTTGCATAAAGACTTGGGTCTTAAAGCTTATAAAGTTCAGTTAATACAAGAACTCAAGCCGGCCGATCATCAACAACGTCGTGTCTTTGCTGATTGGGTCCTTGAAATGCATGAAAATGTTATCTCTCACAATTGGCCACCGAGATTTTGTGATTTAACACCTTGGGACTTCTTCCTTTGGGGCCACGTGAAAGATAAGGTCTACGCCAACTGCCCAGCGTCGATTCAAGACCTCAATGATAGAATTCGTGAGGCATCGAGGACATAGGGCAGCCTCTTTGCGATTTGGTTATGGAAAATTTCATGAAGAGGATATGGTCCTGTAAGCGTGGTCATTTGGCTGATGTTCTTTTTCATTATTAACGGCATACCTTCCTCTTTATTATGAAATAAACATCCGATCATTTATCTCAAAAAATGTCATTTTTCTTTGAATACCAAAATAACACCTCTTATTGGAAAACCCTTTACTATGAGAACTCTGTGCCATCAATTTCAATGAATTTCATTGTTGCCGTACCAGCACACGGAAGATGCCAAACGTTCTGGACGCCCAGTTGAGGTCTCTACACCCGAAACAATTGAAAAAATCACGATATGGTGTTGGCCGATCGTAGATTGAAAGTGCGAGAGATGGTGGAAGCCATGAGCATCTCATATTGCTTAGTGGTTGCAATTTTAAATGATCACTTGGTTATGAGAAAGCTTTAACAATTGGATGAGCAGTTCTCATTGCAAAAATCTATGAATCTCCCTCTTCCGCCCTATTCTCTGTATTTAGCTCCGAGTTTCTTGTTTCCAAACCTGAAGAAATGTCTCGACGGAAAGAGATTTGACTCCAACAATGAATCATCTCACTACAAAAAACCTATTTTCATTACCTCGACAAATCTTAGTTTTTGGAAGGGATAAACAAATTGGAGAAACGTTGAACAAAGTATGTAGAGCTCAAAGCAGACAATGTTGATAATTTAATTGTGTGTTTCTTTCAAAAAGACATGAACTTTTTGACCCAGCCTCGTAACAGTATTTGTACAATTAAGCACAGTTACACTAAAATGTCAAGTTTACCAATGAACAAGATAATAAAAACGATGCCAAAGAACACGATGGCAAGGAAAAAAAAATTAAATAGAGTGAATTAAAAAACAGTTTGTTTACTCGGCACTCAAGCATAATAAGATTTTACTTGCTTACTTACATTACTTGACTCCATAGGCGGTAAATATGGTAATAATATACTAAATACTATTACACACTACAAATACAACACAAAAAACATACCAGCAGTAAAGTGAAAAATAAAGAAAAGACATGAAGAATCCAAGGGAAATATGTATAATAACGAGCCAACAAATTCAACATGATATTATCTTTTTTACAAACAAATAAGAGTTTTTCTCTTTTCACATCAACAAAATTAATAATAATAATAAAGGTTGTTGAAAACAGTATAAAGAAGCAACAACAAATACACAAAAAGGAATCCTTCAGACAGTTTAAAAGAATCGCTATAAGAATAGAATGAATGATTGTACGAGTAGGTATATAGATACAAATAAAAGAGGGAATTCAATTATGGCAAAAATACAAGTAAGAAAGTATGATCAAGTCCGACCATATAATACTCTAAACTTTTCTAATTTCCATAACATATTTACGTGAATGATTTTCACCACGATATTAGGTCGTCTGATTTATGTCTATTTGAAACTTATTTCTGTTGAATTAAAATTTTTAAGAGATTTAAAGTGACTATCAGAAGCTAGCCTTATATGGGAACAGACGGAAGGATGAAGGGACATTGCCATTCTAAATAGATCGGTATACTTTATGATGAGTGTTAGACTAATATTTTTGGTCGTTACAAACATCAGCACAAACGCATTATACCCTCCCAACTATGGTGGTGTAGGGTATAACAACAAAGTAATGAAAATAAACATATACCTTAATTTACTTGAAGTTTATGAATAAGTAATTTGAATTTATTAAAGTAAAAATATGTTGTTGTTTTGTTTAAGTAATTTTCAAATTTAATCTAACAAGAGTTTTAAACGAAAACGTACAAAAAACTTGATGCATACAGTAATGCTTATAAATTTGTTTACACGGAAAGGAAATTAATAAAGTTATAAAGGCTGTTTCAAAATTTACGTAAGATTTGAATTAAATAGCTTCTTTAAATTGTTATTTTTCTATTGAATCATAAAGTACACGCAGAATATAATGATTTTGCTTAGATATTGTTGAATTTCCTCATTCAATGCATAAAATAAATCCAATTCCAATTATGATGATAATCGAACCAAAAGAGTACAATACCATGAAATATTTCATGCAGAAAATTAAATTGTTTCACTGGCTATGTGGCATCATCTTGTTGTCGTCAATATCATTATCATCCAATTTAAGCGGAAAGAATTCATTTATCATTACGCGATACCAAGCACCAGTAACAGTCACTGTTTGGCCATCCTGATTATCGATGAATTATAATCCAAAGATGCCTTCAGCCCAAACTGTGAAGGCATTTCATTTTCGACAATCACATGTAATTGAATTGAAACATGTTGTAATTGAATTGTTTCACTGGCTGTAGGAAACCATTTGTTAGAACCTCATGTCGTCCACATCAGTATCATCCAATTTAGACAGAAAGAACTATGTTATTATATCGCAATAACGAGCACCAGTAACAGTCACTGCTTAACCAGCTTCAAAACAGTGGCACGTTTAGGATGCATTGTTTTTTCGATCACATGTGAGTTCTCTGAACCCCCAATGCGTCAATTTCAATAAATAATACCATGTTTGATTTTCATCGTAATGGAATCGCGTTGTTCTGTCATGTAATGCTCCATTTTTACTAACCCAAAACAGAACAGTTTTTGGATTGAAAACATTTTAAAAACTTATCATGACTTTCGCTGTCAAATGTATTGGACATTTTAAAAATTTGCTTCCAGTTAATACAGTGAGACCTCGATTATCCGTAATGGTCGGGACCGGGAGCATTCTGGATAATTAATTTTCCCGGTTAATTGAGTACCAATTTTTAGTAGTTTTTTAATAATGACAGTTTTTCGATAATGACATTTAAAGCTCCATATTTCTCACTGATCCATCGGTTGGATCAAAGTCGTCCAATTTGGTGGGAACAATTTCACAATAACATTTTCAGCATTGAAATCCTGCACGTATGTTGTCCAATGGCAGAATGATTTTACTATCATCTTTTAGACCGAGTTTCTTAAAGTTCTCAGTCACTTCTGGTACTAAGTTATTGTTAAACCATTCTCATGGACATTTTTTAAAGCTCTTTCCAATAATGCTTTGCACTTGTGTGTACCAGCAGCAATAACGCAAACTAATGAGGTTAGTCCCTCCTTTGAAACCATGTCTCATTCTATGAAATTTTCATTATGGCAAGCCAAACTTCTCTCACTTTCCATTCTCCATTATCTCATTGGAGATTTTTTTCATTGATTTGAATTCATTTAATTTTTCCTCAAAAATTGTGGCAGCTAATCAGCTGAATATTTTTCTCCTGCAGCATTAAATTTGTGAATACAATGTCGTTTTTTTCTTAAATTTTTAGTAGAATATTTTAGACTTTCTTTCACTGTTAAACCGAAAATTGGAGTTCCTTTAAATCGTTCCTTCCGGAACCATTCTTAAACAGCAGTTTTTAAAGTTTTTCGGTTTCCGAAGCCAATAACAGAATCACTTTGATTTTTATAATGTCTAACACTCATCACGCCAAATGCTATCGAAAAATCGATACGACAATATCAAAAACTTTTGGCCTTACAAATCGATCGAGGGAATTCCCCTTTTTCGTTTTATTCACATTGTGTTTAATTGTTCAAAAATAATCGAAAAAAAAATTATAATCCCGGATAATAGAGGTTACGTTTAATCGATGCAAAAAAAATTTAAATCGATCTAAAAACATTTTGTTTTTCTTTCCCGGATAATTGATGTTGCCGGTTAATCGAACCACGGATAATCGAGGCCTTACTGTATAAGTTAACGGAGCTTTTCTTGATTCATTATTACTCAGGTATTTTAAGGTAGATCAAAATAGTCTACTTTGCTAACAATTTTATGTTGTTGATAAATATTTTTATATGAGATTTTTTAAGTTTGAATTTTTCAAAAATTACTCGATATGTACACAGAGAAAACAGATTCGTTACAGCAACCGAATTTGTTGCCAATCGAATGATTCGGTTACACACATAGAATTTTTCGGTTCTATCAACAGAAAGTCAGTTGACAAAGAAGAATTTCGGTTGAAGTAACCAAACATTTATTACCGCTTCTAAAATGTTGTAGCTACAACTGTAAAATTCGGTCACTAAGGTAGAATCATTCGATTGGCAACATATTCGGTTGCTATCACGAATCTGTTTTCTCTGTGTACAATATTTCACTTCCTTGGTCTAAAAATAAGTATTCAATTCCCCATAATTGGCTTCAATATTTCCAAATTTGTTTTAAGACAGTCTTATACATAATGACTTTTAATTGAGGCCTTCAGCGCAAAAGTGGTGTAACCCACAATTTTTTTTGATGCTGTTCTGGTGTTACATACAGTCCTTACATTACAACTATCAATATAAAAGTGGGGTAAGCTACCTTTTGATATTCAAAAGTGAATGGAGCTGAAAAAATCGTTTTTGCACAGATCATAATATAAGAAAGTAATGTAGCAAAAGTGGTGTAAGTTGAGTATACCTATAAGTAAATAGTTTGGTGTGACACCACTTTAGGGCTGATAGCATCAATTGGTCGTTGATAATCTAGTGGAGATTAAAAGCTTTTAGTCTCATATGGAAACTCATGGCTTCTATGTGGCGACGATAGGCAAAATATTTATTCAAGTGAATGTCAAGGTTGTTAAGTGTCATAGGCCGATAGTTTAGCAAGAGCCCAATATCTATCCACTGGACTCAGCTCCAGGCAGTTTGGAGTATTTGCCTCTCTTGGTACAAATAGCACATTATTGTTCTTTTACCACTCAAGACCTTTCTTACCATAGTGACAGATGCCAAATCAGGCCAAAAATAAGTGGACACATTAAGAAGTCTTATGAATGGAAATATCCTTTTTTGTAAACATTCCTTGATGTAAATAAATTTCGGTATTTATAGAGAGAGCCCTTTGTAACAAATGTTTAGCTTTTTTGCCGCAACTACAATTTGCTTACCATACCAAGAACTTTTTGTGAAATTTTGTCATCCATTATGCAGCAGGAAATATTTTTTGTATAAAATTTGACTTCAATTTTCGTGATCTGTCTTTGGCCTCTAAATTTTTAGCAGAATTCATTGTTAAGAACTTTTTGAGCCTTGTATGCTTTTAAACCTGCATTGACTTTAACATGTCGTACCAAATAGTCCGAGTACTGACCTAATTTTGCTGATTTCCTACCGGATGTGTTGGGAACTCTTTTGAAATTGCTTTCTATTTTTTTTGGCTTTAGAAACATCACGTGGGCCATTCCTTCTACCTGAACCAGGTTTTATATCAACGGACAAGTTCTCCCGGTACTGTTTAACAACATTGGAAACAGTTTGATATCAGACTCCATTGACTCCATTTGAGGCAGCAACCACTTTTGATACTGTTCCTTAAAATGTCCTATATATAAAGCTACTACTCAAGACCAGTGCAAATATTGTTTTTGAGGAACTTGTCTCTTTTTGGCCTTAACTTTCACATCTGGAACGTACTTTTGTCGATATATTACTTAAATTCTAAAGCAGGCTATTGTTACTTCACAAAAACTCATAAATATTCAACAATAACGACAAAAAGGACTTAATACAACAAATGTGTAAAATAAGTGTTATTTTTTCAATTGAATCAAACTGGAAGTCTAAACAATATTTTGGATAAACATTACTGAGAAAATGCTGACTACTGGCTGAAATGTATTTGATGTTGGAGATTTCATGGATTACTTGGAATATTGATGGTGTAACAACATTGAAGTGCTTTATTGTTAATAAAAATATTCTACTTTACCTCCAATTTCTTAGTCTGTCGGTATGTTTGTATACATTATATTATTAAGTCTGCTCTGACTTCACACCAATAAACCAAAAAGTTATGCACACTTTTTTTTGTTGTTATTTTTGTATTTAATTATAATTCGAATGTAATACCGGAATTGCTATAGGCCGGTAATTTTATTGTATATATTTTTTTTTTTTTTCAAAAAAGTAACAACAAAAAAGAAGAAAATAAACCACAGGGGGCTCGTCTGCTATTGTAGTCGTGTGATTATTTTTGCATGTATTGCTTTTGTTTATGTTTTTGTAAGTTTGCATATGCCTGCCCTATGTCTGTCTGTATGTACGTGTGTATGTGTTGGTTTGTTTTAAATAAATATTGGAAAGAGAGGCAGTGTTCATGAATTTTGTTTGTTGTGATTTTTTTTTTTTTTTTTAATTTTTTTGTGGGCTGGTTTTGTTACGTTTTAGTTTGTTTTATTTTTATTTTTTCAAATATTTTGCACAAAGTTCAAAATTGTTATTGCAGGCTGTATGTATTGTTGTCTGCCGCATTAATTGAATTGTTTAAATGAGTGATTTGCATTCGTTTTATTTGTTTGTTTGCATTATACATTTAAAAATGTTTATGGAAATTTCCTTAATTGTTATTTAATAGTTTAGAAATTATTTCGAGAGCAATACAATTTTAATGAACTAAAAAATGCATTTTATGTGTTTAGAGTATTGTTGGTAGTTGTAAATTAATGTAGGTATTCAGTTAATTAATTTAATTATATCTAATATACATAATGCAATTAAAATCAAAGTGAGAGTATTTCAATAACAAAAAATCGACGATTTCAAGAATTTCACGATAGCCGTGTTATCGATTAAAAGGATTTTTACAAGAGATTTTGTAGAGAAAATTTCGTTATCGGAAGGTTCATCTGGCTGATTCGGATATATTCGGTCTGTCTTGGTTTGTGCTACGTACTGGAGCGAAATGCGGCCCTGATCATTCCATGGCGGATTCAGATATATTCGAATCCTACGTACTGAAGTCCTGGATCAGGGGCAGAGAAGGTATCTCACTCTAGACTGAAGAATAATAATTCTCTTGAAAACCATGCGATTATAGATACATAAATCCGGTCCAACACGTCTATGGAAAAATTGTTTAAGCACAGAGAGCATGCATTTTTGGACATTAAAGAGGCATAAATAATGTGAAACAGGAGTCGACCATAATGTCCCTGGAGGGACTATGGGTTATGTTTTTTGTTATAAATATTTTAACACACCTTAAAAGAAGAAAGTAACTAATTCGGAGAGTGCAAAGTTTCTGGGAATTATTGCAAACTCGAAACTACCGCACAATCTAAACACCCAAGCGAGGACGGAAAAAGTAGCTATTGCTATGTATGCATGTTGAAGGACTATAAGGAGGACCTCGTGGAATTTGCTATTCTACATGTACGGTGCACTGTTTGGTTGAATGCAACCTGATAAATGCACCCACTACGGTATAATAGAAAAGATCCGGTGGATTTATGCACTTCTGTATGATCACAGGTTTGCTACGCAGTTTTTAACGACAATATTATGGAGAAACAGTTGGACCTGAACTCGGCGATTATACTCAGTGTTACAGGCGCATGAATATACTGGCCATGTGTATCCAACATCCATGTGACTATTGACACAGGCGCACACCCAGCAGATCCACCCTTGAGAATGAAGTGGGTAGTAGCTTTTAACTTCTCCGCTTTCGGAAGGCGTTAGTTTCGGGCTTACAAATCAAGTAAACCACCGATATCTCTCTGGTGTTTACACTACACATAGATGGGTTCACTCTGGGAGTCACTTAATGAGATGACAAGACATTCAAACCTGAAGCTATTCTGGGTAACAGATCATGCTAATGAACCTGGCAATAACGTTGCGGATGAACTCGTATATGTATATTGCGTTTCATACGCAATCAGTAGTAGACCAATCTACAATTGTCCTTACATCCAGAAATGGTCAGATCAGATGATCCTGTCTGTCTACATTAGGGTGGCTCAATTTGTTCGGGTGAGAAAAAACGTGATAGGCGTATAGCAAAATCGGAATCTACACAAAACTCTAAGAAAAGTAGCAAAAGAAAGTATAGCTCTAAAACTAAAACCTAGCTCCTGCGAGACATAAAGATTTATGATTTGTTTTTAAAAATTTCTTAACTGTGTGTTTTGAAGTCTCTCAGCGGGAGCTAGGTTTTATTAGACCCATAGTATCTTGCTGAAATTTTCTTACAATTTGTCGCAGATTGCGTTTTAGTTATACGCCTGTTGACCAACAAATTTACCAACCCTAGTCAACATGTTCGACATAGAGGCTTATATAGACGACTTCTGTAGGTCGGCGACTATGATAAGGATCGACAACGGATTCTGATAGCTGTGTTGAAATTTCACTGTTTGATGGCTGCTCATACGAGTATCCTGATCTATCGGGAATAAGGACCGCGACATTGTTGTCGAAACGGAAACAAGATACGATCCTTTCCGGGTATCACAAAGAGACCAGATTATAAGAAATTCTGATATCGATTACAAGATTTTATTATTTTTAATACTTTTGTATAACAATTTTTACATTTATTTTAACGTAATACAATTAAGCTCCAATTTTCATTAATATTTATTATACCTACTGAATTCCATCTAACATTATTTTATGATTTCTAGACAAAAGTAATTTACTTGTTACAGATATCAAAAACATAAACCATTATTTCGGATTCATTTATTCAAAAACTTCTGGCCATGTTGTCAAATTTCCTATAAATCATGTCATTCACTTACTCTCTCACTGCCAACATATCAAAAGACGCACCGTAGACTCAAACAGACGAAAATTAATTACTACAGGATAAAATTAACAAATAGAACAAAAAGAAAATAAAACAATAACAACCAGTATGAATAGAAAAACAAACATTTGCACAGATTTTTTAATGTTTTTTTCTTTTACCGTTAATGTAATGAAAAAATAAAATAGAGTGGATACAAACAAAAACCAACAAAATAGTGCATGTGTATGTATTAAAAATAAAACGGTAAAAAAGGGTTGAATTAAAAAATGAAATGGGAAACAAAATAATAACACTCTCCAGAGAGTAAATATTTTGCATTAATAGGAGGGGGAGAGGGAAAGGGAAAGCAACACAACCCAACGCAGTGAGAAAGTCAAATAGTAAAAATGTTGGCAAAAAAAATTGCAAATGTAAGTAAATAAAATACAAGAAACGAAAATCCTTTATAAGTTGGTTGCAGGAAAAATAAATTGAAATCAAACACAAGGCATTAAACAAGTTAAAAGAAGTAGGGATAAAAATAAAACCTACAACAGAATGGTAGAGCAACAACAACAAAAGTAACCCTTAACAAAATAGAGCTACAAATCGATTAAATGAATGAGTACATACAACACGGAATAATAGATGAAGAACAAAAAAAAACAAAAGCTCGTAGAACAACAACAACAACGAACGAAGAAACTAAATAAAATTGTAAGGTTAAGCTGAAATGAAACAAAAGTGCCAAAGCATAAAATGCGGCAATTAATCAAGAAAAAGGATTTAGTTAAAAAAATATATATATTTGCTAAATATAAAACTTTGGTTTGTTTTCTTCTATTGCTAAATGAACTACAAATTTAGAATGTTTCTTGTTAAAACTTTTAAAGTACTTGACATTTTTTGTGACCTGAATAAAATTTGCATTTTTTTTTTTTTTTTGTCTTCATAATTTTGTGAGAACTAATAAAATTTTGTATGTATCTAATAAAAATAAACGATACACAGAAATAAAAACAATAATAACAACAGCAGCGACAGTAAGAATATCCTGAGACTTTTGTATGGGCGGTGGAATGTATTTTTGGAACAACAGCAACAATAACATTATAAAAAATATACATATACGGCAAATGTGGCAACGATTTAAGAGCAACAATCATCAAGGTAGATTTTGAAGTTACCAGATGAAAGTATTTTTCAATTTCTATATACATAGATATGTAACGATAACGGTAAGGTTTTCTGTCTTTTTATAAAGAAAATAATGCTATTGATAACAGGGATTTTTTAAAAAGAAAAATTATATTCAAATAAAGCCATTTTCTAAAACAAAAATTATACGATTACACGGATTTTTTTCTAGAAAATTTTGCTATCGATTACAAGGTTTTTTTCCAAAATGGGATTGTTAAAAAAAGTTAAATTTTTATTCGAATAAAGTTATTTTCTAAAAAATCGATTACAGGGATTTTTCTATTTTATAATGCTATAGATTACAAGCATTTTTTCTAGACAATTTTTAATAGATAATTTAGTTATCGATAACAGGGATTTTTTTCTAAACAATTTTGTTATCGGAAAAATAAATTTTTTATTCGAATAATGGGATTTTCTAAATAAAATGTTGATATCGATTACGAGTAGTTTTATATGTTATATTGTTATCGAGTATAGGGATTTTTTCTAGAAAATTTTGTTACAGATAACAGGTATTGTTTTTTGGAAAATTCTGTTATCCATAGCATGGATTTGTTTTAGAAAATTTGGTTATCGATAACATGGATTTTTTCTAGAAAATGTTGTTAGTAGATAACAGGGATTTTTTTCTACTGTTATCAATTACAAGGATTTTTTCTAGAGAATTTTGTTACCGATAACAGGAAGTATTTTGAAAAGTTTGTTAACGATAACAGGGAATTTTTTTTAGTAAATTCTGTTATCGATAGCAGGGATTTGTTTTAGAAAATTCTGTTATCGATGACAGCGATTTTTTAGAAAATTTTGTTATCGATACCAGAACTTTTTAGAAAATTCTGGTATCGATAACAGAGATTTTTTAAATTTGATAACAAAGCTAAAAAATCCCCAGGAATTTAGATTTTTAAGTGCTTGGGTTTTATAATAATACATTTAATTTTGATCCTACCTAACTAAGCCATATGGGCAATTCCACGAGAATGACAACCACCACTAAAAAAACAAAAACCCTTGAAACTTTTTTTAAAGATGATTTGAATAGGAGAAAACTCTAAAATGTTACTATGTGAAAGAATTTATAGCTTATTACAACATTTTAAATGCAAAAATAATAGTTTAAACTGACAATATATATTTTTAAATTTAATTGGTATGATTTAGACTAAGATTGTGGCGAAAACTAAGCTCCCAATTAGCATGTAGTATGAAATGAATTTGACTCTGATTGTTTTTTTGCTATTATCAAATTGTTTATTGAAACCGAATATACAAGGTGGTGCAAAAGTAAACTTCCGATGTTTTTTGGCTGTAATTAAAAAAAAAATTAAAAACTTTGATTCTTCTTGTGGATTATTTTTATTTGGTCATTTAATTTTTTTACATCAAGTCGAGAATATGATGTCATGTAAATGGCCGCCGCCACAGTTGATTGTCATTTGAGCCCTTTTTATGGCATTTTCTATCACTTTGGCCAAAACTTCCGGCGATAGGTCCTCACATTCTTGACGGATATTGTCTTTAAGAGCTGCAAGAGTCTGAGGCTTGTTGACATAAACCCGAGACTTCAAAAAGCCCCACAAAAAGAAGTCTGGAGTGGTCAAAACAGGCGATCTTGCTGGCTAGTGCAAATCGCCAAAACGGGAGATTAGGCGCCCGGGAAATGCATCCTTCAGCATATCGGTTGTGGCACGTGCAGTGTGTGCCGTTGCACCGTCCTGTTGGAACCACATGTTTTCCAATCCCAATTCATCAAGTTGAGACAAAAAGAACTCGTTGATCATTGCTCTGTAGCGCTCACCATTCACAGTAACCGTTTGGCCCGCGGCTCTTCGTGGGTTACACGCGGATTTTCAGTGCCCCAGAAGCGTAAATTTTGCTTATTTACGTACCCGCTAAGATAGAAATGGGCCTCATCACTAATGATTATTTTTGATGAAAAATCATCTTCCTCTTGTTGGTGATTAATGATGGCTTGAGCGTATGTTAGACGCGATTGGCGGTCAGCAGCTAACAGCTGATGCACCGTCTGGACTTTGTACGGAAACATCTTCAAATCTTGTACCAAAATTCGCTGTAAAGACCGTCGACTGATACCCATTTGCGTGGCACGTCGTCTGGTCGATGTCGACGGCGCTTCCATGACATCCTCGGCTACAGCAGCAATATTCTCTGCAGAACGGCTACTCCGGGGTCTGCAACGCCTGGCAGCATCTCGTGTTGTGCCAGTCTCTTCGAGGCGAGCGGCTAAACATCGCAGTGTTTCACCAGTAGGCGTTGGACGGCCAGGAAATCTGCGACGAAATTCACGTTGTGCCAAAGTCACCGACCGATTATTGGTCAAATAAATAGTCAGCAATATCCGCGTTCTGGAACAGTGTAGCGTAACATTGTTTATTAACGTGTATTTCGCATGTGTTTACTACACAAATGTCAAAACAGAACTGACATTAGGGGCCAATCGCAAAATTTATAGCATTTTCTGATAGGAGAATTACTTTTGCGTCACCTTGTATATTTTCTATTTATTTTTGTAGCTTTGTATACATATATTTACAAGAATATATATTGTTTTACTATAAGAGAGAAATCTGTCACGTACGATATTAAATTTTATTTATTATAAAATCATCCAAAGATATTATCATCCAAAGACTTCTACAAGTCGTTTTGTTTCACAAAACTAAATTTGCACTTGTACACTTATAGAATTGTAGAAAGAAGTCTTAGGGTCGACGGAGACCCTCAGAAACATTTTTACAAGTGAATGATAAATAGAAATAAAATTTGATTTTTAACTATTTTTAATAAAAATTAAGACAAATAAAGACAAAATCAAAAAATTTTAATATTAATTTGCATATATTTATTTTGTTTATTTTTAATTATTGATTTTTTTAAATATGTGATTATATGAAACTATATCACATATTTTTGTTGAGTGAATAATGAAAGCGATAATTAAATAGCATTAAGAAGACTCTGAATTCCTGGAATCCACGTTGGAATACAATTAGCGTTTCAGGCTTAAAAGGCACAAATTAAATAGAAGTAATTCTGCTGATAACCTTACGCTGGCTAGGAACCACGCTATAGGTGACTTGCATGGTATAAGCAAAGCCGCTATGTGCAGAGTAGTAAAAAGCTTAGTAACTGCAATTAATACCGTTTTGTTTGCAACATATGTAAGCCAGATAACATGGATATTTCAGCATTTTGAGTAATAACAAATAAGAATTGTAAAGTTAATACCACAATATATACAAGAACTTGTAATTGTAGAAATTGTAGTTTACAATTGCAAAAAGCTACAAGTGTTACAAAAATTTTAATGAAACACAACTCATCAGCACTTTTAAGAATTAGACTTGTGATTGTAACTTTTAAACTTGTAGAATTATAGTTTAGTGAAATAGGCCTCAGCTCTAGTCTATAAGGCGAGTAAATGGATTGGTTGGTTGAAGCTTTGCTTTCATGATGTAGGTCGTCTAAATAACGGGGAACTTATGGGTCTGGTGGAATACCAACACTACTTTTGCTCTGCTTTATAGGGGATAAGCACCGCGACATAGGCCAGACAAAGACTCTGGGTGTACCTGTGGATGTCCTCATGGCAATAATTTTGAATTGGAATAAATCTCCGAGATGTATACAGACGAAATTCTGTGGGGAATGTAACACTTTTCTACACTGTATTTATGAACTTCGCTTATGATAAGGAAGCTATCATACTCTGAGGAGTAACTATGGGTCAATGGTCTTGTGGAAAACACATATAATACTTAACTATTCCTAAATCTGGCAACCCATTTTCTTAGACGTGTGTACAACGCACATGCGATTATAAAGCCTCAAATACATTCATCGTGTATGTCAAGAATTTTATACAGTCTATGTCCATGCATACAAAAGCAATTTACCAAACGTAAATGATTGCAGGAAATTTTGGAGTACAAAGGATGATAAAAAGGAAGAAAATAGAAACAATTGACGACGGTGTCGATGACACAGACGTCGTCGTCGACAACAACGAAATCTATTACGACCATAGTCTGAACGACAAGTAGTACATTTAATATGAGTATATAATAATAATTCTCTTGTTTTTATAGATGCTCAGAGTTTTTACAAGAATTTTTGTATATTTATTCAAGGGAGAGAACAGAAAACTTTTCAATAACTCTCAATGGAGCCCACATGACGTTGGCACGTCTTTTAGATGGCGCACGTTTTTAGAATTTGTGTACTTTTTCACAGCATCTATTCAAAGTTTATTGTTGTTGTTGTTGTTCTTGCTTTTTCAGATAGATACATATCTTTTGACGACTTAAAAACAACTGAGAAAATGCATAACGGCGATTAACCCTCAAATATTAAAGACAACACAAAACCCCCAAATATAATTCCTACGACGAGTACAACAACGCCAACGTAAAGAGCAAAGTTAAAATTATTTGAGATGTTTTTCTAAGGGTGCACGAACTTACAACTATAAAATGGAAAATCTCACAGCTTCACAAATAAAAAACAATAAAGTTTTGAGATACAAAACAAATTAAGCGAAATTAAAAGTGCAAAGTTAGGGATTAGAAAAACTTTTTACAGGGTATTAAAAATGCTTTATTTATAAATTATATATTTAGCCATAATTTCAAAATAAATGGCCATTACATTAAAATTGGGAACAAAATTAATTTATTTAAGTGTTTAGTTATTTTTGTTGATATGATATTGTATTTTTGCCCTTGAGCCGTATTATATGTGTTTAAAAGCATGACTCAACATTTTGTTTAGTTTTTAAAACAATTGGGGGATTCAAACGGTCTGCTATTAGGTCATATTGTCATAATGTCATAATATGTTAAGATGTTTAAAACCACAAATTCTAAACTAATAAGACTATTTGAACTATTGGTTAATTCACAAGGTGTCTTATCAGTCATATTTTCATAATGTCCTAATATATCACGACTCGGCGGCTCGGCTTAACCCACTCTTAGGCATTCGGCGTTGGTCTCTGCTGATTCGTTATGATAACACATTAAATATATCATAGAAAGTAGTATTATTTTAGGAAATTTGTTGCTTTAAAAGCAATAAAAACCATTATAAAATATTGTCTTATTATGACAATATGACATGATAAGAGACCTTGTGAATTGACCATATGTTTCTTGTTTTGTTATAAAATAACACTTTTTTGTTTGAAGCACAACAACAATTTGTTTAAACTATCATAATATATTAGAACATTATGACAATATGACTTAATAGCAGACCGTTTGAATCCCCCAAATATCTTTTAAAGTTCTTTTGGCTTTTCAGATTTTTATTTTATTGTTTTCAAACAACATTTGCCATACGTGTAGTAGAACTGTCTTATCGCTGTTTTTTGTGTCCCTCTAGTATTTATAATTCTTAAATAGCTTTATTATAACAATAACTGCAACTCTAACAAGTGTAGATTTATTAAAACAATATTTTTCTTTGATATTTGTTCTTTTCTTTCTTGAAATTTGCTGATAAGAATATAATAAATAAAATCAGTCCAATGTATTTTGTCTTCTCCACAGTTTTTTTTTTTTTTCCTTTTTTTTACTGATAAGAAACATTTTCTAGTAATAAATAAAATTTATTACTGCCTTCATATAGTTAGAAACGTGCAAATTAATAAATGCTTTGCATAGGTTCATTTATTAACAAGTTTCTAAAAATATAAAGAAAACTATTCAATTTTAAATTAGTTGTTTAAAATAATATGACTAATAATTGCAGCGTCAAGAGATTATTACGATAAAAGTATATCATTAATAGTGATTAATGTTTACAAAATATAACTTGTGTAATTTAAAGATTTAATTTGTATTAAAAACAAATAGTTTGTAATTTGTTTATAGGAAGTAATTGTCTTTATTACATCCGCTTTTAGTCAAAAGTTGTAAATGATCATAAAATACAAACTTGAGTAAATTTTTATTTTAAAGAGTCTGATTTCTGCGTAATGACTAACCCCCATATGCATAAACAATTTATAAATTTATCAAAGGTTTATAAAACAAATTTTGTATGGAAATTTTGTTTGATAAACCTTTTATAAATTTATAAAATGTTTATGCATATGGGGGTAACTCTTTTGTAGTGTAATAATATTTAAATAATGAAATTTTTATTGGCTTTCTGACTTTATACATTATAAACAATGTACGAAAAAATCTAAGCATACAAAATGAAAAGTGAATCATCTATTTTAGAATTGTTTGTGTAAGACATCTTTTAATTAGAAAAACAAAACATTGTTAATTTTTAAGTAATAAAATAATGTTTAGATCGAAGTTCAGTTTGTGCAAAATACATACACTCATGGAATTGGGCTTCAAGTGACCATATAAATGGTGTCTCTTAAGTCCGATAGAACTTACGAAAGGGTATTCAATTAATCGGGATTGTGGTTTAATCGGTTAATCGAGCAAATAATTAATCGGGGTTTCGATTTAATCGGTTAATAATCGGTTAATTTTTAATTATTCGATTAACCGAATAATTTCTATTTTGTACTTATTTAAGCATTTCAAAAAAAAAAAATAAATAAATAAATAATAGGAAAAAGCATGGTATTTGAAATCCTTTTATATACAAATGTGAGTTTTTTTTTAGGACTTTAGTGGGATATTCTGAAATAAACTTTTAGATATCGAAAGTAACGCATGAGAAATACTATCCAACTTCTTAGTTTTTTGTTCATTTATTTTTAAGCATATAAAATCCTCCATTATACCATTGTTGTCTTTTTGACATTTTTTTAGATTTTAAATACTTTTAATAGTTTCGTTAAGTTCTGATAAAAGACTCGTTTCTGTAATGTCATCAGTTTCGTCTACTATCATGTCTTCCTTCTACTCATTAGGGCAAAGTTCATCATGGAACATTCTTGAAATGTCATTTCCAAATTCCTTAGTTTCAGTTTTTGAGGTATACTTCAAAAAACTATTACTAGAAGGGAATGTTCCCGAGTTAAGAAATAAAATTTGTGTGTTTAAAACTATATTTTTATAAACAAGGTGGCGCAAAAGTAATCCTCCTATCAGAAAATGCTATAAATTTTGCGATTGGCCCCTAATGTCAGTTCTGTTTTGACATTTGTGTAGTAAACACATGCGAAATACACGTTAATAAACAATGTTGAACTACACTGCTCCAGAACGCGGAATATTGCTGACTATTAATTTGACCAATAATCGGTCGGTGACTTTGGCACAACGTGAATTTCGTCGCAGATTTCCTGGCCGTCCAACGCCTACTAATGAAACACTGCGACGTTTAGCCGCTCGCCTCGAAGAGACTGGCACAACACGAGATGCTGCCAGGCGTGGCAGACCCCGGAGTAGCCGTTCTGCAGAGAATATTGCTGCTGTAGCCGAGGATGTCATTGAAGCGCCGTCGACATCGACCAGACGACGTGCCACGCAAATGGGTATCAGTCGACGGTCTTTACAGCGAATTTTGGTACAAGATTTGAAGATGTTTCCGTACAAAGTCCAGACGGTGCATTAGCTGTTAGCTGCTGACCGCCAATCGCGTCTAACATACGCTCAAGCCATCCTTAATCACCACCAAGAGGAAGATGATTTTTCATCAAAAATAATCATGAGTGATGAGGCCCATTTCCATCTTAGCGGGTACGTAAATAAGCAAAATTTACGCTTCTGGGGCACTGAAAATCCGCGTGTAACCCACGAAGAGCCATTACACCCGCTCAAAGTCACTGTATGGTGTGCTGTTTTCGCTGGAGGAGTCATCGGACCTTTTTTCTTCGAAGACTTCGCGGGCCAAACGGTTACTGTGAATGGTGAGCGCCACAGAGCAATGATCAACGAGTTCTTTTTGCCGCAACTTGATGAATTGGGATTGGAAAACATGTGGTTCCAACAGGACGGTGCAACGGCACACACTGCACATGCCACAACCGATATGCTGAAGGGTTCATTTCCCGGGCGCCTAATCTCCCGTTTTGGCGATTTGCACTGGCCAGCAAGATCGCCTGATTTGACCGCTCCAGACTTCTTTTTGGGGGCTTTTTGAAGTCGCGGGTTTATGTCAACAAGCCTCAGACTCTTGCAGCTCTTAAAGACAATATCCGTCAAGAATGTGAGGACCTATCGCCGGAAGTTTTGGCCAAAGTGATGGAAAATGCCATACAAAGGGCTCAAATGACAATCAACTGTGGCGGCGGCCATTTACAAGACATCATATTCTCGACTTGATGTAAAAAAAATTAAAAGACCAAATAAAAATAATCCACAAGAAGAATCAAAGTTTTTCATTTTTTTTTTAATTACAGCCAAAAAACATCGGAAGTTTACTTTTGCGCCACCTTGTATTAAGTACAATAAAAAAAAATGTCGGTTAATCGGTTAATCGAAACAAATTAATCGGTTTAGTTGTTATTTGAAAATCGGCAATTTTAAATTATTCGAACAGTTAACCGACCAAAATTAATCGGTTAACCGATTAACGGTTAATCGATTGAATACCCTAGTTAACTGTCAAACGAACTGTTTGAAATTTATTGAAATCAAAATTTGGCGACAACTTGATTTCAAGAAATGGAACTGTCTATTGACCTCCAAGGTCGTGCGATTTGACACCTCTCGATTATTTCCTGTAGGGCCTCGTGAAGTCACTGGCTGATAAACCAGCAGCACTTGACGCCTTGGTGGCCAATTTTGTTCATGTTATACGTGACTTGACATCCAGAATGCGCTTCGTCAAGAACAACAGCGGTGGTCACCGGTAATGTTGTCCCTAAATTATTAAGAATTAATAGATCTTTCAAACTGCATTGTTAGTTTTTTTTCATTTCCATAAAAAAAAATTAAAACTTATAAAGTGTTTTTTACAAAATTTATGGAAAAGTTACAAACAATTTTAATGTAGGGAACCTTAATGAGCCAATGCATTGCAAAAACTAATAGTTTTTGCACAAAATAAAACATAGACATTTTTCTTTTAAAATGTTTCCTCAAAAATAAAGAAAATCGTGGGTTTTTACAAAGTTTTGAAAAAAACAAAAAAAATAAATAAATAAACCGAAAAACCCGATTTTTGGCAAAAACACGACGTGAGCGACCTCTAAAACCTCTTCCGAAAAATCTGAAAAAAATCTCAAAAATACTTTACCCTCTAAGCTTTTAAATTAAGCTTGAGCATCTCTGAAAATAAAAAAAAATTAAAACATTTTGGGACACACTAGTGGTCATATGCCCGAAATCAGGAATCATTTGAATGTGCCTCACATGTTCATCTGAACAAATACATTAATGATATGTTCTTTAAGGGATGTTTTTACGGGGATTTCAAAGAGAGTGCCCAAAAAATTATGGCCTGTAGTTTTCTTCGGAACAATTTAAAATCCAGTAAAAAGAGCGTAAATTGCATAATTGACATTAAAAAGTTATTTGTATGCTTAGGCTATTTCGTTTTGAAGGAATAAGTTGCAACTGATTTTAAATGAAAGAAGTATTTTTGGAATAGGGGTTGGATATGCTAAGGTTATCTAATTTCTTTCTTTTTTGCATCTTTTATTTTTTCGTAAAACCTTCCGAAAAGCACACCTAGAGAAAAATCAACTTAAAACCATATTGAATCAATAAGAAACGTTAAAGAAAGTCTAGTAATGTTGAAATTGTTTATTTCAATATATCGAACAATATAAATTTAGAGTAGAAAATTACTGATTTATCCTAAGGACTGACATCGTAAAATTCTTAACACACGTTTTTCATTAAAACTTTTAACCCAAGTATTATTAGATTTTTTTTATCAAGTTACAAGCATGTCAGTTATTATGTTTAATGTAAATTATTTTCATTTGTTGTTAATCTGATTAAAATGAGTGACCAGAAAAAAGTGCGTACTTAAATTATTAAATATTAACAAAACCCAACATGGTCCTACAAAAAGTTGGCCAAACAATCAAAGGTCTGTTGTCAAACTGTTTCCAATGTTATTAAACAGTACCGGGAGAACCTGTCCGTTGATATAAAACCTGTTTTAGGTAAAAGGAATGATCCACATGATGTTTTTAAAACCAAAAAAATAGAAAGCATTTTCAAAAGAGTTCCCAACACATCCGGTTGGAAAGCAGCCCGTTTAGGTCAGTACTCGGACTATTTGGTACGAAAAGTTAAAGCCAATGCAGGTTAAAAAGCATACAAGGCTCAAAAAGTTCCTAACAAGAACTCTGCTAAAAATATAGAGGCCAAAGACACGGAAATTGAAGCCAAATTTTATACAAAAAATATACCTGCTGCATAATGGATGACGAAATGTATGCTCTGTAAATTTTTCGCAGCTTCTGGGTAAATTTTTTATGTTGCACATGCTCGAGGGAATGTTGAAGAAAAGTTTAGTACCCAAAAGCAAACAAAATTTCCCAAAAAGTTCTTGGTATGGTAAGCAATATGAAGTTGCGGCAAAAAAGCCAAACATTTGTTACAAAGGGCTCTATAAATACCGAAATTAATTTACATCAAGGAATGTTTACAAAAAAGGATGTGTCCATTCATAAGACTTCTTAATGTGTCCACATATTTTTGGCCTGATTTGGTATCTGTCACTATGGTAAGAAAGGTCTTGAGTGGTACAAGACCAATAATGTGGTATTTGTACCAAGAGAGGCAATTCCTCCAAACTGCCTGGAGCTAGGTCCAGTGGATAGATATTGGGCTCTTGTTAAAAGAGAATTGAAAAGCACAAAAATATAAAACGGAGATGGGCTGTTCGAACAAAGTGACATAAAGCACTATAAAATCCATAATGGAAGGGTTTTCGAAAAAGGTTCAAAATTTCATCATTAGTGATAAGAACTTCAAAAATATTTTTTTTTTTTGTAAATTGTAACAATAACTTCAATCAAATAAAAAAAGATTCAAAACTGTAAGTTTAGTGGTTTCATTTTTATTAGCATATATGTATGTTAAAAATTGTTCGATCTCAGTCCTTATTTTAATATAATTTTTTTATTATAATAAAAATTATTGAATTTATATGATGCGTTCTTATTTTTAAGTTGCAGCTTTTATCTGAGTGATGAATTCAAAATGATCTATTTCAAACATTAAACAGACATTGAGTGTTTGAGCATTCGAAAACGATGGATTACATATTAGTTTTTAAATCAAAAATTAAATATTAAGTTTTTTGGAGAAAAAAACGGAATTTAAAAAAAGTACCGAGAATTTATTGGTTAAGTAATGCTTGTATGTTTAAACAAGTAAGAGAGCTATATTCGGCTGTGCCGAATCTTATATACCATTCACCAAATTATACTTTAAAATAAAATTTAAAAAAACAGTTTTTTCAAATTTTTTTTTTTTTAATTTCTTTTAAATAATTTTTTTTTTTTAAATTTATTAGTGAAAAAAATGTATGACAAAAAAATGATTTTTGTGAAAAAAAAATTCGGGTTAAAAAATATTTTTCCCGATTTTGACCCATTGTATGTCCAACTTACTATAGCCTTATATACATCATTGCAATGAACTTTGAAATATCCATCATTAGATATCCATATTGTGTGTATTTATGATTTAGTAATCGAGATATAGAATAAAAATAGGCCAAAAATAGAGGTTGTCTCGGATTTTTGCTCATATCTCCGTTATTTATGGATGGATTTTGCTGATTTTAAATAGGAAACTTTTCGAAAGCATGTTTGACAGAATTATTGAAGATTTGGATCCCGAAGATATCTAGGGTCTTCAGAAAATTGATTTCAACAGACAGACAGACATGGCTAAATCGACTCCGCTATATATAAGGATCCAGAATATATATACTTTATAGGGTCGGAAAATTATATTGTGGAAATTACAAACGGAATGACAAACTTATGTATACCCTTCTCACGAAGGTGAAGGGTATAAAAAGGCTGTTTAAAGAGTTTTGAACCTGAGTATAATCTGCTTTATTTTTCTAAATACAAGACCCCAAATTTGTTAATGGTTAGCAAATAATGTTCATACAGAAATATAAATCATCAAAATTAAAAAAAAAACTGCCATGATTTTTTAGTGAGTTGTTTTTGTAGGACGCTTTACCCAACTAGACAATGCATTTGGCAATGACTTTCATTTAAACCAGCATTTCTTTACTTTGCCAACCAGATCTCGCTTTTATAATAAATTTTAACTGAATTTACAACTAAATTATCAGCCAATAAAACAATTAAGTCATGCTCTAAATTATTGCAACCTTTCAAAAAATATCCTTTTAATACCCATCAATTACTGTTATACGTATATATAATTCTATGTTCATAATAAGCAAGTCTAGACAGTTGTATTTTCTCTTATTGTTGTCTTTCATATCTCTTACAAAAAAACCAACAAAATTCAAAACGTCACCCAGTTTAATAAAATATATTACAAGGCGTCATCGTTACATTGGTTTTTGTACGGATTTGGTAAGTTGAATGTAAAAAAGGGAAAGAAAAAACAGTCTGTCTATTTTTTATAAGAATTAAATCAATTTATCTTGTTATATTTTGTAAGAAGAAAATGTACACATGACAAAAAAAAAACAAACGATGACCTTGAATGCTTTTAAAGTTTTTGTTTTTTTTTCCTTAGGGTGTTTGGCAAAAGGAAACATTAAGGTAAAAGAAATTGCTAGAACAATCTTAATTAGATTATTATTTACTAAGGAATTCTAAAGGTAGAACTTTTTTAATCAATATTTGCTAATAATTAAGGATTTTTAAACCCTCCTTGAAATTCAAAGTAAAAATGTGCATAACAAAATTTACCATAAACATAATATGTACGAAGCCAAAAATATGAGTTTCTCTAAAGATATTTTATTTTAAAGTTTAAACTGGACAAAAATGTACAAGGAATCTTTGATAGAATTCAAATTCTCAATTCTCAAGCGATAATAAATAAACGTTATTAATAACAAGTTAAACTAAGTTTAAACATTTATAATTTACATTGCTTCTCTAAACTAAATGAATGATATAGATGATGTTTATTTCAGTTAAGTTTAATATTTAAAAATAATTGAAATACTTAAACTGAAATTCCACCAGGTAATACCTATGTTAAACTAGGTTTAAGCAGCAATCTATAAAGGTTCATAGAAAGATTGTTAAACTTATCCACAAACATCTTAAACCACGTTTAAATTCTCATAACGCACATTGTAACGCTAAAAGTAAAATTTCATAATGAAACTTTGAATCTAAGAAATCTTATCATCTATATATATAAAAGAGTAACGTTACTGACTGACTGACTGACTGACTGACTGATTCATCATCGCACAGCCCAAACGGTTGAAGCTAGAATCATGAAATTTTAACTGTAGGTTCCTCCCTCCCCAAAACGATCCGATAAGAAGGGATTTTTGTAAATTTGAACGTTTAGGGGGTAAAAAAGGGTAAAAACGGGTAAATTCGGTAACCTTATATCTTCGAAACTAATAAAGATACAAAAAAACTTAAAATTGCATGTTACTCCATTTAAAAAATAAGCTGACAGGTGTTTCGTACTTTTTCGAAAATCGAACCTTTTAGGGGAGAAAACGGGTAAAAACTGTATTTTGGTACTTTTTTGGCACCATACGTATCTTTTAAACTACTAAACATAGAAACAAATTTTAAATCGTATTCATTACATATCAAAAAATAAAAAATATAAGTTTGGTACTTTTTGGAAATTCGAACCCTTAAGGGATAAAAATTGTATTTATTTTTGGTACTTTTTTCATAAAGTATGTTTTTCTACAAATTGATATAGACATATAAATATTTTATTTTAAGCTCCCACCACGATACAGAAATTTATTTGATTAAAATTTTAACACCGCAATGGGGATAAAAATGGTACCAAAAAGGGGGTAAAAACGGAAAAATACATTTTATTTAACATTTTCAGCCAATTTTGATAAATTTTTAACATTGGTTCCTGGATTCATGCAAAAATTAACTAACAGAGTGCTATTTGGAACTCGACTGACAAGATGTATATTTGTCCAAATCCGGGAAAACAGTTTGGTACTTTTTTTAAAACTTATTTTTCTTGAGCACATTAACACAGATTTTAATCGTTTGAGGCATGTCTTTAAGCATAAACAATTTTGGCAAAATGGAATATTTTTAAATTTCAAACTTGAGGGGTGTTCAAGGAGGAAAAGGGCATTTGGTACTTTTTTTCCTAATGGTACTTTTTTTAATATTTTCAATTATTTCACTTATCGACATTAAAGTTAGCTGATATGTATCTGAATGAAGTTAGAGTTAGGAGTAGGGGATAATATTTAGGTACCAAAATGTGAGAACTGAACTATAGGTACTTTTTTGTTCTTCTAATGGTACTTTTTGAATTTTCTTTAATAATGGGCCTAGAAACATGAAATTAAGCATTAATGATAATAAGTGAGTGAGAAGTTTAGGAGGAAACTCTATCGCAGTTTTTTTATATTAGAGTGGTACTTATGGTACTTTTTCTTTATTCTAATGGTACTTTTTCAATTTTCTATAATAATGGACCTAGAAACATGAAACTTAGCATATATGGTAATAAGTGCGTGAGGGTAGACTTTTTGGTACTTTTTCTTTATTCGAATGGTACTTTTTGTAATTTCTTCACGAATGAACCTATAAACATGAAATAAAGGTTATATGGACCCGAATGAGTGGGAAACCGCAAGTGGGGGATTTTTGGTACTTTTTCAATATTCTAATGGTACTTTTTGATTTTTTTGTAATAATGGACATAGAAATTCGAAATTAGGCGTATATGGTCCTAAGTGAGAAAAAATTCAATTGGATACTTCATGGTACTTTTTCTTTATGCTAATGATACTTTTTTGAATTTTCTATAGCAATGGACATAGAAACATGAAATAAAGCATATATGGTCCTAAGTGAGTGAGAATTCTAGAGGGAGACTTTTTGGTACTTTTTCTTTATTCGGATGGTACTTTTTGTAATTTCTTCACCAATGAACCTAGAAACATGAAATAAAGCTTATATGGACCCGAGTGGGTGGGAATCCACAAGTGGCTGCCTTTTGGTACTTTTTCTTTATTCTAATAGTACTTTTTTGAATTTTCTATAACAATGGACTTAGAAACATGAAATTAAGCATATATGGTCCTGAGTGAGAATTTTATGGGGAGACTTTTTGGTACTTTCTCTTTAATCGAATGGTACTTTTTGGAATTTCTTCAACAATGAACCTAGAATCATGAAATAAATCCTATATGGACCCGAGTGTATGGGAATCCACAAGTGGCTGCCTTTTTGGTACTTTTTCTTTATTCTAATGGTACTTTTTGGAATTTCTTCAACAATGAACCTAGAATCATGAAATAAATCCTATATGGACCCGAGTGTATGGGAATCCACAAGTGGCTGCCTTTTTGGTACTTTTTCTTTATTCTAATGGTACTTTTTGATTTGTTTGTAATAATGGACATAGAAACACGAAATTAAGCGTATATGGTCCTAAGTGAGTGAAAATTCAAGCGGACACTTCATGGTACTTTTTATTTATTCTAAAGGTACTTTTTGGAATTTTCTATAGCAATGGACTTAGAAACATGAAATTAAGCATATATGGTCCTAAGTGAGTGAGAATTCTGGAGGCAGACTTTTTGGTACTTTTTCTTTATTCGAATGGTACTTTTTGTAATTTCTTCACCAATATACCTAGAAACATGAAATAAAGCTTATATGGACCCGAATGAGTGGGAAACCACAAATAGGGAACTTATGGTACTTTTTCTATATTCTAATGGTACTTTTTGATTTTTTTGTAATAATGGACATAGAAGTACGAAATTATGCGTATATGGTAATAAATGAGTGAAAATTCAAGCAGACACTTCATGGTACTTTTTCTTTATTCTAATGGTACTTTTTTGACTTTTCTATAGCAATGGACTTAGAAATATGAAATTAAGCATATATGGTCCTAAGTGAGTGAGAATTCTAGAGTGAGTGAGAATTTTAGGGGGAGACTTTTTGGTACTTTTTCTTTATTCGAATGGTACTTTTCGTAATTTCTTCACCAATGAATCTAGAAACATGAAATAAAGCTTATATGGACCCGAATGAGTGGGAAACCACAAATAGGGAACTTATGGTACTTTTTCTATATTCTAATGGTACTTTTTGATTTTTTTGTAATAATGGACATAGAAGTACGAAATTATGCGTATATGGTAATAAATGAGTGAAAATTCAAGCAGACACTTCATGGTACCTTTTCTTTAATCGAATGGTACTTTTTGTAATTTCTTCAACAATGAACCTATAAACATGAAATAAAGGTTATATGGAGCCGAATGAGTGGGAAACTACAAGTGGGGGCTTTTTGGTACTTTTTCTGTATTCTAATGGTCCTTTTTTAACTTTTCTATAGCAATGGACTTAGAAACATGAAATTAAGCATATATGGTCCTAAGTGAGTGAGAATTCTAGGGGGAGACTTTTTGGTACCTTTTCTTTAATCGAATGGTACTTTTTGTAATTTCTTCAACAATGAACCTATAAACATGAAATAATGTTTAGATGGAACCGAGTGAGTGGGAAACCACAAGTGGGGGCTTTTTGGTACTTTTTCTATATTCTAATGGTACTTTTTGATTTTTTGTAATAATGGACATAGAAGTACGAAATTATGCGTATATGGTAATAAGTGAGTGAAAATTTAAGCGGACACTTCATAGTACTTTTTCTTTATTCTAATGGTTTTTTTTTTTGACTTTTCTATAGCAATGGACTTAGAAACATGGAATTAAGCATATATGGTCCTAGGTGAGTGAGAATTCTAGGGAGGGACTTTTTTGTACTTTTTCTTTATTCGAATGGTACTTTTCGTAATTTCTTCACCAATGAATCTAGAAACATGAAATAAAGCTTATATGGACCCGAGAAGTGGCTGCCTTTTGGTACTTTTTCTGTTTTCTAATGGTACTTTTTGAATTTTCTGTAATAATGGACATATAAATGAAATTAAGCGTATATGGCACTAAGTAAGTGACAAATCAAGGGGATACTTCGTGATACCTTTTCTTTATTATAATGGTACTTTTTTAAATTTCTTAAGTGAATGATAATTCTAAGGGGATACTTTTTGGTACTTTTTCGTACTTTATTCGAATGGTACTTTTTGTATTTTCTTCACCAATGAACATGATATAACGCTTATATAGACCTAAGCGAAAGAAAATCTACAAGTGGGAACATTATGGTATTTTTTCTTTATTCTAATGGTACTTTTTAAATTTTCTATAATAATGGACCTAGAAACATAAAATTAAACATATATGGTCATAAGGGAGTGAGAATTTAAGGGGCAGTCTTTATGGTACTTTATCTATATTCGAATAGTACTTTTTGTATCTTCTTCACCAATGAACTTAGAATTGTGAAATAAAGCTTATATGATCCCGACCGATTGGGAATCCACAAGTGGGGGCTTTATGCTACTTTTTCTATATTATAAAGGTACTTTTTGAATTTTCTCTAATAATGGATTTAGAAATACCAAATTAACTGCATATTGTTTTAAGTAAGTGAAAACTCAAAGAGAATACTTAATACTTTTTCTTTATTCTAATGGTACTTTTTAAATTTTCTATAATAAATCTAGAAACATGAACATAATATTATATGGACTCGAGCGAGTAGGATTCTATAACTGGGAACATTATGGCGCTTTTTCATTATTCTAATGGTATATTTTGAATTGTCTATAATAATGGACCTAGAAATATAAAATATATGCTCCTCAGTGAGTAACTAACTTTTTTAATATATTAAATTAGTTAGCTTAAATACAATAAGAATAAGAATCTAAAAAAGGAACTCACAGGTACTTTTTTCTAACTAATAATATTTTTTGACTATTTTATAAAATTAAACCTAAAAATTCAAAATTAGGCACACATGATTCGGAATGAGTTAGAATTCACAAAAGGTGACTTTAGTGGTACATTTCTTTAGCATTTTCTATAAAAATGATGGGTCTAAATGGTACTTTTTTATTATAATAATACATTTCGAATGAGCTAGAAGCCACAATACAATGATTCAATAAACATGAATCTAGAGGCATGTTATCCTGAATTAGCTTTAATTTACAAAGGGAGACTTAATAGTACTATTTCTTTCATCCAATTGGGGTGGCGAAGCGCACCGGGTTTATTGCTAGTATTTAGATAAAAGTAATAACAAATAAACTTCAGTAATAACAAGTTAAACTAAGTTTAAACTCTGATAGTGTACATTGTTACACAAAAAGTGACTGAAGGAATTTAATTTTAGTTTTCTTTTAAATTTTTAAAACATTAAAAAAATTTCAAATCAGTCAAATTAAACCAAGCCAAAACTGGAATAAACCAGGTTTGCGCTAAGAATTCAATGAATGATATGTATTTAACTTAAAGTTTAAACATACAAATATTACTTGAATTAATGCTGTTTAAGATAAGCTTAACCAAAATGAAATTAATGCTGGTTAAGATAAGTTAAAACTCGAAAACACAAATAAACCACATAATTAAAAAGTTAAACTAAGCTTAAACTCTCTTAATATACATTACTAAACTTAAATTCATTGACTGTTAATTGTTTTACTTCAGTCAAAAATATGAAATTAATATAAATCGCTATACTTTTATTAACTCTGGTTAAACTTAGTTTAAACTGGATAAAACAAAGTTTAAGTTAAAATTCCTAAACATTCATGAAAAGGGTAAAAAATGTAAACCGTAGCAAAGAGCTGTACTTGCAAACTGAATTAAGTAAAGGTTAAACTCCAATAACATGATAAAAATTTTACAACAAAAAATTTATTTTTATGAAAAAAAATTCCGGGTAAAAAATATTTTTCCCGATTTTGACCAATTGTATGTCCGACTAACTTTGGCCATTTATACGCCGTTACAAAGGTCTTTGAAATATCTATTATTGGATATCCATATTGTCTATATTATTGACTTAGTAATCCAGATAGATAAAAAATGGAGGTTGTCCTGGTTTTTTCCTTATATCTCAGCCATTTGTGGACCGCTTTTCTCGATTTCCAATAGCAACCAAATTGGAAAATTGCCGATATACTGATGTATCAAACATGTTTGTAAGTTTTTCAGGGGATTTAGAAAGCTGATTTCAACCGACAGACGAACAGACAGACATGGCTATATCGACTTCGCTATCTATTATGTTACAGAATATCTTTATGGGGCCCAAATGAAGAATGAAGAAATTTCAAACGGAATGACAAACTTATATATACCCTTGCCACTTATGGTGAAGGGTATAAAAATATTACACATCTTCAAATTAAAATTAATGCTGGTTAAGATAAGCTAAAACTCGAAAAAATAAAAAAAACACATTAATAAAAAGTTAAACTAAGCTTAAACTCTTTTAATATACATATCTAAACTTAAATTCATTGACTGTTAATTGTTTTACTTTCCTAAACTTTTATTAACTCTGGTTAAACTTAGTTTAAACTGGAAAAATCTAAGTTTAAGTTCAAATTCCTAAACATTCATGGAAAGGATTACAAATTTAAACCGTAGAAAAGAGCTGTACTATACAAACTGAATAAACTAAAAGTTAAACTCTAATAACATGCCTTATTATAAATCAAAATCCTTTAAAGGATATTTGATTTAATTCAGTTTAATAAAGGGTCTTCCAATTGGGACTTTCGTTGAAGCTACCTCTGTCAAATTAACTGCCATTAATTCAGTTTGTTTTGCGAAATCACCATGGGCGTAGCTTTCAACAACATGTGCAAATGATAAAATAGTTTTATCTAAATGGGTGTTCTGTACTGATATACCATAGCAAAGAGCTAAGCTGAATTAAATCAAAATTAAACTCCAATATCGTACCTTATTATAAACCAAAATCCTTTAAAGGATATTTAATTTATTTCATTTTAATAAAATATCTTCCTATAAAGACTTCCGTTGAAGCTTCATCTGTTGAATTGGCTGTCATTTATTCAGTTTTCTTTGCCCAAGTTTTTGGACGGATACAGCGTTCAACAGCAAATTATAAAGTTATTTGATCAAAATGGGTGTTCTGTTCGGGCAACGTTCCACGCTCTTCGCTCATTTTATGCGATCAGACCCATTTCTGGATGAATGGGTACGTCAACAAACAAAATTGTCGTATTTGGGACGATACCAATCCACATGATATACAAGAGCGTCCAATGCATCCCGAAAAACTCAATGTTGTGGATATTGGCGGCGTCATCGTTCCATATTTCTTTGGCCAGCACCGTCAAAGGCTAGCGCTATAAGTCGATGACTACTTTTGGCTAGAATTGGACGATATAGACACCAACGACACGTCGTTTTACCACATTGGACATTCAGCACGAGCATTTTGAGGGCATGGTCATCTCACGTGGAGGTGATGTTGGATATTTCTGATGCGCGTCACACTGCGAAGTCGCATTTGCTCAATGTTAAATTCCATACATAATGTCATCGATAGGACTTTCAAACGAATAAAAACTATCGATGATATCTCTTTGTGTTATTTAAATTTAAAGATAATACTAATATAAATCCTTAAACTCAAATTTTGCTTGGTTTAACTATGCATGAAAAAACAAAGATAAAGCAAAAAGTCATAAAGAATAGTTACAACAAATAAAAATTACATTATTAGATGTGTTCATAATCTGTCACACAGAACTCAGTTAAAAAACAATTTGGTACAATTTCAAACAAACTAAATATTTTGTTTCCTCACGAAACAAACTTGCTGTTTTAATTTGTTTATATGCAGTTTATTACTTAAATTTAATATATGGAAACAAAAGAATTAAATAATTTGTTTGTTTTATTAGAATACCATTAGAAAGTGGAGAAAGTGAAATGTGTTGAGCAATATCGCACGAACTAAATGCATGTTGAATGGCATTTTAAAAATAAAATATGTATTAAAATAAAAATAAAAATAAAAACCCCAATAAATGCTACACGAGAGGTTAAATGTTATCATTAAAATATAATAAACATTATTAACAAAGTAGGATAATTGGTAAGTTTTTAAAAAAAAGTTTAAATACAAAATTTAAAACAAAATTTAATTAAAAGATTTTTCATATAAAACCTACGACACAGTTTTTAAAAAATTCTTTGATAATTGTGAATTAAATTACTTGAAAAAGTCTTGAGTTTATAGAAGAGAGAGGAAGAAAAACAAGAACATCTTTCCAATCTCCTCTTCTCTCTCATCAACAAACTCAAGACTTGCGCAAGTAAACTTGACATGTGTGATGCAGCACTAACTTTTAAATTATACCTCGCATATTCGTACGTTTTATACAATCACTGAATAGATGGAAACAAATTAAACTGAATCTGTAAAGTAATATATTGAAACAAAATTAAAAAAAAAAAAGTGCAGCAAAAATAATTTTAATATTTTTCTAAAAGACTATTGCAATTATTTGATTAAAAATAGAATAAATATCATTGAATAATTATCATAATATATAAAACTAATTGTTATTCATAGCGAGTAAACATTTTTTTTAAGAGACAATTCAATAAAAACCTTCAGAACGAAATAACCTAAGCAAACAAAATTTAAATAAACAGTTCAAAAAGTATAAAAAATTAGTCAGTTTCATTCATAGTAATAGTTTGTTACACTAAAGCCAGCCTTTCAATTGAATTTGATTTAATTTAGCTTTTGTTTTTCTTTTTCTTTTGCATGCTTAGTTTTGTTCGTTCTTAAACAGGTTTTTTTTTTAACAAACTACCTTTAATCATTTACCGCCTCATTAATATACAGCTTTATTATAAACATACAAAACACTACTTTTTCTCATTGCCAATATTAGGAATTTTTAATAAATTAACAGTTAACAAATTTTCCTTTTTATTAAAAAAGCTTAATAACATGAAAAAACCCTCCATAAACTATAAACATTCAAATAAAAAATCAACATTTTGCAATACATTTCTTTAATTTCTATTCTTCGTTTGTTTAATTCCCGCTCTAAGCGAAAAGAGAAAGTATTTTGTTGTTTTTTTTTTACAAACCACTCAACATTAAAGCAAAGCAACGAAAAATAAAACAAACTTTTTAAAAATATTAAAACAAATTTAAAAACAAATAAAAAAAAAAAACCAACAAACCAGCAAAGTCAACAACAAAATTATATATTTTCTTAACTGACCACAAAACATGACATGGCAGAGTGATGAAATATTTTCCATTGTTGGCTTTTGTTTAAAACTTTGTAAATACTATTTTTAAAGTAAAGTTAATAATAGGTTTAAGCCACTAGTTATTCTGTTGACAACTATTAGAGGAAATGTCTAAATGTATAATGTCTAAGCTTTGGCTAATAAGAAAATAATTAGTTAATATTATAATAATGATTATTAGTAATGTCTAAGCAATATTCAAAACTTAAAATTAATTAAAAACATGAAGAGAATATAGGGCAAAAATTTCATTATGAATCTTTGAAACAATTAAAAGCCTCATCACTAGATAAGAGCGATTATAAATAAACTTTGTTAATAACAAGTTAAACCAAGTTTAAACACTCATGTACATTGTTCACAATTAATGTAAAAGTAAATTATTAATATTAAAAACTATTCCTTGAACTAAAAACCAGATAGTTTAAATAAACCTAGTTTAACCAAAAATCTATAAATATTCATATAAACAAGTAAGAGAGCTGTATTCGGCTGTACCATATATTTTATACCCTTCACCAAAGTATACTTTAAAATAAAAATTTTAAATATTTTTAGGTAAACAAAATTACATTTTTTTTTTCAAAATTGTTTTTAAAAATTAATTTTTTTTTTTTTTCAAAATTGGTTTTCAATTTTTTCAAAATTGTTTTTCAATTTTTTTTTTTTAATTTCAAGTTTATTAGTGAAAAAAAAATCGGTTTAAAAAATGTTTTTCCCTTTATCCTTATATACATCGTTGCAATGGACTTTGAATAGGGTTTTCCAACAAGAGGTGTTATTTTGAATCACCCGGTATTTCGGTAGCTGTCACTTTTGACAGATAGAAACTACGCCATTACTAAAAATGGAACGACACACGCTTCAACAACGAATTGAAATTATTAAAATTCACTACAAAAATGATGAAAATCTTGCAGTCACAGTTCGCAAATTTAAAGCATTTTTGGGTCGTCGTGAAGCACCTTGTCGAAGTGCAATACAGAAATTGATGGAAAAATTCAAGCTGTTTGGAAAATTTAGTGATGTGAAGTACAAAAACCCTTGCACGTCGCTGTGCACGGCTGACTGTTTGGTTAGGTTTATGGTCCAGCGGGGTCATTGGACCTTAATTTTTCGAAAATGAGATTGGATCAACAGTTACGGTTAATGGATTGCGCTATTGAGAGATGATTAATGATTTCTTATCGTCGGAGTTGGATGATATTGATCTGGACAACGTTTACTTTCAACAAGACGGCGCTACGTGCTACACAAGCAACGAAACCATTGCTCTTATACGGGAAAAGTTTCCAGACTGTGTTATCTCTCGAAGAGGTGATCACAATTGGCCACCGAGATCTTCTGATTTAGCATCTTGCGACTTCTTTCTTTGGGGCCACAAAGATAAGGTCTACGCCAACAGCCCAGCGTCGATTCAAGGCCACAAAGATAGAATTCGTGAGGCTATCGTGGACATAAGGCAGCCACTTTGCGATTTGGTTATGGAAAATATATTAAAAAGTATTTGGTCATGTAAGCGTGGTCGTGGTGACCATTTGGCTGATGTTGTTTTTCGTTATTAACGTCATGCCTTCCTCTTTATTATGAAATAAACATCCGATCATTTAACTCAAAAATTTTCATTTTTTTTTTTTTTTTTTGAATGCCAAAATAATACCTCTTGTTGGAAAATCCTGTATCATTAGATATTCATATTGTCTATATTAATGAATTAGTAATCCAGATATAGATGAAAAATAGGCCAAAAATCGAGGTTGTCCCGGAATTTTCCTTATATCTTAGCCATTTATGAGCCGATTTTCTCGATTTTCTTGTTGTATCAATTATTTTTGTAAGTTATTTGGGGGCTACGGAAAGTTGATTACAACATGCAGACGGACATGGCTATATCGACTTCGCTATCTATAACGATCCAGAATATATATACTACTTTGTTGAATCGCAAATGAAAATGTAGAAATTACAAAAGGAATAACAAACTTATATATTCCCTTGCCACTTATGGTGAAGGGTATAAAAAGATTTAACAATATAAGAAGTCTAAAAATTTAAATTTTAAACTAAGTTTAAATGCACATAATGTACATTGTTACACTAAAAGACAAAGAATATCATTTAAAATAAAGCCCGTTTGAAAATTTTCACATTTGTACTGAAATTTGGTTAAACTTCTTTAATAACAAGTTAAACTAAGTTTATACCATCATTTTTACTGTAAAGGTAAATTAATATTATTGCTGATGTTTCTTTTATTATTTTAAACTATTAAAAATCATTATACTGACAATTAAATAAATTAAAGCAAGCTTAAACTTAAATAAACCAGGTTTAAGCAAAAATCTATAAAGATTCATACTAAATAATACTAAACTTAACCACAAACTAGGTACAGAATAAGTAAACTGAAAAAATTAATATTTAAACTAAGCTTAACCTCAAATAAAGTAAGCTCAAAGTCTGATAATGATATTTGGTTTACTTCAGGGTAAAATTTAAAACTATTTAAATTCTTTAATCTCAAATTATTTATGACAGTAAAATCTAAGTTTAAGTAAAACTTCGCAAAGAATCTTTGAAAGTTTGAAAACCCTTAAGTTTAACTAAAAGCGATAATAAATAAACTCTTTTAAACTCATGTTAAATTAAGCTTAAGTATTCTTAATGTACATGTTTACACAATAAGTAAAAAATCATGAAAGAATCTTTGAATCTAATCATCTGTAGATAATTGGAATCATAAATAAACTTTATTTATAAGTTAAACCCTTTAAATATTACATTATAGGTAATTGAATGTTGTTTATTACTGTTAAACCAAGCTTAAACTGAAATAAAACACGTTTAAGCTAAAACCTATAAAGATTCATAGAAAGAATATTAAACTTAAATATAAATTAGGAACAAAATAAATTAATTGAAAAAATTAATTTTTAAACTAAGTTTAAACTCATTATGTAGATTGCTACATTAAGAGCTTTTTTTTTACTTGTTAGTTAAACGTAGCTTAAAGCGCTGTTCAGTTAAACCTGAAACAAATTTAAGTGGACTATATATAACCCATGATTGCATTTTTCATTAATGAATATGAACTGTCAATTTTGTAAGCATTGCCATACTTTTAAGTCAAATCAGATGTGCATTCCTCAAAATTGTTCATATAAATATGGTAATATTTAAATTTTATTAAAAAAAAAAACTTTTATAACTTTGTAAATAGAAAAAGTAAAATTAAAGAAATAAAATGGAAATTAAAAATTGTATTGAAGTTCATAAAGCAAAACAAAATATTTATCAGCTAATTTTAAAACAAACAAAATAGAAATTCTTTTAAAACTGGCGCGCTGAATTATTTAATATTATGTTTGGTTATCACTAATTTCAACATTATTATTACAAATAAATAAACAAATTAGTCATTTCGAAAATAACTCAATACATTTTATAAAGCAAAAATAAATTGTTGTACTAAAAAGATAAAACCAACGCTAAAGACATGTTTTGAATACTAAATTAAATAATAAAATACAGCATTATTTTGTCGCCGATTAAGTTTTTAATTAGTCTTAATGCACATTTTAATGGCCGACTACTTAAAATCTAAAATCTTTTTAATTGATCAATTTATTGTGTAATAAAGATAATGAAATACTCTTTTTTTCTTTGAATTTAATTTTTATATTTTATTTAATGAATTAAAACTCACTACATTTGTGTAATTTTTATCAGTTTATTAACTTTTCATGAGAATAAATGGAAAATTTCTCTTTAGTGTTTTTGTTCAATTTGTGTTCCAACATATATTTATCAAAATTGCGCGAAATGTAGTTGATTGAAAAAGCAAATGTGTGAATGTTTTTGTAGGTCATGGTCTTAATGTAAATTTGTGTATATTTTACAAATGCAAATCAGGCATTTGATTAAAAGTTTGTCAACTTAAGTTTGACACTAAAAGATAAGAGTCATTGTTGAGGGGTTTTATTTTTTTGACAGTTATTTGGTTATACGTTTTAGGTACTTTTCCAAAAAAAAAATCATAATTATTAAAAATTTTTTGCGGAGTAAGAGAAAAGAGATAGATGTTGACCAATAAAAGTAAATATTTGATAAATTAATAAATATTGTTAATAGAAAGTAATTGTAAAGTTTAAGAAATATGTAAATACATTTTCATATATTCTGCAATAGAGAGTATTTCTTTTTTTTAAGTATAAGTATTTTAAAATTACGAAATTCCTTAAAAAAGCCTATCATATTTTTTGTTGCATGTTTGTAAATTGGGCTGCCATATATTTCCTGATATATAAAGAGAAATGTTGAAAAATATCAATAATATATTTATGTAATATGAAATAAATGAAATTGTAATAATTTGTTTTTCAAAATCACTACTTCTGGAACGACTATAACCACAACCACTTCAGATTCATTTATAACAATTTTAACCATAGAACTAGTGATATCGCGCAACTACTAGTAAAACCCAATCTGAAGAACAATTTTGTTATTATTAAGAAATTATATAGAGTTCTTATTAAACTTTTTTAGAACTAGTATCTAGATTAGTTCTATAGAACACAAACATTGAATTTTGTAAAATGGAACATATGATAGATTTGGACGAATCTTTTAGACTAATTGCATTAGGTACTTTAAAAACAACTGAAATATTTCTTTTCAAAATCGTTTTTAAGAGAATTCATAGTGGGCATTTATAACTATTCGTTAAATATATCTAAAAATAGATAATGCAGCCACATTTCCTTAACTGGTTCCCAGAAATACAAGTCGGACCAACTTCGGCTTACTGATTTGAAATGTTTACAACTTGTCATCATACTAATGTATAAAAATTGCTTAATTTTGCTAGCGAAAGAAAATTTTAAACTTTTTGAACAATTTCATTATGAGCTTTGAATCTACTTTTGATACCATTAAAAGTCTTCAAGTATGCAGTGATAATGAATAAAGAAAGAATGAAATCAATAAAGGAGAATAAAAATGACAAATAATATTCTCCATCCCTAGGTCGGACGACTGTGTGTTTCATATAGTACATTTGTGAACAAACCGGTACTTCAGACAAATAATACTAGATTCATTGGTGACACATCTCTGGCACATTCTAGATCATGAAAGAGGCCTGTAACAAGATGTAATAATCTCCGATATCAGATCCTTACCAAAAGTCAAGATGTTCTTGGTTCTTTCTCTTGCAACAGATGGCCAAAGCATACTGGATAAATTGTGATACTAGACCACTTGAGTTCTGTGTCTTCCATTGCCCATTTCTCTATCAAATTCGACCCGTTGTTTGCACATTTATCAGAGATTTCATTCCCCGTATGCCATCGTGACCTGGAACCCAAATTAAATAAGTTGGGCCAGTGAATCAATACATTCTAAAATATATTTCGACCTAATTACGTTGGTGTTAAGATCCTTGATTGACGCAAGACTGTCCACATAGGTATTTATGCCCGAATTTTCGAAATTTAATTCCGGTATTCTTCTCTCAGCTGTACAGGTTGCATTGACCTCTGCCTGGAAAACATTGCAGGTGTCAGGCAGTGTGAGACAGACCAAAAGCACGAGTTCAACTGATAAGATACCTGCACCTGCACCCGTTTCCTTCAGTGTAAATTGAGATTGGGTTCGCTGCCCAGTCATCCCTTGTCGGTATTCTAATTATTATTTAAATAAAAACATAAAACCATAAAATGGGCGATATTTCAATTTAAAATATTTAGTCAGATTCGTGATCAGCATATCAAAATTAGTAATAAAACATAGCTTGCATTCTCTAAAATAATTGATTGAAAAATTAATATTTTAAAAAGGTAGAGGATTTTGCATTTTTTTAAGATAGAGAAATTTTAAATTACCTATTATTTTTTTCCTTTTAAATGTATAACACAAATGAGGACTTATTTGCTGAAACAAACGTTCACATTTTATGCAAATCTAGGTAGAGTGTATTAAATATAGTATGCCAATAAAGAAATAAATTTTTTTTATTAAATTAACTCTAAAAACATTCCACAAACTTTCCCAAAAATTACTAAATAATTGGACAGCATTTTTATTTACATTCCATTAAACTTGTCTTCTTCACACAAACATTTGTTTACATTTTTATTTTCCAACTTAACACACATGACATTTCTCTCAAAACAAATGGTGAATTTCGTTGGAAGCAAAAAAAAAAAAACTACATTGAAAACAAATACACCAAAACAGAAAAGAGAATGAAATAAAAACAAAGAATAAACAAAGCAGCTGCAAATGAAATGGTGAAATTCGTGTAAAAAACACACATAGAAAAAGGTGGAAATAAATAAAAATGCAAAACGAACTAAAAAGGAGCTGCCATAAAAAAAAAATTCAATGACAATAGAAAAATACCTGGCCAAAATATGAAAAAAAAGAAATACATAACAGACATCAGCCGCTATGCAATTTATTAAAAATTATATGTTTTACAACAACAACAATTGTTTACATACCTGGTCGATCCAATGACTGTCGTCGACTCATTGGCAGTTTTTTGTTGTTGGTATTGTGAAGAGCAGCTAATTTAAATAAATCCCAGAACTATTGTTGTTGACAAGAAAAACTGGCCAGAGTTTTGAACTCCTTGTGGTAATAAACAGCAAATGGAAGAAAAGGTTTAAAAACTTGTTGACACATTTGGATGATTCAAATTACACACACTCACACACATTCGCTTTAATATTATCATTACTAATTATATAATTTTTCTTTTTTCAAACATTTTTCTTAACTATTTTCAAGTTTTCAAAAGTTGTTGGTATTAGGTATTTTCTTTGCAACTTTTCTTTCGTTATAAATTTTTTAGTATACCGCAAAAATTTTTTGATATTCAAATGAAATGAATGGTAGGTTAGGAGAAAAAAACAAAATCAGACGTCGACGCACTAAGGTAATTAAAACGACGAGGTGAAACAATATTCACACAATACAACACTTTTAATCAAATTCACATACGCACACACATACACGTCGCCAAATCTCACACTCTGGGCAGTGGTACGGTGAGATAAAACGAAATAAATTAGAAATTTTATTTTTTCTTCATAAATTTTACAACAAAGATGGATGAAAACTTTTTCTCGCTTAATAAAATTTATTGCTTTTTTACAAATTCTTTGTTTTCACTTAATTTATTGCAAACTAATTGGTTCATTTGTGTAATTTCTTATAATTTACAATTTTTTTTTTACTTTTTCCCATATTTTTTAGGGATTTTCTTTACACGTAAAAATTTTACGCTGCCGACGACGCAGCCATTTAAAAGAAAACTGTGGTGAGAACGTCAAAGTCAATTGTCAGATCAGAAATCACAACAAACACACACAATCACTCGAGAGGTGGTGTAATTTGCACTGCAACAAATCATTCACAATAATGTTTCAATTTTGCCATTTACTTATGTGCTCTCTTCGTCGAAAGAGATAGCTATTGTAAAATATACTAATAGTGTTTCTTGCTCTCTCTTTAACTGCATTTATTTGTAGTAAAAAAATGTACGAAGAAAAAATTAGTTTGTAAATAAAATATAACTAAAATTTTTCAATTCTCAAAAACTTTGTCACTTTGTTTTTATTTAAATCACTTGGCTTGACAATTATTTTGTGAACGCGTTATTATTTGTTGTACTTTATCACTGTTTGTTCTTGCCTTTGTGTCGTCTTTTTTATTAAAAACAGACACACAAACTTTCTTGTCTGCTTGTATGTAGTCAAAAAAAAAGTTTAGTCCCTAGGAACGTCTACAGATTTTATTTACATTTTACTCTTAATATTGTGACTTTTTTAAATGAATTTTTATTCACACTCACTGAGTCTATATTGATCTATTGTTTTTCACTAAATTTTGTTAATTATTTTACGTTAAAACCCGTAAATATTGCAAATTTGGTAAAGGAACCTCGAACGTGTGTTTGTGGCAGACTTCACCTTTTTGTCTGTGGTGTGTATACAGTTTTTTCTTGTAGAGTGGTGGGATTGTAACATCTGACAACAGAGTTGTCTTTATTGGGCGTAATTCTGTACAAAATCAGTATTACCACACCTTGTGTAATGGCACGTATTGTGTGATAGAATGAATCTTAAATTACAAGATTGATTGATTATTATATATACCCTTCACCATGAGTGTCATTCCGTTTGCAATTTCTACATTTTTCATTTGCGACCCCACAAAATGTATATATTCTGGATCGTTATAGATAGCGAAGTCGATATAGCCATGTCCATCAATCAGTCTGTATGTTGAAATCAACTTTCCGTAGCGCCCAAATAACTTACAAACATAATTGATACATCAAAATGCAAATGGCTGAAATATAAGGAAAAAACCGGGACAATCGAATGCTAGATATTTTAAAGTCCATTGCAACGATATATATAAGGTTATAGTAATTTGGACCTACAATGGGTCAAAATCGGGAAAAATATTTTTTAATCAATTTTTTTTAAATAGCAATTTCTGCCTGAAGATATAGACTTTTTGGTACCAATCTATTAATATAGTATTTTCCCTCCTTATTATAAGTATCTAAATTAGGAAGCAGATATTCACTTTTTGAATTATCTGAAATTACACAAAATAAATCATAGATACTTTTAGATGTGCCGGGCCTACGGAGGGTCGAATTTTTTTTAAAAAATATCACCTATATTGGCGATAAAATTCCAAACAAAATAAAGAAAACCTGGTAACAGTTATTTTGTCCCTATAAAAAGTTAAACGCATCCAAAATTGGAACATGTAAAAGGTGCCGTATTTTTAAAGTTTTTGTCCCAAAAATAACCATATATTTTTTCTTTTGTAGAAAAAAAATTCTTCGGGACTATATACAATTTTTATATGATCCGGAAAGAGAATTTAATGCAAAAGCGTATAAAGTAAATTTTGGCTCAATTAAGCGGTCACACCACCCCCCAGACTTATCCAAACTTGCCCTATTATTAAAAATAATGTAGATTTGAGTAAAGAATTCTAAAATGGCAAAGCAACGATCCTGGAAAAAGCTTCATATTTGTATAACCCTATATACTTTTAACTGTCTACAAAGTTGTTTTACTATCACACGGTATATAACGTCACAGTAGGCACTTTTCTAAAAAAAACTCAGTTTTGGAACACATTTTCCCCTGTTTAGGAATTTCGGTATTTGAGAATAAAAAAATTTCAAAAATTATAATGTCGTTGATTTAAGGATAAATGAGTCTATATTAGTTCCAAATTTTGTTATGATATCTTTAACCATTTAAATTTTATATTAATTCAAATTCTATATATTTTTCTTCATGGAAAATCACCATATTATAATTTTTTAAGCTTTTAAAGTAAATGACGTCCCAAAAATATGTAAAATGATTTAATTTTACTAAAATATGAATCTTCAAGTCCTAAGGTTTTCAACAATATCAAATACTTATATAAAAAGCCTTTAATTGCTCCTCAGAAGTTCCACAAACCTTGCTCCCCTTGGAAAATTTGTACATTTTTTTCATAAAAATTTGTTTTTGTTTTCACATAGTTTTTTACTAATACATTCTCAGCACTTAGGTTTTTGACAACTGAATTAGAGGTCTTTGACAGGAAAGTTTCCGCTCTATATATATTTCTCTATGTTCCTAACCATTTTCATAATCATAGGACTGCCACCAAAATGTATGATTTTTTTAAAACAATTTTTGTAAAATTGTAGATTTTGTTGAAAAAATTCCGTTATTTGTATAAATGGCGAATTGTTGATTTTTTAAAAATCTATGAATATTTGTAAAATTGTCGATTTTTTTATATTTGCATCAAATGATTTTTTCCCATTTATTTTTAAAAATAACCTGACTTTTACAAAAAATTATTGTGCAATTTTTGGCACTATTTCGATTATATTGGCACTCGAACACGATCGATACTATTTTAAAATATGTATTACGAATGAGTATTAAATTTGAATATGGATTTTAAATGTAAAACAATTCAAAAAGTTTTAAATTTTTGCGGAATATTTTAAAAATAAAGAAACCTACCAGATACCAAATATGATAAATTCACCACTCTTACCTTTTCAATACAAAACACAGTAGTACTCTAATGATTGATTAAGTAATAGTTCAAATTAAACACACAAAGTTTCGAATATTCTTTATTAACACTGTCCAACAAATTAAGACCTTTTGATTATGTATAAAATTAATTTAAATCCTGTTTATTTCCTGACGCGTAATTTCGGCAGTATTGCTCCCCTTTGTCACGTTTTAAAAATCAATTTGGCACTAAGTATTAATGTTAAAATCACAAAGATTCTTGATTATTAGTGTTGTTATACCTACAACCAAACAATATGAAGGGTATATTGATTTTATCATTCCGTCATTCCGTTTGTAACACATCAAAATATTTGTTGCAGACCCTCATTAGTATATATATTCCGTTGAAAACACAGTTAGCAAGGAGCTAACTGGCTGAAATTTTTCATGAATACTCTCTTTTGATAAGATTTGTTTGGTATTGAAAAATGATTTCATCTAGCCCCCATACAAATGTCGCCCCGGAAAACTGAGCAGTCATAAATATGTTGATTATGGGCAATTCAGATAAAATTTAGCACAAATTAGTTATAAATAGTCTGAAATTATACTGAAAATGGTATACATATAAGATTTGGCAAGCACTCTCTTAATTGTTTCTATTGAAAACTCATAAATTTTATTGAGAAATCTGAACACGGTAAGCAGTCAGCCTAATTTAAAATGAACTGTATTATCACGGAAAATAACAAACCTTAGATAACAACCATTATTACTAAAAAACCTGCATTATCATTGTAAACATTATTTATAATTGATAAAACGGTACCACTATTGTCAAATTTCCAATTCATAATTAATGTAGTACGTAAACATAGTTTTTAACCGTATAAATATTGTTATAGCCGAGACAAGAACCATATAAAATACAGTATACTAATTTATTGTGTTGCCAACCAAATTCATGGTTGCATTAACCAATATAAAAATCAAGGTGGATTTCTTTAACCAATGATTATAAAGAGCAAAAATACTTGTGTTGAAAACAAAATCTATTCAGTGTAGATTGCAACCAATCATTTATATATTTGTAAAAGTAATGTGCAGTAATGAAAAACGATGATTTAGTGATGCTTGAGAGAAAAGTAGGCAACAAATAATTTTTTTATGTACAGATTAAAAATGATAAAGAATGTTCATCTTAAAGAACGAAAAATGCTATGTTTTTAATACTTTCTGTAACTGTAAGTTTTCCCAGCAAAAACTCTACTTAACTAGTAAGCCAGCAAGTAATATTCTAGCTAAGCTAAGTGATAACTAATTATTATTTGACTGAAACACTAGTTATTTTTGTTCGCAATTTGGAAACATTCAGGAATATGTACTTAATTCATTCCAAAACAAGTAAGAAAGTATGGTCGGTCAAGCCCGACCTTATAATACCCTATACTAAGTAAATGAGCAAAATCATTATTCTTTCAAAATTTCAATAATTTATATTCGTGAGTGATTTTCGAAAGTGGACCTTATATGGGAGCTATGAAAAATTATGGACCGATCACCATGAAATTTGGTCATGTGATTAATGTCTATATGAAAGTTATTTATGTTGCATTTTATGTGTATACCAACATTTTAAGGAGATTTATGCTCGTTAAAGTGATTATCGGAAGCAGGTCTTATATGAGAGCTGTGACTAATTATGGACCGATCATAACAAAATTTGGTGACATAAATTCGGTATATATAAAATTTATTTGGAGAAAAACTTGTGTAGATACCTATATAAATTAAACATTTATGACCGATAAAGTCCAATTTCGGGAGGACATTTGTATGGGGGCTAGGTGAAATAATGGACCGATTTCAGGCAGTTTCAATAGGATTGGTCCTTGGGCAGAAAAAATGATATGTACTAAAATTTATCGAAATATCTTCAAAATTGCGACCTGTATTCTGCGCACAAGGTTTATATGGACAACCAGTCAGCCAGCCAGACGGACGGACGGACGGACGGACGGACGGACATCGTTTAATCGACTCAGAAAGTGATTTTGAGTGGATCGGTATAATTTAAGGTTAGACTAATATTTTTGGGCGTTACAAACATCTTCACAAATCCAATATATTCTCCCCACTATGGTGGTGTAGGGTATAAATATGGGTAATTTCATGTCAAGTGAACCAACTTTTGAAATCGATGTCTTCCTATTGGAATGAAATTTGTACCATGGTTAGTTCTATTGGATAGTAATTCAGACCCAATTTTTCAATAACATCGGTCGAGAACTTTCTGAGTTAGAGGGGGTAAAAATTTGACATTTTGGTCAAGCAGGTGTCTGTCTGTCTGTCTGTCTGTTTGTCTGTTTGTCTGTCTGTCTGTCTGTCTGTCTGTCTGTCTGTCTGTCTGTCTGTCTGTCTGTCTGTCTGTCTGTCTGTCTGTCTGTTAGTTCTATTGGATAGTAATTCAGACCCAATTTTTCAATAACATCGGTCGAGAACTTTCTGAGTTAGAGGGGGTAAAAATTTGACATTTTGGTCAAGCAGGTGTCTGTCTGTCTGTCTGTCTGTTTGTCTGTTTGTCTGTCTGTCTGTCTGTCTGTCTGTCTGTCTGTCTGTCTGTCTGTCTGTCTGTCTGTCTGTCTGTCTGTCTGTCTGTCTGTCTGTCTGTCTGTCTGTCTGTCTGTCTGTCTGTCTGTCTGTCTGTCTGTCTGTCTGTCTGTCTGTCTGTCTGTCTGTCTGTCTGTCTGTCTGTCTGTCTGTCTGTCTGTCTGTCTGTCTGTCTGTCTGTCTGTCTGTCTGTCTGTCCGTCTGTCTGTTGAAATCAATTTTCTGAAGACCCCAGATATCTTCGGGATCCAAATCTTCAATAATTCTGTCAGACATGCTTTCGAGAAGTTTGCTATTTAAAATCAGCTAAATCGGTTCACAAATGGCTGAGATATAAGGAAAAAACCAGGACAACCTCGATTTTTTACCTATTTTTTTACCTATATCTGGATTACTAAGTCATTAATAAAGACAATATGGATATCTAATGATAGATATTTCAAAGACCTTTGCAACGACGTATAGAAGACCATAGTAAGTTGGACCTACAATGGTACAAAATCGGGAACAAGTTTTTAACCTGATTTTTTTTTCACCAAAAGTTTTTTTCGCTAAATATTAAAAAAAATAATTTTAAACTTAAAAACAATAAAAAAAATTTTACATAAAAAATTTAAAAAAAAAATTCGAAAATTTTTTTTTTCCAAAAAATTAAATAAAAACAACTGGAAAAAAAATAAATTTTGTTTTGTATTTAAAATTTTTATTTTGAAGTATAGTTTGGTGAAGGGTATATAAGATTCGGCCCAGCCGAATTTATCTCTCTTACTTGTTTTTATCTATTTTTCTATCTTGAAAATAGTTTCAAGGGTTTTTATCAATGGAATTGCCTACAAATCACATGTTCTATTATATCCTGTCATATCCACTTGTTTATGATTTTGTTAAAAGTACAAATTTTTAAAGAGACCGCTTGAGGTATGTATTTGTACATAGCTACAATATGAGAATACAAAATTATATTACTCAAAATCCTTGTAAAATATTACAATGTTAAAAGGAGCTTTGAATTAATTTGATTATGGCTCTTAATTATATGTAGAACAAAACCACTATGTTTGATTGAATTTTTTGTTTGTTTCGTTTTGGTAGCTACTTCCGTAATTAAATTTAATGCCATTCAACTGCCACAATTGTTTTAAACTTTTGTTTTCTTGCCACACAATAATAAGAACATTAAAATTTTCGATTATTATTTTATGTGTGTGCAGCGTTCCATCTGTCAGTCTGGCTGTCCGTTTCGTCCGTCTGTCAGTACTTAAAGTAGTTATGATTGTATTACTGCCACTTATTACTAAATTGAAACTCATACTCATACTCATAATAAGTAATTGTATTACAGAACAAAAAGATTACAAAAAAAAAATCATACAAACAAATAAATAAATAAAAAGAATTATGAAAGGCACGCAATGCGATTAATGCTTTAAGATACGAGCAGTATTAAACAAATGCTGCTTGCTACTGCGCAGCACGAGTGCGAGAGCAGTGTAATATTTCTTTAGAAGAAGAAGATGATGTTGCTGATGCAAATGCTGCAACTCATGTACCGACATAGAGATCTAAACAAACAATTGTTGACACATGCAACAGCAATAACAACAAGTACCCACCGGTAATGAATATGATGATGATACTTACTGACTGCAACTTCTTATAGTTTTTTTTGTTTAAATAATTTTTTATCTATTTTTTTTTTGATTATAGTTGAAAATGTATAAAACCTTTTGTTCAAAACTATTATGAAAATGATGATTATGCAATATTTCTCTACTATTTGTTTAAGAAGGAACAAACTTCACAAGGGGAATAAAAAAGAAAGATATTGCTGCTACTTGTGTTTTGTGTTGCTGGTTAATGTGATGTTGTTATTGCCTGTTGCTGGCTGTTGGTTGCTTGTCTAATGTTTATTTGCAATAATATTGACATAAAATGGCATTTAAACATTAAACTCAAATAAAGAAGAATGTATGAATGAACGAACGAACGTACGTACGAACGAACGAAAAAAGAAGAACGAATAATAAAAATGATAGAAAAAAGGCATAAATAAATAAATAATAGAACCCCACTCGAGAGTGTAAGAGAGATTTCAAAAGCGGTTCCTTATATAAACAACACCATCATATTCATTGTAAATAACAACAAGAACAACAAGAACAACAACAACAGCAGGAAGAGCAACAACAAAAACAATAACAACATAATGATGACAATCATAAAAGTCAGAATTTTACAGTGGTGATGATGCACAGTGCTTGTTCTATACACAAAAATGAAAAAAAAAAATTTCAAAAGTTTGTTGAAATATTACTAAAATATATGTTAACCGATTTTAATTTTGTTTCATATTTAAAGTGCTCCAAGTATTATCTTGAAGAAAAAATTTTAGCTTTTCAAAAAAAGCCAACATTTTTGGTTTTTATACCCTTCACCTTTGTGAGAAGGTTATATATAAGTTTGTCATTCCATTTGTAATTTCCACAATATAATTTGTCGACCCTATAAAGTATATCTGTGGACTTTTGACAAAACAACTTAAGTGTCATTTTAAAATTTTTCAGCAGTGCGCAAAAACTGTTGAATTGAACGATAATTATTTTATTATTTGTTCTTGAAGAACTTTATTCCATGTCTCAAAGAAGTATACAAAGCTCTTGAAATTCTTTAAGGTAAAATAATCAAACAATTGTCGATCAATTCAACAGTTTTTGCGCATTCCTGAACAATTTTAAAATTACACTTAAGTTGTTTTGTCAAAAGTTTAAAATTACACTTAAGTTGTTTTGTCAAAAGTCCGCAGATATATATTCTGGATCCTTATAGATAGCGGAGTGTAATAAGCCATGTCCGTCTGTCTGTCTGTTGAAATCAATTTTGAAGACCCCAAATAATTTAGAAACTTGATTCATACATCAATATATCGGGAATTCTTCCGGCTCGGTTGCTATTTAAAATCGAGAAAATCGGCCCACAAATGGCTGAGGAAAAAACCGGGCCAACCTCGATTTTTGGCCTATTTTTGATCTATGTATATCTGGATTACTAAGTCATTAATATGGACAATATGGATATCTAATGATAGATATTACAAAGTCCATTGCAACGATGTATATAAGGCTATAGTAATTTGGACCTACAAAAGGTCAAAATCGGGAAAAATATGTTTTAACCCAAAATTTTTTTTTTAACAAAAAAATTTTTTTGTCATAGTAAACTACAAATTTCGAAAAAAAAAAAAAATTGGAAAACAATAAAAAAAAAAAATGATTATATTTTAAATTTTGAAAAAAAAAAATTTTTTAAATTTTGAAAAACAATTTTGAAAAAAAAAAATAATTTTGTTTATCTAAAAATATTAAAAATTTTTATTTTAAAGTATAATTTGGTAAAGGGTATATGAGATTCGAAAACAATTTCAGCAAGGAATGAAAACAAAATATAAAACAAGTAAGAAAGTATGGTCGGTCAAGCCCGACCATATAATACCCTACACTAAGTAAATGAGCAAAAACATTTTTCTTTCAAAATTTCAATAATTTATATTCGTGAGTGATTTTTGGGATGGGAGCTATGACAAATTATGGACCGATCACAATGAAATTTGGTCATGTGATTAATGTTTATATGAAAGTTATTTATGTTGAATTTTATGTGTATACCAAAATTTTTAGGAGATTTATGCTCACTATGGTGGTGTAGGGTATAAATAGTGGGTTATTATTTTCAGTTTTTTCTTTTGTTCGACCAGCTTATTTACCTTCAATTCCGTAATTTTTTTCAACACTTTAATGTCGTTTGAAATTCAGCCCACTGCATAGCTTTTTTAAAATTTTCTACAGCTTCTTTGGCTTTAATGCTGTTTTCAGTCGCTTCAATAATACAATCGTCATCATCGTCGGACTCTTCATGTAAATCATTTTCATAAAATGTGAAACTTCGTCACAAAGATTATTGTTCCAATCTCTTATGTTTGCAGTAGAATAAACTTCTTGAGGGCATAATGTCTGCAGAAGATTTGCTGCGGTAAGTTCAAAAGATCTAACCTCTGATTACCACTTTTATTTTAAAACGTTCACCATATACATTTTCATCATTTACCATATTGAAAATATTTTTCCAACAATTAGCTAAAGTTTCTTTACCAATTCGGTTATAGGATGCCTTTAGAATAGAAACTGCTTCTTTAAGTGTGATTTTTTTCATAGATTCAAGCAAATCTTCCTCTTTTGCAATAATTGTTGCCAGAAGACTGTTCATATAATAAGTTTGGTGATTCTAATTGCATTTTGATCCATTGGCTGGTGGATGGCATGGAGCATTATCTATCAAGAGTAAATATTTGTAAAATGTAAAAATAAAATAGTAAGAATCCCAACAGAACTCTTTTTATATGCACGCATAGAAAAAATATAGGTGTGCATGTTTACAGTAACGATTTCAACATTTTTAAAAGTTTTTTAACAACATAATAGACGCAGTAACTATTCATATGATTGTATCAATCATATATATGGTTACAGTAAACAAGTATATGTTTGTGACAACAAAGTTATATACATTCAAATGTATATAACTTTGGAGTCAGGCATTATTTTTAAACAATTCAATTTTTGCTTGACACATGTATTTGTTGTTAGTCCAACAAAAGAAAAATAGAGAAAATCGGGAAATATCTGGATCCGCTGTTATTAAAACTCTGGAGCAGGGTGTGTTGAAATGTTGAACATTTCATTTTCAATTCGCATTTGAAAATTAAATGTTCCTAAGCTTTATGAGATAATTGCTAGCTACGACGAGGGTTTTTGTAGTGCTCGGAGATTCTATATGTGTAATTTTTTCGAAATCGGAACACTAAAACTATCCTAGTTTTAGAAATGTAACATATCCAAGGTGTCCTACTTTGGGGACCCCTTGCCGCACCCCTGGTTGGACCATGAGGTCCAAATTCAAAACTTAAACTCGATAATACTTCCTCTTTGTGAATGTGAAATTTCGTTTAAACCAGACTAACGGTTTGGAAGTTAAAAATTTATTTCCGTCTATTTTTTTTCTATACCATTTGTGACGTTACATATGGGCAATTCCACGAGAATGACAACCACGACTGAAAAAACACGACTGTTTTTTTGCTCTTATCAAATTGTTTATTGAAACCGAATCTATATTTTCTATTTATTTTTTTAGTTTTTGTAAACATATATTTACAGAATATATATCGTTTTACTAAAAGAGACAAATCTGTCACGTACGGTATTTCACGTACGATATCAAATTTTGTTTATTATAAAATTATCTAAAGATTATTTTTATTTAAATATTTGGTGTAGTGTAAGAAATTAAAAGAAATCATAACGCCACTCACGATTCGGAAATTATCACATATTTCTACATGCACCTCAAAAATTACTTCCGTTTTATGTCACGTACGATATACCCTTATTTCGCTCGACATTTTGGACAACTATGTTTCGAAAGAATTTATTTTTTTTTAAATGTAGTACCCTCTGTATGGAACATAAAGATCAAATTACTTTTCAGATACCCTTATTTTTACAGAATCTATTCCATTCTATAGGCGTACAAATGTCACGTACGATGACATGGAATTGCCCATATGTCTTTTGAGGAAGAAGTTTCCAATATAAACCGGACTCATAGGCATTATAAAACTGATCATTGGATAAACCCAATCTTCTATCTTTGTTGTCAATCTTAGTTTAAAACGATTTACCCACAGAGATTGGGCAGAAAGTTTTTCACCGCTTATCTGAAGGAGTTGTAGCTCGTATCACTTTTTGAACTTTTGTAGCAACTCATCGCTGTCATTAAAGTCATACCCATTTTCGCCTATGTAGTTGTGAAGTTGTTTAGCATTCTCTTTTAACATCAACCCACTTACAGGGAGGTTTTATAACGCATACAAACAAACCACTTATAGAGAGATTTTTACATTTTTGGAAGCTGTGGGTGATCGTTTTCCCATATTGTTCCTGAGCTGTTGTGTATTTATGATTTACAAGATCTAGCATTGTCTTCGTGTTTCTCCGGCGATGCTACTTTCTATTCTAAAAATATTTATGGTTATCCATATGTATTATCATTCATTTATACCACTGTCCAGTGAGCTTAAAAATTTCTTTATAGATTCATATGTTTGTTTTCTTTTTTGTTGGCTTAAGAATTACTGCCGGTTGTATAGTTTGGCATATTATACTCTCCGCATAGATACGCCAAAATATTAAGATACTCATAAAACTTGCTACTTTGTGTCAGAAGTTATAAAAACTTTTTAGCAAATAAAAGCATACAGAGATCAACAAACAAACAAATAAACGAGCAGAAAACAATCAGCAACAACAACAAACACAATAATAATATAAAACACGAGCCATTCAACGCTTTAAACACAGCTGAAACCGCACACAGTAGTAGTTGCAACATAATGTTGCAGCAAAATCATCATTATGAGCATCATAAATGTGTATAAATAAAATGGATATGTTAAGAAAAGCAGTACAATGTATTTCTTACTGCGTTATTTCTTTTCCACCAATCACTAAATTTATGATATGCGTGACGCATGCGTAGAATGGAAAGATTATCGAACATTAAAGGCTTAGAGGGAAGTTGAAGCAGGCAAGAACAAAGGGAATTAATGCCATTACTACTGTATGTAGCACCATCAAATCACTTAAATCACTTGTTAAAACAATTTGATTTTTCTAAAACGAAATGATAAGGATATAAATAAGAAAATACTGGGGAGCAGCTGACCATCCATCATATATATGTATTTATTTCACAAAAAATGTTAAAGAAAGTGTTTGACTTTCGCTGTTGTTCGTAATAAACAAAATGAAATGTTTCTGTTTGAACATTTTATTACCTTAACAAACCGCATGTATAATTTATATTTTATTAGCACAAATACAGCAATATTTCCTCACAGTCCGTCCGTTTGTTCGTCCGTCTGTCTGTCATACTACATACAGACTTAAAAAACAAAAATACCGCCTATTAAGCTTCAAAAGCCCATAATACGCTTTTGTCACAATGAACGAAGCCAAAAAAAAAAAAAAAAACAAAAATAGCATAAAATTGTTAAAGAAAACTTATGAAGTTTAACCAAATTTGGCAAAATGTCAATTCATAAATGTTGCTATTGCTGCTGCTGCTGCAATTTTGTGGCTGACAATATTTTTGTAAATTTTTTTTTCCTTCTAATTTTTTTGGTTTTTATGTTCAATTTCAGTTTTTACTACAATTCTATTGATATTTGAAATTGTTTTGTGTGCTCCTAAATGGTGGTGTTTGGTTTGGTTGGTTGGTTTCTTTTCTTCTCAAGATCAAAGTCGTTGTCGGTCGCTTTTTCTTTTACAAGTCTTGTTGCAGAACATGAGTTGTTTGGCACATGAGAAGCAGAAAAAAAATATATGGAATAAATTCACAAATAGTTCTGTAACATTAAAATCCCATAAATAGTGTTTACAAATTTTTATTACAAGTTTATCATTCTCAAATTGTTGGCAATAGAAAAAAGACAATACATCATAAACAGAATACCTCGGGGTTTTGTGATATTCTTCTTTTTGTTTATTATTATTTTCGATTTTTTTTTTTTTTTGTGATGGTTAATGTGATATAAATAAGTGAAAATTGTTGTGAGGCTGGATTTGAGAGAGGTTGGTTAAATTTTGTTGTTTATGCTTGGTTAGTTAAACTTGAAGACGATTTAAAGGATTTTTTTTTTTGAAATTCGAAGGTTTAGGGGTAGAAACGGGCAAATTGTAATAACCTTTACTAATATAGATAAATTTAAAATGCATCTTTATCTCTTTGATAGTTTTTTGAAACTCGAACATTGTAGGGGAGAGAATGGGTATTCGTATTCTTATTACTTATTAAAAAATAACAAATACATATAAGTTTGGTACTTTTGGAAATTCGAATAAGTAAGGGATAAAAATTGTATTAATTTTTGGAACTTTTCTATAAATTGTCATAGACATATGAATAATTTATTACGATACTGAAATTGAGGACAAAAAATTACCCAAAAATGCATAAAAACGGGTAAACTCATTTTATTCGAAATTATTAAGCCGATTTTAATAAAGTTTTAAACAATTAAACATTATTTTAGAGAAAATAAGCTCAATCTGGGATCACTCATATTTTATTCAAAAATTGTGTTTTAGTATAAAAAAGTTTTAAATTTGTACTTTTTCTCCTAATGGTACTTTTTTATACCCACCATCAAAACAGATTTTGTCATTCCGTTTGCAACACATCAAAATATTTGTCGCAGACCCACATTAGTATATAAATATATGTCTGTTCGTCTGTCTGTCTATTGAAAACACGAAAGAAGCTAGCTGGCTGATATTTTCCACAAATACTCTCTGTTGATAAGGTTTGTTTGGTATTGGAAATGGGCAATAGCGTTCCATAATTTCAGGCCACATATAAATCTCTCCCCGGAATACTGTTTGATTATGCGGCAATTAGTTCCAAGTACTCTGAAATTATACTGTAGATTATGGCGAAAATAACATTTTCAACATTTGTCCCTAGTCCCCATACAAGGCCCCCCTCCGAAAATAAATTGAACATTCATAACTGTCTTATAATAATTAATATCGTGATGAAATGAAACATAAACAAGTTTTATATGAGTCTAAATCTTTCTACAAACTTTTGTGAGGATCGGTGAATAATTGATCATACCCCGCATATAACACCTATATCACAAAAAAGTTTGATTGTCACATATTACTTTTTAATATTTTAAATTATTAATATATTTTACTTAGTGGTAACGTCTTTTTGTGAAATATTTGCCATGTGTGACCCTTAGGGTCACACATGTTTGGTAAAAAAATCACACATGTTTGGTCACACATGTTTGGTAAAAAAATCACCCTGAAAAAATTTCAGGTAAATCAGCAAGTTCTCTGAAGTTTCGAGATGCATTTACAAGGGGAAAGGTTTTTGGCATTAAAAAATTACTTTTGCAATTAAATTTAAAAGAATAGAAATGCGTACGTAATTGTTGGTCTAATGAGACATAAAAAACAGAAATTGGTCAAAAAATGTTAAAGTTACTAGAACAAGAAATGTAGAAACAAAATTAACATATTTTGATAAATATTCAAATAAAAGCTAATTTTTACTTAAAATATATCCATATTTTCTTGTACATGAGTTTTTGTCTTCGAAGGATATCGTTAACCTATTCGCAGGTATCATCAAAAAAATATTTTTTTTAACGGCAGTTTCAAAACTCCATTATCAAATTTTTAAAAATTTTGTTAAACAAATTTCAGAATTTTTTGATCATCTCATTGGAATTTATTGAGAATATAATAGGGAATAAAAATATGATAATCTATGAAAATATCTCTTATAGTTTTTCCGTACCTGCGATTTAAATTTTGAAATTTTCGAGAAAACAATTTTAACGAATGAGCTCAATTTATGAATTTTAAGTAAAACCAATTCAGAATATTATAGTCCAGATAATTCTAAATATACTCTGAAGGTTTTACTTAAATTGGAAAACGTTAAACTTTAAATGGTGAATGTCAAAGGTCAAATTTAAAGGTTGCGAAGTGTTTTTTATTTTAGGGCCGATTTCGATGATACTTAAGAAAATTATAACATGAAGTCTAGTATTTATAATAACGGTTAAAAATGGAAATTAACCTTTAATGGCACTTGGGGTTAAAATGACACTCAAATTTTAAAATCACAAAAAATACAGTCAATATGAATGGTGCTAATTTTAATGTTTTTTTTATAATTAAATAAACCAAATCATTCAAATTATTTTTTAAATTTAAGTGGGGAGGATGTTACTGAAAAAATTCAACTTTCGTTTATTAAGGGCCACCCTAGTGACCCTACCTTTAGTTGTTTTTTTTTTGGTTGGCAACATCAAATTCAAATCTTGCGTAAATTTTGAGACACCTTTTATTACATTTTAACTCTGGTAGGTTTCAATAAACTCAGTTTTGGAAAACAAAATATGTATTTTAATAATAAATAGTTTGTAGAATAGAGGTAACTGTGGTTTTGATTATTATTCCATACTTGCTACAAAACTTGAAAACATTAATACTAGCTAGTATTTATCGTGGTACAACACATAAATTGGTTTGCGTTGCGATGAGATAACATTATAAAGTCTTTGAGTTGGCATATCAATGTACAACACCTTGTTTGAGTTATCACCCAAAGCAAATCATTAAATATTTAGTTTATTAATAATTTTATAAATGTGTTTTATTCAGATAAAACTTGCTAGGTGTATTTTGTCATACAATGGAGATAAAATTTATTTGTTCATGCAAATGATTAATTAAGCATTAACCTGTTTAAAAGTTATCCTAAAATATGCAACGTTTATGATCTTATGTATGAGTAAACATATATTTTGTATACAAGTATTTGGTAGTAGCTAACACAGTGCGCTGCGTAGTCAAATAGTTGTGTTTACAAATTTTACATGTCGAAGGTATCCTACTTTGAGCTCCAATAGCACCGCCCATGGAGCATTTCCAGAGCCAATTTTTATAACTTAACCTCAAATACTCCTTGGCTACGTCCACGTAAGATTTTACAAATGTCAGTTTTATTTCCTAAAAATTATGATTCTGCCCCACTGTGCATTGTAATAGAAATATCGAAAAGTATCATAATATATCCCTTTATAGATTCTAATTCATTTCGGATTTCATGATTCTTGGTTCATTATTATAAAATGCTAGCTTGACCCGGTGCGCTTCGCTACCCCTGTCATAGTAAAAATCGGTTCAGCCGTTTAGTAATTATTGTTTAAGAACTAAAGGTACCAATTTTACCAGTTTTTCCCCCTGTTTATCCCTTTCTGGTAAAAGTATTGAAACAAGTTATAGCTTATTGACGCTTCCAAGTAAGGATTCCAAATTTCAATAAAATCGATTTAGCCGTTTAGGCGTGATGCTCAAACAAACAAACAAACAAACAAACTTACAAAGGCATTTATATATTTATATGGATTTACAAAGTTGCATTCGAATGAAGAAAAAGTATAAAGAATCACCCCCTTTGTATTAGCATTCACATAGAACTATATACATGCAAATCGTTAAATCGTAAAATTCGTTATATTGTGATTTATTTTTTGAATAAGTTTCAAGAGGTGTGATATTAGGAGACATGACTATCGTCCAAAATGTTTCCATATTTTTTCGTTTTTATAAATTGTTCTTCGGTAGGTTGACATTAACAAGGATTAATAAAGCCTTCACTGGTAGAGGTTCGAAAAATGATTCTACCATAAAAAATATACATTATTTCAGTGAAGATAATTTACAACAAGACTTTGTAATGAAACGATCGACGTTTCTTTGCCTTTCAAAAAAAAAGAAAAAAAAAAATGATTTAATATTCCTTGTTCCACATTTGTTAGTGCAAACCAAAATTTGTTAGTCTATCCTTCAATAACTTTAATCCTGGAGCACAAGTTTTTCTAGCGTGAACAAACGTTTTATCTGGAATAATTTTCCAATAGATATCAGCTTTATTCGCATTGAGAATAACATCAGGAGTTAGATTGTGCTCAACTGATTATTTAAGAAGTCTTACACTGTATTTTTATATGTGACAAGGGTATATATAAGTTTGTCATTCCGTTTGTAATTTCTACATTTTTCATTTGCGACCCCACAAAGTATATATATTCTGGATCGTTATAGATAGCGAAGTCGATATAGCCATGTCCGTCTGTATGTTGAAATCAAGTTTCCGTATCCCCCAAATAACAAACATAATTGATACATCAATATATCGGGAATTCTTCGGGCTCTGTCGCTATTTAAAATTGAGAAAATCGGCTGAGATATAAGGAAAAAACCGGGACAACCTCGATTTTTGGCCCATTTTTTTTAATCTATATGTGGATTACTAAGTCATTAATATAGACAATATCTAATGATAGATAGGCTATAGTAATTTGGACCTACAATGGGTCAAAATTAAGAAAACAATTTTTTAACCCGAATTTTTTTTAACAAAACAAAAAATTTTTTCTTCAATTTTTTTTCACTAATAGAATAAAAAAAATTTTTAACAAATTTGAAAAAAAAAACAATTTTGAAAAAAAAAATTTTTAAAACAATTTTGAAAAAAAAAATTATTTTTTTTTAAATTTTGAAAAAAATACCTAAAAATTTTTTTTTTAAATATAATTCGGTGAAGGGTATATAAGATTCGGCACAGCCGAATATAGCTCTCTTACTTGTTAGTATTTCTATGGCTCTAGATGTTAAAGAAATTTTATTAACTGAAAGGTGTTTTTACCTCTGGTCGAGTAATCAACAATTTGACTCCTTTTCCACAAGGATACACATCATTCTTTAGATATCGATGATTAAACATTTTATTGTAGTTTTGATTTTGCTTTATTTGGTCGCTTAGTGGGATGCGAGTGGGATATATATCGATTTTTTTTTTTGCAAAATGGACCCTTTTTTATTTATGCTCAAAAAGGACATACAACTTTTCTGTTTTCTTGCTGATAACAATTTTTCAAATAAAGTTTAGTATCATAGTGGGAGCTCATAACATGTCTATATCAATTTATTTTTTGAGATGTTAAGAATAAGATTTAAAATTTATTTTAATATAATGATTTAAAGGATACATAAGTTCCAAAAAAATGTACAAAAGGATAGTTTTTACCCGTTTTCTCCCTTAAAGGGTTCGAATTTCAAAAAAGTACCAGAAACTTGTCAGTTTTTAAAGCCTAATCTTTGGAATTTCCAAAAATCCCTTTCTAGTGGATATATATAGGGAGAGGTGAATGTACAGTCAAAATGTCATGTTGACTCAGTCAGTGACTCAGTAACGTAAGAAAATATATGACAATATGATTTATTTTTCTTCATATTACATTGGTCTACAGAATGCGAGATCAGGCATTTATTTACAGAATTCTTTTTTGAAGATTTATTAAGTTTCATCACTTCAATAGATTCATTCAGTTTCTTTTTTTTTGTTTGCACAAATTATATCTTAATATTGACCTAAATTCACATAAAAAATGTTATTGACCAATAAAAAAACAAAGTAAATTCCACATTTCTACTCTTGTCAAATGCGCAACTACAACTTTTATTTCCAGCAAAAAAAATAAGAATTCATTTACATTAAATTGTAGGGGGACGTAAATTTTCACAATCAACTTTATTTCTTTTTTTTTTTTTGTAAAAAGAAAATTTAAAATTCATAGTCATAGTTTGTAGTAAGATTAAACAAATAAAAAAAAGAGTAACAATTTCTTGTACCACATGTGAACACAGTATTTGCGGTTGCAGATTTTTTTTTATTAAAGTTTAAGTTTGCTTTCATTTCAATAGCTTGTATTGCAGATTTCCTTAAAATCATGGTTAACCTGGCCAAAAACTACATAATAAATGCAATTTTTTTTTGTGGGTAAAAACAAGAAAAGTGGTGGAAACTTTTATGTAGACTGATGATAACGACTTAACAGTGACTGTATATTGTAAATTTTGAAAATTTCTGAAATACAATTGGAAATATTGCAGTTCTGTTTAATTTCCCTCCTAGGGAAGGAGTTTCCTTTCAACCTGCAGATTTTGTTTTGCTGACATTTAACAAAAATAATGAGATATTCATTGAATGTCTCAAGTTTTTATATGATGAAACGTTTAGAAAATTCTATACTAATTATTAGGCTATTAATTTTTCAGTGTAAGAGGTTTATCATTGATTTCCGACATACAGTTTTCAATACCAGGTTCTGTAAAACTAAAAATATTAAGGAAAACAAACATAAAGTAGGGTACCTACTTGTCTAATTGGATAGTCTGTGTATGAATATGTTATTTGGCCACCTTATGACTTTTTAGTTTATTATATTTCTATTTTATATTCAATTGACTGGATGTTGTTTCTCATTTTCGAAATCTGACCAACTGACAGTGAAATTTGTTTGTTGTTGTTTTAAAAATTTTACAACTACAATAATGGACAAAAACAAAAAAAAAAAAAACGAAATTTTTTAGAGAAAACTAAAAAATATTATATTATACAACATTCATATTCATTCACAGGCTAAAACTCATAAAAAAATTCAGAGTCTCAGATTCACATATGAAGATGTCTATTTATATATTTGTACGCTTTTTATTAAAGTGCATTTGGCATCTTACTATTTAATCGAAAAATGAGTCAGAGTCAGAGCCAGAGACTACTTCAGCAGTCGTCCGTGCGTCCGTCCGTCCGTATGTGTTGCATATAAATTTATGCTTGTGTCCATTTTCTAAAGAGTTGAAATATAAACGGATAAAAAAAACACTGGCAAAAGAAATAAAGGTTATTTATACAAAATGTTTAATGTTTAAACTACAAGCTCCTTATTGTGTTACTGCAACTTGCATCTCTATTTTATACGAGTCAGTTGGACACAATGTTTGATCAAATTGTTTGTTTAAAGATCATTTCAAATGTTGGGATTTTTGTTTTTGTTTTGCAGTTGCTCTATTGGCCAAATGGAGCGTGTGAATTTGTTTTGTTTTGCTGTATTTAGTATGGAGTACTTTTGTTTGCCATTGCTAAAATAGCTGGAAAATTTGTATGAAAATGAAAGTAAAATTTAAAGGAAAACCTAATAGTTAAGACATGTTAATTTTCTGTGAATGTTTGGTGGAAATATAGCAAGCTGATTCAATAAAGTTACAGTTTTAGTTTAGATGTCATATATCACTGGGTTATATGAGTCTCTCCCATTTACATACTTACGATATTAAGAAAGCTACTTAATAATTATGTATGTGATGAAATAAGCAATTATCGATTAGTTATACTGAAATATGATGTATGATGAATGGGAAAATGGCTCTTGAATCTATGCTTTTATAGTATTATCTGATTTTGGACTTTGAATGGAATCTATCCAACAATCTATAGCAATTTGTATACCCTTCACCATGAGTGGTATGGTTATATATAGTAGAGTCGATATAGCCATGTCCTTCTGTGTGTCTGTCTATAACTTAAATATATGATTTATACATCAATATATTCGCTATAATCCTGGATCGATTACTATTTAAATTCGGGCAAATTGGCGCACAAAAGACTACTGGTTTTTATACCCTTCACCATGACTGGCAAGGGTATAAGTTTGTCATTCCGTTTGTAATTTCTACATTTTTCATTTGCGACCCTACAAAGTATATATATTCTGGATCCTTATAGAGTGCGAAGTCGATATAGCCATGTCCGTCTGTATGTTCAAATCAACTTTTCGTAGCACCCAAATAACTTACATACATGATTCATACATATATATATGGGAAATTCTTCTTGCTATTTAAAATCGAGAAAATCGACCCTCAAATGGCTTAGATATTTGGAAAAAACCGGGACAATCCTATTGTTGTCCTATTTTTGATCTATATCTCGATTACAAAGTCATAAATATAGACAATATGGATATCTGAATTTTTTTCACTAATAAATTGAACAATTTTTTTTTTTTAATTTGAAAAAGTTGTCATAAATTTTTTTCAGTAAAAATTAAATTTTTTTTTTTTTAATTAAAGAAAAATTTGGAAAAAAACTTAAAAAAAAAATTTAAAAACTATTTCGAAAAAAAAATTTTTAAAACAAAAAATTTGTCTAAATTTTATTTTAAAGTATAATTTGGTGAAGCGTATATAAGATTCGGCACAGCCGAATATAGCTCTCTTACTTGTTTATATCTATTTTCTATCTAAGTATATCTGGATTACTAAGTCCTGAACATTGACAATATGGATATCTAATGATAGACATTTCAAATAAGTTTCCAACGGGGTACTTACCGCCAAACATTTGAATTTGACACAGTCGGTTTTCCTAGAATTCCTAAAGGGGTTTTCCCTATCCAGTGTAAGTTGTGTCGTAAACAGTATCCTATGGTGATCGGAGAATGAGCACTCGAGTGATACTCTCCAATCAAGAATCCTAGCAGAGTCTGTGCTTCCTACCAAAGTATTATCAATGACCTGCTCCCTTATCCTATTAAAGATCGTTGTTCTATTACCCCTATTGCAAACACTTAGGTTAGTAGCTCTTTACTTTACCGTCAGGGGTTGGAGGAAGGAGCATATAGTTTCGTGAGCGGACACCTCGAACTTTACTGGCTACAATCCAGGGTTCTTGGATTAAGGTAATGTGGATAACTTCATTCTCCATGAAGCGCAGCAAATCGTCCGACGCTGCTTCGGAATCGTGCAGATAAACCCTCAGGCCGCTTGGGTTCTTCATTGTGCTTCATCACGGGCAGCATCAACCGGAGTTGGTTTAGCCCGTATTTAATAACGCCTTGCGAGGAACGTAGGAGTCGGAGGGATTCTGAACCAAACTTAATGACGCCTTGCGAGGAACGTAGGAGTCGGAGGGATTCTGAACCAATTTTGATCCAGAGATCCTTACCTTCTCCTTTATCCCTCGAGCGTTCTCGTTCAATCGTCCAGTCCTCGGTGCCAAGTCCCTTGTTCTCACGCTTTATTAGTGTTAGTGTTGCTTCGTCCTCCAAGATAGGAAGAGGAACCCACACTCTTACCGTCGTACGAAAAGGTACTTGATCCAGGGGGACGATTTCGATCCTTGCGTTGGGCCAGGGTTCGCCAACTCCTCGGATGCAGTTTTTGAGAAAGCCTAGGGCCTTTTCGTTACCACACCCGATGATATTGATACCCTTTACCCATTTGGCGCCATCGAATACAGTAAAGGAATCATCCTCACTGCATGCTAGTTCGTCAACTAGCGCCCGCAAGATCCTCTCCACTAGAAGCAGCCATCTGTCCGTAGTCATTTTCCCATCAGGTTGACTATGATCTATGATGGCTACTTGTAGGTCAGGTGATGATGTTAAGCTAGTTGATGGTTTCAGCCGCTTACCCTCAAATACCTGGGTTTCACCTGAAACTCATTCTTCCAACTACATGATGGTGATCTGTCTACACAACTCTTTGAAAAAAAGTCAAGATTACTTCTATATCAAGACTTGTTTTGTGTTGATTTCCGCATTAATGTTCTTTACAATTTTGCCATTCATTTTCTTTACAAGTTATTGACTCATTGCAAGGATGGACCAACTAACAGACATTGTATTTGTAATATATATAGGATTAAGCGACACACACTTGGTAAAATATCAACTTATGTAATTAATTCAGTACCAGTGATGATCCTGAACTAGATTGAAGCCACTTGAGTGAGGATAGTCATCAGAACACCAGGGAAAATGCTCAGAATATGTCTGTGATTCTAGTTTTAAGTACAGGTACTCGTAAGTTAAGATTCGACACAGAAGAATACAGCACACTTGTTAATATTGAAAATTCAAAACCTTAATTAAAATTTCGTGTTAGACAATTTAATTAAACTTAAACATGTTATTGAAGTTATTTATCCTTTTAACGGTGTTTTTTGTATAAAACATCCGCCACTTTAACTTTAAAGAGGTGTTAAGAAATTTATTGAAAATTGAGTTGAAATCATAAATTAAGAACCAAACAACAGGGAAATTTATATCTAAACATTTAAATCAATAAAATGTATAAAAAGGATACACAAATAAGTACTAAATGAAAATGGCACATAGGAAACACCGACACACTCAAGTTGTATTAGCAAGTTTATACACTTGCAATAGGTTCTAAATTATTGTGTAATAATAACCTGTCGTTTGTGTTAATTTAAAACTCCACCTTCAATTTAATTTTTGTTTAGTTTTTGCAATCCTTTAGCTGGTAAGCCTGCTTAACTGATGTGGAACTAGTACGACAACATTGTCTCTAAACATCTTAAGGCTAACGTTAATGACGGGTTTTTCTATTTCATTTTTTTTTATTATTTTTTAACTGGCTTGGTATAACCGCGAGTTAATGGAAGATAAATATGCATTCAGTCTACTATTCCAGATACGAGTAGAGATCTGTGTGGTGGCACCAACGAAGTAATCACCACCACCGTCAACGATAAGCAAAGACATTTAAGTGAACCAAGGCAAATATCGTCATACACATACTAAGGAGTGTGACTTCATATGGAGTCAGTACATCATAACTGTTGTACTAGTAGTACTAGACTGTTCCTGATGCTGCGGATGTTTTTTTTTTTTTTTTTGAAATATTTAAAAGACAATAAGTGTGGAATGAAAATTACAGTATACAAATATATGTATGTATAGTTGTACGAGTAAAGCATCATGTAGTTAATAAAAAAAATGCATCTGAAGTCGGCACAAATGACTACTCAAGTAGTGTATTGGCGTACGTTTAAGATAAATGGTGGTATTAGTAGTTTGTATTAGAGTTTGAGTCATTTTGTCGCTGTCGTTTATGCAAGAGGTGTGTCCCTTTGTAAAGATCGGTTGTGGGAAAACTTTATTTCACAATTGGGGGTTCATGAGTATTTATAGAGTGACGATTGTGTAGTTTTAAGAGAAAATGCATTGTTGGCTTCCGATTCATAATGGTTAGAACGGTAAGGCTAATTTTGATTACTTATTTCGATAAATGTATTTTAGCTGTAATGGCAATTGCAGTTATTTCGGATTGCAGAGGGCGGATCAATAAGTCCATGACTTTTAGAATTTTGCGCCTCTTAACTAAAAGGGCAACATTGCTTCTTTCTGTCAGTTGACTCATAACTTAATCAAGTTGCCTCATTGAGTTTGTGTTTGACAGCCATTGAGAGCAGACTACCGCGTGATTTGAGGAGAAACTGCTAAAAAGTAATTTTCTTGTGCTCATTAAGCATTATTTTTTGTGGACTCAAACCAAGGCTTAACTTGAAAAATACTATGGGAACTCTGATTCGTAGGAGTGTTTAGCGTTGTTCAACCGAAATATGGACGAGTTTTACGCCATTTCGTAATCGTGGACAAAACCTGGATCCATCCCAACATACTAGAGACCAAACAACAGTCAAAACAGTGTGTTTCTCCGGTTGAATCGGCGCAAAAGAAGGCCAAGGTCAGGATTTGTCAGCCAGTAAAGTCAAGGTGGCGCAAAAGTAAACTTCCGATGTTTTTTGGCTGTAATTAAAAAAAAAAAATGAAAAACTTTTTTTCTTCTTGTGGATTATTTTTATTTGGTCTTTTAATTTTTTCGAGAATATGATATCATGTAAATGGCCGCCGCTACAGTTGATTGTCATTTGAGCCCTTTTTATGGCATTTTCCATCACTTTGGCCAAAACTTCCGGCGATAGGTCCTCACATTCTTGACGGATATTGTCTTTAAGAGCTGCAAGAGTCTGAGGCTTGTTGACATAAACCCGCGACTTCAAAAAGCCCCACAAAAAGAAGTCTGGAGCGGTCAAATCAGGCGATCTTGCTGGCCAGTGCAAATCGCCAAAACGGGAGATTAGGCGCCCGGGAAATGCATCCTTCAGCATATCGGTTGTGGCACGTACAGTGTGTGCCGTTGCACCGTCCTGTTGGAACCACATGTTTTCCAATCCCAATTCATCAAGTTGTGGCAAAAAGAACTCGTTGATCATTGCTCTGTAGCGCTCACCATTCACAGAAACCGTTTGGCCCGGGACGTCTTCGAAGAAAAAACGTTCGATGACTCCTCCAGCGAAAACAGCACACCATACAGTGACTTTGAGCGGGTGTAATGGCTCTTCGTGGGTTACACGCGGATTTTCAGTTCCCCAAAAGCGTAAGTTTTGCTTATTTACGTACCCGCTAAGATGGAAATGGGCCTCATCACTCATAATTATTTTTTATGAAAAATCATCTTCCTCTTGGTGGTGATTAAGGATGGCTTGAGCGTATGTTAGACCCGATTGGCGGTCAGCAGCTAACAGCTGATGCACCGTCTGGACTTTGTACGGAAACATCTTCAAATCTTGTACCAAAATTCGCTGTAAAGACCGTCAACTGATACCCATTTGCGTGGCACGCCGTCTGGTCGATGTCGACGGCGCTTCCATGACATCCTCGGCTACAGCAGCAATATTCTCTGCAGAACGGCTACTCCGGGGTCTTCCACGCCTGATAGCATCTCGTGTTGTGCCAGTCTCTTCGAGGCTAGCTGCTAAACGTCGCAGTGTTTCACCAGTAGGCGTTGGACGGCCAGGAAATCTGCGACGAAATTCACGTTGTGCCAAAGTCATCGACAGATTATTGGTCAAATAAATAGTCAGCAATATTCCGCGTTCTGGAGCAGTGTAGCGTTACATTGTTTATTAACGTGTATTTAGCATGTGTTTACTACACAAATGTCAAAACAGAACTGACATTAGGGGCCAATCGCAAAATTTATAGCATTTTCTGATAGGAGGATTACTTTTGCGCCACCTTGTATAATTCACATTAAATACCTTAAAAATGACAAAAAAATCAATGGGGAATATTATGACAACTTATTTGTTCGATTTAATGAGGATTTGAAAAAACGACCGCATTTGGCCAAGAAAAAATTATTTTTCACCAAGACAATGCAAGGGAGAAACCATTTCACCTTAATCAATTTTTACGCAGGGGTTTTGGGACCGACTGTTCCCTCAGTAGCCTTAGTAGTCTTCTGACTAACTAATACCGCAGGGGTCTTCGGACCGACTGTTCCCTCAGTAACTTTCGGGTTGACTGTTCCCTTAGTAGTCTTCGGACTAACTAATCCGCTTTGTAACTTACGCAGGGGTTTTGGAACGTCTGTTCCCTCAGTAGCCTTCGGGTTGACTGTTCCCTTAGTAGTCTTTGCAGTAGATAATCTCGCAGGGGTCTTCGGGCCGACTGTTCCCTCAGTAATTTTCGGGTTGACTGTTCCCTTAGTAGTCTTCGGGCTAACTAATCCGCTTTGTAACTTACGCAGGGGTCTTCGGACCGACTGTTCCCTCTGTTACCTTCGGGTTGGCTGTTCCCTTAGTAGTCTTCGGTCTAACTAATCCACTTTGTTACTTACATAGCGGTTTTCGGACCGACTGGTTCCTCAGTAACCTTCGGGTTAGCTGTTCCCTCAATAGCTTTCGGGCTAATTGTTCAAATATTGTAATATACCTATTTTTACAAGATATATATTGCAACTAGTATTGTAATATATATATATACAGTGCACTCGCGGTAACGTGAACACCGTCTAACGTGAACACCGCCTAACGTGAACAAGCTTTTGTTTACATTGACTACTCTGTAACGTGAACAAACTCAGAAAGCTCTATAACGTGATCAATTTTTTTCACTGCATTTGTTTTCTAATCATGTAGACAACACTGAAATACATACATTAATTTCGATTTTTAAAGTATAGGGAATCCCCTTATATTAAAAATGTGTTTGTATCCTCAAAATTAATATTTTTTGTATGGCAACGAATGAGTAATTTTATGTCGTGATCTAGTTTTGCTTTGTAATGAATTTTAATCAATAATTTTTGTTTTATATTTTAATAATGAAAATAATAATAAGAGAATTTCACGTTCAAGCATGTAAAACACAGGTTTATATTATAAAATTTTATATTTTTTCTATGAAATTCGACAATCGCTAACGTGAACAATTTCACTAACATGAACTCCCTTGGTTTTAATTAGTTCACGTTACCGCGAGTGCACTGTAATTGATTAAATTAAACTGAAGAACCTGATTCTCTTCACGATTAATCGAACTAGCCTATACACAATCCGAGAATAAGCCAGTAGTAATACCGAGATACAAACCGAATGAGAAGTGCCTTTTCCGAAGCGTGTAAGCCAGTAGATCCCGAAAAAGTTCCTATTTAATTCTAACAATCTTTGATATTGCTATTTATGATATTTTGATGTAATTGAATATTTCAATAATTTTGAATAAAGAATTGAATTTATTGAGCTTAAGATTCGTGGATCCGTAAGTAGACGCGACTTAGCTACTCCAGCCGACGACAAAACCATGTTACAAGTTTCCATGTCAAAAATCCATGAATTAGGCTACAAACTGTTCTCTCATCTGCCCTATTCTTCGTATTTAGACCCGAGTGACTATTTCATGCTTCCAAACCTGATGAAATGGCTCAGCGGAAAGCGATTTGACTTCAACGATGAAATCATCTCACAAACAAATTCCTATTGACTTCGACTAATCTTATTTAATGGAAGGTATACAAAAATTGGAGAAACGTTGTACGAAGTGTAAAGAGCAGAAAGGAGACATTGTTGCGGAGTATGATATAACATTCTCGAGTGTATCTGCTGGATCATGCTGGAAACTGCCAGAAGATGCTCCTGGTATATATAAGGTATCACTAACTCGTATACACACCAGTCTGTTTATCGTAAGCAGTGATTGAGTGAACATCAAACCGTATTACCAGTGTGTTTTAAAGGTATTAGTTTAAAAATAGAGAGTGGCTATTTAAACAGTTGTGGTGTAAATTTGAAAAAATAAAGATTTGTTATAAATTTAAACTATACTTAACGCTTTCATTTGCAAATAAACCAAATCTTTAAAAGGTAAAACGTAACAATATATATATTTTCATCTGGAGCTGTTTTATTAAAATTCAGACACAGTAAAAGCTATTAGATTTTCATTAAAATCATACTGATATTTCTGCTGTGAGTAGTGCCACAGTTTGGCCAATTAGGCTCCACACTTCATAATACTGTCTGTTGCTGTTTGTTGATCATGTGGAAGTTATTAACAAGTGTGACAGTTTTAACTACATTTTTCTTATTTTGTTTCATTTATATTTCTCAATATACTACATATTTATAAACTTCTTGTGGCAAGAAAAAGATTATGTCGTTAGGTGCTGTAAGTTGCATGAATATTACAGCATAGATAGTTAAATAAACAAACAAGACAAAGTTATAGAGAATAAGTCTTCGGCTACGAGTGGTTCGATGGACAGACATACAGACAGATAGACAAACATGAATGTTTAGCAAAAAAATGCAAAACAACTGCAACAGCAAATGAATGGTACATCACAGCCAGTTGATCCAGTTATTTGGAGCCTTTGACGAGTGTGTACATATGTTTGTACATATACTCGTACGAGTGTATAATTTAACACATGTTTGCCAAATAGAAAAGATGGCAACAAATCATTGCAAAACGCATTTTCCAATGTGTGGTAATAAATTGTTTTAACCGATGAGTTGATTTCAAGATGTTGTGGCCTGCTGCTGTTTCTGATTGTTGCCGTTTGTTTCTGCGGCCGACCAAGTGTCGTTAGCTGAAATATTAATACTTGTCACTTGCTTAAGAGTCTTGAAACAAAATGACAAAATGAAAAATAAAATAATAAAACAAAAAGTTGCAACTTGCTAAGTTTGTTTGTTGTCCTTTTCTCAGTGTTTGAGTATGTAGGAGAGATGGTTGCATATCCCAGCAGTTAAGCAAGTAGTCAATGTATCCCTTACAGACAGTAATTATCACTAATCACATGGCTGACTCCAATTTATATATTTTGGGTCATTTGGCAAGTATGTGCTCTTTGTAGTACAGAGAGAGAAGACAATTGGTTACATTATACATCCCAGGTAATCTAGCATGAAGACAATTGTCACTTAATTGTCTCTAAGTAATATATAGTGAATGTTTTGTGAGTAATTCGTACAAACTGGTTTTAAACAAATTGTGTTGATATAATTCTCATACAGTTTATTTTTATTTTTTCTTAAATATCTCATAGATATCTCATGTAACATAGCATGATGTCAATAATAACTTTAGTGTCTCTTAGTAACCTATAGTGAAATCACTTTAAACATTTATTTTATACTGCACTTTCGAAAGTAGTTATTTTACAAACCAGAAGCAATCTATTGGACAGTTGCTGAAGGTTTGTTTACAAGCAATCGTTTATTGAACTGTCTACGATATGTCTTTTTGAGGTCAATTGGAACCCGTACATGTTGATCAAGTTACCAGTTAGGTAGCCAGTAAAGTAATTGATGCTATTAAATCAGTATGTGAATCCAATGCATCAATTGGCCCCCTGCTTAGAACATGCACGTGTTAAAAGCTAGATATATAACTAGTTGTCACCCTAAATGATGTGTAAAATCTCTAGTTCGGGACTGTCTTCTAGAACTGCTGGGATGCAACACAACATATGTATGTTGTGTACATTGAATGCATGTGTGTGGTTTTCAGTTTTTGAGCAACACTAATACGTATTCGTCTTATCGTTATTTGCTCATTAATTGTTTATATTGTTGGATTTGATATTTGAGTTTGAAAAAATTCATTAATAATGAATGTTTGTCCGTGTTTATGTTTATTTATAGATAAAAAGACTTATGATAAAAACAATGCAGTACACAAAGAGAAATCAGATCTTATTGAAATTGTTACCGACTGAATGGTAAAAAACAAACGCCTATAAAAATGGTAGATCCATTGAATCCGCTCAATAGGAAGCTTTAAATATAAGTAGTTTAAATAGTCCTCTACGATGGGTAGTCATCTTGACGCGATGTAGAGGCTTAAATGCGATGATTCGTGTTGGTCATACTGGATGGGACAATTTAACTTGAGTTGGCTGTCTCTTTTATAGTCTCCCATTCCAGAAGGGCACATGTTGAGCATGATACTAAGAACTACCCTCCCCCTCTGTCTGATAGTGTCTGTTCTCCTTTGGATGTTTCCATCGAACCATTTTCCCCTCACTGTTGGTGGTCCGGTTGGTCCGTAAGGGCTCTTTTTAATATCCGTCCGAAATCCACCAGCGTCTGTTTCCCACATTGTTTTCCCAAGTGGGGCGGTAGTTATTCAACACCTGGCGGCAGGTATAAAATGCACCAACGAGTTGTCCATTAGGACACATGGAAGGTCGCGAATTACGCCCCATATTACCTGGTCGGGGGCTTCATAATCTCCGGGGAACCTGCTCCCACAGCGATGGTAAGGGGCTGTGGAGAGTCGAATGTTAAAGTGACCCAGGCTAGTCAGGTGATCACACCGGCCCAGACTAGTCTGCATGCTACTGGTGTTGCAGGAGGTTAATATGGTACACCTAGGTTGGCTGACTGTAAAAAATTCAATGCAATAGGTGGTAGTGACGTAAGCGGCTAGGTACCCCTGGATTTTTCCCCAAGTACTTCCAAAGCCGCCAAAGCCCAAGCCGTCCAGATGGCTAAACCCCCTGTCTCTGGTGTCTCTAAGGGGGAAGCGACTAAGTCGCTTCTCATAGATGTCTCCCACATGCCAATTGTGCGATCAGGTCTAGTGAAGGAATCCTCCTGTCCTGAAGCCGCATCACCCCTGGCTAGCTCCGGCTCTGAATAGAATCCCAGGCATAAAAACCCTGCTAGAAGGGCTGCTACCACCAGGCGATCCGCCTATTGCTTTATTGAAGCACTCTGCTCTAAAAAAGTCGAGGATCTCACTAAGGAGCAACAAGCTTCCCTCTCCTGGGCGAAAGCCCATATTTCTGGTCTCAAGATCGCTCCTCCTTCTGCTGAAGCATTAGCGGGGCGGTTATCGATCGGAGTGCCAATGACGGATCCATATCTCAATTGAATTGGGATGTGGTGAAGAAAAAACTGGTAGGGGTGTTCTGGAAATTTCTCAAAGAGAACCCAGGCACTCCTACACAATGCGATGATGCTGGTTGATATCAGGGTCACGTAAAATTGATGTATTGTGTAGATGAACGCTCAGCGTTGCTACTAAAAACTGCTGTCGCATTATTGGGCGAGGTATGGCCGAGATCTAGACTTGAGGTAGTATCTGTGAGTGAGATACCCCGAAAGCCAAGGTCCATAGCTACAATACCAGCTGAGCCATATAGTTGTGAAGGTTACGGACACTGAGGGATCTTCGAGAAAGGCGATCGTTGTCCTGAATAAGGACTCTTTGCGGCCGCTAAAGAAGACACAAGGGAAGGTCAACTATGGATTTGGTACGATCATCCTGCGTGTCTACTGTAGCGACAACAAAGGCGATACCTCCTTAGAAGAAGCTTTCGGAAGAAAGCATAGAAGGCCATGAAGCCACCGGTCCAACCGACACTGAAGATACCAGTTCTCTCTCCGAACTGGTTGGTAACTTCTTAGAACGGATGGACGAGGCGGTTGACGAAGACGCCTTCCTTAATTCTGATCAGGAGGATACCGACGTCACCGTTGTTAAAAACCGAGCATGGTTAAGGTGATACAAATTACAAACTTGCTATGAACGGGGAGGTGCTAGTCATGGTCCAGGAACCTTGGATCCATCAGGATCGTATCTGTGGACTATGTTTGAAGGGCTATAAGCAGTCAGTCTCATGGGCAGTAGCAGTCTCATGGGAAACTAATGAAGGCAGTCTGTTATGGTTGATATCCAGCTACATGGCGCATGACCACGGAGAGCATCCGCCAAATGATGTTGTCCGTAGTGCTGTGAAAAAGGCGAATGAGTCCAGGATACCTTTGGTTATCTGTGTTGACGCTAACTTGCACCACATTATATGGGGTAGCAGCGACACCAATACAAGAGGTGAGAGTATTTTCAGTTTCATACTCAATAGTAGTTTGGAAGTAGTAAATAGAGGTTCAGAACCTACTCTAGTAGGAGCTTTGATTTCCTAAAATAATTTGGTTTGTCATATGTTGAGAAACAGATGAATAACTTGGGAGGCAAATGACACAAACATTTTTGGTTATATCCAACGATACGATCTGTAGAGCGTGTGAAGAGGAACACGAAATCAATTAAAGACGAACACTTTCATATGGAAACTATGCCAAACATGGAATAACTTAGGAATTAAAATTGGAAATCTCTGAGGAACTATATAAGTTTTTAATTTATCCGACTTTTTTTATAGACTTAGGGTGTGGAAAATAACACATTTTTATTCAACCAAACCAAATCTAACCTACTGACTGATTAATTCTTTATTCCCCTGTCAAAACTGGGAAGGTATTTTTTCAAAATTTAGAGAGTAAACATTTAAAATGTGAATTGGCAGGAAACGATCCTAGAACCTCCCAAACCAAAACACAAATCATGTTTAATTTCAGTGTATTGTTGCTTGGTATTTATAATTTTCCTTAAAAAAGCCTATGTGTCACAAATGTTTGAATGTGTTTGAAAGCTTTAGAGCTTTGAAGATTACTAAATATTTGCTGTTTCGTTTTTCCGCAAACAGCTCTGCGAAAAGCGCACAATGAGTCCATAAATTATGGTTAAAGTATTTTTACTTACGAACATTTAACTGTTGCAAAAATGTGTTAATTAACAAAAGATTTGTTTTTTGCTTGTGCAACATCAACATCACCAGCAATAGAAATAGCAATATCAGCTATAAAAACAGTCACCACAAAACGACATACCTGACGTTCACATATGAATTAGATTTTTGTAATGGATACTGGCTTTAAATGGATGTGATTTTGTTTTGTTGGTTGGTTAGTTGGTGCTGATGTTCTACATACATACTTACATACATACGGACTTTGCTGCATTGCACCCAATATGGTCAAATGTGCTAAATGGCTTGTGTTTGTAGGGTTTTGCGGAAAATGACTTCATTTGCGATCACTTTATTCAATTGTATGTTTGTGTGTAGAGCTGTGTTGTTCTTTGGAAAATTATCACAATTATTAAAAGTGCCCCAGCCATGTACGAATAACAACGGAGTGTTATAATTGTTTCTGAGAAAATATGAAACAGTTAAGAATTCAATGTTTCATTTTATTAATTTTATAATAATAAAAAGTTAATTGGTTATGAAATAATGCAATGTAAAATTGTATAAAACTTTCGAAAGAAGATTGGATTTTAAGTTTTATGAATTTTCAAAATGAAATACATTCGGCTGTGCCGAATCAATACGATACTGTTTGTTGTGCATTTGGAATGAAAACACTATCAATATCGATATATATGTGCGTTAAAGTATTTTTCGGATGTGGCCTTATATGGGAACTGTCTCATAAAATATTCTGCAATGATATGTATTTGAGGTTTATTTTAGTTAAATTTCATCTCAATAACAATATTTACAAGGTTTTTATGGTCTCGGAAGTGGATCGTATGTGAGAGCAATGGCCAATTATATACTGGTCGTCGCAAAATCCAGTAGTATGATTTTTGCATACATCCAATTGATCTTTGAAAAATGTTGGTTCATGTCGATAATTAAAAGAAATTTATTTTGGTTAACTCTCTAACCTGCAAACTATAAAAACCTAAAAAAAGTTGTCGAATAATTTTTTAAGGTAATTATGACCCAATAAACTCAGAACAGCAATCAGAAACTAATTTGCAAATTAAATTTAGGAACCGATGTTCCCTATGTTAAGGGCGGCTAGATAGTACAATCTGGTTCTGTCAGTCCGAATGTTTTTGGTAAAAACGAAAATTCAGGATGCGTCTGTCTCACATTGAGCGGTCTGCGTCTGACTTCAGAGGAGCGGCAGTGTCTTTTTCTCACCTATGGTAGAGGTATAAACTACCAACACCACCCCATATGAAATGTCGAAAAAGGAAGATAGCCCTATGTCCTTGGTCGAGGGTGCTAAAATCTCCAATGGTAACGTGAGTACTCAGGCGGAGGCCACAGGTCTGAGTGCCACTGGAGCTACTGTGACTGCGACGAATCAGGCGAATACCCCGGGTCTGGTAGTCGGTGAAGCTACTGGGGTAAACAAACCTAATAGGTTTTTGACAAGACAGGAAAGATTGACTTTGGACGACATTGACGACAACCTCTCAGGTCTGAAAGGGTTAAGCCTTTACGAGACTGATGAGGAGGACTTACTCATGGTGGCCTCTGGGCCGCTAAAAGCGATGGACAAAATCCGGAGGCCCATGACCGTGCAAAGGGAGACCCAGGACAGAGAAATAAGAATCAGGACACAGAACAAGACGAACGGAAAAGGTTGGCAGTCTACTAATACTCTCTCCGGTATATCAGGACGTTGGGAAACGCGTTTGCGGCGTAAACTTACCTACCACTTACAGAAGTATGAGGCTATGCTAAATAATACTGTTGTGGAGGTCAGGCCAGCCTAGACTACGGCCGAATCAGGAGGCATGTGTTCCTCCTCCTATCTTGGAGGACGAAGCCAAGCTAACATTTATAAAGCGTCAGAATAAGGGACTTGGAACAGAGGACTGGAAGATTGAACGAGGACGCGCGAGGAATAAAGGAGAATGTAAGGATCTCTGGATCAAAATTGGTTCAGAATCCCTCCGCAAGGTGTCATTAAGTACGGGCTTAACCAACACCGGTTGATCCTGAACGCAGTGAATTGCAATGATGAGCCCAAGCGGCCTGAGAGTAGTACAGATTAATCTGAACCATTCCGAAGGCTCACATTTCTACAAACCTCTAAACAAGGTACAAAGAATTCCACCCCTCAGGCCAGTCTAGAGACGATGCTAAATATAACTCCCCTTGATATATATATCAAATGCATTTCTGCTAAGTCTGCTCTACGACTCAAACAGTTGAGCGGACTGAATCATGATCGTATTCGTCACGGCACGGATAGGCAGGCCATTCATGAGGCAAGAAACGGATTACTTAGTACCTACACCGAATTTTGATAGGACTTTTAGGGTCTAAATACCGACAAGTGATGACTGGTCCGCGAACACTGTCCTAAGGGACGACGTGATCTCAGTCAACAATGATGGTTCAAAGACAGAAAGATGCACGGGCTCCGGAATTTTCTCCCATGAACTGGTCCGGGAACTAAATCTCGAAAATTCTACTATACATATTTACTTCGACAGCCTCCAACTTTATTAAATCGAAATGTCTTCTCAACTGAATCCAATCACTGGCAAAACTGACACAACATAAAGTCGAGTTGATATGGGCCCTAGGACATGAGGGAATCCGGGGAAATGAAGTATCTGACGAATGCACAACTAACGGGTCGTCCCTAGACTTATCTCTTGCGCAAAGGGATATTCACACTCCCTTGGTGACCGTATCGAAATTAATAAATGAATGGGCTTTGAGTGAGACGGAACACAGGTGTCCAAATATCATCACTTGTATGTAGAATATCCAGATTGCTCTGGCCCACTCTGACAGAGGATAGGACTAAGACTCTTTTGTCTCTTAGTAGGAATTCGATCAGGATTCTTACGGGTATAATCACTAGGCACTATATGATTGGACGCATGTCGGAACGTATGGGTTACCCACGTTATAGCTATTGTAGAAGTTGTTTGGATGAGGAGGAGGAAGAATCGGTACAACACCTTCTATGTGACTGCCCAGCCTTACAAGAGCATTAGACTACTACATCTTGGTAGAGCTCTTTTCCATGATCTAGACTGTCTCAGAGATGTGCCACTAGTAAATATGATCAGATTTATTAGAAGTACCGGCTGGTTCTCACGGGGATCACAGGAAGCACATAGTCAACGAAATTAGGGTGGGCAACTATTCTCCCTTTATGTATGAAATTTCAAAATAAGGGAATGGTAATTCTAAGGGTATTACAATGGGCCACAAGGCCTCCGAGTGAACTCGCTAACTTGCGAGCAACCCACGTAACTTAACCTAATCTAAGCATTAATTATGATACGATTTTATTGAAAAACTTATGAAAAATATACAAAAAGTAAGAAAATATGTTTTACTTTCTACAATGATACTGGATTGCTTTTTCACCAACTTTTGAACTTCCTGTCTGTGGATCTTTTTGTAGAGTACTAACTGATCATGAATCAAGGCAGAAAATTTAATATTTTCTTCAAGATATTTTTTAAACCTTCCAACGCACATAATTTAGAGCTTTATCCTTTAACTCAACCTAATATGGTAAACTTTAAGACTCAAGAAATATTCTTTTGGTCGTGGTATTTAGGTCCTCTTTAATGTAATCTAGAACCGTTCATTATACAATCACATGACTACTGTTGCGATCGCTCACTTCTATTTAGGTTATGCAAATGATATTAAGATTCATATTAACCACCATCACAAACTCATTAATGAATTCAAAATATTGCTTTAATTTGTTGGCCCAATTTCGTTTATATTAGTTTGAAATACAATAAAACTATACAATAACCACTTTATATAAAATCGAAAGTTTTTTTTTGTTATATTCCCATGAGAATCTCTTTACCATTCCCCAATGAATTAAAAACAGATTCATTAAGATTGTAAGTAAAAAAAACTAAAGCATAACAAAAAATATGTAGATAATTGTAAATATTAGTACTTGTACTCAATGAATAATTAAACCTTTTCATTAAACCAGAGAAACAACACAAACAAAACACAGCCTGGAGTCCCACCATAGAGTGCGATTTTATGACGCCCCACTGGTATCATTTCAACAACATTCAGACACAAAAAAAAAAAAAATGGTAACATTCAGGCATACACAGTGCACATCTATAGTTTTAGTTGGATATCCAAATAAACAAAGCAAATCACACGCCCCCAAAATCTACAAATATTTTTGTAACAATTGACCACAACTCCAAAGCATTTAAAGATAAATGAATCATTGGAAAATTTAAGACTCACATAGAAAATATTGTTAATATCTTGTGATCGCACTTAAAACCCAATTCTCATTAATTATTATGACTGCACAACATGTGAGTGTGTAACTAAATGGCTCAGTGGAAGTGATGAAAACATGAGTTCAAATGATTTGTTTTTTTTACGCTTTGTGCACTATTTGTTTTGCCTTTAGCTATCAATGATCTGGAATAAGAATAATTTTACTATAATTTGTATATAATTTTTTTGTGGTATTCGATGTAAGTAGAAATGTATGTGTGCCCCCTATTTGTTTGTTGGTGTTTTCTCTGGGTTTTCAAATTATGCCCATTTAAACGATGAGATTTTTTTCTTCTTTTGATTTGAAAACCATTACAAAAAGTGAGAGTCATTTGAAATCATCATCTTTTATTTCACATGCATGTATTGGGTAAAAATGTAGAAGAAGCAAAAGAAGATTCAATTGTCTTGACCATGGTTACCTGGTTGCATGTAAAACTTACATGATTTTAATGGTTGCTAGGTAAATATTGACTTTAGGTATTAAAACAGTGGTTGCAGTTAATGGGAATGTAGTTATTGCAATAATTTTGAAATTATGACCTAAAAGTTAATTGGAATAAATATGTATATTAAAGGGAAAAGGAAAGTTGGTTTTTTGATAATTGAGTTAAAATAATTACTGTGAATACTTAGATGTGAAGAATGGCAATTCTGATAACAGGAGCTCTTAGAACGATCACAACAAAGTCGCTCTTTGCTATATTAAACTGTATCCCTGTGGATCTAATGGACAGTAAAATTACATTCACAACGGGTCTCTCAGTCTATACGGACGGATCTAGGAAGGGAGATCGTGTTGGCGTAGGTGTCTACATTCAGGAATTCGAAACTAGGTTATCTTTTAGACTTCCAAATGAATGCAGCCAGGTTGAAATATGGATATTCGTATAAACACTAACAGTCAGGCCGCAATATAATCTCTGACAGGTGTATATACAACCAGGGTCCAGGAATGCCGGGCGTCCTTAAACAGAGAAGACATTCAAGAGTCATATTCAAGTGGGTACGTGGACACGGAGATACTACAGACAACTGTGTTGCTGATGAGTTGGCGTAAAAAGACGCCATGCTGCCTAACTGACACATAGACTTCCTATGTGGGATTTCGTTATCCAAATGCAAGCTTAACATTAGCAACTTCTACTATGAGCTTGCTCAGACAGGATGGGGTTGTAAACCCACATGCACTATTACCAGAATGATATGGCCCCGTCTGAATCGCAGACGAACAACATATCTTCTTGGCTTGACACGCTCACAATTGAGTGGTGTGGTGGCGGTCATTAACGGTCACTGCAATTTTGGCAATCACGCGAGGAGACTTGGTTTGCCCTAAAATGGCTTCTGCAGAAGTTATCAAAACGAGGAGGAGGATGAGACAAATTTTCATCTTATTTGGCACTGTCCGGCATTGGAAATCTACGCTTAAGGTTTCTGGAACATCGTTCTCTCTGAGCTCTCGAATTTGAGGATTGAGTGCATTAATGCCTTTGTAAGGAATAGTGATTGGCTAACCAGACCAAATATAGGGATCTCCATAGAGTGACCAAATAATAATTTCCACTCCTCTCTCTTTCTCTCTCGTATCTCTTCTCTTCACTCTTCAATCTTAACCAAATCTTTACTGTTTCTTTTTCTTGTCCTTCTTTTTCTACTCTTTACTTTATCTGTCCTGTCCTTCTACTCTGTCCTTCTTTTTCTGCAAGTTTCCGGAAAATTAATTTTGCTCCAGTCTTTGTGTTAATAGGGAGGTATCTAGGTTAAGAATCTGCTTGTATTTTACATAGGCGGATAATTCAGTACACACCGATTGGAGGACGTCCTCTCATCAATTTTATAGAATATATCTCCGAACTGAATTTTGCACTAAAATCCCTGAAACGTCATTTCTGCAATGTTGTACACTATGCTGATGATCTTGCTGTTGAGCTCATCGGAAAGAGGTGTCTAGTACAACGCAGGCATGCATTACTACCGTCAAAATGGAATTCAGAGAATGTACAAGATCCTGAACCTAATACGTTAGAACCCATCGTTTTTTCATTAAAATTGCCGAAAGGCCAACTGTGCTATACTGAAAAACTGTCATAATTTATTTCTGCAAGAAATTCATAGGAAACAGTAGCTGGACTTGCTCCAAAGATCGTGCACATGGATATGCTGTAATTGTTAGTGCGATTCTTCTGTATTCGGTAGCCTGCTTAAGAGAAAAGGTGATATGATTGTTGGAAACAATTTACTTTTATGGGATTTATAAACACTTATGGGTCGATCGCCATTAAATCCATATGTAAATGGATTTTTTACATATGGGTACTATTTATATAAAATTTTAGCCTGATAATGATAATTATGTTTATTCAAGTGATTTTCGGTAGTGAGCTTTAAATGGGAGCTATGGTCAAATATGGACGGAGTCACAAAAAGTTTGGTAATGTATTTATATACAAATGCATGTCCAAATACGAGGAGTGCCTTGTACAGGAATCACTCATTTTACTATGAATGTTACATACTATCAGTGTTATTCTCACTGCTCCATTGGATGCGGGTCCCTCAAATCAGGATATTCAAATGCCAGTGTGCGATTCGGTGACGAACCAACCTAATGCTTGAACAAATCCTCCTAATATTCACTTTAGATACATCCATTAGTTCGTGCAGAAAAGGTCTACCCATTGTTACAGTCCTAGTCCGAGATAGAACAGGACAAAGACAGAAAAGGTGATCCTAAGATGTTCCTCGTCTTCATGATCATAACTTCTACAGTAGTCATCGGTGTTTTATCAGATCCTCATGAGTCAATGAAGCTGACTGACGATAATCGTATATGGGCTACGTAAGTTTAGATATCGAGCTAGTAGTCAAAGTCTGAGCAGACCCATAAAGTTCGAGTTGTATAAGTGAATTATAGCATGAAAGCGGTACACCGACCAACATATCAATCTCGTCGTCTAACAAGTGAGAACCAGCTTTGGGCATTCCATGCGCGATAAAATTGCCAGCTAAATAAGAATGATCCGCCACCCGGAAAAATTTTACTTTATTAGAATATATCTTAATTTCGTTGAGAGACCCCCGGCATTTTGGGATTGAGATATATAATTACAGGTTTACTGTCGGTACAAATCCGGATATTCTCACCGAATATCCTGTAGTTGCTAAAGCAGTGTTTCCTTTTAATGGACGAAATCTAGACTACATTTATCATATAGCCTGATGAAAATCTCCATTCGAAATCGCGGAATATAAAAGTCTCCATCCAGCTTAGTCACAGACTTCCCACCCGCCCTCGATCGATACAGAAAAATATCTGTCAATGAACGGTATGGCTTTGTAGTAATCAATATTTACACGGATGTTAGATATACATCCTGAAATAGTCGAATGGTCGATAATTCCAAACCTACATTCCCTCACAGTAATGAACGTGACCGCTGAATTTAGGGTCAGATGTTTTGCCATAAGATCTGCCTGTAGCCGATGCATCATGACGAATAAAGCTCGCGATGGAGCACTTCGTAGCTCAGCTGCGATAATTAGTCCAGAAGTCTTCAGGATCCTTCCGATAGTCCTGGAATAGGTGGATTTACAAATTGCCAAACACCAAACCAATGGACCATCTTTTGCCATGCACTGACGTCATATGGCCATACGAGGATTCTGAGCCTATTGTCTTCGATCGTTCTCCAGCCTTCTGTCTATATTACCCCATACACAGATTTTGATAGGGTGTTCAAGGTCTTAATTCCCTCCTGGAGTAAGTGGGGTAGTTGCAATCTCGTGTACGAATATGACACTAGGATATATTCAAACGGTTCTAAATTGAGCTGTGGTGTTTCTTCTGGCGTCTTCTGTGACGAACTTGGGGTAGGCATCTCATATCGTCTTCCGAATGAGTGTAGTGTTTTCCAGGCGGAAATTTATGCAATCATGGTAGCTTGCAATACACTTCATGATCATAATACTCGTGGCAATATAGGTATCTTTGTCGGCAG